>CM072770.1:88081849-89331849 GCA_036936925.1 Cenchrus fungigraminus | reverse complement strand
TGAAGACGCCTACTTCATGCGGGTCGACAACAGGGTTGCTCAAGTACCCCCCGTCAGAACTCACGACGCCAGAAACCACGAAGCCACTAGCCGCAGCCCGGCAGACGGCGGACGCAACCGTGTCCGTGGTGAACACCAGCCAAATCCCAACCGCTCTAGGGCCTCGGCTGGAGGACCCTCACAGAGCGGCATCAGCCAGGGTGGCACCAGAGGTAGTCGCGGCGGCGGCGGCGGTGGTGGCAGCAGCGGCGGGAGCTCATCCTATGACGCCGGCAGAAGAGCTGGTGGCGGCGGCGATCGCGGCGGCCGAGGCCACGCGACTAGCCACGCCACCGGCAACACACGTGGCGGCTACGACGCCCGCCACAAGATCGATGAGATCCGCCGCAAGAAGGCTACTGAATCAAGCGACAGCGACGGCTTCCCCGCATACTCCGCAAGACTTCGCAACCTACTTCTTCCCAAGAAATTCAAACCTCTCGGGATCTCCAAGTATGACGCGAAGCAAGATCCAGTTCAGTGGCTCAGGTGCTACGCCTTGGCCATCGAAAATGCTGGTGGCAACAACGACGCGAAGTGTCTCTTCTTCCCCTTCTGCCTGGACCAGGCTCCACTCACATGGCTCGAGTCACTTGAAAAGAACTCGATCGACCAGTGGGACCAGCTGAAGGCTCAGTTCACCAGCAACTTCGCGGGCGCCATGGGGCGCTCGGGTACTCGCATGGACCTGGTGATGGTCAAGCGGGAACAAGGCGAGACGCTTCGCCAGTACATGCGGCGCTTCTTCGACAAGCGCGCGACCGTAGTCGACGTCACCGACAAAGAAGTCATCGACCTCTTCCAAGACGGACTCTATCACCGTCGCACCTTCGAAGACTTCGGTCGCCGCCGCCCGAGCTCCATCACCAAGCTCAAAGACATGATCACGTCATGGGCCGACGAAGAGGACAAGGTGAACGCCAAGTACGACTCCATTCGCGGCAAGAACAAGAGCAACACGGGCGGCAACAACAACAACAACAAAGATCAAGGGGGTCGCCACAACAACAACTACTCGAGCTCCAACCGCAAGCGCAAGCCAGACAACACAGTCGCGGCTATACAGCACCCTGCAAAGGACAACTCGAAAAAGACCTCAGGCGGCTTCAGAGACTTGCTCAAAGAGAAGTGCCCGTGGCATCTGGATGGTAATCACACCATCGAGCAATGCTACCAGCTCCGACGAGCACTCAAGGATACTCCTGACCCACGGCCTCCTCACGACAAGAAGGGCAAGAAAAAAGTCGAAGAGGGCAACGGTGACTTCCAGGAACCTGACAAGACGGTGAATGTCCTCTTCGGCGGACTACCCACCAGACGGTCTCAGAAGGCCATCTGACGGGAAGTCTTGAACATCGAACCAGCGGTGCCGACACCTCTGAGGTGGTCGGAGGTACCCATCACCTTCTCCCGCGCGGATCAATGGACAAGCTTCTCCGAACCAGGACGTTTCCCACTCGTCCTGAAACCTGTAGTCGCGGGCTCTAGACTCAACAAGGTCCTCATCGACGGCGGGAGCGGACTCAACGTCCTTTTCACCAAGACCTTGAAGAAGATGAAGCTCGACATCACCGACATGCTCACCAAGAGCGCGTCACCCTTCTACGGCATTATCCCCGGTAACGCGGCTATTCCACTGGGCTCAGTGGTCCTGCCAGTTACCTTCGGGGAGACAAGGGAGAACTACCGCACCGAGTACATCCAGTTCGAGGTTGCGGACTTCGAAACCTCCTACCATGCCATCCTCAGCAGACCAGCTATCGCCAAGTTCATGGCGGTACCACACTACACCTACTTGGTACTCAAGATGCCAAGTCCTGCCGGAGTACTCACACTGCAAGGGGACTTGAAGATTTCGTTCGACTGCGACACCGAAGCCGTGGAACTCGCAGCGACCAACCAAGTACCCAATGCAATGATGGAGATCTTTGCTGCATCCAAGAAGCTCGCCCCAACCGAACTCGAGATTCCCGAGAAGACCGACACCGCAAACAAGCCTCAGCCATTAGAGGAAGTCCAAGTGAAGGCCATCGACCTTGGGACGGGCGACAGCAGCAAGACTACCATGATCGGGGCGGGTCTTGACCCGAAATAGGAAGACGCGCTCGTCAGCTTCCTCCGGGCTAACTGAGACATCTTCGCATGGAAGCCAGCGGACATGCCAGGAGTGCCCAGGAGGCTGATCGAGCACTCACTCAACGTCAACCCTAAAGCTACCCCCAAATGACAACACCTTCGCCGTTTCGCCGACGACCGACGGGATGCCATCAAGAAGGAACTCACCAAACTACTCGCGGTGGGCTTCATCCGTGAAGTCTTCCATCCTGAGTGGCTCGCCAACCCCGTCCTCGTCCGCAAGAAGAACACCAACGAGTGGAGGATGTGCGTCGACTACACCGACCTCAACAAGCACTGCCCCAAAGACCCCTTTGGGTTGCCGCGGATTGATCAAGTCATCATCTCCACGGTGGGCTGCGACCTGCTCTGCTTCCTCGACTGCTACTCCGGGTACCACCAGATCGCTATCAAGGAAGAAGACCAGGAGAAGACCGCGTTCATCACCCTGTTCGGCGCCTACTGCTACACGACAATGTCGTTCGGGTTGAAGAACGCTGGCGCCACCTACCAACGAGCTATCCAGGCCTGCTTCAAGAAGCAGCTCAACAAGAACGTCGAAGCCTACGTGGATGACATGGTCATCAAGACCAGAAACTCCGATACGCTCATCGCCGATCTTGAAGAGACTTTCGCATCCCCGCGAGAGTACCAATGGAAGCTCAATCCCAACAAGTGCGTCTTCGGCGTACCATCTGGGAAACTACTCGGCTTCATCATCAGCCATCGTGGCATCGAAGCCAACCCCGAGAAGATCTCCGCCATCACCAACATGAAAGCTCCAACCTGCATCAAGGATGTCCAGAAGCTGACCGGGTGCATGGCGGCCCTGATCAGATTTATCTCGAAGCTTGGAGAACGGGGACTACCCTTCTTCAAACTACTCAAGCATCAAGAGAAGTTCGCGTGGACCACGGAGGCTGATCAAGCTCTGGCGCAGCTTAAAGACTTCCTGTCTAAGCCACCGGTCCTCACGGCTCCTCGCAAAAAGGAGCAGCTACTGCTCTACCTCGCTGCGACTACTCATGTGGTCAGCACTGCCATCGTCGTCGAGTGGCAGGAAGAAGGCCACGCCTACCCAGTCTAGCGACCAGTCTACTTCGTCAGCGAGGTTCTCTCAAAGTCCAAAGCACGGTACCAGCCGGTCCAGAAGCTACTCTACGCAGTGCTTATCACCTCGCGGAAGCTACGACACTACTTCCAGGAGTACTCGATTGTTGTTATCACCGACTACCCGCTCGGTGACATACTCCGCAACCAGGATGCTACTAGAAGAATCTCCAAGTGGGCGGTCGAACTCGGCGCCCTCAACATCGACTTCAAGCCACGTACTGCTATCAAGTCCCAGGCACTAGTCGACTTCATGGCAGAGTGGCGGGAGGATCAGTTACCAACTCCAACCGAGCGCCCAGAACACTGGGTGATGTACTTCGACGGCTCACTCAAGCTCGAAGGGGTAGGTGCAGGGGTACTACTGATCTCTCCAAAGGGTGAACAACTCAAGTACGTCCTGCAGATCTTCTGGAAGGTCTCAAATAACGAAGCCGAGTACGAAGCCCTACTTCACGGGCTCCGCCTCGCAATCTCTTTGGGCATCAAGCGGCTACTAGTCTACGGCGACTCCGCAGTGGTCATCAACCAAGTCAACAAGTCTTGGGATCGCAACAAGGAGAACATGGACGCCTACTGTCTGGAAGTCCGCAAGCTCGAGAACAAGTTCTACGGTCTCGAGTTCCACCACGTCATCCGCGACAACAATGTTGCCGCGGACATCCTGTCGAAGCTTGGTTCTACTCGCGCGCAAGTACCTGCTGGAGTCTTCGTCCACGAGCTTCACGCGCCATCCATCCCGGAGTCGGCGCCAACGGCCATTGACCCTGCTGAAGGACCGATTAGGCGAACCAGAGAGGGGGGGAGTGAATGGGAGCCGATAAAAATTCTTCTCGAAGGAGATGAGAACTCCAACAAGACGAACACAGCTTCCAACTCACGTCTCCGACCCAACTACCCAAGTTGGTCAAGACCACGCAGCCACTGGAGTGCTACTGGTCCTAGGAACCAACACTCAACCTTCCTAGCCAAAACTCACCAAAACACACAGCGGAAACTTGCACGGCTTGCTGCCTGTGCTACACCGGTCAGACCGATGGCCTGCGCCGGTCAGACCGGTGACACCGGTCAGACCGGTGGACAGAGCCAGTCAGGCCGGTGGCTACAGCAGCCGCACAGCAAACGTTCCAGGAAGCCTCAGTGAATCCTCTAGGCCCTGGAACAAAAACCACCACGAAACACAACCTGTGAGGAAGAGGAACCCCTCACAAATCCTAGCAAAACAACTCCAAACACTCCAAGAACTGATCAGCAGGACCACGGGACAAAACCACACGGACAAGACTGTTCCCCGAGACAAAAACCCACCAAGGGCTAGAACCGGTCAGACCGGTCAAGAGCACCGGTCAGACCGGTCGTGCCTGGGCAGCTCGGGATGAACAGCGCCCGCGAGTCAACTCCTGCAAATCCAACTCCCGATCTCCCGATCCGCTCCACGGTTTTGCACAAGACTTTGGGGATAGTAGGAACACCTCATGGGTACTCCATAGCCAAGATTTGGTCCACCAAAACTTGTCAAATCAAGAGGAATCGAAGAAATCCCACCAAGAACGCCTCTAACCCTAGAGCCACGAAAACCCCAAAATCGAGCCCCTTTGCTCACGGATTTGGAAGGGGAATCAAAGGGAAAAGAACCACGAAGGGTTCATGCATACATCCCCCACCAAATCCCAAAGAGAAAGGCCTCGAAATCGCTCCAAGAAAATCGCCAAGAAAGGGCTCCGAAAATCACCAAAAAGGAGAAACGGGAAAGACACATCCAAGCCTTGAGGAACCACGCCGAATCATCTATACATACCAAAGAGGTTCATACAAGGTCTAGCTTGCCGCCCGATCATCCTTCCCTCTCACAAGATCTCACCATGAAGCTCTCAAGCTAGTCCTACGAAAATCCTAAGAAAATAGGAAGGAAAATAGGAAAACCAAATGAGCTAGGGTTCCAAGAGATGGCTGCCATCCTCTCACCCCTTGGGTTATATGGAGGCAACCGAAAGACTAAAATACCCTTACTAGCTAACTAGGGATACATGCCCCTCGAGGGCGAAATTGGAAGTCTTTGTCTTCGCACCATCGGACGGATGCCCAGCGACCGCAAACTTGCTTAGCCTCGACGCAAGCCTTGCGATCCCGACGCGTGTCCTCCGCTTCGAAGATTCCGGACTGCGTCGTCGCACACCGGTCAGACCGGTTCTCCTCACCGGTCAGACCGGTACCCACCGGTCAGACCGGTCAGACCCACCGGTCAGACCGGTCTGGAGCTGCTGCACCTCCGTCTTCGGTTCTTCGGTCTTGGCTTTGTGGATCAACCAAGGAACCCAGTGGTTTTCTGGTGAACCACCGGAAACCCCGCGAACTCGGTGTAGCCTCCGCCAATCACCACTCATGACTCGGCTCCCACGTAGTCCCGGCTCGACCTTGGTTTTGAGGCTCAACCAAGAAACCGTCCATGACTTCATCTTGCCGTTCTTTCCACCATGCGGCCCGCACTTGACCCCGCTGGCCACCGGGTCCCTCGAACCAAGCCTACTTGTCTTCTCCACACCTGGAGGCCTCACCGGCAACGACCTTTCACGCTTGTTCTTCACCTGCACCTGCACCAGTCAAGCCGCAACCTGCACCTGCAATACTTAGCCAAGAATCAGTCCACACCACGTTGTCAATCACTCATCACACCAGGAAGCGACCATCCACCGGTCCTCGAACCACACCTGGCTCTCAATCTCCCCCTTGATGAGTGCATTGACAACACACACGTTTTGGTAACCAAGAGAAAAGGAAAAGAAAAGAAACGACTAAAAGAAACTCCAACAAGCGATCGAAAGCCAAAGAAAAGGCAAAGAGCAAGATCACTTGAAGAAGACAAGTCTCGGACCCCTTAGGCAAGGGCAACGGCTCGACACATCCGAGACAAAACATGCTCAAGCAAAGAGCACAAACCATCAAACCAAAGCTCGAAAACCACAAAGAGCTCCCCCTGCACACATGCAACTCCCCCTGGACAAATGCATGCGAACCACTTCACAAAACAGAGCAGCTGCAACAGCTCAGCTCTGACCGGTCAGACCGGTCGACACCACCGGTCAGACTGGTGGGCAACATGTGAACAGGACCAGCACTCTGACCGGTCAGACCGGTGACCTCAACCGGTCAGACCGGTGCACAACAGAGCCCAAAAATAGCTCGAAACCACCTGAAAACCTTCCAAATGCATTCAGTAGGCCAAAACATGCTCAAACTTCTCCCCCTTGTTGACAATGCATGAATCAAGCCAAAAATGCAAAAAATGCAACCTAGAGCTTCTCAAATAGACAAAATTCAATATAGGATGCTACACATGTCCAAACGAGCAAGTTAGATACTCTATAGCTTCGTAAAGACATAAACTTCATGATCACCAAGTTTCACAACCATTGGGCGAAGCTAAGATAGAATTTAGCAATTTTGCGAAAAATCACCCTCTCATGAGCAAAGTCCTAAACATGAGCAAAACATGTCAAAATGGCAAAGCCACACAAACTTCATGCTAGGACAACCATTCTAAGCATAAGACCATCATAAACACCCACAAGCACCTCATGTCATGTCAAAGCCACCGAGCCATGTGCCTACTTCTATATATGAGACTTCTCATTGGTAGGCATCATGCAACGATTTAGCACCCAAAGCAAATTAAAATTAGCACATATGACATGGGAGCACATTTTTCAAGCAATTTACATTTCATTTTCAGATTAATAATTGGTACATGAAATGTCTTTGCGACAAAAAGGAACTTATGCCCCTCCACAAGATGAAGCATGGGGGCTAAACATTCATGATGGCAAATGAGCCTTTGGCCCCATATGATCAAAATAAGCTATCCAACCACAAATTAAGCATAGCCAAGCCACTAAAACATGTCAAGATCATGTAAAGGCATTTACTCACAAGAGAGCATATATATGAAATTTTTCAAAAACATAGCCATCAACCATGGATACAAACCAAGATTATCAAGAGCTAAGCCAAACTAACCATAGCTTACCAAATTAGCTCACAAAGACATATATGTCATTCCATGGTGAACAATGTGTATAAGAGAAGCCTTTCCTAAACAATGCATATGATACAAAACGCATGCAACCTAAGATACAAAGATGCCTATACATCATGTTACATATGCCATGCCAAATGCAAGAAATGCACAAAGGAAAGCTATACATATGCTACAAAGGAGCTCGCACACACAAAGCTCACAAACGACCGGCTCCTCGAGGGGAGGCAAAAAGGGCTCGACACCACCGGCAAAAGAGCAAAGGAGAACAAAACTCACAAGCTCCGTCTAAACACATGCACTAGGGCCAAAGAGCATACAAAGCTCACCCTTAGTACACATGATAGAGCAAAGAGCACACTAAGCACACAGGCTCCCCCTAAACTCATGCATTAAGGTCAAAGAGCATACAAAGCTCACCTTACATACATGAGATAGGGCAAGGAGCAAAACGAACCAAGTGGCTTGACCAAGGCCACACATTTGAAGATCACAAAAATACTTACCTTGATCATTTCTTCAGAATTCACCCGTCCTTGTCCACCATCCCCGAAAGTGATGTACCTCCATATCATCACCGGGGTATGAGGCCGGAGAACCTCCCCCGATATCAACCAAATGTTCTCCGGGCCTCCCACCTGCAACTCAAAACCAAGAGCGAGAGCGAGCAAACGACTCAACACTGGGGTTAGTACCAAAGGTGTCAAACCAGTGCCGGGCCATTTCCTCAAAAGTAGGGTTAGCAACATCCATCCTACCGGGCCTATCAAAACTGCGATCCATCCCGTCTAACCTATCAAACCTGGAACCACCATGGGAAAACCACTCCCGTCTCACTGGAGGAGTACGAGTACCACGAAAGGGAAACCGTGGTCCGTAGCCCCTCTGAGACTCAAAGCTGCGACCTCTCCCAAACTCGTATTGATCACGAGGTGGAGAACGTCCAGCAAACTCAACACCACCAGACTCAAAGCGCCTACCACCTGTTCCACGACCAAACAGGCTGAACCCTCTAGCTTCACAATCCCGGAAACCAAACTGTCCAGCACTCTGCCTAGCACCGGTCTGACCGGTCACTCTGACCGGTCTGGCCGGTGGTCCTCGGCCAGCAAACCTGCCTCCACCTGAAGCTCTCCTATCTCTCCATGCTGGAACCATATGCACAACACCCTTTCCCTTAGGTAGTGGCATACGAGGCTCAGGCACACCATGAGAAGGGTGGTACCTGTCCTTGTTCGCCCACTCCTTAGCCAATCTCGCCTCTCTTCTTTTCTTAAAGCAAAACTCTCTCTTATGACCATCCTTTCCACAAAACTCACAATGGAAACGAATTGGTCTTGGCTTAGGTTTCGGGTGTGGCTCTTCACAAGGCTTCTCACTAGGTTTCTCACTAGGCTTCTCACTTGGTTTTTCTCTCGATTTAAGCAACTGGTTTGGCTTGGGTGCAAACTTGTCTTTGGGTGTTGGTTGTGGTGGAACTGGAGTATTCCCAAATTTCCCTTCTCTCACACCACTGCTCTCACCAAACTTATCAGATCCCAAAGCCCAACCATCAAAGCGCTTACAACTGCCAATTAACACACCCAGCTGAGGCTCATGACTGGACACCCAACTCAACACCTCACGCACCTTACTGTTCTCATCCTGCAAATGATCAACACATTTTGCAAGTTCCAAATTCTTCACAGCATGTAATTCACAGGTAGAGCAAGCAGTAGGAATAGGCACTTTCAAATCAGCCTCAAGCGAAACAATGCGAGAACGAAGCTCAGCAATTTTTTCATGCAAACCAGGGCAAGAAGTACATGCACCAAGCAAAGTGGGTCTAGATTGCAGCTCAGCCAACTCAACCCTAAGCACATCTAGTTCCTCACACTTGGAGGCATGCTTTTCCCTAAGAGCAGTCAAATCAGCTAGGAAAACAGAGCAATCAGCACAATCAATCTCATCAGAAACCACAGGGCTAGCCTTAAGCGAATCAATTTCAAGCTTGCCATCAAGAACCTGTGTTTCTAGCTCAGCCACTCTAGTCCTAGCATCTTCAAGCAAAGCTCTAAGCTCCTTCCTAAGCTTCTTAGCCTCTCTAAGCATGTGATCGCGATTATCAAGCAAGTCAACCAACTCCTCATTCTCCTTGCGTAAAGAAGAGAGCTCATCACATACCTCATCCTCGGAGTCGGAGTCTGATTCCGAGGCGTTCTTCTGGCTTCTCTTGCTGCCGGAGCTGCGTGCCATGCCGCATAGCCCATCCTTCTTGTTGCAGCCTCTCGAAGTCTTGCTTGCGGTACAGCAAAGGCCGTTCAAGTACTTGCCGAAGTCCTTCTTCTTCTTTCTGTGCTTCCTCTTGCTGTCCTCTTCTTCTTCTTCTTCACTCGAGCTTGATGACACATCCTCAGAGTCGGAGTCGATGTCGCTCGATCTCTTGATCTTTTCTCGGGTCCGTGTCTTCCTCCCATGTTCATGTTCCTTCTTCTTGGATCTTCTTCCTTTGTCCTTGGACTTGTGCTTGTCGTGGTTGTTCACCTTCGGACACTCGGCGAAAAAGTGTCCGGTCTTGCCGCACTTGAAACACGCTCTCGAGTTCCTCCTTGAGTTCACCCGGTTCTCGTGCAGCCTCTCGAACCGCCTGGTCAGCAACGCCAGCTCGTCCTCTCCAAGCACGTCGAACTCCTCGTCTGGCAAAGACATCAAAGAAGACAAAGAGTACATCCTGGAGGATGCGTTAGCATTAGACTTGGCTCCTTTGCCACTAACGAGAGCGAGACTATGAGAATCAGTCGGGCTCTCGATCTTGGCTGTCATACCACGGTCCAACTCAGCCGACTTGAGCTTCGAGAACAGCTCGTTCACCGTCAAGGTGTCATACTTCTCGGACTCAACAATAGCCTCAAACTTCCCGTCCCATACGGTACGATCCAACGAGTGCAAGAGCTTCACGGCTCTATCATGATCATTGTATGGGAGGACGTCCACATTGGCTCTCATGTTGTTCACAACGACCGTAAATCGCTGGAAAAGGGCATCGACGGACTCGCCGGGGAGATGAGTGAAGTTCTCGTACTCTCTCCGGTAAGTCGCGTACATCCGAGCCTGAACCTGAGCATTCCCAGCATGAGCATCCTTCAACTGCTCCCAAATCCTACAAGCTAAGTCCTCTGTCTGAACCCGATCGAATTCAGGCTGACACAGGGCACGAAACAAGTAGTCGACAGCCTTGTTGTTGGCTTCGAACATATCCCTCGATCCTGGAGCAAGGAAGTTCATCGGATGAACATAAGCTGTGTTCACCGTGACATCCCAAAGGATCTGACCCTTTCCGCGGAGGAACGCCGCCATCCGCCTTTGCCACATCTGGTAGTTCTTCCCATCGAAGTGCGGAGGACCCGAACCCCGTTCCTGGTACGCCATCTTTGGATCTTAGACTGGTAAGAGTCAATAAAGACCCGAACCGGCTCTGATACCAATTGAAGGACCGATTAGGCGAACCAGAGAGGGGGGGAGTGAATGGGAGCCGATAAAAATTCTTCTCGAAGGAGATGAGAACTCCAACAAGACGAACACAGCTTCCAACTCACGTCTCCGACCCAACTACCCAAGTTGGTCAAGACCACGCAGCCACTGGAGTGCTACTGGTCCTAGGAACCAACACTCAACCTTCCTAGCCAAAACTCACCAAAACACACAGCGGAAACTTGCACGGCTTGCTGCCTGTGCTACACCGGTCAGACCGATGGCCTGCGCCGGTCAGACCGGTGACACCGGTCAGACCGGTGGACAGAGCCAGTCAGGCCAGTGGCTACAGCAGCCGCACAGCAAATGTTCCAGGAAGCCTCAGTGAATCCTCTAGGCCCTGGAACAAAAACCACCACGAAACACAACCTGTGAGGAAGAGGAACCCCTCACAAATCCTAGCAAAACAACTCCAAACACTCCAAGAACTGATCAGCAGGACCACGGGACAAAACCACACGGACAAGACTGTTCCCCGAGACAAAAACCCACCAAGGGCTAGAACCGGTCAGACCGGTCAAGAGCACCGGTCAGACCGGTCGTGCCTGGGCAGCTCGGGATGAACAGCGCCCGCGAGTCAACTCCTGCAAATCCAACTCCCGATCTCCCGATCCGCTCCACGGTTTTGCACAAGACTTTGGGGATAGTAGGAACACCTCATGGGTACTCCATAGCCAAGATTTGGTCCACCAAAACTTGTCAAATCAAGAGGAATCGAAGAAATCCCACCAAGAACGCCTCTAACCCTAGAGCCACGAAAACCCCAAAATCGAGCCCCTTTGCTCACGGATTTGGAAGGGGAATCAAAGGGAAAAGAACCACGAAGGGTTCATGCATACATCCCCCACCAAATCCCAAAGAGAAAGGCCTCGAAATCGCTCCAAGAAAATCGCCAAGAAAGGGCTCCGAAAATCACCAAAAAGGAGAAACGGGAAAGACACATCCAAGCCTTGAGGAACCACGCCGAATCATCTATACATACCAAAGAGGTTCATACAAGGTCTAGCTTGCCGCCCGATCATCCTTCCCTCTCACAAGATCTCACCATGAAGCTCTCAAGCTAGTCCTACGAAAATCCTAAGAAAATAGGAAGGAAAATAGGAAAACCAAATGAGCTAGGGTTCCAAGAGATGGCTGCCATCCTCTCACCCCTTGGGTTATATGGAGGCAACCGAAAGACTAAAATACCCTTACTAGCTAACTAGGGATACATGCCCCTCGAGGGCGAAATTGGAAGTCTTTGTCTTCGCACCATCGGACGGATGCCCAGCGACCGCAAACTTGCTTAGCCTCGACGCAAGCCTTGCGATCCCGACGCGTGTCCTCCGCTTCGAAGATTCCGGACTGCGTCGTCGCACACCAGTCAGACCGGTTCTCCTCACCGGTCAGACCGGTACCCACCGGTCAGACCGGTCAGACCCACCGGTCAGACCGGTCTGGAGCTGCTGCACCTCCGTCTTCGGTTCTTCGGTCTTGGCTTTGTGGATCAACCAAGGAACCCAGTGGTTTTCTGGTGAACCACCGGAAACCCCGCGAACTCGGTGTAGCCTCCGCCAATCACCACTCATGACTCGGCTCCCACGTAGTCCCGGCTCGACCTTGGTTTTGAGGCTCAACCAAGAAACCGTCCATGACTTCATCTTGCCGTTCTTGCCACCATGCGGCCCGCACTTGACCCCGCTGGCCACCGGGTCCCTCGAACCAAGCCTACTTGTCTTCTCCACACCTGGAGGCCTCACCGGCAACGACCTTTCACGCTTGTTCTTCACCTGCACCTGCACCAGTCAAGCCGCAACCTGCACCTGCAATACTTAGCCAAGAATCAGTCCACACCACGTTGTCAATCACTCATCACACCAGGAAGCGACCATCCACCGGTCCTCGAACCACACCTGGCTCTCAATTGCGCCACTACAGTCTGGCCAGGAGGTCATGATGGCTGACGTGGACTGGAGACAACCCTTCATCGACTACATCCGCGAGCAGAAGGTCTCATCCGACAAGAACTTGGCCGAACAACTCGTCCGCCGAGCCAAGGCCTACGTACTAGTCGGAGACAAGCTCTACAGGCGAGGTGCTACTTCCGGAGTACTCATGAAGTGCATACCTCGAGAAGAAGGCAAGGATATCTTGGAGGAGATCCACAAAGGCGTCTGCGGCAACCATGCGTCTTCTCGAACGCTGGTGAGCAAGGCTTTCCGACGAGCTTTCTACAGGCCCACAGCTCTGGCCGACGCTGAAGAACTCGTCAGAAAGTGCCAAGGATGTCAATTCTTCGCCAAGCAGCAACACGTCCCGACCTACAAGCTAGTCACTATACCACCAACCTGGCCCTTTGCCTGCTAGGGGCTCGACATGATCGGGCCTCTGCCAACTGCGCCAGGAGGATTCAACAGAGTCTTGGTGGCCATCGACAAGTTCACCAAGTGGATCGAAGTCAAGCCGGTCACCTGCCCAAAGGCCGACAGAGTACTCGACTTCTTGGATGAACTCGTGCATCGCTACGGGCTGCCCCATCGCATCATCACAGACTTGGGTTCCAACTTCAACAACCATCAATTCTGGGAGTACTGCGAGAACAGCGGGATCGATGTTCGGTACGTCTCAGTCGCCCATCCCCTCATCAACGGCCAAGTTGAGCGCGCTAACGGGATGGTACTCGATGCTCTCAAGAAGCGATTGCACGACACAGCTAACACCAAAGGAGGCAAGTGGATCAAGGAACTACCCAACGCACTCTGGGGGCTTCGTACTCAGCCTACCAAGCCGACAGGGCAGTCGCCCTACTTCCTGGTCTATGGCTCCGAAGCTATTCTACCTGCCGACGTGATGTGGGAATCCCCGGTAGTAGAGCAATACGACGAAGGCATCTCAGAAGACAGCAGACGGGTTGACATCGACGGTCTCGAAGAAGCCCGCTGCGCCGCCCTCGTCCAATCAGCAAGGTACCTCGAGGGTATCCGACGCTACCATGATCGCAATGTCAAGGAACGCTCCTTCAACGTTGGCGATCTAGTCCTCCGTCGTATCCAGAACACGGATGGACTACACAAGCTCAGCTCACCATGGGAAGGTCCCTTCTCAATCTCCAAGGTGACCGGACCAGGCTCCTACCGCCTCCAAACACTTGAAGGCGATGACATCAGCAACTCGTGGAACGTCGACCAGCTGTGTCGCTTCTACGCGTAGTCGCTCGACTACTCTACGGGTCCAGGTCTACACGACTACTCACGGACTCCTCGCTGTAAGCGGCCTTCCGGTCCTGGCACTAGTCTCCGGACTACTCTTCTCCAAGATCCAGCGTCAACGGCTACTAACGGATCTTGGGCTGCTTAGAGCGCTGAGGACTCTAGCGGCGGTCTGCAAGACCATGTACTCTAGATCTAGTCTATACGACTACTAACGGATCTCTAGCTGTAAGCGGCCTAAGGGTCCTAGCGCCACTTAGCCGTAGGCGGTCTCCGAGTCCTGGCGACTACACTTGTAAACGGCCCTGACCATCCAGGTGTACTTATTAATCAGTAATAAAGTTTGATTTTCACTCAACTTATTTACTGTGCCTTCCAATCAGGCATCTCCTACTAAGTACTACTACTCACAAGTTCCACCACGGTTTGGTACTCCGCACACTTCGTTGCAAGTGGCGGCTACGAGTACTTATTTCACAGATATATCGTGGACAACTTTCATTGATAATCCAAACAAGTTACTAACAACTCTGTTTGTTTTACATCCACTTCTTTAAGCTACTCCTACAGGTACTTCTACTGAAGGTTGAGCTTTTCCGCCACTTGTTCAGTAATGGGCGCCATCTCCTCCAGGAGGGTCTTGTACTGATCGTCAGTACAGTTCGCTGCAAGTCCACCGGCGACTACGTTCACTGGAGCCTTGGGGAAATATGACTTCATGTATGCCAAGACTTAGTTCGGGATCGACTTCGCCAAGTCCTTGACATACGTCGCCAGACGCCCGGGGGCTTCCTTCAACCGGTCCACCAGTGGAGCAATCTTGGGCCCGCCCGGGTGTGGCACCAGCAGCCTTGCAATGGGTAGCGTGGCTTCCTCAAGTTCCTTCAACTGGCCCCGCAGCTTCTCGCAATCTTCATTGAGCTTCTGCAGAGATTTATAGCAATTGACAAGGTCACGGTCTGAGGCTTCACGAAGCTCCGTGTGCTTGATACACTCATGGCGCAACTGAGCGTACTCATACTCAAGTACCTCTCTTTTATCGGTCTCATGATACACGATGTTCTTCAAGTCCGTCTCCGATGCCTTCAGCTGGTCGACCCTTTCCTCAAGCTCTGCAGACAACTCATCACACTGTCAGATTACACCAAGGTACCCTAATAAGTACTCAAAGGCTTTGGCGGGAAGTATACCTTTATTCTTTTGGCGCAGCGACTTGTTTTTCCGAATCAAGTCGTCCCTCTTCGCCTGCATCTCTTGCACTTCGTTATGATATTGGGCGAAGGCACCGTCGAGCTTGGATTGGAGCAGGGCAGAATGTTTCTTCGACTTATCGAGCTTCTTCTCCAAGGCTTCGGCACGAAGGACTGTGTCGCCGTACCCCTTCAGCAGCTCGGACTTCTCACGGGATCTTTCAATAATATCCTGCGCAGACAGAACAGTCAAACGGGTACTTTGTATTTCGTCGTACAAGACTACTCGAGGTACTCACAACGTACCTTAACCCACAGCTGGGTACGCCGCCATGACTCCATATTCAGAGCAACAACGGCCGGATCGACAAGATTGTCTTCCAGCAGCTCAAGACCCCCGCGGCTCGAAGATGCCTCCTCTGCCATAGCCGCCGAACGGATCGGCGCGGCTTCCTCTATGATGGGCGAGCGGACGACTACGTCCGTGCTCGTCCCGTGGAGCAGATCGTCCTGCACTTCCGCACCCGACTCGGGGGCCACCGCAGTCCCCAGCTCGAGGGCTATTTCTTCCGCCGTCCCGGCCATCGGTCCTGTGGGCTCCGACTCCACAGTAGCCGTTTCCATGGCCACGGCTTCAGGAATCGAAGTTCCCTCAGCTTGTGCTCCTAGCACAATGAGTACACGCAGTCAATCTCAGCGGCTCCAACTACTATGCATGATGACTACCAGTGGTGACAGGACACATACCTTCAACCAAGGTGGCTTCCTCCAACGTCGACCCCACCGCGACTTCAGTCTCTGGCGGCAGCGTGGGTTCACGCTCCTCCGCCGAGCGGCCCTCTCCGTCGGCTGGAGTGCTGGTCTCCTCACTGTCCCACGATAGGTCCGTGGATTTCCTGCGTCACGAAGTAATCAAGTCAGCAATACAAGTCTACCGTCTATACGACTACTTGAAAGTTCATAAGCACTTACAGTGTTGACCGCACCACGGTCACGGTCGGAGCACCTAGTATACTGGCAATATCAACTATGACAGCCTCGACGGCAGCTCCGGCCTCAACAGACGCCTCCTCTGGTTGCTCCACAACTGCAGTCGGCGGAGGGTTTCATCCTTCTTCAACCGATGGCTGCGGCTCCACAGCGCATGTCTCCTGCGGTGCCGCTGCTGGCACGACTTCTTCGGTTGACGGAGGCGGGCTGATACTCCTATCAGCTGCCGCCCCCACGGTGTCCAGGACCCCCTCGTCGCCCTGATCTACGGGATCCAGGGAGGAGATATCCTGTAACATTACAAGACAACTCATCAGCACACGACTACTTATCAACTGTGCTCGACTACTCTAGTCGTGGTGTTTACCTCTTGGTTGGTCGTCTCGGAGATCTTCAGCTTCTTGACGGTGCGTTTCCGTGCCACGTTGCGAGGCCTCCTCGGCGGCACCGGCAGGTTAGCCTCGAGACTCGATGGCCTCTCGATGATGACTGGGACGTCTGACATCCCAGCTCGCCTGAACTTGGAGCGCAACTGGAACCTTTGCTGCAGTGTTTCTTCATCTTCATCGTCATCAGAGCCAAACTCGATGACAACGGCGTCACTGCCTTCACCGACTTCGCGGCGTTCCTTCTTCTTGCCCTTCTCCTCCGGTTGCTCCACAAGTCGCGGAGGGGAAGTCGGGACTGAGACGTATTTCGCCACGTCATCCTACAACATGTAGCACATATGAGTATGACTACTTCAAGCAAATCAGTACTCGGGGGCTTCTGTCACGACTACTGACCTGGCTTGGCGGCCGAGCTGCGGAGTACTCGGGAACCGGGCAAGGAGTGTACGGCGGCATGTCCTTGAAGATCTTGCCCAGCCTCTCGACAATGACGTCGTCCTCGACTTCAAAGCCAGGCATCCGGGACGTATCCTTGTCACCGGTGTACTGGTACCCGAGGGTGTCTCGTGCCATCAGTGGCTGCACCCTCCTCTTCATGAAGCTGAAGGCCACGTGTTCGGCCCTCAGACCGGCTTCTCGCAAGGTCTTGATCTTCTTCAGCAACTCGGGTAGCTGAATACCCTCTTGCATGGTGGGCTCTGTGTTCCACCACGTCTTGTGCTTCGGTTGACACCCGCTCGGCTTCGGCAGCTCAGGATGGTGGTTGCTGATGTAGAACCATTTGGCCTTCCAGTCCTGGTTGGAGTCTATCAACTTGTACGGCAGGTACTGGTCGGTGGCGTCTTCACGCATCTGGATACCGGCACCTCCGACTACTCGTGTATCGTTGGTGCTCGGTTGCGGCTTCAACCGGAAGAACTTCCGAAACAGCACCCAGTGGGGTTTGATACCCACAAATGCTTCGCAGAAGTGGACAAAAATAGAAACATGGAAGATTCCGTTGGGGTTGAGATTAAGGTACTCGATGCCGTAGTACCTGAGCAGACCCTTGAAGAAATCACTGGCGGGGAGTGCTAATCCGCGCTCTACGAACCGGGCGAACATTGGGATTTCGTCCGGGTTCTTCTCCATCGGGTATGGATCGCCGGTGGCGGTGCGCCATAGATCCACCTCCTTCTCACGAAGGAATCCACTGTTGACCAAGGCGAGGAGGTCCTCGGTCTTCAGTTTCGCCTTCTTCCACTCCTTCGCCGGATTGGGACGAGGGGACGAGGGTGGCGACGTCGACGACTGGCCGGCATCCCCGGTTTCTTCATCGCGGCTCCTTTTCTTCGACGCACCGGTCTTCTTGCCCTTCGCTGGAGATCCCTTCATTCTCCAAATGACGGGTGTCTTCACTCGCATTCGCTCGGGGGCTACAGCGGCGGGTGAACTGCGGCGGCGCGAGCAAATGGATCTAAGTCTCTGCGCGGCGGCGGCGGCAGCAGAGGAGCAGAGGAGGCGGCGATTCAGATCTAATCTGAGGAATGCAACTGCTAGGAGTGAAAAACCCTAAGGGACTCACCGGTTATTTATAACCGGCCCCGGCGGCTCGGTTCTCAACGGGCAGATAAGGCGCCAGACGGGTGCCCTAGCGGCACCAGCATGACTCTTCAACTTCCAGTACTCGATGCTCTCCATCTCGGGGGCTCGACTACTTCAGACAACCTCAATGGGATACAACCAGATTCAAGACCCACTCAGGACACATTCTACAGTCAAGATGACCCTTTAATTCGAGAGGAAGTACTCGACTGAAGGCTCGGGGGCTCCGTGCCACGTGTCCTTCGGTTTTTTCTCCGGATTTTTCGGGATAAGATTGGCAGAACTTCAGATTGACCCTCAGCTTGAATCTACGATTCGACCTAAGGCTCGGGGGCTACATTCCATATGGAATGTGATTCTCCGAATCGCATTTTCCATATGGTTTCTTCATCAAGACATCGCGAGTATTATTGAAGACCTTCGAGAGAAGTACTCGGGGACGCTTGGGGACTACTCGAGAAGACTTCAAGACTACTCAAAGATCAGCTGGAGTACCTTCCAACCTCGGGATGGTTCAAGCATTCTTGAGGACTTTCGACTTGTGGAACTCGGGGACGCTCAAGGACTACTCGCCAAGGCCATCAAGACTACTCGAAGACATCCTGCTCGACTACAAAGTACTCGGGGGCTTGTCGTATGGACATCCCTGGGCCCACTACTCTGGTGGGTACCAGGAACGACTACTCGGTGGGCCCCTGGGACTACTCGACTTGGGCAACACGGCACCTGCTGGCGTGGGGCGCAAGGACTACAGAGAGATAGAACTCGGTTAGGAAGCTACGCATGTCCGGATCCATGTAAAGTACTCCTAACCGTACACGACTAGTACTCTCCCCTCAAACCGACTTGTAACCCTGCCTCCCGGACTATATAAGGCGAGGCAGGGACCCCTATCTCTTCATCCGCATCATCTTGTAAACACATCTAATCAATCCAGAGCTACGCATCATACAGAGCGTAGGGTATTACGCACCTCGCGGTCCGAACCTGTCTAAATTGTGTGCCACGTGTCTCTCCTTCGAGTTACCGATCTCGACGAGACCACATTCATCTACCTCGGGTACTCCCCTTGGTAGGTTGCCGGTCTAAAACACCGACACGTACATCTGCACAATTAGGATCAATTTGCCCTGCCTGAGGAGAAACAAGGTCTGATCTACCTTCCCATCTCAAAACCTCTCTCAAACAGCGACCCTCTCAACCTACCATACTAAGCTCTAGGCGCCTGCTTCAGCTTATACAGCGCCTTCCTCAACTTGTACACCCTGTGGGGGTACTTCTCACTCTCAAACTCCGGTGGTTGCCTCACGAACACTTCTTCCTCCAAAACACCATTCAGGAAAGCACTCTTCACGTCCATTTGGTACAATTTGAACCCTTTAGCCACGGAAAAGGGTAGAAGGATCCTAATCACCTCCAAACGGGCTACGGGAGCAAATGTCTTCTCGTAGTTTATCCCCTCTTTCTGTGTGTACCCCTGAGCAACAAGCCTTGACTTGTTTCTCACCACTTCACCTTTCTCTCTCTCTTTATTTTTCCACACCCATTTTGTCCCAATCGGCTTACACCCCGGTGGAGGCTCCACTAACTCCCAAACTTGATTCGTCTCAAAATTCTCCAACTCCTCATGCATAGAATTGACCCAATTGTGATCAGATAGCGCATGTCCAATATCTTTGGGCTCAAAAGTAGCAACAAAAGCAGCATAGATAAATTTGTGAGACTTACTGAAATTTATGCTGAAAATATCAACATTGGGGACCTTGTTATGAGGCCAACTTAAGGATTTTGTCAACTGTGCTAGGAGATCACAATATTTTGTTGGATGTACAAAACTTTCAAATGTTGCTGAAATAATGGTCAAGAAAACAATGCACACATTTTTCCATCTGGTTTATCAACTTGTTGAGCTAACTTTGATACTTCCGGTGGCAAAGCTTCAGTTGAGAGGATATTTTTAGCTATGTCTCTTTTCAAAACAGACTTGTGTAACAAAATGGGGGGGGTGTGAATGGCTTAATGATATGCTACACCGAGAAGGTAGAAGCATCAGTAATGGAAAACATCATACAACAAATTGAATAAATGAAAAAGCGACATACGTTAGTGCAAAAGAATTTAGTGATAAGCTCCATAGTCCATTCTCTTATAATGTTCAAGTCATTTTTGAAGTTATTTGCCATTTCTTGCTAAATTATTGTCTTGTGTCATGTACAGATTGCTCGGCACAATACTGGCTCCACATGAAGAATAATGGGTCTTACGGACTTAAATGGTCGCCATGCAGAAATCGCATATGCATCTTTTGTTACTCTCTCGCGGTGTACTTTGCATTATTCTTCCATGTTTTTATATGGAACTATGAACTACATGTCTATACTTTGTACTGTCAATCCTGTGTATTGTGATATTGGTCTAGTATGAGACATGAACAGTAATGTATTCTCAGACTGACTCCAAGAGAGCTACCCAAACCCAAAAATGCATTCCACACAGTACTTGGCCTATCAAAAACTGGGATCCAACAGCCAACCCAAACACCGAAGCCATTTTGGGTAGCAGCCCGAACGAGACGCAGAAGCGTCCTTCTCTCTCCTCGACCCACTCACTGTGCGGTGCTCGCTGCTGGGAGGTTGCCCCCACCATGGGAATCTGGAAGAGCTGCTACGCATGGAGAATCCGGGAGGAAGCCGGATCCTGTGGCCACGGCTCGACAGAGGCGGCGCTCGGCGTTGACGTGGCGGAGGCGGTGGCCGTTAAGGAGACGCACTAGGATCTGCGTGGGGTCCCGGCCATGGCGGTCTCGTCCAGTAGCTGCAGCGCGGGGACGCGGTCTCCTCCGCCGCGCGTAGTCCGCGCCTCTCCTCCTTCGTCGCGGGCGGTGGCGGCAACGACGAAATTCTTGACCGGGACTATGCAGCGCTCAGTCTGAGTACGATGCGCGCGCCGGCCTGGTTGCCGAGCTCGAAGAGTAGCGCGTGCGTCTGGAGCGCGAGCTCGACGAAGACGAGTAGGACGAGGAGACGGTGGAGGACGTCGTGATCTCGGCGGCGTGGCGGCCTACGGCATGGGATTCAACTTCCCCTTCGTCAACGATGGGCGTGAGGCCGCCTACAACTTCCATGTTCGTGATGTCAGGATCGTCTCCCGGTTGCCGCTCATCAGCACGGTCGTCGGCGGCGGGCTGATGCAACGGTAGACGTGGATGGAGGCCGCCGGCGTTATTGAGGAAGCGTTGCCTGCTGTTGCCGCCGTGTCTGTGTTCGCTGTTGGAGAAGTTGAGTTTTTGGGGCGTCATCCATTCGCTGTGCATGACCCAAAACCAGCAATGGGTCTCGTTGCATTTCCGCTGTTGGAGTCAATTACGTTGGTCTGCAACCGGTCCGCCTGTTGTATTCATCCCTCGTATTTTCATTTCCTGGATCCGCCCCTAATGCTAGTTCACGTAGAATAGAAGTGATGACTAAACGTTCAAGACTGCACGTTATGGCTACAATTAATATTGCATGAGAAAAGATTTTATCCACTATTATAAAAGTATGAGATTATGCTATTTTCATTGGCATTAGTATTGGCTACTCGCCAATGTAAATTTTAGCATATCTATTTTTTGATAGCTTATCTGATTGAGGTTTTGCTAAACAAGTGTAGCAAGCTAGCTAGCATTAAAAGGACCGCATTTGAAATAAAAACCATGCATTTCAGAAAGGTTAGAACATCTTCAACGGGTTGCCAAATCATGTTGGTATTTTTTATTTTTGAGAAAAATGTAGAAAACACTCTCTCCAATAGTTCGGCAAAGAACATGACAATTTTTGGCAACTTGAGAATATACGCGCGCGTACTCCACTTGGTATCGGTATTTCTTACGGTGGGAAGTCATATGAGTGGGTGCAAAAAAATACATAATACAGAGAGATTCCTGGTGCAAATTTATAAGAGAGAAAGAATAATTTACCAAGTTAAAAATAACAAACTCTTGAAGATTTTTTTTACTAGCAATTTTTTTTAGGAGTTGACAAATTACAAAAATTTCCAACATAAAAATAACACACTTTTGCAGATGCTCTTGAAAAGAGAAGGAAAGGATAAACATCGGAAAAAAGCAGCGCGAAGAAAGTATCGACCGGCCCCCGCCCGAACCCCAAAAAGCTGTCCCCCACAGCACAGCGCCCAGGCGACCGTCGAATACCCCCCCCCCCCCCCCCCCCGCGGCCCGCAACGGCGGAAGCGAAGGAACGCGAATCCCCCATTCTCGTGAAGCGCGACTGCGCCAGCGCCACTCCCACAATCCCATCGCTCCCCCGCCGGCGCTCCCAGATCCCAAACCCTAGACGAAGCAGCCCAATCCCCTCGCCCACCATCACCCCGCGCGCGAGGCCGCGATGATGCAGATGCTGGGCCTCCGCGGCTCCGCGTCCAAGGACCAGGGCCGCGGGGGCGATGCGTCCCTGTCCTCCTCGTCGTCGGCGGCGGCGGGGGGCACGGGGACCCCGCTCTCTCCTTGGACCCCGGCGTCCGCGTCCTCTCCGCGCTCGCCGTTCGCGGCCGAGGCGGGGGGCGAGGGCGGGGGCGGGCGGCCGCTGCGGCTCGTGTACTGCGACGAGCGCGGCCGGTTCCGGATGGACCCCGAGGCCGTGGCCGCGCTGCAGCTCGTCAAGGGACCCGTCGGGGTCGTCTCCGTCTGCGGCCGCGCGCGACAGGGGAAGAGCTTCATCCTTAACCAGGTTCGCTCCTAGTCTGTTGGTTACTGTAGCTGCTTTCTAGTACCAGTGTCGACTTGCTCATATTAGAGCAACTCCAGCAGATGAAGTAAATTTGATCCCCTGTACAAAGTTATTGGGGGTGGAGTAAAAATATTTTCATCCTTAAAACACAATTTGCTCCAGCAGTTTCCCTATTCTCCTTCCCAACTCGTGGGTCCCACCATGCCACGTCATCCTTTCTTTCCCTCCCCCAAATCTTGGATCTTTGCTTGTAATCTGCCGCCGCGCCACTGCACGACGACGCTCCTGGTCCACCGGGGCGACCTCGACGTCAGTGAGCTTGCTGGACGTCGTGATGGAGCACGCGGCCGCCGTCGTCGCACCTCACCTTGGCCCACTGCGGCGTGTCGCAGGGCTCGCCCGGTTGCGTCGTCGTCGCCCACTGGCTCAGCTCCCGCGGCGGATGGTGGTGCGGGTGCGGGTGGGGGGCACCGGCACTGGAGCTGCTGGAGCAGGGGGACGCGGCGGACTGGATGCCGACCTTGCCGAGCTCAAGGCTCAGCCGCGTGCTCGCCAGCTCCAGCTCCTCTTCCTCCTCCATCGGCATCGGCGGCGGCGCGGCGGCCTGCGAAATTGAAGCAGGGGAGGCAGAACTGAGGAGACACGCTCGTGTGGCGGCTAGGAGAGACCGAGAGAGTGCAGTGCAGGGCCGTCCCGTCGAGCCACCGCGGCGAACAAATGGCCCGCGCCGACGCAGCCGTCGTCCTCGCCCTCGCCGTCTGCTGCCTCCTGGTGTCCCCCGCTCCGGCGCGCCGCCCCGCTGACCTTCCCCCACGGGCGATCCACGCCGTCGTCGCCGACCGCGAGGCGGCCGCCGAGCCGCTGCGGCCCAAGCCAGCGGACTGCGCCGATGCGGCTGAAGTTGAGAAGAAGGCGACCGCGGCCGCCGTGCCCGAGGATGATCCCGCCCGCGAGGAGGAGCCCGGCGGCAGCGGTCCTCCTCCCTGCTCTGCCTCGTCTTCCGGTGCGGCGGCGAGGCGCGCGTGAGCGACGCGTTGGTGGCCCGGCGCAGCTCCGAGGAGCCGCGGGCGATGGACGAGGGGACCTGGCCGGCAAGGCCGGGGGGTAAAGCGGAGGCGGAGGACGTCGCCGGTGACGCCGCGGCGGCGGCATTGCATCTGCCCGTCGCTGTCGTCGGACATGGCGGCGTGGGGAGAGGGATGGGAAGTCACCTGATTCTCTCGGAGGAGCCACCGCGGCGGGGCTCCCCGGAGAGCTCGTACGTCTTCTTGTTCATGCCCAGCAAGAAAGACCCGAACCCACCTGCAGATTCATCAGCGAGCCAGGCTCTCGCTCTGACGGTCAAAGAAGGACGCCTCGAAGCTGATGTAGATCTCGTGCGTGACGCCGGCGTGCTTGACCTTGACGCGGATGGTGGGCACTGGCTTCACGTTGGGCGACGGCTCGTCGTCCGCCGCCCCGTCGCTCCTCTTCTGCACCAGCATACCGCCGGGCCGCACCTCCCACACCTCCTCCGCCGTCACCCTGCCGCCGTTCCCCGCCGCAGCCGGCGGCGGCGATGCCTCCTTTACCGCCCCCAGCTTCACCGGCGCGCCTTTCCTCGCCTTGGGCGTCGCTCCCAGCATCCTGCCCCCTCCCTCCCCCTCCGCAAACTAGCACTAGCTGCTGCAAGTAAAGCTCGGGGGGACGCCGCCGCCGGGCAGCGCCTTTGACCGAGAGGCAAGAACGAACGAGCGAGCGAGCAATGGCGCGCCAAGGAAGCACACGGCGCGTGGGAGCAGCGAATTTGAAGGCAGCTAGCGTCGTGGGGGGATCGGAGGGGAGAATCCAAGGAAGGAGACGAACGGATGGATGGATTGGTGGACAGCGAGGAGGGTGAGGAGGAAGGAGAGAAGCAAATAATGGCCGGCAGCGATGAGGGGGAACCACCGCATGGACAAGGGGAATATATACGCCAAATAGAATAGCGTTCATGGTGGTGTTGAGCCTCGTGGTGAGGCTGAGCTTCATGGTGATGACCGTGAAGACGAAGCCGAGGAGCAGCGCGAACACCATCCCGCGCGCGGTGATCTGCTCGCGCCACGGCGGGATTCGCTCCGCGGCGCGCGCTGCCGCGGGCTCCGACTCCATGTCCAGCGGCGGCGGCGCGCCCGGAGGGCGTCTTCTCGATCTCCTGCGCGCCCAGCGGCGCCGCGTGGTGCTGCTCCATGTCGGCTGCAGCCCTGGGGACCAGCAGCTCGAGCTCCTCCGAGACGGCGGCGGCGGCGGCGGCTGCAGCGTGGAGACGCGGGTGTGAGTTCATCTGTTCACGCGAATTAACCAACCAGCAAGATGCCAGTGTGGTTGGTGTGCCGCGGCGGGGTGAGCGGGGGAAGGTGTGGAGGCAGGGCGAGTGGGTCCCACGGATAGGGGGTGGAGGAGAGGTTCCCTCTATAGAGGGGATGGAGAGGGGTTTTTAGTCCATGGAGAAAAAAAGGGGAGCATATAGGGAATCTGCTGGAGAAGATTTCATCCCTTATATGACTATTTTTTTGCTATTGGGGAGGGGATAGGGAAGCTGCTGAAGTTGCTCTTAGAGATTGCTTATAGGAGATATTGGACAGCTGGTTTAACACGACTTTGGTTCCACTTGAGTTTCGAAGCAAGCATGACCTTTCGGAGACTATGCAAATTACAGATCATCAGACAAATCACAAAGTAATGGATAATGAAAACCAGGAAAACTTTCTTATAGCATTTTCCCCCTTCTCTATGTGTGAGTTGTATTTTTGAACTACCTTTTCTAAGGGAATCAGGTTTGGTCAAAGTGTCAGATTGGTGGCTGATAAAGGTTACAGACAAACATGCAATTTTGTTTAGAAAAACTTAAAAATGGCTAGTATTTCTCCCTCTATGATGATTATTAAAAAAACTTAAAACAATGTTTATCACTATATTGTTGTGAAACAATTGCTCCTGTGGATATTTGGGTGAAACCTTTTCACATTGCCTGATCTAGTGGAAAATGGACCTTTTATTTCTATTCAGATATGGGGTGGTAAGGATGAGAACATCAACAGGAGTATGAGAAAAGAGGCAGATGATAAGTTTTTCCAGTTTGTGATTTAAGTTCTAGTCTAAGGAGTATAGCTGTGCATCGTTGCATAGTGGAATAGTTGAGCTGTAAGCATATAAAGGTATTCACGACAGACTGATAATTTTGGGCTCTGTGCAGAACAAACTGTTTTCAAACATCAATTTGTTGTCTTAAACTTCCTTTTGGTGTATCTGGACTCAACATTATGTTATTCCAACATCAAGAACTTATTATATTGTTTCGAAATGCCCTGTTTACGTAAAATAATGCTTATTTCTGTGTGTGATAGCTTCTAGGAAGGAGCAGCGGATTTCAAGTAGCAAGTACCCATCGGCCCTGCACTAAGGGCCTTTGGATGTGGAGTGCCCCAATAAAGAGAACTGCCCTTGATGGAACTGAATACAGTCTTTTGCTACTTGACAGTGAGGGCATTGATGCGTATGATCAGACGGTAAGAAATATCTTAGTGATTTCATTTTATTTCTATCCATTTCTAAATTCTGGATATCTTCAATGGTTGTTGTGCTGAGTTGAGCTTAGTTTCCCACCCGCCCTCATGTATTTAATCTTTATTTGTCTTTATACTGAAGTTTCCATGACATGTTTCCACTTTTACAGGGCACCTACAGCATTCAGATTTTTTCCTTGGCGGTCCTACTGTCGAGCATGTTCATATATAATCAGGTGTGTGCAATGGTTTCTTCTTTCCCAACCTTTTGTTAGAGAGTTGTCTCAAGTTCAGCCCTAATAATGTTGGATTTTTTCATCTGTGTGCATATGTAGAAAAAACGAGCCGCTTTTATGCCCTTCCAACTAAATTCTATTAGGAAGTAGTTGGGTAGAAAAAAAATCACATAAAATTGTCTTGTGTAGCAAAATATGCATTCAATCAGATGTCTCGTATTTTAGGTCTCCTGATTTGTGATGATAATTGATATCAATAGCCTGAGGGAAAATAATTTATTACTGCATTATTCATTGCTGGAAGGAAAGTAATTTGGTATAGCTTTTTTTTCAGTTTATAACAAGAGTGGTTTATTTATATTAGTGTTGGCCAAATATGGAATTAATATGTTATGTACACAATCTAGAGGCTGGAGTAGTATTTGCACTTATATTCATATTCAAAATACATGGTATTGCGAGAACATGGACATGAAAAGTATGCAATGTGTGCTATCTCTTTCATTGAATATGTTTAAAGGATGAAGAAATATATCTTGCTGTCCCCTGCAGATGGGTGGCATAGATGAGGCAGCCCTTGATCGCCTTTCACTTGTTACTGAAATGACGAAGCATATCCGCGTGAGGGCTAATGGTGGGAGGTCTACTGCATCTGAGCTCGGGCAATTTTCACCTATTTTCATCTGGTTACTGAGGGTAACTGGTTCCCTGACTTTTGTGTTTAAGAATTTATTTGATGTTACTAGAAGAGTTCCCCCCATTGTGAATAAGATATTTTGTTAGGATTTTTATCTAGATTTGGTGGAGAATGATAGAAAGATAACTCCACGAGATTACCTGGAAATTGCACTGAGGCCTCTTGAAGGCAGAGGAAAGGACATATCTTCAAAGAATGAGGTATTCTGTCATAGACTCAGTATATTCTTATTGGTTTAAATTTCTTATAGTATCTTCTAATATCCACAGATCTTGTAGGATGTGTTTTGCATTATTCCATTTGTGTTGTTATTTACAAATTTCATGTGTAAATTGATGTAGATCCGTGAATCCATCCGTTCTCTCTTTCCTGATAGAGAATGTTTCACATTGGTGCGCCCATTGAACAATGAAAATGAACTTCAGCGTCTTGATCAAATTCCTGTAAGCTCTATTCTCTTATATTTTCATTAGGAAGCATGCATATCACTATATGATATATTCCTCATTTGGCACATTGTAAATTGGGATCACTTTTACCAGCTAGAGAAATTACGGACTGAATTTCAAGCTGGACTGGACGAATTAACAAGGTTTATTTTTGAGAGGACAAGGCCTAAGCAAGTTGCTGGTACAATCATGACAGGACCAGTACTAGCTGGTGTTACACAGTCCTTCCTGGATGCACTAAATAATGGAGCTGTGCCTACCATATCATCCTCTTGGCAGGTATTTTGTTTCTTAAGCCATGCCTGTAATGTGTAAATTGATGCACATTGAGTGCAACAGTACTAAGCATGAAACAAATAATATACGAACCATACCGTTTTATTTTGTACAATAGTAATTTGACCTCAACTGTATTTCTATAGGCCTTGTTTAACAATTGTTAATTTCCAAAAATACAACAATAACAAGAGCCTTCGAGTCCCAAACAAGTTTAGGTAGGGCTAGAGATAAAACCAAACTTGAGCCACCAACGAAAAGAAAATAAACAAATAAAAGTAGTGAATTATGTCAAAAAAAACGGCGGGGGGGGGGGGGGTGGCAATAACAAATGTTCGAGAAATCATTTTTAATCATACATTTAATCGCGCTAAACGGACCCCAGCATGTTGTTTAGGCCATAAACACCCAATTAAACGTGGGTGAACAGAGAAACCTATGGATTGTGGAGAAAACAAGAGGGGAGATGGGATTTGGACTGCCCTCTGTTCGATTTTTGTGGCCCTTAGCTCGATTCGGCTGCGGGAAGGTCTCCTCCACCCTCCCTGCTGGCGGGCTCTTTCCCACATGTGTTGACCCGCGGGCGCGTGTGGCGGTGGACGGCAAGCGTGCGCGGGCAGCTGCGACGTGTGGGTGCCAGGGTTTTTTTTTTTTACCGGTGGCAACTGGTCTTACCGGTCCAGACCGGTAGCGGTTATCGAGAAAAACCGACACAGGAAATCTGGTAACCGGACGGTAGGACCGGTTACCGACTGGTCACAGCGGTAACCGGTGTGTTCGTAAACACCAGTAAAAAAAACCCTGGTGGGTTCTGGTGGTGCTGTTCTGCGAGGTGGGGGAGGGGGGAGGAAGGGGCTAGCGGCGGCACTAAGGTTAGCGCCCCGCACGAGGAGCAATGCAGGTCGGGGGCCTGGGGAGGAAATGAATCTTCTGCTCAGTCTTATGTAGGGCATCGATGGCCTATAGATGGGCTATTGGGCTGGGCTGTGCTGGGGTGTTGAAGCATTCCTCTTCATTTCTCATTACTTTCATACATATGCATCTACATCATTTATAATTTAAAAATTAATATATATTATGGAAAATAATGAAATATTCACAAACGATTAATCACGTTTAATCAACATTTACTCAGCCTAGTGCCTAGCGCTTTCTTGAACATTGGCAATAACTGCCAATTGCTGTAGAATGGTGTGCAAATTTGGTTGTACATCATTTGGAAGAACTAATTAGGTGTCAATAAATTTTGTGGGGTGAATGAAACATGGACCAGATCTATCCATTGCAGTCAAAGCAACTATAGTTGGCTTTGATTATGTAAACAGTGATTTGTGAAAAATGTCATTCGGTAAGCATATTAAGAAAATACGAGGTTTGTAATAGTATTAGATCTGTGGTCTATTGTCTGCTATAAAGGTTTAAGTAGTTTTTTCTTAGTAATAGATATTGTACTTGTGCCATTCTTGGGTTTAACTGCCTCCTTTAACTGCAGAGCGTAGAAGAAGCGGAATGCCGCAGAGCATATGATTCTGCTGCGGAGATCTACATGTCATCTTTCAGCCACATCATATTAGCTGAAGAAGTAAGTTAATGGGTCAATTAAGTGCAGTGCGTGCTCATGCATTGCAAATTGTTAACTTTTAAAATTCAGGATGCTTTAAGGGATGCACATGAAGCTGCTTTAAGAAAGGCACTTGATGCATACAGCACTGCTGCTGTTGGAACTGGTACTTCACATGCTCACTATGAGAAAGTTCTTAACAACTTCTGCAGAAAGGCATTTCAGGTACACTGTACACCTGTCATTTTGTGATGGTTATGTGATCCGGAGTTCTTTATATTTAATAAGTTAACAAATTCATTCATATGGTGTGGTTTATGACAGAGAGAACACCTCTTAATATTTCACGATGATATAGGTGTGTGACCTTTGGTTGTTTATAGTGTGAAAGTAAATCTTGTAGCACCTTTGGTTGCTTATATTGTGAAAATAAACTTTTTTAGCTTAAGTGTCATTTTACATTCTTACATGATCCTTAATCAATAATGTGGTAGTCAATTGGTAAACAATACAAATTTCTTTGTTAATTGAAGTTCAGTGCAAAAGAAAAGGAGAATTTGTTGATACTCTCCCCTCATTGAGCAAAAGACTTGATATTTGAAATCTTAAAAAGACATGTTAAAGTTTTCTCAAGTTGTATACCTCCTTTTGTATGATGATACATTTTCACTGCTTCGATAAGGAAACATGGTTAGTAAGTGTGAAGCCTAAGCATAAATTTAATATCATACTAAAATGTCCGAGTATTAAGGTGACCCTGCATCGCCTTCTGATAGGGGGAAGAGGCTAGAGTAAGGAGATTGGAGCGTTGGATCAATCCAGTTGTCCAGGGTGGTGAAGCTGAAAGCCATGTCCACCACTATTGCTGCTGGCTTGCTTTTGCAGGCCCTTGCTATTGCCGCTGCATGTGGCTGCTGATTGTTACTCCCACATGGGGTTTCATCCTGAATGTGATAAGGAAAGTAGAGGGTAGGAGGCGGCAGTGGTTGACTTGTAGAAGAGGAGGATGAGATTAGCTAGGGTGAAATGTGACGCAATCTCATCTAACCCCTTTTTTTCTTCTGTCTATTTCTGTCAAGACTATAGGTTCTGGCACACATATGACATCAGTGTTCATGTGCTGGACGCTGCCTTAACCCTTAAAACCACGGTCCACGGTGATAATGGAACCTTAGGTTTCAAGGCCCAGCCACCCTGACACAAACAGTAATAACTTCATAACTCATACCGAGTAGCTAGGCTGCTAGGGTCTGGTATATTCAAATTGAGGTTCTTTTGTTTTTTCTTGGGATGTGTGTTTCGTGTTTTTTTTGGGTGGTGGTGGTGGGGGGGGGGGGGGTCTGCTCATTTTGTATGTATTTTGTTGTTGAAAATATTGCTCAATTCCTCTAGTAAGTAGTTGGTGAGTTTTATGTTTCTTTAACTATGGCTTCAGTGATATTTCTTTCCTCACTCGTGACTTACTGTCATTGGTTTGCAACTATTCCACTGGTTCAGGATTACAAAAAGAATGCTTTCTTAGAGGCTGACAAGCAGTGCTCAAACACTATACAAAACATGGAGAAGAAGATCCGAGCGGCATGCACTGCTCCTGGAGTCAAAGTTTCTGCTGTGATTCAGGTAATTGTTCAGGAAGGTATGCATGAATCTGTGTGGTGAACTAGTGATCTAATCTGTCTAACCAGACAGTATTACCTTTTTGTCATAACAGGCATGATGGATATTTTCTTCAGTTCGTTCTTTTTCTGCCTGTGTTGTTAGATGTGCAAATTTATGCCATCAGTTTTGGCCAAATATGAGACAACCATTGTTCTGTCCAAATTTCCAAGAGCTCTTGCAGCTACAACCCCAGCAAAACAATTTTTGTGTTCATTTGTAGAACTAATTATTTGAGTAAGTTTTCACTTCCCTTTATGTTATTTATGTTGAACTAACTTAGTAAATTTTGCAGGTCCTGGAAGCTTCACTTGCTGAGTATGAAACTTCTTGTACTGGCCCAGCCAAATGGAGAATGCTTGTCGCTTTTTTAAGACAATGGTTCGTTCCGCCTCTGATCTTTAGAAATTTCATGCCCATTCCTTGTTACTTTTTTTGGCATAGTTCCTTTCAGAAGACCAGAGTCTTCAATGTTTGTGTCACCATCTTATATTCCTTCAAACAGTATGTTGTCAGTATAGAGATAACATCCTCCAACGTTGTGTTACTAGATTATGTTGATTTCACAAGTGATTCAAACTATACATTTTTCTATGTTATTAGCACTTATTTTGTTGAATTTGTCCTTATTCTGAGTGATAGGACACCTTTGTGGAGGAATTTGCATGCGGTCTATTGCAAATGTAGCTGTGGGATTATATTTCTAGATAGATAAAACCAGAACAGACAGTTATACAATGTTTCTAAGTGATAATTTTATGGATTTTTATTGTCTACACTTTTTTACTCTTGACTTTAAAATCCAATGTGTGGATACACTAAATGTCCAATGTATTAACTAATTGTGGAATCTGGCATAAAATTTTACAAGATTAATACGATTAAGCTGGAGCCATTTTGTTCATAACTTAGCATTTGCCTCAAATATTTCCCATCAGTTCTCCTGAATTTACTTTTTGAATGAAAGGCTCCACACTTTTTGTTATTTTTTACATTTCAATTTGCTGATTTATTGGCATCTCAAGGACCTGATAATATGCTTCTTCCAGTTTGGAAGGGCCTATATTGGACCTCTGCTTGAAGTTAATAAATGAAGCTGAATCAGAGAAGACTTCTTTTGCTCTAAGATATCGGTCAAATGAAGACCAACTGGAACTTTTAAGGAAGCAACTTGAAGCTAATGAGGCGCACAAATCTGAATATATGAAGCGCTATGAAACTGCGCTAAGTGAAAAACAGAGAACATCTTCTGATCTTAGTGGACATCTTGCTAACTTGAGGACCAAGTGTAGCACATTAGAAGAACGCTGTGTAAGCATATCTAAAGAACTCGATCATGTCCGACATGAATGCACTGATTGGAGGGCAAAGTATGAGCAATCTTCCTCTCAGCAGAAAGCTGAGCAAGACAGATATGTCGCTCAGTTGGCATCTCTTGAGACTAGATACAGCTCTGCAGAGGGAAAGTTGGGAGCAGCTCGTGAACAGGCAGCATCTGCTCAAGAGGAGGCTGCGGAATGGAAGAAGAAATATGAAACCGCTGCTCTGCAGGCTAAAACTGCATTGGAGAGATTAGCATCAGTGCAAGAACAAATTAACAAAATTGCACAAGAAAGAGAAGGTGCTATAAGGGCAGAATTTGCCACACATTTGGAAGAAAAGGTTCTCTCTCTCTCTCTCTCTCTCTCGCTCTCTCTCTCTCTCTCTCCCCCTCTCTCTCGCTCCCTCCCTCCCTCTCTGTCTCTCTCTCTTAATGCTTTTTGTTATGATCTTTCCTTGTATTTGACAATGTTTCATTTCTTACAGGAAGTGGAAATAAGGAAGTTAGTTGCAAAGATTAGACAAGCGGAGAGTGAAGAAAGTGTGTTGACTGAGCGTTTGCAGGTACTTTTAGCATTTCAATTTTCCCTTGAATTGAAGCATGCTGCCATATGTGAATGATAGTTTTTTAATGCTTGAACATTATTCAGGTTGCAGAATCAAAAACACAGGACCATAACAAGGAGACTGCAGGCTTGAAGGATGAAATCAAAGAACTAACGAGCAAATTAGAATTCCTAAGAGAGAGAACAGTATCATATGAGAAGCAAGCTAGAATGCTGGAACAAGAAAAAAAGCATCTCGAGGAGAAGTTTGTATCTGAATGTAAGAAATATGATGAGGCAGAACAAAGATACAAGTCTGCAGAAAGGGATGCAAAGAAAGCTACCGAGTTGGCTGATGTGGCTCGAACAGAGGCTATTGCATCTCAGAAAGAGAAGGATGAGGCCCAACGGTTATCGATGGAGAAGGTAGCGGTTATTGAGAGAATTCAGAGACAGGTTGACAGACTAGAGCAGGAAAAAGCTAATCTACTAGGTGAAGTTCAGAGGATGCGTAATTCTGAATCTGATGCCTGGTCCAAGGTTACTTTGCTTGAGAGTAGGGTTGTTGAGAGGGAGAAAGAAATGGACCATTTACTGAGCCGTAGCAATGAACAAAGGTCCAGTACTGTCCATGTCCTTGAGAGCCTGTTGGCAACAGAACGTGCAGCCAGAGCTGAAGCCAATAAGCGTGCAGAGGCCTTATCTCTGCAGCTACAATCCACCCAAGGCAAACTTGATATACTCCATCAGGAGCTGACATCGATCCGTCTTGTTGAGACTGCACTTGATAGCAAGCTCCGGACAACTACTCGTGGCAAAAGGCTACGAGATAATGAAGTAGGTGCGGACTCTGTTCAAGATATGGACATTGATCCTCCGGAGAGGAGCAGAAAAAGAACCAAAAGCAACACAAGCCCGTTAAAGGCTCTCCATGAGGATGGTGGCTCAGTTCATATGGGAGAAGACAGCGTCACAGTCAGCACGGATACGAAGGGTGGCAATCCAGATGGTTACAAAAAGTTAACCATTGCGAAACTGAAAGAGGAGCTAACAAAGCATGGGTTTGGTGCCCAGTTGCTAGAGCTAAAGAATCCTACCAAGAAGGACATACTCGCACTCTATAAGAAGCATGTTTTGTGTGAGTAAATTGCCTTGTGAATTCATCCGGTTTGAAGTGTACATTTATCCAAACTAGTGTGGGGATTAGTATAGAGTAGCCTGTCTTCTAGAAGTCTATATAGTTAACAAACTGATGGCTAATTGTTTCCAGGGTATTCGGTTCTGCTGATAGGTTTGTATTTTGGTAGTGCAGTTGTGTCAATTGGTTATGTTTACTGGTTTGTGTCTAGGCTTGTGTATTTGGTAGCTTGCTGATTCTGTTAAGTTATGACATCAAGGCTTGTATATTGGTGCTAGCTTGACAAGCTGGCTCATAGATGACACCCAAAACCAACGCTGAATCTTTGTCAGGTTTGCCAAACGCCTGGTGGATGCTGTTTGCGTGGTACGTGGAGTATATTTGTGTTGCGCTGTGTTTTCTCCAGAACGCCTAACTATCCTGCATCCAGCAGGCAACTAGATCCGCTGGGGCCGGAGCAGCTGCGGTCATCTCTTCCCCGACGGGACAAGAACTTCAGTACACCATTTGCCTCGTCTTCCTTTGCACCAACAATGTGGCAAAGTACGAAGCCCTGGTCTTGGGGTTGCTCTAGTGAGGACCGGTGGATGGTCGCTCCCTGATGTGATGAGTGATTGACAACGTGGTGTGGACTGACTCTTGGCCGAGTATTGCAGGTGCAGGTTGCGGCTTGACTCGTGTTGGTGCAGGTGAATTGCGGGCGCGAAAGGTCTTAGCCTTGCGGGGCCTTCGAGGAGTGGAGAGACAAGTAGGCTCGGCTCGATAGACCTGGTGGCCGAACGGGGTCAAGTGCGAGCCGCATGGTGGCAAGAAAAGTAAGACGAAGTCGTCGACTCGAGCCGGTGCAGGGAAGCGGCTCACGACCGGAGTCTGCACGCGGGGTTTGCGGCGGTTCACCACAAAACTACCGGGTTACTTGGTTGAGTCACAAAACCAAGACTGGAGGCTCGGCGGGAGGAGACGGGATCCGGGCGCCGAGAAGATTTGATGCCAGAGGACACACGGCGGGGTCGCAGGGCTTGCGTCGGGAGGACGCGGACTGCGGCGAAGGCGTGGTCGTCTGATGAAGAGGAGTGCTACTTGACCATATTGCCCCTGAGGGGATTGTATCTTAGTTTAAGTGCTAGGGGTAGCTTGGTTATTTGCCCAACCCAGAGGGACACATATATATAGCTCTAGGGTTTCTGGGCAAACCATCCTTGTGGACCGCTTCTCATTTCTCTGCTCTATAGGTTTAGATTTTCTTCACCGTTTTGTAGAGAATCTGACCTCTAAGTGTATGGAAGCTTTCGTGGTTGCGTTGATTTCCTTCTTGTAGCTCGTGTGATTTTCGTGTCTTTTCAGGCTATTTTCGTTGGATTTTCGTGCGCGCCTTGTTCCTCTGATTTGAGGTGTTTAGGTTCGGATTTTTTTGGGGGATCATGGATAGATGTCTTGTGCATCTTTGTGCTTGATCTTGACCCCTCAAACTCCGGATTTGGCCTTGGATTTGAGGATTTCAGATGAACCCTAGTTCATAGTGTTCTTGGCAAGGATTCGCGATTCCGGGAGTTGTAGCGAGTAAGAGGCTGAAATTTTTGAGGCATATCTTTTGGGGTGCTCTTCATCTCCCCAAAATTTCGTCTCAAGACCTCAAGTGGTTTGGGAGATCCATCGATCGAAAGTTTGGGGCTGTTTCGCAGGCAGAATTTTTAGGGGGGCGGTACTACCGACCCTGTCCAGGTAGTACCGATAACCTGATTTTCAGCTGCCAGAGAGTCTTTATCGGTAGTACCGACCCGAGGTCAGTAGTACCGATAGTCAGAAGTACCGACCCTGTGCCGAAAGTACCGATAACCTTTGTTTTTAGGTGCCAGTAAGCCAATATCGGTAGTACCGACCTGGGGCCGGTAGTTCCGACAATTTCTGCTGTAGTTTGCCTCGTGCTAGCTTTTTTCTCGGTTCTTTTTGTGCTTGCTTCCGCTTTGTTCCTAGGCTTGTTATAACTTGTTCCTAAGGTCAGTAGGTCCGTTGTGACCACGTGATCTTGGCAAGTGTGTGCGGGATTCTTCGAAAGTGATTTAGGGGTATAGACCGAGTTCTTGAGAAGAATTTTTATCGGCTTCCATTCACTCATCTCCCTGGTGAGTCCATTGACACCATGTTCCAGCGGTTCACTGTGATTGTGAACAACATGAGGGCTAATGTGGCCGCGCTCCCGTACGATGATCAAGAAAAACGACACAAGGGCAAGCGGTCAAGCAAGAACATCAACGACCTGTGCTTCGCCGCCCAAGGCTTTTGCGGCATGGTACACAACTCCGCAAGCAAGAAGAGCAACAAGGATGACTCGGACTCCGACTCCGAGGATGAGGTAAGCAATGATCCTTCCTTCTTGGTAGCGGAGAATGCTAGGTTGAATGAATTTCTTGACAACTGTGATGATGTGCTTAGAAAGACCAACAAGGAGAAGAGGGAGTATAGGTCTTTGCTTGGAGAGACTAAGGAGAAGGTGGTTGAGCTAGAGTCTTTGCTTGTTGATGCTAGGGCTCAAATAGATTCTCTTAAGTCTGCTCCTATTGTGACCGATGAACCTGAATGCACTGATTGTTCTACTTTTCTTGGTGATTTGCTGTGCTTAAGGAAAAGTATGCCTCCAAGGTTGAGGAACTAGATGTGCTTAGGGTTGAGCTAGAAGAGATGAAATCTAGTCCCTCCTTGCTTGGTGCTTGCACTTCTTGTCCTGTTCTGCATGAGAAACTAGATGTGTCGGTTGCTTATGCTAGATCTCTAGAAGCTGCTTTGAAAGCTCCTATTCCTACATCATGCTCTACTTGTGAAGTAAATGCTGTGAAGAATTTGGAGCTTGCACACTATGTTGATCGTTTGCAGGATGAGAATGATGAGTTGAGGAAGATGATGGGTTGGTTGTCAGGTCACGAGCCTCAGCTCAGGATGATGATTGAGGCATAGAAGCGCTATGATGGGCAAGTGCTTGGGTCGGATAAGGTTGGTGAGGGAAGTGGTGAGAATGAGGGGAAGATCGGTGATATCCCAAAACCACCAAAATCCTACCACAAAAATGCCTATGCTCCTAAGCCAAACACACTTAGGAACCGACTAGACACAACCCCAGCTCCACCCGTGTTTCCTCCACACACCGACAACTTTCAGAAACCCATCAAGTTCAAGAGTGACTTGGGGAACGAGTTCTTTGGAAAGAAGGGAGAGAAACCGAGTGAGGAGAAGCCAGAGCCCAAAGAGAGACCAAAACCAAATCCGAAACTGAAACCCTTCCATTGTGAGTATTGTGGGAGGGATGGGCACCTAGCTGAGTTTTGCTTCAGAAGGAAGCGTGCGGAGAAGGAAGCGCGCGGAGAGGTTTGCTAGGGAGATTTTAAACAAGGACAAGTACCGCCCTTCTCGTGGTGTGCCTGAGCCTAGAATGGTGCCTAGGGGCGAGGGTGTGGTGCGTACCATTTACCCTCGGGAGAGGCGTGAGTTTGTGCCTCGAGGTGAGCCACCACAGAGAGATGGTGGTAGGCGTGTTGGGTTTGGGTGTGGTGAGTTTGCTGGACGTTCCTTCGCTCGTGGCCAATATGAGTATGGGGGGAACGATCGCAACTTTAGGTCTCAGAGGAGCTACGGGCTACGGTGTCCACCTCGTGGTACGTGTAGTCCTCCAAGGAGATGTGTGGGTGTTCCACCTAGGAGTGATAGGATGGATTTTGCTAACCCCACTTTTGAGCAAATGGCACGACACTAGTTTGATTCATTTTGTACTAACCCCAGTGCTGAGTCGTTTGCTCACTCTCGCTCTCGTTTTTTATTTTCAGGTGGGAGGCTTGGAGGGCTTTTGGTTGATCGACTCCGGTTGCTCTCAACACATGACCGGAGATCGAAGGTGGTTCTCCAGCCTCACCCCGGTGATGACCAAAGAGTACATCACTTTTGGGGATAATGGGAAAGGTAGAGTGCTTTCAGTGGGCACGGTGAAGGTGAGCAAGTCTGTGACTCTTAGGCGTGTTGCTCTTGTCAAGTCATTGGGGTTCAATCTTCTTTCGGTTTCCCCACTTTTGATGAGAGTTTTGAGGTCCATTTCAAAACGGGCGCTTCTCGTATTTTGGATTCTCGAGGTGATCATCCCCGAGGGTCAGATTTTTAGAGCCGACTTTTCTCAGTTTGTTGGCCCTTCTCGTTGTTTGGTTGCTGTTGTTTCGGCGGAGCTTTCGAAATGGCATAGGAGACTAGGTCACTTGAGTTTTGACTTGTTGTCACGCTTGAGTGGGCTAGGTTTGGTCCGAGGATTGCCTAAGTTGAAATACCAAAAGGACTTGGTATGTGCTCCGTGTAGGCATGGTAAGATGGTCGCCGCCTCTCACCCGCCTCTGACATCCGTTATGACAGAGAGGTCATGCGAGCTGTTCCATATGAACTTGGTTGGACCAGCTCGTGTGTGCTCGGCGGGTGGGAAATGGCACGTCCTTGTGATAGTGGACGACTATTCTCGCTATGCTTGGGTCTTCTTCTTGGCTGACAAGGGGGAGACGTTTGGTTTTGTCCGGGATCTAATTTTGAGGTTGAAGAATGAGAGGAATGGAGATGCTGTTCGAGCTATTCGTAGCGATAATGGCACTGAATTTAAAAACTCTTGTTTCGAAACCTTTTGCCGCGATTTGGGTCTCGAACATCAATTCTCTTCTCCCTATGTGGCTTGTCAGAATGGTGTGGTTGAGAGAAAAAATCATTCCCTTTGTGAGATGGCTCGGACGATGCTCGATGAGCATAGGACTCCGAGGAGATATTGGGCTGAGGCTGTGAATACCGCGTGCCATGTTGGGAACCAGATTTTTCTTCGGGCCTTTTTGAACAAGACGTGCTATGAGCTCATGCACGGGCGAGCACCTAGAGTGAGCCATTTCAGGGCTTGGTTGTCGGTGCTTTATTCTCAAGAAGAGTAGGCTTGATAAGTTTGAATCGAGGTCTTCCGATGGCTTCTTTTCGGGTTATGCGAGTCATTCTCGAGCATTTCGTGTGCTCAACCTTGATACTAACCTAGTCATGGAAACTTGCGAGGTTACCTTCGACGAGACCCAGCCATGCAGTTCATCTGTTTTTGAGTGTGCAGGTGACGACGAGATTGGCATGAAGATCTTTGAGGACGAGGAGGAATGTGCTAGAGAGGATGATGGTGATGATGGTGAAGCTCCAGCCGAGCATGTACTCTCTACTTACACTACGACGACTACGGTGCAGGATGGCCCATCCCCTACACCGACTACGATCCAGCAAGATCAAGTGGAAGCTGCAGCTGAGGGGGAGGTTGTCTCCAGGCGAGAGGCACCGAGGCGCGTTCAAGTTGATCATCCTCACTCAAGAATCATCTGCGACATCAACGAACGTACGACACGGTCAACGTCTAGGAATGCTTCTCACTTTGCTCATTCGGCTTTTGTTGCTACCTTTGAGCCGAAAGACATTGGACACGCCCTCTCTGGTCCTAATTGGGTGAACGCAATGCATGAGGAGTTAGAGAACTTTGAGAGAAACCAAGTTTGGGAGTTGGTAGAGCCACCACCACATTACAAACCTATCGGGACAAAATGGGTGTGGAAGAACAAAGAGGGTGAGAATGGTGAGGTGGTGAGAAACAAATCGAGGTTGGTTGCTCAGGGTTATAGTCTAAAGGAGGGGATAGACTATGAGGAGACATTTGCTCCTGTAGCCCGTTTGGAGGCGATTAGGATCCTTCTAGCCTTTTCCGTGGCTAAAGGGTTCAAATTGTACAAAATGGATGTGAAGAGTGCCTTCTTGAATGGGTTTTTAGAAGAAGAGGTTTATGTGAAGCAACCACTGGGCTTTGAGAGTGCTGAGTTTCTTCACCGGGTGTATAGGCTGAGGAAGGCGTTGTATGGGCTGAAACAAGCTTCTTGTGCTTGGTATGGCCGTTTGAGGGGGTTCTTGTTCAGTAAGGGGTTTGAGATGGGCAAGGTTGATAAGACTCTTTTTATCCTCAGGCAGGGCGATGATATCCTAATTGTTCAGGTGTACGTGGATGATATTGTCTTTGGCGGCTCGTCTCACTCTTTGGTTGCGAGGTTTGCAGAGGACATGAGCAAAGAATTCGAGATGTCTATGATGGGAGAATTGCAATTCTTTCTCGTGCTTCTGTCAACACCGATGAGTACGACTACAGCGCTGGATGCGGACGAGGACGGAGAGCCCGTGGACCAGAAGGAGTACCGGAGCATGATAGGCTCCCTCTTGTACTTGACGGCGATGAGGCCGGACATTCAGTTTTCTGTGTGTCTGTGCACTCGTTTTCAGGCGTCGCCGAGGACTACACATCGGCAGGCCGTCAAGCGGATCTTCAGGTATCTTCAATACACTCCTGAGTTCGGTCTTTGGTACTCGGCGTCCTCCTCTCTTTCGCTTCTTGGGTTTTCGGATGCCGACTTTGCGGGGTGTCGAGTCGATAGGAAGTCGACTTCGGGGACGTGCCAGTTTTTTGGGTTCTTCACTTGTTTCTTGATCTTCTCGCAAACAATCTAGTGTAGATCAGTCTACCACAGAAGCCGAGTATGTCGCTGCCACTAGTTGTTGCTCACAACTGCTTTGTATCACATACACGCTGAGTGACTTTGGTGAGGAGTGTACCCATGTTCCTCTCATGTGTGATAGCACGAGTGCCATTAGTGTTGCCAAAAACACCGTGCTACACTCCAGAACCAAACATATAGAGGTGAGGTACCACTTCCTGAGAGACAATGTTGAGAAGGGAAACATAGACCTCATCCATGTACCAACCGAAAAACAGCTCGCCAATATCCTAACAAAGCCTTTGGACCAAGCTACATTTGCTTGTTTGCGAGGGGAGCTTGGAGTGGTTTTTCCTTTTTGAGCTTCGGTTGGGGGTTTGATGTACATATACATGTTGCATTTTCATTTCTGTATCATATCATGCTTGCATCTTTGTATCATAGACTGCATTTGTGTCATATGCTTTAGAGATGTGCTTCTCCTATATACTTTGATCACCATGATATGCTGGATATGAGATTATGACTTTGCTAGTGATGCTCATGTGATGTATAGTGATGCTCTTGGTAGATTTGGGATGTATATGCTTGTGGATGGTTTAATTTTGTGAAAATAATATATATGATCCTCTCTTGTGAGTTGAATGCCTCTCATGTTTAAATTGTGCACACATAGCTATTTCTTGCTTAATTTGTGCTTGGAAACCATGTTCTTTTCATTTGGGGTCAAAGACCCATTTATCTTCATGTGCTTGGAAACCATAGCTATCTTGTGGAGAAGCCTAAGCTTCTTTTTGCCGCAAAGGCACTTCTGTACCATGTGTAATTTGTAAATCTTGAAATTGGTATATGAAATGCTTGTGCTTGAAAAATATGCTTCCATGTCATGTTTGTTTTAAATTCCTTATCTTGGGTGCTAAACCGTTGCATGATGTTCACCAATGAGAAGTCCCATATTTAGAAGTGGACACATGGCTCGGTGGCTTTGACATGATATGAGATAGCTTGTAGGTGTTTGTGATGATTTTGTGATGAGAATGTGTGACATTGCATGGAGTTTGTGAGTTATATATTGTTTGTACGCATTTTGACCATGTTTAGGTCCTATGCTCATGAGAGGGAAATTTGTGTTGAAAAATGCTTCTTTTTTATCATGGCTATGTCACATGCTTATATATCCCTATCTATCTTGTTGGCGATGCTTGTACTAAATTTGTGACTATCTTGCTTGTCTCTGTCTCATTTTTAGCATGTTGTAGTGCTCTTTGTCTATTTGAGAAGCACATGCTTACATTTGTAGGCTTGATTCATGCATTACCAACAAGGAGGAGAAATAGTACCCAATTCTTGCTTTGGAGAGGAAAGTACCCATTTCATGCATTCAGAGGGAGCTTGCATTCATGTGCTTTGGAGCTCTTTGTCGCCTGATTTTAGTGGTGCTCTTTTGCCGATGGTGTCGAGCCCTTTTACCTCACCTTGAGGAGTCGGCAATATTGGAGCATTTTATCTCGGTTGTGTCGAGCCGTTGCCGTTGTCTTAGGGGACCGAGATGTTTTTCTGTCAAGTGATCTTGTTTCGGCTTTTGTTTGGCTTTTGATCACGTGTTTGAGTTATTTCTTTTGTTTCTTTTCTTTTTCTCTTTTCTCTGAATTGGTTACTATGTGTGTGTTGTCAATGCACTCATCAAGGGGGAGATTGATGACCAGAGCGTCCGAGGACCGGTGGATGGTTGCTCCCTGGTGTGATGAGTGATTGACAACGTGGTGTGGACTGACTCTTGGCCGAGTATTGCAGGTGCAGGTTGCGGCTCGACTCGTGTTGGTGCAGGTGAATAGCGGGCGCGAAAGGTCTTAGCCTTGCGGGGCCTCCGAGGAGTGGAGAGACAAGTAGGCTCGGCTCGATGGACTCGGTGGCCGAACGGGGTCAAGTGCGGGCCGCATGGTGGCAAGAGAAGCAAGACGAAGTCGTCGACTCAAGCCGGTGCAGGGTAGCGGCTCACGACCGGAGTCTACACACGGGGTTTGCGGCGGTTCACCACAAAACTGCGGTGTTACTTGGTTGAGCCACAAAACCAAGACTGGAGGGTCGGCGGGCGGAGACGGGATCCAGGCACCGAGAAGCTTCGATGCCAGAGGACACGCGGCGGGATCGCAGGGCTTGCGTCGGGAGGGCGCGGACTGCGGCGAAGGCGTGGCCGTCTGATGAAGAGGAGTGCTACTTGAGCATATTGCCCCTGAGGGGATTGTATCTTAGTTTAAGTGCTAGGGGTAGCTTGGTCATTTGGCCAACCCAGAGGGACACATATATATAGCTCTAGGGTTTTTGGGCAAACCATCCTTCCGGACTGCTTCTCATTTCTCTGCTCTATAGGTTTAGATTTTTCTTCACCGTTTTGTAGAGAATCTGACCTCCGAGTGTATGGAAGATTTCATGGTTGCATTGATTTCCTTCTTGTAGCTCGTGTGATTTTCGTGTCTTTTTCGGGCTATTTTCGTTGGATTTTTATGCGCGGCTTGTTCCTCCGATTCTGAGGTGTTTGAGTTCGGATTTCTTTGTGGGGATCATGGATAGATGTCTTGTGCATCTTTGTGCTTGATCTTGACCACTCAAACTCCAGATTTGGCCTTGGATTTGAGGATTTCGGATGAACCCTAGTTCGTAGTGTTCTTGGCAAGGATTCGCGATTACGGGAGTTGTAGGGAGTTAGAGGCCGAAATTTTTGGGGGCATATCTTCCCTTTGGGGTGCTCATCATCTCCCCAAAGTTTCGTCTCAAGACTCCAAGTGGTTTGGGAGATCCATCGATCGAAAGTTTGGGGCTGTTTCGCAGGCTGAATTTTTAGGGGGGCGGTACTACCGACCCTGTCCAGGTAGTACCGATAACCCAATTTTCAACTGCCAGAGAGTCTTTACCGGTAGTATCAACCCGAGGTCGGTAGTACCGATAGTCGGAAGTACCGACCTTGTGCCGGAAGTACCGATAACCTGCTTTTTAGGTGCCAGTACGCCCATATCGGTAGTACCGACCTGGGGCCGGTAGTTCCGACAATTTCTGCTGCAGTTTGCCTCGAGTTAGCTTTTTCTCTCGGTTTTTTTTGTGCTTGCTTCCGCTTTGTTCCTAGACTTGTTCTAACTTGTTCCTAGGGTCAGTAGGTCTGTTGGGACCATATGATCTTGGCAAGTGTGTGCAGGATTCTTCGGAAGTGATTTAGGGGTATAGGCCGAGTTCTTGAGAAGAATTTTTATCAGCTCCCATTCACTCCCCCCTCTCTGGTCGCCAATCAGGTCCTTCATCTAGGCGTGCAGGGTACGCATCCGAAGCGACTCCGGGCTGAGGCCGAACGGCAGCCTCTTTTGGGCAAATTTGTTCCGCTGTTATTCTCTCCACTTCATTTTGACTAGCCGGTATGTCCATGTGTTGCTACGGATGAATTTATTATTAACAAATACTTTTGTTAAATAAAATCATGAAAAAGTGTCCGCTCGTTGCTACGCAGATGTTTGGAACCATTTTCGCTGGTTGTGATGATTAAATGTTGAGAAAGTTAACTAAATTATGAACAAACCAAGGACGATTCATTTTAGGGGTCTGTTTGATAGAGCTCCAACTCCTTAAAAATAACTCCGGCTTCGGCACTTCTGGTGGAGTGACTTTTCTGATGGAGTTGAAGTCATTTCATAAAACGTTTGGTAAAACAGCTTTATCAAGCGGAGTCTTGAGTGGAGCTGTGTGGAGCTACGTTTTTGTGGCTCCACCTCCCAACGGCTTCAGGTGCGGCTGCCTGATTTCACACCGTTTGATAGGACTCCGGCTGGAGTCGGTTTTGAAGCCCTGCCAAATGGGCTCTAGGTTTTGCCAATGTTTTTAGAATCGTGGGTTATGGCAGAAGCTAAATGATTCAGCAGATTATTCATAAGAAAAAAATAATAATTATACACAAAATTATAAGGTAAATTCACCAATTTGACACAAAATTAGATGATCCATTTGCCCAAAAAATCCCCAAACTTCAAAGGACAGTTTATTTGACTATTTGAGTCAACCGATGGCTGTTGTATAGGTGGCCTTGGGTCAGTCTCAATCGGAGGGTCATCAATAATTAATAGACTATCACATCAGTTTTTTATATGATGTGGCACCAAATTGATAAAGAGAGAAGGTCACAGGGTCATGGTGATGAACCAAGGTGGGCACAGGAACCAAGATTCGTGACCCTGCATTGAGAGAGACCTTCGACCTCATCCGGGATCTCCGCTACGCTGGTGCTTCTCTCTCCTTCGCTCCCCCGCTCGTCCACCTCTGAAGTTGTGTCGAACGGCACCTTCGGTGGGATTTGTCCCAATATTACGATCATCACCCTTGGCATCGCCAGACTCTTCAGGACTGGAAGACATAACTTCAGAGGTGGCAGCACAAGAAGTCCGCTCGCGTTTCGCAACATCACGGCCAGTACCGCGGCCGCGACGCTTCTTAGCTGCCTTTTGACATGCAGAAGGAGCGGTAGCTTCGGAACCGCCTTGATCACCCTTCTTCGTCGTGCGCTTAACTTGCGCCGCGCGACGGCCAACGGTGACCACTCGATCACCAGCATGAATCTCAAAAAAGAAGAGGCGGTTGTCTCGAGTACCACCAAGACGACTTTGGATCTCAGCATCTTCTCTAGCGGAGATAGGGCCAAGAATTTCATTGGCCTTCGCTTCAATCTCAGCAACATTAATATCTGCATAGCAAAAGAAAGCGAAGTTAAGAACGAATAAAAGTTGTAAATAAATAAGGAAAAAGTAAAGTAACGAAAAAGAAGAACGAGTGTACCTTTGGCTTCCAGATGAAAGCTCTTGGCGAAGTCAGGTATTTTTATAGGAGACGCGAAGTCGTTCCAGGCAACAACTGACCACCAAACGCGTATAGGAAATATCTTCGCACCACAAAACTCTTCGACCAAGTCACGAGTGGCATAGGTCTTCGCGAGCTCTTGAAAGCAAGTGAAAAATAGACGGTCTCTATCACCGTCTTCATAAGCTGTCCCAACACCCTTGAGTAAATTCTCAAGTTGCGTGCAGACAAGAGGCAGCTCATCACCTTCCACTGTGTGGTAAAACTAATAATGATTCCAGTTTTCATCCCACTTGTTCTTGTAGCAAACAATAGGAACCTCAGCATCGCTGTGATATTTGAAGTTAAGCGAAGCAAACTGGGCCTCTTCGCGCACAAGGGCACCTTCCACGAGATGCTCTACTTTGAGAGGTTGACGATGGACAGTGTGAACTCTGACAAAATTAGCAACAGCAGGCGCCACACCCATCATCTTACAACACATGTATAGACTTAAGCGAAAAATAGCATTAGGTGTGAGATGATGAAGATACATCCCAAAGTTATGAAGAATAGAAACAACAACACTGTCAAGTGGAAAACTAAGACCAACAGAGAACAAGTCACGAAAGACCACCACTTCGTTGGAACGAGGTGTAGGAACAGTTTCAGAACCAGGGCTCTACCCTTTCCTTCCTTAATATAGCATGAGGTCACATATTCTTCTATCAGACCTTCGGAAACCTTGCTATGGCCGAAAACAAAAGTGGCTGGAGATCTGTCTGCTTTAGGAGTCATTGCTTCACAACAAGAACGCAAGCGAAGAAGAAAGAACTACACGAGTATAAAAAACAATAAGAAACAAAAACAAAGTAAGAAAAGGAACAAAACGAGGAGAAGATACCAAAGGTGCGAAGACAAACCAAGAAGCTGGAGCACCCGCGAAGACGAAAGTCAAGCAGCAGAATTTTCACCGCGGTAAAAGAAAACACAGGCGGGGGCGAGCTTATATAGGCTTCCAAAGGAGGAAATCTCGGAGAGAACGTGTGCCGCAGATAACGTGGCGGAAATCTATGAGTGATAGGATGAGGTGGCGAAAATCACGGGGTTTCATAGATAGGCATGCGAAAATCTCGGGAAAAAAGACAGAAAAATAAAGCAATAAAAAATATAAAACAAAATTGACGAGCCGAAGAAGGGAGGCGCTTTAGGGCGAAACATTTTCACCCTTCCAAAAGAGGGTTTGCTAGTTCGGCTCGTCCTTGGTTAAAACCCTCACTAGCAAGGGGCTGAATGTTGGGGTAAATATTTCGCCGCTAACCCCCCTCCCTTCGTTTCGGCTCATTGGAGAAGAGCGAGCCTCGTATTTGTGCTTGCCATGGTTATTTCAGGGCGAAGGACAGAGGTGAAGAAGCGAAGGTCCGGCAAAGTCTGGGATCTTCGGCCGAAGGGTCGACGTCAACTCGCGGAGATACAACGGAGCAGTCGCGGCGAAGAAGATATGAGCCAGTGTGAAGACGGGGCGCGACGGGGCCAAGCTATGAGGAAGGAAACGAAGTCTTCATGTGTACATCAGTCTACAATGAGGCTGAAGAGATGGGCGCAATACGAAGTCTAAGGGAGAAGTGCTAAAGACAAGAACATAGAAGTGATTCCGAAAACAAGCAAGGACGCGTGTTCGAAGAGGAGTTAGGAGAAGCTAGGCGAAGAAGAGGGAACACATATGAAGGCCATCAATCCTCGCGAAGATGGGGAGCGTGACTGAAGATCAATGCTCCACGGGAGTAGACACGTAGGTTGACAGAGTGTAAAGTGAACATCTGTAAAGTGTGTGAGTACGGGCCCTGCGAGGTTACCAAAATACTTTTGAGATGCTTCGCACAATGTGAAAAAATAATGACAAGATGTAAAGTGTAAATATTAGGGGTCTATAAAAAGAACCCGAGAGGAACGGAGAAGCGGCGATTAGAGAGGGGCTGGATTACATTACACTCGGCCGAAGTTTCATTTCTTGTCCTTGTTTCTTACTTTTGCTTACTTACGTTGATTTTGCCCTGGCTGTCGGCCCCTCTTCGGGAACATTTTTATCCCAACAACGGCCGCGCTCGTGCGCGACGGAGCGTCCAGCAGAGGAGCTCGCACCCGCGGCCGAGCTCCCCCTTGGATAGATTTCGCCTGCGCAGCGTGGCAGGGACACCAGAAAGGAAGGCGCCAGAGGGGAGGATGACGGAGGGGATGGCACCATTCCCTCTGGGCAGAGCTCGAGCGCACCTTCCTTCCCAATGAGCTCCGGCGGCGGCAGACCTCGCCTCGGTGTGCCTCCCATGGATCCCCTCCAGGTACCTCCGTACCTGCATGTTCTTAGATATAGTGGCCATCACTTCTAATCAGTGTTTTTTAATCTCTATAATGCAGCTATCTTGTGCTTTCGCAAAAAAAAAAAAAAATGCAGCTATCTTGTGTTTCGAACAATCATGACCTGTACATTATGCTAGTGTTGGAGCTTTTCGGCATGGATGCCTTAACTCCCGCACGGTGCTGGTCTATAATTTAGATGTTGGCCGATGCAGTTCTTGCTGTGTGGGTTGCGTCCAGTTTGGTGACTTCCCAGTAGGTACCTTTTTGATATAAGGGTACCTTGCTGTAGTTTATGATCTGTGATGTAAAAACAAGTTATGCAGAGTTGTTCCAATTTTAATAAATCTGAACCAAACATCAAAGGAATTTCTGTTGTTAGATTGTTCTAGTGCCATGTGAGTAGGAAATAAAGTAATCCATTGCGATTAACAATTTGTTGCAACTAGAACTGTTTCTTTATGTTCCCCGTTGAGTTGTTTCTTTCTGCTCCATTTACTCTGTCCGTGACTAAAAAGCTCTAGCTTGTTATTTATCTTGTTTATCTAATGGAGTCTGATATGATATGTGATTCAAAGGCCTCTTGTGTAGACATATAAGCCACGTTTTGCCTCACTTCTTAGTGTTAAAATCATTTCTATCTTTTGTTACTGATCAGAACATTGACAACACCAGGTTTACTTTTTTTTTTTCCAATTCAGTCTCTCTTCCCTGCAGTTTGGGAGCTCCCCGGATGGTGATGGTCTATTCTCCTGCAAGCTCTGTGAGGACCTGTCCGCACTAGTATCGTATCGTTGTCCAATAGCAGTGAAACATTCCAACCAAATGTTTGTCTAAATTGTCCTTTCCATTGGGGGGCAAACTAAAATGTATCTACCATTAGGTATTGGCCAAAATGTTCCTACAAATTTACACTGCAATACTGATGGGAGTTCACAGACTCTGAGTCGGCTTTCTCAAAGTTAAACAATATCTTAAATTTGCTGAAATTACAAAGATTTGACTAGGAAGATGTTTTGGTTAGTAAATATTCCTTTTAAATTGAATTTTCTCGTTTAGCAAGTATCAGTTGAATTGTACAGGTTGTAACATTTCAAGCACTTTTGTAATAGATATGTCAAATCTATAATGTATCAAACTATGACTTATGGTGATCTAGAAATCTTTACTTACAGATCCTAATTTTTTCCATAACAGGAACCTGATATCCCTGTTCTTTTAATATAACTTTAGATGTACCATTTAGCTATTATCCACTAGGTACCTACCGTAGCATTATATACTTATTATACCCTTGCTTTTGCATAATTTTTTCATAACTGTTGTGCTAGAAATCACATCTTATATATCCTTATATTGCAAGGCAGTATTATTCATTTTCCTTATTGGAATTCATTTCACCTAGCTAAGATGTTCTTGCATCTCGTGGCTATTCTTTTTTCTCTTAGATTTTGTACACTCACTTATTTTTATTCTCAACTCAAAACTATATCCTGGTGACTTATGTCCTGGTGACTTGTGTCATTTTTTTATGCAGGGATCCTTGGATGAAACATTTTCAGTTCAGTGTTTACTTTACTAGGCCTTTGTGCATTGACACGGGACCTTTGTATTGGTGCACATGTTGTGTAGAACTGTAGATAGTTGATTAGTGTCTTTGTTGACCCATAATCTGAATTGGCTTTGGTACTAAAAGTATCACTTTTTATTTTGGCATTTGGTATGGTGTTATACAAATTGACAAAATATGGCTGCATTAATCATAGAAAACTCGGTTCGGTTTGCAGCATTTTTATTTGCATTTCAAACTTGTGTAATGTTGTGACATGAGCAGCGCTTTAATTAGTACTACTTTGTACACCTCACTACATTTCCCAAGTCATAAAAAAAAGAACAGTAGTTGTGCCCTACTTTCACTAAGCAAGAATCTAGAGTTAAACTCGGGCGTGAGGGGCCAGGACCATTCACAAAGACTAGAGTCTGGAGCACGCCTCCGGCGTGCCACTTACTCGTTACATCTTAAAAGCCAATAGGTTTTTCTGAGCTTTGATGGTAGAAAATGCCTATAAAACCATAAAAAAATCCAAATTTAACTCAGAATATAACATATAGTAGCATTGAACACCTGAATTACAAACAAGTCATAAAATCTACTGCTAATGTCAGGTTGTTCCAAAAGCCACCTAGCAAATCAGCTCAACGATAAGGCTAACAATACATACTTCACGTCGTACATCAGGCAGGTAGGGTTCAACAAAACCTTCCCCTAATATGCCTTGCAAGTTGTATGTCCTTTTGCACTGCAACAGCAAGGTAAACACGTGTTATTGGTGTGATTTTTACCATAACAAAAGGAAAACATAATGACTTGCAAATGCAGCAATAATTGGATCCAAAACATGTCTTCAGAAAACATTTGACAATCATACAACTTAAGCTAGAATAAATACAAAAACCAGAACCTAGGTCCTTGGCATTTCAATTTTTTAGCCAACATTTGTTTATGTATTCACTGTTTAGCAAACTCCAGTAGTCCAGTCCACTCTATTTGCTTAGATCTTTATTGAGAAATGCACTATATGACTGTAATGGCCTTTTTTTTAATTGAGAAATGCACTTTTCACTAACTAAACACTGTTCATTTGTTATTTCTACTCATTAGCAATTTTGCTGCTCCAAACATCATCTTCGGATCGAAATGAGATACCATATCAAATATCAGCACAACCATCAAAGAATCATCTAACTAATATTTTATCGCATATATTTCCATTTGCTGAAAAGAATGCAAAGAAAAGGTGACATTTAGTGACAACTTACTGATAGTAACACGTTTGGCGTGGATGGCACAATAGTTTGATACTTGGAACAGTTCGATCAGGTGGAATTCTGCTGCCTGTAGACATAGAGAAAAACAAAGTCAAAATATGTGCATGCCCAAGCCTAACAATATAAAACTCTTAATTAACCAGAGAAATCACACAAAAGGAATTTAACAGTAGAAAAATATCACCCAGAAAGGTCAATCTGAAACTGTTAGTAGTAGTATTAAGATACCAATCAAGAGAAAAGGACTTCATGGCAACAAATTATCTAAAGAAAATATAAGCCATTAGGTAAGTAGATGAGTGTTACACTAATTTCCTTCAACCTTTGCAGGATGGGAAAACTTTTGTTTGCTTACAGTATCTGTAATTGATAATCAAAGTTGCAATACAGAAATTCAAATAATGTAAAATGGCAAAAACATACCAGTAGTCATGTTCTGATTGTGAACTTTTATGCCACCTAATGCAGAAAGAACTACAGGAAACACAAACCATCAGATTTACTCAAAACAATGTGCTTAGCATTCCTCACAAAAAAAAGTGATGATGTGTAGCCATCATTATCTAGTCCCCTGTCTCATTGCTGTGTTTTCATGATAAATAGGATGACAAAACGAAGGTCACATGTATAGAAATCCTCCTTGTGAGTTTGGAATACAGTAAAGTCAATAGCTAGCAACAAATAGAAAGGTGGAAACTTTCAATAATCCATATATATTTATAAAGCACAGAACTAAATTAATGTTTTTTCTTCCTGTAGAATAATGTGCATTCAACGAACTAAATTACCACTACTTACTTTTGGGGGCAGACTTGTCAGTCCCATCCCCCCTTTGGCTCCTGCTTCTGCTTTGGATGGTACTTCTCGTAATCTGCAGTAGAAAGAGGCACGTTATATACACCTAAAATACATGTCCACCGGTCAATGATTACGGCCTTACGGTATTGTTTGGTATGGGTGTACGAGTTGGTGTATCAGCTGGTGGCCTTGTCGATGCTTTGTAGCGACGGCCGCCATTGCGGTGCCGCGCACTGGAGCTCCGGTTGCCATTGTCCTGATGCGCTGACTGCAGTTAGATGGGAAGAGCAGCTGAGTAATCAACCTTTGCATGTTTTTTTGGCGAAGGTTAAAAAGAAAGTAGGAAGAATATGGAAAGATTATCAGAAGAAATTCTTTCCTCCTGACATTAGTTGAAACTCACTTATTAATCTGACCCTTAATCTAATGATGTACTACTTCCTTCGGGATGCCATAGTACATCACTTTTAACACAAAAAAACTATAATCAATAATCTTTGTGAATGCATTTCTTCTGAATTTTAGTTACTAATTTATGACTCTGTGCTTTAGTGGTCAGATTTTTTCTACAATGTCAAAAATTCCAGTGACAAGAACAGGGTGTCACAGTCACAAGGAGATGAACTAACTACCCCTCAAGAAGCAACTAAAGTGGTATGGATCATGGCGAGAGCGTGCATGGTGGCCATCGAAAAACCAGTTGGATTGAAGAGGCAAATTTTAATCCATGTAGCCCGCACCCACCTGATCAAGGCTGGCATCAAGGGCCGCCTCGTCGTCGTCTTTGTCCTCGGCGGCGGCGCCCCTCGCCTTGCTCTGCGTCGACTCCAGCAGCTGCTGCAGTGTTTTCCTCTGCTTCTCCTTCCTCATCTGCACAGCCTTCGTCAACTCTCCAACACCGCAGCGCAGGTTAGCTTGCTCATCACGAGTCTGCAGCAAGGCATGGACGTGCACCAGCTACCGGGATTTGGACGCAGAAGGGTCCCTTATCCTGGGTGGTGATGAGGCGATTGACGTGGCCGAGAAGCAGGGTCTCCTTGGGCTTGAGGAGCTTGACGCGCGTGAGGTGCGCGGTGCGGCGCTCGCCGCCAGGGGCATCCTGCCGCTCCTCGGTGACGCAGAGGATGGGGAGCGCGCTGGCAAGCAGGAACCGGCGGCGGAGCCGGCTGACGCACGTCGCAGCTGTTACAGCCGGCGGCGGCGGCGGCGACGGCGTAGGGCCACCTGACGAAGCCGTCGCGGCCCTGGCGGCGACGGTCAGGAGGAAGAAGCGACGGCAGGGTGCTGTTGGAGACCGCCCATGGGAGCCGCCGCATCGCCTCCTGCCCCGCGCGGATCCCGGAGGAGCTCCGGCCGCCGGATCTGACCGGAGACGCAGGAGTCACGAGTCGCCGCCGGATTTCGGTTTTCTGGTGAAGAGAACCATGGGGAGAGAGTGGAGGAGAAAATGGGAGGGGACGATCTGCAGAGGGCAAGCAGCAGGGAAGGAGAAAGTGGCGGCGGCGGGGAGTGGGCGGCGGAGAAAGGAGAGGGAGGGATTGGGATAAGGCTGGTCGCACCGCGGCAGCGGTAAAAAGGCCTGCAAGGGGCGTGGGGCCCAGTTGCAGATCGATTTTACCGATTCGTAAAAGCAAAGAGCTGCAGCCGGCAGAATATCGTCGTCTCCAGGCCTTGTTTAGTTGCCTGAATTTTCTAAGGCTAAATTTTAGCAAATTCAGAGTTAGAAAAAATAATAATTCCAAAGGTTAGAAATTTTAGCAATTCTGGCAACATCTCATTCTATGCATTCAATGAGTGTGTTCAAAGACAGATTTGCCCCCAACTTCAGATTCCATTCCATTGCATGCTGCCGGTTGCATGCCATGCATGCTTGTGCATGCAACAGTAATGAACCCTGAATATGTTGATCCACATTATTACAAACATTATTACAGACCTCAAAATTGTCATTACACATGAATAAAAACATTAATGCCATCTACAAACTGTGTTATTATTACAGACCGAACCAGAAAAAGCACACCAAAACTAGGATTATTACCAGTCCACGAAATTACAAACCTTATTCAAATTCTGGAGCAAATAAAACTAAACAGTGAGGCAATATGCCCATCACACAAACAGTAGTACAACCTCTCAGCACACAAATGCAAATACAAGTCCTCAGGACCTATTGTACAGGTGGTCCGCAATGTAATCACGAAACTCATTCATCGCTTGAACATCTTCTTGATCTGGGGCATCAACAGTTTCAGGCTGATCATGAGATGCCTCTGGCGGCACGAAATGAATATGTTCATCCACCAGCGCAAAGTCACTATCAGCCAGACCACTCAGTCTTATGAAGTTATGCAAAGCCATACAAGCAACTATTATGTGTGTTTGTGTTTTAGCCGGAAAAGGAGGGATTCCATAATACAATATGCGCCACTTCATTTTCAACACACCAAATGCCCTTTCAATCACATTGCGGAGAGATGAATGGGCATAATTGAAGGTCTCCTTTTTACCTCGTGGTCCTGCGACGTTTTGGTAGTCTTGGACGTGGTACATCGTCCCCTTGTATGGTGCGAGGTATCCTGGCCGGTTTGGGTACCCGGAGTCAACCACATAGAACTTGCCTACAGTAGCAGTACCAAGTCCCTGTAAGTTTTAGGTACATGAATTAGAAAGGCCAAATGTAGTTGCATGTACAAATGTATACCTTCAGGAGGGTGAGGAAAGTCCTGTGTCATGGCATGATCAAACACTCTCATATCATGCGCAGAGCCCGGCCATCCAGCGAGGACAAATGTAAAAAACATGTCGAAGTCACAAGCTGCCATGACATTTTGTGTTGTCGTGCCCTTGCGATTCATGTGCTGTGTAAATTTGTCTTGCGGTACTATGCAGTGAATGTGACTGCCATCTATAGCGCCTATGCAGTCCTTGAATTCAAGGAAGAACCGGCTGCTCATGACTCTACGATGCATGGTTGTAAATTCTGGGCCTCTAGGTCTAAGGACATCGTCCGCAAACTTAATCACACATTTCATGACTTTGTAAAACATTACATGGACTGTTCCTAGTGATCTCTCAAATCTATCCTCGGCTTTCCTGTATGATTCTGGACCCCCTAACATCCACAAGAACATCCCTAAAGCCTCTACAGCAGTAGATTTGGAAGTGTCTTTGAGGCCATACTCAGTTGTTAACATGTGATGCAATTTAAAGAACAACTCTGGGGTCATCCTAAACTGTGTGTAGCAAGAGTAGTCACATGCTAGTTTGTCTTGTACCCATTCCAACTCTGAAAATTTTGGCACCCTGTAATCTGCCCTATTGCAATACTTCTCATGATGGTCAGTGTACAGAGCCAACATACCAAGTAGCATTACAATTTCTTCATCTTCTTCGTCCTCTTCTTCTAGCATTGCATAGAAGTCCTCCTCCAGCTTCTTCCTCCTAAGAGCAAATGCATCCAGCCTTGGTGCAAAATGTAATCCCATCTGCACACATTCAAGCAAACACAAAATCCTTGCATCAGTGCTGTCAACCATTTGCTGAAATAAAACCCAATCCATAGCAACCAGAACAGAACTCATCCATAGCAAGCACAACACAATTCATTCATATGATGCACAGCACAACTCATTCATATGAAGCACAACACATTAATATATTACGTCCACAACACAACTCAACACAAATAAGTTCGACGAATACGAATACGAATACAATACAGAACTTAATAAATTACGTCCACAACACAACTGAACACAAATTAGTTCGACGTCCCTACATGCATGCAATCCAGGTTCTAGTTCCCCACCACAGCTAGGCGCTTCAGGATAAGAACCCTCGCTTCATCATCTTCTGCCTTCTCAAAGTTGATCATGCGGGACTCTGACTCGGTAAGCGCCACGGATCCAACCCACAGGCTCTTATCTCCAGTTTTCTGTACCAGCTCTTTGACCATATTTGTCACTCGGTCGACCCTGGACTTGTGCTGTGCTTCCTCAGTCTGCTGGTTCTGTGTGGTTCTCCCACTGCTGCTGCCTTGCTTGCCTGGAGGTAAAGATGCGGTCCAGGCCCGCCTCTAGGGCGCTCCAGGAACGGTTCTTCTTCTTCTTCTTGCTTGGACTGGTACCGGTGCTGTGAGGAGCCAACAAGTTGTTGAAACTCCTCTTGCTGCCACTACTTTGAGGAGTGCCAGTGCCCGTGGTGTCCCCACCGGTGGTGTACCCGGCAGCGGTGTCGCCACCAGTGGTGTTGCCGGCATCTTTATCTTCATCTTCGTCTTCGTCGCTGCTAATGTTGACTGCCGCATTGCGGCGGCTTGGAACATAAGCAGTCTCCCCTGTCACTGCCACTCCTTGAAACATCTAGTCCAGGTAGCTCTGGTACGGAGGAACTTCCTTTAAGTCAGCTTTCTGAACAGGAAGCACAAAGTTGTCAGCATAATCCGGGGGCACTCAATTTTTCAGTAGGCATGTGCACATAACAACATTGTGTACCTGGGTGGTCTCATTCTCATTCTCATCCCACCAGTCGTCGGAGGCATCGACAGAACCATCAGTGTCACGGCCCAAGCCTGTCTGGGTAAGCTGAAGGTTGCGTTGCTTGATCCACATCTTCCTAAGCTCTCTAAGTTTGTGGCCAAAGATCTTGTTGTCATGTACCAACTTTTCTTTCTGGTAGAAAAGCTCGATCATGTTCTTCCACCCCCACTTATTCATCTTACCAAGGGGGTAGTAACCCAGATTCATCTGCTCACAGTACAAGTGACAAAACGTGGTCGTGGTCTTTGTTGACCACGCTGCCCTGTCAATCCTATTATGAAATGATGCATAAACTCGTGGCCTTAGATTCGGTTACAACATCCATTACAGGACATGTGCATCTTACGTGACAACAGCAAAGATTGCAAACCAAACAAGCAATTGTAGTGAACAAAATGAAGACATGGCATTTTCGTCAACGGAGTAGGACCATAACGGGACATTAGGAGGAGGGATGCTGTTGTCTCCGCCGTGACGTCCTGTGGAGGTGCCTGCTTCGCCGGATCGGCCACCACGACGGCCACCACGGCCACGAGAGGTGCCGCGAGGAGGACGAAGGCCTCCACGGCCACGCATGGGGGGTGGCTGGAAACTGCCGCCGCCGACGTCGTCAACTCCAGGGCCCGGCAGGTCGTGGAAGCTGCCGCCGGCTTGGGCTCCGGGCTGGAACCTGCCGCCGGCTTGGGCTCCAGGCTGGAAGCTGCCGCCTGAGTGGCCTCCAGGCTGTAGGATGTCATGGAATGTGTCCATGCCTGTCCAGCGCTGGCCGGCGTTCAGATCTAGCGGCCCAAGCCCCAGCCGGCTAGCTGTTGTGGTGGTGGACGAAGGTGCGCTGAGCATCGACGAGAAGGAGGGCTGTTGGGACATGAAATCCCTAGTCTGGCCACCGCCGGAGAGGTTGAGGTAGGAGTCGTCGTTGGGGAACTCGGCGTAGTTGGGGAAGCCGGAGCCGTTGAATCCGGCACCGTGGCCGTCGGGAGGAAAGCCGTCTATCGCCGCCGACGGGGACAACGACGGCAGATTTGGCCGCGGGTAAGGTGGATCTACCTCTGGGTGCTGTGGATCTGGGTCTGGGGACGATGGAGGCAGCGGAGGAGGGACCGGCGGAAAGGGTTTTCGAGTGGATGGGTGGAGCGGCGACCGGCTAGGGTTAGGGGTGGGGAGAATGAGGACGGGGACGACGAGGAGGGTGGGGGTATAGGGGTCCTTGACGGGCCTGGACCCAATGATTGCTGCTGGGCTTGACAAATGTCAGAATGGGCTGAAAATTAGTAATTGGCCCGTTTAGTTTGGCGGGACGAATTCCTAGCAAAAGTGCCCAAAACGTTTGAAAATTCAGCCAACTAAACAAGGCCCCATCCGTTGCCCTCCTCTTTTTCTGCTCCTTTCCGCGGCGGTGGCGAGGTCGAAGCAGCTGCCCTCGCTAGCACCTACGGCCTCCTCCTCCCATCCCTCCTGGCTTCTTCTGCAACAGAGGGCATCAAGCTCGAGCGGGAGCTCGCTCGTTCCGATGCGGTGGCCTCTTCCTCCCTCCGTGTGACGGTGGCTTCCTCCCCGCCGCTGCAGCCATGGCGGCCTCAATCTCTCCCTCTGCCTAGCGGTGGCCCAGCCGGATTCTACGGCCGTGCGGCCTCCGGCGGCGCGTGGATCTGCTCCCCGGCGCGACTTGCTTGCCCACAGCTTCCTCAATGACACCTTCCGGAGCAGATGCTGAGCGCCGCCGCCCGTCTCCGGCAGCTCGCCCAACGCCAGCGACCCGACGGTCCCGCCCTGCGCCTCCTCTCCCCTTCCGTCCTTTCTCTTGCTTCTTCTTCAAGGCCGTCCAGCCACCGTACGCTCTCCCATGACCCGGCGGCGTGGCGCAGGCACCCGGTGGCTGGCGGTGCGGCTCCACGTGGCGAGGCCCTATCGGTGTCTGCAGGATAGCATCCCCGCTGCTGGCCGCTGCCTGTCCAGGTTTGCTGTAGCAAACGGAACTGTAGAGGCGAGAATAGAGATTAGCGCTGCAGGTGAAAAATCGGTATATCTGCAGTTCCGTTCCCTTTAGCGTTGTGCGGTGCGGCCAGCCTAAGGACGCGCGGGGGCGGTGGGGCGGTGGAGGTACTTTTTTGCAAAAGGGAAGGCGGGCGCTTTTCTGCAAAATGACCACGAAATCGAAATTTCGTCTTCTTGGTGGACAAATATTTTGGAACACGAGGGGTTTTCTGAAAGAAAATCGAATGTGTCTCCTGTAGCGGAGGGACCTCACTGGGCGCGAAACAGAATAAAGGACAAAATGAAGGGTTTTTATGCAAATGTGCACGCGACGCTGGCGAGTTCCTGACCGCCGGATCCGGGCGATCTGAGGGCCACGAAAAGCAGGCGACGTAGCCATGCCCAGAGGCCGCCGTAGACCCTGCGGAATATACAGGTTTGGATGTCCTGTTGACAGTGTTAGCTACCACAACCACTGCAGTTGTAGATACGTGAGTCGTAGTGGGTCGTTGGCTCCACCTCTTATCTCCTTCTACGACATGCTGTAGTCGTCGCCATATTCAATATGCCACTTAGTCATATTTGCCTTGTTGCGAGTCAGCACCCCCGAAAGAAAGGGAGGGAGGACTTCATTCAGTGACTCTGTGATCGTCCTCTGAATGATCAAAATAAGGTAAAGCTTGAAGATAAGTTTTGTACTCGATTAATTTCTCAGTCCCTCTAGTCGGGTGGGCGCCGGCCGGCCGGACCCCCCTGAAAACCGTACGTGCGGGCCTCCCTGCATGCGGCTCACGCCATTTGAGGTGGCCCAGCCTAGCATTCATTCGCAAATCCTGTAGTGAAATTGAGACTGCTCGACCAGCAAGAAAACAGATGCGCGTTAGCGCAACGGCTTTCGCGCTAGTTGCTCAATCCCTTGCTTGTTCGGAAGCTAATTCGCGTGTAGGCAGCGCTGTCTGTCTACCGTTGACTGTATCTATTCATTGATACATTAGCTCGCTCCCCCCTCTTTTTCCAAGAATGAATGAGCTGCTCGGACCTTCCATTTCCATCAAATGATCCGGCTTCCCCTGGCTCTTCCACCGTCCGGGCTCCCTTTTCTCCCTATGCTCCCCCGGCGTAGGCCCACCACGCTTCGCGCCAGCGGCGTTTTCGCCAGACGGTCTTTGCCAGTAGTGCCATCCTCCCCGCAGGCTGTCTGTATGGGTGGGTTGTCCCTTGCTACTGCGATCTGTTAGGTGCTATGAATTACAGGAAATTAAGTGGTTGACTTGGACAGCAGGCGGGTTACACGTTCACTGTGCTGAGATGTGAGGTGCAGGTGGTGATGATCACCCCGGGGTATGCGCTAGCGCCCTTGACGGGCACTCCAGGACCCGCCTACGCTCGTGAAAACCCAGGTCGGTCCTCCGACCAGATGTGTGGATAACGAGGCCACCTTCACAACCTACTCCCTTCTATCTTTATCCAAAGTCAGGTAGAGCAGTTCGCTTGAGTTGCTCAACCGTCCCTTTGCCCGGTGCTCATGACGCGCTACGGAACCTCCACCGTGCTAGCGGCATAGGAGCCTACTCAGCATCAGCGGCTTCGTGTCGCACTGGAGTGATCTAATATGTGGTTCCGCACGTTCCACCACTTCCCCGTTCATTTCCAATACTGATAGTGAAACACCATGAGCAGCAGGATGTTGAGGTCCGGAATTCGAAGTGAAATTCTTGATTTGCCCGTTCCTAGTCGTCATGGGAAAGAAATAAGAAACAAATAAGAAAGAGATTATTCCCCTAGAGCTTGTCTAGTACCACCAGTACTAAAAATGCATCTCCTCGACGCTTTTATTAGCCGCCTTGCTTGCAAGCGAAGCGCTATTGGCGGCAATTAATAGCTCACTGGGTGATGATTGATGCAGTCAGTCATTGCCCTCGATTATTCCAGATAGAAGGATCATGGCGCCCCGAAAGCATTCCATCCAGCAGCAGCATCTCCTTCAACCACGCGAGGACAAAACTTATCTACATTCGAGCGTTCACCGCACAGAGGCGATCTCGAACACTACCTATGATAATAAATCCAAAGGAAAGGTCGATAAAATGATTCAATCTGACTTTATTGGTATTCTGGATTGAGTAAAAAAAGGGATATATGAAGTTCAAGGCCTTGCCAAAACTGTCATGGCCCTATTATGTATAGTCCGTACTAAGCCAATAGCGAATAACAAACTCTTTCCGGCCCCCTCGACCTTAATTCACTCCCATCCTGTCAAGCCTCAGCTGCCAGCGCATTGTATCTATTGAAATGTGGCAAATTGATACAAGTAGCTGTAGCTAAAGATCTCGCATCCGACATCTCCGGCCGAACGGTTAGGCAACACTAGGGCGCCTGGGTTTCCGTTTACCAAACAAGATGTCGAGAGGCGAACTCTGTAATTCCCCTCCTGCAAAAGTGATAGCGGCTGTAGCATCCGTGTGGAAGAGGGTAAGCTTTCGGCAACACCTTTTTCAGATTGGAAAGGATGAATACTTGTGTTGGGTCCTGCAGACTAGGATAGCCTCAGATTAAAACCTAAATCAGGGGTTGATCATAGAAGCCAGGGCAATAAGTATTCAGGAATTTGAGCGCTTATGTATCTAATAACTCTGCCACTTGAATACTTGATTCATTAAGGTCGTCACCCTATACCCGGAAGTCTCTATCGTTTTCTTTGTCTGTTAAGCTTCACAGGGTTAGGACTCTTTAAATCAAACAGCAATCGCTGTTTATCAACCACTCACGGCGACACCGAGATCTTCGACTTAGCTCCCACAGGTCATCCACCCGGGGCGGAAGATAACGAAAGGGAGACAAAGTCCTAACTAAATCAACACACAATAACCTAAACCTTCTACCCATTCCATCCGTCATATCCGTTGAGTCGAGGAGATTCGTTCTTATCTATAGATAAGGCAAGAGAGAACTTATGCCCTCGCGGATGGAGAGGGATTCGAACCCCCGGTGTTCCTATCAATACTTCGGTTTTCAAAACCGACTCTTTCAACCGCTCAGACATCCATCCCTGCGCTCGCCCTAGCCCTATCTATCTGCGCGCTGGCAGGTAGGGGCAACTCTATGTGATTCGCTACGCTTACTTGCGCCCCACCCCGTAAGCGGACTCTATTGTCTAGCGGTTAGGGACACTTTTCCAGTAGTACGAATCGCTACGCTTCGCTTCTTTCTATATGATAATATGCACCGTCGGTTGCTGCGCTCCCTGCGGGTAATAGCAAGAGAGTGAAGAACGAACGATCCTCAGTCAGCTACAACATGGTTGAGATTTTGGTACATTTTGAAATCAGAAGGGATACATTAATACACACTTATATCATATGGTGCAGGCCACCCACACGGCCAGACCTCTTCACGTGAAGCCAAACAGAAAACAGGTATGGGCTGGAGCCTAGAGTTCACACGCTGACACATAGCACAACTAATAACCGAAATGATCCATTGGAGTATATTCAATCCAGTACGATGCAATTAACCCCCTCCCCAAACATTGATGCTGGCCAGCATGCCTAAAGGTACGATACATTTTGCTCATTTGAAAAGTGCTCAGAAACACTTGCTACAAAATACTATATAGTTGAGGTTATTGCCAAAAATACCACATTTTCGTTCTTTTAATCTGGGAACTTTTCAAACACTACTAGAACATTTCAACCACTATTAGACATCTGAAATGTAATACACATTTAACAGTACTCCATGACATTCCACATGGAACATTTCAGTTATAGCCATCTCAAATGTACCAAACGCATAGGTCTAAACTCTGAAGTGCACACGACTCCATGGAATTTCCCATCCACCACTTCGACGATATCCTCTTCTGAAAGGTGCAAGGCCACTTCTTTGTGCAACTGAACAATTCGGATCTTAAAGGGAAACCTTTTTCCAGTTTGAAGTGACAACCGACCAGGCTCTCCTTCCCTTTGCACAGAACGTTTTCGTTCCTCCATGATATGTAGGAAGAGATTATTCCTTATTTGACCCTCAAAAACTTACTCATGTCTTTCTTGACTCTGAAAAACATTTGGTTCCCTATTTGGCCCTGAACTTAACTTTCCATTCCTCATTTGGTCTTCTGTTACAATTTCCATCCAGAGTCAGTTAAGTGCCCTGTGAAATGACATTTTTGCCCCTATGGGCCCCACCACCATCATCCTCTTCTCCTCCTCCCCTTTCTCCCTGTCGCGCGTGGGACCCACCTCACCCAAATTTATCAACTCCCAGTCTCCCACCCGTGCTCTCCATCTACCCCCATCTCTCCAAGGCATAGCGGCCGCCACGAGCCAGGCCGGGGCGCCCCCAGCCGACCCTCCCCGGTCCTCGGCACAGTGCGGTGGATCTTGGTGGCAACGAGCACAGGGTGGCATCGTAACGGCCACGGCGGGAGCCTGGATGATGCATCCGCAACGGAGATGGAGCCACGACGGGAGGCTGGATGATTCTGCAGCCACTCAACGGCGGGGGCGGGCTAGCCGGCGCGGAGGAGCGGGATGATGCATCCGGGAGGGAGGCGCTGCACCCCTCCTACACCGACGCCACCGCACCTCTCCTCCGCCGCTACAAGGGGCGGTGCTGCTGCTGGCCATAGGCGCCGACGTCCTGGGATGGCGGGTACGCCGGCGGTGCGTCGGGGCCCTATCGCCGGCGGGAAGGTGCCGGTGGAGGAAGAGCAGGGGTCTGCACCCGCCGGCCTTGCCTCGACGGCCGCCCGCGCGCCGAGCCTTCTCTGGCGGCCGCCATGCCCCGCCCTCCTCCTATGCACAGGCTCAAGCAAGCACGCCGCTGCTCTACTACCATCGGGTGCATCGTGCTCCACCGCTTCGCTCGATTCCACTCGGTTCGAGGCAGGGAGCTGGAGCTGCGATCGGAATAGCTTGGCTCCTTGCCACCGCAGCCACCGTACGAGCCACCGCCGGCCAAATCGAGCCTCGTCGCCCCTTCTACACCAAATCTGCCTGCTGGTGACCGGGCTCAAGTGCCACCGCCTGGAGCTCTGGATCCATCATGATTCAGAGGTGAGAAGGGAGGAAGACAGGGGTGTGGAGCCCTGCGACCGCCATGTGCTCCGCCTTTGCCCAGGCCCGGCCGCGCCTCCCGCTCCTCCGCACCACCACCTCGGCCAGCCACACCACCCGCTCCTCCGCGCCACCCCCAGGAGAGGAAGGCCTTTAAGGCCGTCAGAAAAGGAAGGATAGGAACCAAGAGGTTGTGATGGGGCCCACGTCTTCCAAGGGGCAAAATGGTCATTATACAGGCCACTTAACGTCTCCTGGACGGGAAACCGAACGGAAGGCCAGAAAGGGAATGAAAAGTTGTACTAGGGTCAAATTGGGAATTTTTCAGGGCAAAGAAAGGGATGGAGAAGTTTTCGAGGTCCAAATAAGGAATAATCTCATGTAGGAATCGATTAAAAAAAAGCTATAAGCTGGCTTCCGCACTGGCTATTGCAAACGCCCTTACTGCAAAACTGCAAAAAGCAATTGAAAGCTTTAAATGTATCAGGAAATGAGATTCTACACAATGGCACACAATCTTGACACTGCACCACACAATGGGCATTAGATGATATTCAAAAAGCACAAAAGCGTTGTTGTCCATTTCAGTAGCCATAGCACATAGGTTTACAAATTGGAAAACACATGAAAATTGATGATGTACAGACTAATTATTGCGTCTTTTTGGTTAAAATGTGTTTTCTTTGATCAGACTCACAGGTGCTAAAAGTACCATGTATCCTACCATATAATAGAAATACACAAAAAATGATTAAAATAAAATGTTGCTAGATCAGAAAATTACTAAAAAACAATGTTGAGATACATATTAGCAATGAGGGAATAGAAATATAGAATAAAATCAAGAACATGTCACATTTGATGACTAGCATATAGGCCGCCGATCAAAAAGTTCCTAGATAATACCATACAATAAAGTAAATGCAGCATATAGACAGAGACATATACTGCAAATAAAAAGAACAGTTACAAACCAGTGAGCCACAAAAGGACAAAAGCCTAGTTATAACCATATTGAGTAACACACTAGCCATGGCGTTTATCATTTTGATTGCTTCTTTGGACATCTTGTATTTGGTTAGTGCCTTGGCTTCATCAGCAGCACCTGAAATAGCATCACATTCTTAAATTGACCATGTAAATTCCTGAAGTATCAAATGTTAGTTGGGTTTCTTGTGTTGTATTTATTCAACAATAGAAATGAACACATCGACTGGCTATGTAGCATCTAAAATGGTTCCAGCATGTTCCTAGTCAAGTATTCTTTTCACAGTTGTGGTGCCTAATCAATTTCACTACATTTTGAATTATATTACAACACTATTGCTAGTATCAAATATCTATATTATGTATCATTCAGTTCAGCCCAGCCTGCACACACTACTTGCTGGAAGAACAAGTAGCCATGCGAGAAGCTGAGGCAGAATCACAGAAGACAGATGAAGAACAAGTAGGTCATGAGAGAGAAGCAGAGGGACACCCATCATGACTAGGACAAGTTCTTGTAGTAGAATGAAATGAGAACGACAAGTTTGGAAGGCAAATAGAACGAAATCCAAGGCATGCATTCAATTTTAAAAATAGGAACATTTCTAGAATTCAAGGGAGAAGCAATAGTTACAGGTGGAGACGAACCTTTACAAATTGAGTACATTGGGGCAATACAATCGAATGCAAATAGACTAACTGGTCCCCAAACCGACGCAACAACACACACATGCGTGCATTCCATTCAAAAAAATTGGAAATCTACAAACATATAAGAAAAGATGGGGGACTTTTTACAATGCAGCGATGAGAACTCACCGCACCAAAACACCACATCAGTAGAACTTTATTTTTGCAGTAATATGAGCAATCTAATGGATATATGAGTAAGCATTGTGTCCCTTGAGTTACCGAAATATATCCAACTCAGTTCGCTGGATACTGTTCTGACTTCTGCCATAAAAGAACTCATTATGGATAATCATGCGAACTGAATGAATCTCATTCATGCCCCACTTGTATGGCACACTTTGTAGTCAGAACCAGCTCCTTTCTTCTCTAACAAATGTTCACATACTCCCTCCGGTTTGGTAAAAGAAGTCATTTAGGACAGCGACACGGCCTCCAAAACACAACTTTGACTTTTCTTTTCTATAAAAATATTTATTAAAAAATTATATATGTATATTTTTATGAAAATGATTTTCAAGATAAATCTATTGATATGATTTTCACATTTCTAAACTCAATGGTTATAAAGTTATTTGTCATTTATATTCCCAATGTTTGACCCAAACCTTGTCCAAAACGACTTCTTTTACCAAACCGGAGGGAGTAGTTCAGAAATAGAGGTGCAAAAGAAAGATTAGACCTGGCCTTATCACATAGTTCAGAAATGTACCAACTATTGTCCTTTTGACTTTCTATGTCACATTACTTTATAAGGCGGTGTATACTTCTATTTATAAATTATCATGCTGGAATAAATTATGAGTGAGTTGAGATAAAAATAAATAAAAGTTGAAGGGGTCTCATTAATGACCGCACACTGCACTCTTTGTGACCAGGGCTATCATTTTCACCAATATCTGAACAGTTCATTATGCTATACTACAGACTGGAGCGTCCGAGGACCGATGGATGACCGCTCCTTAGTGATGAGTGATTGACAACGTGGTGTGGACTGATTCTTGGCCGAGTATTGCAGGTGCAGGTTGCGGCTTGATTTGCGTTGGTGCAGGTGAAGAGCAGGAGCGAAAGGTCTTAGCCTTGCGGGGCCCCTGAAGAGTGGAGAGATAAGTAGGCTTGGCTCGATGGACCCGGTGGTCGAACGAGATCGAGTGCGGGCCGCATAGTGGCAAAAAAGCAAGACGAAGTCGTGAACATGAGCCGGTGCAGGGTAGCGGCTCACAACCGTAATTTGCACGCGGGGTTTGGTTGGTTTACTCCATAAAACAAACACCGAGCCGGGACGACATGGCTGCCGAGTCAAGAGGAGCTTGGCGTGGAGGCTATATCGAGTCCGCAGGGTTTTCAGTGGTTCACCACAAAACCGTCGGCTTCCTTGGTTGCTCCACAAAGCCAAGACCGAAGGCTCGATGGGTGGAGACGGGATCTGGGCGCGCCGAGAAGCTTCGAGGCGGGGGACATGTGGCGGGATCGCAGGGCTTGCGTCGGGAGGACGCGATATTGCGGCAAAGGCATGTCCGTTTGATGGAAATATCCAAGTCTTGATCATATTGCCCCTGAGAGGTGTGTATCTTCCTTTAAGTTGTAGGGGTAGCGTGGTCATTTGCCTCCACCGGAGAGATCTCATATATATAGCTCTAGGGGGTGGATGGCAACTTATCCGTCGGGGACTGCTTCCTATTTCCTTTGCTCCATAGGCTAGATTTTTCATGCTTTTGTACAGAATCCAACCTCTGGATGTATGGAAGAATTCGGCGTTGTGATGATTTCCCTCTTGTAGCTCTTTGTGATTTTCGTGTCATTTTCCGAGCTATTTTTGGAGGATTTTCGTTTATCGCTAGTACGTCGATTTGAGGGTGTTTCTCTCCGAATTTCTTTGAGGGGATCATGGGTGAGTGTCTTGTGCCTCTTTGCGGATGATCTTGACCCCTCAAACGCTGGGAATCGCCTTAGATTTGTGAGTTTTTGGTAGAGCTCGAGGTGGTGCCTTGTGTGCACGAGATTTGTGATTCTGGTTGATTGGAGTGATTTTGGATTCCAAGATTTTAGGCATAGGTTCTCCTGGAGACGCTTCTCATCCACCTAAAATTTGGGCTCAATCCATACAGTAGGTTGGGAGATCCGTGCTTGGGTCCATGGAGTTGACCTCACGAGCAGCTCGTTTCTGGTTCTGTTTGTGCGCGACGGATAGTCCGTTAGGTGCACATGGACAGTCCGTGGCAGCTGGTGTTTGTCCAGTTTGTCACATGTTCGTGTGTGCTCATGCTTTGATTCATGGAAAGTTTGAATCACTGTTGGAAGGAGTTTGATGGACAGTTTGTTGTCACATCACGGACAGTCCGTGAGGAGCCGTTCGTCTCTGGAGGTTCTGTTAGCTAATACGGACGGTCCGTCCTTTACCCACAGACGGTCCGCCTGTGAGCCACGAACAATCCATCCTACCCTGGCAGACAATTCATCCCAAGCCTCGCAGATCAGGCTAAGTGCTTTGATTCTTTAGTTGTGCTTTCGTTCTTTGGTTCGAGGCTTGCCTCTAGGGCTTGTTGGCTTTTTGTGTGCCTAGTTTTGTGTTTCCCTCTTGTGTGCGAGTACTCGAAGTAGGATTTGGGGCATAGGCCGAGTTCATCCTTTGGGAAGAATTTTTATCGACTCCCATTCACTCCCCCCTCTCTAGTCGCCGATCCGGTGGTATCATAGCTGGATACAGATCTTCATGATTCTAACCAGTCTAAGATATAAAGATGGCATATCAAGAAAGGGGTTCGAGTCCTCCGCACTTCGATGGGAAGAACTACCAGATATGGTAGACCCAAATGTCTGCATTTCTCCGTGGCAAGGGGCAGTCGCTTTGGGACGTGACAGAAGATACCACCTATGTCCGTCCCCAAACTTCCTTACACCAGGATCGAGGGATATGTTCGATGCCAACAACAAGGCGGTCGTTTTCCTGTTTCATGTTCTTTGTGCATCTGAATTCGATCGGGCATTTGGAGAGGAGTTAGCGTGTAAGATTTGGGAGAAGCTTAAGATTGCTCATGCTGAGAACAATCAGGTGAAGGCTCACTTATTTGCTACTTACCGGATGGAGTATGAGAATTTCACTCATCTCCCCGGTGAGTCAATTGACACCATGTTTCAGCGATTCATCGTGATTGTGGACAACATGAGGGCCAATGTGACCATGCTTCCGTACGATGACCATTACAAAGACCTGAAGCTCTTGCACTCGCTTGATCATACCGTGTGGAGCGCAAAGCTCGAGGCCATCATGGAGTCCAGCAACTATGAGACTCTCACTATGGATGAGCTCTTCTCCAAGCTTAAGTCCTCTGAGGTTGATCGTGGTGTGAGAGGCAAGATCGAGAACCCGACTGACCCTCATAGTCTGGCTCTCATCTCTGTATCGAGGTCTAACGCTAACCTGTCTACCAAGCACTTTTCTTTGTTTGCTCTTTTCTCCATGCCAGATGAGGAGTTTGATGTGTTGGGCGAGGAGGATCTTGCATTGCTAAGCAGGAGGTTCGAGCGCATGTACGTGAACTTCAAAAACGCTCGGAGGAGCTCAGGCATGTGCTACAAGTGTGGGAAGCACGTGCACTTCATCGCTGAGTGTCCTGAGGACGTGGAGAACAAGATCGAGCACAAGCACCGTCTGAGGACTGAGCACAAGCACTGCTCCAGGAATGACTACAAGAATAAGAACAAGAGCGAGTGGACGCCGAGGAAGAGTGGCGGCCACAAGAAGAAGGCTGACCGTGCGTTGGTCACCGGGGCAAGCGACATCGATTCGAGTTCCTGATACACTTCATCAAGATCAAGTGATGAAAAAGAAGATGGTGACTGGCACAAGGGCAAGCGGTCAAGCAAGAACTTCACATGGATTTTGCGGCATGGTACACAACTCTGGAAGCAAGAAGAGCTGAAAGGATGATTCAGACTCTGACTCCGAGGATGAGGTAAATCTTGAACCCATCTTCTTGCTAGAGGAGATTGCTAGGTTGAATGCCTTGCTGATGGACTGATTAGGTGACCAGAGAGGGGGGGGAGTGAATGGGAGCCGATAAAAATTCTTCTCCGAAGAGTCGAACTCGACTATGTCCTAAATTCACAACCAAGGATTCCCACACGAGCTTGCCAAGGTCACGTAGTCACAACGGACCTACCAACCCTAGGAACAAGTCCCAAACCAATCACAAGCGAAAGCGCAACTCAAGAAGCAAAGGACTTAGGCAATCTGCAGTGCCCTGGATGGACGGTCCGCGATAACCAGGCGGACAGTCCGCGAACACCGGGCGGACGGTGCGCAGGACCACGGCGGACAGTCCGCAAAAACGATCCGAACCACCAGTATGTACCGGCGAAAATCGGACGGTCCGTACCCTTCCCTCAGACGGTCCGTGGGCAACCCGTCCCGCGCGGACAGTCTGCGACCAGCTGGCGGACGGTCCGCAAACACCTCGCAACGAAACTCTTGACTCTCCACGGATCAAAACGTCTCGTGCTCCCGAACTAAAGAACACTCGACGAACTCGAGTCCTTGCGGACGGTCCGCCGACCAGGCGCGGACGGTCCGCCGACCAGGCGCGGACGGTCCGCCAGGCGCGGACAGAGCAGCTCAAGCCCGAGTTGCTCAAAGTCAACACCTCCTCCCCTTTGCCCGATCTCCCGAATCAAACAAGGGATTGCTACCAAATCATAGGTGAAGATGAAGCATCTCTAGGAGATGCTATACCTACGAATTTGTAGCCTCAAACCCACTGAACTGAGAGGAATCGAGATTCTACCAAGCTCAACCAAAAAGCTAGGGTTCCACCCGAAATCTTCAAATCCAAGGCAAAATCCGGAGTTTGAGGGGTCAAGATCAAGCACAAAGATGCACAAGGCGTATATCCTTGATCCCCACAAAGAAATCCGAACCCAAACACCTCAGAACCGGAGGAACAAGCCGCGCACGAAAATCCAACGAAAATAGCCTGAAAAAGACACGAAAATCACTCGAGCCACAAGAAGGAAATCGACGCAACCATGAAAGCTTCCATACACTCGAAGGTCAGATTCTCTACAAAACGGTGAAGAAAATCTAAGCCTAAAGAGCAGGGAAATGAGAAGCAGTCTGGAAGGATCATTTGCCTTGAAACCCTAGAGCTATATATATGAAGTCCCTCTGGGTTGGGCAAATGACCAAGCTACCCCTAGAACTTAAAAAGAGATACACACCCCTCAAGGGCAATATGGTCAAGTAGCACTCCTCTTCATCGGACAGCCATGCCTTTACCGCAGTTCGCGTCCTCCCGACGCAAGCCTTGCGATCCTGCTGGGTGTCCCCCGACATCGAAGCTTCTGGGCGCGCCCGGATCCCGTCTCCGCTCGCCGAGTCTCCGGTCTTGGTTTTGTGGTTCAACCAAGTAACCTGATGGTTTTGTGGTGAACCGCCACAAACTCCGCCTGCAGACTCCGATCGTGAGCCGCTACCCTACACTGGCTCTAGTCGACGACTTCGTCTTGCTTTTCTTGCCACCATGTGGTTTGCGCTTGATCCCGTTCGGCCACCAAGTCCATCGAGCCGAGCCTACTTGTCTCTCCACTCCTCGGAGGCCCCGTAAGGCTAAGACCTTTCGCGCCCGCTCTTCACCTGCACCAACACGAATCAAGTCGCAACCTGCACCTGCAATACTCATCCAAGAGTCAGTCCACACCACATTGTCAATCACTCATCACACCAGGGAGCGACCATCCATCGGCCCTCGGACGCTCCTGTCCTCAATCTCCCCCTTGATGAGTGCATTGACAACACACATAGTAACCAATTCAGAGAAAAGAGAAAAAAAAAGAAAAGAAACGAACTAAAAACTCAAACAAGTGATCAAAAGCCAAAACAATATCACTTGAGAGAGAAAAATCTCGGTCCCCTAAGGCAAGGGCAACGGCTCGACACAACCGAGATAAAATACTCCAAAATTGCCGACTCCTCAAGGTGAGGCAAAAGGGCTCGACACCATCGGCAAAAGAGCACAACTAATATCAGGCGACAAAGAGCTCCCAAAGCACATGAATGCAAGCTTCCCCTGAACCAATGCATTTCTCCCAATTTTTCTCCCTTGATGCAAAACTCCCCCTGGATGCATGAATTGGGTACTTTCCTCCCCCTTGTTGGTAATGCATGAATCAAGTCTACAAATGGAAGCATGTGTGTTGACGGCTGTTAAGTGCCTACTTTAGCCATCAATATACTCATAAATAAAGGAGCAAAAGGCATTTCTTACACGCATTTAGTTAAGAATAATGTAGTTCCACTTGTCCTTAGAGCTTTTGTGATTGTATGTAAAATAAGCATAAAAGAAGTGACAACTCACCTTCTATGGCCCAAGCCACGTCACCTCAGCCAAGGAAGGGCTGCCACCTAGGATCCCATGCATGCAAGCCATGTCACCAATCCAAGGGAAGCAACCCCGACGAATCAGAGGGCGACACGTGGACATCACAAGGATCGAAGGGCCCATGGACAGGCAAACTGCCTCAAACTCGTGTGGACACCGGGCACCGACGCAAGGGCCCACAAGACAGCCACCTGGAGAAAGCACACCCCGAGTGGGGCCGTCAGGGGGTCGGCCGACCCCACAGGTCGGCCGAACCGACCTTGTGGCCACCATTCAGGGGCTTCCACGTGGTGCTTCCTGGTTGGCTCCTGGTCCATTCCCGGGTTGCTCACGCCATTCTCCCGAAGTTGTCCTAGGCATATAAATAGAAGGGAGGGTACTCATTTCTTACCCAACTCACTTTCCAACTCCTCTCTCACTTTTGGTGTCCAAGGCTAGGAGGTAGGCTAGAGTAGTTCTACTTTAGGTTCCAAGTCTACTTTGGGATCTAGGTATGAGTTCTCTTGTATCCTTATTTTATTGTATGACTTTGATCTACTTCAGTTATTCAGCTATTTCATATAAAGTAGTGTTAGCATATATGGGTTATTTGTTCATGTGTTCTTCGTTCGTTCATCATTTAGAGGCTCCTGTTCTTGATGAACAAGGCCTTTCGATCCACTTGACGAATGATTTACTCATGTCTTCAATGTTTGTTCATAAGTTAGAGGCTCGTCTTCTTCGTGAACACGACCCTTTGATCCTGTTGAATAGACATAGTAGAACATGAATTCGTTTGTATGCCTAGCCTAGTTTGATCCAGTTAGATCACGTGTTAGTGTTGTATGAAGTTCGAGTTCAAGCTACGGTACTCGGTGTAAGTGGCCAGTTATCTGGTGGCACTGACCTGGGTCACAATAGCCCAGGCCAGTCAGTGTCTAGTTAACAACATAAGCATGGTGCTTGGGTTGAGTAGCTGCGTTGCATATGAGCGTGCCCCACAGATTGTTAGGGGTAGGCCACGGTAGTGACAGCCATTGGACCCTTTGTACCCCCCACGTTCGGGTATGCTGTAAGAGTCTAAAATCTAACAACCGACATCGTGTGGAAGCGACGCGAGCAGTTAGCTCCCCGTTAGTGCCTAGGTGCTGAGCTGATATTCATACAATGCTTGAGTGACTGACTGACATCTACTAACTTTATATGTATAGTACCTTAGAACCTAGAGCTAACTCATATGTTGCCTCCCACGCCGTAGTGTACCATAGAGAGAACGAGTTCAGGTGTGTTCACACTACCCTATCATTATCATACCTTACCCCTGTGTTTGGGACCTAACTTATTCTCGTCATTGATCTATACTCATTGCAATAGTGTTGCACATATTAATCCAACCATGCCTTCCTTGGATTCGATACCCTCTGGAATACTCCTTTGGGGAAATGCTACAATAGTATATCCATGCGCTTGCGGATTCTTTGTAAACGTTAGGATTACCATCGGAACATTTCTGGCATCATTGCTAGGAACTCATGAACTTAGCAAAGATGTTAAGGAATGCTGACCACCATTTCTGGCGCCGTTACTAGGGAAGGGTAAAGGATAACATGACAACACTTTTCATATGTTTATAATCATGACAGGGTAAAGCAGTTCTCAATGCAGGCTAACCTTGATTGTCTTCTTTGTCTTTGGATGATGAAGACAGGTAGTGCATGACTGGTTTCGACTTACCGCCGATTTTCACTGAAGATCCTGAGTCACTTGTAAGGAGAGCTAGAACTCATTTCGGTTCTCCCCAGCGTGTATGTACAGAAGTCAACCCAGCTTCCTTTGTGCCATCTACATCAACTCCTATGGCCAACCCCAACGTCGAGAAGACTCTCCGTGAGTACTCACAGGCCCCGAGATCAACATCGGGAACGGAAACTTCGAGATCAAGACTGGCCTTATTACGATGGTACAGGCTAACGCATTCTGTGGCAAGCCTAATGAAGATGCGAGCGCCCATTTGCAACAGTTCCTCTAACTGTGCAACACCTTCACCATACGAGGAGTGGAGGAAGATGCTATTCATCTGCGACTGTTTCCCTTCTCACTTCTGGGAAAGGCAAAGCAGTGGTTCTATGCGAACCGTGAGGAGATTAATACTTGGGCAAAATGCTCGGCGGCATTCCTCGCGAAGTTCTTTCCGTTGGGTAAAACCAATGCCCTGCGGGGAAGAATTTCAAGCTTTCAGCAAGCAGCAAATGAGACTATCCCAGAAGCTTGGGAGAGGCTGCAAGAGTACATCTTGGCCTGTCCTCATCATGGGGAGAACAACTGGCTTATTCTGCAGAATTTCTATAATGGGCTGACTCCGACAGCCCGAGGACATGTTGATGCTGCTGCTGGAGGAGCTTTCTTCTTACTCACTATTGCTAATGCAACTCAGCTTATTGAGAAGATGGTCTCCAACCAAGGGTGGAGTGATGATCGACTCCAGCCACGTCAAAGGGGTACACATACTGTCAAGGCAGCAGATATGTTGAACGCCAAGATGGACCTATTGATGAAGCGAATGGATGATTTAACCAATGAGAAGGCTGCCATGGCCACCACTACTCAAGCTATGGACTCTCGCATGACCTGCAATGTCTGTGGTAACACTGGGCTTTTAGGGAATTACTGCCCTACTACCCAGGAGGATGTGATGTTCATGAACGGCAACAACAACGGTTATCGTCAACAAGGAGGTCAAATGTGGAATCAACGCCCTTATTATCAATGAGGTAACCAAGGTAATTCTTTCCATCCCAACCAACCTTCCTTGAAAGATCTTGTTTTTGGGCAAGCTAAGATCAATGATAGTTTTAATAAGAAGTTTGCTGCCTGTGATAAGGCTCTAGAAAGCCTCAACACTATGGTTGATAGCCTCTCTTCTGCTCTTAAGAGCCAATTAAGCTTCAATAGGACAATAGAAACCCAGTTGGCTCGGTTGGCTGCTATGGTTCCCTCAGTTGAAAATGCAAAAGCGGTAGTCACGAGAGGGGGCAAGACCACTCGCGATCCGCCCCATCCTAACCATGCAGGGACCAGTAAGAAGAGCACAAGAGAAGGAGAGGAATCCAGCAAGGACCCTTCTGATATAAAGGAACATGCACCAGGAAGAGGGGATCCTATAGAAGAAAGGGCACATGAAGGAGAGGCAGAAAAACCAGAATTTATCGAGACAAACGTCCTGCCGTTCCCTCAGTGAAACAGGAAGACAATAGTGGATGAACAATTCACTCGTTTCGTTGACATGATTCAGAGAGTCTATGTAGGTATTTCTTAACGTCGACACTAAGTTGTGAGTTCCTAGCAACGATGCCAGAAATAACCAATGGTAATCCTACCGATTACAAGAGTCCGTAAGTGCACGGAAGTACCATTGTAGAATTTCCCAAAGGAGTATTCCAAAGGGTATCGAATCTAAGGAAGGCTGGGTGGATTAATAAATTCAACACTATTGCAATGAGTATAAATCATAGACTGAAACAAACCAGACACTCAAGTGTAGGGGTGAGGTATGATAGATAAGTTGGTAGTGTGAACACACAAACACACTCTTTCTAAAGGTCATAGGCTTAGGAGGCAACATACGAGTTAGTTCTAGGTTCTAAGATACTAAACACACGAAGTTAGTAAGACGAGTTAGATACACACTAGCATTGTATGACTGTTGGCTCAAGCACCCAGGTACAAATGGGAAGCTAACCTCCCGCGTCGCTTACGCACGACTCCAGTTGTTAGACTTTAGACTCCTACATCGTATCCGAACGTGGGGGGTTCCAGAAGGGTCCAACGGCTGTCACTACCGCGGCCTACCCCAAGACAAACCGTGGGATACACTAATAAGTAACGTAGCTACGTAACCCAAGCACCATGTTCATGTTGTTAGCAGGACCCTGACCAGCCCGGGCTATTGTGACCCAGGTCAAAGCCACCAGATAAACCAGCCAATTACACCGAGTACTGTAGCTTGAGCACGAACTTCATACAACACGAACATGGAATCTAACTGGATCAAACTAGGCTAGGTACACAAACGGATTTGTGCTTTCCTATGTCTATTCAACAAGATCGAAGGGTCATGTTCGTGAAGAACACGAGCCTCTAACTTATGAACAAACACCGAAAACATGAGTAAGTCACTCGTCAACTGGATCGAAAGGCCTTGTTCATCAAGAACATGACCTCTAAATGATGAACAAGCGAAGAACACATGAACAAATCTCCCATATATACAAGCACAACTTTATATGAAATAGTTATATAACAGAAGTAGAGCAAAGTCATACAAAGAAATAAAGATACAAGAGAACTCATACCTAGATCCCAAAGTAGACTTGGAACCTGAAGTAGAACTACTCTAGCCTACCTCCTAGCCTTAGAAACCAAAAGTGAGAGAGGAGTAGTAAGGTGTGTTGGTAAGAAATGAACCCCCTCTCCTTCTATTTATAGGCCTGAGCACCGGCGTGAAGAGGAGCCAAACACCCCGGGAGTGGCCTCTAGGACCAATGGGGAGACACCACGTGGAAGCCCCTGAGTGGGGGGCTCAAGGTCGGTTCGGCCGACTTGTGGGGTTGGCCGACCCCCTGTGGGCCCCACTTAGGGTGTGCTTCCTCTGGGTGGCTGACATGTGGGCCCTTAGGTCGGTCCCCAGTGTACACGTGCTCTTCAGGTGGTTTAGGCGCTCTGGTGGGCCCATGATCCATGTGAAGTCCATGTGTCACGCTCTGATTCATCGGGGCTTGCCTCCATTGGATTGGTGACATGGCTTGCATGCATGGCATCTAAGGTGGCAGCCCCTCCTTGGCTGAGGTGACGTGGCATGAATCATAGAAGATGAGTTTGCTACTTCTTTTATGCTTATTTTCCTGCAATCACATAATCTCCAAGGACAAGTGGAACTACATTATTCTTAACTAAAATGCGTGTAAGAAATGCCTCTTGCTCCTTTATTCATGAGTAAATTGACGGCTAAAGCAAGCACTTAATAGCCGTCAACAACTCCCCCAAGCTAGCCTCTTGCTCGTCCCGAGCAAGACACTTAGGACTTAGGTTGGTTGATCAGGAGTTGCTACAATGTTGTATTCCTAATTTATGAGAAGCATACAACTAGGTACTCTATCAAGGGTTGAATGAGTTGGCATTAATCTTACCTTATGCTTGATCGATATGGGGCTTGTAGCTTCACCTGCCTTGGGCGGTTGAAAGATAGAACAGTTGTATAGAAATTACTATTCACAAGTACCTTGATTAGTTGTCCATCCGGAGGTTTTGCAATTTTTCATAAAGAAATCAAAGTTCCTCAAATGATACTCTCAGATCGCTCATTGTGTATGATTCCTCACCAAGGCATTGATTTGCCTTCTTTCTCCACCTACTCCTAATAGGCTGATATGTGGAGCTGTAGGTAGGGAAAACATGTGGTATACCTGCTTCCCATGTATTGTTGAGTCAAAAACCGGATCCTTGGGAGCAACAAGTCATACAACCTGATCAAGATGTGCATGTGTGTGTATATGGTGGATGGATGATCAACTCCTTTTTGCATGTGATTCTCTCTTCTCCTTTTGAATATTTTTTGAGAGAGAGAGAGTAATCATGGAACAATGCGCGGAGCTTTATTTGTGGAATGGATGGGGGATGGATGAAATGATGGGTGCTAACTTTCGGTGTAGAAGTTTAGCATATAGTGGCTGTGTACGTGATCTTGATCATGGGAGCATGACAAGTTTCTCGCCGATGGTCACAACAATTCGACAAGACTCAATAAAGAAAATAAGTAGCATATGTGGAGGCTAACAAAAGCTAGGATCTACATATGACTTTGGATAGGAATTTCTCATCATTGAGGAACTTATCATTTTATCATTTTTCAAAGAAAACTCCGGACATCAAACATCACTTAGCACTAGCTCATAGCAACCCAATTATACCATATCATACCTCACAACAACCTAGGCAAAGGTCATGCTTTTTGCTACCCAGAAGTTTCAAGCTAAGGTTTGATCATGCAAGCCGACTAACTCAAAACTAAAATAGGGTACTAAGCTGTAGCAAGGCATATAAAAGGAATAAACAGAGCAACTATTCATCATTTCAACCATGGAGAACAGAAGCATTCTCGCGCATAAGAAAGCAAACTAATTTAGGAAAGCAAATAAATATTTTTGATCTTTTTAATTTTGCAGATTTTTATGTGTTTTTATCATATGAGATTCTGAAAATAAAGATACAAGTTACCTTAGAGTGGGGGTCCTCCCCCAAGCTAGCTTCAGGCTCACTACTGTGGAGGGGGAAATCCCATCCATCGGTAGTAAGCCCTCTGCTCCTCCAACTGCTGCTGCTGTGCTGCTCGATGGTGTGAAGTCTCTCGCCAGACATACGCTGCCAGTCTCGGGTGGACTCAACGTGCTGGTGCACGGTCTCGTCCATGTCGCCGACTCGGATGTTGAGCTCGCTCATCTGCTGAGTGAGGGTGGCCCAATGAGATGACGAGCGCAACCCGGACGACGAAGATGTCGCATCTCCGTAGGCAGTACCGGTGGGGATGGCCCACTCGCCATTGCCTGCACTAGCCCAAGCCGAGCTACTCGCACCCTGCTGGTACATGGGCTGATCCCAACCGGGAGCATATCCGGGAGTACCCCTGGCATGTACTCGGTAGAGGTCCATGTACCGGGTAGAGGTGTGGTAGGCTGAGGCTGTGGCTGAGGCGACGGCTGTGGTGGCGGCTGTGGTGCTCTGGCTGCTCTCCTCGTTGCATTCCTAGTAACCCTATCATCAGAGACACTAGAACAACGAGGTTCCTCGAGAGGAACGGTCAGTGGCCCTTGGCCATACAACCTAAAATCCGGGTTAGGTAACCTAATTTGGTTTGTATGGCCAGGGTAGAAGAAAACCAAAGAATCATTCGGACCCTTCTTAAGAATACGTCCCTAAGTCAAATAAGCCTCATCAATCTGAGTTCGGGGATTAGCAATGGAGGGCACATTGGGCACTTGCGTAATCCCAAGATTCGTGACGATGCGAGAAATCAGAGACGTACACTCAATAGAACCTGTCATCTTAAAATTTGTCAACCACTGCCGAATCATAGCTTGCACAGGGGAGATCTTGATCTGTCTAACCGCGGCATATAAGATCATCATCTCGTCAGTGTGCACGGTTCGTACATCATCCCTTGGAAAGAGAGTGATGGCGAGCCACTTGTGCCACAGTAGGAGAGTGGGATGCAAGATATCGTTGCACCGAGGTGTCAACTTGCCGCGAACAGGCCGACCAGAGAGTTCTTCCCACAAACTTTCGCGATTAAAACCGATGCAAGCTTGCTTAAGAGAAAAAGCGCAGCGGCGATGAAAACCGAGGGTGCAACTAAGATCTTTCCATGAAACTCGATACGGAACTCCATGAAATCGAAATTAAATAACAGATGCATCCTCTTGAAGAGTGCAAAGAAACTGGATGGTGGTAAGCCTAGAACCAATCTCCTGAACTTGGACAAAACCTTTCCAACCTAGAGCTTGCCAAATGGAATCGAACTCGGAGTCCATACCTATTTTCTCGAGAAGGTTCGGGTCGAACTCCTTGGTGTTGGCGAAGACTCGATCCTTGATGAGAGCGTAGGCTTGTCTCTCGCGATCGTCCCTCAAGTCGATGAAGGCAGCGTCGACGGCGTACACTTCTTTGGCTTGTGGTGTGGGTAGCTCTTCCTCTTCCTCTTCTTCACAGTTGGTTGACATTGGGCTTGGTGCAGCTTCAGAATGACAAGACGAGCTCCCCCCGTCACATGAACGGCGTGAGCGAGTCAACTTCCGGAGTGCACCGGCGGCCCAACTCATCTTGCACAACAATTGGACAACACGAGCAACTCGATGATGGGTTAGTGAAACCGAAATGAAATCCTTACCGAGCTTGCTCCACCAATAATCAATATTTCAGCAACACTTGGAGAGAATACTTGGCACCTCAATCTCGAGCAAGAAATCCAAGAAAACCAAAGAGGAAGAACAAGAGGGGAAGAGAGTGATGGAAATGAGTACATGGGTGAAGACACCCCTCAAACCCCCTGGTATTTATAGGCAATGGAGCTGGGCACCGAGGCATGGGCTGTGTGTAACGGCTAGGAGCCGTTGGAGGAAGGAGGGCCGAAGTAGTCGTTGGCTTGGGTCGGCCAACCTGTGGGGTCGGCCGACCCCACCTCGGGTCCGCTCGCCTCCAGATTTTTACAATGGCTCTCTAACGGTCATGTGGTGGCCTGCCTAGGTGTCACGGTCCAAATTCGCCCAAAAACTTGCTCAAATGAATTTTTAAAGATTTTCCAACTCAAAATTTATTTTCAGATTTTTTATTCGAAAAAGGGAAATTGGCTAGAAAAATTCTAGCATGTAGATGCAAGAATGGAAAATTCAAGTATGCATTGGGAAAAATAAAATAAAATATTGGAAAGGGAAATATGAGATAACTACCAATTTTACCTTTTGGCGAAAGGACTCCTCATTTTAAGTCTGAGAGCGAGACTTTTCTCGGTGATCAGTTCCACTCGTCACCCCACTCCCGAGAAGTAGAGGGGTGTGACTTCTGTACCTCCTTCCACACCTTCCGTGTTTTCTTTGACTTCCTTGGTGCGGTCAGAGGTTGCTTGAGCTGGGGTTGTGGCTCCGTCCATTCCCCAATTTGCTCATCATTTCCTTGCACTGAATAGCATTGCTCTTCTGTTGGTCGAAATCGGAACATCAAGTTCTTCTTCCCAATGCGGGAACGGATGGTTCCATTTCCCACATTGATCCTCGCCTTTGCGTCACTTAGGAATGGCCTCCCAAGAATGAGTGGCATTTCTGCACTATCCTGCATATCAAGGACCCCTCCGGATGCCGGATCGATGCATCAGCAAGTTGAACTGTCTTCGAGGTTGGAGAAAGAGCAGGATATCCCAATCTTTCGAACATGGCCTTGGACATGAGGTTGACACTCGCGCCAAGTTCACAGAGAGCATTCCTGATTTTCTGGTAGTATATCGTGCAAGTGGTAGCCGGATAACTAGGGTCTCTCCTGTGCACAATTCCTGAAGATTCCCATGGATCAAGAACCTGCTGTGTGGGTCTCCCTGCATAGTCAGCAGCTTGTGCCCGCCCAGATGGCTTACCCCATCCGGTGGACACTGCACAAACATTTTTCACAAGAAGACACGGGTTGCCCCGGAATCTTCCCGTCTTCAGTAGAGGGGACCAAAGTAGCTAACTGAGCCAACTGGGTTTCTATCATTTTGTTAAAGCTCACTGGTTCTTAAGAGCAGAAGAAAGGCTATCAATTTTAACATTAAGGCTTTCCAAAGCCTTATCATAGGCAGCTGTTTTCTTATTAAAACCATCATTGATCTTAGCTTGCCCGAAAACCAGATCTCTTAGGGAAGGTTGGTTTGGGTTGAAAGAATTACCTTAATTACCTCCCTGATAATAAGGGCGTGATTGATTCCACGTTTGACCTCCTTGTGGACGATAACCATTGTTGTTGCCGTTCATGTACATCACGTCCTCCTGGGTAGTAGGGCAATAATTCCCTGAATGCCCAGTGTCACCACAGACTTCGCAAGTCATGTGAGAATCCATAGCTAGAGTAGTGACGACCATGGCAGCCTTCTCGCCGGTCAGATCATCCATTCTTTTCATAAGTAGGTCCATCTTGGCGTGCAACATATCAGCTTCCTTGACGGTATGTGTACCCCTTTGACGTGGCTGGAGTCGATCATCACTCCACCCTTGGTTGGAGACCATCTTCTCAATAAGTTTGGTTGCTTCAGCAATAGTAAGAGAGAAGAAAGCCCCTCCAGCAGCAGCATCAATATGACCTCGGGCTGTCGGAGTCAGCCCATTATAGAAACTCTGAAGAATAAGCCAGTTGTCCATCCCATGATGGGGGCAGGCCAGGATGTATTCCTGAAGCCTCTCCCAAGCTTCTGAAATGGTTTCAGATGCTGCTTGCTGGAAGCTGGAAATTCTCCCCCGGAGGGCATTGGTTCTTCCCAACAGAAAGAACTTCGCGAGGAACATTGATGAGCACTTTGCCTAGGTGTCAATATCTGCATGGTTCGCATAGAACCACTGCTTTGCCTTTCCCAGAAGCGAGAATGGAAACAGTCGCAGACGGATGGCATCTTCCTCCACTCCTCGTATAGTGAAGGTACTGCACAGCTCCAAGAACTGTTGCAACTGGGCGCTCGCATCTTCATTAGGCTTGCCACAGAATGGGCTAGACTGTACCATCGTAATGAGGCCAGTTTTAATCTCGAAGTTCCCATTCCCGGTGTTGATCTCGGGGCCAGTGGGCACCTGATCAGCAGAGGGAGCAGAGTACTCGTGAAGAGTCTTCTCGGGGTTGGCCATAGGAGTTGATGTAGATGGCACAAAGGAAGCTGGGTCGACTTCCGTACGTACACGCTGGGGAGAACCGAAATGAGTTCTAGCTCTCCTTACAAGTGACTCAGGATCTTTAGTGAAATTCGGTGGTAAGTCGAAACCAGTCATACACTACCTGTCTTCATCATCAATAGACAAAGAAGACAATCGAAGTTAGCCTGCATTGAGAACTGTTTAATGCTTGTCATGATTATAAACATATGCAAAGTGTTGATATGTTATCCTTAGCCCTCCCCGGCAACGGCGCCAAAAATGCTTGTTGGTCGTTCTTAACGTCGATGCTAAGTTGTGAGTTCCTACCAACGATGCCAGAAATGACCAAATGGTAATCCTAACGATTACAAGAATCTGTAAGCGCATGGAAGTACCATTGTAGCATTTCCCCAAAAGAGTATTCCAAAGGGTATCGAATCCAAGGAAGGCTGGGTGGATTAACAAGTTCAACACTATTGCAATGAGTATAAATCATAGACGGAAACAAACCAGACACTCAAGTGCAGGGGTGAGGTGTGATAGATAAGTTGGTAGTGTGAACACACAAACACGCACTCTCTAAAGGTCCTAGGCTTAGGAGGCAACATACGAGGTAGTTCTAGGTTCTAAGGTACTAAACACACGAAGTCAGTAAGACGAGTTAGATACACACTAGCATTGCATGACTGTTGGCTCAAGCGCCCAGGTACAAATGGGGAGCTAACCTCCCGTATCGCTTACGCACGACTCGGTTGTTAGACTTTAGACTCCTACAGCGTATCCGAACGTGGGGGATTCCAGAAGGGTTCAACGGCTGTCACTGCCATGGCCTACCCCAAGACAAACCGTGGGATACACTCATAAGTAACGTAGCTACGCAACCCAAGCACCACGCTCACGTTGTTAGCAAGACCCTGACCGGCCCGGGCTATTGTGACCCAGGTCAGAGCCACTAGATAAACCAGCCAATTACACCGAGTGCCGTATCTTGAGCACGAACTTCATACAACACGAACATGGAATCTAACAGGATCAAACTAGGCTAGGTACACAAACAGATTTGTGCTTTCCTATGTCTATTAAACAAGATCAAAGGGTCGTGTTCGTGAAGAACACGAGCGTCTAACTTATGAACAAACACCGAAAACATGAGTAAGTCACTCGTCATCTGGATCGAAAGGCCTTGTTCATCAAGAACATGACCTCTAAATGATGAACAAGCGAAGAACACATGAACAAATCTCCCATGTATACAAGCACAACTTTATATGAAATAGTTATATAACTGAAGTAGAGCAACGTCATACAAAGAAATAAAGATACAAGAGAACTCATACCTAGATCCCAAAGTAGACATGGAACCTAAAGTAGAACTACTCTAGCCTACCTCCTAGCCTTAGAAACCAAAAGTGAGAGAGGAGTAGTAAGGTGTGTTGGTAAGAAATGACCCCCCTCCCCTTCTATTTATAGGCCTGAGCACCGGCGTGAAGAGGAGCCAAACACCCCGGGAATGGCCTCTAGGACTAATGGGGAGACACCACGTGGAAGCCCCTGAGTGGGGGGCTCAAGGTCAGTTCGGCCGACCTGTGGGGTCGGCCAACCCCCTGTGGGCCCCACTTAGGGTGTGAGTCCTCTGGGTGGCTGTCCTGTGGGCCCTTAGGTCAGTCCCCGGTGTACATGTGCTCTTGAGGCGGTTTAGGCACTCTGGTGGGCCCATGGATCCATGTGAAGTCCATGTGTCACGCTTTGATTTGTCGGGGCTTGCCTCCCTTGGATTGGTGACATGGCTTGCGTGCATGACATCTGAGGTGGCAGCCCCTCCTTGGCTGAGGTGACGTGGCATGAATCATAGAAGGTGAGTTTGCTACTTCTTTTATGCTTATTTTCCTGCAATCACATAATCTCCAAGGACAAGTGGAACTACATTATTCTTAACTAAAATGGTGTAAGAAATGCCTCTTGCTCCTTTATTCATGAGTAAATTGACGGCTAAACCAGGCACTTAATAGTCGTCAACAGTCTACATCAATGTTCCACTCCTTGAGGCAATGCGGGTACCTACATACGCACGCTACCTCAAGGACATCCTCACCAAGAAGCGGGCTTTACCAATGTCGGAGGCGGTAAAGCTCATGGAAGAATGTAGTGCTGCTATACTCAACTGTCTTCTCGAAAAGAAAAAGGATCCAGGGTGCCCTACGATTACCTGTACGATCGGGACACAACAATTCGATCACGCTCTCTGCGACCTTGGAGCGAGTGTCAGCGTTATGCCTAAGGTAGTTTTTGATTGATTAAATTATACAGAATTGTCCCCAACCACTTTGCAGCTGCAGCTCACCGACTCATCAATCCGATACCCAGCGGGGATCACCGAGGACATTCTAGTCAAAATCCGAGATTGTTTTGTCCTCGTCGACTTCGTGGTACTCGACATGAACATTGACAAAGAAACGCCACTCATACTGGGGCGACCGTTCTTGAGTGCTGCTGAAGCACACATTGATGTTGGAGCGGGTTTAATCATACTCCACATTAATGGCAAAGAGGAAAGGTTCGAATTCTGTCCCAGAAAAGAACAAATACTCAATGATCAAAAACTTGCAAAAGCCCAAAGGTCGTAAGAAGCCCTCCGTCAGGAGAGATCTGGTAAGACATCCTTCACTTTCCAATTCAATAAGTTTCTGACAAAGGAAGAGGCAAGACACCCTTGCTCCTAGCTCTCTGTGCTTTCTGCTCAATCCGTTCGAGACAATCTCTCCCGAGAACACTGTCTTTCACGTCATCGAGCAGGCTGTTGGGGTAAATATTTCGCAACTAACCCCTCCCCTGTACCTATTTTGGTTCTTGCTTTGGCTGTTTCAGGAAATGACCAAAAGTTTTTCAGCAAAGGGCAGGCAAAGAACGGTGAGCGAAGATGGACCGAAGTCCGGGATCTTCGTTCGTGGGAGTGGGGTCCACACACGAAGGTGCAAGAAAGGAGTTGCTGCAAAGGTACTTCAAGACAGGGCGAAGAGTACTCGCAGAGAAGAGCGGCCAAGAGAAGAAGCGCGCGATCTTCGAGGAAACGACCTACGCGAAGCCCAACGAGTCGCACTGAAGATGGAGTGCGAAGTGTGCAGAAGCGAAGTGCTGGGGAAGATTCGAGGGCAAGAGAAGGGAAGACTGTGAAGTTTAGGCCGAACAAGAAGACTAGCGAAGATCGAAATGCCACAGGAGCAGACACGTAGACTGACAATGTGTAAAGTGAACATCTGTAAAGTGTGTGAGTATGGGCCCTGCGAGGTTACCGAAACACCCCTAAGATGCTTCGCACAATGTAAAAAAGCGATGGCAAGTGTTGTAAAGCGTAATTGTTACGGGCCTATAAAAAGGACCTGACGGTAATGAAATGAGGGCGATTGGAAGGCGGCTGAGATTCATTACACTTGGTCGAGTTTCAGTTTCAGTTCTTCGGTGTCTTTAGTGTCCTTCCTTTACTTAGTTCGTTTCGACTGTTGGCCCCTCTTCGGGGAAGATTTTTATCCCAACAGTTAAGGCGCCCACCGTGTTCCGTCCCAGCCATGCCACCGAAGAAGCTACCGAAGAACCCACAAGCACATCCAAACAGAGCGACCGATGATCCGTCGGAAGCAGAGAGTGAAAACCCTAGAGAGAGAGATTGATACCAGACAACACAAATAGAACAAGGGACATGGTCCTAAGTCCACACAACCACATGGGCAGAGAAGATCAAGAACGAGAAGCTGAAGATGTAGCAGAAGGAAACTTCGAGGTCGGCCTAGTGGACGAAGGAGTCGAAGATGAGGACATTGCTTCGCTGAGAAGAATCGAAGAAAGACTTGTCGCAAAGATGAGAGAAAGAACAATGCGAGCAAACATCCGAACAAGAGCTCAAGCAGAGGCTGCCATCCTCAGGGCGAAAGAAATACAAAATGAAGATCCAGCACAAGAAAAAGCAAAGTACAATGAGATGTTGCAGCAAGTCAAGAAGAAGAGATTGCTACTGCAGCAACTGCAGGAAGACGAAGAACAGCAAGCAATAAGAAGCAAAACACTATAGCTACAAGAGCAAATGGCAATCCTGCAGGCTCAATTGAACTCTATTCAGCAGCAAGAATAGACCCAGCAACCTCGCAAAGCACAAGGGCAAAGCAAAAAACGAAGACCCATAATCATTGACGAAGAAACTTACGAAGATGAGGAGGAGAATGATGAAGGCTCCTGGTATTATGACTCAGACGAAGAGGCATATGTGGAACATAGGCCACAAAAGAGATACAGAGAGGTGTTCTCAAGCAAGGTGAAACCCGCTTCCCCTCTTTCATTAGAGCTCGAGAAGGCAGAATGGCCACCGAAATTCAAGTTACCTGCATCCATTCCGGAGTATGATGGTGAGTCAGATCCAAGACAATTCCTCCTGAAATACACTGTGGCAATATCTTCGGGTGGGGGAGATGATGTAGCAATGGTAAGAGCTATGATAATGGCCCTAAAAGGCTCAGTTCAGTAGTGGTACGCTTCGCTACCAAAAGGAAGCATCAGATCATGGGAACAGCTTCGGCAGAGAATAGAGAACAACTTCTAGGGGTACCAACCTCAAGATCTCACCTCAGGCGATCTTCACCTCATAAAGCAAGGAGATAAAGAACCATTGCAAGAGTACATCAAGCGATTTTCCAAAGCCAGAGCTAAAGCACCACACGTACAAGCCACAACTGTAATTGACACAACAATAGATGGTCTCAAGGTAGGACCTTGCGAAGAGTACCTAGACCGAAGAAGACGCAAAACAGAGATGTTGTTCGACATAATGCAAGAATACTGCAAATCTGATAGAGGCAAGCAGCGAAGAATAGATGAATACAACAAAAGAAAAAACCAAGCGAAGTCTCAAGCAGAATGGGGAAATAGGTCTCAGAACAATCAAGGACCTTCGACAAGATCGAATTTCTACAACAAAGGCAATGTAAACAACGTTTCAGGAAACAACTCACAAATGGCATCTTCGGCAGCTACAAGAAGCAGAGGGCAAAATTCTGGTAGGGGCCCACCACCTCAGTCTGTGTGTTCTTTGCACGGCCTCAACAAGGGCCACTGGTCTTATGAATGCAGAACTTTACTTCGGAAGAAGCAGATTGAAGAAGATAAGAAGAGAACAACACAGAGTCAAGCGAAGACAATCAATCACACGTCCTCAGTGGCACCTTTGATGGCTCAGAGTTCAATGCAAAATTGGCAACCATACATTGCACAACCATGCTTCCAACAAATGCCACTCCCACCACCACCAATGTTCAACCCAAACATGATGCAACTACAGCAATAAAGCACCGCGTCATATCAGCCAAAACCAGAGCCCGCTCACCAAGCACCTTCGCAAGACAACCAAAACAGAGATGACGAAGATCGCTACTAAAAAATGAACATAATCAATGCTATCATAGGCGGGTGCAATTCATCTGAACATCTGACGAAGAGGCAGAAAAAAGATCAGCAAATAGAAGTGAGCCATGTATGCGCAGGAAAAGTTTTCAAAACAGAGTGGTCACACATTCCAATCACTTTCACAGAGGCAGATCTCAAGCTGAAGAAGTATCCTCACGAAGATCCTCTAGTCATCAGAGCAGTGCTGGGAAAGGACATAAAATACTTGTTGGACAATGATGTGGGAGGCATCTTGGTAGACAATGGCAGTTCCGCAAACATCATAACTTACGAATTATTCAAAAGGATGGAGTTCAGAGACGACCAATTGCAGAAAACTACGAAGCTATTATATGGCTTCGGTAATAAGAAAGTTGAGGCTCTAGGAACAATTGAAATGAAGGTAAGTGTCGGAACAGGAGCGCTGATGAGAACAAAGATGGTGACCTTCGATGTAGTTGACATCCCATATGCATACAAAGCTATCTTCGGAAGGGGAATCATAAACAAGTTTGCAGCAGTGATACACATGCCATTCTTGTGTATGAAGATACCAACCAGCAACAGTATCCTCACAATGTACAAAGATCAGGAAGATGCACAAGATAGAGAATACAATGTAGGTAGGAACCAGAAACTAGTACACGCAGTTGGAAATAGCGAAAACACAATAGAAAGCGAAGAAGAAGAGGAGCCCGAAGAGTTCGAAATGAAAAAGAGGCTTTGCCAGGACGAAAAGAAGAGAAGGCAACCCCATGAACACACGAAGAAGGTGCGTCTTTGCGAAGACGTTCACGACAAACTGGTCACCATAGCAAGGGGAATGACCGAAGAAGAGGAGAATGCTTTAATCACATGCCTTCGCAATAATTAAGATGTATTTGCCTGGAGCAAAAGAGATCTTAAGGGAGTGCCTCGCGAAGTGACAGAGCATGCACTGCGCCTAGATCCAAAGATCCCACCGTAGAGACAAAAGCTCAGAGTCATCTCACCTCAGAAAGAACTGGCAGCGCAAAGCGAATTAGAGAAGTTATTGGATGCTGGGGTCATCAGAGAAATACAGTTCACAACCTGCCTTTCAAACATAGTGATGGTACCGAAGAAGAATGGGGGACAAAGAATGTGCATCGATTTCACCCTTCTGAACAAGGCTTGCCCAAAAGATGACTACCCATTACCAAGAATCAATGTGTTGGTGGATGCAGTAGCAGGTTGCGAGAGAATGTCCCTATTAGATTGCTTCTCTGGATATCACCAAATCTGGATGAAGAGGGAAGACGAAAACAAAACAAGTTTCATAACACCTTTTGGGGTATATTGCTTCGTGAGAATGCCCGAAGGCCTGTGCAACGCTGGCCCAACATTTAACAGAATGGTGAAGATTGTACTTGGCCCACAACTGAGGAGAAATGTATCAGCTTATGTAGATGGTGTTGTCATACACAGCAAAAAGAAAGAACAACACATCGAAGATCTCAGAGAAACCTTCGCGAACCTAAGGAAATACGGCCTCATGCTAAACCTAGAAAAGTGTATCTTCAGGGTATCCAAGAGAAAATGTTGGGCTGCATGGTGTCAAAATTAGGCATACAAGCGAATCCACAAAAGATAGAGGCAATAAGAAACATAAGAACGCAACAAACAAAAAAAGATATTCAGAAGCTCACTAGAAGAATAGCAGCATTGGGTCGCTTCATAGCGCGATCAGCAGAACGAAGCTTACCATTCTTCAAGCTGTTATCTGCAAAGAATAAGATCAATTAGGGTCCCGAAGAGCAGGAGGCATTTGAACAGTTCAAGTTCTACTTGGAAAATCTGGCAGTGCTAACAAGTACAGGAGACAAAGCGAAGCTATTATTGTACATTGCAGCTTCAGCCAGTGCAGTAAGCGCGGCCCTAGTGGAAGAGAAATACGAAGAAGGCCAACTTAAACAAGTACCAGTATACTTCGTCTCTGAGGCCTTGTCAGGAGCGAAGAAGTTTTACTCTGAACTCAAGAAGATGACATATGCAGTAGTAATGGCGGCATGCAAACTAGGTCCCCTCGAGAATCCAAAATCCGAGAACCACCAGGCCGAAACAACACCTCAAAGTCCTCATCCAAAAGCTGGGACACCGAAAGCAAATTGAACCCGAGCGATTGAACGAGAGCAACACGCCTGAGAGTGACCTTGTCACTTACCTTAATCTCACCTTCTGAAAGCACACGCCCTCGCCCATTGTCCCCAAAGGTGATGTATGTCTTGGACACCATCGGGACGAGACTTCAGAACCACCCCTTGTCTCCGGTCATATGCCTCGAGCAACCGGAGTCAATCAACCAAACGTTCCTCAAGTCTCCCACCTGAAATTGAAAAATGAGAACGTGAGTTAACAAACGACTCTGCACTGGGGTTAGTACCAAAAGAGTAAAACCAGTGCCGAGCCATTTGCTCCAAAGTGGGGTTAGCACAAACCAAATTATCACACCTATCAAAGCTACCACCACGGTAACCACCACGAGGGAACCAACCCTCTCTAGCTGGAGGAGGATGAAAGCCACGAAAGGAAGACCATGGACCGTTCTTTCTCTCCATCTCAAAGCTACGACTCCTCCCACCCTCGTATTGAGCACGAGGTGGAGAACGTCTAGCAAACTGACCACCTGCAAACTCACCAGACCAACCACCAGAACCACGACCACCTAAACCGAACCGAGCGTCCGTACGAGCATGAAAAACAGACCCCGGTCCGCACCAGACCTGCACCGGTCTGACCAGTGTGGCACACCGGTCTGACCGGTGGTCATCGGCCAGCAGCACCACCTGCCACCTTTCGATCTCCCCAAGCTGGAACCGTCCTCACAATTGCCTTGGCCCTGGGCATCTGCATATGAGGCTCAGGTACACCATCTGAAGGGCGGTACCTGTCCTTGTTAGCCCACTCCTTAGCCATTCTCTCCTCACGCTTCCTCTTGAAGCAAAACTCACCCTTGTGACCTTCTCTCCCACAATAGTCACAATGAAAGCGTATGGGCTTAGGCTTAGGCTTGGGATGGGGCTGCTCACTTGGTTTCTCCCCACTCGGCTTCTCACCCTCCTTTCCAACCTCACTCTCCTTGGAGCTCACAAACTTCACCGGTGTTTGGAAGTCATTTGTTGGGCGAGGAAATATGGGAGGATCTGGGGTTGTGTCAAGTTTGTTTCTCAGTGGGTTGGGCTTAGGAGCATAGGCATTTTTGTGGAAGGTTTTTGGTGAAGCTGGGATATCACCAATTTTCTCTCCTCCCTCACCACTACACTCTCCAACTTTCTCCGAGCCAAGCGCTTGCCCATCATAGCGCTTATATGCCTCAATCATCATCCTAAGTTGTGGTTCATGACCCGACAACCAACCCATCATTTTCCTCAACTCATCATTCTCATCCTGCAAGCGATCCACATTATGTGCAAGTTCCAGATTTTTCAAAGCATGCACCTCACAAGTAGAGCAAGAAGTGGGAACAGGTTCTTTCAGCTTAGCCTCAAGCGAAACAGTATAAGCATGCATCTCATCAATCTTTCCATGCAAAATAGGGCAAGAAGTGCAAGCACCTAGCAAAGCAAGTCTAGACTTAAGCTCAGCCACTTCAACCCTAAGCACATCTAGTTCATCACAAGTAGAAGCATGCTTATCCTTAAGAGCAGTAAGATCAGCTAGGTACACAGAGCAATCACAACAATCAATCTCATCAGAAATCACAAGAGAAGCCTTAAGTGAATCAATTTCAAGCTTAGCATCAAGGTTTTGGGTTTCTAGTTCAGCCACACGGTTCCTAGCATCTTCTAGTGAGGCCCTAAGCTCTTTCCTGATCTTCTTGGCCTCTCTAAGCATGTCATCACGATTATCAAGCAACTTGCCAAGACGCTCGTTCTCCTCACGCAAGAAGGGAAGCTCGTCACGTACCTCATCCTCGGAGGCAACGCCAGCTCGTCCTCTCGAACCGTCTGGTCAGCAACGTCAGCTCGTCCTCTCCAAGCACGTCGAACTCCTCGTCTGGCAAAGACATCAAAGAAGACAGGGAGTACATCCTGGAGGATGCGTTAGCGTTAGATTTAGCCACTTTGCCACCGACGAGAGCAAGACTATGGGAATCAGTCAGGCTCTCAAGACGGGCTATTAAACCACGATCAACCTCAGCAGACTTAAGCTTCGAGAACAGCTCGTTCACCGTCAGAGTGGTGTACTTCTCGGACTCAAGAATGGCCTCGACCTTTCCATCCCACACGGTACGATCCAGCACGTGTAAGAGCTTCACAGCCCTATCATGGTCATCGTACGGGAGGACTTCAACATTGGCCCTCATGTTGTTCACAACCACCGTGAACCTCTGGAACAAGGCATCAATAGACTCACCGGGGAGATGAGTGAAATTCTCGTACTCTCTCCGGTAAGTTGCATACAACCGTGCCTGAACCTCAGCATTCTCAGCATGAGCATTCTTCAGCTCCAACCAAATCCTACAAGCCAAGTCCTCTGTCTAAACCCGATCGAATTCGGATTGACACAGAGCACGAAACAAGTAGTCAACTGCCTTGTTGTTGGCGTCGAACATGTCTCTCGATCCCAGAGCAAGGAAGTTCATCGGATGAACATAAGCTGTGTTCACCGTGACATCCCAAAGGATCTGACCCTTACCGCGGAGGAACACCGCCATCCGCCTCTGCCAAATCTGGTAGTTTTTGCCATCGAAGTGCGGAGGACCCGAACCCCGTTCCTGGTATGCCATCCTTGGATCTTAGATAGGTTAGAATCTGAAGATTCGTAACCGGCTCTGATACCACTTGAAGGACCGGAAAGGCGAACCAGAGAGGGGGGAGTGAATGGGAGCCCATAAAGTTCTTCTCGAAGGAGATGGGAACTCCAACAAGATGAACCAGGCTTCCAAAGCACGTCTCCGACTCAACTACCCAAGTTGGCCAAGACCACGTAGCCACTGGAGTGCTACTGGTCCTTGAAACAAACAACCACCTACACCGACTCGAGAACGCAGCGGAACTAGCAACTCGAGCACCCTTGGACTACACCGGTCAGGCTGGTGAGCTGTACCGGTCAGACCGGTCCCTGCTGGAAAAATCTTAGAACTTCCACAGAAGGCCCCTACACCGGTCAGGACGGTGTAGCTCGCCGGTCAGACCGGTCCAAGCCAGGAAATCCCAAATCCACCAAACTGACCTACTGAGCTCCAAACTGAACCAAACTCGAAACAACCGCAACACGAGACAACAGGAAACTCACCAAGACGTTCACCCGAGCAAAATTCAACAGCGAGTCTGCACCGGTTAGACCGGTGAGAGGCACCGGTCAGGCCGGTGTGACCTGAGCTCTCGGGATGAACAGCGCCTGCGGGTCAACACCCCCAAATCTAACTCCCGATCTCCCGAATCGCTCCACGGATTTGTGCAAGACTTTGGGGATAGTAGGAACACCTCATGGGCACACCATAGCCAAGATTTGGTCCACCAAAACTCGCTAAATCGAGAGGAATCAAAGAAATCCCACCAAGAACGCCTCTAACCCTAGAGCCAAGAAAACCCCAAAATCGAGCCCCTTTGCTCACGAATTTGGGAGGGGAATCACAGGGAAAAGAACCACGAAGGGTTCAAGCATATATCCCCCACCAAATCCCAAAGAGAAAGGTCTCGAAATCGCTCCAAGAAAAACGCCAAGAAAGGGCTCCGAAAATCACCAAAAAGGAGAAACGGGAAAGACATATCCAAGCCTTGAGGAACCACGCCGAATCATCTATACATACCAAAGAGGTTCATACAAGGTCTAGCTTGCTGCTCGATCATCCTTCCCTCTCACAAGATCTCACCATGAAGCTCTCAAGCTAGTCCTATAGAAATCCTAAGGAAAATAGGAAGGGAAAATAGGAAGGGAAAATAGGAAAACAAATGAGCTAGGGTTCCAAGAGATGGTTGCCATCCTCTCACCACTTGGGTTATATGGAGGCAAGCCGAAAGACTAAAATACCCTTACTAGCTAACTAGGGATACATGCCCCTCAAGGGTGAATTCGGAAGTCTTTGTCATCGCTCCATTGGACGGATGCCTAGCGACCGCAAACTTGCTTAGCCTCGATGCAAGCCTTGCGATCCCGACGCGTGTCCTCCACTTCAAAGATTCCGGACTGCGTCATCACACACCGGTCAGACTGGTGCTCCTCACCGGTCAGACCGGTACCCACCGGTCAGACCGGTCCGATGCTGCTGCACCTCCGTCTTTGGTCTTCGGTCTTGGCTTTGTGGATCAACCAAGGAATCCAGTGGCTTTCTGGTAAACCACCGGAAACCCCGCGAACTCGGTGTAGCCTCCGCCAATCACCACTCATGACTCGGCTCCCACGTAGTCCCGGCTCGACCTTGGTTTTGAGGCTCAACTAAGAAACCGTCAATGACTTCATCTTGCCGTTCTTGCCACCATGCGGCCCGCACTTGACCCCGCTGGCCACCGGGTCCCTCGAACCAAGCCTACTTGTCTTCTCCACACCACGTTGTCAATCACTCATCACACCAGGGAGCGACCATCCACCGGTCCTCGAACCACACATGGCTCTCACAAATAGCAAGCGAAAAGGCGTGAAACCTGTTGCCCTTGACACTGTTGTGTTATGAGACCAGATTACTCTTGGCATCTCATCTATCCACTTGCCTTTTTTCTGATCATACAAGCATATTTTGATTCCCGAAAAAATTAATACATTCTCCCTTTCTACAGCCCCATTGGACTGCGGATGATATACAGAGGAGAACTTCACGTGAGTGCCCAAAGTCTTGCAATATTCCTTGAAAGAATAGTAGTCGAACTATTTTTTGTTGTCCACGGTTAACTCTCTTGGAACTCCGAACCTGCAGACTATATTTTGCCAGAAGAACTTCTGAACTGTTGGCACGGTGATGTTCGCCAATGCCTTTGCTTCCACCCACTTTGTGAAATAGTCGACTGCGACCACAGCGAACTTGTAGTTTCCCTGAGTTGTCGGCAATGGCCCAACCAGATCCATTCCCCACCTTTGAATAGGCCATGAAGGTGGAATCAGATGAACCGGCATGGATGACAAGTTTTGCTGATTCGCTGTTCTTTGGCAAGCTTCGAATTTCTGAACAAGCTTCTTTGCATCAAGGTTTATGGATGGCCAAAAGAATCCCTGCTTTATCACCTTGCCTGCTAGTGCTCTTGTGCCTATGTGTGTGTTGGGTATTTTAGCGTCACACGAATAAATCCGCAAGCGCACGGATACGTTGTAGCTTTCACCTCAGAGTATTCCAAGGGTATCAAATCCAAGGGAACGTGTGTGTACTACCTTCGTACAGTGGTCCAAGGACAACCAGCCCCTGCTTGGGTAGAGAGATGATGGGGTGCTCGGTTCTAGGGGGGTACAAGCTGCAAAGGATCTCGCTTTGGACACCGGACCCTCCTGGCTATAACAATCGCTTCACGGCAAAGGGTTGCTACACCTGTATCTGAACGTGGGGGATTCCATAAGGGTCCAACGGCTGTCACTACCGTGGCCTACCCCAAGACAAACCGTGGGATACAGGGCAATTGAAGGATAACCCGTAGTCTAGACACCACGTCTACACCACCGATTACTGCTATAATACGACTACGTCTAGGCACTCCCGTAGCATACAATAGCACTCCGTATAAATACGGAGCGATGAACCCGCGAGAACGGCTAGACCTTGCCCATCATTGAACCAAGATGGCGCGAGGTCGAACGACTAAGCACCAATTAATGTATTCCAATAAGATCTAATGAGATAACGCACACAAACAGAATGCAGAATTATTCATCTAATCAACAAGATCAAAGGATCGTGTCACGAAAAACACGAGCCTCTAAATGATGAACAGACGAAGAACTCAAGAACATATCACCCATGCATGAATATCACTTTAGTCTAAAAGGGAAATACTGAAATACTCACTTTGCTCTAAATGAAGAACAAATGGGAGTCTCACCCACACCACCATCTACATAGCACCTACACCCAACTACACATGGAGAGGTGAGAACTCACCTCTCCAAGTGAGGAAATGTGAGAGGGGAGAACTTGGGATGTGTCTCTATTCTTACCCCCTCCCCTTCTATTTATAGGCCCAGGTCATTGCGCGAGAACGCCCCAAGCACCACAGGAATGCCCTTAGGGTCCAATGGGGAGACGACACGTGGAAGATGGAGGCGAACCGCCTCAAGGTGGGGTCGACCGCCCTGGGGATCGGCCGACCTGGGCCCACCATGTTTTGCGCTGTGCTTTCTCCCAGTGACTGATATGTGGCCCCTTATGACGGTTCCAGGTGCCCACGCGGTTTGGAGGCGGTTAGCTCGGGTTGTGGGCCCTTGAATCCTTGTGGTGAACACGTGGTGGCGTCTAATTCGTCAGGAAGTACTTCTCTTGGATTGATGAGGTGTCATGGACACATGGCATCCTGTGTGCTAGCACATCGCCACGTGGCCTGGTGTGGGTCCCACCGGGCCCACATGATGTCATGTGCATATCTCTCTCATCCGGGCTCTGATGTATGCGAATGATATATCCGTTTCGATCGTCTCGACAAGCCCGTTGCAATGATGCAGACCAATTTGGAATTTGAGGTTGTTTATGATGATGCCATATTCATGCCATTATTCTACTTGCTCTCAATTGCATCATTCCATGTGCATTTCGATGTGTCTTGCAACAAAAGCTAGAAACACCAACACTTGTGGAAATCATCAGTATCAAGCCCTATTCTAGTGTTGATGATCACTTTTCGTTTATTCTATGCAGGTATTGACGGCCTAAAAGTGGTACTTAACAGCCGTCAACAACTCCCCCACACTTGACCTTTGCTCATCCCGAGTAAAGGGAGTACAAATCAAGTGGGACATGATATGAAGGGAGATGAAGCGAGCATAAGAGATATTCCAAACCATACCTTGTACTTGTGAACTATGTGGAGTGTCTATCATGCCATCTTGGGTAGTTGAAGAATGGAATGGTCATGAATCAAGTCTCTCCTGCTCATCATGTCAAGTAACTTGGGGGTTTTTGCAATAATTTTCAAAACAAACCTTGCTTAGCTCCTCATTTGATTCTCTCAGATCGCTCAATGTGTATAAGTCCTCACCAAGGCATTAGATTTGCCTTTGTTTCATCCTACTTCTAATGATGGCTATATGTGGAGCTCAGGGTAGGATAAAGATAAAGCATACTTGAATCACATATATTACAAAGTCAAAAACTGGATCCAGGAGAAATGCAATTCATACAATCAGATCAAGATGTGCACGTGTATAGATATGATAGGTATGATAAGGTGTATACTATGCCCGGAATGGGTTCTGGATATTACCATACATGATGAAATACTGTGGTGATGGTAAGGTGGACACTAGCCCCGGAGTAGGTGCTAGCTATTACCATCATATGTTGAATGAGCTGAATGACTCCATTGCATGATTCTCTGTCTCATATATATATAAAGTCTTATAAGAACATGGCTATCCTCTTCTCTTTTTTATGGACCTTCATGTGCCCACATTTTTGTTATTTTTTTTTCATAACTGAGGGACCTTCATGTGTCCCCCTTTTTTTTCTTTTTTTTAGATAGCCATGCCTCTTTACAAAATACTTGAGGAGAGAGAAATCAATGCATACGATGGAGCATTTATGTAGGTGAATAGATGAATGATACAATGCTAACTTCTAGATTAGAAGCATAGCAAGGGGGAAATGGTGGCGTGCACATAAATCTTGATCTTAAAAGCACGAAAAGAATTCTCATAAGGGTCGCAGAGTTTGACAAAGCTCAATGCAACAACAAGCAGCATATGAGTATAAAGTTTTCAACTGGAACATCATATGGCTTTGGTAGGACTATGGCATATCAAAGAGGAGCTTTGCAAAGAGTTTTCAGATTTTTCAAATAAAAGTCCCAAGCACTCAAACATAAAGAGCGAAGATCATATCATCAAACCATATCACAAACGTCAACTACTTAGATAAGCATGAGTTCCCTAACGATATTTGTTCACAAGCATCAAGATGATAAGTAAGGAATAAAACATATGCAAGCCAACCATGAGAAACATGTAGAGCAAGCATAGCACAAACCACTGAGTTAATATAAAGGATATGAATTGAAAATTCAATCAAACTCATGGATAACGGAGAGTGAGGTAGAGGGTGCACATACCATCACTTCTGAATGATAAGAGATCAAGGGAGACCAGTGGTGATTCGATTGACCAGAAGGCAGCTGGGTCACTCCAGTTTACCTTGCTCTTGTCGTGAAGGCGTAGTCGATGTTGTGCAGTGCCTGTGTGGGAGTTCTCGAGTGGATATGTCGATGATGAGCTCGAGAGAACTCCCCCACACTGGTGGTTGTACTGGTGTGTTCTTCGAGCAAAAAGTGGAAACAAAAGATGGACTCTACTGGTTTGAGAACCATAGAGCCTTTATTCAAAAGCAAATATTTTTTTGTTGTTTTTGTTTTATTTTATTGTCCCCATGTCATTTGCTTGAAAGGGTCAGACCAAAGTTACACTTCATACACAAGGGGGAATATACTTACCTTGGACCTTTGAGAGGTCATATGTACCACCTTTGCATGATGTGCAACATGAGTCTGACACCTCAACTTACCTTCCCATTTGAATTTAGCTCAATGACTTACCAATTTAAATTTGACAATTTTCTGCAGGGGTTAGTCCACATATATGCAACCACGATCTTATGAAAGTATAACTCTAAGGTTCATCAATCAAAACTCGACACCATGTCTTGTTTTGACTGAAGAAGACAGTTTTAACCTAAGCACCATGCTTAATTTAAAACAACCTATGAATGTAGATGCACATAAATATTCAAACCAGAGCATATGAACAAAGATAAATGAAGCATGCAGGCATAATTAAGCTATTTTCAGAGGGAAAATAAGCATGAACATATGATGGTGAACCTCGGGCAACCTCTTGGAAGGGCTTTGTTTAAAGTCAAAAGCAGGACTTACCTAGCTAATCAGCAAGATGAGAGAGCTTACATCTTCTCCTCATTAGGATAAGGTTTGGCAAGAAAGGAAATTTACTCGGGATGCTCACATACCTCCCCCACACTTAGAGTTTGCATTGCTAGGCAACAAAACTTAAGTGTGCGAAGATCAAGCTTCCTTTTGCAAATATTCCCTCACCAAAACTTACCAAGATGCTACAGCTAATGTAACTCACATGTTATTAGGCATCACTTGTTCGTCGTTCTTTTCAATCTCCATCTGAAAGGTTAGTGACCAAAAATATCCGAAGGACAACTTATGCGAAAAACATGTTCTTGCTTTTATTCGGAAGGGAAATAAAACCTATGCTAATCCAGACTATCTCCTGGTAGTGCTTTGTTTATCACGGTCATAAGCTCGACCAGGGGAACTTCTCTTGCAGCCACATTGGTGGTGTCCTTCCAATCTCACCTCCAATCATCGATGAAGCAATGAAGCTCTAGCTGCAAGGTTAGTGCCACACAAACAAACACGAGTCCAAAACATGACAAAGCTAAAGGCAGACATGATCATTCCAAGGAGGCTACGACAGCTCCTGGGGTGATCATGGGACTCGAGAAGCTATAGCACCAAGGTGAACCTCGGAGACAGAAGGTTGAGCACTGAGGCTAGCGCTCTCGCAACTGATCTCCGACTGAACTCAGCTCAGGAAAATACTCGGCCTCCAAAAGAGGATAGAGTAGAAACTCGAATGGCCGGCGTACGTTCAGGAGCTAGAGTTCAGGTGAAGGGTGAGGTTAAGCTCATCCTTCCTTAGGTAGATGGACCGATGTTCTCATCAAAACAATGAGCCATCCCGGGTCTAGCCTAAGCTTCCAATAGGAGGTTATGGATAAGCTGGAAAGTGCAACCCCTATTGGGCATCGATCAAGTCAAGCATAAAGTATGAAGTTTAAGCTTCTCCTGACTGATCGGCATCGATCGATGGGCTTAAGATATGAAGTGAATGTACTCCATTCAATTCGTAAATGATCGTGCTCCTTCGGTCTGATAAATGAATCCACTGTATTATAGAGCAGAGACCGATGTCTTGGTTTATACGAAACTTTAGTGCAAGGCACTTCAGCTCAAACATCAACGTAGGAACATGATAGGCCAATCGTACTCTCCTTAGGAGATCATAACTAGGATCAGACAAGTCATCCCGGCCGAGAATGATTCATCCTTTACTAACTTCTCTCTCCATTCTCCCATAAGACAAGGCCTCGGGGAGAAGGTCTAAGAAGAGGTACGAGAAGGGAACCTAAGGGTAGACTCTACGCTAAGCAATCTTTCCCTTAGATTCTTGCTAATCAGGAATGGTATCTTCAACCAGAGCTTAAAGCCTCAGCTCGGCTGATGATGCATCTAGGGGGATCAACATTTCCTCTGACGGGTACCTCATCAACCAGGATGCAAAGGGAGCTGAAATCTCGGAGATATTCCACGATCTCTTTTCCCTCAGCAGCGTCCAAGTGCACAAAGAGCCTTTAGAGAGAGCATTAAGCCGCATGGCATCATCCTTCCGTAACCCACACCAGAAGTGCTGAAGCAGCTTCCGATCGGGAATGTGGAGGACTGGGCAATCTTCCGCCGAAAAGGCGAACTGATCCCATACCATTCCTAGCGATTCCCCCTCACCTTGCTCGAGAGTGAGAATCCTTATCCTCAACGAGATGACACATCGTAAATAACGGTGCCACTCCCGTGCTTCCCAGAGAGGGATAGCGGGAAAGATTCCCTTTTCCGAGCATCCAATGATTCTTCGATTTCACTCAGAGTTTCAATCAGACACTCGTAGTCTCTCGCATGATTGAAGGGATTCTCATGAATTGACCCTGAGAAGGAAAGATCCTGAATTAGCTTCATGAGATAGGAGCGAATCCGACAGCCAGATGAAAGAATGAGTTCTGACAAGGGTGGCTCTGAGGGTTCACTCCTCGAAGGTGGAAGGTGTTTACAAGGATAACCTTCCAAGGGTAGCAGGAGTAAAGGTAGAAGTAAAGAAAATGGAAAAGGATATCTCGAAGGGTAATGGGGGTAGAGGTAGAAGAAGAACGAAAAAGATACATACGAGGACCACTAGGTTCGAAGATAGATACAGCAACCGCTCCCCGGCAACGGCGCCAGAAAGCTTGTTGGGTATTTTAGCGTCACACGAATAAATCCGCAAGTGCACGGATACGTTGTAGCTTTCACCTTAGAGTATTCCAAGGGTATCGAATCCAAGGGAACATGTGTGTACTATCTTCGTACAGTGGTCCAAGGACACCAAGCCCCTGCATGGGTAGAGAGATGATGGGGTGCTCGGTTCTAGGGGGTACAAGCTGCAAAGGATCTCGCTTTGGACACCGGACCCTCCTGGCTATAACAGTCGGTTCACGGCAAAGGGCTGCCTACACCTGTATCGGAACGTGGGGGATTCCATAAGGGTCCAACGGCTGTCACTACCGCGGCCTACCCCAAGACAAAACATGGGATACAGGGCAATCGAAGGATAACCCGTAGTCTAGACACCACGCCTAGACCACCGATTACTACTATAATACGACTACGTCTAGGCACTCCCGTAGCATACTATAGCACTCCGTATAAATACGGAGCGACGAACCCGCGAGAACGACTAGACCTTGCCCATCATTGAACCAAGGTGGTGCGAGGTCGAACGACTAAGCACCAATTAATGTATTCCAATAAGATCTAATGAGATAACTCATACATACAGAATGCAGAATTATTCATCTAATCAACAAGATCAAAGGATCGTGTCACGAAGAACGCGAGCCTCTAAATGATGAGAATAGACGAAGAACTCAAGAACATATCACCCATGCATGAATATCACTTTAGTCTAAAAGGGAAATACAGAAATACTCACTTTGCTCTAAATGAAGAACAAATGGGAGTCTCACCCACACCACCATCTACATAGCACCTACACCCAACTACACATGGAGAGGTGAGAACTCACCTCTTCAAGTGAGGAAATGTGAGAGGGGAGAACTTGGGATGTGTCTCTATTCTTACCCCCTCCCCTTCTATTTATAGGCCCGGGTCATTACGCGAGAACGCCCCAAGCACCACAGGAATGCCCTTAGGGTCCAATGGGGAGAGGACACGTGGAAGATGGAGGCGAACCGCCTCAAGGTGGGGTCGGCCACCTTGGGGATCGGCCGACCTGGGCCCACCCTGTTTTGCGCTGTGCTTTCTCCCAGTGACTGATATGTGGCCCCTTATGATGGTTCCAGGTGCCCACGCGGTTTGGAGGCGGTTAGCTCGGGTTGTGGGCCCTTGAATCCTTGTGGTGAACACGTGGCGGCATCTGATTCATCGGGAAGTGTTTCTCTTGGATTGATGAGGTGTCATGGACACATGGCATCCTGTGTGCTAGCACATCGCCACGTGGCCTGGTGTGGGTCCCACCAGGCCCACATGATGTCCTGTGCATATCTCTCTCATCCGGGCTCCGATGTATGCGAATGATATATCCATTTCGATCGTCTCGACGAGCCCGTTGCAATGGTGCAGACCAATTTGGAATTTGAGGTTGTTTATGATGATGCCATATTCATGCCATTATTCTACTTGCTCTCAATTGCATCATTCCATGTGCATTTCGATGTGTCTTGCAACAAAAGCTAGAAACACCAACACTTGTGGAAATCATCAGTATCAAGCCCTATTCTAGTGTTGATGATCACTTTTTGTTTATTCTATGCAGGTATTGACGGCCTAAAAGTGGTACTTAACAGTCGTCAACAACTTCCCCACACTTGACCTTTGCTCGTCCCGAGTAAAGGGAGTACAAATCAAGTGGGACATGATATGAAGGGAGATGAAGCGAGCATAAGAGATATTCCAAACCATACCTTGTACTTGTGAACTATGTGGAGTGTCTATCATGCCATCTTGGGTAGTTGAAGAATGAAATGGTCATGAATCAAGTCTCTCCTGCTCATCATGTCAAGTAACTTGGGGGTTTTTGCAATAATTTTCAAAACAAACCTTGCTTAGCTCCTCATTTGATTCTCTCAGATCGCTCAATGTGTATAAGTCCTCACCAAGGCATTAGATTTGCCTTTCTTTCATCCTACTTCTAATGATGGCTATATGTGGAGCTCAGGGTAGGATAAAGATAAAGCATACTTGAATCACATATATTGCAAAGTCAAAAACTGGATCCAGGAGAAAAGCAATTCATACAATCAAATCAAGATGTGCACTTGTATGGATATGATAGGTATGATAAGGTGTATACTAGGCCCAGAATGGGTTCTAGATATTACCATACATGATGAAATTCTGTGGTGATGGTAAGGTGGACACTAGCCCCGGAGTAGGTGCTAGCTATTACCATCATATGATGAATGAGCTGAATGACTCCATTGCATAATTCTCTCTCTCTTATATATATAAAGTCTTATAAGAACATGGCTATCCTCTTCTCTTTTTTATGGACCTTCATGTGCCCACATTTTTTTTATTTTTTTTCATAACTGAGGGACCTTCATGTGTCCCCCTTTTTTTTCTTTTTTTAGATAGCCATGTGGGCCCTTGAATCCTTGTGGTGAACACGTGGCGGCATCGGATTCGTCGGGAAGTGCTTCTCTTGGATTGATGAGGTGTCATGGACACATGGCATCCTGTGTGCTAGCACATCGCCACGTGGCCTGGTGTGGGTTCCACCGGGCCCACATGATGTACCGTGCATATCTCTCTCATCTGGGCTCCGATGTATGCGAATGATATACCGTTTCGATCATCTCGACGAGCCCGTCGCAATGGTGCTGACCAATTTGGCATTTGAGGTTGTTTATGATGATGCCATATTCATGCCATTATTCTACTTGCTCTCAATTGCATCATTCCATGTGCATTTCGATGTGTCTTGCAACAAAAGCTAGAAACACCAACACTTGTGGAAGTCATCAGTATCAAGCCCTATTCTAGTGTTGATGATCACTTTTCATTTATTCTATGTAGGTATTGACGGCCTAAAAGTGGTACTTAACAACCGCCAATAGTGTGCACCACAGAATTCGCTGTGAATTTCTTTGAGAAGTTCTAAGCCTTTTTCGGATGTTATGCACCTTAACCATGGTTCAGTAACTCCAGACTTGTATAGCTCTCCATCCACTACAGCGTAGCCCCTTGCTCTTTTCCTTAGCCTCTTTTCCTCCAACTCATCCTGTGGTTCATAATGACCCCTCAAGTAGGCCATGATTTCAGCCCTCCAATCATGACTTTCTATGTTGCTCACACTTCTCGGCTTTGGCTCTTTGATGGATGGTTCTCTGATAATTTCGAAGAACACATCCGGAGGCATTGCTTGCTTCTGTGCTGCTGCTTTCGCTAACTTATCTGCCTCGTTGTTGTCATTTCTTGAGATGTGCTGGACTATGTAGCCCTTACAGTGTTTCTCCATTTCTCTAACCTTCTCAAGATATTTCACCAGCATCGGATTTCTTGCTTCACTTTCTTTCTCGATGTGTTCTTGAATCACTTTCGAATCTGTTTTGATGACGAAAGTTTGCTGACCCAAGGCTTTCATCTTTCTCAAAGATAGAAGTAAGGCCTCATATTCTGTTGTGTTATTTGTAGAAGGCATATCATCCACAAAATCAAGCCGAGCAGCGTATCTGATTACGACCCCGGTTGGAGATGTCACAATCACTGATATTCCAACTCCTTTGTCACACCAGGCCCCATCACAGTGTACCACCCATGGTGTGGTTATATCTTCGCCAGAATCTTGGGTTGGTGATGTCCAGTCTACGACGAAGTCTGCTAAGACCTGGGATTTGATTACACTTCTTCTTTCGAAGTCCACGGTGTATTCTGAAAGCTCCGCTGCCCATTTGACGATTCGGGTTGATGCTTCTTTATTCGTGAACAAGTCGTTCAACGGTTGATTTGTGATTTCTCTTATTCTGTGTCCCTCAATGTAATGTCTTAGCTTTCTTGCTGCCATGATCACTGCATATGTTATTTTCTCTAGCTCAGAATAGAATAGTTTAGATCCTGACAGAGCTTCCGAAGCGAAATACACTAGAATTTGTTTCAGCTTGCCCTCTTCTTCTTTCTCTTGTATTAGTATAGCGCTTACAGCTGAATTGGAAGCTGACAAGTATAGCAGAAGTGGTGACCTTGGCTATGGGGGACATAGCTTTGTCATGTTCGACAAATAGTCTCTGAGTTCTTGAAAAGCTTGTCTTTGGGATTCGGACCACTGAAAATTCTTGGAACTTCAGAGAATTTGAAAGAAGGGCAAGCTTCTTTCTGCAGCTCTAGGTATGAATCTGTTAAGGGTAGTCACTCTTCCTGTCAACTTCTGTACATCTTTTACCGAAATAGGTTCTTGCATCTCGACTAGAGCCTTGATTTTATCTGAGTTTGCTTCGATGCCCTTTGTTGAAACTAAGCATCCCAAAACCTTTCCTTTGTGAATGCCGAAAACGCACTTCTCATGATTTAGCTTTAGATTTGCTGCTCTGAGATTCGCGAAGGTTTCTGCCAAATCGCTGACGTGGTTGCCTCTTTGGACGCTTTTGACGATTATGTCATCGACATATGTGAGAATATTTCTCCAAAGCTGAGGATGTAGCACTATTGCTATCATTCTTGAAAAGGTGCACCCTGCATTCTTCAGCCCTTCTGGCATTCTAACGAAGCAATAGGTTTCGAATGGTGTGATGAAACTTGTCTTTTCCTCATCTTCTCTTCGCACCCTAACTTGGTGATACCCTGAGAACATGTCCAGGAGTGAAAGAATTTCACTATTTGCGGCATCATCAACAACCTTGTCCACCCTTTCTAAGGGAAAATCATCTTTTTTGCAAGCTTTGTTCAGATCTGTGACGTCCACACACATTCTCCACTTCCCATTCTTCTTCTTTACTGGCACAGTGTTAGCTAGCCACATGGGGTACATGACCTCTCTGATCACTTTGGCATCTTGAAGCCTTTGCACCTCGGCCTCTACTGCTTTGATCTTTTCTTCAGACATTTTCTTGAGTTTCTGCTTCTTCGGAGTTATTTTCGCATCTGTGTCTAGGGCATGTTCGATGATATCCCGGTCGACACCTTGCAAGTCTTTTGCTGACCAAGCCAAGACATCTTTGTTTTTGTTCAAGAACTCGATGAGCTCTCTCTTCTTCGGGACTAAGATGAGCCCCTATTACCACCGCTCTATCTGGCATGTCATCTAGGTACACTTTCTTCGTTTCGCCATCAGCGCTTATCTCCACCTTCTCTTTGTCTCTTTTGGCCTCGACATACGGTTCTTTCTTTTCTTCAGTAGAGTTCAAGTGGTGCACATTGCTTTGGCCCGGTGTATGGCCCTTCTCTATATTTCTAGCTTCTTGCTGATCACCGAATACTTTGTGACTCTTTTGGGTGCCAGGATTTTCATACATAGGAACTGCTGCCTTATCACGGCATCAAATTTATTGATGAACCCTCTGCCGAAGATTGCGAGGTATGGATGGTACATGTCGACTACATCAAATGTGAGAGTTTCTGTTCTAGCATTGTCAAGATGTCCGAAGGATACTGGAAGAGCTATTTTTCCCGCTGGCTTGATTGGCTTTCCTCCGAAGCCCAGAAGCGGGTATTCTGGTGGCTGTAGATTGTGCGGACTCAAACTCATTTTCTCGAATGTTTTCATGAACAATATATCAGCAGAACTTCCCTTGTCCACAAGGACTTTTCCGATCACCCATCCAGTGATATTCACTTCGATGACAATGGCATCATTGTGATCGGTGGATTTCAGCTTGAAGTCTTGTTCGGTGAATGTTATTGGCACCTTGGCCCATTCTGGTCGCGTTGCTGGACCGTCATTGATGACTGTGTTCACAGATCTGAAGTAGTTGTTCCTTTGCCTCTTTGTTTCAAACTCCATGGCTGAGCCTCCAGTGATAGGCATGATAGTTCCGAAGGAGGGCAGTGCTTTCGGATTATTGCCTCTTGAACTTGACTATGGTTTCACTGAATTGGCTGGTGGTGGTGGCAACATTTCTTGAATTGGTTGCGGCTGCTGAATAGTTTGGATTGCCTGAGACTGAGTAAAGAACTGTTGCGAAGGCTGCCATGATGACTGTGCCTGCTGAAATTGCTGAACTAGGATTGGGCTTGGCTGTGGACCCATCAGCTGTTGTTGCCAGAAATTCTGATGGAACTGGTTTGGCATTATGGAGGCAATGGACATCATGGTTTTCTCTTGCTGGATTTTTGCTACGTTCTTTTTAGTTTTTGGGCAAGCTTCGGTACTATGGCCCCTCCCATGATATCTGTAGTAAAAGTATGGATCTCTTGGATCATGATTTTGAACTTTCAGAGGTCCTCTTCCTCTTCTTCTTCCTCTTGAAGGAAAACCTCCTCTTGTGCTTGGCCTGTTGTCTTGATTGAATTGTGATGATGGATTTTCCACATTATTGATGTTTCGTGGAGTTTGGAATTGAGGCCTCCATGCTGTTCCTCTATTACCTTGTCTTGCTTGGTTTCGTTCAGCTACTCTTCTTCGGTGATCTTCATCAGATTTGATGTATTATTCCAGTTCATCGAAAAGTTCTTCAATGCTTTGGGGTTCTTTTCTGGTCAAGTGTGAAGTTGTTGGTCCTGGAGTCAGACCTTTGATTAGTGCTTGGATTGTTGTTTTGTCATCTGTTCCCAGAGTTTGAGATTTTTGTTGCATGAATCTTCTTATGAAGTTCTGCAGTGGATCTCTGTCTCTTTGCTTGCAATTATAGAGATCTGATAGCTTTGCAGTTGTTTCATGGAACACTTGAAATGCTTGAATGAACTTTGTCTTGAGATCAATCCAGCTGCAGATTGAGTGTGGGGTAGCATGGAGTACCAATTGAGAACTGGGCCTTCGCAAGCAATGATGAAAGATTTGGCCAGCACAACATCATCTCCTCCTGCTAAATTTACAGCTGCTTCACAGCTCATAAGGAATTGTCTGGAGTTTCCATACCCATTGTACTTCGGGAGAGAGACTAGTTTGTACTTCGGAGGCCATGGTGCAGTTTGCAACCCAAGAGAAAGTGGCGATTCTGGATCTGCGAACTGTGAGACTCCGTTGCCTGTGAAGAAATTCACTCTCGGGGTTCGTTTTCGCTGACCAGAGCTTTGATGTGGCGAGTCGCGCCAGAGTGAACTGTTTTCTTATTCCTTCATTTCATCAATTTCCTTTTGCATTTTCTCTAGTTGTTCTTTTGCTTGGTTGAGATTCTGCAGTTTCTCTGAAGCTTTTCTTTTTGCTTTCAGCTGAATCGCGAAGTTTTCCTTCTCCTTCTGAAGCATTAGCACCTTTCTGTTCACTTCTTCCAATTGTTTATCCATGGCGTCATCATCCTCATCCTCATCTTCGGTATGTGCTTCCAGAAGATGTGCAGTTTTTTCTACTCGTGCTTTCTTGAGAGCTTCGAGTTTTGCCTGCCTTTCTTGGTCAGTGATCTGTGGAGGTTCTGTAGCAAGAGAGTTTTCATTGTCTTCTTCTACGTGGTGATCTTCCTGGTCTGCCTCGGTGGGTGTGTTCTTCTTGGACTTCTTCTGTAGAGGCATCGTGAGTTGTCTGTCGGCTTAAACCACGGTGGGCGCCAATGTTGGGGATTCGAAAATCGGATGGAACCCCCGAACACAATGAATGGGAAACTCAGGAACGTACACGCGAAAGGACTCAAGAACTCAGAGATAAAGAATCTTCGAAAGCCTGTATTCTCCTCAAAAGTTGTGAACCCCTTTACACGTGCCCTCGGACCCCCTTTTATAGGGAGACAAAGGGACTTTTACATTCCGAAATTGCCCTCGGATCTAAAGAATATTCCGAATGGGAACATGTACATGAATGTCTTTTACATCCCATGATTTGCAGAGCTAATTTCATAGATTTACAAGTCGGCCACTCGTTCACACCTCGAACCCGAACTTTTGATGCCTCGTCTTTGACTTGGTTTACCCACGACTTTCGACTCTTCATTCGCGAAGATCACCAGGTGCACAGACTCCCGACTTGAATCCCTGAAGCCATTGCCAAAAAGGAGTTTCCCAAATCTGCGAAGACTTCCGAAGTTTCCATTGTTCTGAAACGACAAACAGACTTGCGAATTTGAACTCTTTCGGCGATTTCTTCGCCCGAGACCAATAGGTTAGCAAATTTCCCAGAAATCATGAAAACGAACACTTCGCTTGACTTTTTCCCGCACGTGTCTCCGAATTCGCGAAAGTCATGGGCGCTCCGAAGTTTTGAGGGTGAAAGGTTTTTACCCAATTCCCCAACACTCGGTGAGAAACTTGTCATGCTCCAATGATCAAGATCACGTACACAGCCACCATATGCTAGACTTCCACCCTGGAAATTAGCAACCATCATTCCATTCATTCCACAAATAAAGCTCTGCGCATTCTTCATGATCTTATCCCTCTCCAAAGATATTCTAGAAGGACTATGGGCTATATAAAAAAAGAGAGAAAGAGATTACATGCTTAAGGGCATGCATAAAAAAATATATACAGAAAAGCATAGCCCAAGTCTCAAAATTATCAAAAATGAGTGAAAGGAAAAATCATGCCAAAAGGAGTCCATCCTCCATCCACCATATACACACACATGCACATCTTGATCAGGTTGTATGACTCGTTGCTGCCAAGGATCTAGTTTTCGACTCGACAATACATGAGAAATAGGTATGCCACATGTTTTCCCTACCTACAGCTCCACATATAAGCTTATTAGGAGTAGGTTGTGAAAGAAGGCAACCCAATGCCTTGGTGAGGAACCGTACATATTGAGCAATCCGAGAGTATCATTTGAGGAACTTTAATTTCTTTTAAAAACCTGTAAAACCTCCGGATTAATAACTGATCAAGGTACAAGTAATTGGCAATCACTACATAACCGTTATATCTTTCAACTACCCAAGGTAAGGTGAAGCTACATGCCCCATATAGATCAAGCAAAAGGTAAGATCAATGCCAGCTCATTCAACTCCGGATAGAATACCTAGCAGTATGCTTGTCATAAATTAGGAATACAACATCGTAGCAACTCCTGATCAACCAACCTAAGTCCTTAGTGTCTTCCTCGGGACGAGCAAGAGGCTAGTTTGGGGGAGTTGTTGACGGCTATTAAGTGCCTACTTTAGCCGTCAATATACTCATAAATAAAGGAGCAAAAGGCATTTCTTACATGCATTTAGTTAAGAATAATGTAGTTCCACTTGTCCTTGGACCTTTTGTGATTGTAGGTAAAATAAGCATAAAAGAAGTGACAACTCACCTTCTATGGCCAAAGACACGTCACCTCAGCCAAGGAAGGGCAGCCACCTAGGATCCCATGCATGCAAGTCATGTCACCAATCCAAGTGAGGCAACCCCGACGAATCAGAGGGCGACATGTGGACATCACAAGGATTGAAGGGCCCACGGGTAGGCAAACCACCTCAAACTCGTGTGGACACTGGGCACCGACGCAAGGACCCACAAGACAGCCACCTGGTGAAAGCACACCCCGAGTGGGGCCCACAGGGGGTCGGCCGAACCCCACAGGTCGGTCGAACCGACCTTGTGGCTGCCACTCAGGGGCTACCACGTGATGCTTCCTGGTTGGCTCCTGGTCAACTCCCGGGGTATTCACGCCATTCTCCCGAAGTTGTCCAAGGCCTATAAATAGAAGGGAGGGGACTCATTTCTTACCCAACTCACTTTCCAACTCCTCTCTCACTTTTGGTTTCCAAGGCTAGGAGATAGGCTAGAGGAGTTCTACTTTAGGTTCCAAGTCTACTTTGGGATCTAGGTATGAGTTCTCTTGTATCTTTATATTATTGTATGACTTTGATCTACTTCAGTTATTCAGCTATTTCATATAAAGTAGTGTTAGCATATATGGGTGATTTGTTCATGTGTTCTTCGTTCGTTCATCATTTAGAGGCTCCTATTCTTGATGAACAAGGCCTTTCGATCCACTTGATGAATGATTTACTCATGTCTTCGGTGTTTGTTCATAAGTTAGAGGCTCGTGTTCTTCATGAACACGACCCTTTTATCTTGTTGAATAGACATAGTAGAACACGAATCCATTTGTATGCCTAGCCTAGTTTGATCTAGTTAAATCACTTGTTAGTGTTGTATGAAGTTCGAGTTCAAGCTATGGTACTCGGTGTAAGTGGCCAGTTATCTGGTGGCACTGACCTAGGTCACAATAGCCCGGGCCGGTCAGTGTCTAGTTAACAACGCAAGCATGGTGCTTGGGTTGAGTAGCTGCGTTGCATATGAGTGTGCCCCACGGATAGTTAGGGGTAGGCTGTGCCGTTGTACTCCCCCACATTCAGGTACGCTGTAGGAGTCTAAAATCTAACAACTGACGTCGTGCGGAAGCGACGCAGGCGGTTAGCTCCCCGTTTGTGCCTGGGTGCTGAGCTGATATTCATCCAATGCTTGAGTGACTGACTGTCATCTACTAACTTTATATGTATAGTACCTTAGAAACTAGAGCTAACTCGTTTGTTACCTCCTACGCCGTAGTGTATCGTAGAGAGAACGAGTTCAGGTGTGTTCACACTACCCTATCATTATCATACCTTACCCCTGTGTTTGGGACTTGACTTATTCTCGTCATTGATCTATACTCATTGCAATAGTGTTGCACATGTTAATCCAACCATGCCTTCCTTGGATTTGATACCCTCTAGAATACTCCTTTGGGGAAATGCTACAATAGTATATCCGTGCGCTTGCGGATTCTTTGTAAACGTTAGGATTACCATCGGAACATTTCTGGCATCATTACTAGGAACTCACGAACTTAGCAAAGATGTTAAGGAATGCCGACCACCATTTCAGGCACCGTTACTGGGATACAAACCTAGTGATGACATTAAGAAATGTCAACAATGTGCTTCTCAAATAGACAAAGAGCACTACAACATGTTAAAATTGAGAAATAGACAAGCAAGATTGCCACAAATTATGTACAAGATCGCCAACAAGATAGATAGGGACATATAAGCATGTGACATAGCCATAAGCAAAATGAACCATTTTTTTACAAAATTTCCCTCTCATGAGCCTAGGACCTAAGCATGAGCAAAATGAGCACAAACAAAATACAACCCACAAACTTCATGCGAGGTCACAAGTTCTCAACACAAGATCATCACAAACACCTACAAGCTATCTCATGTCATGTCAAAGCCACTGAGCCATGTGTCCACTTCTAAATACGAGACTTCTCAATGGTAAACATCATGCAATGGTTTAGCACCCAAGATAATGAATTTAAAGCAAATTTGACATGGAAGCATATTTTTCAAGCATAGACATTTCATATACAATTAGTTTTGCGCGCCCGGATCTCGTCTCCGCCCGCCGATTCTCTGGTCTTAGTTTTGTGGCTCAACCAAGTAACCCGACAGTTTTGTGGTGAACCTCCGCAAACCCCGCGTGCAGACTCCGGTCATGAGCCGCTACCCTACACCGGCTCCAGTCGACGACTTCGTCTTGCTTTTCTTGTCACCATGCGGCCCGCGCTTGATCCCGTTCAGCCACCGGCTCCATCGAGCCGAGCCTACTTGTCTCTCCACTCCTCGGAGGCCCCGCAAGGCTAAGACCATTCGCGCTCGCTCTTCACCTGCACCAACACGAATCAAGCTGCAACCTGCACCTGCAATACTCAGCCAAGAGTTAGTCCACACCATGTTGTCAATCACTCATCACATCAGGGAGCGACCATCCACCGGTCCTCGGACGCTCCGGTCCTCACTTGCTTGACAACTGTGATGATGTGCTTAGAAAGACCAACAAGGAGAAGAGGGAGTATAGGTCTTTGCTATGAGAGGCTAAGGAGAAGGTTCCTGAACTAGAATCTTTGCTTCTTGATGGTAGAGTTCAGAATGAGTCTTTGAAGTCTGCTCCTATTGTGACCGATGAACCTGAATGCAATGATTGCTCTGTTTTTCTTGGTCACTTGACTGTGATTAGGGAGAAGTATGCCTCCAAGGTGGGCCTCCTCAGGGTGTGCTTCCTCGGGGTGGCTGTCCTATGGGCCCTTAGGTCGGTCCCTGGTGTACACGTACTCTTGAGGCAGTTTAGACGCTCTGGTGGGCCCATGGATCCATGTGAAGTCCACGTGTCACGCTCTGACTTGTCGGGGCTTGCCTCCCTTGGATTGGTGACATGGCTTGCATGCATGGCACCTGAGGTGGCAGCCACTCCTTGTCTGAGGTGACGTGGCATGAATCATAGAAGGTGAGCTTGCCACTTATTTATGCTTATTTTCCTGCAATCACATAATCTCCAAGGACAAGTGGAACTACATTATTCTTAACTAAAATGCGTGTAAGAAATGCCTCTTGCTCTTTTATTCATGAGTAAATTGACGGCTAAAGTAAGCACTTAACAGCCGTCAACAGTAGCACAAAAACGAGCTACCGAACGTCATCTATATGAGAACAGAGGGAGTACCATCGTTTTTACAGAAACATTTTTTTTAGCGAACACCGTGGGGCAACGCCCCCCGGCAACAGAAAATATATTAATAAAAAAGAAGGATGAAAGACTTACATAGCGGGCCTACCAGGGGTAGGCAACAACAGAGGAGAAAGAAAAAAAACAAGGCACAAGGTTGAAAGAGCTAGCTAAAGAGTGCAGCTACAGAGAAGAAAAGCAGCCACCAAAATGGTAACCAACTAAAGCGACTCCAACCAGGACACAAGTACATGATGAAATTCACCCTTGATTCGAACCAGGTGCTCCAAGACTTCAGCTTTGAAGGATGCCAACCAGGTAGCTAGACTTCGTGGCGTGAGATTGAAGATGAGGTCATTTCTTTCCTTCCAAATTCTCCAAGAAGCAATCAGAAAAAGATCCATGAAGCAGGGCTTGTTGAACTGACTCTTGGCAATGTAAATCTTGTGATAGACATTAGAGTTTCTTTCCCAGAAAATACCCAGAGAGGACCATCTAAGCTCAGCCGAGGGACAGTTAAAAAATAGATGCTCCATAGTTTCTTCAACACCCAGATTGCATAGAGCACAATTATATCCCTCATCTAGAACTTTTCCCCTCCTTTTCAAGACATTTCTTGTATTGAGCCGATCATTAAGAACTAACCAAGCAAAAAATTTGATTTTTGTGATACACTTGGTATCCCAAATCCAAACAATTGCCTTTTTAGGGTTTAACTCTCTGTAGTGATGCTGATAAAACTTGCTCGAGGAATAAACTGAGTTGCCCCAAATAAATAACCAAGAGTCTTTATCATCAGGGTTAAGTTGAGGAAAAGTATGGATTTGCTCCTAGAGGGCCAGGAACTCATTATATGCAGCTCTGGTCATAGGAATTCTGAAGCACCCCAAAAGATCCTGGGTCTGTCTGAGACCACATAATGAAATGCAGGGATCTTTGGCAAAATTCAACAGGTTTGGATATTTAACAGAATGGATGTTGCCATCAATCAGGTCATCCCAGAAACCAACAGTATCTCCTTTAACTGAATCACAAATAGCAACCCCTCTGTAGAAAAAATTTAGCCTGAGGATATCCTTCCACCAGAAGGATCCTTTTTCCCTTGATAAGTGTGGCACCACATTGGTATAATACTTATCCCAAATCAACTTGACCCACTGAATGTTCTCCTTTTTATAGAATTTATCCAAATGTTTTAAGAGCAAGGCATCGTTCTGCACACTGAGATTTATGACACCAAGATCACCTTTCTCTTTTGGTTTTCTCACCAGATCCCATGCAGCAAGGTTATACCCTTTGTGAGTGAACTCTTTTCCTCTCCACAAGCAATTCTTCCTATGCTTATCTCAATAACAGTAGCTGGCAATTTAAGAGTACACATATAGTATGTTGGGAGAGAGGAGATCACAGAATTCACCAACTGCAATCTGCCAGCATAGGACAAGAATTGAGAGGAAGCAGAGAGCTTTCTCTCAATTATGCAAATAAGGGGAGCATAATCCTTAACCTGGGGCTTAGTAAGGCCCATAGGAAGACCAAGGTAGGTGAAAGGGAAGGATCCTACCAAGCAGCCAAAGGCATTAGCCAGAGAGAGGGCCTGATCTTGATTGATATTAAAAGGAACCAAGCAAGACTTATGAAAATTAACCCTCAGACCACTGGATAAAGTAATCTTGTGCAAGATGTCCTTGAGAAGAAGAAGTTGAGATTCATTTGCTTGCATCACTAGAATGGTATCATTAGCATATTGAACTATAGGGAATGGAGTGCCAGGGTTCTGAGGAAAAGGAGGTAGAAGAGATCCATGGTTGAACTCATGATTGATGACACATTGTAACATGTCAGCAGCAATGGCAAATAAAAGTGGGGATAAAGGATCCCCCTGTCTAACACCTCTCTTACATTTAAAATCCTTTCCAGCAGTTCCATTGAGGAGGACAGAGGAGGTAGCTGTACTGAAAAGATCACTGACCCATTTAATCCATTGAACTGGGAAGCCTTTTGCCCTGAGCAAAGCTGTAACCATGGAGTGCTCCACCAGATCAAAGGCTTTCTCAAAGTCTAGCTTGAGAATAACAATACCCCTTCTGGAGTGGTGACACTGATGAAGATATTCAAAAGCCCACCCCAAACAATCTTGAAAAGTCTTGCCTTTGATAAACCCATATTGGTTTTCATGCACCACCTTAAGAGCAACCTTCTGAAGTCTGTTGGCAAGCAACTTAGAGACAAGTTTGGGGCTGGAGTTGACTAGGAAAATTGGTCTGAGATCATTCACACTTTCTGGATTATCCTTCTTGGGAATGAGAGTAATGTATGAATAGTTGACACTTTTAAGATCAGCTTGATGATGGTAGAACTCATCACAAAATTTGTACATATCATCCCTAATAATATGCCAAGCTTTCTTAAGGAATGCATTTGAAAAACCATCAGGCCCAGGGGCCTTATCATTGGGAAGATTCAGAATGACATTGTCAATTTCTTCATGAGAAAAGGGCAAGCATAAGTGCTCGAGATCAGAAACTGGCTGAATGAGAATCTGCAAATCAAATTGCATACAGGTGTCAACAGTGGTGCCAAGTCTGCTCTTAAACTCCTGATAGAAAAGTGCACTTTTTTCATCATGCTCAGTGACCATTCTACCAGTGCCATCCAGAATTTGAGAGATAACATTGTGCCTGTATCTTTCTGTAGCCATAGCATGAAAGAACTTAGTGTTCTCATCTCCAAACTGTACTAAACGATGTGTGTATCTTTGTTTCCAATATTCCCTCTGCATGCCAAGAAGGTTATTGATATGACTCTTGATAATTTTCCTGAAAGCAAATTCAGGGGGGTACAGGCACCTAAATTCCTCCAGCCTGTCCAGAAAGGCAATAGTCATGTTGCAGTTGGCAATTAGCAGCTTAAGATTCGAAAGGCTCTTGGCCCATATCTTCAAGACTTTCCTCAGAAGTTTATATTTGGCACTGAGCACATGAGCACTATTAACAACATGGACAGGAGTCTGCCAAGCAATTTTAATTTGATCCATGCAGCTAGGATGCTTAAGCCAAAAATTTTCAAATCTAAAAATGTTGGCTTTGGGAATATTTGTGCCAATCTCAATTTTGCAAGGCAGATGATCAGAGGTGATTCTTGCCAAGGGTAACACCAAAGAGGAAGGGAAATATGTGGTCCAAGCCACAGAAGTGAAAAACCAGTCAATTTGTTCCAGCAAGGGACAATCCTGCATATTGCTCCAGGTATAACTTCTTCCTTTAATGGGAAGCTCAATCAAACCAAGGTGACTGATAATATTATTAAAGATAATAGAATCATTAAAGTTTCCTCCTGGCCTGTTTCTGTTATCAAGAGTTCTATAAAAATTAAAATCCCCAGCAAGAAGACAAAGCTCATCATCAGCAATGTGAAGATTGAATAGCCAGTTGACAAAAGAATCTCTGGCAGGTTGTCTACAAGGACCATACACTACAACCAGGGTCCAAACTAGATTATTATGCATAGAGGTGATAGCAAGCTTGATGGCAAAGCTCTCCTTTTCCAGAGTAGAAGCAGAAAAATGTTTAGAGGCCCAGCAAACTAAAATACCCCCTGAGGCACCCACAGAAGGACAAAAGTCAAATTTATCAAATCTTTTTGGGGCAAATTTTCTAATGAAGCCCATATCAAAGTTTTCTCTTTTAGTTTCTTGCAGACAGAAAATATTGGCACTACTTTCTTCAATTTTATTTCTAATGGGGTCCCACTTATCTCTGTCATTCACACCACACACATTCCAGCATAGCACATTCCAGGATCGAAAACTCATGATAACAAAGGTAAATATAAGTAGCAGGAACCAAATGGGGCATAACCACCACTGGGAAAAGCCAGCAAGGCATAGAGTTTAGACAAGCCAAAGAGAGGAGCACATAAAACAAAAGCACCAGCTCCAAACAAAAGATAATAGACAATCATTGATTAATCTTCAGCTTGCGGTAGAGAAGCCAGAATGTTCATCTCCTCAGGAGGAACACCGCAGAAGGAGGTCCCAAGATCAACAAGAACCGCAACAGGAATAGCACCCACCACAGTATCTTCCAAAGCGTCATCCAGGCTCCTGTTGACAATAGCTGACTTGAGATCCACCACCGAAGAGATGGAGACCGATTTTTTAATAGCACCTTTCTTCCTTCTGGGTTCATTGTGAAGCTGGATATGCTGCTGAGCATCACTTTTCCTAAATCTAGAGCTCCTGGATATACCGAAACATTTTGAGGTATTAAATGCAACTTTGACCACTAATTAAGGGGAGTACTGTACAATGCAAGTTCCATTGGGTTTCATGGGACAAGGTAAGTGTGCCATGTGAGTTTCATGGTGACGAAACTCTTATCACCTCACTCCTCATAATTAGAGTGCCAAGTCATCAACTCGGCTTAAGCACAGCTTGGACTACAAACAGAGGTTTCCCACTTCGATTCCTCTCCCCCACACACCCATCCACCTTCCGATCCTCCATCTTGCAGAACTGAAAGCTCACGTACGCCCCACTCCCCCCAATGGCTAACTCACCTAGGGCCACGGCCCACTTGACATCCGACGAAGAGAATGACGACCGCATGATGATCAGCGATGGATGGGGGACTTTCCTGTCGCCAAATCCTGGCTCCTCCACTGATGAGGATGAGGTGGCAATCCTTGAGGCACAAGACCTGGCAAATGCCCATGACACCCGGTACCGCCGCGCCATGTTCTCGTCCGAGGACGAAGACGAGAAGGAGGAGCAGGACGAGGAGGAGGAGGAGGACATCGATGCTATCAGGCGTGGGTGTGCAAGGAGACTAGAGAGTGAGCGGAGACTAGATTTCAAGCTTGGTGGCGAGATCATGTCGGCTGGGGTTGGACGAAAACGGCGAGGCTCCAGCGCGGAGCAGAAGGCGGCGGCTGCTAGTGCCAATAGGTTTGGCTCTGATCAGCCTCATATATTATGCTTGAAACTCTACAATGCTACATCAGACCCTTCTGACCTTCATCACACAGGATACTGCAGCCACATCGGCACGTATCACTCATATCACACGGCTGCCTATGGCGAAGACAACGTCCACAGGGGCTTGGGCTGCAAGTGTTGCGCATATGCTTCTGCGTATTGATGGAAGAGGAACATCATTGCGATCGTCCTGAAGTACTGTAACAACACACGATATGTTGATGCGACCTCCGTTGGAGCTCATGTGCTCAATGTCACGATGCTCCACTAGGCATTCGAAGCCTCGTTGTCCTAGATCCCAATTCCTAAATTCAACATCTTTTGTAGCTTGAACTCTCAAGCCACCGCTCGCAACAATACTCGCACCTACGTGGAACAACCATGCGGTGTCGTCACCGGCTTGACAACAATGCGAGCATATATGCATGTGTGAATGTGTGTATTCATTCATAGAAATGAGAAACATACGTTTTGGGCAATGTTCATAGGAACGAGGAGGACGGCAATGCCGTTTGGTACATCCATCCACTGATGATCATTCATACCTGTAAGAGAGCAACGTAGCCTCCAATGACGGCCTCCAACCATGAATGTATCGGATTCCTTGCACTGCCCCGTGGTTCCTTTTGCTTTCGCTTCCTCGCTAGAGACTGAGAAGTCAACTTGCTTGGAAGGATACATGTTAGTGTCTAGTAGAGCCATGATCGCAAATGGCAATGATTGACTCGTGGATAAACTGCCTCCGTTCCTAAACACGACCATTCGTCGACATGAGTTAGCACTACTTAATATCCAGTACACCGAACGGACGCGTCCCTTCAGTACAGGTGTGCACACTTTCGGGTCCCTTCAGTTTACCACGCATCGTGCGTAGTAACTGGATCGTCGAAGGTTCTGGTTCGACACCACCCGCCGTGTTCCGCGGCAACCACGATGCTAGCCGCGCAACACAGGCGGTTATCATAGTAACCTGCACGCCTTGCTATTCCTAGTGGACGCCTCCAGCGTTCGCGTCGTGCTGCTTTGGCTCGCTGGTGCGCCCTCGCCATGATCAAAGCCATATGCTATTTTAGCCATGTTGAACCATGCACCATGGCACGGTGGCCCTAGGCCATGCCGTGTGGGTAACCCAGGTGGTTGCAGCACGCAGCGTGGCTATCGGTTAAGCACATGGAGTAGGTTGAACCAGTAGCTAGCCGCATGGATTGTGCATATCCATACCTCTGCGTAACCAAGAGGGTGCAAGTTACGCACAGAATAATGAGTGAGGGCATGACCTAGAGATCAACTAGAGCTTGAGAGGAATGCGTAACCACACGGACTCGGTTACGCAGGTGCCAGTGTCGTTCAGCGGGCTGCACACTAGAGAATTCCAGAAAACTGTGGCGAGGGCAGGCCGCTGTGGGCCCGCGGGCACCGCGTGCACCATCATTATTACGATGGACGACGAGACGGGGTGCCACTGAGAGCCTATGTGGTTCGAGGACCAGTGGTAGGTCGCTTCCTGGTGTGATGAGTGATTAACAATGTGGTGTGGACTGATTCTTGGCTAAGTATTGTAGGTGCAGGTTGCGGCTTGACTGGTGTTGGTGCAGGTGAAGAACAAGCGCGAAAGGTCGTTGCTGGTGAGGCCTCCAGGTGTGAAGAAGACAAGTAGGCTTGGTTCGAGGGACCCGGTGGCCAGCGGAGTCAAGTGCGGGCCGCATGGCGGCAAGAATGGCAAGATAAAGTCATGGACGGTTTCTTGGTTGAGCCTCAAAACCAAGGTCGAGTCGGGACTACGTGGGAGCCGAGTCATGAGTGGTGATTGGCGGAGGCTACACTGAGTTCGCGGGGTTTCCGGTGGTTCACCAGAAAACCACTGGGTTCCTTGGTTAATCCACAAAGCCAAGACCGAAGACCGAAGATGGAGGTGCAGCAGCATCAGACCGGTCTGACCGGTGGGTACCGGTCTGACCGGTGTGTGACGACGCAGTTCGGTGACTTCGAAGCAGAGGACATGCGTCGGGATCGCAAGGTTTGCGTCGAGGCTAAGCAAGTTTGCGGTTGCCGGGCATCCGTCCGATGGTGCGAAGACAAAGTTTCCCAAAGTGCCCCTCAGGGGTGTGTATCCTAGTACTAGGCCTTAGTGGTATTTTAGTCTTTCGGCTTGCCTCCATATAACCCAAGTGGTGAGAGGATGGCAGCCATCTCTTGGAACCCTAGCTCATTTTGTTTTGCTATTTTCCTCTTCCTTTTTCCTTTGGAATTTCTAGGACTAGCTTGAGAGCTTCATGGTGATATCTTATGAGAGGGAAGGATGATCGGGCGGCAAGCTAGACCTTGTATGAACCTCTTTGGTATGTATAGATGATTCGGCGTGGTTCCTCAAGGCTTGGATGTGTCTTTCCCGTTTCTCCTTTTTGGTGATTTTCGGAGCCCTTTCTTTGCGAATTTCTTGTGGCGGTTTCGAGGACTATCTCTTTGGGATTTTGTGGGGGATGTATGCTTCAACCCTTCGTGGTTCTTTTCCCTTTGATTCTCCTCCCAAACCCGTGAGCAAAGGGGCTCGATTTTGGGGTTTTTTGGCTCTAGGGTTAGAGGCATTCTTGGTGGGATTTCTTCGATTCCTCTTGATTTAGCGAGTTTTGGTGGACCAAATCTTGGCAATGGATTGCCCATGAGGTGTTCCTACTATCCCCAAAGTCTTGCGCAAATCCGTGGAGCGATGCGGGAGGCCGGAAGTTCGATTTGGGGGAGTTGACCCGCGGGTGCTGTTCATCCCGAGCGTCCCAGCCTGACCAGTATGACCGGTGCTGCTCACTGGTCTGACCGGTGTAGAGGCTTTGTGGGTTTTGAATCGGGTGAATGTCTTGGTGAGTTCCCTATTGTCTCGTGTGGCTGCTGTTTCGAGTTTGGTCTATTTTGGAGCTTGGTAGGTCTGTTTGGTGGATTTGGGATTTCCTGGCTTGGACCGGTCTGACCGGTAAGCTACACCGGCCTGACCGGTGTAGGGGCCTTCTGTGGAAGTTCTCAGGTTTTGCCAGGTTGCTCCAGCAGGGACCGTCTGACCGGTACTGCTCACCGGTCTGTCCGGTGCAGGACAGTGGTGCTCGAGTTGCTAGTTCCGCTGCATTCTCGAGTAGGTGTAGGTGGTTGTTGGTTCCTAGGACCAGTAGCACTTAAGTGGCTGCGTGGTCTTGGCCAATTTGGGTAGTTGGGTCGGAGAAGTGTTTTGGAAGCCGTGTTCGTCTTGTTGGAGTTCCCATCTCCTTCGAGAAGAATTTTTATCGGCTCCCATTCACTCCCCACCTCTCTGGTCGCCAGTTCCGGTCCTTCAGTCACGCGGTGCTTCCTCCCAGTTTACGCGGCTTGCTGCCAAGCCAAGGGTTACGCACGATCCCTGTGTTGTGTCGTGTATACAGCAGCCTTGATGGGACGGGATGGGACAGGCCTGCTCTGCTTCCCTCCCGTCGTGTCCGCAGCCACAGCCGCCGCCCGCCCCGAGGAGTAAGCTGGACCCGCTGGGTTACGTGTGCCACGTGGTGCCGTGCTCTAGCCTAGGTTACGTTGCACAGCTCGGCGATTACGAAACCCAACGCTGCTAGCTGCCCTGCATGGCCGGCTTACACACGCACAGCTTGCTGGGTTACGCCATCCTCGCCGGGCCGTGGCACAGGCAACTGTAGGGTCCGGTTGCCGGAAAACCGCCCTGCACTAGATACACACGGGCCACACAACATGGAATGTGCAAGTGCAAACTACTAATCCCAGTGTTGCCTCTCAAACGTCCGGTTTACTCCTCGTCTTCAATTGTTGCTCGCGTCGCCTCCCACGGCTGACATGGTGAAGGACCGATTAGGCGATCAGAGAGGGGGGGGAGTGAATGGGAGCCGATAAAAAAATTCTTCCCCAAGGATAAACTCGGCCTATGCCCCAAATCCACAACCAAGGTCACGTAGTCACAACAGACCTACCAACCCTAGGAACAAGTCTTAAACAAACCCCAAGCGAAAGCGCAACTCAAGAAGCAAAGGACTTAGCCAATCTGCAGTGGCCTAGGCGGACCATCCACACGGAGGGGGCGGACTATCTGCGGGGGCCAGGCGGACTGTCCGCAAGCACAGGGCGGACTGTCCGTAAATGGCACCCGAACCTCCAGTAACACACCGCGAAAAACGGACCGTCCGAGCCCTACCCGCGGACTGTCCGCCACTCATGGACCGTCCGCACTCTCCTTGTGGACTGTCCGCCAGACACCTTGCAACTAAAAACCACCGAGTCGATGGATCGAACAAAAGACGCGCAAGAACTCATGATGAACATGACGAACAGCCGGCTGACGGGCTCCACGAGGACGGTCCGCCGACCCCACGCGAACAGTCTGCTAGGCACGGAAACAGCAGCCCGAGCCCGACCTCTTGAAGGTCAACCCTTCCTTCCCTTTGCCCGATCTCCCGAATCAACCAAGGGATTGCTACCAAGTCATATGTGAAGGTGAAGCGCCTCTAGGAGATGCTATACCTACGAACTTGTAGCCTTAAACCCAGTGAATCGAGAGGAATCGAGATTCTACCGAGCTCACACAAAGAGCTAGGGTTCCAACCGAAATCCTTCAATCGGAGGCCAAATTCGGAGTTTGAGGGGTCAAGATCAAGCACAAAGATGCACAAGACATCTATCCATGATCCCCACAAACAAATCCGAACCCAAACACCTCAGAATCGAAGGAACAAGGCACAAACAAAAATCCAATGAAAATAGCCCGAAAAAGACACGAAAATCACTCGAGCTACAAGAAGGAAATCGACGCAACCATGAAAGCTTCCATACACTCGGAGGTCAGATTCTCTACAAAACGGTGGAGAAAATCTACGCCTATGGAGCAGGGAAATGAGAAGCAGTCCGGAAGGATGGTTTGCCCAGAAACCCTAGAGCTATATATATGAGTCCCTCTGGGTTGGGAAAATGACCAAGTTACCCTTAGCACTTAAACTAAGATACAATCCCCTCAGGGGCAATATGATCAAGTAGCACTCCTCTTCATCAGACGGCCACACCTTCGCCGCAGTCCGCGTCCTCCTGACGCAAGCCCTGCGATCCCGCTGCGTGTCCTCTGGCATCGAAGCTTCTCGGCGCGCCCGGATCCCGTCTCCGCCCGCCGAGCCTCCGGCCTTGGTTTTGTGGCTCAACCAAGTAACCCGGCGATTTTGTGGTGAACCGCCGCAAACCCCGCATGCAGACTCCGGTCGTGAGCCGCTACCCTGCACCGGCTCCGGTCGACGACTTCGTCTTGCTTTTCTAGCCACCATGCGGTCCGCACTTGACCCCTTTCGGCCACCGGGTCCATCGAGCCGAGCCTACTTGTCTCTCCACTCCTCGGAGGCCCCGCAAGGCTAAGACCGTTCACGCTCGCTCTTCACCTGCACCAACACAAGTCAAACCGCAACCTGCACCTGCAATACTCGGCTAAGAGTCAGTCCACACCACGTTGTCAATCACTCATCACACCAGGGAGCGACCATCCACCGGTCCTCGGACGCTCCGGTCCTCAATCTCCCCCTTGATGAGTGCATTGACAACACACATAGTAACCAATTCAGAGAAAAAAGAGAAAAAGAAAAGAAACGAATGAAAAACTCAAACAAGTGATCAAAAGCCGAACAAAAGCCAAGAAGAGATCACTTGAGAGAGAAAAATCTCGGTCCCCTAAGACAAGGGCAATGGCTCGACACAACTGAGATAAAATGCTCCTTAATTGCCGACTCCTCAAGGTGAGGCAAAAGGGCTCGACACCATCAGCAAAAGAGCACAACTAAAATCAGGCGAAAAAGAGCTCCAAAGCACATGAATGCAAGCTCCTCCTGAATGCATGGAAAGGGTACTTTCCTCCCCAAAGCAAGAATTTGGTACTATCTCTCCCCCTTGTTGGTAATGCATGAATCATGTCTACAAATGCAAGCATGTGCTTCTCAAATAGACAAAGAGCACTACAACATGCTAAAATTGAGACATAGACAAGCAAGATAGCCACATAATTAGTACAAGCATCTGTTGACGGTCCTTACAACAAAGATTCGACTGTCAAAACCTCAGGTTCGAGAGGAGTATATGGCAAGTTTCATGCACATTTTTAGTACTAATAAAGTTCCATGAGTTGTATTGTGAATTTCATAGGCAGGTACACATTTTGGGAGAAATTGGAACCAACGTGCCCCATGTGCTAGGCACGGCCGAACCACATGGTCCGGCAGGCCCTGCAGGTGCGGCCGGCCCTGCCAAGTGTGGCCGGCCTTGCCCCGTGGCACGTCCCTGGTCCAGAGCACACCCTCTCCCTCGAGCACAACTTGGACGAACAAGATTCACTAAGGAAACGTCGGTTTGATCGAATGGTGGAGACTAGGATCACTTGGATCAATGGGTCCACTTATCCGGTCACTCAACCGCCGCAACCATCATTTAGAGGCGAGCCTAGGCGTCCCTGAGCATAGGCGGTGCATCACACGGCACGGAGGTAGGCCGGCCGCACCTAGAGGGCCGGCTGCACCTATCAACCGACGCACCGGGCGAAACCGACCCAAGGAGCCGACCTACAACCGCCTCAGGAGCAGTGATCAGGGGCATCCAAGGCGAGAGGCGGTGGATCACAGGGCCGGCCGCACCTAGTGAGCCGGCCGCACCTGACATCTTGCCCCCACGCGCTCCACCGACCTCCCTTGCACATAAAAGGCACCTCACACTCGCTGGATTGGACACACAACGCAGGAGCATCTCCATTTCCCTCTTTTGTTCACTTAGAGTAGGATTAGTGTAGCTTGGGAGTTAGAGTCGAGTCGAGCTAGTCTCAGGGTTCCGGAGGAGTCTTCTTCAGAGTTCCGGTACTACTCTTGTATCCTTTCTTTGTTTAGACTCAAGTACAATTCAAGTTATCTTTCTATCTTACCTTTCGAGTCAATTACATTCAGCTTTTACTTTACTGTAGAAGCTTTATTCTTGGTTTAGACTAAAGTTAGTTTAATCTTGGTTAGAATAGCTCTCTTGAACCCTATAGTGTTGTGGTCATTCTTCGCTTGATCTCCGGTGGTTCACGGGAGAGAGAGACCTTCCTTCGTGATATCCGGGGAAAGGTTCTTTGGTTCGTTGTGAGCGCAGTGCTCAGAGCTTACCTTAGTCTTAGATTGGTGTCCCGTTCAACGGAATAGTTGTGGTACCCTAAGGAGGTGACAGCTCCGGACGGGCTTTGTAGTCCACCACGTTAGTTCGGGCCGGTAGGATTCAGCACGTCGTCGTTCTCCCTTCTCATCCCAGTCCGAGAGCGCGGCTTTGCATGCCCCTGCAGCACTATAAGAGCTTGTTGAGTTTAGCTTGCCTTGGTTATCCTTTTCCTTAGTTCTTTGCCTAGAGTTGACAAGAATAGATAGATTGTGTTAGGATCCTTTCTCGTCTCGTTGTCCTCCCAGCTCGCTAGATCCTCTCTAGTCCTTTATCGAGATCTCCTTGTGTGTGTCAAGTTATCCCCGAATATCTTTATTCGTTACCCCAAGCTATAGCTCTTTGCCAAGTCTTGTTTTTTCTCCACCGTTTATTCGATCATCTTTGCCGTAGTGCCTCCCTTGGGAAAATATAAATACGATAACCCGAATACCACTAGGTGAAGTGCTACAACAGTAATCTGTGTGCTTGCGGACCTTTCTGTGATCGTGTGTTTTACCAAAGACGTTCCCTAGCCCCGTTACTAGATGTGTAAACCCGGTAGCGACGCTTGCGAGTGCCTCAAGCATTCCTGGCGCCGTCACTGTAAGTGCAACCCTTAATAGTGAGGCTAAGGAGCGTCAACAAGCATTTCTGGCGCCGTTGCCGGGGAGGCAATAGGCATAAGATATCATTTAAACTTAGTGGTAGAATTATCAAGGTTCGATAAACCGCTATTTAAGCGGGTTTACCCTTGCTCTACTCTCGTGTACGCAGAGTAGTGCATGACCGGTTTCGACCTACCGTCCAACTTTAACGACAATCCGGAGTCACTTGTGAGGAGAGTGCGACCTCGTGTCTTCATTCCTCAGAAGTTTCTCTCGAATCAAGAGACGAACACCGTCGATCCCGTAGACAACACCTCGTCAGCACCGATGGCCGAGAGGACGATCCGCGAGTTTTCCGCTCCCTCCAACACCAATGTCCCTACCGGACCAAACACAATGGTGGGAGACAGAAACTTTGAACTCAAGCCGGCGTTGATCAACATGGTGCAAGCAAATCCGTTCTCCAGCAAGCCAAATGAAGATGCCAATGCACATCTCCAGCATTTTCTAGAGGTGTGCAGGACTTTTACCATTCGTAGTGAGACGGATGATGCAATCCGTCTTCACCTATTCCCGTTCTCATTGCTCGGGAAGGCGAAGCAATGGTTTTATGCGGAGCGAGATGCCATCAACACATGGGATAAGTGTTCAAAGGCATTTCTCGCAAAGTTCTTCCCGGTGGGCAAAACCAATGCCCTCCGTGCAAGAATTTCGGGTTTCCAGCAGCAGAATGATGAGAGTATCCCGGAAGCATGGGAATGCTTCCAGGAGTACATCACCGTGTGCCCGCATCATGGCATGCAAGGGTGGTTCTTGATCCAAACCTTCTACCATAGGCTCAAGCGTACCGCCCGTGAGCACCAAGATGCAGCCGCTGGAGGAGCCTTCTTCTCGCTACAAGTACCCACCGCCAAGGAATTGATCGAGAAGATGGTGGCAAATCAAGGATGGGATGGAGATCGTCTCCAACCCCGTAGCCGTGGTGTACACTAAGTCGATGGAATCGACATGCTCGCTGCCAAGATGGACCTCCTCATGAAGAAATTGGAGGCACCTAACAACATGGAGACCGCCTAAGATTATGGACACTCGCATGACGTGCGAGGTGTGCGGTAATGTAGGTCATTCGGGAAATGATTGTCCCGAGACAAGGGAAGAAGCCAGCTTCATCAACAATGGCAACTACAATGGGTTCCGCAACAACAACTACACCAAACAAGGGTGGAACACGAAGCCCAACTTCCCGTTCAACAATCAAAATGGAGGTAATTATTCTAACAATTTCAATAATCAGCCTTCCATTAAAGATCTTGTCTTTGGCCAAGCTAGAATTAATGAAAATTTAAAAAAGAAGCTAGCCGCCAATGATAAAGTTCTTGAAAATTTAAATTCCACCATAGAATCCTTCACCACTGCTATGAAGAATCAGCTAAGTTTTAATAAAATGATAGAAACTCAACTTGCTCAGCTTGCTGCTTCTTTACCTTCTTCTGAGTCGGGTGGAATCCCGGGGCAACCCGAGCCTACCCGACAGAATGTTAGCGTTATATCCACCAGATGGGGTAAGCCATCTAGGAGGATGTATGCACCTAACCATATCGGGAAGCTTGTACATCAAATCCAAGACCCATGGGAGGAATCACCAGTCTTGCACAAGAAAGACAATGGATATCCGGCCATCACATGCATGATCTACTACCAAAAGATCAAGAATGCTCTGTGCGGCCTTGGTGCAAGTGTCAACCTCATGTCCAAGGCCATGTTTGAGGATTTAGGATATCCTGCTCTTTCTCTGACAATGATAGCAGTCCAACTTGCTGACTCATCGATCAAATATCTAGAGGGCATAGTGGAAAAATCTCTTGGTGAATGTCAAAGGCTCATATGTCTTTGCGGATTTCGTGGTCCTCGACACACAAGAAGAAATGCCGCACATTCTTGGGCGACCATTCCTAAGAAATGTCAATGCAAGGATTGATGTCGGAGCCGGAAGGATTCAATTCCGCATAGGGCGAAGAAACATGACATTCACATTCCAAGCAAAGGAAGAGCAATGTTACCTAGTGCAAGATGAGGAAGCTAGGGGGTGGAGGAAGCCACAGCCCCAATACAAGGAAGACGAGGTGGCCCCAACCAAGCCCAAGGTAAAAGCGTTCAAAGGGCACCACCAAACAAGGAAGTCGAAGGCAATCAACAAGGCTAAGGGGGAAAAGAAGACGGAAATCAAGAACACCCCCGCTAAAGCCCCACCAACTTCAGTGCCACCGAAGAAAACGAAGAAGGTGTGGCGTGTGAAGAGAGGATCGTCCGAGTCTTCAACTCCAGGACCGGATGAATCCAAGATCAATTGAGCAACGGAGGAGTCCCGCTCACGGACTCTAAACCACGAGTTCTCACCGAGAGGTAAACTGGTATTTATCTCATATTTCCTTCCAACTTTTTTATTTTGTGCATCAAGCATATTTAAATTTCAAATTTGATTTCACCAATGCATTAGTAAATAAACAAGACATAGAAAAATAGTTTTGGAGATTTTTGGTGATACGGCCGAACCTAGAGGTACGGCCGTACCTCCCCTCGACAAAATTTTTGTGCAGGATGTTTACAGAAGGGGACACGAGTGCTTGGGGGACACGAGTGCTTGGGACAAATATGGTAGGGCCGGCCGAACCAAGTGGTACGGCCGTACCTATGATTTTCCACGAATCCATCAAGTCAGCCACTACAAGCTTCCAAGTGCTCAACTCATCACCAAAATGAAGATACGCCAACCAGGTAGCCAAAAATTAGCTTGGGGGAGACCCCATTTTCAATCAAGGAAGGTATGTCCATCCAAACCAATTTTCAACATCTTGTTTATCACATTTGAATAAAAGAAAACAACAAAAATATTTGCTTCAACCATGTGCTTGAAATCTTGTCTATATCCTCGCTTTGGAAATGATGAATAGTTGCTATGTTAAAACTTTGCAAGAACCTAGTGTACAACCTTGTGCTCCATGAGCATTTGAACTTGTTGGTATATTTTGAGACAAGAGCCTGAAATAAAACTTTGTGGGAAGCAAATGCTTATGACCAAACCTAGGGTGTTGACTAGTGTGATATGGTGAGACAATGTTGATCTTGCTCTATCTCATAGTATGGTGAAAATCTCGGATGATTTCCTTTTGAAAATAAAATAAGACGAGTTCCTCAATGGTCATATCACCTACCAAAGCCATATGTCGATATCAAAGTATAAACCTTCTACATATGCTTGCTTGTGACCCATTGAGTTTTGCCAAATTGTTGTGACCCTTGTTAGAATCTTTTCATACTTCCATGATCGAGATCACGTACACCCACATATACAAGCTAACTTCCACACCGGGAGTTACGCAAAACATGCCATCCATCCACCAAAAATAAATACTCCAAAGTTCCAAAGAGATTTCTCTTCTTATATTCTTGCAAAAGGAGAGAGGGGTCATCAAAAGAAAAAAGTATATGCTCAAGAAGCATAAATATATATATATATATGTGTGTGTGTGTGTGTGTGTGCTCCAATCAAAGAGCATAGGAAAAAAAATGAAGCATGATCCCCCTCCAAAATAAAAGCAAGAGGAGAATCTCAAAGCAAGGAGTACTTAGAAAAACAAACAAAAATATTCCACACACTTGCACATCTCTATCAAGTTGCATGACTAGTTTCTTCTTGGATACGGTCTTTGGCTCAACAACATCATGTGGCACAAGTGAGTCTCATGCTTATCCTACCCAAAGCTCCACATACAAGCCATAGAGTAGGGAGTTGAGGCTCGCTCAAAAAGCCTTTGGTGAGGAAACAAATACCACTTGAGCGATCGAGGGAATCATCCGAGGAACCTTGTCTTTCTTTGCAAAATTTTCAAAAACTCCGAGATAGGATCCAGAAAAGAAGAAGAGTGAGAGATGCAAAGTCAAAAACCATTCTACTCTTCAACCTCCGAAGGCAAGGTGGAAAGCTACAAGCCCCACGGGTAAGATAAGGCTAAGTTTCTCTCGTACCAATCTTTTCAAATAGCAAGAAGAGCATGAGTTTGTGCATAGGGACTTGCCGAGTGGTAACATCATGCAACTCCTGATCCGCCGAGGCCAAGTCTAGGCTTTGCTCGAGGACGAGCAAACGTTTAGCTTGGGGGAGTTTGTTGACGGTCCTTACAACAAAGATTCGACCGTCAAAACCTCGGGTTCGAGAGGAGTATATGGCAAGTTTCATGCACATTTTTAGTACTAATAAAGTTCCACGAGTTGTGTTGTGAATTTCATAGGCAGGTACACATTTTGGGAGAAATTGGAACCAACGTGCCCCATGTGCTAGGCACGGCCGGCCCTGCAGGTGCGGCCGGCCCTGCCAGGTGCGGCCGGCCTTGCCCCGTGGCACGTCCTTGGTCCAGAGCACCCCCTCTCCCTCGAGCACAACTTGGACGAACAAGATTCACTAAGGAAACGTCGGTTTGATCGAATGGTGGAGACTAGGATCACTTGGATCAATGGGTCCACTTATCCGGTCACTCAACCACTGCAACCATCATTCAGAGGCGATCCTAGGCGTCCCTGAGCATAGGCGGTGCATCACACGGCACGGAGGTGGGCCGGCCGCACCTATCAACCGACGCACCGGGCGAAACCGACCCAAGGAGCCGACCTACAACTGCCTCAGGAGCAGTGATCAGGGGCGTCCAAGGCGAGAGGCGGTGGATCACAGGGCCGGCCGCACCTAGTGAGTCGGCCGCACCTGACATCTTGCCCCCACGCGCTCCACCGACCTCCCTTGCCTATAAAAGGCACCTCACACTCGCTGGATTAGACACACAACGCAGGAGCATCTCCACTTCCCTCTTTTGTTCACTTAGAGTAGGATTAGTGTTGCTTGGGAGTTAGAGTCGAGTCGAGCTAGTCTCGGGGTTCCGGAGGAGTCTTCTTCAGAGTTCCGGTACTACTCTTGTATCCTTTCTTTGTTTAGACTCAAGTACAATTCAAGTTATCTTTCTATCTTACCTTTCGAGTCAATTACATTCAGCTTTTACTTTGCTCTAGAAGCTTTATTCTTGGTTTAGACTAAAGTTAGTTTAATCTTGGTTAGCATAGCTCTCTTGAACCCTATAGTGTTGTGGTCGTTCTTCGCTTGATCTCCGGTGGTTCATGGGAGAGAGAGACCTTCCTTCATGATATTCGGGGAAAGGTTCTTTGGTTCGTTGTGAGCGCGGTGCTCAGAGCTTACCTTAGTCTTAGATTGGTGTCCCATTCAACGGAATAGTTGTGGTACCCTAAGGAGGTGACAGCTCCGGACGGGCTTTGTAGTCCACCACGTTAGTTCGGGCCGGTAGGATTCAGCGCGTCGTCGTTCTCCCTTCTCATCCCTGTCCGAGAGCGCGGCTTTGCATGCCCCTGCAGCACTAGAAGAGATTGTCGAGTTTAGCTTGCCTTGGTTATCCTTTGCCTTAGTTCTTTGCCTAGAGTTGGCAAGAATAGATAGATTGTGTTAGGATCCTTTCTCATCTCGTTGTCCTCCTAGCTCGCTAGACCCTCTCTAGTCCTTTATCGAGATCTCCTTGTGTGTGTCAAGTTATCCCCGAATATCTTTATTTGTTACCCCCGCTATAGCTCTTTGCCAAGTCTTGTTTTTTCTCCACCGTTTATTCGATCGTCTTTGCCGTAGTGCCTCCCTTGGGAAAATATAAATATGATAACCCGAATACCATCGGGTGATATGCTACAACGGTAATCCGTGCGCTTGCGGACCTTTCTGTGATCGTGTGTTTTACCAAAGACGTTCCCTAGCCCTGTTACTAGAGGTGTAAACCTGGTAGCGACGCTTGCGAGTGCCTCAAGCATTCCTGGCGCCGTCACCGTAAGTGCAACCCTTAGTAGTGAGGCTAAGGAGCGTCAACAACATCGCCAACAAGATTGATAGGGACATATAACCATGTGACATGGCCATGATCAAAATGAAGCATTTTTCAACACAAATTTCCCTCTCATGAGCATAGGACCTAAACATGGTCAAAATGAGCACAAACAACATATAAATCACAAACTTCATGCAAGGTCGCACATTCTCATCACAAGATCATCACAAACACCTACAAGCTATCTCATGTCATGTCAAAGCCACCGAGCCATGTGTGCACTTTTAAATATGTAACTTCTCATTGGTGAACATCATGCAACGGTTTAGCACCCAAGATAGGGAATTTAAAGCAAAAATGACATGGAAGCATATTTTTCAAGCACAAGCATTTCATATACCAATTTCAAGATTTACAAATTAAGCATGGTACATGAAGTGCCTTTGCGGCAAAAAGAAGCTTAGGCTTCTCCACAAGGTAACATGTAGTCTAAACATTCATGATGATAAATGAGTCTTTGACGCCAAATGAAAAGAACATGGTTCCAAGCACAAATTAAGCAAGATATAGCCATAAGCGCACAATTTGAACATGAAAGGCATTCAACTCACAAGAGAGGATAATATATAGCAATTTTACAAAAGTAAGCCATTCACAAGCATATACATCCCAAAGCTACCAAGAGCATAGCTATACATCACATGAGCATCACTAGGAACGTCATAATCTCGTATCCAGCATATCGTGGTGATCAAAGTATATAGGAGAAGCACATCTCTAAAGCATATGATACAAATGCAGTCTATGATACAAAGATGCAAGCATGATATGATACATAAGAGAAAATGCAACATGTATATGTACATCAAACCCTCCAAGCTCCCCTTGCAAACGAGCAAATGTAGCTTGGTCCAAAGGCTTTGTTAGGATATCGGCGAGCTGTTTTTCGGTTGGCACATGGATGAGGTCTATGTTTCCCTTCTCAACATTGTCTCTCAGGAAGTGGTACCTCACCTCTATATGCTTGATTCTGGAGTGTAGCACGGGGTTTTTGGCAACACTAATGGCACTCGTGTTATCACACATGAGAGGAACATGGGTACACTCCTCACCAAAGTCACTCAGTGTGTATGTGATCCAGAGCAGCTGGGAGCAACAACTAGCAGCAGCAACATACTCAGCTTCTGTGGTAGACTGAGCTACACTAGACTGTTTGCGAGAGGACCAACAAACCAGCGAGGAACCAAAAAACTGGCACGTCCCCGAAGTAGACTTCCTATCGACTCGACACCTCGCAAAGTCGGCATCCGAAAACCCAAGAAGCGAAAGAGAAAAGGACGCCGAGTACCAAAGACCGAGCTCAGGAGTGTATCGAAGATACCTGAAGATCTGCTTGACGTCCTGCCGATGTGAAGTCCTCGGCGACGCCTGAAAATGAGGGCACAGACACACAGAAAATTGAATGTCCGGCCTCGTCTCCGTCAAGTACAAGAGGGAGCCGATCTTGCTTCGGTACTCCTTCTGGTCCATGGGCTCTCCATCCTCGTCCACATCCAGCGCTGTAGTCGTACTCATCGGTGTCAAAAGGGGCTTCGAGTCGTCCATCTTGAACTTCTTGAGGATGTCCTTCGTGTACTTGGCTTGATCCACAAAGGTTCCCTCCTTCGCCTACTTAATCTGAAGCCCGAGAAAGAACAGCAATTCTCCCATCATAGACATCTCGAATTCTTTGCTCATGTCCTCTGCAAACCTCGCAACCAAAGAGTGAGATGAGCCGCCAAAGACAATATCATCCACGTACACCTGAACAATTAGGATGTCATCGCCCTGCCTGAGGACAAAAAGAGTCTTATCTACTTTGCCCATCTCAAACCCCTTGCTGAACAAGAACCCCCTCAAACGACCATACCAAGCACGGGGAGCTTGTTTCAGCCCATACAACACCTTCCTCAGCCTATACACCCAGTGGGGAAAGTCAACACTCTCAAAGCTCGGTGGTTGCTTCACATAAACCTCTTCTTCTAAAAACCCATTCAGAAAGGCACTCTTCACATCCATTTGGTACAATTTGAACCCTTTAGCCACAGAAAAGGCTAGAAGGATCCAAATCGCCTCCAAACGGGCTACAGGAACAAATGTCTCCTCATAGTCTATGCCCTCCTTCTGACTATAGCCTTGAGCAACCAACCTCGATTTGTTTCTCACCACGTCACAATTCTCACCCTCTTTGTTCTTCAACATCCATTTTGTCCCGATAGGTTTGCAATGTGGTGGTGGCTCTACCAACTCCCAAACTTGGTTTCTCTCAAAGTTCTCACTCCTCATGCATTGCGTTCACCCAATTAGGATCAGAGAGGGTGTGTCCAATGTCTTTCGGCTCAAAGGTAGCAACAAAAGCTGAATGTGCAAAGTGAGAAACATTCCTGGACCTTAACCGTGTCGTACGTTCATTGATGTCGCCGATGATTCTTGAGGGAGGATGATCAACTTGAACGTGCCTCGGTGCCTCTTGCCTGGGGACAACCTCCCCCTCAGCTGCAGCTTCCACTTGATCTTGCTGAATCGTAGTCGGTGTAGGGGATGGACCATCCTGCACCGTAGTCGACATAGTGGAAGTAGAGGGTACATGCACGGCTGGAGCTTCATCATCACCATCATCCTCTCCAGCATCATCCTCCTCATCCTCAAAGATCTTCTTGCCAATCTCATCGTCACCTGCACACTCAAAGATAGACGAACTGCATGGCTGGGTCTCGTCGAAGATAACCTCGCAAGTTTCCATGACTAGGTTAGTATCAAGGTTGAGCACATAGAATGCTCGAGAATGACTCGTATAACCCAAAAAGATCCCATCGGAAGACCTCGACTCAAACTTATCGAGCCTACCCTTCTTGAGAATAAAGCACCGACAACCAAAAGCCCTAAAATGGCTCACTCTAGGTGCTCGCCCGTGCTTGAGCTCATAGAACGTCTTGTTCAAGAAGGCCCAAAGAAAAATCTGGTTCCCAACATGGCATGCAGTATTCACCACCTCAAACCAATATCTCCTCGGAGTCCTATGCTCGTCGAGCATTGTCCGAGCCATCTCACAAAAAGAACGATTTTTCCTCTCAACCACACCATTCTGACAAGCCACATAGGGAGAAGAGAATTGATGTTCGAGACCCAAATCACGACAAAAGGTTTAGAAACAAGAGTTTTTAAATTCAGTGCCGTTGTCGCTACGAATAGCTCGAATAGCATCTCCATTCCTCTCATTCTTCAACCTCAAGATTAGATCCCGGACAAAACCAAACGTCTCCCCCTTGTCAGCCAAAAAGAAGACCCAAGCATAGTGAGAATAGTCGTAACTATCACCAGGACATACCATTTCCCACCCGCCGAGCACACACGAGCTAGACCAACCAAGTCCATATGGAACAGCTCGCATGGCCTCTATGTCATAACTGATGTCAGAGGCGGGTGAGAGGTGGCGACCGTCTTACCATGCCTACACGGAGCACATACCAAGTCCTTTTGGTATTTCAACTTAGGCAATCATCGGACCAAACCTAGCCCACTTGATGGGAACTAGGTGGCCCGATCTTCCGTCAGGGAAGGATAGCTTTCGTTTTGGGAGGGTGTGACACACCGATCCGGCTTCAGATCCAAAGACCTGAATCCCTGCAACCTTAGCACCACAACTCCTCTGGTTATCAACCGTGTCACGATCCGGTTGACCTCGCCAAGAAGGCTAATCCCTACCTGCGAAACGAAGAACACAAGCAAGAACTCGAAAGAACACAGCTCTCAAAATTTGGTGACAAAGTGCAGATGAAAGATTAAGCACACGAGTTGGGGTTTCACAAACCGACGAGCGGCGACTGTTCGAAGACAGATTGACTAAAGCAAAACCCAAACCCTAACGAGGGTGTGGCGGCTGCTAATAAAGTCCCTAGGGTCATGCAATATACCCTGGACGCGCCCCTATTGGGCTCCAACATGATACAAGGCCCAAAGACAAAAACCAGCGTCGCAACGCCGGGACAGATTCTGGACGTCAACTTGTTCGGACGATTCCCGTCGACTCCGAATGAATTTGGGCCTGAGACCGGTGCCATTGGAAGCATAATGAATGAAATTATGTTTCCAAATATATAAAGAACACCGAAAACCGAGCCCATATGCGATTTGGGCGTCCGTTTTAGTGAGCGCTGCTCCTGGACTCCGAGATGGACTCAAAACCGACTTGATTGGGCCTCCAACTTGGTTTGGACGCCCATGCTGTCCTCCTAAGGTGGTTGCCAAGGTGGAGGACGTCTTGCACCATTCTTAAAGTGTTCTCCACACCCTTCAAGCATGCTCCTACTTGAACCAGGGTCCCAAGGGTGAATATCATACTCATGATGACGATGTCGCTTTCGAATGTTGGACTTTGATGAGCTTGCACTTTGAAACACACCTTCAATCAAATAAAGACATGTACATGTGGAACAAAGTGAGTTGTACCAAGAGTTACTATGCAAATATCGAAACGAGCTCACCATATAATCAATGGTCGTATTCGAAGATGTCATGTCCTCATCATCCTCCCCTTCTTGACAACAAACCGTCCTCGGTTTGAGTTTAGTTGGAGGACAGGTTGTAGGTAGTAGCCAACGTTGCTCCCCTTCTTGAAATTTAACCTGCTTCTTTATGACAAAACTTGGGGATCTTGACAAGACATGGTTATAGCTAATATAGCTCTCTACTTGATCACAGTGTTGCACAACAAAAGGAGGTTTCAGATTTGAATGAATGTAGACACGATGCACCCTATACTCTCCTTTACAATTATATTTGCTAATAAAGTGATATGTACAATTAGACAACCATGACAACTCAGCACTTCTAAATTTATTTTCCAAACTACTAAGAGCACATAGAGTATCAAACTCAATATAACCCAAAGTATTTATTGAAGATAATAATTTTTGTTCATCGAGTGCACTAGGAATTGGAATGAACACTTTATTTTCAGCACTAGTGTATGGCTCCAAAGCATGTGTGTTATTAACATGGACTAGTTGTGGCATAGGACTAAGTGAATCAATTTCACACAACTCTTCATTGTCACAAGGAACAACAAGAAAATCATCTCGTGACAAAGGAAAAAAATTGAAAGATTCCACTACGAGTTGCTCTGCATTAGCATGATCAGTGAAAAAATTTGGCTCATCAAAAGAATTCTCACCTTGTCCAAGGGTAACACCTTTTTCATTACCTTTGATCTCATTTTCAGAAATTGTAGGTGCACTTCTAGTTGCTGGTTCTCAAATCTCACATGAGGAAGGAACCTCCTCATTCTCTAGCACATAGTCCACGTCGTTGTCGTCAAATGGATCACCAATGACAACAATCTCATCCATGTCCTCAACATCAGAAGCGCTAATGTACCCACCACCTTCTTGAAGAATGTATGCCCATGGACTAGTACAAACATCTTGTACGTGTCCAAATCCCTGGCAATGACAGCACTGAACTCTAAAAGTTTGTACCATGGTAGTGGAAAAAGCACACTTGATAGGTGTCTGAAAAACGTTAGGAACAAGAAAAGAGGTGGTGTCCTCTTCCAAATATTGTATCTCATTTTGGCAAATAGGTGCATGTAATTTTGACACATTATCATCACCTAAAAGAAGTTGTTTTTCAACCATACAAGCAAGTTCAAATAATTGTGAAAGAGAGCAATAAGAGTGATCAACAAGAATATTCTGAATTTCAGGTCGAAGACCATGCAAAAATCTATTCTCAGTTGCTTCAACACATTCATTTATTTCACAACATATGCTACACTTTTGAAACTCTTTATAATATTCTTGAACAGACCTATTTTCCTGCAATAAGTGCTGCATTTTCCTAAGCAACTCATGTTTATAAGAAAGAGGAATAAAACGATCACGCATTGCTTCCTTAAGTTGTTCCCATGTATCAGGTAAAGCATTTGTTGCAGTTAGCCTATACCACCAAATAGAGGCAAAATCCTTAAACTCACTTGTAGCTTGTTGAACTCTGTGCATCTCAGGAACTAGGTGGGAATTAAACACTTGTTCTACAACTAGCTCCCAATCAAGATATTTTTCACCATCATAAGATCCAGAGTACGATGGTATGGTAAAGTTACTTCTCATACCTTGATGATTGTCGTCTACATGTAGTTGTTGTTTATTCTTCTTTTGGTTCATCCTTCCAAACAACTGATCCATGTTATACTGCAATTCACACTTTGAACAGAAACTCGTTGTTTAACTTTGTTAGTAATCAAAACAAATTCCTAGCAACTAATATATGTGTCAGTGGGAACACGCTCTCACATGCCTTACCAAATTCTTACAAGTGTTCTTACCAAAGCAAGACAGTGGACGGTACAACCGATGGCTGGTTCGTAAAACCTGTGAGGGCGTAGCACCAAGATTGCAAGGATCTTGTTCTGTACCGATCTGAAGTATATATTTGGAGCTTTGGGAGGCTTAAAATATGGTAGCAAGGAAAAACAATAATTCAATTCAGAAATTGCAAATCTGAAAAATAGTCCCAAGCTAGTCTATGTCGTCGTCCTAAACTCGTCTCGGACTAGTTCAAGCAAGCAAAGATACAACCAGCCAAGGGACACAAAGGATGCAAGCACTTCTGAATTTTTTTTATTTCTTTGCTTCTTTTCTTTCACTTCTTTTTTGGTGCGGCTTTTTCATCACTTTTTTTTGCACCTCTTTGCCTTTTACTTTTGTTTCTTTTTAATATATCTAGAAGTGCCGCAAATACAAGAAATATATTCAGACTTTCCAAAAAAAATCCAGAGACACTATGGGTTGTTCACACATACACAAGAAATTGATGGTGGCTAATGTGAACACGAATGACCCTTAGCAAGAGATTGTGGAGACTAATATAAGAAATCCTGGTCATTCCTTTTGCTAGTTCGGGCAGAAAAAAATTCACGGCACACAGGGCACATGCAGCCACAAAACAATCTGACCCAACTGATTTTCTCTAATGATAATCACGCAGCAAAATATTAGGAGGAAAAAAATGAATTGGCTGCAGACACAACAGCTGAAACAAATCTGCCAACAAGAATAGCAAGATCACTCGAGCAGACACTAGACCTTTGACTAATTAAAGCGACAAACACAACGACACGACAAGGGACTAAAATTCAGAAACGCAATCTAAAAAGAAAAATTGAGCGGCACAAAGGGTTTGTAGGACAGCGGAATACGATGAATTTTGTAAGGCAATTTTTGTGGAGTTTTAGGATGATGGCAGAAACTAAACTAGGGTAGGCCTGACGGTAGTACCTGAGTCTCTGATTACCACTTGATGGGAACTAGGTGGCCCGATCTTCCGTCAGGGAAGGATAGCTTTCGTTTTGGGCGGGTGTGACACACCGATCCGGCTTCAGATCCAAAGACCCGAATCCCTGCAACCTTAGCACCACAACTCCTCTGGTTATCAACTGTATCACGATCCGATTGACCTCGCCAAGAAGGCTAATCCCTGCCTACAAAATGAAGAACACAAGCAAGAAATCGAAAGAACGCATCTCTCAAAACTTGGTGACAAAGTGCAGAAGAAAGATTAAGCACACGAGTTGGGGTTTCACAAACCGACAAGCGGCGACTGTTCGAAGACAGATTGACTAAAGCAAAACCCAAACCCTAACGAGGGTGTGGCGGATGCTAATAAAGTCCCTAGGGTCGTGCAAGACACCCTGGATGCGCCCCTATTGGGCTCCAACATGATACAAGGCCCAAAGACAAAAACTAGCATCGCAGCACCGGGACAGATTCTGGACGTCAACTTGTTCGGACGATTCCCGTCGACTCCGAATGAATTTGGGCCTGAGACTGGTGCCATTGGAAGCGTAATAAAATTGTCTTTCCAAACAAATAAAGAACACTGAAAACCGAGCCCATATGCGATTTGGGCGTCTGTTTTAGTGAACGCTGCTCCTGGACTCCGAGATGGACTCGAAACCGACTTGATTGGGCCTCCAACTTGGTTTGGACGCCCATGCTGTCCTCCTAAGGTGGTGGCCAAGGTGGAGGACATCTTGCACCATTCTTAAAGTGTTCTCCACACCCTTCAATCATGCTCCTACTTGAACCGGGGTTCCAAGGGTGAATATCATGCTCATGATGACGATGTCGCTTCCGAATGTTGGACTTTGATGAGCTTGCACTTTGAAACACACCTTCAATCAAATAAATACATGTACATGTGGAATAAAGTGAGTTGTACCAAGAGTTACTATGCAAATATCGAAACGAGCTCACCATATAATCAATGGTCATATTCGAAGATGTCATGTCCTCATCACCACTCAAGCGTGACAACAAGTCAAAACTCAAGTGACTTAGTCTCCTATGCCATTTCCAAAGCTCTGCCGAACACCAGCAACCAAACAACGAGAAGAGCCAACACACTAAGAAAAATCGGCTCTAAAAATCTGACCAACGGGGATGATTGTGCACACAAGATCACCTCAAGAATCCAAAACATGCGAAGCGCCCATTTTGAAACGAACCTCAAAACCCTCATAAAGAAGCTGGGAAACCGACAGAAGATTAAACCCCAAAGACTTGACAAGAGCAACATGCCTAAGAGTCACAGACTTGTTCACCTTCACCGTGCCCACTGAAAGCACTCTACCTTTCCCATTGTCCCCAAAGGTGATGTACTCTTTGGTCATCACCGGGGTGAGGCTGGAGAACCACCTTCGATCTACAATCATGTGTCGAGAGCAAACTGAGTCGATCAACCAAAAGCCCTCCAAGCCTCCCACCTGAAAATCAAAAAACGAGAGTGAGAGTGAGCAAACGACTCAGCACTGGGGTTAGTACAAAATGAATCAAACCAGTGCCGTGCCATTTGCTCAAAAGTGGGGTTAGCAAAATCCATCCTATCTCTCCTAGGTGGAACACCCACACGTCCCCGTGGAGGACTACGCGTACCACGAGGTGGAGACCATCGTCCGTAGCTCCTCTGAGACCTAAAACTGCGATCGTTCCCCCCATACTCGTATTGGCCACGAGCGAAGGAACGTCCATCAAACTCACCACGCCCAAACCCAACACGCCTACCACCATCTCTCTGTGGTGGCTCACCTCGAGGCACAAACTCACGCCTCTCCTGAGGGTAAATGGTACGCACCACACCCTCGCCCCTTGGCACTATCCTAGGCTCAGGCACACCACGATAAGGGCGGTGCTTGTCCATGTTTGCCATCTCCCTAGCAAACCTCTCCTCAAGCTTCCTTCTGAAGCAAAACTCAGCAAGGTGCCCATCCCTCCCACAATGATCACAATGTAAGGGTTTTGGTTTTGGCTTTGGTTTTGGTCTCTTTTTGGGCTCTGGCATCTCCTCACTCGGTTTCTCTCCCTTCTTCCCAAAGAACTTGTTCCCTAAGTCACTCTTGAACTTGATGGGTTTCTGGAAGTCATCGGTGTGTGGAGGAAAAACGGGTGGAGCTGGGGTTGTGTCTAGTCGGTTCCTAAGTGGGTTTGGCTTAGGAGCATAGGCATTATTGTGGTAGGGTTTTGGTGGTTCTGGTATATCACCGATCTTCCCCTCATTCTCACCACTTCCCTCACCAACCTTATCCGACCCAAGCGCTTGCCCATCATAGCGCTTGTATGCCTCAATCATCATCCTGAGCTGAGGCTCATGACCAGACAACCAACCCATCATCTTTCTCAACTCATCATTCTCATCCTGTAAACGATCAACATAGTGTGCAAGATCTAAATTCTTCACAGCATTCACTTCACAAGTAGAGCAAGATGTAGGAATAGGAGCTTTCAAAGCCGCTTCTAGAGACCTAGCATAAGCAACTGACACATCTAGTTTCTCATGCAAAACAGGGCAAGAAGTGCAAGCACCAAGCAAGGAGGGCCTAGATTTCATCTCATCTAGCTCTACCCTAAGCACATCTAGTTCCTCAACCTTGGAGGCATACTTTTCCTTAAGCACAGTCAAATCACCAAGGAAAACAAAACAATCAGTGCATTCAGGTTCATCGGTCACAATAGGAGCAGACTTAAGAGAATCTATTTGAGCCCAAGCATCAACAAGCAAAGACTCTAGCTCAACCACCTTCTCCTTAGCCTCTCCAAGCAAAGACCTATACTCCCTCTTCTCCTTGTTGGTCTTTCTAAGCACATCATCACAGTTGTCAAGCAATTCATTCAACCTAGCATTCTCCTCTACCAAGAAGGATGGATTATTGTTTACCTCATCATCGGAGTCGGAGTCCGAGTCATCCATGTTGCTCTTCTTGCTTGCGGAGCTATGTGCCATGCCGCAAAAGCCTTGGGCGGCGAAGCACAAGCTGTTGATGTTCTTGCTTGACCGCTTGCCCTTGTGTCGGTTCTCTTCTTCATCACTTGAGCTCGATGAAGAGTAGCAGGAGCTTGAGTCGATGTCGCTCGCTCCGGCAACCATCGCTCACTCCTTCTTTTTGTGACCACCACTTCTCTTCGGCCTCTGCTCAGACTTGTTCTTGCCCTTGTGGTCATCCCTCAAGCGGTGCTTGTGGTCGGTCCTCAGACGGTGCTTGTGCTCGGGCTTGACCTCCATGGCTTCCTGGCACTCAGTGCTAAAGTGCCCATGCTTCCAGCACTGGTAGCACATGCCCGAGCTCCTCCGACCGTTCTTCCGGTTCGTGTACATGCGCTCGAACCGCTTGCTCAGCAACGTGAGATCCTCTTCGCTCAGCACCTGGAACTTCTCATCTGGCATGGACACAAGACAAGACAAAGAGAACTGTCTCGAAGACATGTTAGCGTTAGTCCTTGGTCCAGAAACGAGAGCCAGACTATGAGGGTCAGTCGGGTTCTCGATCCTTGCTCGCACCCCACGGTCCACCTCGGACGACTTGAGCTTGGAGAACAGCTCCTCCACCGTGAGGGTATCATACTTCTCTGACTCAAGAATGGCCTCGACCTTCTCACTCCACACGGTATGATCCAGAGAGTGCAGGAGCTTCATAGCCCTGTCATGATCATCGTACGGGAGCGCGGTCACATTAGCCCTCATGTTGTTCACAATCACAGTGAACCGCTGGAACATGGAATCAATGGAATCATCAGGGAGATGAGTGGAGTTCTCGTACTCTCTCCGGTAGGTCCCAAACAACCGAGCCTAAACCTGAGCGTTCCCAGCGTGAGCATTCTTCAACTGCTCCCAAATCCTACAAGCCAAGTCCTCTGTCTCAACCCGATCGAATTCGGATCAAAGAGCATGAAACAAGTAGTCGACCTCCTTGTTGTTGGCGTCGTGCATATCCCTCGATCCTGGATCTAGGAAGTTAATCGGGTGAACATAAGCTGTGTTCACCGTAACATCCCAAAGGATCTGACCCTTGCCGCGGAGGAAAGCAGCCATCCACCTCTGCCACATCTGGTAGTTCTTACCATCAAAGTGCTGAGGACCCAAACCCCATTCCTGGTATGCCATCTTTGGATCTTAGATTGGTTAGAATCACAAAGATCCATAACTGGCTCTGATGCCAATTGAAGGACTGATTAGGCGACCAGAGAGGGGGGGAGTGAATGGGAGCCGATAAAAAAGTTCTTCCCCAAGGATGAACTCGGCCTATGCCCCAAATCCACAACCAAGGATTCCCACACGAGCTTGCCAAGGTCGCGTAGTCACAATGGACCTACCAACCCTAGGAACAAGTCTCAAACAAACCCCAAGCGAAAGCGCAACTCAAGAAGCAAAGGACTTAGCCAATCTGCAGTGGCCTGGGCGGACCGTCCGCACGGAGGGGGCGGACCGTCCGCAGGGGCCAGGCGGACCGTCAGCAAGAACTGTGCGGACTTTCCGTAAATGGCACCCGAACCTCTAGTAGCGCACCGCGAAAAATAGACCGTCCGAACCCTACCCGCGGACCGTCCGCCGCTCATGGACCGTCCGCACTCTCCTCGCAGAGTGTCCGCCAAACACCTTGCAACTAAAAACCACCGACTCGACGGATCGAACAAAAGATGCACAAGAACTCGCGACGAACACAACGAACAGCCGGCCGACGGGCTCCACGCGGATGGTCCGCCGACCCCACGTGGACAGTCCGCCAGGCACGGAAACAGCAGCCCGAGCCTGACCTCTTGAAGGTCAACCCTTCCTTCCCTTTGCCCGATCTCCCGAATCAACCAAGGGATTGCTACCAAGTCATAGGTGAAGGTGAAGCGCCTCTGGGAGATGCTATACCTACGAACTTGTAGCCTCAAACCCACTGAATCGAGAGGAATCGAGATTCTACCGAGCTCACACAAAGAGCTAGGGTTCCAACCGAAATCCTTCAATCGGAGGCCAAATCCGGAGTTTGAGGGGTCAAGATCAAGCACAAAGATGCACAAGACATCTATCCATGATCCCCACAATTAAATCCGAACCCAAACACCTCAGAATCGAAGGAACAAGGCACAAACAAAAATCCAACAAAAATAGCCCGAAAAAGACACGAAAATCACTCGAGCTACAAGAAGGAAATCGACGCAACCATGGAAGCTTCCACACACTCGGAGGTCGGATTCTCTATGAAACGGTGAAGAAAATCTATGCCTATGGAGCAGGGAAATGAGAAGCAGTCCGGAAGGATGGTTTGCCCAGAAACCCTAGAGCTATATATATGAGTCCCTCTGGGTTGGGCAAATGACCAAGCTACCCTTAGCACTTAAACTAAGATACAATCCCCTCAGGGGCAATATGGTCAAGTAGCACTCCTCTTCATCAGACGGCCACGCCTTAACCGCAGTCCACGTCCTCCCGATGCAAGCCCTGCGATCCCACCGGGTGTCCTCTGGCATTGAAGCTTCTCGGCGCGCCCGGATCCCGTCTCCGCCCGCCGAGCCTCCGGTCTTGGTTTTGTGGCTCAACCAAGTAACTCGGCGATTTTGTGGTGAACCGCCACAAACCCCGCGTGCAGACTCCGGTCGTGAGCCGCTACCCTGCACCGGCTCCGGTCGACGACTTCGTCTTGCTTTTCTTGCCACCATGCGGTCCGCACTTGATCCCGTTCGGCCACCGGGTCCATCGAGCCGAGCCTATTTGTCTCTCCACTCCTCGGAGGCCCCGCAAGGCTAAGACCTTTCGCGCTCGCTCTTCACCTGCACCAACACGAGTCAAGCCGCAACCTGCACCTACAATACTCGGCCAAGAGTCAGTGCACACCACGTTGTCAATCACTCATCACACCAGGGAGCGACCATCCACCGGTCCTCGGATGCTTCGGTCCTCACCGCGTTCCAGGACCCACATGGTAGCGGGTGGGAACTGACGAGTTTGCCCAGTTTTTGTCCTCTCATTTACGTATTTTCGTGGGGTTGAAAGTCCACGACCGCTTTGGACTTTTCAGATTCCATCTACTTGCTCTCCCAGTTTCCACCCCCTCGGAGGACTTGAGCGCGGCAGTCATGGTCATCAACGCCGATTGATTCGTTTCTCGATCACACAGGTCAGGCCCTACGTCCTTGCTCATACACATCGGAACTGATGGTTTGCGCTCTTCTGGTTTTGTTTTGGGTTCGAGGCGCTCGGATTGTTTCTGTTATGGAGCAATGATTTAAGAACTTGCGTCAGTAATGTACTTCCGTGCTGCCTTCATTTCAAGAACTTTGGTACTGATCGACATTAGCGGCGGAGGCGGGGCCCCAGTCGGTGGCGGCATATAGCGGGGGCAGGGCAGGCAAGATGATGGGGAGGCGGAGGTGTGGTAGCCCATCACCTCTTCCACCCTGCCACCACCCCCACCCAATTCATGAGCATTTTATTTTATTTAATTTTTAGTTCCATCCCGTAGTTTTGGTGAGTGTAGGAAATCAAAACTTGCAAGGATGCCTTTCAATTGTTTGCCCAACCTAATTCTAGGCATCTCTAGAAATTTTGGCTGCCAATTCAATGCACTTATTCTTGTTGTCGTAACCAAGCAGGCTCTTTTTTTGAAAATGAAGGAAGGAGCACTGCCACCACCTCATATTAATATAGGAGTTTATTTGCGACGCGTTTGTCAACTAATGGGAGTTAGTGGTGTGTGTGTTGTGGGAACTGATACAAGTATTATTTTGTGATTATTTTGTCCCTGGAAAGGAAAGTTCTACTACTTGCCAGGGATATCCATAGGAGCTTTGATACTGGTGTGGAAATGGATCATTTGAGCACAGATGCTGAAGGTATCCTGAACTTTGTGTTTATGCCTTGTCGTCCTTCCTTTCCCTTCTATTGTCTGTTAATGCATCATAGTCCGATTGCTTATTCTGCTGCTTTGTAGAAGATAGTGGCCGTCATGATGTTGCGGTGGGGCAATTTCATAAAGTCACGGAAGGTGAAGTGTAGATGCCATATAACTCAAAAGAGCAAAGCTCCGTATTCTGACTGATTTGTCAATAAAATTTTTAACCATGTACTAGTAAGTTTGTCCAATTAGGATTGTTGCTGGTCAGACTTAGGCCAATCTCAGTGGAGTTTTATCGTATTCAATTTGCTGACAGAAATCTGTAACATAGTGTTGACGTTTATACATCCATCAGGAAAATATCGATGCTACTTGTCATGGGACTTTGTGTTATTTTACCAAAGTATTAATTTATTTTCCGTGTATATTTGTGTTCCCATTGTGTTGGCCCATTCCCTAAATTAATTGGTGCATTGTTCTTTTTGTTGTATCTAAAGGTTCCAACTCCAAGAAGGAATCCAGAAACCGCACCAAGGGCAAAATTTGAAAGGGTGTCACTCAGACTTCAGTGTCTGATTCAGAACCCTCAAGTAAAAAACCAAGACAAGATCCGACCATCTTCGTACTCGGTTTTCACCCAAAGGTACGGATTCAAACTATCTGATTCCAATCAATACTCCTTCTTTCTGGTAATTTGGCTGTTGCCATATATAATTATGTATGTTTTTATTTGCCAAGAGAAGGATGTACGTATAAGAACAAGGTGCTCTCCCAGATCAGTGATCAAAGCCAACAAAAATATGAAGCTAAAAACGATTGAAAGAATTATTGAAATTGGTCTTGGTTCTTATTTGGAAATGAAGCTCAATGACTCCCTTTTGCAGCTTGGAGCAAGGATGCTGATGCACTTTGATGAAGAAGACATGTGCTTTAATTTTGGTTGTGCTGGAAGTGTACCTGTAAACAAAAGAAGTTGTGCTAGGTTAACCGGATTACCATTCGATGGGCAAAAAACTTTACCAGAAACTGGCAGGCCACAGAATGTCCATCAGTTCAAAGATAAACTGGGTATACCCAAATGTGCAAAGGGATTCCCGGATGAGTATTTACTCAAAGAGATCAATAAGGGCAAAGATGATGACCTTTTTGTCACATGTTGTCTTTTGCTTTTATCTGACAAGATATTGGCTCCTGACACACATAACACTGTCAGCCCTAGATTGCTGAATATTTGCCAAGATGTGACACGTATGAAGTCTTATGACTGGGTTGGCTACATACTGGAAGATATAAAAAACAACGCCAAGGATATACAGAAAAAGATTTATAATGATCCATCATTTAATGCTTACATGAAAGGGCCAACATATTTCCTTGGAGTAAGGACTATCCATATCAAATCGTAATCCTGTTTCAGGAGTTATTTTTCTTTATTATGGTAGCTCATGCATCTGTTGTTTATGCAGTTATATTTGCTGGACTGGCTCGAACATGGGAGGGAGATTAAACAATCTGTTCAAGCTGATCCACCTCATTTTATATTTTGGGATAGCCACGAGAAAACTAAACAAATTGTAAAGGATCATCGGTTGCAATCTGGAATTTTCGAAATGCTAAAGGTAACTCTTCATTTTATGTTCTATTGCAACTCTATGCTTAGCTGTTTTTTTTCCTAATGCATTTTTGCACTATTTTGATTCATCTTAGTTTTTTCAATGCAGTTGAAAAATGTCAACAGTACATGTTATGCACAAGATTTTCACTGCACAGATTCAACAACATATATCTCAATGGACAAAGTATTCGATAGTATCAATCTGCCACCAGATGTGAGTTTTGCACACCTTGTTTTCCTTGCTGACATGTGACCGTACTTTCATGAATGAAACAATGTATTTGTGTTATCAAAAACATGTAGTAGAATATATTTTTATATTTCTGGTCTTGATAGATCATTGTGATTAACAGTTGAAGTCGCAAATTGTCAAAAAGATTGAGTATCATAAAATTACCAATTCGGACCAGATCTCGGGGACTTTCGGTCTCTTGATCAGTTTAATCACTGAATTGGACAATGAATTTCACAGAACTAACAATCAGACTGTACAAAAACTTCTTGCTGAAATTGCTTCGCTCCTTTGTGAGTCAACTAGAACTGAGGAATTGGTTGAACAGCAACTCCACCAGGTTCATATCTACATAGTCTTAGTCTTTGTTTTTCAATTTCTTTAAATTATTGCTGAAATCACAAATCTCAACTGTTAATCGATGGTTGTTATTTCTTAACATTCAGGAAAATGGAACTGCATCTCTGGATTTTCAGGGACCCTAGGATAAGGTTATACACAAACTGGCTTGTGATCAATTTTTAGTTATTTGGATTTTTTGTTGAACAGCTTAAATGTGTTTGATTCATGCACTTGAATTACCTTAGATAATCTATAAAACAATTTACATGATTTTACTCTCTCCGTCCCATAAAAAGTTCAATCCTAGCTTTTGAAAAAAAAATCCCACAAAGAATGCAATCCTAAAAAATAGATCTAATCACCTTCCTAATTAAGTGGTCAGATCTGATTTGCATGGCAAAACTTAGTGCATTTGGCAAAGAAATGAGGGTATTAAAGTCTTTTCATTCCTCTACTAATCTGCCCTAAAAAACTGAAATTGCACTCTTTCATGGGACGGAGGGAGTATGTGTTGTTTGTATAGTTAATTCGACTATAATATATGGCAGGAAACATTGGATTCCACCTATAGGCCTTGGGCTTCTCTTGAAAAGCAAATTGTCTTGTCCATCTCCAAACTAATTATGGATGCTAGAGACTACGTCCGGTTCCGCGCTGTCTGCAAGAACTAGAACGATGCCGTCGATCCTAGTGCTGACACATGCTTTCAGCCCTGGATCATGACGTCCGAGTACAATGAATGCCTATAGTTTCAGACATTGGATGGGACCTGGTCTGCATGCATAAATGTCCCGGTTCTAAAGGGCAAGACAGTGGCTAAGTGCGGTATTTCCCTGCCCTTATTCGTGGAAGGAATACCGGTTATGACAGTGGCCTCCTTATCGGTATCAATAATAGAAAGAATGCTAAGGGCGTGGTTGTCAACCCGCTGACTGGGTGGAACACTGAACTGCCGCCCCTGCCGAGTACCATCCAAGGCAAGGCTGAATATGGATTTGTCATATCAAACAGTGTTGAGAGTAAATGTATTGTCATTGTCTACACCAAGCACACCAAGCAGGATCCCTTGAGTGCAGCAGTATGTAAACTTGGAATTGATGAGGAGTGGATCACCGAGACTTACACCAGCATTAGGAGGTTCTGGCTGCAGATGGAGGATCATTTCAAACCATGCCTGCAGAAGCACACAGTCGAACATGAGGATCAGGTGCTCTTCCTCTGTCGATCGTCCGAGGACTTTTTAGACACTTCCACCCGCAACAACTCAGTGAACTTTGTCTTCAGAGATGAGCCCAATTGCGGTGATGGTATCAGCCGCAGCAGCATGTACAACCTATATGGCAAGATCATATTGTGGACCTATGATGACTTCTCCTGCTATGTGTTCTCGGATGACAGATGCACTGACGTCAACAATATATACTACTTCGAGTTGTATTTTGGATCCAGATGCGAGCTGAGGAAGCGCAGCTTAGATGGTGTCGATGTCTGCATGAGAGATATAACCCAAAAGTCACAGAATGGTTCTAGTTGGTTTGATTCAGTCAGATTGTTCGTACCTACACTGATGAAAATCAGCAGTTGACTGACTAACATGTGGGCTCCATGTCAGTGACCCAACTACAGAGGATCTCATTCCGATGAAAATGTAATCCTATGCAGTATTGCTAACTCGGTCGTATCCACCTGTATATACCACCTCTTTTCTTTTCTTTGATCGTGTCTTTCTGGATCTAGATGGGACGCTCGGGCTTGTGGCTCTGCATTGGCATTCGGGCTCCTCCGGATCACTGCAATTGCCCATGGCCCCCCTTCTTCCAGTTCCCAAAGCCCCCAGATCCGGCTGGATCTGCAATCGTGAGCTCTATGTTGCCTCAGTAGTCATTTAATCCAGTCATTTGATCCATGTGTGTGCTCCATGTTGCCTCAGCAACCATTTAATCAACAAGAACCATCATTATAAAATAAAGCAACAGGAATCACATGACACGACCTGCTCAGCACGTAGGTTGGGACGTTGGGTTACGCACGCATATTAGTCTATTTTAGGGTTTAGTTAGGGTTGTGTTTGCGGCTACGCATGAGCTATAGTGCGTGGTGCCCACCCGGGGAGACACAAGGTTACTCGTTTGAGTGACACTTCAATTCTGCGTAACCTTCAGCCACACAGTTACGCATGATATATGCTAGCTCCGTGGTACAACAATTTGGGTTACACGCACAAGACCGGATGCAGCGTGGCGTTTGCGTAACCCGGCCAGTGTTAACGCTGTCGGTGTTGCAGGAACAATGCAGCATGGCTATTAGGTAACAGAGCTAGTGCAGGTTACACGCTAAATCGACTCGACCCAGGTTGCAGCATGCAGCATGGATCCTTCGTAACCTAGCGGGCGCAGGTTACACGCAGAATTGACACCACTAGATGCATTTGTTTGTTGTGTATGTTTGGTAGAAGGATGTAGCTTCAGAAAGACTCTTCGGATCAATTCCGAATTCATAATATAACCCTGTTTGGATCGGATGGTCAGCCACTCCTGAATGCTAGTGCATTATTTGCAGCACTATTTTCTATTTTTATTGTTTTAATTACTACTAAAATTCTCTACATACAAAGTTCCCAAATAAATATAAAGTCGTGAATAGGATAGGAAGGTACGGATTTCATCTCCCCTTTCGGTTTCGGTTGTATAGTCCTAAAATGTCCTATCCAGGCTCCATTCCACGCCTCAAGCATTTACGAGGCCAGATCATCCTCATCCCAACAGAAGAAGCATCCGGATCCGGATCGAGAGAGCTTGTTCCCTCCCTTGGCTCCCCAGCGGCGCGCAACAGGTTGGATCCATCGATGGCTCCCACGGTGGCGGTGGGGAAGGCGGCGGCGAAGCAGCAACACACGGGGAAGGCGTTGGCGCTAGCAGCGTACGACGCGTCCGGCCACCTCGTGCTGCTCACCATCACCCACAGGTACGTCTGGACATGTCGTGTACATGTGTCTTGCTAGAAATTGTCCCATGACGGCTAGGTAGTCGCCCGTATCGATCTAGCCGCTTGGGTCTCGACCTCACCAGCATACCCCCACCACCGGCAGGGCTGTGCCCGGTCGGCTCCGGCGGTGTTGCGAGCCCGTACGTCCGATCTGATTGATGGTCCGTAACAGCGGAGCCGGCAACAGATTTACTTGCATGTCTTCATCGAATAATCTATCCCCAACCTATATCGTCTTGCGCTCTAAAGATTCTTTTGGCAAACAGGAGTTAAAGTTAATAAAAGACTCCAGATACCATATAGGTCATCAACAATCCAAATTCAATCGGCGTAAGCTCTCGTAGTTTAGGGACTACCTAGGGGATACTCTTATGTAAACGGTCCTAGCACATACCATTGTCGATCGGTATATATCTTCAATAGCACCATGGATATGTCACAATCGTAGACAGCAATGCCCGGTATGCCACAAATCTGGTGATCGAGATGTCCAGAATTTCCAGTCTTTTCTGGATCATTAGAGCTTCAGAATTTTCTTCCTGTGTGGTGCTGCAAGTTACTGATATGGCTTTGTAGTAGTTTCTCATCTTCGAATGAGAAAAATAGTGAGCGTTTTTTATTCGCCATGTTTATCACCTTTTGTATAGATTTGTTTAAAGGAATTAATTAATTCATCAGAAACGAAGATAGCTTGCCTGCATGATGTAAAATTTCACAAACAATCGTTTTATTGGATTGGATAGCTAGTGACTGACGATTATATTGGAGTATCAGATTCTGGAGATTATTGTACTGTCGATATATACACGTGCTAAATTATGTGCACTATTAATTCTTAATGATGTAGGAGCACCGGAGATGATGATGTAGCGATAAAGATTCTTTACTGTGGGATCTGTCAGTCTGATTTGCACAGCATCAAGAACGAGTGGAATAACGCCATGTACACCGTCGTACCTGGGTACGTGACTTGCCCTGTTGCCCATGCCTTGCTACTGTTGCTGTTCATTACTTTGGTTTATTTTTTTAGGTTCAGCTTTGGTTTATCTTGCAGCTCCAAATGAAGCTCTGTCAAACAGTTTGCTCAAAAGTCAAAACCGACTTCATCTTTGGAGCATTAGAGTACTTGGAGTCATTTTGTATAGAGAAATCAAAGTTTAAAAAATCCAAAGGAGCCAAAGCTGTACCAAAGAAGGATTTTTATCAAATTGTGACCTCTGAAAATACTGAACTTCTCTTTTGTCCATGTGTTGTAGTCACGAGATAGCTGGAGTGGTGACGGGGGTAGGCAAGAACGTAACCAAGTTCAAGGCCGGCGACCACGTCGGCGTCGGCTGCATGGTGAACTCGTGCCAGTCCTGCGACAGCTACGACAAGGGCTTCGAGAACCACTGCAAGGGCATCATCTTTACCTACAATGATGTCGACCTCGATGGCACTGTCACCTACGGCGGCTACTCGAGCAACGTGGTTCTCCACGAGCGGTTCGTGGTCCAGTTCCCCGACGCAATGCTGCTGGAGCAGGGCGCGCCGCTGCTGTGCGCCGGCATCACAGTGTATAGCCGCATGAAGTACCATGGCCTGAACGTGCTCGGGAAGCACATCGGCGTGGTGAGCCTGGGAGGGCTAGGCCACATCACTGTGAAGTTCGCAAAGGCGTTTGGGATGAAGGTCACCGTGATCAGCTCAACGCCAGCGAAGAAGGAGGAGGCCCTGGAGCGCCTTGGCGCTGACGCATTCATCATAAGCAAGAACGCTGACGAAATGAAGGTGCTGTGAGAGAAATACAACATTAAGTGTTTCGTATTGAACTGATGAACTGGATCATTAATTTCTCACTCTGCAACGTTGGGTCTAATATTTTTTGGCAGGATGCAGCTGGCACCATGGACGGCATCATCAACACGGTGTCTGCCAACATCCCCATGGCCCCATACATGAGCCTGAGGAAGACCTACAGCCAAATGGTCATAGTCGGCCTGCCCGAGAAGCCACTGGAGATCCTGCCGCTTGATCTCATCATGGGCAAGTCCTCACTAAATGATCAATCTGTTTTATGAGAAATTTGCTTGCTTTTAGCAAACAGGCTGGGTACCTGCTGAAACTGTCAATTAACTATTCATGTGCGTGTGAAAAAATACCTGCAGGGACCTTGGCGGGGAGCTGCATCGGCAGCATGACTGACACACAGGAGATGATCGATGTGGCGGGGAACTATGGCGTGACGGCGAACGTCGAGGTAGTGGAAGCGAACTATGTGAACACGGCCATGGAGCGCCTCACCAAGGCCGACGTCAAGTACCGCTTCGTCATCGACATTGACACCACTCTCAAGAGCTCCGAGTGATCACAATCCAGAATCTTACCGTGTCATAATTGGTGCTCAATGTATAGGTGCGCCATTTCATCAGTGTCTGAAGCCACCAAATGACCTCGGGTACGCAGGATCGACACGACTCGCTGTGTTCCGCGTAAAGGCCAACAATTACAATTGTCGCATTACTGTAATGCTAATTAGCAGTTTCTGATTAAGTTGGTTGTGCTCCTATCTTTTGGTTGTAAGATCGGAGTACTGTACTTTGCATTGATGTTCGTTCGAAAAACGTGAACATATTCTACCAACAAATCAACAAATAATTCAGTCCGGTCTGGTCACTTTTTTCTTATCAGTAACATCCACCCGTTGCCATCCTTGTGAGGCCGAGGCACCCATTGCCACAACTTCCCATGGAAGGTGGTTGCCATGCCCGTCACCAAGAGATCGCAGACGCGTTGGTCATAGGGTGCGGGGACCCACACATCTGCCACTCAACAGGGGACTCATCAACGACATTTTTGTCATTGTCGGAAGTGGTAACAACAAGTAGTATAATATATTATACAAAAAATATATTAGTGTACATAAGATAATTATTTGTATATGCTATTCACAGTGGAGCAATAAAATAGAAAAAAAGAAAAGAAAAGAAAAACCCCCAAAAAAGGAGAGCACATATGAATTGAACCCAGGTACTTAGGTTTAAGAGTCGAGCACAAAAGGAGAGCACACAACAAATAGGCTTCAGATCCAATGTACTCTTTATGCGTAAACTACATCCACTAGGTTACGTAGAGTCAGTGCTGCTGCATAGGGCAACTACGACTGGGTAACGTACAGACTCGGTTACGCACCACTCAGGCAACACCGTCTCGCAGGTGCAGGCAGCACTGATAGTGCATAACCAAACGGGTGTAGGTTACTCGCAGAATCGACAGGACCGGATGCAGTAGGGATGGTGCGTAACCCGTGGCTGGGTGTAACCTACACTAATGTTGTCGATCATCGGCCACGCACGCCGTTTGCATGCATCGATGCAGATGCTTGAAGTTGCACCGGCCGGTTTCCTACTAGTTCACTAGTTGGTGCTGGCCTGCTGGCCTTCTTGTCACCCTTCCCTAGCTATGCTAGTAGTACACAGGTATTTTAGTAGTATCTTGAGTGTCGACTAGCACCACATCAATTTTACTAAAATTTTTCTACGACCCAAAAAAACCTGACTAGCAATTGACACATGTACCCAAAAAAAACATGACTAGCAATTGACTATACATGTACCACGAAGTTATTTGTGCAATGTAACTGAGGAGAGCTATAGTAGAGGGACGGCGTGTAATAATGATCATACATAGATTTCATTATTCACTGAATGGATCGCTAGCTGTTGACTATTACATATACAACATATAAAACAAGGAAGCGAAACAAATCAGGGTTGCTAAGAACAAGCAAACTAACAGCCCTTTCCTTGTAAGCCTAATCCTCCAGTTGCGCCGTCCGGCCCTGACAGCAGCAGGAGGAGGAGCATCATCAGCCGCAAGAGGTAGAGCAGCCAAACAACATTCTTCTTTTGTTCCCATGTAGTGTACTCTAGATAGAGTAGACACCCAGCCACAGGTTATGCACCATCCCATACTGCATCCGGGCGTGTCGATTCAGCGCGTAACCTACACGCGCTTGGTTACGCAAAATCCACGCAGCATCCGGTTGAGTCGATCTTGCGCGTCACCTGCACCAGCTGGGTTGCGCACGGCTCGGTGGTGCGTGCGACACAGAATTAGTTGTGCATGTAACCTACACCAGACATGGGTTACGCACCATCCCATGCTGCATCCGGTCATGTCGATTCAGTGCGTGACCTGAACCAGGTGGGTTACGCACGGTTCGGCGACACACCAACCGGCTGGGTCTCGAGTTGATCCAGCGCGTCACCTGCACTAGCTGGGTTTCGCACGGCTCGGTGGCTCGTGCGACACCGACTTGGTTGTGCGCGTAACCTACACCCAGCCACGGGTTATGCAACATCCCTGCTGCATCCAGTCGTGTCGATTCAGCGCGCCACCTGCACACACTTGGTTACGTAAAATCCTTGCTACATCCGGTCAAGTCGATCCCGCGCGTCACCTGCACTAGCTAGGTTACGCACGGTTCGGCGATGCACGAGCCGGTTAAGCACGGAGTAGGTTACACACCTTCAAGACGGCTGGCTGCATGGTGCAACACTGACTCGGTTACACACTATGTCGGTTACGCACCATTCAGACTGCATGGTCCAGTCAACACCGACCCGCTGGGATCTGCATGTGCACGGAGGTTGAGTGGAGTACGTAAGCTTCAGAGCTTCGGTTACGCAGGAGCCACGCTCTGTGGTGCAAGCCTGCAACCGCCTGGTTACCTCCACGGTGTGCAGGTGGGCGGTGATGAAAAGGTCGCTTGGGTTACGCACACAGCATCGCGGTGATGAAAATACCCACGTTGATGTGCACAATACGGGAATAATAAAAATTATGGTTCATGCGGAAATACTGCGTGAATATCAGATCGGGATCCTGTGTTTGTTCGGCCTATATGTACCCTCACGGCCTCTCATTGGACCTTGTATGGCGACATGTTGGTTGTTGGCCCGGTAGGGGAGGTAGCATCGTCAATTTCCCGTCCCGGTGTCGGGAGTCAGGAGGAAGACGTCGTGGTGGAGATCATTTAGGACAGGAGGAGGGAGGACGTGGAGGCCGGTTTGTTCATCTGAAATTCTGAATACAAGTCGAAGGTATGTTGCCCCGGTTGTGGATACATCATTTCTCACTTTCTCAGCGTCCTGTATCTCTAGGATGATAGATCTTTTCTTTAACAGTATCTTATCAGTGCAGGTCAGCAGCGATGGAGCGCATGCTGCGGGGAAATTACCATCAGGATGGTGTTGGTGCTGAGCATGGGCATGTTGTTGTAAACAGATCCAGTTACCAGCAGCGAGTGCGGTATTGCAGCATTTGCCGGATACCTGGGCACACCCGTGCCACTTGTGGTCGTGCGGCGGCAGGATACTCGCTATCAGGAAGGATCTGCGGTGATTGTGGTGCACGAGGCCACCACGAAATTATTTGTCCCAATGTTCCGCAGCCTAGGATTAGTACAACTGAAAGGTAACGCATTTAGGTGTAGTGCTTATGTTGCCGTAGGTAGTTGATTTATATATGAACGTTCCATCAATCTTGTATGCCGAGTAATGTGTTCCATGATGTATGGCGTAGTCCTTTTAACAGCGAAGATCAGAGGCAGGAAGCGGATCCTGGTGAAGTTGTACAAGACGAAACTCGTGGGAGGCATTGCAAATGGCACAAGATGCAGAAGCTAGCATCGTCCATGTTTTAGCTGTAGCAGTTGGTTCATAGGTTTGGTAGTAGTTTTAGGTTCACTAGGTTATTCCCCGCTCGTTGCTGCGGGATTTGAGAGTGAGATTACATGGATTTGACATACTATCAATTTCTTTAGTAAAACAAACTAATCATGAATACAATTGTATGTATATGCTATTGTTGCTGAAATATTGTTCCTGCAAGAATCGAAGATCCCGCAGCCTTGCATTGTGTTTTGAGCAGCAATGGAGTTCTCTGGACGAAGAAGACGGTGTCGGCATCGGCGCCGGAATGTTAGAAATGGGCTAGCGGCCAGGCAATCAGCCCAAGTTTTATGTCCCGCTAGCCCTTTGAAGCCCATATGGCCACATCCCGGCCGCAGGAGGCATCTTCCTCCCTGTTCTCGCGTTGGCCGCCGTCGCCCCGTCCCCAAAATTCCACTCGTCGCTCCTGCCTTCCGTTCGATGTTGCCACCGCGCCACCAAAAAACATTGAACCCTAGCACCTAGCGCTAGCGGCATGGAGAGCGGAGACCCTGATCCAGCGTTGGGGCCCGGCGCCGGAGCGACCGCTTCCTCTCCATCTACAGCGACAGCACCGCCGACAGGCACAAGCAGCACAGGAACTCTGGCGGCGGCGGGCACAAGCAGCACTACTCAGTCGAAGTGTTGCCGCGCTCGCCGCTACAATTTCCCTCTGACTAGGTCGCGGGCTTCGATCCCTGCTTCGATGGCGCAAATTTCAATCGAGAGTTCATGGCATTAAAGTTGTGTGCATTAAAGTGAAAAAAATACACCTCACAACCAAACACCACCCTGAATCAGGAAGCCGTGACCGTAGTGACGAAGAACAGAAAATCCATCAACTAGACAACCATTGGCAACTTCTTAGATTACACCAACCCATGAAAGGATAACTCACATGGCTACATTACATCACATTTATGCAAAGACATTTGAAGAACCTGCATCAAGTAAATGCATACCACCAGCCCCCAGAACCAGGGAAGACATCAAAACCACATTTTGCATCGATCGATCCTTCGTAGATGGAAATGCGATGGATGGGATGTACATCGGCTTAGATCAGATGAACGGAGTGATCCACACAGGCTCGATGTCGGCGGAGTGGCCACCAGTGACGGATACCCCCATCACCTCGTGGTCCAGCAGCGAGTACTCGCAGATAGGTTGCGGTGCCCGCATCTTCAGCACCCGCTGCGCACAGTAGAGGTAGCTCTCGCGCAGCCCTGCCGCCGCATACAGCGCCACGGGCACCACCACTGACCCCACGAACAGAGCCTTCCCGGCCATCTTCTCCACCGTGATCCACTTCTGTAGATCTGCCGACACCAAGATCTGGACCTGCACCTTGCGCTGTGCACTGTAATGCTTATGGATCTACACAAGCAGGACCTTCCCGTCGCTCTCCACCAGGTACATTAGCGAGTCCCGGCCGTCAGGATCGTGCCATCACGCAGATGCGAAACCACCGCCGCGCGCGTAAGCAAATCTGCACGGAACGACAATACCGCCCCGTTGTGGCCTAGCGCATACAGACAGCTGAGGCAGAAGACCATGTCTCTGAAGCCTCGTGCTCGGTTCCCTCGTGGACGCCGATGGTCATCCATGCGTCGGAGACGGACGGCTGGTGCAGGACAATCGTGCCTATTCGGCTCAGTAGGGCAGCGGACCATCCCGGGATGATTGGCGGTGCGAAGAGGACAACCTTTGACACCAGAAACACTAGAGGAGGTGGGAGAGCAAGGATTCGGCTGGACGCGGGATTGTATGAAGTACCGGAACGGCAAACCAGAGAGGGGGGAGTGAATGGGAGCCGATAAAAATTCTACTCAAGAATTCGGCCTATGAACCCAATTTCACTCGGACACCTCCGCAAGCTTCTCTTGCCAAGTCCACGTAGCCACTGGAGTGCTACTGAACCTAGGAGCAAGATCCAACCAACAGCAACCCAAAATACGCAGCGGAAAACAACTCGAAACTGCTGCTGGCAACCAAAACCGGTCAGGCCGGTTTCTGAAACCGGTCAGACCGATTCTCTGGGACTTAGCCTCTCACAGGCAGGGGAAACCGGTCAGGCCGGTTTGGCAAACTGGTCAGGCCGGTTTGGCAAACCGGTCAGGCCGGTTTTGTCCAGGAAATCCCCAAAAGACCTTCGAGACCAAAACTGCCCCAAACCACCTCAGGAACCTCTCCACCTTTGAACAAGAAAAGCCATAGCAAGAACAAGACTCTCCTGCTCAAAAACCTTCACGACAGCCCACTGGGGCTAAACCGGTCAGACCGGTTTGGGAAACCGGTCAGGCCGGTTTTGCCTGGACAGTCGGGAAGAACTCAGCCCGCGGGAAAAACCTAGCCTTCACCTCGATCGATCTCCCGATTCATTCCACGGATCAAAGTGAGACTTTGGGGATAGCTGGGTTACCTCGTGGGGTACCTTTGGCTAGAAGCTCGGTCCCCAAAACCTACTCAATCAAGAGGAATCGGAAGTCAACCCTCAAGAACACCTTCCCATGGAATCCACCGAAAACCCCCAAATTGAAGCCATTTCGGAGGGTTTGTTGGAGCAAGATCACCAAGCAAAGAGGCTCAAGGTCCTCATACGTGACATCCAACAAGAATCCCTCAAAGAAACGCCCCCAAAACTTCCCCACGGAAATTCCAAGAAAAGGCTCCGAAAATGAACAAAAAGGGAAAACGGGAAGAACACAATCAAGCCTTGAGGAACCACGCCGAATCATCTATACATAATATGAAGGTTCATACAAAGTCTAGCTTCCGCCCGATCATCCTTCCCTCTCACAAGATCTCACCATGAAGCTCTCAAGCTAGTCCTAGAAATTCCAAAGGAAAAAGGAAGAGGAAAATAGCAAAACAAAATGAGCTAGGGTTCCAAGAGATGACTGCCATCCTCTCACCACTTGGGTTATATGGAGGCAAGCCGAAAGACTAAAATACCCCTAAAGCCTAAACTAGGATACACGCCCACCAAGGGCACTTTGGGAAATTGTCTTTGTAACACCATCGGACGGATGCCCGGCGACCGCACTTCGCTTAGCCTCGACGCAAGCCTTGCAATCCCGACGCGTGTCCTCCGCTTCGAAGCTTCCGGCGCCCTGCGACCCCAAACCGGTCAGACCGGTTTCCCAAACCAGTCAGGCCGGTTTTGGCCTGACAGCCACGCCCGGTCTTCGGCCTCGGCTTTGTGGCTCAGCCGAGTAACCCGGTGGTTTTCTGGTGAACCACCGCAAACCCCGCGAACTTGATGTAGCCTCCGCCAATCACCACTCATGACTCGGCTCTCACAAAGTCCCGGCTCGACCTTGGTTTTGAGGCTCAACCAAGAAACCGTCCACCGACTTCATCTTGCTGTTCTTGCCACCATGCGGCCCGCACTTGACCCTGCTGGCCACCGGGTCCCTCGAACCAAGCCTACTTGTCTTCTCCACACCTGGAGGCCTCACCGGCGACGACCTTTTGCGCTTGTTCTTCACCTGCACCAACACCAGTCAAGCCGCAACCTGCACCTGCAATACTTAGCCAAGAATCAGCCCACACAACGTTGTCAATCACTCATCACACCAGGAAGCGACCATCCACCGGTCCTCGAACCACACATGGTCCTCAATCTCCCCCTTGATGAGTGCATTGACAACACACACATTTGGTAATCAATGAGAAAAGGAACAGAAAAGAAACGACTAAAAGAAAACTCAAACAAGCGATCGAAAGCCAAACAACGGCAAAGAGCAAGATCACTTGAAAGAGGAAAGACTCGGTCCCCTTAGGCAAGGGCAACGGCTCGACACAACCGAGTCAAAAACAAGCTCAAGCAAAGAGCAGAAACCACCAAAGCATACAAGAGCTCCCCCTGCACATATGCATACTCCCCCTGGACATGTGCCAACTCTGGGCACAAACCGGTCAGACTGGTTTCCCAAACCGGTCAGGCCGGTTCCACCAAACCGGTCAGGCCGGTTCCCAAAACCGGTCAGACCGATTTACTCAGCAGAAACACCCCCCAAGAGCCAAAAATGCAAAAGAAATGCACAAGCTCCCCCTTGACTGTTGGGATAGGTTCTAGGGATGCAAAGCAACTTTTCTCAACCAACATTTCTCCCCCTTGTTGCCAATGCATGAATCAAGGCTCAAATTTGGAAAAGATGCAACTAGAGCTTCTCAAATAGACAAAACTCATCACAAGATGCTACACATGATCAAATGAGCAAGTTAGAACTCTACAACATCGTATGAACATCAACTACATGATCACCAAGTTTCACAACCATTGGGTAAAGCTAAGAGAGAATTGAGCATTTTTGCGAAAAATCACCCTCTAATGAGCATAGTCCTAAACATGAGCAAAACATGTCAAAATGGCAAAGCCACACAAACTTCATGCTAGGACAACCATTCTAAGCATAAGACCATCATAAACACCCACAAGTACCTCATGTCATGTCAAAGCATACCGAGCCATGTGCTTACTTCTATGTATGAGACTTCTCATTGGTAAGCAACATGCAACGGTTTAGCACCCAAAAGCAAGTAAATTAAGCACATATGACATGGGAGCACATTTTCCAAGCAATTTACATTTCATTTTCAGATTTATAGTTGGTACATGAAATGTCTTTGCGACAAAAAGGAACTTATGCCCCTCCACAAGATGAAGCAAGGGGGCTAAACATTCATGATGGCAAATGAGCCTTTGGCCCCATATGATCAAAATAAGCTATCCAACCACAAATTAAGCATAGCCAAGCCACAAAAACATGTCAAGATCATATAAAGGCATTTACTCACAAGAGAGAATATATATGACATTTTTGAAAGACATAGCTATCAACCATGGATATAAATCAAGATCATCAAGAGCTAAGCCATACTAAGCCATATCATACCAAACTAGCTCACAAGATCATATATAGCATATCATGGTGAACAATGTATATAGGAGAAGCTTTTCCTACACAATGCATATGATACAAAATGCATGCAACCTAAGATACAAAGATCCCTATACATCATGTTACATATGCCATGCCAAATGCAAGAAATGCACAAAGGAAAGCTATACATATGATACAAAGGAGCTCCCACACACCCAACTCAAGAAATCAAACAAACACCAAGCTCCCCCCGCAAACGAGTGAAAGTTGCTTGATCTAGGGGTTTGGTGAAAATATCGGCTAGCTGGTCATGTGTGGGTACATGGATCAAAGCGATTTTTCCTTTCTCTACGTTGTCTCTCAGGAAATGATACCTCACTTCTATGTGCTTGGTTTTGGAGTGGAGCACTGGGTTATTTGCAACGCTTATGGCACTTGTGCTATCACATTGAAGTGGGACATGGGTATACTCCTCACCAAAGTCGCTCATGGTGTATGTGATCCAAAGGAGCTGAGAGCAACAACTAGCTGCGGCCACATACTCTGCCTCGGTAGTGGATTGAGCAACACTCGACTGTTTGCGGGAAGACCAAGACACCAAAGAGAAACCCAAGAACTGGCAAGTCCCAGAAGTGGACTTCCTATCCAACCGACAACCGACAAAATTCGCGTCCGAAAATCCATGAAGAGCCAAAGAAGAAGACGCGGAGTACCAAAGGCCGAAGTCGGGAGTATGACGCAAATACCAGAATATGCGCTTGACTGCTTGCCGATGCGAAGTACTCGGAGACGCTTGAAAACGAGCGCACAGACATACCGAGAATTGGATGTCCGGCCTCGTCGCCGTCAAGTAGAGGAGTGACCCGATCATGCTCCGGTACTCCTTCTGGTCCACGTGTTCACCTTCCTCGTCCGCATCAAGAGCTGTAGTCATACTCATAGGCGTCGCCATGGCCTTGGAGTCCTCCATCTTGAACTTCCTCACAATGTCCTTGGTGTACTTAGCTTGGTGCACAAATGTTCCTTCCTTTGATTTCTTGATCTGTAGCCCGAGGAAGAACTGCAACTCACCCATCATGCTCATCTCAAATTCCCTGCTCATGTCCTCTGCAAACCTTGCAACAAGAGAGTTAGACGAGCCACCAAAGACAATATCATCCACGTATACCTGCACAATCAGGATATCTCTGCCCTGCCTGAGGAGAAACAAGGTCTGATCGACCTTTCCCATCTCAAACCCTCTCTCAAACAGGAACCCCCTCAACCTGCCGTACCAAGCTCTAGGCGCCTACTTCAACCCATACAGCGCCATCCTCAACTTGTACACCCGGTGGGGGTACTTCTCAGTCTCAAACCCCGGTGGTTGCCTCACATACACTACTTCCTCCAAGACAACATTTAGGAAAGCACTCTTGACATCCATCTGGTACAACTTGAACCCTTTAGCCACGGAAAAGGCTAGAAGGATCCTGATCGCCTCCAAACGAGCTACGGGAGCAAAGGTCTCCTCGTAGTCGATCCCCTCTTTCTGTGAGTACCCCTGAGCAACAAGCCTCGACTTGTTCCTCACCACTTCTCCTTTCTCTCCCTCTTTGTTTTTCTACACCCAATTTGTCCCAATCGGCTTACACCCTGGGGGAGGGTCAACCAATTCCCAAACTTGGTTCCTCTCAAAATTCTCCAACTCCTCATGCATCGAATTAACCCAATTATGATCAGATAGAGCGTGTCCAATGTCTTTGGGCTCAAAGGTGGCAACAAAAGCAGCATGAGCGAAATGAGAATTGTTCCGAACCCTCGACCGTGTAGTACGTTCATTCATGTCGCCGATGATCCTCGAAGCTGGGTGATCCACTTGCACTCACCGGGGAGGTTCTCGCCTTGATGCTACCTCCCCCTCAACAGCAGCTTCTTCTTGAACTGGGTTTGTCGTTGTAGGTGTGGGAGAAGGGCCATCCACCACCGTAGTCAAAGTAGTAGGTACATGCTCTGCCGCGGGCACCACACCGCTATCTTCATCATCTCCATGTTCACGCTCCTCCTCCTGGAAAATCTCCTCGCGAAGTTCGTCGTCACCTGCACACTCAAAGACAAGCTGACTACGTGGCTGTGTCTCATCGAAGGTTACCTCGCAAGTCTCCACGATTTGGTTAGTTTCAAAATTGAGCACTCGAAAGGCTCTAGAATGAGATGCGTAACCAAAGAAAATGCCATCGACAGATCTAGCCTCGAACTTGTCCAACTTCTTACCTTTCTTCAGGATGAAGCATTTGCACCCAAACACATGGAAGTGACTCACCTTGGGTGTGCGCCCGTGCATCAACTCATAGCACGTTTTCTTCTTGTGAACCCTGAGGTAAATTCTGTTCGATACATAGCACGCGGTATTCACCACCTTAGCCCAGAACCTTCTCGGAGTCCTATGCTCATCAAGCATCGTCCGAGCCATCTCGCACAAGGTTCTATTTTTCCTTTCCAGCACGCCGTTCTGGGGAGGCGTATAAGGACTCAAAAACTGGTGTTCAAGACCCAAGTCATGGCAAAAGGTTTCGAAGCGAGAGTTTTTAAATTCTGAGCCATTGTCCCTGCGTATCGCTCGTATGGCATCTCTGTGCCTCTCGTTTCTTAACCTCAAGACAAGATCTCGAACAAAACCAAACGTCTCCCCTTTTTCCTCAAGAAAGAAAACCCACGCATACCGAGAGTAGTCGTACACCACAACCAGGACGTACCACTTCCCACCCACAGATCGCACACGAGCTGGGCCAACAAGGTCCATATGGAGCAACTCGCATGGACGCTCTGTCATCACATCGGTGAGGGGTGGATGGGAAGAGGCTACCATCTTAGCATGCCGACACGGCGCACAAACCAACTCTTTCTCAAACCTCAGCCGTGGCAATCCTCGGACCAAATTGAGTTTACTCAAGCGAGACAAAAGGTCAAAGCTTAAGTGACCCAACTTCCTATGCCACTTCCACAACTCACTCGAAGATCCAGCCAAGAAACAACGCTTAACACCAGAAGACTGAGAAAAATCCGCTCAGAACACTTGACCCTTGGGAATGACCATGCAAACTAGGTCCCCTCGAGAATCTAAAATCCGAGAACCACCAGGCCGAAACAACACCTCAAAGCCCTCATCCAAAAGCTGGGACACGGAAAGCAAATTGAACCCGAGCGATTGAACAAGAGCAACACGCCTGAGAGTGACCTTGTCACTTACCTTAATCTCACCTTCTGACAACACACGCCCTCGCCCATTGTCCCCAAAGGTGATGTATGTCTTGGACACCACCGGAACGAGACTTGAGAACCACCCCTTGTCCCCGGTCATGTGCCTCGAGCAACCGGAGTCAATCAACCAAACGTTCCTCAAGTCTCCCACCTGAAATTCAAAAACGAGAATGTGAGTGAGCAAACGACTCTGCACTGGGGTTAGTACCAAAAGAGTAAAACCAGTGCCGAGCCATTTGCTCCAAAGTGGGGTTAGCACAAACCAAATCATCATACCTATCAAAGCTACCACCACGAAAACCACCACGAGAACCACCACTAGGGAACCACCCCTGACTCGCTGGAGGAGAACGAAAACCACGAAAGGAAGACCGTGGACCGTTCCTCCTCTCCAACTCAAAGCTACGACTCCTCCCAACATCGTATTGAGCACGATGTGGAGAACGTCTAGCAAACTGACCACCACCAGACTCTACATGCCAAACATCTGGACCACGATCAAAGGACCTAAACCGAGCCTCATCCCGAGCACGAAAACCAAACTGGTCACCCTGCTGTCTCCAAACCAGTCTGACCGGTTCTGGAACCGGTCTGACCGGTTTCGCTATGCGAGCAGCCCAAACCGGTCTGACCGGTTTCCAAACCGGTCTGGCCGATTTAATTCCTCCAGCAAGGTCCCTTCCACCCAAAGCACTCTTTTCTCCCCAAGCCGGAACTGTGCGAACAATGGCCTTATCTCTAGGCAGTGGCATACGAGACTTAGGCACACCATGAGGTGGGTTGTACCTGTCCTTGTTTGCCTACTCCTTAGCCATTCTCTCCTCTCGCTTCCTATTGAAGCAAAACTCTCCTTTGTGACCGTCTCTCCCACAATAGTCACAATGAAACCGGATAGGTTTTGGCTTTGGTTTTGGTTGAGGTTGCTCACTCGGTTTCTCTCCACTCGGCTTCTCAACCAGTTTCTCCTCACTAGGCTTCACACTCTCTTTCCCAAAGAAGTCATTCCCCAAGTTACTCTTGAACTTGATGGGTGTCTGGAAATCATTTGTGGAGTGAGGGAATATGGGAGGATCTGGGGTTGTGTCAAGTTTGTTTCTCAGTGGGTTAGGCTTAGGAGCATAGGCATTTTTGTGGAAGGTTTTTGGTGGAGCTTGGATATCACCAATCTTCTCTCCTCCCTCACCACTAGACTCTCCAACTTTCTTTGAGCCAAGCGCTTGCCCATCATAGCGCTTGTATGCCTCAATCATCATCCTAAGCTGCGGTTCATGACCCGATAACCAACCCATCATTTTTCTCAACACATCATTCTCATCCTGCAAGCGATCCACATAATGTGCAAGTTCCAGATTTTTCAAAGCATGCACTTCACAAGTAGAGCAAGAAGTGGGAACAGGTTCTTTCAGCTTAGCCTCAAGCGAAACAGTATAAGCATGCATCTCATCAATCTTTCCATGCAAAACAGGGCAAGAAGTACAAGCACCTAGCAAAGCAGGTCTAGACTTAAGCTCAGCCACTTCAACCCTAAGCACATCTAGTTCATCACAAGTAGAAGCATGCTTATCATTAAGAGCAGTAAGATCAGCTAGGTACACAGAGCAATCACAACAATCAATCTCATCAGAAACCAAAGGTGAAGCCTTAAGCGAATCAATCTCAAGCTTAGCATCTAGGTTCTGGGTTTCTAGCTCAGCCACACGGTTCCTAGCATTTTCTAGTGAGGCCCTAAGCTCTTTCCTCGTCTTCTTTGCCTCTCTAAGCATGTCATCACGATTATCAAGCAACTTGCCAAGACGCTCGTTCTCCTCACGCAAGAAGGGAAGCTCGTCACGTACCTTGTCGTCGGAGTCGGAGTCCGAGTCACTCTGGTGACTCTTCTTGCTGCCGGAGCTACGAGCCATGCCGCAGAAGCCATCTCGTGCGAAGCAGCTCAGCCCGCTCAAGTTCTTGGATGACCTCTTGTTTTTGTGCCGATCACCTTCGTCTTCACTGCTACTCGAGCTCGAGGAAGAGTAGGCGGAGCTGGAGTCGATGTCGCTCGCTCCAACCATCGCTCGAGCCTTCCTGCCGCGGCCGTCCTTCTTCCTCGACCGTCGCTCGTCCTTGTGCTTGTTCTTGTGCTTGTGATCGTGCCTCGATCGGTACTTGCCGTCCTTGCTCGACCGGTGCTTGTAGCCGTCCTTGTAGCCGTCCTTACTCTCCATCTTCTCCGGACAGTCGGCGACGAAGTGTCCCGGCTTGCCGCACTGAAAGCACATCCGTGCTGTCCTCCTTGTGTTCACCCGGTTCTCGTGCAGCCTCTCGAACCGCCTGGTCAGCAACGCCAGCTCGTCCTCTCCAAGCACGTCGAACTCCTCGTCTGACAAAGTTATCAAAGAAGACAAAGAGTACATCCTGGAAGATGTGTTAGCATTAGACTTAGCACCTTTGCCACCGATGAGAGCAAGACTATGAGAATCAGTCGGGCTCTCAAGACGGGCTGTCAAACCCCGATCAACCTCAGCAGACTTAAGCTTGGAAAACAGGTCGTTCACCGTCAGAGTGGTGTACTTCTCGGACTCAAGAATGGCCTCGACCTTTCCATCCCACACGGTACGATCCAGCACGTGTAAGAGCTTCACAGCCCTATCATGGTCATCGTACGGGAGGACGTCGACATTGGCCCTCATGTTGTTCACAACCACCGTGAACCGCTGGAACAAGGCATCAATAGACTCACCGGGGAGATGAGTGAAGTTCTCATACTCTCTCCGGTAAGTCGCATACAACCGTGCCTGAACCTCAGCATTCCCAGCACAAGCATTCTTCAGCTCCAACCAAATCCTACATGCTAGGTCCTCTGTATGAACCCGATCGAATTCGGATTGATGCAGAGCACGAAACAAGTAGTCGACGGCCTTGTTGTTGGCGTCGAACATGTCCCTCGATCCTGGAGCTAGGAAGTTAATCGGATGAACATAAGTTGTGTTCACTGTAACGTCCCAAAGGATCTGTCCCTTACCACGGAGGAACGCAGCCATCCGTCTCTGCCACATCTGGTAGTTCTTTCCATCGAAGTGCGGAGGACCCGATCCTCGTTCCCGGTACGCCATCTTTGGATCTTAGACTGGTTAGAGTCAATCAAGACCCGTAACCGGCTTTGATACCACTTGAAGGACCGGAACGGCGAACCAGAGAGGGGGGAGTGAATGGGAGCCGATAAAAATTCTACTCAAGAATTCGGCCTATGAACCCAATTTCACTCGGACACCTCCGCAAGCTTCTCTTGCAAGTCCACGTAGCCACTGGAGTGCTACTGAACCTAGGAGCAAGATCCAACCAACAGCAACCCAAAACACGCAGCGGAAAACAACTCGAAACTGCTGCTGGCAACCAAAACCGGTCAGGCCGGTTTCTGAAACCGGTCAGACCGATTCTCTGGGACTTTGCCTATCACAGGCAGGGGAAACCGGTCAGGCCGGTTTGGCAAACCGGTCAGGCCAAAACTGCCCCAAACCACCTCAGGAACCTCTCCACCTTTGAACAAGAAAAGCCATAGCAAGAACAAGACTCTCCTGCTCAAAAACCTTCACGACAGCCCACTGGGCTAAACCGGTCAGACCGGTTTGGGAAACCGGTCAGGCCGGTTTTGCCTGGACAGTCGGGAAGAACTCAACCCGCGGGAAAAACCTAGCCTTCACCTCGATCGATCTCCCGATTCGTTCCACGGATCAATGTGAGACTTTGGGGATGGCTGGGGTACCTTGTGGGCTACCTTTGGCTAGAAGCTCGGTCCCCAAAACCTACTCAATCAAGAGGAATCGGAAGTCAACCCTCAAGAACACCTTCCCATGGAATCCACCGAAAACCCCCAAATTGAAGCCGTTTCGGAGGGTTTGTTGGAGCAAGATAACCAAGCAAAGAGGCACAAGGTCCTCATACATGACATCCAACAAGAATCCCTAAAAGAAACGCCCCCAAAACTTCCCCACGGAAATTCCAAGAAAAGGCTCCGAAAATCACCAAAAAGGGAAAACGGGAAGAACACAATCAAGCCTTGAGGAACCACGCCGAATCATCTATAAATACTATGAAGGTTCATACAAGGTCTAGCTTCCGCCCGATCATCCTTCCCTCTCACAAGATCTCACCTTGAAGCTCTCAAGCTAGTCCTAGAAATTCCAAAGGAAAAAGGAAGAGGAAAATAGCAAAACAAAATGAGCTAGGGTTCCAAGAGATGGCTGCCATCCTCTCACCACTTGGGTTATATGGAGGCAAGCCGAAAGACTAAAATACCCCTAAAGCCTAAACTAGGATACACGCCCACCAAGGGCACTGGGAAATTGTCTTCGTAACACCATCGGACGGATGCCCGGCGACCGCACTTCACTTAGCCTCGACGCAAGCCTTGCGATCCCGACACGTGTCCTCCGCTTCGAAGCTTCCGGCGCCCTGCGACCCCAAACCGGTCAGACCGGTTTCCCAAACCGGTCAGGCCGGTTTTGGCCTGACAGCCATGCCCGGTCTTCGGCCTCGGCTTTGTGGCTCAGCCGAGTAACCCGGTGGTTTTCTGGTGAACCACCGCAAACCCCGCGAACTTGATGTAGCCTCCGCCAATCACCACTCATGACTCGGCTCCCACGAAGTCCCGGCTCGACCTTGATTTTGAGGCTCAACCAAGAAACCGTCCACCGACTTCATCTTGCTGTTCTTGCCACCATGCGGCCCGCACTTGACCCCGTTGGCCACTGGGTCCCTCGAACCAAGCCTACTTGCCTTCTCCACACCTGGAGGCCTCACCGGTGATGACCTTTCGCGCTTGTTCTTCACCTGCACCAACACCAGTCAAGCCGCAACCTGCACATGCAATACTTAGCCAAGAATCAGTCCACACAACGTTGTCAATCACTCATCACACCAGGAAGCGACCATCCACTAGTCCTCGAACCACACATGGTCCTCATTGTAGAGAACAACTGCACGTTGGTCGTCCATGGCCATGGCGATCCACCCTGCAGCCTGGCCGCACCACCACCCGCCATTGAGTCTCGCGGGGAGGGGGAAATGCAGGATCTTGCAGTGGTGGAGGCTGAAGAAGGCGAGATCACCGTGGGGGGCATGTCGGCGTATGTGGAGTCACGGTACCTCGAAAGGAAGGTCAGTCGACGGGAATGATTCCCGAACGAATTTGAACCAAGAGTCCGCCCATGATGACTGGGAGCTGGGGCATCACCCTGGATGTCGGCGGCAGGGTTGCGTGGGGAAACCATCTTGCTCAGTCTACTACTCCTAGACCATTATATATATATGTATGTGTCTGTGTGGGAAAATTGGTCTCATAGCATAGAAAGATCGCGATATCTGGAAATACCACAAACTTAGAGCGAGTACCACAGCTTGGGTTATGGTCTACTGATTCATGGTCAGAGCGAGTACCACAGCCTGGGTTACACGGCATGCTTCTACCTAACGCCAGATTACGTTAATGCCAAATGATATCTTGGAATTAGGGTTAAAGATATCCTATGTGAATCCAAATAGTAGATACTTGTCCTGAAACTGATAATGATATGGGAATTTATCACCTGCAACAAGATCAGGTTGCCTTTAGGAGTACTGCCAGGTATCGGATTATTCCCCTGCCTTTTGTAAGCAGCCACACCATCTTGTAGATTCTTAAGAGTATATAGACCCCAGTTCATCAAATGTAAGTCACCAACATTCTCAACTAGTCGCTGGACTTTTGCTGTAATAGCTAGGTTGGTATCAGGGTCAAATAAAACCTTGTGGCAAAACATGAAAAAATCTCGAAGAAACAAGTAATCGGCATGACCGTCTTTTTACTTCAGTCTGTTTGCAACCTCAGACAGTTTTATTGACGACCTTGTTTTTTCTCAACCACAACTGGCCATATTGACCTCTTTTCCCTTGATTGGTAGACCCATGATGTCCTTCACATCTGATGGCGTCAACGGGACCAGCTCGCTACCAAGCTTGAAACATGCTTGATCCAGATCGTACGTTTTGACAAGCGACATCAACAATGGACGATCTATGGTGATTGGTTTGATGTGTAGCAAGAAGTCGAACTTGATTGACTCTAGATTTTTCTTTCCTGCTGTTGAAGGCAGCCCAAGGACATCCGCTAGTCGTCTCGGCGTGCCTAGAATGCATAGGCTCGAGCGCTTCGAAGAAATGGTAGAAGTAGAACTGATTGGTATCTGGTCATGGAGAGAGAGAGAGAGGGTAATCAATAAGTGCGTCGTATGGAATTTGGATGGTGTACGTGTTACATACCTCCGGAGTAGACGGCAATGGGCCACCGGCATTGAAGTTGAGCCGCCGCCTCCGATGATGGGCGCTGCTGGTCGCAGGTGCTACCTTTTCTTCGCTAGGAGGCCGCTTCCTTGATGTCGTCGTCGACTGTGATTTGCCATCGGAAGTCACCATTGATTTTCCGTCAGAACTCTGTGTTGTCGGCATCGCATTGCCGTCTAGTGCGCCTTGCTTGTCAAGATAAGGGACACCAGATGATTTCTCCGCCGCGCCCGACATGAGCAAAATACCTATTCCTCATCCGCTTCCACGATCTGAACTTGCAGGGCCAATGGAGGGAGAGAATGTTAACCGCCTGAGAGAGAAAGAGAGAGATTGGTGGTGTTCCCGCGAAACCGTCGTTCATGCCGTAATGCACGCAATCAGTCGATGGAAAGGCATAACCGGATGCAGCATTCGTTGATGCGTAACCGAGCTGGTGTAGGTTACGCATATGGAGTAGTACATCTGAAGCCTATTTGTTACGCACCATGCAGCAGGGGGTGGTGCGTAAGCGTAACCTATGCAGGTTACGCGCACGACCCAGTCGGTGTCGCACGCGCCATGCAAAATCAAATAGGAGTACTCGACACTATTTACACAGTACACTTAACCATTTTCAACCGGTTATGCACGGTCCCTGTGTCATGTCGTGTGTATACTGACTAAAGAAGGAATGAGAGAATCTATAAGAGAAGTTTTTGAACTGAGGAAACAAACAAAGGAGTACTACGTACTACCTGGGGGCATGTTTAATTTGGATTGTTGAGGTAGATTTACAGTAAATTTGCTCCAATTTAACAATTTTGAGAAGTAAATGAAATTAGAGGGGGCTACATATTTGCTCCACCACATTTAACCCCACATGTTTGGCACATTTTGGGTGTGGGGAATTTGCCACATTTATCCCATTTACCCCATCCAAACACCATCCTGGTTGACAGCTGAAGAAGAAGCCATCACCCGGAGAGGTGGTTCTCTCCTAAAGGGCCGTTTGCCCCGTCTCTGTGATCTTTTTGCAATGGTGCGTAACCCGTGGTTGGGTGTAGGTTACGCGCATGACCCAGTCGTTGTCTCATGCGGCATCCAGAACGGATGAAGCAAACTGCGGAGGGGGCAGGCGGCTGTGGGCCCGCGGGTGCTGCGTCCCCATAAAGCACCATTTATTAGGATTAAGACGGGACGGGACTGTTGTGCTGAGTGCGTAACCGAAGCTGCCTTTTAGTTTTAGATGGCCGCAGGCGGCAGGCATGCTGTGTCGGTAACCCCTGGGGTGGCAGCACGAAGCATGGCACGTGCGTAACCGAGTGGCTGCTGCTTCCAAGTGAATGGTGACATGGCGTTTGATGTAAAATAAAAGTTGCTATGAGTACTTTGGTGTAAATTATTACAGTACAATACCATTTTTATCCATTACAAAACTATGAGAGTATGTTTCATTTGCATTAATTGTAAAATAATACATTAAAATTACTCCAAGCCATTGAACTTACAGAGCGCATATTGCAATATTTTAGCGTGTGCACTACTGAATTGTTATCAAAGGGGTTCACTACCGTAACCACCCCTTTGATGGCAACATATCCATGCGGCATGGTGCAACACGGACTCGGTTACGCACGACGGCACGAGCAATGTATAGTTTATTGATTAAGGTTAAAGGGAAACTCAAAATAAAATAACAATTTAACATTGCTCCATGACACATTACAATCCTGCAGGACTGTTCTAGATACCTCGAACAGCTCTACCAATATATATACTCCCTCCATTCTTAAATATGTGACACAATTGAATTTTTAATCTAACTTTGACCATCAATATATATTGACTAGAGTAAAATATCATAGGTACTAATAGCGTTTAGCAGTATGGTAGCGGATTAGTGTCGGTGTAGCAGACCACGGATAGCGGGTGCTATAGCGCGTGCTAAGTACAAATAGCAGAATGCAAGAAATAGTCACAAGTTTAGCGCATTAGCATCAAATTTACATCAAAATATTAAAGTTTTAAGTTAGTCAATTACATTTCACAACAAGAATCAAGAAAAAATAGATATATTTATTATTTAGGGATACATACTAATATTAAATTATCATATCCATAAATAAAGAATTCATTTATCAATCCATAATTATTGTACATCAGCTAACTAATTAATCAAAATATTATTGTTACCATTTAATTCGTATTAATATATCATTTGAACTAATGTAGCAAATAGCGGCTTAGAACGAGCAAAAGCGGCTCCAGTAGCGGACAATAGCGGCTGCTAAGTCCAAGCATGCTATCTTGAGTCCTCTACCTTATAGTGGTAGCGGCGCAGTACTGCCACCGCTGTAGCGGCCGCTATTGCAGGCGCTACGAACGCTATTTAGTAACTATGTATCATTATGTCTTTTGTCTAATGTACTTTGATTTCACCACATGTTTGTCGATTTGCAAGAATATTTACTAGAAAAGACGAATAGTCAAACAAATGACAAAAAGTCAATGGTGTCATATATTTAAGAATGGAGGTAGTAGTACGATATCATCAGAATGCATGGAAGTATAGTGGCACCTCCCAGCGAGCACCGTCTCTATAGTCGTAGCGGCACAACGGGCACGTCGTCTTCTCGTTGAACCACTGCGTGATGCATGTCATGTGGAAACGGTGCACGCACACTCGAAGGGTCTTGACATCTGCCCCTGGAGCCATGTCCTCCAGGCAGATCATGCAATTTGGCACGTCCTTGATGCAGTAATCCTTCAGCGGTGTCACCACGCAGCAGATGGATGTTATAGAGAGCTGGATGCACACCTTGCACCTGAAAACAGAGTTATCAGTCATGGCAACAGCGCGCTGTAAGATGCGACCCTCCAGACCGAAAGGGACTGCCACGTCCCAGTGAGGTACCGTTAGGCCCTCCTAAACATCAAGGTTGTTTAGGTTTTGCATCAAGGAATGCCTGATTAGGCTACAGCAGGAAGTGGGGTAGCGAAGTTTCGTAAGCTCGGGGTAAGCTAATGGAATTTCAATTTTGATGTTTTTGGTTCTGGGGCGAAGCCATGAGCTCCTCCTTTTGCCTTCAATGTCAATCAAGTCGTGCGTCTCCGTGATAGTCAGATCAAGCTCAAGTATGCTCGGCCAGAATCCTGTCGGACCGTCAGAGACCATGATTCCCTCTGTCATCTCGGCCGTGATGTCAAACATTAGCTTGGTGCATTGCACAACCTTGGGATCTGAAAAAATAGAAAAAGATGTATTTTTCATCCCTCAAGTATTGCAAAAGTGCATGATTCATCCATCATGTATCATTGGAACTAGTGCATGTATCATCCTCACCTTAGTTTAACATTGATTTAGTACGGCCATAGGACGGAAGTAGAGATACAGTAGGTACATGAATAATTAGACAGGCGGATCATACCGTTTATGACCCTAGAGAGAGTCCTGTTTGCCGAGGCAGCCATGCAAGGCTCGCGGCTCACCAAGGACAGCGGCGGCGCGGAGGAAAGATATAGAGTCGCAGACCTGCACTGCATGTGTGTGTATCAAAAGGTTAAGATATAGGGTTGTGGCGTAGTATGTGGAGGAAGAGGAACCGAAATTCTAGGCCGGTGCAGATCCATCCAATAGTCCAATACAGTAATGTACAAATTATAAAAGGGATGGTCGGGAATTGATCACGTTGACAGAGAAAGGGAACTCGAGGAGAGATCTCACCGAAACCACCAGGACGTTGGTCGATCGTCGGGGGTCGGAGAACCAGATCACAGGGGGACAACGACATTTAGGGTAGTATGTCCAAGGGCGATAGTGGGAGAGGCAGGGGCATGACGAGGCAGAGGCCGACCATAGCAATCGTCGCATTTATAATAATTCTATATAATATAAATAGTAAAGTACATGATGGCGGACGATGCCATCTATCTCGCCGCATTGTGCGCACTGACTGACTGTTTGCGTCAACTGCCACAGTACTATACAACTCTGTATCGTTCCAATTTTATCAGATGTCTCCGAAGAGATGCCATACAGAGTAGTAGCCGACCTGTGGTTTGGTTACACGCTACTAGTACTCCCTCCGTAGACACCATGGCTCGTGCGTAACCGCCTAGGCAAGGGTTATGCAGGTTCGACATGACCCAGTCAGTGTTGGTGGTGTTGCAGGGGCCATGCAGCATGGATGGTGTGTAACCGAACGGGTGTAGGTTACTCGCAGAATCGACAGGACCGGATGCAGCAGGGATGGTGCGGAAACCATGCCAGTACAGATTACGCATACATCTGAAGCCTATTTGTGCATAACGCCATCGGTGTTGCAGCAAGAACAAGAATAGTGCAACATGGCTGTTGCGTAACCATGCTGGTGCGTAACCGAGCCGGTGCAGGTAATGCGCAGAATCGACACGGCCAGATGCACATCATGGACTGTGCGTAACCAGGTCTACTTGCGTAACCCAGTCAGTGTTGCAGGAGCCACGCAGAATAGATGGTGCGTAACCCTGCCGACCGGGTGCAGGTGCCAAATGAACTGGGTTACACAGGTTCGACACGACCTGCCGTGTTGTGCGGCAACCTAGGCGGTTATCACTGTAACCTGCACCCCCGTCATGAAGGTGCGTAACATAGTGCGTGCTCAACCACGATGTTGTGTGCATAACCAAGTGCATGGAAAACCGCCCCGAGCTACTAGATACATGCGGGCCACCCCACAACAAGGGTTGGTTGCTGCAAAATGCAATTCGGCCCCCGCATGCGCATCCCTGTTTAGGGTTTAGGGTTTTTTTGCCCTTTATCTCTCCTTCGTGTAGCCCAACCGCACGCCTCCTTCAACTCGCAGGCCGCCGTCACCTCCTCGATCCCCACCACCTCCTCCGCCCCCGCCACCCTCTGCCACTGGATCCGGCCACCGGCGACCTCCCTACCCTCGGCAGGCCTGGATCCAGCGCGTGGCGGCCTCTCCCTGGGGGTTCCGGCGGCGACGTGGGGAGGTAGGGACCGCGGCGGAGCTGGAGGCGGCCTCTGTTGACACTCTGTAGCGTTGCACCAGGTTTATATTCCTGGCAATGACACCAGAAAGCTTGTTGGCACTTGCTAGCATCGCTACTATGTATGCAACGACGCCAGAAGGCCTGTTGGTATAAATAACGATCGCAGAAAAGTCCGCAAGCGTATGGATACCGATGTAGCTTTCACCCAGGAGTATTCCAAGGTATCAAATCCACATGGAACGTGTGTGCACTAGTGAAGAATCAAGATCGGCCTTGGACGAGAGAAGATATGATAATAGTGTAGGAGAGGTAGAGAGGGTTTCGAAGGATTCCGGATACTAAAGATAAGATCAGCGTTTACTATGATGCTTGCTTCGGGACGCTCAACCGTCCTAACCTGGAAAGGGATGAGAAGGGGGCTAGGAAAGCCATGCAGGGGTCCTACTGCGCTCTAGTGGATCTCACGTGGTGGACTACGTAGGCCGTCAGGGTTGTCACCACCTGGGGCTACCACAACAATCCGTGCCACTAGGTGTACTCCGTGGTAATCGCAAGACTAGACACCACGTCTACTCTAGTGACTACTATTCTAGGTTTGCAATTACTAGAACACTAATCAAAGGAAGGAGCCCACAAGCATAAATAATAAAGCTGAACTTAATTAATTAAATAAATACAGAATGCCTAAGAGTTACCCAGATGTTACTCGAAGTGGAGCCGCATCCACCGAGGTACAAGAGGAAGGGAGGAAGCCGACAACTCCGGCTTCTCCCGGACTCGCACCTCAACTCTCACCTAATTATAACACTAATTTGGTAGGGCTTCACCTTGATCTCTGCTTCTCTGTTCATCCCCTGGAAGTGAGGAATGGGCTTCTATTTATAGGAGGAGGAGACTTGGGAGAGTGGAGGACCTTCCCCTCTTTCCCGCGGCGCAACCGGCCTTCCCATGGTACTGTAGCGTGCAGGGGAAGGTGCCTGAGGTGGTGGAGGTGAAAACCGGGCAAGAACCGGACCTTAGGGGCCTGAACCGGAGCTGAACCGGTGACTTGGTCGCTGAAATGGCACAGAAAATGGAAAACCGGGCGAGCCAGCCGCGGCCCATGCAACCGCCTTCGCGCCAGCCTACCCCGCGCCGCCACCTGTCCTAGCAGGGGGTGAACCCGCGTGCCCGCCCACGCGTTCCCTCGCGCTTGCTGGGCAGCCAACCGGCGCTGCCATGTCGCCCGGTCGGGACGGACTCGCGCGCGCCCGTGCGCTCCGCGTCGAAGGAGGGCCGGCCGCTTGCGGCTTGCCACGTGGCCGAGCGGGGCCATCCCGCGCCCCTGCGCGTGCATGTAGCATGCCGCAGTGCGGCCGGGCAGCCGATCAGCTGCCGCCACGTGGCGGGCCGGTATTGTCTCGCATGCGTACGAGGTACGGCAGGACGGTGTGGGGCCCACATGACGTCAGCAATCTTGTCCTTTTCCTATCTTCTTCATCCGGACTCCGATGCATACAAATAATATATCCATTTTGATCGTCTCGACGAGCCCATCGCAATGGTGTAGTCCAAATTGGCATTTGAGGTTGTTTGTGGTAATGCCATATTTTATTCTATAATTACTCATTTGCACCTGCAACCAAATATACACGAAAGCTTGTGGAATTTGTTAGATTATAACCCTATAGCTATGGTGCACACTTTCGTGGAGTAACTTTTATCCGAAGTTGACGGTCAAAAATAGGGACTTAACAACCGTCAACAAGCTCCCCCACACTTAACCCTTTGCTCGTCCTCGAGTAAAGGTTAAGGACTAGGGTGGAAAACATGAATCTAAAATGATATGATGCAAGCATGTAAGATATTCCAAGGCATACCTGTACTTGTGACTCTTTGGGGTGTCTACCATGTCATCTTGGATGGTTGAAGAATGGAACGGCTGGATTTGAATCAACTCAACCCCTTCTGTAAAGTAGCTTGGGTTTTTGATAAATTTTTTTCAAAACTTAGCATTACTTGACTCCTCAAATGATGCTCTCAGATCGCTCAGTGTGTATGATTCCTCACCAAGGCATTAAACTTGTCTTTCTTCAATCTACTTCTAATGATGGCTATATGTGGAGCTCAAGGTAAGGTTGAAGATATAAGGCATACTTGTATCACATAATGTTGCAAAGTTAAAAACTAGATCCAAGAAGAAGACTAGTCATACAATCTGATCAAGATGTGCATGTGTGTGGAAAGGGGATGATATGGTAATATGTACTCCTTGTTATATGATCTCTCTCCCTTTGAACTTTATTTTGAGAACATGGCTATTTTTTTATTTTTTTATTTTTTTTCATCATGCTTGAGAAGAGTTTCTCTTTAGCATGTGTTTTTATCTTTTTTTTCTTTAGCCCATGTCTCTTTTGAAGGAAAATCTAGGGAGAGAGATTCATAAATTGAATGGAGTATTTATTTTGTGGATGGATGGATGTTGCTAACTTCCAGTGTAGAAGTTTAGCATATGAAGGTGGAGTGTACGTAATCTTGATCATGAAAGTATGAAAAGCTTCTAACAAGGGTCACAACAATTTGACAAAGCTCAATGTAATAACAAGCAGCATATGTGTGAGGTTTTCCAATGTAAACAACATATGGCTTTGGTAGGAATATATCATCACTAAGGAACTTGTAAGGCTATTTTTTTTCAAGTAAAACATCCCAAGCACTTCGTCAGAGAGAGTAAGGTTCATCGCATCGTACCATATCTCATCAATCAACCATTTAGATGAACATATTTTCCTAATGATATTTGTTCACAAGCAACAGATGTATGTGCTAGGAATAAAGAACATGCAAGCCAATCAATTGAAAACATGTATAGCAATGGAGCATCAAGATTCATTGAGTTTAATTAATGATTATCTCATGAAAGGAATTATAACTCATGAATCATGGGGTTAGGAGGATAGAATTGTTCAAACCATGGTGTCCCTTTGAATGCCGGGAGAAGTTGACTCTCGTTACCTCCCCCACACTATCTTTTGCTGCGTCTTTTCCTGCACACTCTTAGACAAAGATGAGATACATGGATTCGGCTAGTACATATTGTACTAGCCAAATCAAAGCAAAGAGAAATTTTTATTTTATTCAAGGGTGAGACATTTAATCGCTAATGTTGAGGAATTCGATCACATCGACTTCCTCAATCTTTTCCGGTTCAAAATAAATTTTTAAGCGATGGCCATTTACCTTAAATATATTACCTGAGTCATCTTTAAGAGTAATAGCTCCATGGGATGAAGTGTCGATCACGTTGAACGGTCCTTCCCATTTGCTTTTGAGTTTCCCATGGCCGAAAAGCTTCACTCTTGAATTGAAAAGGAGGACCTTGTCTCCGGGTTTGAATTCCCTGTGTTTGAGTCTCTTGTCATGCCATCTTTTTGTTCTTTCCTTGTAAATTCTGGAGTTGTGGTATGCTTTCTCCCTCAATTCTTCAAGCTCAGATATTTGCATCTTTCAATTATTTCCGGCGAGATGGAGATCCATATTCCATTTCTTGATAGCCCAATGAGCTTTGAACTCCAACTCAACTGGTAGATGGCATGTTTTCCCATATACAAGCTGGTATGGGGACATACCAATAGGTGTCTTGAATGCGGTGCGGTATGCCCATAACGCTTCTGGGAGTTTGTTCTTCCAATTTCTTCCCATTTCATCGACGGTCTTCTGCAGTATATTCTTGATTTGTTTATTGGAGGTTTCTGTTTGATCGTTGGTCTGTGGGTGATAAGGTGTTGCCATGTTATGGCGGATCCCAAAGTCTGCTAGGTATTTCTTGGAAGTCTTGTCTATAAAATGGGATCCTCCATCTCTTATCACCATCCGGGGTGTGCTAAAACGTGGGAATATGATCTCATGGAACATCTTCTTGGCATTTTGGGAGTTGGCAGCCCGACACGGTATTGCTTCTACCCATTTAGACACATAGTCCACTGCCACTAAGATGTACTCGCAATCATAGGACTTCGGGAAAGGTCCTATGTAGTCAATACCCCACACATCAAAAAGCTCAACTTGGAGGTTGTTTGTCAATGGCATGGCATCTCTTGTATTGATATTGCCTTGGTGCTGACATCTGCTGCACCTCCTGATGTGCTCCTTCGTGTCATTGTACATGGTTGGCTAGAAAAATCCACTTTGCCAAATTTTGGCATGAGTTCTAAACACTCCATAATGTCCTCCGTATGGAGCTGCATGACATCTGTCTATGATCTTGTTGGCCTCGATCCCAGGGACACACTTCCTTAGTAAACCATCGGCACAGACCTGGTACAGATACGGCTCATCCCATAGATGGAAACGACTTTCATATTCCAATTTCTTCTTATTTCCACCTAGGGGAACATAGCCTGAAACTATATAGTTTACGATATCCGCATACCACGGGTCAGAATCTGTTACCTTGAGGAGTGTATCGTCCCTTAGGTAATCGTTGATGGGTAAGGCAGGTGTTTCCTCAACCTGCAACCTGGATAGATGATCGGCTACCGAGTTTTCTAGTCCCTTTTTATCTCGGATTTCTAGATCAAACTCTTGGAGGAGAAGGATCCATCGGATGAGCCTAGGCTTAGCATCCTTCTTAGTGAGGAGGTTTTTAAGCGCGGCATGGTCGGTGTAGACGATGACCTTTGCCCCCACTAAGTAGGATCTAAACTTATCTATCGCAAAAACTACGACTAGCAACTTATTCTCGGTGGTAGTGTAGTTCAATTGGGCTCTGGTCAAGGTTTTGCTAGCATAGGAGATGGCATGATGTCTCTTATCCTTGGTTTGGCCTAGGACAACTCCTATGGCATAATTGCTAGCATCGCACATGATCTCAAAGGGTAGCGTCCAGTCGGGTGGTTGGATGACTGGGGCCGAGATGAGTGCCTTCTTTAGAATCTGAAAGGTTCGATGGCACTCATCATTGAAGGTGAATTTCGCATCTTTTGCTAGGAGGTTGGTCACGGGTCGGGCGATATGAGAAAAGTCCTTAATGAAATGCCGATAAAACCCGGCATGTCCTAAAAAGCTGCGAATTCCCTTCACATTTGTGGGAGGTGGAAGCTTCTCAATTACTTCTATTTTTGCTTTATCCACCTCTATACCACGTTCGGACACCAAGTGTCCTAGCACTATCCCTTCCCGAACCATAAAATGACATTTCTCCCAATTCAGGACTAAGTGCTTTTCTTCACATCTTCGTAAAACCTTGTCTAAATTTTCCAAACAACTTGTGAAGGATTTTCCATAGACGGTAAAATCGTCCATGAATACCTCCATGATTTTCGCAATCATGTCGGAAAAGATAGACATCATGCACCGCTGAAATGAGGTAGGTGCATTGCAAAGACCGAAGGAGATCCTACGGTATGCATATGTACCATATGGGCATGTGAAAGTGGTCTTACTTTGGTCTTCCGGGTGTATGGGGGATGATACCGGAATATCCATCAAGGAAACAGAAGAAGGAATGGTTTGCAAGCCGTTCCAACATCTCATCAATGAAGGGTAGCGGGAAATGGTCCTTCTTAGTGGCCTTGTTGAGTTTCTGGTAATCGATACACATACGCCACCCAGTGACGGTGCGTTGAGGGATCAACTCATTCTTTTCATTTCTCACCACTGTCATCCCTCCTTTCTTAGGCACGACTTACACTGGACTCACCCACTCGCTATGAGGCACAGGATAAATGATCCCGGCATGAAGTAGTTTAAGGACCTCTTTCTTAACTACTTCTCGCATCTCATTGTTCAACCTTCTTTGGGGTTCCTGGGAAGGTGTAACATTGGGTTCAATTGGGATGCGATGAGTGCAAAGAGTGGGACTAATTCCCTTAAGGTCTTGGAGCGAGTACCCTACGACTGAATGATGTCTTTCAAGGACAGCGACAAGTCTACTAGTTTCTTCTTCGGTAAGCTTGTCGCTGATGATAACCGGGGTTTGACGGTTACCATGGAGGAAAACATATTTCAGGCCTGGTGGGAGAGGTCTTAGCTCGATCGTGGGTGGTGGTGGTAGTTCTGTTACGTCCAACTTAATTGGCTCCGCAAGGACTTCTTCTTCTTGAGAGAAGTATATTGCGTCATCGTCCAAATTCGGTTGTGCCATATCAGACAATGTCACTCCCATAAGGTCTTCAAAAGGATCTGGAACCGGTGATGGCTCTGCTATTGCTTTCCGTGCACGAGCTGAAGAGACGGTTTGTGTGGATTTGCCTAGTTGCACGGCTAGGCTACCATTAGCCATTTCTTGGAAAAGTCTCTCGATAGGCCGACCTATAAGAATAGGTATGTCCGAATTATCATAGACATGGAAGTCCAGAAAGATCTCTGCCTCATTGGCAACTACCGGGACTGTTCTGACAACACCGCAACATTCCAACATGGTCCCATAAGGATCTTGAAAAATCTTTCGGGACGAACATAGGGTCATGTTGGGATAGAGCTGTTGGGCAAGAGATTTTGAGATGATATTTATCCCAATAGTAGGGTTGTACTGGACATCCATCATGACGCCTTGTATTTGATAGGAAAGAAGAGTGGACGGCATGATGAGTCTAACTACCTCGGGCGATGTCTCGGCTTCTCTCAACCATTCCACACTCATAGCCGCCGACAAGCATTTAAGGTCTTCTTTGAGAATGGGCTTATCAGGTTGGCTAACATTTTGTTGAAACAGAGAGTTGCACTCTTGAGGTTTTGGTTGGATCGGAAAATTCGACGCGTTTCCAAAATCTGAGAAAAGATCATCATCGATTTCGCTGATAAAGTCCATTGGTTGAGTTTCCTCATCTTCGAGACTGTGAAGGTTTTCTACGGGAGGCTTGTTGGTATTTCTTAACCTCACCACTAGTAGCGCGTCTAGCGTGAGTGTGTAAGGAACACCCGGGTACACTGACGGGTGCGAACGAATCCGCAAGCGCATGGATACACTGTTGTAGCACTTCTCCCTCGGGAGTATTCCAAAGGGTATCGAATCCAAGGAACGGTGTGTGCTACCTTCTACACTAGAAGAACGGTCCAAGGGCACCAAGCCCCTGCTTGGATAGAGAGATGATGGGGTGCTCGGTTCTAGGGGAGTAAAGCTGTAAAGATATCGCTTCGGACACCGGACCCTCCTGGCTATAACAGTCGGTTCACGGCAAAGGGTTGTCTACACCTGTATCCGAACGTGGGGGATTCCGAAAGGGTCCAACGGCTGTCACCACCGCGGCCTACCCCAAGACAAACCGTGGGATACAGGGCAATTGAAGAATAACCCATAGTTCAGACACCACGTCTGCACCACCGATTACTACTATAGCACGGCTACGTCTGTCGACCCATAGCGACACTATAGCACTCCGTATAAATACGGAGTGACAAACCCGTGAGTACGGCTATACCTCACCCGTCATTGACCCGAGGTGGCACGAGGTCGAACGACTAAGTGCCAATGAATGTATTCCAACAAGATCTAACGGGATAACTCACACAAACGGAATGCAGAATTATTCATCTAGTCAACAAGATCAAAGGATCGTGTCACGAAGAACACGAGCCTCGAAATGATGAACAGATGAAGAACACAAGAACATATCACCCATGCATGAATATCACTTTAGTCTAAAAGGAAAATATAGAAATACTTACTTTGCTCTAAATGAAGAACAAAGAAGAACTCCTTCATCATCACCTCTACTTCCCTCTCTACCTAGCACTCACACACACACCCTACATGGGGAATGAGAAGAGAGGAGAGTTGGATGTGTCTCTCATTCTAGCCCCCTCCCCTCATATTTATAGGCGAGAGAGGGTAGGAGGAGCCCCCAAGGCTGCTGGGCGCGCCCCATGTTGTGCTGCCACGTGTCCAAGTGAGAACCGACCTTCTGGCGCCCAAAACTGGCGAGAACCAGGGTATCCAAGGCTTGAACCGGTGCAAAATAGAGAAAACTAGGCGGTCTGGGTGGTGAACCGGGTGCAGACCGGCGCTGGACCGCGGGCGGACCCGGGCGAGCCGCGCGTACTGCGGTACCGCCTCGTCCCGCGCCAACACCGGGGCGACGCGTGTCCGGCCCGCGGCTCCTTCCTGTGTACGCCGTGGGAGTCCCCCGGCCGCAGGCCCGTGCGGGGCACGGCAGCCTACGGGCGGCTGCCACGTCCCGGCGCCGGTCCCTGGCTGCGCCTGCACGTGCGGCCCGTAGGGCGATCCGCATGACCGCTCGCCCGCCAACCAAAGGCCACCGCGTTGCACTACCTGCCGCCGCGCGCGTCAGCACCTCCTGCGGTTGTTGACTTGCAGGTTGTGGGTCCCACGGTGACGTCAGCATCAATTCATATTTTGTCCTTTTCATATCTTGTGCATACGAACTCCAAAGTAGGCAAATGATATGTCCATTTCGATCGTCTCGACGAGCCTGTCGCAATGGTGTAGTCCAATTTGGCATTTGAGATTGTTTACGATGACGTCCTTCAATAGCCATTGGACTTCTTCCTCTCAACTGTACTACTTGGCAAGCATTTCGGTGCATCCTGCAACAAAAGCTAGAAACACCAACACTTGTGGAAATCATCAGTATCAAGCCATATTCTAGTGTTGATGATCATTTTCCAATTATTTTATGCAGGAATTGACGGCATAAAAGCAGTGCTTAACAGCCGTCAACAACTCCCCCGCACTTGACCTTTGCTCGTCCCGAGTAAAGGGAGTCAGATCAAGTGGGACATGATATCCAAAGGTATGAAACTAGCATAAGAGATATTCCAAACCATACCTTGCACTTGTGAACTATGTGGAGTGTCTATCATGCCATCTTGGGTAGTTGAAGAATGGAACGGTCATGAATCAAGTCACTCCTGCTCATCATGTCAAGTAACTTGGGGTTTTGCAATGATTTTCAAAATAAACCTTGCTTAGCTCCTCATTTGATTCTCTCAGATCGCACAATGTGTATATGTCCTCACCAAGGCATTAGAATTGTCTTTTTTCATCCTACTTCTAATGATAGATTATGTGGAGCTCAAGGTAGGTATGAAGGATAAGGCATACTGGAATCACATATATTGCAAAGTCAAAAACTAGATCCACAGAGAAAAGCAATTCATACAATCAGATCGAGATGTGCACTTATATGGATATGATAGGTATGGTAAGGTGGTCACTAGCCCGCAATGGGTGCTAGTTATTACCATATTTGATGACTGAGATGAATGACACCATTGCATGATTCTCTCTCTCATATATATGAAAAAGTCTTATGAGAGCATGGCTATCCTCTCTTTTTTACTGGACCTTCATGAGCCCACATTTTTTTCTTTTCTTTTTTTTCATAACTGCAGGGACCTTCATGTGTCCCCATTTTTTTAGATAGCCATGCCTCTTTACAAAACACTTGAGGGGAGAGAAATCAATGCATACGATGGAGCATTTATGTAGGTGAATAGATGAATGATACAATGCTAACTTCCATAGTAGAAGCATAGCAAGGGGAAAATGGTGGTGTGCACATGAATCTTGATCATGAAAGTACAAAAAGAATTCTCATAAGGGTCATAGAGTTTGACAAAGCTCAATGCAATAACAAGCAACATATGAGTATAAGGTTTTCAACTAATAACGTCATATGGCTTTGGTAGGACTGTGACATATCAAAGAGGAGCTATGCAAAAAGGGTTTTCAGTTTTTTCAAATAAAATTCCCAAGCACTCAAACAATTAGAGTGAAGATCATATCATCAAACTATATCACAAACACCAACTACTTAGATGAGCATGAGTTCCCTAATGATATTTGTTCACAAGCATCAAGATGATAAGTAAGGAATAAAACATATGCAAGCCAACCATAGGAAACATGTAGAGCAAGCATTGCACAAGCCACTGAGTGGATATAAAGGATATGAATTGAAATTTAATCAAACTCATGGATAACGGAGAGTGAGATAGAGGGTGCACATACCATCGCTTCTGAAGGATAAGAGATCAAGGGAGACCAGTGGTGATTCGACTGACCAAAGGGCAGCCAGGTCACTCCAGTTTACCTTGCTCTTGTCATGAAGTAGTAGTCGATGTTGTGCAGCGCCTGTGTGGGAGTTCTCGAGTGGATATGTGGATGATGAGCTCGAGAGAACTCTCCCACACTGGTGGTTGAATCTGGTGCTGTTCTTCGAGCAAACAGTGGAAACAAAAGATGGACTCTATTGGTTTGAGAACCATAGAGCCTTTATTTGATAGCAAATATATTTTTTTATCGTCACCATGTCATTTACTCAAGCAGGGTTAGATCAACAATGCACTTCATAAATAAAGAAAGTATACCTGAGACCTTTATGGGGTCAAATGTTCCTCCTTCATATGTTATTCAACATCAATCTAATCACCTTAACTTACCTTCCCAATTGAACGTAGCTCAATGACTTACCCATTAGAATTTGATGATTTCAGCAGGGGTTAGTCCACATACATGCATCTAATATCCATGAAAGCATAACTCTAAGGTTCATCAATCAAAACTCGACACCATGTCTTGTTTTGACTGAAGAAGACAGTTTTAACCTAAGCACCATGCTTAATTTAAAACAAACTATGAATGTACGATGCATCATCCACTCAAACCAGAGCATATGAACAAAGATAAGGAGGCATGCAGGCATAATTAAGCTATTTCCAAAGGGAACAAAAGCATGAGCACACAACGGTGAACCTCAGGCTACCTCCCGGAAGGGCTTTGTTTAAAGTCAAAAGCAGGACTTACCTAGCTAGTGGGCAAGATGCAAGAGCTTACATCATCTTCACACCAGGATAAGATTTGGTAGAGGAGGAACTTTACTCAGGATGCTCACATACCTCCCCCACACTTGGAGTTCGCATTGCTAGGCAACAAAACTCAAGTGTGTGGAGATCAAGCTTCCTTTTGTAAACGCTCTCCCACCAAAACTTACCTTAGGTGTTGCATATGATGTAGCTCACATGTTCGTAGGCGTCACCTATCCATCTTTCTTTTCAATCTCCACCTGAAAGGTTAGTGACCAAAAATACCCGAAGGACAGCTTATGCCAACAACATTGCTTTTATTCGAAAGGGAAATAAAACCTATGCTAATCCAGGCTATCTCCTGGTAGTGCTTTGTTTATTATGGTCATAAGCACGACCATGGGAGATTTCTCTTGCAGCCACATTGGTGGTGTCCTTCCCATCTCACCACCAATCATCGATGCATCAGTGAAGCTCTAACTGCAAGGTTAGTGCCATATACGAACACGAGTCCAAAAGATAGCAAAGCTAAAAGCAGACATGATCATTCCAGGGAGGCTAAGATAGCTCTGGGACGATCACGGGACTCGAGAAGTTATAGCACCAAGGTGAACCTCAGAGACGGAAGGTTGAGCACTGAGGCTAGCGCTCTCGCAACTGATCTCCAACTGAACTCAGCTCAGGTAAATACTCGGCCTCCAAAAGAGGATAGAGTAGAAACTCGAACGACCGGTATACGTTCAGGAGCTAGAGTTCGGGTGAAGGGTGAGGTTAAGCTCATCCTTCCTTAGGTAGACGGACCGATGTTCTCATCAAAACGATGAGCCATCCCGGGTCTAGCCTAAGCTTCCGATAAGAGGTTATGGATAAGATGGAAAGTACAACTCCCATTGGGCATCGATCAAGTCAAGCATAAAGTATGAAGTTTAAGCTTCTCCTGACTGATCGGCATCGATCGATGGGCTTAAGATATGAAGTGAATGTACTCCATTCGATCGGTAAATGATCATGCTCCTTCAGTCTGATAAATGAATCCACTGGATTATAAAGCAGAGACCGATGTCTTGGTTTATACGAAACTTCAGTGCAAGGCACTTCAGCTCAAACCTCAACGTAGGAACATGATAGGCCAATCGTACTCTCCTTAGGAGGTCGTAACTAGGACCGAACAAGTCATCCCGGCCGAGAATGATTCGTCCTTTCCAAATTACTCTCTCCATCCTCCCACGAGACGAGGTCTCGGGGAGAAGGTCTAAGAAGAGGTGCGAGAGGGGAACCCAAGGGTAGACTCTGCGCTAAGCAATCTTTCCCTTAGATTCCTGCTAATAAGGAATGGTATCTTCAACCAGAGCTTAAAGCCTCAGCTCAGCTGACGATGATTCTAGGTGGCTCAACATTCCCTCTGACGGGCACCTCATCGACCAGGATGCAAAGGGAGCTGAAATCCCGGAGACATTCCACGATCTCTTTTCCCGCAACAGCGTCCAAGTGCACAAAGAGCCTTCAGAGAGAGCATTAAGTCGCATGGCATCGTCCTTTCGTAACCCATACCAGAAGCACTGAAGCAGCTTCCAATCTGGAACGTGGAGGACTGGGCAATCTTCCGCCAAAAGGCGAAGTGATCCCATAGCATTCCTAGCGATTCCTCCTCACCTTACTCGAGACTGAGAATCCTTATCCTCAACGAGACGACACATCGTAAATAACGATACCAATCCCGTGCTTCCCCAGAGAGGGATAGCGGGAAAGATTCCCTTTTTTGAGCATCTGATGATTCTTCGATTTAACTCGGAGTTTCAATCAGACACTCGTAGTATCTCGCATGATCGAAGGGGGTTCTCATGAATTGACCCCGAGAAGGAAAGATCCTGAATTAGCTTCATGAGAGAGGGGTGAATCCGATAGCCAGATGAAAGAATGAGTTCTGAAAGGGTGGCTCTGAGGGTTCACTCCTCGAAGGTGGAAGGTGTTTACAAGGATAACCTTCCAAGGGTAGCGGGGGTAAAGGTAGAAGTAAAGAAAATGGAAAAGGATATCTCGAAGGGTAACAGGGGTAGAGGTAGAAGAAAATGAAAAAGATAGATACGAGGACCACTAGGTTCGAAAATAGATACAGCAACCGTTCCCCGGCAACAACGCCAGAAATGCTTATTGGTATTTCTTAACCTCACCACTAGTGGCGCGTCTAGCGTGAGTGTGTAAGGAACACCCGGGTACACTGACGGGTGCGAACGAATCCGCAAGCGCACGGATACACCGTTGTAGCACTTCTCCCTCGGGAGTATTCCAAAGGGTATTGAATCCAAGGAACGGTGTGTACTACCTTCTACACTAGAAGAATGGTCCAAGGACACCAAGCCCCTGCTTGGGTAGAGAGATGATGCGGTGCTCGGTTCTAGGGGAGTAAACTTGTAAAGATCTCGCTTCAGACACCGGACCCTCCTAGCTATAACAGTCCGTTCACGGCAAAGGGTTGCCTACATCTGTATCCGAACGTGGGGGATTCCGAAAGGGTCCAACGGCTGTCACCACTACGGCCTACCCCAAGACAAACCGTGCGATACAGGGCAATCGAAGGATAACCTGTAGTTCAGACACCACGTCTGCACCACCAATTACTACTATAGCACGGCTACGTCTGTCGACCCATAGCAACACTATAGCACTCTGTATAAATACGGAGCGACGAACCCGTGAGTACGGCTATACCTCACCCGTCATTGACCCGAGGTGGCGCGAGGTCGAACGACTAAGCGCCAATGAACGTATTCCAACAAGATCTAACGAGATAACTCACACAAACGTAATGCAGAATTATTCATCTAGTCAACAAGATCAAAGGATCATGTCACGAAGAACACGAGCCTCTAAATGATGAACAGATGAAGAACTCAGGAACATATCACCCATGCATGAATATCACTTTAGTCTAAAAGGAAAATATAGAAATACTTTGCTCTAAATGAAGAACAAAGAAGAACTCCTTCATCATCACCTCCACTTCCCTCTCTACCTAGCACTCACACACACACACCCTACATGGGGAATGAGAGGAGAGGAGAGTTGGATGTGTCTCTCATTCTAGCCCCCTCCCCTCAAATTTATAGGCTTGAGAGGGTAGGAGGAGCCCCCAAGGCTACTGGGCGCGCCCCATGCTGTGCTGCCACTTGTCCAGGTGAGAACCGACCTTCTGGCGCCAAAACCGGCGAGAGCCGGGGTATCCAAGGCTAGAACCGGTGCAAAATAGAGAAAAGCAGGCGGTCTGGGTGGTGAACTGGGCGCAGACCGGCGCTGGACCGCGGGCGGACCCGGGAGAGCCGCATGGACCGCGGCACTGCCTCGTCCCGCGCCAACGCCGGGGCGACACGTATCCGGCCCGCGGCTCCTTCTCGTGTACGCCGTGGGAGTCCCCCGGCCGCAGGCCCGTGTGGGGCACGCCAGCTTACGGGCGGCTGCCACGTCCCGGCGCCGGTCCCTGGCTGCGCCTGCACTTGTGGCCCGCAGGGCGATCCGCATGTTCGCTCGCCCACCAACCAAAGGTCGCCGCATGGCACTACCTGCCACCACGCGCGTCAGCGCCTCCTGCGGTTGTTGACTTGCAGGTTGTGGGTCCCACGGTGACGTCAGCATAAATTCATATTTTGTCCTTTTCATATCTTGTGCATACGAACTCCAAAGTAGGCAAATGATATGTCCATTTCGATCGTCTCGACGAGCCCGTCGCAATGGTGTAGTACAATTTGGCATTTGAGGTTGTTTACGATGACATCCTTCAATAGCCATTGGACTTCTTCCTCTCAACTGTACTACTTGGCACGCATTTCGGTGCATCCTGCAACAAAAGCTAGAAACACCAACACTTGTGGAAATCATCGGTATCAAGCCCTATTCTAGTGTTGATGATCATTTTCCAATTATTTTATGCAGGAATTGACGGCATAAAAGCAGTGCTTAACAGCCGTCAACAAGGCTCTACTTTTATTGGCTCAGAGAGAGGAGCGGTCACGGGTGTAGGCTGGATAGGTAAAACCTCATTTTCCGGCTCAAGGATTTCATCAACCTCTTTTTCGGGAAATTCATCAAAAATACCAGTGTAGTGGGTATTCTCAAGGATTTTGTTGAGAACGTTCCTCCCTTCACTAGGTGTCAAATGAGTGAAAGAACCTCCCGAAGAAATATTGAGAAACTGGGCGGACTCCTTGCTAAGGCCTCGACGAAAATGCTGTAAAAGCATCAGTTCAGAGAGTTCGAGGTTGGGACCGGACATGTTTAGGTCCAAAAATCGTGCCCAGGCTGCTCCTAAGGTTTCTTTTTCCTTTTGCCTAAAGCCTAAGACTTCCATACGGAGGTCGACTAATCGGGATTCCGGGAAGAAAGCTAGAAAAAATTTGTTTCGCAAAACTTCCCAATCTCCCTTGACACCACTAATGGTTTGAGCGTACCACTTCTTAGCAATTCCCGTCAAAGAGAACGGGAAAAGCTTCCATTTTAGTGTTTCGTGTGACATGCCACGAATGACAAGGCACGAACACACTTCCTCAGAACCGCGAAGGTGGGTGTACGAATTTTCCTCTTCTGCTCCAGAAAAAGATTGCTCCCGTACCATAGCTATGAGGCCTTAAAAATATTTAAATATCATTGGAATAATTTTAGAGGCAACAAGTGTTTGTGCATCATATTCGGTTGCATGGTTTTTGCTTGATGTGTGTGGATTTCAAAAGAAAAATCATGAAGTCTAAAAACCCACCCCAATCTCTTTTTCCCCTCTCCCTTCTATATAGGCCCAGCCGGCCTTTTCTTTTTCCCTCAGCCCGCTCGGCCAAGCAGGCCGCCGGCCTCCTTTTCTTTTCCCCGCTCGCGGCCCAGTAGCGCACGCGCGGCCCATGAAGGCAACCCGCGCAGCCGAGCTCCCTTTCCCCCTTTTCTTTTCTTCTTCGCTCGCTGACAGGTGGGGCCCGGCCGTCAGGCCCTTCTTCTTCCCCGCTGAGGACTGGAGCGTCCGAGGACCGGTGGATGGTCACTCTCTGGTGTGATGAGTGATTGACAACGTGGTGTGGACTGACTCTTGGCCGAGTATTGCAGGTGCAGGTTGCGGCTTGACTCATGTTGGTGCAGGTGAAGAGCGGGTGCGAAAGGTCTATGCCTTGCGGGGCCACCGAGGAGTGGAGAGACAAGTAGGCTCAGCTCGAGGGACCCGGTGGCCAGTGGGGTCAAGTGCGCGCCGCATGGTGGCAAGAAAAGCAAGATGAAGTCGTGGACAGGAGTCGGTGCAGGGTAGCGGCTCACGACCGGAGTCTGCATGCGGGGTTTGCGGTGGTTCACCACAAAACCGTCGGGTTACTTGGTTGAGCCACAAAACCAAGAACGGAGGCTCGGCGGGCAGAGATGGGATCCGGGCGCGCCGAGAAGCTTCGATGTCGGCGGACACATGGCGGGATCGCAGGGCTTACGTCGAGAGGACGTGGACTGCGGCGAAGGCATGGCCGTGCGATGAAGAGGAGTGCTACATGACCTATTTGCCCCTGAGGGGATTGTATCCTAAGTTTAAGTGCTAGGGGTAGCTTGGTCATTTGCCCAACCCAGAAGGACTCATATATATAGCTCTAGGGTTTTCTGGGCAAACCATCCATCCAGACTGCTTCTCATTTCCTTGCTCCATAGGCGTAGATTTTCTTCACCGCTTTGTAGAGAATCTGACCTCCGAGTGTATGGAAGCATTCATGGTTGCGTTGATTTCCTTCTTGTAGCTCGTGTGATTTTCATGTCTTTTTCGAGCTATTTTCGTTGGATTTTCGTGCGCACCTTGTTCCTTCGATTCTGAGATATTTGGGTTCGGATTTGTTGGTGGGGATCATGGATAGATGTCTTGTGCATCGTTGTGCTTGATCTTAACCCCCCAATCTCCGAATTTGGCCTCCGAATGAAGGATTTCGGTTGGAACCCTAGCTTTTTGGTAGAGCTCGGTTGCGATTCAATTCCCGACGATTTAGTTCGTTTGAGGTCTCAAGTTTTGGGGTATAGCATTTCCTAGGGACGCTTCACATCTCCCCCAAATCTTACCTCAAGAGCTCAAACCGATTGGGAGATCCATGGACGGATAGGTGAACTCGAGCTTGCGTTTTCGAGTTCGGTGATGAGGACATCACCATGCTGAACACACATATGCCACGACCTTTCCCATGTTGGACTTCGTCTCCGACTCAGCTGCCACGTCCATCTCGGATTCAGCCTACACTTACGCACGGTTTCGGCGATAACTCCATCATACGACGTCGAAACGAGGCGTATAAGTACTCGTTGGAAAGAGGACGACGACACTGTCGATTTGGTTCTGGTCCTAGCTCCAGAAGTCGCGTGGATCATGCTGTGTGACCACGACAAGGTGCTGCGCCACCTATTTTGGGCCAACTTGGACGTGTATCGAGTCGGGCCCTTGGCCCAAGTCGTGGGCGCCCCCTCCTGGTCTCCCACAACCCTAGGACGACCCTCCCTCTCCATAAACTCAGTAGCCGCCACCAGTTTAGAGGCGGGTTTTGCTTAGAGTTTTCTGTCGTCGAACAGTCGCAGTTATCGGTTTGTGAAACCCCAACTTTCGTGTGTTAATCATTCATCTGCAGAGTCACTATTTTGAGAGCTACTTCTTTCGAGTTCTTGCTTGTGTTCTTCATTTCGCAGGCAGGGATTAGCCTTCGCGGCGAGGTCAACCGGATTGTGACACGGTTGATAACAAGAGGAATCGTGGTGCTAAGATTGCAGGGGTCCAGGTCTTTGGATCTGAAGCCAGATCGGTGCGTCACATCCGCCCTAAACGAGTTATCTTTCACCTGACGGAAGATCGGGCACCCACGTCCCCATCAACTGGTAATCAGAGACTCAGGTATTCCCGTCAGGATTATCCCCAGTTTAGATTTCGCCTTCGTCCTATAGTCCACAAAAATCCTACAAAAAAAATTCCGCTGTCCTAGAACCCTTGTGTTAGCCTTGCAATTTCGTTTCAGTTTCGCATTGTTGAGTTTGTGTCCGTGGTCGAGTCTTGTTGCTGGTTTAGATTTTGTCTTGGTCGTAGTTCAACTGCACCGTCGCTGTGTTTGTTTCCGCCGCTATCCCATCCACGGTCATCCAGATTACAAGTTGTGCCACTACACTACTTGACTTGCCCTCGCTAGCCGCCTTGTGTGAATTCTCGCCGTGCAAGCCCAAGATAGGTTGCGAGCCGCCTTGTGTTTTTTGCCTTGCATCGCAGCCCCCCATTGTTTCATCATCTGGCAAATACCTATTGCAAATACTAGGGAAGCTTTGCCCTAGCCGCCGCTGAATTTCCTGCCGAGTTGTGCCTCTCAAAAACGTAACTTGAGGTACCTTCAGTAAACAGGGCATAACTTTTCGCTCGGTGCTCCGATTGAGCTCAATTTTTTACAGCAGATTCGTGACTCCATTTGGGGTAGGGTCAAAAAAAATCAGGAAGATAAAGAAAAAATTCATTCAAGTTGATTTAGGGTTTTCGGTGAACCTTGCTGTTTTTCCCTAGGCCACAATACACTTCTATTTAAGGTGAATTTTTGTGAGCTTCTATCTTTTGTGATAATTGTTCAGTGGTAAAAAATTCAGAAAAAGATCAGGTTGTTTGATTCCTTTCTTGGAGGTCACTATCAGCAAAAATAGTGAAAACGTGTGCATTGCTTGCTTCTTTGCTAGTTCTTTGAGCTTTTTCCATTGTTCTTTGTTCAACTTGTTGTGCTACGCCTAGGATACGTCTCAGCCAGCAATTGTGACTTGTACTTTGGATACTTATTGAACTTTGCTACTCTGTATTCGATAATTGTTCCACATATACTACATATTGTGCCATCCTACGCTCCACATACAGATTCTTCGGATCAGTACAGCGAAGGACCCTTGCAATCTTGGTACCACGTGCTCACAGGTATCACGACCAGCCACCGGTTGTACCATCCCTTGCTTGCATTGGTAAGAACCTGGTAAGAACTTGGTAAGACGTGTGTGAGTGTGTGATTCCATTAGCCAACCACCACATAGTGCATCGGGTCTTTACTACTCCTTAACCATGCCAGACGATATTCCTGTGTTGTCTAGTCAATTGCAGGAGATGCAGAATGAGATGAAGGACTTTTTCATGAAGGAGTTGAGCAAGCTCACTAAGGAGGTCCAGAACAACAACCATATTGTTGAGAGTGTGAACAAGCGCGTCTCCACACTGACCACAAGAATTGAGCAGCTTGAAAGCAACCCTCCCAAGCATGATGGCACTAAGGACGAGGAGGACACCTTCGATGATGCTGACCATCCTGAGGATACTGTTTATTTCCCTGATGGTACGGTCGACCACAAGATGACAAGTGAGAACCGTGCACGCCGCATTCTTGCATTCAACACTCGCGGTATGAAAGGTAAAGGTTCTCGACATAATTATGGTAACGATGACCCTTATGCTAAAGTTAGATTTACCATACCTACTTTTTATGGGAGATATGATGCTGAGGAATATCTTGATTGGGAGATGACCGTAGAACAAAAATTTGCTTCACACCTTGTTCTTGATCGTCATAAAGTTAGACAAGCCACTAGTGAATTTAAAGATTTTGCTATTATCTGGTGGCAAGAATGTGCTTCATTAAATATACAACCTACTACCTGGGATGCTCTCAAAATTGCTATGCGTGATCGTTTTGTTCCTGCTTCTTATAAGCGTGATTTGCGTAAGAAATTACAACGTTTAGAGCAGGGAGATATGTCTGTGCAGGATTACTATGCTGAGTTACAGAAGGGTATGATTCGTTGTGGTGTAGTTGAGGATCCTGAGGATAAAGTTTGTCGTTTTTATGGTGGTTTGAGACGTGAAATTCAGGATATTGTTGACTATAAAACTTTCACTACCACCAACCAGTTGTTCCAGCTTGCTATACTCGCAGAAAAAGAATTGCAGGGACGACGCAGGAGCTCATCCACGCCTATGACCTTCACGCCATCAGTAGCTCGATCGCCAGCTACCTATTCTTCCACGCCACCAGCAGCTACGACGCCTTCTTCTGAGGTGAGCAAAGTGTCTAATGTGCAGGTCCAGCAGAACAAGACCCAACCTACTTCCGCTAAGAGTTCTTCGAGTAAATCTGCCCACATTGTGTGCCACCGCTGCAAGGGGATGGGCCATATCAGCAAGGACTGTCCAAGTACTCGTGCTTTCATCGCTTCACCGGATGGAGATGGCTATGTAAGTACTAGTGACGTTGAAGATGATGATATTTTTGCCGCTAACACTGCTGCAGGTTCGGATACGAGCAAGGTGAACGCCATTAACTCTGAAGATGCATCCGCCGGCTTTCCTAGCCTTCTTGTGCAGCGTGTGCTCTCCGCACAGGAGCAACATGAGGACGACACGAAGGCCCAGCGCAACTACTTGTTCCACATGTTTCTTGTCGTTCAGGAGCGACGTGTTCTCACCATTATTGACACTGGGAGTTGCAACAACTTGGTGAGTTCAGATTTGATCCGCAAGCTTGGTTTGGAAACTCGACCTTTACGCTTTCCGTACAACATTGAATGGTTCAATAATTCTGGTAAGGCGAAGGTAACTCACTCCGCACGCATACACTTTTCAGTTGGCTCTTATCATGATTATGCTGATTTTGATGTCGTACCTATGGAAGCATGTTCGCTTTTATTAGGACGTCCATGGGAATATGATAGAGATGCTGCACATCAGGGTAGAACTAATACATATACCTTCACACATAAAGGCCAGGACATTACTTTGCTTCCTTTATCCCTGCTGCTATTAGGAAACTTTTTAATGACCTTGCTGAAAATAATAAGAAAGAACCAAGTGACACTGAATCGTCTGATGTTAAACATGAAGGAATTAAATTAAAAGGGGGTGCTTTTCTTGCTACTACATCTGCTCAAGCTGAACTTTGTGATAATCCTGATGCACCTTGCTATACTATGCTTACCCGAGATGTTTCTTTCGCCAATACACCTATGTCTATATCTCGTACTTTCCATCGTGCGGTTCCTAACCTTTTGCATGAGATTGATGATGTGAAGGAGTCGAGGACGACTCAGATTCAAGAAGGGGGGGATGATGATGACATCACCATGCTGAACACACATACGCCACGACATTTCCCATGTTGGACTTCGTCTCCGACTCAGCTGCCACGTCCATCTCGGATTCAGCCTACACTTACGCACGGTTTCGGCGATAACTCCATCATACGACGTCGAAACGAGGCGTATAAGTACTCGTTGGAAAGAGGACGACGACACTGTTGATTTGGTTCTGGTCCTAGCTCCAGAAGTCGCGTGGATCATGCTGTGTGACCACGACAAGGTGCTGCGCCACCTATTTTGGGCCAACTTGGCCGTGTATCGAGTCGGGCCCTTGGCCCAAGTCGTGGGCGCCCCCTCCTGGTCTCCCACAACCCTAGGATGACCCTCCCTCTCCATAAACTCAGTAGCCACCACCGGTTTAGAGGTGGGTTTTGCTTAGAGTTTTCTGTCGTCGAACAGTCGCCGTTATCGGTTTGTGAAACCCCAACTTTCGTGTGTTAATCATTCATCTGCAGAGTCACTATTTTGAGAGCTGCTTCTTTCGAGTTCTTGCTTGTGTTCTTCGTTTCGCAGGCAGGGATTAGCCTTCGCGGCGAGGTCAACCGGATTGTGACACGGTTGATAACAAGAGGAATCGTGGTGCTAAGATTGCAGGGGTCCAGGTCTTTGGATCTGAAGCCGGATCGGTGCGTCACATCCGCCCTAAACGAGTTATCTGTCACCTGACGGAAGATCGGGCACCCACGTCCCCATCAACTGGTAATCAGAGACTCAGGTATTCCCGTCAGGATTATCCCCAGTTTAGATTTCGCCTTCGTCCTATAGTCCACAAAAATCCTACAAAAAAATTCCACTGTCCTAGAACCCTTGTGTTAGCCTTGCAATTTCGTTTCAGTTTCGCATTGTTGAGTTTGTGTCCGTGGTCGAGTCTTGTTGCTGGTTTAGATTTTGTCTTGGTCGTAGTTCGACTGCACCGTCGCTGTGTTTGTTTCCGCCGCTATCCCATCCACGGTCATCCAGATTACAAGTTGTGCCACTACACTACTTGACTTGCCCTCGCTAGCCGCCTTGTGTGAATTCTCGCCGTGCAAGCCCTAGATAGGTTGCGAGCCGCCTTGTGTTTTTTGCCTTGCATCGCAGCCCCCCATTGTTTCATCATCTGGCAAATACCTATTGCAAATACTAGGGAAGCTTTGCCCTAGCCGCCGCTGAATTTCCTGCCGAGTTGTGCCTCTCAAAAACGTAACTTGAGGTACCTTCAGTAAACAGGGCATAACTTTTCGCTCGGTACTCCGATTGAGCTCAATTTTTTACAGCAGATTCGTGACTCCATTTGGGGTAGGGTCAAAAAAAATCAGGAAGATAAAGAAAAAATTCATTCAAGTTGATTTAGGGTTTTCGGTGAACCTTGCTGTTTATCCCTAGGCCACAATACACTTTTATTTAATGTGAATTTTTGTGAGCTTCTATCTTTTGTGATAATTGTTCAGTGGTAAAAAATTCAGAAAAAGATCAGGTTGTTTGATTCCTTTCTTGGAGGTCACTATCAGCAAAAATAGTGAAAACGTGTGCATTGCTTGCTTCTTTGCTAGTTCTTTGAGCTTTTTCCATTGTTCTTTGTTCAACTTGTTGTGCTACGCCTAGGATACGTCTCAGCCAGCAATTGTGACTTGTACTTTGGATACTTATTGAACTTTGCTACTCTGTATTCGATAATTGTTCCACATATACTACATATTGTGCCATCCTACGCTCCACATACAGATTCTTCGGATCAGTACAGCGAAGGACCCTTGCAATCTTGGTACCACGTGCTCACAGGTATCACGACCAGCCACCGGTTGTACCATCCCTTGCTTGCATTGGTAAGAACCTGGTAAGAACTTGGTAAGACGTGTGTGAGCGTGTGATTCCATTAGCCAACCACCACATAGTGCATCGGGTCTTTACTAATCCTTAACCATGCCAGACGATATTCCTGTGTTGTCTAGTCAATTGCAGGAGATGCAGAATGAGATGAAGGACTTTTTCATGAAGGAGTTGAGCAAGCTCACTAAGGAGGTCCAGAACAACAACCATATTGTTGAGAGTGTGAACAAGCACGTCTCCACACTGACCACAAGAATTGAGCAGCTTGAAAGCAATCCTCCCAAGCATGATGGCACTAAGGACGAGGAGGACACCTTCGATGATGCTGACCATCCTGAGGATACTGTTTATTTCCCTGATGGTACGGTCGACCACAAGATGACAAGTGAGAACCGTGCACGCCGCATTCTTGCATTCAACACTCGCGGTATGAAAGGTAAAGGTTCTCGACATAATTATGGTAACGATGACCCTTATGCTAAAGTTAGATTTACCATACCTACTTTTTATGGGAGATATGATGCTGAGGAATATCTTGATTGGGAGATGACCGTAGAACAAAAATTTGCTTCACACCTTGTTCCTGATCGTCATAAAGTTAGACAAGCCACTAGTGAATTTAAAGATTTTGCTATTATCTGGTGGCAAGAATGTGCTTCATTAAATATACAACCTACTACCTGGGATGCTCTTAAAATTGATATGCGTGATCGTTTTGTTCCTCCTTCTTATAAGCGTGATTTGCGTAAGAAATTACAACGTTTAGAGCAGGGAGATATGTCTGTGCAGGATTACTATGCTGAGTTACAGAAGGGTATGATTCGTTGTGGTGTAGTTGAGGATCCTGAGGATAAAGTTTGTCGTTTTTATGGTGGTTTGAGACGTGAAATTCAGGATATTGTTGACTATAAAACTTTCACTACCACCAACCAGTTGTTCCAGCTTGCTATACTCGCAGAAAAAGAATTGCAGGGACGACGCAGGAGCTCATCCACGCCTATGACCTTCACGCCATCAGTAGCTCGATCGCCAGCTACCTATTCTTCCACGCCACCAGCAGCTACGACGCCTTCTTCTGAGGTGAGCAAAGTGTCTAATGTGCAGGTCCAGCAGAACAAGAACCAACCTACTTCCGCTAAGAGTTCTTCGAGTAAATCTGCCCACATTGTGTGCCACCGCTGCAAGGGGATGGGCCATATGACCAAGGACTGTCCAAGTACTCGTGCTTTCATCGCTTCACCGGATGGAGATGGCTATGTAAGTACTAGTGACGTTGAAGATGATGATATTTTTGCTGCTAACACTGCTGCAGGTTCGGATACGAGCAAGGTGAACGCCATTAACTCCGAAGATGCATCCGCCGGCTTTCCTAGCCTTCTTGTGCAGCGTGTGCTCTCCGCACAGGAGCAACATGAGGACGACACGAAGGCCCAGCGCAACAACTTGTTCCACATGTTTCTTGTCGTTCAGGAGCGACGTGTTCTCACCATTATTGACACTGGGAGTTGCAACAACTTGGTGAGTTCAGATTTGATCCGCAAGCTTGGTTTGGAAACTCGACCTTTACGCTTTCCGTACAACATTGAATGGTTCAATAATTCTGGTAAGGCGAAGGTAACTCACTCTGCACGCATACACTTTTCAGTTGGCTCTTATCATGATTATGCTGATTTTGATGTCGTACCTATGGAAGCATGTTCGCTTTTATTAGGACGTCCATGGGAATATGATAGAGATGCTGCACATCAGGGTAGAACTAATACATATACCTTCACACATAAAGGCCAGGACATTACTTTGCTTCCTTTATCACCTGCTGCTATTAGGAAACATTTTAATGACCTTGCTGAAAATAATAAGAAAGAACCAAGTGACACTGAATCGTCTGATGTTAAACATGAAGGAATTAAATTAAAAGGGGGTGCTTTTCTTGCTACTACATCTGCTCAAGCTGAACTTTGTGATAATCCTGATGCACATTGCTATACTATGCTTACCCGAGATGTTTCTTTCGCCAATACACCTATTTCTATATCTCGTACTTTCCATCGTGCGGTTCCTAACCTTTTGCAGGAGATTGATGATGTGAAGGAGTCGAGGACGACTCAGATTCAAGAAGGGGGGGATGATGAGGACATCACCATGCGGAACACACATACGCCACGACCTTTCCCATGTTGGACTTCGTCTCCGACTCAACTGCCACGTCCATCTCGGATTCAGCCTACACTTACGCACGGTTTCGGCGATAACTCCATCATACGACATCGAAACGAGGCGTATAAGTACTCGTTGGAAAGAGGACGACGACACTGTCGAATTGGTTCTGGTCCTAGCTCCAGAAGTCATGTGGATCATGCTGTGTGACCACAACAAGGTGCTGCGCCACCTATTTTGGGCCAACTTGGCCGTGTATCGAGTCGGGCCCTTGGCCCAAGTCGTGGGCGCCCCCTCCTGGTCTCCCACAACCCTAGGACGACCCTCCCTCTCCATAAACTCAGTAGCCGCCACCGGTTTAGAGGCGGGTTTTGCTTAGAGTTTTCTGTCGTCGAACAGTCGCCGTTATCGGTTTGTGAAACCCCAACTTTCGTGTGTTAATCATTCATCTGCAGAGTCACTATTTTGAGAGCTGCTTCTTTCGAGTTCTTGCTTGTGTTCTTCGTTTCGCAGGCAGGGATTAGCCTTCGCGGCGAGGTCAACCGGATTGTGACACAGTTGATAACCAGAGGAATCGTGGTGCTAAGATTGCAGGGGTCTAGGTCTTTGGATCTGAAGCCGGATCGGTGCGTCACATCCGCCCTAAACGAGTTATCTTTCACCTGACGGAAGATCGGGCACCCACGTCCCCATCATTCGGGCTGCTCTGTCCACGTGTGGCGCACAGTCCGCCAGGTGCTCGCGGACAGTCCGCGAGGAGCCGGCTGACCCGGTGTTTGTCGTGTTCTTCGCGAGTTCTTGCGTCTCTTCTTTTCGATCCGTTTTGTCCGGCACTTTTGGTTGCTAGAAGTTTGCTGGACGGTCTGCGAGGTGAGTGCGGACGGTCTTGTCCACGCGGACAGTCCACGGGTAGGGTGCGGACGGTCTGTTTTTCAAGGTGCAGTACTGGAGGTTCGGGAGGCTATTTTGGACGGTCCGCAGTGAACCCGCGGACAGTCTGCCAGGCCCCCGCGGACAGTCCGCCTGGTCCATGCGGACGGTCCGCCCCAGGCACTGCAAATTGCCTAAGTCCTTTGCTTCTTGAGTTGCGCTTCCGTGTTGCTTTGAGTTTTGGTTTGTTCCTAGGGTTGGTAGGTCCGTTGTGACTACGTGACCTTGGCAAACTCGTGTGGGAATCCTTGGTTGTGAATTTGGGGCATAGGCCGAGTTCATCCTTCGAGAAGAATTTTTATCGGCTCCCATTCACTTCCCCCTCTCTGGTCGCCTAATCGGTCCTTCACCCGCGGCAGCAGAGCCACCTCCCCCCTTAATGGCCTTCGGCCGTTACCTCCCCGCGTCAACCGCGCCCCCACCTTCAAAACCCCTCAATCAAACCGTAATGAAGCTCAGCCCTCACTCCCCGCCTTCAATCCCATCCGTTTCCTCCTATTCATTCGGCCCCCTTTGATTGCAATCAAGGCCATGGCCATTGATGGCCGTAGCCCGCCGGGCGCCGCTCCCCCTCCCCTCTCGGCTCTATTTAAGCACGGCTAGAGCCCCTGCCACACCCCCTTTCCACCAGTCGAGCACCCACACCTCCTCATACTCGCGCACGCGCTGCCACTGTTGGAATTTCCGGCCGCCACGCCATTGCCGGCCGCCCGAGCTCACTCGCTGTCGGTGAAGTGTCCCTGCCCCTCCTTTCTTTCTTCTTCTTCGTGCCCGTCACTTAATCAAGCTTCAATTCGTGTCACAAGGTCTCCTTCCCCTTCAATCGAGCACCGCCGCCGTCGTCTTCAAGCTCCGGCCGCCGGTGTCGATCTCCCCCACCGCCGCATCCCTGCCGCTTCTCTCTTCACCAATTCATTGCCTTGTGGTGAGCGACTCGTTCCCCACCTTTTTCCCCTTTTATCCCGAGCCGTAGCGCTCCCCGCTGCTCGCCGGCCGTGCGCCGTCCGCCCCCATGGATGTGGTGCCCTAGCCGTCGCTCAAATCACCTCCCCGTGCCTCTAGTTAGTTTCACTGTGTTCATATCTTCGCGTAGGTTCAAACCATAGCCAAAACCGAGCTCCCTAGCTCATTTTCGGGCTACGCCGGCAACCTCGCCATCGCACGCCGCCGCGCGCCGCCGTCTCCGGCACGTCGGCCGCCGCCCAGCCGCTTGCACGCGTCGGCCACCGTCGGATCTGGCGCGGACGGCCCAGATTCGCCCGGCCCTCGAGTCAAACCGGCTTCATACCAGTCAACAGAGGCGGTTTTGCTAAAGTGCCCCTCGACTTATTCTAATTCGCAATCCGGTCCTTCCTCCTATATAAATCCTTGCATTCAGGTCCTTTCTTTTATGCTTTAGCCCCTGTCTTTGTTAGATTTAGCGCCTGAGGTCCTGTATAGGTTCTTTTATGCTTTAGACCTTCTGTTTTTATGCATAATTAGTTATAGGTCCTCGGTTTCTTGCAGATTGGTCCCTGGAAACTTAGTTTCTTCGCAGTTTAGCCCCTGAACCCTGTTTTTAGCATACCTTTGTCGTTTTAGCTCCGTTTTTAGCATTTTAAGTGTCCATGCGATCGTCTCAGCGAGCCCGTTGCTTTAGTAGTGTGTTTATAGCCTTTAGACTTATTTGGTGAATTGTTTTATTTATTGTATGTTTTATTTGTGTGCTTGTAGATATCGTGCCTGTTTCGACTGAGCAGCCCCTTGGAGTCGATCAGGAGCATCTTTTCGAAGAAGAAGAAGATTTGTTTGTAGTTGAGCAAGGCAAGTGGTCTTCTCCCCTGCATGATTCTATTTATCCTATATAATTGCATGTTTACTAAGTTTACATTTGTTATGATATTGCATTTAATTGATGGGAACACCTTTTTAAGGACATACCTAGATTTTTACCCACACCCCTTGGATCAACCCGGTTTAATAAATGTTTTTGGGTAGAATATGCTAGTGGCTCAACTTGGGTTGGATAAAATGGTTTTCCTGAGAAAGGCTTTATGCTTAATGATCATGGCTTTGGGTTAATACAAGAATACTTGATTTAATCGGAACATGGAGAACCACCCAAGAAAACATGTGCAACCACAGTGTCATATGGCTCTGACCTTAGCCAATTAATTAGGTGTGCGATCGAATTGATGGCCCTTTTCCGAAAGGAGCAGAGGGGGATCCGGGTTGCAGGGGTATAGCCCGGTCCTCTTGGGGTAGCAGCCTTTGCTAAGGTGCTGACCACTAGGGAGGGTTATGGTCCGCCCTGATCCGTAACTATGCGGGTCGTTAGTCTTTTGCATGCGTTTGTAAAGGCTTCATAGCGTCCCTATGCAATCACACCTCAGACGTGTGGTATGGTGCTTGGCCAGCATCGCATGGTTGGGTTTAAAGTTCTTCGGAGCTTTTACGCGAGCTGTGGGTAAAGTGTGCAAACCTCTGCAGAGTGTAAAACTGATCGATCAGCCGTGCTCACGGTTATGAGCGGCTTGGACCCTCACATGATTAATAAACTCAAAGACAGAATTAAATTGTGGTTCGTTGGGTTTTGAGATGAGTTGTTTACAAACTTCTTAAGTGGGTTGGTATAAACTTACATCTAGTAACTAGGCGTTCTTTAATTAAAACTTGACCAACATTAAATTGCTAACCGCTGCAAAACCTTAGCCTATCCTTGGTAGCCTTGCATCTTCCCCCACTTGTTGAGTACCAACCATAAGCGTACTCATCCTTGCTTACCGTTGTTCAGAAGAGAACAATGGTGAGGAGTACTATGACGACTTTGAGGAGTTCTGAGGCATGCGATCCCCCAGTCAAGTGCCTGTGGAAGCGGAAGACGAAGACTCTTCGTGTAGTTATCGTTTTCCGATGTTAGAGACCTTCGTGTCTCTCGTCTGAGTGTAATAAGATGTTAAACTCTGTTACGTTTTGAATACTGTTTATGATATTACACTTATTTGTCTATCATATGTGTGTAACTTGATCCTGGCGCACATATGAGATGCATTTGGTTTCTCTTCGGAAATCAGGTGTGACATAGATCAAATATGCGAAGTGGCGTGATGGCCCAAAGATGCTAGATGGCATGATAGCCCAAATATGTGAAGTGGCGTGATAGCTCAACTTCGCCAAAGTTTGACCTCAAGGTGGCTCGTCAGCCCTGCCTCGCAATTTGCTTCGTGCATTAACCGTCGAAGGCTTCTTCGCTTGTGATAAAGCGGATGATTTTGCGACCACGCCCCTTAACAGGTCAACTTATCCCTACAGTACTTTACTAAGGGGCTTCACGCATTGACCACCAAAGACTTTTTGTTCACGGAAAGTAGGCCTTTAAGCGAGTCATGCCCTCCTCTTTGGAACAGATTGTAGGATGCTCCTTAACATCCTCGCGACCTTTGCAGAACAGTTACCACATGTGCCCCCTCAAAAAAAAATTTCTTAAGTGAACTAAATGCGACTTGTCTTCGCGAGGCCAGGCGCATGTGTTCACTTACTTTTGCAAAGTTTTCCCGAAAGTGACAATCTCTTCGGATGATTGTCACTTCGGGACCGATGATAGATAACGGCTGTCTTTTTTGGGGAGCCCTTGTTATATTTCTCAAGGGGATATTACACAAGTCCACCTCGTTAAAAACCTCGCATCTTCGGTGTTCCTGTTGTGAGATCACCGAAGACTCTCCCCACGAGGAAAAGAGTACGAACTTCACTACATATTTACAAAAGTTGAAAGTGCAAAAGAAACTGAAATGAAGATTACAAAAGTTGAAAATGAAGAGAAACTACGGAACGATAATATCTAGTAGATGATACACTTGTTCTTAGAGCCAATACTACTACAACTTCTGCTGATTCCATGAGTAAGGAACCTCTTCTCCTTCCAAGGTTTGCAATATGTAAGCCCCCTGCCTTGTTTCTGATACTAAAAACGGGCCTTCCCACTTTTCTTCCAATTTTCCCACTCCTCTTGTTTTTCTTCGGAGAACCATATCTCCGGTGGATATCTTTTGTTCGCGAACCTTCTTATTTCTCCACTTCCTCGTTTCATCTTGGTATTTCTCTATGTTGCTTAATGCTTGAAGCCTATCTTCTTCTCTTGTGTCGATTGCCAAGTTTGGGTCCTCTTCGTTTGTTGGTTCTTGGTCTGCCCTCAATGATCCAAGCTTTATCTCTTCGGGAATGACAGCCTCTTCCCCATACAGCAGTCTGAAAGGTGTGAAGTTTGTAGCCCTGGATGTAGTTGTGTTGTGAGACCATACAACTCTAGGCAGTTCTTCGGCCCATTCCCCCCTGGCCATTCCTGTCAAGTTCTTTTTGATTCCAGTAAAGATAATTCCATTTGCCCTTTCTACTGCTCCGTTGGACTCCGGGTGATATACTGAAGCGAAGCATAGCTTGGTGCCTAAGTTGAAGCAAAACCTTCTGAAGTCTGTGCTATCAAATTGCTTGCCATTGTCTGCTGTCACTTCGTAAGGAACTCCAAATCTACACACGATACTTTGCCAGAAGAATTTTTGTATCACCTGCGAAGTTATTCTTTGCACTGCTCTTGCCTCTATCCACTTTGAGAAGTACTCCACTACCACTATTGCGTACTTGTAGTTGCCTGGTGCTGTTGGTAACTGCCCCACAATGTCAATTCCCCACCTTGCGAAGGGCCAAACTAGTGGTAGCAATTGTATTTCATATGGAGAAGTTTTTGTGTAGTTGCAATGCTTTTGACAGTTATCACATCTTCGCACTATGTCTTTGGCATCTCGTACTGCCGTTGGCCAGTAGAATCCCTGACGGAACACCTTCGCAACTAGTCTTCGTGTTCCAATGTGAGAAGAACACATTCCAGAGTGGATTTGTTGCAACAAGTCTCGCCCTTCTTCGGTGGAGACGCACTTGAGTAGTGGTGCGCACACTCCACTCTTGTACAGGTTGTCTCCTCTTATTTCATATGATATCGCCCTCAAGGCCATTCTCTTGTTCTCCTCCTTTGACTGTGGTTCATAATGACCTCTCAGGAATGCCATTATCGAAGATCTCCAATCTTCGCTTGATATTGCATTTACATATCTCACTGGTGCTTCATCACAGTCTACTGATTTGCACTTTAGAACTTCGTAGAAGACATTTGGTGGTAATGGTTCTTTCTGTGATGCTGCCTTTGCTAGCATGTCTGCCTCATTGTTTTGATCTCTTGGTATTTTCTTGATGGTGAAGCCGAAGAAGATTTTTTCCATGCCTCGCACCGTTTTAAAGTACTTTGCCATTTCGTCATGTTTTGCCTTATATGACTTGCCAATCTACCTTGTGATCAGCTCAGAGTCTGTGTTTATGACCACTCTTCATGCCCCTATGGCTCTTGCCTTGCGTAGTCCCAGCAACAATCCCTCATACTCTGCCACATTATTTGTCTTGCCTTCAATGTCGAGCCTCACAACATATCTCATTTTTATGCCTGATGGTGACATTAAGATTGCCGAAGATGCGGCTCCATCGTCGCAGTAAGCTCCATCACAATGCATGACCCATGGTGTTTCTGGACTGTCTTCGTTCATTTTGTCACCTTAACTTGGTGTCCAATCTGCGATGAAGTCTGCTAGAACTTGAGACTTGATGGCTGTTCTAGCTGTGAACTCTATGGCGTATTGGGATAGCTCTGTTGCCCATTTTCCTATCCGTGCTGAAGATTCCTTGTTCTCTAGTATTTCGCGAAGGGGATATGATGTTGGGACAATGATTGAGTAACTCTGAAAGTAATGCTTTAACTTTCTTGCCGCCATTACCACTGCGTATGTCATCTTCTCCAACTCAGAGTAGAACTTCTTCGCTCCTGATAAAGCCTCAGAGACGAAGTATACTGGCACTTGCTTGAGTTGCCCCTCTTCGTACTTCTCCTCTACAATAGCTGCACTTACTACACTTGCGGAGGCTGCTATGTACAGCAACAACTTCGCTTTGTCTCCTAGACTTGTTAACACTACCAAATTTTCCAAGTATAATTTAAACTGCTCAAAAGCTTCCTACTCTTCGGGCCCCCAAGTTACTTTGTTCTTTGCAGACAACAACTTAAAGAATGGTAAGCTTCATTCTGTTGATCGCGCTATGAAGCGACCCAGTGCTGCTATTCTTCCCGTAAGTTTCTGAATATCTCTTTTTGTTTGTGGTGTTCTCATGTTTCGTATTGCCTCTATCTTCTCTGGATTTGCTTCTATGCCAGACTTTGACACCATGCAACCTAAGAGCTTTCCCCTGGATACCCCGAAGATACACTTTTCTGGATTTAACATGAGACCGTACTTCCTCAAGTTGGCGAAGGTTTCTCTGAGATCTTCGATGTGTTGGTCTTTCTTTTTGCTGTGTATGACCACATCATCTACGTAAGCTGATACATTTCTTCTCAGTTGTAGGCCAAGCACAATTTTCACCATTCTGTTGAACATTGGGCCAGCATTGCGTAGGCCTTCTGGCATTCTGACGAAGCAATATACTCCAAAGGGTGTTATGAAGCTTGTCTTATCTTCATCTTCTTTCTTCATCCAAACTTGGTGATATCCAGAGAAGCAATCTAGCAACGACATTCTCTCACACCCTGCTGCTGCATCCACCAACACGTTGATTCTTGGTAGGGGATAGTCATCTTTTGGGCAAGCCTTGTTCAAGAGCGTGAAATCAATACACATTCTCTGCCCTCCATTCTTCTTCGGTACCATCACTATGTTCGAAAGCCAAGTTGTGAACTATATTTCTCTGATGACACCTGCATCTAACAGTTTGTCTACTTAGCTTTGTGCTGCCAATTCTTTCTGAGGTGAGATGACTCTGAGCTTTTGTCTCTTCGGTGGGATCTTTGGATCTAAGCGCAGTGCGTGCTCTATCACTTCGCGAGGCACTCCCTTAAGATCCCTCATGCTCCAGGCAAATACATCTTGATTGTTGCGAAGGCATATGATGAGTGCATTCTCCTCTTCTTCAGTCATCCCTCTTGCTATAGTGACCATTTTGTCATGAACATCTTTGCAGAGACGCACCTTCTTTGTGTGCTCGTGAGGTTGCATTCTCTTCTTTTTGTCTTGGCAAAGTCTCTTTTTCATTTCTAGCTCTTCGGGCTCTTCTTCTTCTTCGCTTTGTACAGTGTCTTCGCTGTTTTCGACTACGTGGATCGATTTCTGGTTGCTGCCCACATTGTATTCTCGGTCGTGTGCATCTTCCTGATCTCCGTATATTGTGAGAATGCCATTAGCAGTTGGTATCTTCATACACAAGAACGGCATGTGTATCACTGCTGCGAACTTGTTTATGATCCCTCTCCCGAAGATTGCTTTGTATGCATATGGAATGTCCACTACATCGAAGGTCACCATCTCTGTTCTCATCAATGCTCCTATTCCAAGACTTACGTTCATTTCGATTGTTCCCATAGCCTCCACCTTCTTGTTACCAAAGCCGTATAATGGCTTTGAAGTTTTCTGAAGTTGATCATCTCTGAACTCCATCCTCTTGAGCAATTCAAAAGTTATGATGTCTGCAGAACTACCATTGTCTACGAGGATGCCTCCTACATCATTGCCCAACAAGTATTTTGTGTTCTTTCCCAGTACCGCTCTGATGACTAGAGGGTATTCGTGGGGATACTTCTTCAGCTTTGAATCTGCTTCTGTGAAGGTTATTGGGATGTGTGACCACTCTGTTTTGAAAACTTTCCCTGCACATACATGGCTCACTTCTCTCTGCTGGTCTTTCTTCTGCCTCTTCGTCAGGTGTTCAAGTGAGTTGCAGCCACCTGTGATAGCATTGATTATGTTCATTCTTCGGTAATGATCTTCATCTTCTCTGTTCTGATTTGCTTGCGAAGGTGCCTAGCAGGCTCTGGTTTTGGCTGATATGACGTAGTGCTTTGCTGCTGTAGTTGCATCATGTTTGGGTTGAACATTGGCGGAGGTGGTAGTGGCATTTGTTGGAAGCATGGTTGTGGGATGTAAGGTTGCCAGTTTTGCATTGAGCTCTGAGCCATTGAAGGTGCTGCTGATGATGTGTGATTGACTGTCTTCGCCTGGCTCTGTGGTGTTCTCTTCTTGTCTTCTTCGATCTGCTTCCTGCGAAGTAGCGTTCTGCATTCGTATGACCAATGCCCTTTGTTAAGACCGTGCAAGGAACACACGGATTGTGGTGGTGGGCCTCTGCCCGAATTTTGACCTCTGCCTCCTGTTGCAGCCGAAGATGCCATTTGCGAGTTGTTTCCTGAAACATTGTTCATATTACTTCTGTTGTAAAAGTTGGGCCTTGCTGAAGGTCCTTGATTGCTCTGAGGCCTGCTCCCCCACTCTGGCTGAGACTTCGCTTGACTTTTTCTTTTGTTGTATTCATCAACTCTTCACTGTTTTCCTCTGTCTGATTTGCAGTATTCTTGCATTATGTCGAACAACTGCTTCTCTATTTTCGGTCTTCTTCGGTCAAGATACTCTCTGCAAGGTCCTACCTTGAGGCCATCTATTGCTGCGTCAATTACTGTTGTGGATTGTACATGTGGTGCTCTAGCCCTTGCTTTAGCAAATTGCTTGATGTACTCTTGCAATGGTTCTTTGTCTCCTTGTTTTATGAGGTGAAGATCTCCTGATGTGAGATCTTGGGGTTGATACCCTTGGAAGTTGTTCTCTATTCTTCGGGGAAGCTGTTCCCATGACCTGATGCTTCCTTTCGGCAGCGAAGCGTACCACTGCTGTGCCGAGCCTTTGAGGGCCATTATCATAGCCTTTGCCATTGCTACCTCATCTCCTCCGCCCGAAGATATTGCCACAGTGTATTTCTGAAGAAATTGTCTTGGGTCTGACTCACCATCGAACTCTGGCAGGGATGTGGGCAACTTGAACTTCGGCAGCCAATCAGCATTCTCAAGTTCTGGCGAAAGGGGAGAAGCAGGCTTCATTTTGCTTGAAAACATATCTCTATATATTTTTTGTGGCCTACATTCCACATACGCCTCTTCTTCTGAGTCATAATATATGGAGCCTTCCTCATTCTCTTCTTCCTCTTCGTAAGTTTCCTCATCTTAGCAACAAGTCTTTCTTCGATTCTTCTTAAAGCAGCAATGTCCTCATCTTCGACTCCCACATCTGCTAGCCCGACCTCGAAGTGTCCTTCAGCAACATCTTCCGCCTCTTGCTCTTGATCTTCTCCTGCTCTTTGGTTTCGTGGACTTAGGACTATGTCTCGCGTCGTGTTTGTGTTATCTGGTACTTGTCTCTCTCTGGGGTTTTCGCTCTCTACTTCCGACGGATCATCGGTCGCCCTATTTGGATGTGGTTGTGGGTTCTTCGGTTGCTTCTTCGGTGGCATGGCTGGGACGAAACACGGTGGGCGCCTTAACTGTTGGGATAAAAATCTTCCCCGAAGAGGGGCCAACAGTCAAAACGGACTAAGGATGGGGAAACACAACTGCCAAACCGAAGAATGTAAAACTCGAAAGCGACTAAGTGAAAGAAAATTTAGCCACCTTCAAAACGCCCCCATTTCATTACCGTCGGGTCCTTTTTATAGGCTCGTAACAATTACGCTTTACACCACTTGCCATCACTTTTTCACATTGTGCGAAGAATCTCAAGGGTATTTCGGTAACCTCGCAGGGCTCCGTACTCACAGACTTTGCCAGCAATCACTTTACACATCGCCCGCCTACATGTCTACTACCGTGGCGGGTCGGTCTTTGTTTGTCTTCGCACTTCTTCGCTGAATACTTGCGGAAGCTCTTCTCCTTGCGGATCTTCTCTAGGTCTCTACTTGTGTCCTCGCCGTCGACGCCTGAAGGTCAACCGAAGATTGCTTCTTCGTTTAGCACACGTCTCGCCTTCGACCGCACTTCTTCGCGTCGCATCTTCGCCAGGCCTCGACTCGGCTTCGCTGCAACTCTTCTTCCGTGCCTTCGCACGCGGACCTCGCCTTCTCGGAGTGAAAACAAGCTTCACTTGATTCTTCGCTTGGTAAGCTTGGCCTCTGCTAACTGAAGATCCTAGGCTTGGCCTGGACTTCGCCAATCAGCCCCCGATCATTTCCTGAAACAACAGACGCAAAAGCAGAAACGACCACAACTTCCAAACATCATCTTTGAGCCGAAGATTCAAGGAAGGGGGTTAGTTGCAAAATATTTTCCCCAACACCATGTAAAACTGCATTTTGGCTTGCAACAAGCCCAGTGGAAAATTCAGGTTCATATGGTTCCAGTATCAGAAAATCCCATGTCCTTATACCAGGAGTATTTTTATCTTATAATTCTTATGGTCAATTAATTAATGATAAGTTATGATAACATAATTATGATACAATCATTCCAAATTACTATGAAATGAAGTTTACTTTTCAAGAAAATACAAACTGCTAAAATGTGTATACCAAGCTACTCTAAATAACAGAATCGCGTAAATTTTGAGTGAAGAATATAATCCCAAAGGATTCAAGTCTAAACCGTGGATTCTAAAGTTTCTCTTTGTCGTGGCTTCTTCCATCCATAGCAATGCACAACAACGGAAACAGCAGCAGGGCTATGCAACCGATCCGGGCCACCCCACCGCCACCAGCCTGTACCACAGCCCGCTGCTAGCGGCAATCGCATGTGAGCGTGTCCGCCGCCGCTGCACCATTGGTCACCAGGGCGGCTCAGCGTGTAAACTCTTAAATGCGGTATAGATGATTAACAAGAAGTACTCACCGAAGACGATCTCAACCTCGTCGCCGTTGAATAAACCAGCACTAGAGCAGAACACGCTAGAATCAGGAATTGAAGAGCAGCATGGAATGCATCGCCTTCACCTCTAAAAATCCAGACCTCCTTGGTTTCTATTTCTACAATGTGAGTAAAGGGAGTGTTTTTTTAAAGCCGGAGAATGGAATGGGGCCCTGGCTTCTTCTTTTCCTTTTATAAAATGAGATAGAGAGAGAGAGAGGGAGGGAGCGAGAGAATGTTAACCACATGAGAGAGAGAGACAAAGAGAGAGAGATCTGTTGTGGAAGAAACCGCCGAGCATAATTTCTTCTTTCCTTCTAGAGGAATTTGAAGTGATCTGTGAAACCGCTGAGCAGACGGATTTGCTGGAGGTTGCACCATGCGTAACCGATACTGTGCGTAAACAAGTCTGTGTTACGCATCGGGTGGGCCTTTTTAGCAGGACACATGTACACGACATGTTACGCATATGCGTACGTGCAGGTTCTTAACCCAGTTGGTGTTGCATCAAGCAGAACGGACGGTGCGTAACCGAGGGTGTGCAGGTTACGCGTTGAATTGACACCTGCACCACCTAGGTTACACACGTGGATGCTTGGGATACACGGCTGGGTGCTGCCAATAAATAGGCGTGTCGGGTGTGCGTGCATAACGCAAGCGGCCTTTTACTCGTTGCTACAAATTAATATGTGTAACCTTCGCCGGGTCAGTTTAACGTGTGCCTGTGCGTGATAACAAATATACTAGGCTCCAGATGTCTGCGTTGCCTTCACCGGGTTGGTTTTACGTGTGCATGGTGCGTGAGCCCACTCGGTTACGACCATCCACTCTGCATCCGAGAGGGTTACGCACCATCCGTGCTACATGCAGTTGTGTCGTTTCATCGTGTAATCTGCATCCGGTCGTGTCGATTCAGCACGTAAAATCCACGCTGCATCAGGTCGAGTCCATGCAGCACGTAACCTGCACGCGATTGGTTACGCAAAATCCACACTGCATCCGGTCGAATCGAACGATCCTGCGCGTCACCTGCACCAGCTAGGTTACGCACGGTTCGGCGACGCACCAACCGGCTGGGTTACGCATAGTTCGGTGGCGTGTGGGACACTGACTTGGTCGTGCGTAACCTACACCCAACCACGGATTACGCACGGCTCGGCACCACGCGCGTATCCTACACCCAGCAGGGTTACTCACAGATCGGTTTCGCGTGCAACACCGACTTGGTCGTTCGTGTAACCTACACCCAGCCACGGGTTAGCACCATCCCACGCTGCATACGGTCGTCTCGATTCAGCGTGTAACCTGAACCGGCTGGGTTATGCACGGATCGGTGGTGCATGCGACACCGTCTTGGTCGTGCGCGTAACCTACACCCAGCCACGGGTTATGTACCATCCCACGCTGCATCCGGTCATCTCGATTCAGCACGTAACCTGAACCGGCTGGGTTACGCATGGCTTGGTGGCGCATGCACCACCGACCTAGTCGTGCGCGTAACTTACACCTAGCCACGGGATACGCACCATCCCATGCTGGATCCGGTCGTGTCGATGTAACCTGCATGACCTCGGTTACACAAAATCCACGCTGCATCCGGTCGAGTCGATCCTGCGTGTCACCTGCACCAGCTGGGTGATGCACGGTTCGGTGGCGCGTGCGACACCAACTTGGTCGTGCGCATAACCTACACTCAGGCACGGGTTACGCACCATCCCATGCTGCATCCGGTCATGTCGATGTACTAACCTGCACGCACTTGGTTACGCGAAATCCACGCTGCATCTGGTCGAGTCAATCTAGCGCGTAGCGTAACCTGTGCAAGTGAAGGTTACTCAGAAAAACCGTGGTTGTTGCCCGCCAGAAAAACCGTACCATCACGCGCGCAATCTGGCGTCGAAGCCACCATGCTTGGAATGAAACCGCGTTGGACGACTCATTCACACATGGCGCACCAGCTCCGTTACGCACGGTTCGGCTACGCACCATTTGTTCTGCATGGCACGTGCAACAAAGTAGTGCATCGCTCATGACACTCCCTCTCTCTCTCTATCTCTCTTTGAGTTAGGTAAATTTAGGACTAGGCGCTACTGCAAGTCTTTTGTGAGATGGTGGTGGTGGTTATCGTTCATAGCCGCGGTCGGCTAGCGATACAGTAGAGTGAGATCGCAAGCAATTAATGCATAAGAAATACATGTTGCTTCATCCCTGAAATACATACGAGTACTTAATAAGACGGCGACAAAGCAAGTACTAGAAACTACTCCCCGGTGGACTGTACTAGAAGTACTAAGAAACTTTTGGGAGTAGTACTGCACTAGCTAGCTTACTGCATACTGAGATCACCGGTAGTCTGGCACAACCCCATGTACTACTTCATTTCGTCGTAGTCTCCAGCATGCGGCATGTGCAATCCCTCAGTCCCTTGCTCTTGATATTCGGCATTACCTTCCATGCCAGCGACGAGGAGGTTGGCCACATCCTAAGCATCGTCACGAACCATCTTGCGCCAGTGATCCTGGTCGATGTCGCCGGCAGTGCTGATTCCCAGAAGCGCGATGCTGGGGTCAAAGCCATCAATCTGATGGATCTTGTAGCAGGCCATGATGTATTCCGCCGTGGCAACCGCGCTGGTGCGTCTGTCCTCCTTCGAGCAGTCCGTTAGGTAGGCCGACAATTTGTCCAGGACTTCGGCAAGATGGTCAAATGCATAGGCATAATGGCGCACTGTTTCCTCTATCAGCTTGTTGACGGTTCCCAGATCTAGGTCACTAACCAGAGCATTGATCTTGATGAAGGCGGGTCGCATGATGTTTATGGCCCATCGCACGTCACAGGCAATGCTTTCATTGATCAGAGCTGCCTCAACCACGGGCATGGCTTCATCACCAACCCGTGCGCATTTCGGAGAGGGCTCGCCCATGGAGCTCATGGCGCGCGGTGGCTAAGAGGGTGAATACTGAATCCAGGTGCGTGAGGATCTAAGGCTTGGAGAAGGAAGGGGTAGCCGATGGCGAAGGTGAACCTTTCGCGATGTACTCCTATATAGGAAGTACCACGATCGAGTCGAAAGCCAGGGGTTATCTAGGGGTGGTGAGGTTTAGCAATTCTCCTCCCCAGCCCCATCACGTCTTGGAAAACATGCAGGCAAATGAAAGATGCTTCACACGAAAAATTTGGTCGGGCCGCTTCAGATTCAACGCGGCTGGTTCAGACAAAGGGTGTTGGCCGCCGGGGTGGTGGTGGTGGGGGGTGACAGAGGCCGTACTACTCCCTGGATTCCCGTGCGTAATCCCTCGGGAACCGAAACGCCACTTGTACTCACCAAACCCTTCCAGTTCTTCTTCCGCGCGCTTGTCACATGACTCTTTTTGTTTTTTCATTTTCTTCTTGACATGACTCTGCCTTCCCGCAGCCCTGGAAGCCACCCAAACTCTTGGTTTGACACAGGATACTCCACTTTGCTAATCTTCTTGTGTTCACCGCATACTCCTTTTAATTAGGAATTCTAAAAAAAGATGTCATATACAATAGCAGGCTAGAAAGAACTGAGTTTATTAAAACTAGTCTCCCTCCTACAGAAAGTATAGTTTGCTCTTCCAACTACTTTTTTTTGAAACATTTCTTCCACATTCCTCCAATCTTTATTCGAAATCTTGCGGTAGTGCATCGGAATGCCCAAGTCATAGTCTCTGGCATCGCGGTTGGCGCGGGACACGGCGGGTGGTGTCGACTAAGCGCGTAACCTACAAGGTCTCGGTTACGCAAGTGCCATTCAGCGGGTTGTGCACTAGAGAAGTCCAGGGACGATGCGTCAGCCTCCCGGGCGTGTGCTTCGCTTCGTGGAGAAGCAAACTGCGGTGAGGGCAGGCCGCTGTGGGCCCGCGGGTGCCGCGTGCCCGTGAGGCACCATCATTATTATGGTGGATGACGGGACAAGAATTACGCAAGATCACTGTGTCGTGCCGTGTCATGTGTACAACCTCGACGAGACGGGACGGGTCGTGCCTGCAAGCGCCTCCGCTCCCCTCCCATCGTGTCGTCCACAGCCACAGCGCCGCCCGCACCACGAGGAGTAAGTAAGCCGGACACACGGTGCTTCAGCCTAGGTTAAGCGGTGCTTCAGCCTAGGTTACGCGTTGTCTTCAGCCTAGGTTACGCAGGTGCCCACGGGCCCACAGAGACCTGCCCTCGCCGTAGTTATCTGGAATTCTTTTGTGCGCGGCCCGCTGAATGGCACTGGCACCTGCGTGACCGAGTCCGTGTGGTTACACATTCCTCTCAAGCTCTGTGCTGTTGCAAGTTGGTAATTACTACTACCTATTGATTTAAGTACAGTATTACTAGTAGGTGATAACCTATGCCCATCCGGTTACACATGAATTAGTATGCCCCTCCGTACACCATGAAATAAAAGCGCAGATCCCGAAATTGTTTATGAAATCGTCTCCCACATTCGTGTCTCTAAAATCGTCCCACATTCCAGAGTCGATAGTTAGGTTTGCGAAGCATAAAAAATTGAATAACGGCAAAACCAATGCAGCCGACCAACAAAATGAAAAGAATAAAAGCGTATTTGAAAAAATTGATTAACGACAATACCAATCCAGCCTGGGTTTTGCACGCAGCATCACGGTTGCCGCGGAACACGGCGGGTCGTGTCGAGCCTATGTAATCGAGATTTCGCGTAACCTGCAGAATCAACAACACCGAGTTGATCGATGTTGCACCATGCAACATGGTTGGTGCAGGTTACGCGCAGAATTGACACCAGTAAATAGACGACGGGAGGCTCTTGATTCGCTGATACTAGCTCCGTTCTTTTTTACTTGATTGACGGTGGGTAGCACAAAAACGAGCTACCGAACGTCATCTATATGAGAACAGAGGGAGTACCTTCGTTTTTACAGAAACATTTCGAGGTATTAAATGCGACTTTGACCACTAATTAAGGGGAGTACTGTACAATGCAAGCTTCATTGGGTTTCATGGGACTAGGTAAGTGTGCCATGTGAGTTTCATGGTGATGAAACTCTTATCATCTCTCTCCTCATAATTATAGTGCCAAGTCATCAAATCGGCTTAAGCACAGCTTGGACTACAAACAGAGGTTTCCCACTTCGATTCCTCTCCCCCCACACAACCATCCGCCTTCCGATCCTCCATCTTGCAGAACTGAAAGCTCACGTATGCCCCACTCCCCCCAATGGCAAACTCACCTAGGGCCATGACCCACCTGACATCTGACGAAGAGAACAACGACCGCATGATGATCAGTGATGGATGGGGGACTTTCCCGTCACCAAATCCTGGCTCCTCCACCGACGAGGATGAGGTGGCAATCCTTGAGGCACAAGACCTGGCAAATGCCCGCGACACCCGGTACCGCTGCGCCACGTTCTCGTCTGAGGACGAGGACGAAGACGAAGATGAGAAGGAGGAGTAGGACGAGGAGGAGGAGGACATCGATGCTGTCAGGCGCGGGCGCACAAGGAGACTAGACAGTGAGAGGAGACTAGATTTCAAGCTTGGTGGCGAGATCATGCCGGCTGGGGTTGGACGGCGACGGCGAGGCTCCAGCGCAGAGCAGAAGGCGGCGGCTGGCGGTGCCAACAGGTTTGGGTCTGATCAGCCTCATATATTATATTTGAAACTCTGCAATTCTGCATCAGACCCTTCTAACCTGCATTCCTCTTTTCTCCCTCTTCAGTTAGTCATATCCAGCAGATCGATGAAAGCAAAAATTCTCCTTTTTCGGACATTTTTGGGACTATTGTTTGTGTTATTAGGAGCATCCTGATCGAATTCGGAGTACACAGATGAGTGATCACTGATCCTATGATAAGTTTTACTGTGTGTGTGCATGTGTGCAAAGATGGCATGGAAGAGGAGATGGCAGGTCTGAGCCACAGCGACTTGGAATTCTTCAAGATCTTGCTCCCTGGCATGTACGAGGAGTCAGTGGTAAGTGCCCTGCTGCTCGTCGAATCTGATCTGCTCGGAATAGCTCACGAATGTGCACCTGTGCTGTTCCGAGTAAGTAATTGCCGCAGAGCTTAATTCGATCATGCTGCGAGTAGAGGCTGTCCGACAAGTTCGTTCGCCAGCTCGGAGATCGCCGGGTCTTGAAGCTACAGCTCGCCGGCGCAGGTATGCGCCTGTGGAATGCGGATGTCTTCACCGACGAGAAGAGTGGTGACGTGTACCTCACCCAAGGTTGGAAGGAGTTCGCCCATGCACATGACGTACGCGTCGGCTATGTGCTCGTCTTCCGCTACTACAGCTGCACCGCCACGCTCGCTATGACGGTCTTCGACCATAGCACCTTCCGCAAGCAGTAGTAGTACGTGCACGCCACCGACTCTAGTACGTCCCCCTCGGCCCCTCCATCTAGTCAATCATTCGTCGTGTGTGGCCGAGACGAGCATAATTAAAACCATACATGATCATCATGTGCCCAGGCGGCGGGAAGGCTGGTGATGAGAACATGAGAACATAAACCATGCCTGGGATGAAGTAACAGGTTGCTGGTTTACACAAGTGCAGCAACGTCTCTATGTTTTGTGAATTTCTAGTACTTCTCTAGTAGTTGGTTTCAGCATTTTTATGGTGGTACTTCTCTAGTAATTTCTCTAGTAATAGTACTTTTTCTCTTGTGATTTCTGGTGAAGAGAAGCCTCTCGACCGCTTAAGGACCTCTCCCCTGGAATTGTTTTATAAATATTCAATGAATAGTGGTAAAAAACGAAGAGCTAGCTCATCACCCATAATCAGGACTCCTCCAAAGGGGGTAGCTCCTCGGTTCGTCACGACCAGCCGTGCTACTTGGCAACCGCTATGCCATCACCCAAGCTGCCTTCTACTCTTTCAGATGCTGAACGCGTGCCGTGTGGTGGTAACCCCTGCCGCGTGACTCATGCATAATGGACTGCATACAGGTTACACAGACCGGCCATGCGGGGCAGCCGTAGCATGGGTTTCGTAATCGCCGAGCCGTGCAACGACAAAGTGTTGCTTGGGTTAAATTCCTTCCTAACGTCAAGTGCGCCGCCGTGCGGTGATGGAAGCATTCCCCAGGAGGTCGGGAAGCAAGACGTGCGTAACCAAGCGGGTCCAGCTGGTTACGCAGATCGATGGCCCCGAGGCTCCTGCAGGTGCGTCCCGTCGTCGTCATACTGGTGCTTCACGGGGACGGGGCGCCCGCAGGTCCACAGCGGTCTGTCAGGGCATATAATATTTTAAATTTTGATATTTAATTGGATACTAGAAACAATGCCTTGCAACAGGAGAAAACAATGCCCCGTTGTCACCCCACTGCCCCGACACCTCCATAGGGACACATTCAGATCAATGTAACCAATGTCAACAACTATAATGGACACATTCATATCAATGTAACCAATTCAATGTGCATTGCAATATAAATGATGTGTTGTCCGTAGCAACGCACAGGCACGATCCTAGTAAATAAAACATTAACACTATAGACTACAAGCAGGGGCCCTGGTACATGCCTTCGTTTAATCTACTACAGAGATCATGCATAACATGGGGATGGTGAAAGCATACGAACACAAAATCCGTTGTGAGTATTCCGTGCGGCCAGATTCGCTCTAAGAGAGACATGCACTTCTCCTGCAATTGGGTGCAGCTAGCCTCAATTGCCCATCGTAAAAATGCGCTCACATTTTGCTCGCTTGCCATGTCCCACATCTTTGACGCATAATGCAGCTTCAACCTTTCGACGCGGTACATGTCGGCGTCTGAGAGTAACACAGGCCAGGCATTGGCAGGCGTGTCCCATAAATCGGCCTCCTCCGGGAGTGATCCTTCACTGGCATCCGGGAGTGATACTTTTTTTTTTGAAACCTTTCTTCCACATTCCTCCAATCTTTATTCGAAATCTTGCGGTAGTGCATCGGAATGCCCAAGTATTTAAATGGAAAAACACCGAGAATGTCAGTTAACTGATGGTGTGTAACCGAGAACGTGCGCAACCATCCACGCACGTATGGAAGGTGTGTAACCTAGCGGGTGCAGGTAACACGCAGAATCGGCACGATCAGTGCAGCATGCATGGTGTGTAACCATGCCGGTCCATGATACGCATACATCTGAACCAGATGTCTGCGTAACACAGTCGGTGTTGCAGGAATAATGCACCATGCTGGTGCGTAACCTAGAACGTGCGTAACTAAGCGGGTGCAGCTTACGCGCATAATCGACTCAACCCAGTCGGGGTTGTAGGCTTGCAGCATGCAGAACGGATGCTGCGTAACCGAGCGGGTCCATGATTTGATTGCCAAGTTCAGGGAAAGCAGTGTCCAAAGGCACAAATCTCCTATAGACCATATAGAAGCAACCCGCTACAAGATTTCGCTCAAACCTCAGCGAGTCATATCAGCAAATCTCATCTTCCACCAAATATCAACCATCAATATCAGCTGCCACTTGATCTTCCTTCAATATCCAGTCTCCACCAATGCATGCAGAAAGTCACTGTAGTACTAGTATTAATATTAACATAAGGCTCCAGTGACCCAGGAAAGTCTACCGAAAAGCTCTCTCAAATCCCGCAACCACGCACAGGAAATCACCTAGTTAAATCTATTAACGGCCACCAATCTCATCCTCATCCTCGAATCCTGGACTACTTAATTCGGGATACCTAAAATCTTCGGCATAACTTGTATTCTCAGCCGTTCTCACCTATATAAAAAAACAAATAGTAAGTCATAAACTGTGCCAGCAAGTCCGATATGCAAACAAATACGTACTGGGTATAGTTACATTCAGGCTTCGAAGACATGCAAAAGATCTACAGCCGATAAATCATTAGCATGCCAAAGAGTAAAACGAGGTTCACCGATAGGTGGCTCTATAAGCGAATGATCCAGCCAATCCAGTAAATACAACTGTGTAGATGGCACATGCGTAAGTGATAAAATAAAATAAATAAATAAAAGGTAGGGGAACAAAGTTCTTTATTGGTACTACATAATTATTACCCTAAGAAAATAGGTGGATCCTGTTACAAACGGCACACCACGTCTGTCTGTACACCTCTGTAATATTTTGGCACCATTTCTAAGTTCTTCCAAAATGTAGCCTACCCAGTCGTAGGTCATTATATTATTAACATCAAGGCAAACATCTAACAATCCTTTGTTTACGAAGGCAGATGTTGTAGGAGCAAAGATTCTGTGTACCAAAAGTAAAGTCCAACAGGTGACGAAAACGTCATCATCACGGCCGTCAAGGATTCTGTCTATTATGTGATGGTTCCAGTTTTTCTTGTCGAGAGGCATGCCCAAGCATGTTTTGAAGTATATAGTAGAGTTCTCATTGTATATCTCCACCACTTGCTTTTCTTTGTATGGTAAACCAGTCAATCTACAAAGACTTCTCCGATTCATAGGGATGCATTCGCCATAACAAATTTGAAGCACAAATGTTTCACATCAAGGTGCAATAGCATCCAAACTCCAAGTTCCCGGAGTGGGTTGCTAATCTTCAAATCCAAATAATTACCAAAACCAACTTTTTTTAGTTTGGCCACTTGATGGGGATTCAACTTTCTTGTGATATCAATCACACTTCTTGGATTACACCTACTCTTCATATTCCCAAAAACATAAGGTGGTTGATGCAATGTACGAAAGCAACAAAGGAATATGGGGCAGATGATGAGATTGTGCTAGTGTTTAAAGATAACTGAGGCACGAAGAATGGAACTAGGATTAGGTGGGAGACGAAGGAAAATCTCAACAAGGACTTCATCTGGCAATAGGCAAATATTATAACCATAATGCTTCCTGAGGTCAGCCACCAGATGAACAGTACCCTGTAAAAGTGCAACTGACTCGGTAAACCACTATAGAAATGATGAGTTGTATGTTGTAACCCGTGGGGAGAAAAAAGAGAGATCATATGTGTAATAATATTATTGAATCCGTCTGTTTTTTAGCAACAAGAACTTAAAGGTGATATATAAACTGATAATACATGATAATTATTCAAAGACAGAATGATACTATTTTAAAAATGAATATAGGTACCAACATCGTAATATTTATTGCCCTTCCCACTCATCTTCTTTGCAAGTAAATGCTCCACTCGTACCCACTGTATTATCCACTGCCCTGGTAGCATGTTATAGTGATTCTGTAGTACATTCAAACAACAATAATAAAAATGGACATTCCAACAATTTGACCACTAAGGAAAACAATATAAAAAAGATTCAGAGTACATATCCACATCTTAGTTAGCAGAAATAAATCTGAGATTTTGAGACGATTAGGAAATAGTGTCCCCTGGATGAAGAGACAACTAGAGAGACTAGCTACATCCAGCAAAAAGGGCCAATGGTAATTATACCTCTCATCCCTAGCAAGCGTAGGTAATCTATATATTGCATTTGTACCAAGGAAAGGTAAATGTCAGGTGTACAATTTTTTTAATAAAATCCCGCACCCTAACCCTAACATAATGAAAAAGTCGTCCTCGCAAGAAATAGCACACGGTACCAAATGACGCGGGAATTTCAGGTGTGGAGTGGTAGGGTAAACAAAAAGGCGAAACATATAATCATTCACTGGAGAAAGAGATATGACCTCGAAATGATTCCCTCTCTTTCTTTTCATCTTCCCGGCAAATACCGGATCCTTATTCCAGCCGCATTCATCTGCCGACAACTATGTTCCGACGTTGATGGAGGTCCATACCACGTCATCCTCCATCATCGATCTACTACACAGCACCAGAAATAAAAACGGAAATCCCTTATTTGTAGACATAAGATGAACTGGGAAATAACCAGATTAGGGTTTCGATTTAGGGGGCTGCCGGGGGCTCTAATCACTGGCGGCCTTAGAAAGGGAGGTGGGCCAGAGGTTACGCCTTGCGATGGATTGTTGCAGGCAGGTTGCGGGGCGCAGGGGCCGGCAGCCGGACAACCCGGGGTGGGGGCGGGCTGGAACCGAAAAGCTGTGGTGGACTGGTGGTCCATCGGGTGCCGCCGCCGTATATGCGTTAGAGTTGGAGAGGGAAACGAGACGGAACCGCTGACAAGTGGGCCCACCCCACCCAGTCGTGGTTGCAGCACAGATGGTGCGTAACCGAGCTTGCGCATCGCACATTCGTAACCACTGCCTCATTCCACAAACCGAGCGGGCGCAGATAACGCGATGAATCGACACTGACTGGGTTACGAACGGTGCCGGTAACGCACGATCCCATGTTGCATCCGGTCGTGTCGATTCAGCGCTAACCTGATCGCGTTCGGTTATGCAAAATCCACGCTGCATTCGGTTGAGTCGATCCAGCGCGTAGCGTAACCTGTGCAAGTGAAGGTTACTCAGAAAATTATCATGATGAGCTGTAATGATCACGATGATGTACCATATCACAAATTAAGTTTGCCATAAGTGGAGTACAATGAACATTAAAATTAGAAAACTATGACTATGGAATATCACTGAACTAAATTGAATAGAAATGCACGATGTGTCTTATTTTTCCACCAGCCCACCTCTTGACTATTAGTTACAAAATGTCCCAACATTTTTCTGAAATATTGGTTTGTCAACTATTTTTCGTCAACATTTTACAAATTGTTGCAACATTTTTGGAGAAATGTTGATTTCGTCAACATTTTTCAAATTGTTGCAACATTTTTTGAACCAACATTTTTTGGACAAACATTTTTTAGCTCTTCTTCTCCCTCTCCGGCATCGACACCGGCCGCGGCGGCACGCAAGAGCGGCGGAGCCAGAGCCATGTGGAGCCGGCCGGTGCGGCTGGCGGCGGAGGAGGCGCGGGGGCCTCCGGCGGGCGAGGTGCGACGGGGCCGAGGAGCCTGTCGAGGCGGGATCGGTCTGTGCGGCGCGGCAGAGGAGGCGCGAGGCCGGTTGACCGCGGCCGCGACGGAGCCTCGGCGGCGCACATGGTGTTGGTGGGTGGTAGCGCGGGTCAAGGGGGAGGCGCGAAGCAAGAGAGAGGGTGTGTGACTAGGGTTTAGATTTTGGACCTAATGGCTATGATTGGTTGCACGAATCTCAAACACTGAAAGGTGAGATGGAAAAATCTTTCGTCCGGAAGGTATATATAGGATTGGCAGATAGATTTTGGCGAACGTTCGCCGCTAGTCAGTATCAGCCCACGGCCCTGCGAGGATGGCGCCGGTCGGTTACGCAGCACCATGCGCCGTGGTGCACGAATTGTGTGTATTGGTTTAAATTAGTGTTATTTACTCGTACTAGACAGGCCCATCATCTTCTCCCCATCTCTTATCCGCCGGCGCCACCCACTTCCCAGTCGCCACTACATCCGCCGCCCGGCACCCACACTCCGGTGTCGATCTGCCCTGCCCTTCCTAATCCGAGCTTCTCGCCGCCCCCGCCGTCGGTCACCAGCCCACCGGCCGTCCTTGTGCCTCCGGGGAGATCGCATCTGAGAAGGGAAATGACGATCGTCGCAGAGGGTGATGGTCCAGCGATCGGCATTGACCTTGGTACGATGTGCTCTTGCGTGGTCGTGGGCTGGCAACAGGGCTATGCCACAGCCCTCCGAACAGACCCAGTGGGATACACGTCAACAACGCCGTCCTGGATCGAGTTCACCGACTCAAACATCGTCGGCCTGCTCGCTCGGGACCATTCCGTCACGAACCCCACCAACACAATCTTCGGTGAGTTCCTGATTTTCACTCCTCTAACAGATTTTGTTGCGAGATAGGCATAGGAGTACATCATATTAGTCATAGCTTTAGATTTTACTACAAACTCTGATGCGGGCCGCGCCTTCCTAGGAATTTGGCCATTGTTTTTTTATATATTTTTCCCAGTGTTACTTTAGCATTAAGTGAAGTAGACTTGTTCTAGTTGCCATCATGTCTAATATTTAAAATAACCATATCTTCATGGCAAGATCATAGTTTGTATTTAGAAGCATCCACATGTTTAAATCTTAAGGAAACAAACACTTCCTATAGTTTGATACAACCGCAATTCTTATTGCCAACAATGATTACACATGTTATGACTCATGTACCTGCTTTGTATATATTCCAAAGTATAATATCAGTGACCTAGAGCCATTCATAATCAGTACCAACCTGTATATGAATACGGAAGGCTGGAGTCAGGCATATAGATGGATGAATGAATATATCGCTAACAATACTTGCTGTCAAGCATGGAAGCAGTCAAATTTATTGGCAACAATATGATAGATCAACCAACCAATATGAAACTTGTGGGCTCAAAAGGTTCCCACATTATTGCATATACAAAATACCCTTTTTTTAATGCTCATATTATTGTTTCCTAACATTACTAACTTTTGTACAGGGGTGAAGCAAATGATTGGCCGCCGATCCAATGACAAATCTGTACAAGAACATATCAAATCGTGGCCTTTCAAAGTGATTGCAGCAAATGATGACCTGCCAATGATCATAGTTCACTGTCAAGGTGAGGAAAAGCAATATGCTCCTTTGGAGATCATCGCCATGATTCTCGCCGAAATGGTGAAGAATGCCAAGATAGACCTTGGCCAGGCAATCACAAAGGCCGTCATCGCTGTCCCGTTTCACTTCGACAGCTCCCAGTGCGAGGCTACCATCACTGCTGGCACCCTTGCCGGCCTATTGTCGTGAGAAGAAGCTCGAAAAAGATAGGATTGTGCTCGTGATTGATCTTGGAGGAAGTACCTTGGATGTTACTCTCCTCCACATATTTATTGGGAATTACAAGGTGAAGGCTGCCACCCACCTTCCATCAGTGGATTTCAACAAGAAGATGATTAGTTACTGTATGGAGAACTTCATAAAGGAGCACAAGAGAGCAAGTAGAGGCATCAAAAGAGACCAGAAGGCAATGCTAAGATTGTGGGCTGCCTGTGAGAGTGCAAAGATAAGTCTATCTTCCATGACATTGGCTACCGTTGATGTTGCCTTACTATATGGCGGTCTCGAGTTCTGCATCGATATCAGCCGCTCCGATTTCGAGTTCCTGAACAAGAACAGTGTTGACAGTGTTGACAGTGTTGTCCTAGTGGGTGGTTCCACCCGTATCCCTAAGGTGCGGAACATGCTCAGGGACTTCTTTCATGTGAAGGAGCTTTGTCGGTCAATCAACCCTGATGTGGTCGTTGCTCACGGAGCTGCCATCAAGGCTGCTATGCTTATTGGTGAAGGCTATGCACCTTATGTGCTACGTTCTCCCTAGTTAATTCGTCATCAATTAATGCTTTGTAAGTTTATGGAACTTATGTATTCTGAGTAGTGTGGTTGAACTTTAATTCTAGCAATTTGATGAGTCCGACCCAGGCAAGGATTGGATTATGGAAAGCCCGATACACCGATTGAGCAGTTTTGCATCGCACACTAGGTTAGATGACTCTCACGATCCGACTACGACGGGCAATCCCGAAGCGCCAATGCAATCGCTGAACCGCAACTCTGGTGGGCCCCCTCGGGGAAAGGCCCAATCACCCCAAAAGACTAGTCTGATAGGGGAAGGGTGGCTCTCCCTTTTAAGGTGGCTTCCTCCTCCCAAGCTAAGCAAGGTGGGATAATGAAGCTCACACGGTCGCCGCCCGACTACAACTGGGCCACGGCCAATATTGCATCTTTGCCAACGGGTAATAGTGGAGGATGTCCTCATCACAATTTGTGCTTGTAATGCCAAATTGATTCTAGCAATTTGTGCTTGCAATGTGGCTGCGTCCGACATGCCATATTTAACATTACCAACACAACTTACTTTAAGCTCATCACGGATCAATGCCAAGATTTAGCAACTCCATGATCAACGAAGAAAACAAATAATGATCACCATAATTGAATATCTCTTCTGGAGGTTGTTTGTGCCAGATTTTTCTTGTTTTCTAATCAAGGCACTCGAGGAGGGAGAAAGTATGATTACGATCACTGAGAGGATTTGTAGGATGAATCAACATGACATGGTATGGACACTGAGAGTAAGCATCAAACATTGTGATCAAAAGTCAACAATGACAGGTTATTTGGAATGGTGGGAGTAGATAATAACTCTCTCCAAAAAAATAAATAAATACAACGGAGTACTCCCTCAGTCTTGTGAAGGAGAAACTCGCAAGCCCAAAGCGTAACCTAGACCGGGCAGGTTTCACATGCCTCTGTATGTCCGTTCGCGTGCGCACTGCGCAGTATCCCGTGAGGTTGCACCGGGCACCATGGCATATGCTATGGTAACCAAACCGCTAGCCATGTTGCACCACGCACCCTGGCTCGTGCATAACCCACCGGGCGTTGCCACCAAATGATCGTGGTTACGCAGGTTCGGCACGACCCAACCCTCTGTGTGGGTAACCCAACCGGCCTTTTACATTAACATATGGCCGTTTGGCCGTGTGGGTGCACCAAGCAGTCGTGGCTCTAAAGTAACCTAGATCCTGCAGCTTACGCAATCCTCTCAAGCTCTGTGCGCGTGTGCAGTAATCCATGCTGCATCCGATCGTGTCAATTCTGCGCGTTACCTGAACCTGCTAAGTTACACACCAGCACCATGTTGACGGTCCTTACAAGAAAAATCCGACCGTCAAAATCTCAGAAATGATAAAGGTATATGGCAAGTTTCATGCACATTTTTAGTACTAATAAAGTTCCACGAGTTGTGTTGTGAATTTTATATGCAGGTACGCAATTGGGAGAAATCAGGAGTCACCGGGCCACACCTAGCAGGCACGGCCGAACCGCTAGGTGCGGCCGGCCCTGCTGGTGCGGCCGGTCCACCAGGTGCGGCCGGCCCTGCACCCCACCACGTCTCGAGCCCAAGCGACCATCATTTCCACAAACACACCTTGGATGGATGGGATGTGCCGGGGTTATGTCGGTTTGATCCAAAGGAGTAGAAAAGAGGCACTTGGATCCATGGGCCCACCTCTACATGCAACCAACCGCCATTTTGAAGCAATCCTGAGCATCCTCTATCATTGGCGGTGCATCACACAGCTTGGAGTAGGTACGGCCGGATCAAGAGATACGGCCGCACCTATGAAGTGGCGAATCAGGCAGAACCAACCCAGGATACCAACTCACATCCGACCAAGGATCGAGCATCAGGACCGTTCACGACGAATGGCAGCACATCATAGGTGCGGCCGCACCTCCACCTAGAGGTGCGGCCGTGCTTGGCTCCCGCCTCCTCAGCACTCCACCGACCTCCCACTGCTATAAAAGGGACCATCCACTCGCTGGAACAGAAGACACACAGCAGGAGTATCACTATTGTCCACTTTTGTATCTTAGATTAGGAAGTAGTGTAGTTTGGGAGTTAGAGTCGAGTCGAGCTAGTCTCAGGGTTTCGGAGAAGTCTTATTTAGAGTTCGGGTACTACTCTTGTATCTTTCCTTTATAAGACTTAAGTGCAATTCAAGATATCTTTCTATCTTACATTTTGAGTCAATTACATTCAGCTTTTACTTAGCTACTAGAAGCTTTATTCTAGGTTTAGACTAAAGTGAGTTTTGCCTCGGTTAGCATAGCCTCTTGAACTCTATAGTGGTGTTGTCGTTCTTCGCTTGATCTTCGTCTAGGCACTTCGCTGATTAGCCGTAGAGAGAGACCTTTCCCTAAAGGTCTTAGGGAAGGTTCTTTTGTTCGTTGTGAGCGCCGTGCTCAGAGCTTGCCTTAGTCTTAGATTGGTGTTCCGTTCAATGGAATAGTTGTGGTACCTGTTGGTATTTCTTAACCTCGATGCTAAGTTAAGGGTTCCTAGCAACGATGCCAGAAATATCCAAATGGTAATCCTAACGATTACAAGAGTCCGCAAGCGCACGGAAGTACCATTGTAGCATTTTCCCTAAGGAGTATTCCAAAAGGTATCGAATCCAAGGAAGGCTGGGCGGATTAACAAGTTCAACACTATTGCAAGGAGTATAAATCATAGATGGGAATGAACCAGACACTCAAGTACAGGGGTAAGATATGATAGATAAGATAGTAGTGTGAACACACAAACACACTCTCTCTAAAGGTCCTAGGCTTAGGAGGCAACATACGAGTTAGTTCTAGGTTCTAAGGTACTAAACATACAAAGCTAGTCTGACGAGTTAGACACACACTAGCATCGCATGATCGCTGGCTCAAGCACCCAGGTACAAACGGGGAGCTAACCTCCCGTGTCGCTTACGCACGACTCCGGTTGTTAGACTTTAGACTCCTACAGCGTATCCGAACGTGGGGAATTCCAGAAGGGTCCAACGGCTGTCACCACCGCGGCATACCCCAAGACAAACCGTGGGATACACTCGTAAGCAACGTAGCTACGCAACCCAAGCACCACGCTTACGTTGTTAGTAGGACCCTAACCAGCCCGGGCTATTGTGACCCAGGTCAGAGTCGCCAGATAAACCGGCCAATTACACCGAGTACCGTAGCTTGAGCACAAACTTCATACAACATGAACATGGGATCTAACTAGATCAAACTAGGCTAAGTACACAAATAGATTTGTGCTTTCCTATGTCTATTCAACAAGATCAAAGGGTCGTGTTCGTGATGAACACGAGCCTCTAACTTATGAAAAAACACTGAAAACATGTATAAGTCACTCATCAACTTGATCGAAAGGCCTTGTTCATCAAGAACAGGAGCCTCTAAATGATGAACGAGCGAAGAACACATGAACAAATCACCCATGTATACAAGTACAACTTTATATGAAATAGCTGAATAACTGAAGTAGATCAAAGTCATACAATAAAATAAAGATACAAGAGGACTCATACCTAGATCCCAAAGTAGACTTGGAACCTGAAGTAGAACTACTCTAGCCTACCTCCTAGCCTTAGAAACCAAAAGTGAGAGAGGAGGAGTAAGATGTGTTGGTAAGAAATGAACCCCCTCCCCTTCTATTTATAGGCCAGAGCACCGGCGCAAGAAGGAGTGAAACACCCTGGGGATGCCTCTAGGACCAATGGACAAGCGCCACGTGGTAGCCCAGGATCAACTGACCCAAGGTCGGTTCGGCTGATCCTAGGGTCGGCCGATCCCAGGTGGGCCCCACTCGGGGTGTGCTTCCTCAGGGTGGCTGTCCTGTGGGCCCTTAAGTCGGTCCCCGGTGTACACGAGTTCTTGAGGCGGTTTAGGCGCTCTGGTGGGCCCATGGATCCATGTGAAGTCCAAGTGTCACGCTCTGATTCGTCGGGACTTGCCTCCCTTGGATTGGTGACATGGCGTGCATGCGTGGCACCTGAGGTGGCTTAGCTTGCATGCATGCATGGCACCTGAGGTGGTAGCTATTCCTTGAGGTGACGTGGCATGAATCATAGAAGGTGAGCTTGCCACTTCTTTTATGCTTATTTTCCTGCAATCACATAATCTCTAAGGACAAGTGGAACTACATTATTCTTAACTAAAATACGTGTAAGAAATGCTTCTTGCTCCTTTATTCATGAGTAAATTAACGGCTAAAGTAAGCACTTAACAGCCGTCAACAACTCCCCCAAGCTAGCCTCTTGCTCGTCCCGAGCAAGATACTTAGGACTTAGGTTGGTTGATCAGGAGTTGCTACGATGTTGTATTCCTAGTTTATGACAAGCATATGACTAGGTACTCTATCAAGGATTGAATGAGTTGGCATTGATCTTACCTTACGCTTGATTGCTAGGGGGCTTGTAGCTTCACCTGCCTTGAGCGGTTGAAAGATAGAACAGTTGTATAGAAATTACTAATCACAAGTACCTTGATCAGTTGTCAATCAGGAGGTTTTGCAAATTTTTGCAAAGAAATCGAAGTTCCTCGAATGATACTCTCGGATCGCTCAATGTGTATGATTCCTCACCAAGGCATTGATTTGCCATCTTTCTCCACCTACTTCTAATAAGCTGATATGTGGGGCAGTAGGTAGGGAAAACATGTGGCATACCTATTTCTCATGTATCGTTGAGTCAAAAACCGGATCCTTGGGAGTAATAAGTCATACAGCCTGATCAAGATGTGCATGTGTGTGTATATGGTGGATGGATGAAAAACTCCTTTTTGTATATGATTCTCTCCTCTCCTTTTGAGATTTATGAGACTTGGGCCATGCCTCTTTATTCTTTCTCTCCCTTTTTTTTCTTTCATGCTCTTGAGCATGTGCTTTTTTTTCTTTTTTTTCTTCTTTTTTTCGCATAGCCCCTAGTCCTTGCTGAATATTTTTTTGGAGAGAGAGTAATCATGAAGCAATGCGCAGAGCTTTATTTGGGGGATGGATGAAATGATGAGTGCCAACTTCCGGTGTAGAAGTTTGGCATATAGTGGCTGTGTACGTGATCTTGATCATGGGAGCATGACAAGTTTCTCGCAGAGGGTCACAACAATTCGACAAGACTCAATGAAGAAAACAAGAAGCATATGTGGAGGCTAACAACAGCTAGGATCTACATATGGCTTTGGATAGGAATTTTTCATCATTGAGGAACTTATCATTTTGTTGTTTTTCAAAAGAAAACTCCGGACATCAAACATCACTTAGCACAGGCTCATAGCAACCCTATTATACCGTATCATACCTTACAACAACCTAGGCAAAGGTCATGCTCTTTGCTACCCACAAGTTTCAAGGTAAGGTTTGATCATACAAGCCAACAAACTCAAAACTAAGATAGGATACTAAGCTGTAAGCAAGGCATACAAAAAGAAATAAACAGAGCAACTATTCATCATTTCGACCATGAAGGACAGAGAGCATTCTTACCGCGCATATGAAAGCAAACTAATTTAAGAAAGTAAATAAATATTTTTGGTCTTTTTTATTTTTTCAGATTTTTATGTGTTTTTAGCATATGAGATTTTGAAAATAAAGATACAAGTTACCTCAGAGTGGGGGTCCTCCCCCAAGCTAGCTTCAGGCCTACTACTGTGGAGGGGGAAATCCCATCCACCAGTAGTAGGCCCTCTGCTCCTCCAGCTGTTGCTGCTGTGCCAGCTCGATGGCGTGAAGTCTCTCGCCAGACATCCGCTGCCAGTCCCGGGTGGAATCGACATGCTGGTGCACGGTCTCCTCCATGTCGCCGACTCGGATGTTGAGCTCGCTCATCTGCTGAGTGAGGGTGGCCCCACGTGATGACGAGCGCAATCCGGATGAAGAAGATGTTGCATCTCCGTAGGCAGTACCAGCAGGGACGGCCCACTCGCCACTGCCTGCGCTAGCCCAAGCCGAGCTACTTGCACCCTACTGGTACATGGGCTGGTCCCAACCGGGAGCATGCCCGGGAGTGACCCCAGGCATGTACTCGGTAGAGGTCCACGTACCAGACGGAGGTGTGGTAGGCTGAGGCTGTGGCTGAGGCGACAGCTGCGGAGACGGTTGTGGTGGCGGCTGGTGTGCTTCGGCTGCTCTCCTCGATGCACTCCTAGTTACCCTGTCACCAGAGACACTAGAACGATGAGGTACATCGAGAGGAACGGTCAGTGGCCCCTGGCCGTACAACCTGAAATCCGGGTTAGGTAACTAGATCTGGTTGGTATGGCCCGGGTAAAAGAAAACCAAAGAATCGTCCGGACCCTTCTTAAGAATATGCCCCTGAGTCAAAAAAGCCTCATCAATCTGAGTCCGGGGATTAGCAATGGAAGGCACATTGGGCCCTTGCGTAATCCCAAGATTCGTGACGATGCGAGAAATCAGAGATGTACACTCAATAGAACCCGTCATCTTAAAATTTGTTAACCACTGCCGAATCATAGCTTGCACAGGGCAGATCTTGATCCGTCTGACCGCGGCATATAAGATCATCATCTCGTCAGTGCGCACGGGTCGTACGTCATCCCTTGGAAAGAGAGTGACGGCGAGCCACTTGTGCCACAGTCGGAGAGTGGGATGCAAGATATCGTTGCACCTCGGTATTAACTTGCCGCGAACAGGCCGATCAGAGATTTCTTCCAAAAAACTCTCACGATTAAAACCAGCGCAAGCTTGCTCAAGAGAAATAGCGCAGCGACGATGAAAACCGAGGGTGCGACTAAGATCTTTCCACGAAACTCGATACGGAACTCCATGAAATCGAAATGAAATACCGGTCGCATCCTCTTGAAGAGTGCAGAGGAACTGGATGGTGGTAGGTCTAGAACCAACCTCCTGAACTGGGACAAAATCCTCCCATCCTAGAGCTTCCCAAATGGAATTGAACTCAGAGTCCATACCTGTTTTCTCGAGAAGGTCCGGGTCAAACTCCTTGGTGTTGGCGAAGACTCGGTCCTTGATGAGAGCGTAGGCTTGTTTCTCGCGATCACTCCTCAGGTCGATGAAGGCGGCGTCGACGCCGTACACTTCATCGGCTTGTGGCGTGGGTAGCTCTTCTTCTCCTTCTTCTTCACGGTCGGTTGACATTAGGCTTGGTGCAGCTTCGGAGTGACGAGACGAGCTCCCCCCGACGCGTAAACGGCGTGAGCGAGTCAACTTCCAGAATGCGCCGGAGGCCCAACTCATCCTGCACAACTATCGGACGACACGAGCAACTCGGTGATGGGTTAGTGAAACTGAATGAAATTCTTACCGAGTTTGCTCCACCAATAATCAATACTTCAGCAGCACTTAGAGAGAATACTTGGCACCTCAATCTCGAGCGAGAAATCCACGAAAACTAGAGAGCAAGAACAAGAGAGGGAGAGAGTGTTGCAATGGGTGAAGACACCCCTCAAACCCCCTGGTATTTATAGGCCTTGAAGCCGGGCACTGAGACATGGGCCGTGTGCAATGGCTAGGAGCCGTTGGAGGAAGGAGGGCCGAGGTAGCCGTTGGGCTGTGTCGGCCGACCTGTGGGGTCGGCCGAACCCACCTGGGGCCCGCCTGCTTCCAACTTTTTGCAACGGCTCTCTAACGGTCACATGGGGGCCTGCCTAGGTGTCTCGGTCCAAATTTGCCTGGAAACTTGCTCGAATGAATTTTCAAGGATTTTCCAACCCAAAATTTTATTTTCAGAATTTTTATTTAAAAAGGGAAATTTGGCTAGAAAAAATTCTAGCATGCAAATGCAAGGATGGAAAATTCAAACATGCATTGTGCAAAATTAAATTAAATTTTGGAAGGGAAATATGAGATAGCTCACCAATTTTACCTTTTGGCGAAAGGACTCATCTTTTTAAGTCCGAGAGCGGGATTTTTCTCGGTGATCAGTTCCATTCATCACCCCACTCCCGAGAAGTAGAGGGGTGTGATCTCCGTACCTGCCGCCACACCTTTCGTGTTTTCCTTGATTTTCTTGGTGCGGTCAGAGGTTGTGTGAGCTGGGGTTTTGGTTCCGTCCACCCCCAGGTTTGCTCATCATTTCCTTGCACTGAATAGCATTGCTCTTCTGTTGGTCGAAATCGGAACATCAAGTTCTTCTTCCCAATGCGGAAATGGATGGTCCCATTTTCCACATTGATCCTTGCCAGAGCGTCACTTAGGAACGTCCTCCCAAGAATGAGTGGCATTTCCGCATCATCTTGCATATCAAGGACCACGAAATCCGTGAAGATGCAAGAAGCTTGGACAAATACCAGTAGACACTCCACAATCCCCTCCGGATACCAGATCGATGCATCAGCAAGTTGAACTGTCCTCGAGGTTGGGGTAAGAGCAGGATATCCCAATCTTTCGAATGTAGCCTTGGACATGAGGTTGACACTCGCGCCAAGGTCACAGAGAGCATTCCTAAACTTCTGGTAGTATATTGTGCAAGTGATAGCCGGATAACCAGGGTCCTTCCTGTGCACAATTGCTGAAGATTCCCATGGATCAAGAACCTGCTGTATGGGTCTCCCTGCATAGTCAGCAGCTCGTGCCCTCCCAGATGGCTTACCCCATCTGGTGGACACTGCACAAACATTTTCACAAGAAGATACGGGTTGCCCCGGGATCTTCCCATCTTCAGCAGAGGGAACCAAAGCAGCTAAATGAGCCAACTGGGTTTCTATCATTTTGTTAAAGCTCAGCTGGTTCTTAAGAGTAGAAGAAAGGCTATCAATTTTAACACTAAGGCTTTCTAGAGCCTTATCATAGGAAGCTGTTTTCTTGTTAAAACCTTCATTAATCTTAGCTTGCCCGAAAACCAGATCTTTCAGGGAAGGTTGGTTGGGATTGTAAGCATTACCTTGATTACCTCCCTGATAGTAAGGGCATGATTGATTCCACGTTTGACCTCCTTGTGGACGATAACCACTGTTGTTGTCGTTCATGTACATCACATCCTCCTGGGTAGCAGGGCAGTAATTCCCTGAATGCCCAGTATCACCACAGACTTCGCAGGTCATGCGAGCATCCATAGCTTGAGTAGTGATGGCCATGGCAGCCTTCTCGCTGGTTAGAGCATCCATTCTCTTCATGAGCAGGTCCATCTTAGCGTGCAACATATCCGCTTCCTTGACGGTATGTGTACCCCTCTGACGTGGCTGGAGTCGATTGTCACTCCACCCTTGGTTGGAGACCATCTTCTCAATAAGTTTAGTTGCTTCGGCGATAGTGAGGGAGAAGAAAGCCCCTCCAGCAGCAGCATCAATATGGCCCCGGGCTCTCGGAGTCAGCCCATTGTAGAAACTCTGCAGAATAAGCCAGTTGTCCATCCCATGATGGGGACAAGCCAGGATGTACTCCTGAAGCCTCTCCCAAGCTTCTGGAATGGTTTCATTTGCTGCTTGCTGGAAGCTTGAATTCTCCCCCGGAGGGCATTGGTCCTGCCCAACGGAAAGAACTTCGCGAGGAACGCTGCTGAGCACTTTGCCCAGGTGTCAATATCTGCACGGTTCACATAGAACCACTACTTCGCCTTTCCCAGGAGTGAGAATGGAAACAGCCGCAGATGAATGGCATCTTCCTCCACTCCTCATATAGTGAAGGTACTGCACAGCTCCAGGAACTGTTGCAAGTGGGCGCTCGCGTCTTCATTAGGCTTGCCACAGAATGGGCTAGCCTGTACCATCGTAATGAGGCCAGTCTTGATCTCGAAGTTTCCATTCCCAGTGTTGATCTTGGGGCCTGTAGGCACCTGATCAGCAGAGGGAGCAGAGTATTCGCGAAGAGTCTTCTCTTGATTGGCCATAGGAGTTGATGTAGATGGCACAAAGGAAGCTGGGTCGACTTCTGTACGTACACGCTGGGGAGAACCGAAATGAGTTCGAGCTCTCCTTACGAGTGACTCAGGATCTTCAGTGAAGTTCGGCGGCAAGTCGAAACTAGTCATACACTACCTGTCTTCATCATCGATAGACAAAGAAGATATTCAAAGTTAGCCTGCATTGAGAACTGTTTTATTCCTGTCATGATTATAAACACTGCAAAGTGTTAACATGTTATCCTTAGCCTTCCCCGGCAACGGTGCCAGATATGCTTGTTGGTATTTCTTAACCTCGATGCTAAGTTAAGGGTTCCTAGCAACGATGCCAGAAATATCCAAAAGGTAATCCTAACGATTACAAGAGTCCGCAAGCGCATGGAAGTACCATTGTAGCATTTCCCCAAAGGAGTATTCCAAAGGGTATCGAATCCAAGGAATGCTGGGCGGATTAACAAGTTCAACACTATTGCAAGGAGTATAAATCAGAGACGGGAACGAACCAGACACTCAAGTATAAGGGTAAGATATGATAGATAAGATAGTAGTGTGAACACACAAACACACTCTCTCTAAAGGTCCTAGGCTTAGGAGGCAACATACGAGTTAGTTCTAGGTTCTAAGGTACTAACCATACAAAGCTAGTCAGACGAGTTAGACACACACTAGCATCGCATGATCGCTGGCTCAAGCACCCAGGTACAAACGGGGAGCTAACCTCCCGCGTCGCTTACGCACGACTCCGGTTGTTAGACTTTAGATTCCTACAGCGTATCCGAACGTGGGGGATTCCAGAAGGGTCCAATGGCTGTCACCACCGCGGCCTACCCCAAGACAAACCGTGGGATACACTCGTAATTAACGTAGCTACGCAACCCAAGCACCACGCTTACGTTGTTAGCAGGACCCTAACCGACCTGGGCTATTGTGACCTAGGTCAGAGCCGCTAGATAAACCGGCCAATTACACCGAGTACCATAGCTTGAGCACGAACTTCATACAACACGAACATGGGATCTAACTAGATCAAACTAGGCTATGTACACAAACGGATTTGTGCTTTCCTATGTCTATTCAACAAGATCAAAGGGTCGTGTTCGTGATGAACACGAGCCTCGAACATATGAACAAACACCGAAAACATGTATAAGTCACTCATCAACTGGATCGAAAGGCCTTGTTCATCAAGAACAGGAGCCTCTAAATGAAGAACGAGCGAAGAACACATGAACAAATCACCCATGTATACAAGCACAACTTTATATGAAATAGCTGAATAACAGAAGTAGATCAAAGTCATGCAATAAAATAAAGATACAAGAGGACTCATACCTAGATCCCAAAGTAGACTTGGAACCTGAAGTAGAACTACTCTAGCCTACCTCCTAGCCTTAGAAACCAAAAGTGAGAGAGGAGGAGTAAGATGTGTTGGTAAGAAATGAACCCCCTCCCCTTCTATTTATAAGCCAGAGCACCGGCGCAAGGAGTGAAACACCCTGGGGATGGCCTCTAGGACCAATGGACAAGTGCCACGTGGAAGCCCAGGATCAACCGACCCAAGGTCGGTTCGGCCGATCCTAGGGTCGGCCGATCCCAGGTGAGCCCCACTCGGGGTGTGCCTCCTCGGGGTGGCTGTCCTGTGGGCTCTTAAGTCGGTGCCCGGTGTACATGTGTTCTTGAGGCAGTTTAGGCGCTCTGGTGGGCCCATGGATCCATGTGAAGTCCACGTGTCACGCTCTGATTCGTCGGGGCTTGCCTCCCTTGGATTGGTGACATGGCGTGCATGCGTGGCACCTGAGGTGGCTTATCTTGCATGCATGGCACCTGAGGTGGCAGCTATTCCTTGAGGTGACGTGGCATGAATCATAGAAGGTGAGTTTGCCACTTCTTTTATGCTTATTTTCCTGCAATCACATAATCTCCAAGGACAAGTGGAACTACATTATTCTTATCTAAAATGTGTGTAAGAAATGCTTCTTGCTCCTTTATTCATGAGTAAATTGACGGCTAAAGTAAGCACTTAACAGCCGTCAACAGTACCCTAAGGAGGTGATAGCTCCGGATGGGCTTTGTAGTCCGCCACGTTAGTTCGGGCCGGTAGGATTCAGCATGTCGTCGTTCTCCCTTCTCATCCCAGTCCGAGAGCGCGGCTTTGCATGCCCCTGCAGCACTAGAAGAGCTTGTTGATCCTATCTTACCTTGGCTCTACTTTACCTTAGTTCTTTTCCCAGAGTTGACAAGAATAGATAGATTGCCTAAGGATCCTTCCTCGTCTCGTTGTCCTCCCAACTCACTAGGACCTCTCTAGTTCTTTTATCAAGATCTCCTCGCGTGTCAAGTTACTCCCCGCGTATCTTTATCGTTACCCCCGCTATAAGTCCCTTTTACCGAATCTCGATCCTCTGTACTGTTCTTTCGATTATCTATGCCATAGTGCTTCCCTTAGGAAAATATAAATATGATAACCCGAATACCACCGGGTGAAGTGCTACAATGGTAATCCGTACACTTGCGGACCTTTCTGTGACATGTGTTTTACCAAAGACGTTCCTAGCTCCATTACTAGGGGTATAAACCCGGTAGTGATGCTAGCGAGTGCCAACAAGCATTTTTGGCGCCATCACCGTGAGTGCAAACCTAGTAGTGAGGCTAAGGAATGTCAACAAGCATTTCTGGCGCCGTTACCGGGGAAGCAATAGGCACTAGATATCTTTTCGGTAGAGTTATCTTGGTTCAGTAAACCGTCTCTTAGCGGGTTTATCCCTACTCCGTTCCTAGTGTACGGAGTAGTATCCGGTTCCGACAGTTCTGTCCCGTCTTCACATCTATTCAGAGTCACTTGTGAAGGGTATTCTGACCTCGTGTCACTACCCTTTGAAAAGTTTCTCTCAATTTATCATGACGAACCCAGTCGATTCCGTGGACAGAACCATCTTCTTCATGGCCAAAGAAGCCAACCTTGAGTTCTCTATTTATCAATCCCACACTCCGACCAAGATGGCAATCCCAGTCGGAAATGGAAATCTCAAACCAAGGTTCTTCTCCAACGGAACTATTCCTCCAAGATTCCTTTCCATCGCCCAGAAAAATCCTTTTTCAGGATTCAAAAGAGAAAATCCATACAATCACTTGAGGAGTTTCGAGCAATTGTGCTCTACTCGTTCATACTCCGATCTTTCTCCCGACGAATTTAGAGTTAGACTTTTCCCATTCTCACTAGCGGGAAAAGCAAGGGCTTGGTACTTCCAGCAAGAGAAGGAAGTCACCACGAATTGGAGAAATTTGCGCGACAAGTTTTGTGCTAAGTACTTCCCTTATCTCGCCTCATGAATCTTCGAGGAGAGATTATCAATTTCCAACAGAAAAAGACCGAATCCCTAAATCAAGCATGGACTAGATTCTATGATCTCATACACGCTTGTCCCGATCATGGCCTACCAGATATAGTGTTGATTCAACATTTTCAGCATGGCATCATTCTAGACAGTATTTTCCGCTTGCTTGCTCTCACAAATGTATCACTTTTTCACGAAAATCCAACTGAGGGGCTAGAATTTCTAGAGAGGATTTTAGCTATGCCCGCCAGAAAAGAATCCCAGGGCGAAGAAATCAAAGACCATTCCCAATCTTGGATAGATAAGATTGTTGTCTATCTCTTGTTTTTCTTCCGAGCTCTAGTGAATTACCTCTCTAATGGAGAGAACCACTTGAAGAAGAAATGAGCGTCGACAAGTCCAGCTCGAGGACTATAACTTCAATGCTCTCACCGTGAGATAGACCGGTATGTATCCCATGTTTCCCTTCCTAATTTTGTTTAATGCACCAAGCATGCTTAATTTTCGAAACTCTTTTAGCCACTGCATGGTGTAGTGTTTAGAAGGGTTAGGGAGCAGTTTCGAGCATTTTGCTCGGTGCGGCCGGCCCACTTGGCACAGGCGCACCACCTCTTTTGCTTGGTTGAGTGCGTGGAGCACCCACTAGTTACATGGCTGTGCTCTCGCTTGTGTAGGATCAAGTCCAATCTGCAGTAGCGTGTTCCCACCACTAGTAGCATGGCCAACAGCTTTTAGACATTTGAGTGCACAAAAATTTCGAGGATCCTAAGCACTAGAGGGTGTAGCAGCTGCCTGGCAATGTTTTTGGTGGAGGCACTAGGGCCGGCCGGTCCTGTTGATACGGCCGCACCTATGAATTCCACAAAATTGTCACATCCAGATCGCCGCAACCTATCCCTAGGCTCCTGATCAAGCATTGAGGGTGAGGGTGTCCCTTGTTTTTAGTTGACACAGCCGGGTGAGCAGGTGCGGCCGCACCTGCCCCCTTTCGCCTGCCTATAAAAGGAGACCCCCCGTGCGCTCTCTCAAAGCACCACGATCAAATTCTGAAGTTAGCTCCCTTTGCTCCCTCGTTTAAGCTCATTCGTAATTAGTGGAGAGGGGTTCCGAGAGCGCGTCCTTCGTAGTTCAAAATCTTTCAAATTTTGTGGAGGTTTCGTTACCCCACAAGGACCGCTAACTTTTGGACCACTAACCCTCAAACGGCTAACTCTTTTTCTCCTAACCTTCATCCTTCGGGTATCTTTGGCACTAAACTTTTGCAGGATGTCGTGGTTCAGCAAGGCCGCTAAGGTGGTTAAGGGGAAACACATCAGGTTCCGGTCTAGTGACTCGGACTCGAGCCGCAGTGGTCATTCCACTGCCTTAGGTTGGCAAGGTCATTCAGCACCACCAGGTTATGAGCATCAGGACGATATGTCTATGGGTTCTGCCCAGGACATGTCCACGAGCTCGGTACACTATGGTGGTTCGGGTTCGGAGGAAAGGACGCGTTTCCTCACCTCTGAAACACAGATCATCTTACGCACCGATCAAGAGCGGAGATTATTTCGGCAACAAAAGGACCGTGAATTCACACACACAAAGGTATATGATAATACCCTGCTTAATAAAACTGGCATGATAGGAGAGTTCGGGGCAGCCTTCGATGCCATAGGATGGGGAAATTTTTGGCATGCTTGAGAGGAGGGTTCAAAATTTCGCACCCTAGAGTTCCTCTCAACCTTGAGCTCTGATAGCAAAGGCATTAAGTTTCGTCTCTTCAACGAAGAGTACGATTTAACTTGGGATCAGCTGAGTGTTGCTTTGGGTTTTGATTCAAATTGTTTGATTGAGTGGTCTAAGCATAAAGGTATGAGGGTCTTTTCGAGAGAGAAGTTCTGGAAAAAGATTTCGGGGAGAGGGTTGAATCCCGCTCCTCGGATCAACTTGATCCACAACCCTACTCTTCGTTTCCTCCATCGGCTCATTTCGGGCATGATTGCCTCAAGAGTCGAGTTTAGAACGGTTAGGGTGGATGAGTTGCAATGTTTGTTTGCCATCGTCCACAAGATAAAGCTTGCTCCTGTCGTTACCATGGTCGAGCACTGGCGCACCATGACCTCGAGGACTGGCAAAATTGAGATCACCTCTTTGGTGGCTTGGATTGCTACGTACCTCGGAGCTCTTGAGGGAGCTCAGGTCACTTTCTTAGAGACACCCCGTGAAACTTTTGATGAGGATCACTTCGTGCAAGCCCACTTGCTTAAGCGTGTAGAGGGGAAGTTGGTCATGCTTTACCCCCACTCCTCTACCGCCATCGTCCTCCCGTGTCCAGAGCATGGTTTATACTAAGTTAAGAAGTACACCTTAAACCTGACACCCGAGGACAACGAGGAGACGGTGAGGCCTTCGAGACATAGCATCTCGGGTCTCGGACCAACAACCCGATCACGCACTCGTAGGCACGATAAGAACCTCGTTCCGGAGAAAACCACGCAACAAGCTCCGGCATCCGACGGGGTAGGACCCTCTGGCAGCCACCAGCAACGGCAATCCAGCGGGAGCCAACACCCCAGCGCCTCCATCTACTCCAGCTCAACGCACTCGCAGTTGACTCGTTTTGGGGACCACCAAACCCACGGCGGAAGCTATCCTTAGAGCTACCCATACGGCTACCATGAGGAGCAATACGGCATCATTGATCAAGGCCTCTTCAACATAGGCAACCGCCTCCATAGTATCGATGCCCGCGCCGAGCGAATAGAACAAGGCCTTCAAGACACCGCTAGACGACAGCAGGAGACAGACGATCAGCTTTACACCCTAACCTCGACCACGCAAGAGGAATTCCAAGCAGTGCACAGCCTCTTCGGTTCATGGAACCCATACCACCCATAGCCAAAGACACATGCAACGACACTCCTTCTGGCAAATGGCCTTGCTGTGATCTCTCTAAAAGCATGGCGTATAAGGCTCGCTTCGTATCATCACTGTAATGCTTTCTTTTCCTCCTAACAACAGGACATGTGCTACTGCTGCCTTGACTAATATCAAGATCAAAGGCACCAGTACCATCTTTGAGTAAATGAAATACATGCAGATTCAGTAAAAAAAGAATCAGGATACAATAACTCTGAATGCAAATCTGGGGGAAAAAATCTTTGAGAAGCCACAGAAAAGTACCAAGAGTTATGTTGAGATCAGGCAGAACTTCTCTTTGGGCATTTGCACTTTGATTTGGTTCATCTCCGTCTGCAGGGATAAAAAAATGTCTAGTCCATCCAAAACCAAAAACTCCGATCAATGAAATGTATGCAAAGGTTCAGAGGCAAACCTGGCGCTCGATTTACATCTTGTATGTCGTCTCCTTCAGCTCCCTGGACCTCCTGCTGCTCATCCCCTATGAATTTAACATACAGATTAGTGATATCAGTAAGTTACGAACAGAGAAAGACTTGGAACAGAGTATTCCTACAACCTTCTTCAGGGCCATGAAAATATACGGGGTCGCTCAAATTAAACAGATCTTCTCGCACTTCATCCCAATCAATCGAGTTGTTCATACAAATCTCGACAACAGATCGGCGCACCTCCGTAGCATCCACTTCAGGATCATCTTCAAGCACTAGAACATTGAGATCAAACCCAAGAACGGATGCAGCTTCATTCGAATCAAAGCCTCCATCTAGGTGTGGATCCGCCATGGCTTAGTGGGAGAAGAGTGGAGATGACAACAGGGGAGCTGGGCAGGCTATTTATGCACATGTTTTCCATTTGCTTTGGCGCAGATTGAAAAGTGTATGCAATTCAAAATTTCAGAGATGGGATGCGCGCGGCTAGGAAAAGGATGGCCTGAAACGCTGGGATGAGCGCGAAAAGGATTTGGCGTGAGGGAAAAAATTGCGGAGGAAGGAGTAACTGCCACAGCTGCTGCATGGCTGCATGCGTATCGCGCGGGCGGACGATGGGAGTGGGAAACAAAGTGACGGTGTTGCCGCGTTGCATGCGAATGGATCGAGACAGAGCGCACATGCTGCAGCACTTCTCCTTGGTCTTTGCGCTGAAGGGCCGCGCGCCTTATAAAGGAGAATGGAGGGAGTAGTAATCAACAAAATTAATACAAGATTAAATGTAGCAAACTGGCTTGCTCCCCGGCGACGGCGCCAGAAAATGAGGCTTGTTGATGGTTGAAACACGTGTCGAGTTTCGATCCGCAAACGTACGAACCACCTATAGCCTTTTTCGCCACGGGGTGACCCCAAAGGTTCTTGTCATTCCGCGGAGCAAGGGGATTACTAGCGCTTAACCAAGTACTAATCTAGTTGATTGGAAAACCTTTAAAAGAGAGATTAATCTAATGTAAAGACAATCTAACCTATATTAATCTAAGACTAAACTAGATGGCAAGGGTGGTACAAGAGAGATTAAGGTAGATAAGGGTTCCCTCCCTAGGGTCTGGGATCTCATGAACATGCATCTACCACATGAAAGAGGTGTTGCCTTCACTAGCTTTATGACGATTGTTAATCAATCACTTTCACGTATAACCGCATCTATACCTAAGCATCCATAGGGTTAAGTTAATCACCACGATTACCACAAACCCTACTAAGACCAGATGTTGCGCAAACATATGTAAACAAAGCATTTGTAAAGACATAGACCATGAAGCATCGATAGACATAAGATTCACGTAGCAATTACATATCAAAGGTCCATCTAACCCTAGGGATGAACAGAGACATTACCCCATCATCTTACAAGGATTGAAGCACGTAGGGGTAATGGAGCCTCCGGAGAACGTCGTCGATGAAGATGGCGGCGATGAAGCTCGGGAACACCGCTAGGCTGACGGCTTGGAGTCCTCCTCTTGCTTCCTTCCCTCCGCCGGCGTTGATCCTTGCGATGAACTCATTGAACTCTCTCAATCATCTTGCGGCGACGGCTTTCTGGTGAATGGGCATCCGTAGAATAATTGGATCTGAATGGTAACCATATTGGGGTGCCTAGGGTGTTGTATTTAAATCCTTGGGGAGCCTTGGGGCGTGCTCCACCTTGCCTTGCACGAGATGTTCCTTGATAAAGAAACAAACTTGGTTTCCATAAAATCAGCCTCGCCCAGACTTTCCTGTTTCGCAGCCCTTCCTTGCGGACGTTATATCTCCCACATCCGAACTCCAACTAATGCAAATTCGGTGTCTAAATTGTGTGGCACAAAATTATCTCCAACTTTGGTATTCATTGGGTTCCTTGGAAATGAAGATAAGATCCCCAAAATAGCCTCGGAAGATAATCTCTCTGATTTCGGACTTGTCTGCGCAACAGGCATTTCGGGGGCCATATCTCCTAGCTCCTTGGTCCGAATTGAGCTTTCCATATGTCCAAATCAAAGCTCTAAACAAGTTACACAACTTTGGTAGTCAACATTTTGCCATTAGAGGCTGTTTAAGTCCCCGAATCTGCATTGAAAGATCATGCTATTCTGGGTTGCGCGAATATCTCTCGGGTTGAGTTGATCTCATGGGTAAGTCTCCAAATCTCAAGGCGACCTTGGGCTATTTGGAGTCATGTTCACTTCGAGTCTTGACTTATGTCGGGCTTCATTATCTTCTGATAAAGTGCTCGATGAATTTTGCCCAAAAGTGCTCCTTTAAGCGCTTAAATCCTGCGTAAATAACATACTCTAAAAACCACATGCGAGTGCAAATTTGTTATACAAAGGGGATTAGTACCATTAGTTTGGATATCAAATCAGTGCCAATGTTGACGGCAAAATCATAGCTACGTGTACCAAAATCGACCGTCAACATAACCTCCCTCGCACAAGCTTGAGTCGCGCTCGGACCTCGCCCATAGCGCGCCCTGGACAGAGCTCAATCTCCGTCGCGTGGCGGCCAAAGCTCAAGCTCCCTCACGCCGCGTCACGCCCCGGTTGGAGCTCGTGCTCCCTCGTAGCAGCGCCGCACGACCTCGATTCGGCCGGCTAGATCTCGTGCTCGCTCGCAGCAACGCCGCTCGACCTCGATTCGACCGGCCTTGACCTCGATTCGACCGACCTTGACCTCGATTCGACCGGCGGGAGCTCGATTCGCCGGTCGCGCAACTTCTGAGGGGCAGGGGAGATGGAGCAACCACGGTGAGATCCACCCGTGCCACCTGAAGAATGGAACAGGGTCGTCGAGTGGGAGCCCGACTCGCCAACGCCGGCACAGGCCGCTACATCTTGAGTCGTTGCCACCACCGGTGCCGCTAGGGGCTGGAGCTCTTGGCTCGCAGCCGTGGCGCAGGGGCACCTGCAGGATGGGGACATGGTCGTCGAGCGGGATCTTGGGCTCGTTGCCACCACCAGCACCGCTAGGGGCTAGAGCTCGTGGCTCGCCGCCGCGACGCAGGCGCCACCTGAAGGATTGGGCCGCGCGGCGAAGAGCTCCAGCTCGCCGACGCCGCCGCCCAATGCCCCGCTCAGGAGAGAGAGGTGGGAGCACGGAGGGAGAGAGATGGTGGAGAGAGATGTGCTGCTAGGGGAGAGGAATAAAATAGCTGAGCCACTGACAAATAGGTCCCGCATGTCATATGAAAGCAGGGGCTTCAAAATTGAGGCTATTGTTGGATTTGAGAGTAAAATCAACAACCCAAAAAGTTGGAGGCTCTGAAAGTAGGAGCTCTAAATAGAGGTTGTTGCGGGAGTTGCTCTAAGAGCATCTCGAAGATTTTGCCAAATTTTACTTGGCAAATTTTGTATTTTGCCAACTTCTAAAAAGACATGCCAAGTAAAAAAAAAGTTCATCTCCAATAATTTGGCATAATTCACTTGTCAAACCCAGATCTAACTTATATTAGAATTCTGAGAGAAACAAAATTATGTTTATACCCTTCCACCTCTTGAAAACTTACATCAGGAATCCTTTTCTATTCTTTATTTTTTCACCCTCCCACCTGCGAGGAAACGCCGATGGCAACCAGGATCGCGCGCGTATATATGTGCGTGAGAATGTGAGTTTTGCCAAGTTTTTATTTTTGCCAAGTTGGTTTGAAAAATTGTTGAAGGCCAATATTTCTTGTTTTGCCAAATTAGATGGATTCCAAGTTGGTTTACCAAACTCTTGGAGTTGCTGTAAGATAGTAAGAATCCCAGGCCCCATTTAGTTCGAGAGGTGAAACTTTTGGGTCTTCTTTCAAGGTCTATTAGTAGTATTGAACGTAGATTATTTACAAAAATAATTACATGAATGGACCAGAAATTGTGAGACGAATCCATTAAAGATAATTAATCTGTCATTAGAGATTGATTATTATAGCACGACGTTGTCTAATAATAGGATAATTAGCCTCGTTAGATTCATCTCGAAAATTAAGGTAGAGGGTGTAGAATGAATTTTGTCATTAATCTACATTAATACTCCTAATTATCATTCAGATATTGATGTATGGGTAGTTGTGAGTAGAAGTAAACGGGGCCGCAATAGTAGAAGACAGAAAAAAAAAGTCATAGGGAGTAAGCCCAGTTTCTTCTTCTGAACCAAGGTCTTGTTTAGTTGGTTGAAAAATTTGTCTTTTTAACTGCTGGAACTCCTGTAGCACACTGTAGCACGCTTCGTTTGTTTGTGGTAAATATTATCCTACCATGGTCTAACTAGGCTTAAAAGATTCGTGTCGCAAAGGACATCGAAACTGTGTAATTAGTTATTTTTTTACCTATATTTAATACTTCGAACATATGTCTTTTGGTATATTTAATGTGATGTGATGGAGAGAGTGGAGAAGAGTTTGGAAATTTTAGCCAACTAAACAAGGCTCAAGCACCCCATCAAGCAAGAGAAATTTCGTTTTCGCGGTCGCGGCGTGGTGCTGAACAGCTAAACGCGACGCCGGCGGCTGCGCGGTACCGGCCCGCGACCCCCTCCGCCGCCGCCACCACTTGCCATCCGCTCCTTCCCGTTCCCTTCGCTCTCGCGCGGGAGCTCCCCTGTCTCGCGCTAGGGTTTCCGCCACGTCCAGGCTGTCGGCGTCTCCGAGGTCTGCTGCCTCTCCCGCTGCAGATCCGGCGCTGCAGCAGGGACGCGCGGCGGCCGGGAAGCAGCGCGGCACGGCGCGTCCAGCAGAAGGGGGCGGGGCGCGGCGCGGCAAGGAGGGAGAGAGGGACCGGGCTTCGGCGGCCGGCGGCCGGCGAAAATCCCGGATCCGATCCGCTGCCTCCCACCAGCCAAGAGCTCTAAATACTCGGAAGTAGGAGAGCGACGATGGAAGACGGCGATGAGAGCGCGCGAAGGGCCGGGGTGGAGGCGGCGCTGGGGCTGAGCCCGCAGCTCTTCGTCGACGAGGTTCTCGACATAATCACCGACATCACCGCCGAGGCCTTCGAGTACTGCTTCCAGTTACGCTCTCTACGGATCATTCTTTCGCGGATCATTCTCTCGCGGATCCCCGCCTCGATTCTCCTTTTTGTTTTCGGTATTCTCTCTACCCGCTTTTTGTTTAACATGCCATTTTCCTGTCCCTTTTCTTCTCCAGTGCAGCGGCCGCACCAGGGGTCCTCGGCGCTGCCACAGCGGCCGAGAAGGCTGCGGAGCTCCAGCGGGTAAGTGAATGGCTCCTGCAACATGATTCGATACAGCCCAAATCGCGGATTAGATTTGGGAATGGATGGATAGTTAGTTAACTGTCTGTCCTCAGCTAATTCATGTTCCTGTCTTGTGAATTCCACTCTGCTAATCATTTTGTTATTTTGATGCAATGGGACAAATATTTGAGTACCTTAATTTCCCACTAAGCCACTTTTTGACTTGATTGTTCTTCTGTAGTGGAGATCATTAGGTGACATGTTGCAAGCTACGGTGTTACAATATCTGCTTGTTTACAGAGCTGTATGGTAAAGAAAGACAGGACCAGGAGAGCATGGCTTCATTAAGTATATTGTGAACTTTACACCGTGCACTAGCCTTCCAATTGTAGGATTGCACTTAGCTGCTTTGACGCTTCAAATGTTTTAGGCAGTTGACTTGTACTTCATGTTCCACAACATGCATTAATTTCTATAACAGATAATTTGGTTTACTTATGCTGCCATTCTGTCAGAGGTCTAATGGGCCGGCTCGGCAGGCCCATTAGGGTTAGGTTTAGGGATAAGATTAGAAGGAGGGTCAAGTAAGCCTCTCTATTTAAAGAGAGAAGATGTATCAATCAAATCAAGCAAGAGATTAGAAGGAAAACCCTTCTCTCTTGCCGGCCGTGGGCGAAGCCCCGCGGCCGACGTTCCTAGCGCCTCTGCAACCCTGCCGCTTCCCCCTCAGCCCCCTCCATGTGAACAGTGACACGAGCACTGTAGCACCACGGTACTGTAGCGCGCAGCACCATGCAGTTCATACCACATTCATTATCATGTTTTCTCTTGTAAAAGGCTTTTGATAGCATTCTTAATCACGTAAATTCTTATTACATTATTTTATGAACCAGCAGGGCCATATTGATAAGCAGATGTGTGTTTTTCATTTGTCTGTAGGGATTAAATGGCATTCGCCATGTTGTAAAGAATGCACTGGATAAGAGAATGACCAACTGGGAGAAACACTGCTTCGAACATTGCTTCAATATACCTGAAGGTTTTATGGTGCCTGAAGATGTACGTACCTTATATTCCGAAGTAACAGATTTGTCTCAAACATGTTAAATGCAGCATTGATCTTCTGGAGCAACATTTCAATTGTGTTCATCATTCCTCATTCATTATTGGTGTGAACACTCAACTGCAGAAGCCCACCAACTCTTATGCTGTCATAAAAGCCGTCATGCATTCAATATTGACATTTTACTAAACTGCTGAAATACTCTAGTTTTTGTTAACATAGTTTCTCTCATAGACTCGTGAATTTGATGTTGTTGAAACCAGTGTTTCTGGTGAATGCAACAATCGTAATACCATTGTTTCCATTTATCTGAAAATTATTGAATTATGTGGATTGTGGAACATCGGTTTAGCTTAACTTTATGCTAGATTGCAGTAACTACAAAATAAGCGTTTTGTTCCAACTGTGCTTTCTTTCGCATTCACTTCACGTCCTCACCTCACAAGATATGGTAACACAGATGAGTATATATGATCATCTTTTCTTTCATCAGGATAATTCCTGTGCTTCTGATTCACACAAAGATGGGACTAATTCATATTTGGATGTCGAACTTGATTCCATAAGGAGAAAGCTCGAAAGTGTAAGCACCTTAGTTCTGATTGAGCTTACGATATATTTATTCCTGTAGCAATTGCTAGTGTTTCTCACCATTTTTTCTGTCAGGCTAACAAGGAATCTGAAAATCTTCAAAGAGAGATGTCTTCATTAGAAAATCAAACTGCATACAAAAGAAAACATGATTTTGCTTTTGCTGAGATACAAAAGTTGTTTGATGACAAAGTTGTGCAGAAAAAATTTGAAGGTATGACATTATATTCATAGTTCAGCTAGGCGCCGAGTACTCGGCGACTACACCCGACTAGGCGCTAGGCAATGGGTCAGCGCCTAGCGTCGCCTAGCGCCTAATCATGGCTAGGCGCCGAGTACTCGGCGACTATCGGCGACTAGGCGCTAGGCAATGGGTCAGCGCCTAGATTCCGCCTAGCGCCTAGCTGAACCTTGATTATATTCAGTTGTTTAACCCATAAAATGAAGCAGAGAATGATACAAATATTTGATCAATTCTTATTACATTTGTCAGTTCTGTCCAGTATTTCCAGAGGTAGTTGAACTTTTCTGTTCACCAAAGTTATTAGTTTTTCTTTTTTATAAAATTAGAAAATATTATGTACACAGTAAGGTGTTAGGGGATCCATTGTCTTGTCTACCTGATCAGAGCTCCAAACTGCTCAATTGTTTATTGAACATTAATTATTGCGGAGGATGTTATACTTCTACCTTAGAGAAGTGGTGCTGTCTTCTGGAGTTATGGTAGCTGTAGGCCTTCGTGTCATTTATTTATTTGTTCGAGAACAGGCCTTCATGCTAATGATTTTCCTTCACCAACTTGTTTGACAATTTGATACCACAATACCACATGCAATTCTTTCGCAATGCCGGTGCCTAGCAGCTTGTCTTCTTTTTTCCGGAGGGACCTGAAGGATAAGTCTAGTAGCTTCTAGTAGTTGTTTGCTATTTACCTAAATACCCCTGTTGAGACTATATGTACCCTTGGATATTTTGCTTGGAAATTGAGAAAGTGATTCTGGGCTAACAAATGATATCAAGAGCCTAACTTTCCCCACCTACCTACCACCCCCGTGCTCCTTCTCCACCTAGAAAACCCCACCGGCGGTGCCCGATTCTGGCCCGATCCCAGCGGCGGAGCTATTCCCCGGCCGATTCGGTGGTGGAATCCACCCCTCTACACGTCTCCTACTCCGATCTAGCGTGGGCGTGCGCGGATCTGGCGGAGGCGTGACGAATCGACGGCCGGCCGACGCACGTTGACTCGGGCTGGGAGCTCGACTCCGGCGCGGCGCGGCTCGATCCAGGAGGCGAGGAGGTTTCCAGGCGAGGCGGAGACGGCGGAGGCACGGGTGACGGGCGGTGAGTGTGCACGGGCGTGTGCACGCGACCAAGGCGGTGACTTTCTCCTTCCTTCCATGGCGAGTTCCAGGCATGGACGGTCTCAGCCAGGCGAGTGCGCAGGGCGCAGGTGGCGGCGATGCGCAGAGAGCGGGCGGCAGGGCCGCCACGGATCTGCAGGGACGCGCGCCACAACCGCTAGTCAACGAGGATCCGTTCGTGCGCTTGTGGGTCTCCTCCGGCAGCACTCGCTCGATCACTTCAAGTGCGAGGCGGCGTGCGGGGGCAGAGGAACTGCTGCGCGAGGCGGAGCGACTTGAGGAGGAGGCGGAGGTGCGCGCGCAGCGACTCTGAGCAGCAGATCTGCGTGCTCGAGCAGCTTGTCAGGCGCAGGCTGCTGCAGTGGAGGGGTGTGCAGCGGACGAGCGATGACGGGCGGCTGCAGCACGTGCAGAGTGAGCGGCGGCCGTGGAGCGCGAGGCGTCTCGTGCGGACGCCGAAGCCCGTCGTGCTCAGGCGGAGGCGACCCAGCGGCGCATCGCAGCGGATCGGCTGCGTGAGGAGGCGGAAGTGACGCGCGAGATGGCGCGTTGCGACGCGGAGGAGCTGCAGCAAGATCCACAGGCTCCACCGGCCAGCAACGCCGTGTAGGAACCACCCAGGTCGGCGGGCGGCGCAGACAGCGCCGACGACGCGGGGACACACCGTGGCGGGGACGTGGACCGGTGGATGGACGATCTGCATCTTGGCTCCGACCACGGCTCCGACACCGAGTACAACCATGGCAGCGCACCCCCGAGGGTCATCCAGACCATCATCAGGGACTCCGGCAACACACAATGGCCGGTCTTGACGAAGACCAACTACGCCGAGTGGTCTTCCATGATGAAGGTGAAGCTTGAGGCCCGGCGGATGTGGAACATCGTGCGCTTGGGCGGAGCGAGTCGTCATGAGGACCAGCGGGCGCTGGAGGCGTTGCTTTCCGCGGTCCCGCCAGAGATGATTCCAGCTCTCTCTGGCAAGACGACGGCAAAGGATGCTTGCGATGCCATTGCCACTGCCCGGATTGGTAGTGATCGGGTCCGCAAGTCCACGCTGCAGAAACTCCGACAAGAGTGGGATCACTTGGCCTTCAAGTTGGGTGAGGACGTCGACGACTTCGCTCTATGTCTCACCGGATTGAGGCAGCGGCGGAGCAGCTCGGCGACTACGACATCACAGAGGAGCGAGTTGTCGCCAAGTTCCTTCGTTGCTCTCCGGTCAAGTACCTGCAGTTGAAGATCTCCATCCAGACGATGCTTGACATCTCAACCTTGACGATCGAGGAGGTTGCTGGGAGATTCAAGGCTGTGGATGAGGAGGAAACACTGGCGGCTGTAGAGACAGTTGCTACTGGTGGCAAGCTTCACTATGCCACAGAGCACTGCCACTGCCACATCTGCCAGAAGGGGGAGTCGTCTCCTTCCTCGGCGGCCGCAAGCGCATGCCGCGCAGAGCGCCCAAGGCGCGTGGAGGCGCTGAGGGTGAGGCGCGAGGAGGCGCCGGTGGTGCAGCGCGACGCGACGCTGCAGGCGGCGGTGAGCGCGCCGCCGGTGGCGAGCGCAAGCCACCGCGAGACGATACCTGTCGCAACTGCGGCAGGGCGGGCCATTGGGCCAGGGATTGCTGCCAGCCGCGACGAGGCCAGGCTCACGTCGCGCAGGCGGCGGTGGACCACGAGTCGGCGTCCACGGGAGCATCGAGAAGCTCCCAGCGGCATCGACTGCGACCAGGGTTTTTTTATGCGACCGGTACGTTTAAACCGCCGCCCGGCGGTAGCGGCTTACCGCTGCGGTTTAAATCCAAAACGCTAAAAACCGCTCGAATTCAAATTTCAAACTAAAGGCATTTACAAATGGTTTACAGCGGCTTACCGAGCGGTTTAAACGGTTTACCGCGACGGTTTGAATTTATACCGCTGCGGTTTGAATTAAAACCGTTGACAGAAAAAAAGGGCATACCTTCCAATGGGCGGTTAGCCGGTTCAAGTCGGCGGCTAACTGCCGAAACCGTGCGGCTTACCGCCCGCGGGCGGTAGATCCGGCGTGCGCGCGGTAAGCCGCCCAAACCGCTCGGCAAACCGCTCCTGGCGTGCGGTTCGGCGGCGGCGGGGAGCGGTCGGCGGCGGACGGGCGCGGGGGAGCTGCGGACGGGGGAAAGGAGGACTGAGGGAGGCGGATAGGGGCATCCTGCGGCTCTAGAGACAGATATTTTGACCCCCACATCAGTTGGGCCGACGTGGGCCTTAATGGGTCGGCCGGTTTTTTCTTTCTTTTTCTGATTTAACTTCTAATTATCGTAAAATATGCTAAATGAAAGAATTTTTGAAAAAATTTGACACCATTAGCATCATTGCAACTTGAAGGATTTATTAGGATTTTTTGGGGATTTTTTTTTAAAATTTGAAATTTTGAAAACCCTAGCGGTTCAAATCGCTCGGAACCGCTACCGTTCTGCGACGGTTTAAACAGTAACCGCGGTATAAATCGCGGTTACGGTCGCATAAAAAAACCATGGCTGCGACGGCCCTCCTCCACGTCGACGAGCCGCGAGCACGTGTCTTCCTCGGCGACGGCTCGAGCGACGACAAGATCGACGGATGGTTCCTCGACAGCGGTGCGACACATCACATGACCGGGCGTCGAGAGTTCTTCTCCGACCTGAACACCAATGTGCGCGGCTTCGTCAAGTTCGGGGACTCCTCAGGCGTGGACATAAGAGGCATCGGATCCGTCATCCTCACCGCCAAGAACGGCGAACACCGGCTTCTCACCGAGGTCTTCTAGATCCCTGTGCCACGCAACTCCATCATGAGCCTTGGACGGCTGGACGCGAACGGATCGCGCGTGGAGATCAAGGACGGTGTGATGCGCATCTGGGATCGACAACAGCTTCTTCTGGCCAGGGGGAGCAACTTCCTCTACGTCCTCGACGGCAAGGTGGAGCAGCCCCTGTGCCTTGCAGCTCATCGCGACGACGAAGCTTGAAGGTGGCATGAGCGCTTTGGGCATCTTCACTTCGAGGCTTTGCGGCAGCTCGGCACCAAGGGGATGGTGCGAGGCATGCCGAACGTGGACCACGTCGAGCAGCTCTGCGACACGTGCGTCCTGACGAAGCAGAAGCGCCTCTCCTTCCCTCGCCAGGCGAGCTTCCGAGCCAAGGAGCGGCTCGAGCTCGTGCACGGTGATCTCTGCGGGCCAGTGACGCCGGCCACACCGGGAGGACGACGCTACTTCCTTCTACTCGTCGACGATATCTCCCGGTACATATGGGTGGTTCTTCTCGGGACCAAGGGAGCTGCGGCGGACGCCATCAAGCATATTGAGGCGGCCGCGGAGAACGAGAGCGGGCGCAAGCTTCGGGTGCTGCGCACGGATAACGGCGGTGAGTTCACGTCGATTGAGTTCGCCTCGTACTGCGCCAACGAGGGAATCCAGCGACACTTCTCCACGCCGTACAGTCCGCAGCAGAACGGCGTCGTCGAGCGGCACAACCAGAAGGTGGTGCCCGTGGCCTGGGCTCTCAAGCAGCGAGGGATGCCGGCCAAGTTCTGAGGTGAGGCGGTGCTGACGGCGGTGTACATCCTCAACCGCTCCCCTACCACGGCGCTCGACGGAATGACTCCATACGAGGCCTGGCATGGGCGCAAGCCGGCGGTCGGCCATCTGCGAGTGTTCGGCTCCCTCGTCTACGTCAAGGAGCTGAACCACGTCGGCAAGCTCGATGATCGGAGCACTCCGGGAGTGTTCATCGGCTACGAGAGTGAAAGGCTACCGCGTCCTCGATCCTGCGACACAGCGTGTGCGAATAGCGCGCGACGTCGTGTTCGATGAAGGACGAGGCTGGACGTGGGGCAAGATGGTGGACGATGGGACGACTCCGACTTACGACGACTTCATCGTCGACTACGTCCACTACGAGGGGACTGGGGGAGTGGGCAGCTCTACTTCGCCGAGCGTGCCTCACCCAGTACCCAGAACCGCAGCAAGCTCTTTGTCGACACCGACCGCGGCAAGGACATCGACCGCGGCGGGAACAATGGATGAAGCACGAACACCGGCCGGAGCGAGTACCACTCCACCAACTCCGGCAAGCTCACCGGCTGCGTCGAGTGCTTCTGTCACTCCGCCGAGTGCTTCTGCTCATGGTTTTTTTATGTGACCGTAACCGCGATTTATACCGCGGTTACCGTTTAAACCGCCGCGGAACGGTAGCGGTTCCGAGTGGTTTGAACCGCTAGGGTTTCCAAAATTTCAAATTTTAAAAAAATCCTCAAAAAATCCTAACAAATCCTTCAAGTTGCAATGATGCTAATGGTGTCAAATTTTTTCAACAATTCTTTCATTTAGCATATTTTACGATAATTAGAAGTTAAATCAGAAAAAGAAAAAGAAAAAAACCGACCGGCCCATTAAGGCCCACGTCGGCCCAACCGATGTGGGTGTCAAAATATTTGTCTCTGGAGCTGTAGGATGCCCCTATCCGCCTCCCTCAGTCCTCCTTTCCCCCGTTTGTAGCTCCCCCGCGCCCGTTCGCCGCAGGCCGATCCCCGCTGCCGAACCGCCCGCCGGGAGCGGTTTGCTGAGTGGTTTGGGCGGCTTACCGCGCGCACGCTGGATTTACTGCCCGCGGGCGGTAAGCTGCACGGTTTCGGCGGTTAGCCGCCAGCTTGAACCGGCTAACCGCCCATTGGAAGGTATGCCCTTTTTTCTGTCAATGGTTTTAATTCAAACCGCAGCGGTATAAATTCAAACCGTCGCGGTAAACCGTTTAAACCGCTCGGTAAGCCGCTGTAAACCGTTTGTATAAGCTATTTTAGTTTGAAATTTGAATTCGAGCGGTTTTTAGCGGTTTGGATTTAAACCGCAGCGGTAAGCCGCTACCGCCGGGCGGCGGTTTAAACGTACCGGTCGCATAAAAAAACCCTGCTTCTGCTACTCCGCCGAGTGCTTCAGCAGCTCCGCCGAGTGCCTCACCAACTCCGCCGAGTGCTTCTGCAGCAGCATCTGCTCATGGTGAGCACAGTCCGGTGAACTTCGTCACTCCTCTCTCCCACGACGAGGACCGCATCGACGCGTTCCACAACGGCGAGCCCCTCCGGTACCGAACCATGGTGGATATCCTTGCAGCAGAGCTCCATCTCACGCTCGACGACAGTGAGCCTCGCTCCTTCACCGAGGCGGAGGGACACGCGGCATGGCGCGCCGCAATGAAGGAAGAGATGGACGCGGTCGAGAAGAACGGAACCTGGGAACCGGTTGATCTTCCACCCGGCCATCGAGCAATCACTCTCAAATGGGTGTTCAAAGTGAAGAAGGACGAGGCTGGCGCGGTGATCAAGCACAAGGCAGGACTGGTGGCACGCGGCTTCGTACAGCAGGAGGGGGTCGACTTCGACGACACCTTTGCCCCTGTTGCGCGGATGGATTCCGTGCGCCTTCTCGCACTGGCAGCCCAGGAGGGCTGGTGCGTCCACCACATGGATGTCAAGTCGGCGTTCCTCAACGACGACTTGAAGGAGGAGGTCTACGTCCACCAGACGCCGGGATTTGTGATCCCCGACGAGGAAGACAAGGTGCTGCGTCTGCGCAAGGCACTCTACGGCCTGCGGCAGGCACCGCGAGCGTGGAACGAGACGCTAGACGCCACCTTGAAGAAGATGGGCTTCAAGCAAAGCCCGCACGAGGCGGCCGTCTACCGGCGGGGCCAGAATGGCTGTCCTGGCGGTGGGCGTCTACGTCGACGACTTGATCATCACCAGATCCAAGGACGATGACGTGCAAGCTTTCAAGGAGGAGATGAAGGCCGCCTTCCAGATGAGTGATCTCGGCCCTCTCTCCTTCTATCTGGGAATCGAGGTGCATCGGGACAGCACCGGGACTACTCTTCGACAGTCGGCCTACGCCAAGCGTGTTCTGGAGCTGGCTGGACTGGTCGACTGCAACCCAGCTCTCACCCCGATGGAGGAGAGGCTGAAACTGAGTCGTGACAGTGCGGCCGAGGAGGTTGATGCCACACACTACAGGCGGCTTGTGGGGAGTCTGCGCTACCTCACCCACACGCGGCCAGACTTGGCGTTCTCCGTCGGCTATGTCAGTCGGTTTATGCAGCGATCGACGAAAGGTCACGAGTAGGCCGTCAAGAGGATCCTTCGCTATGTTGCGGGTACTCTCGACTACGGCCTGTTCTATCCAAGGAGCCCCGACGCGGCACGCTTCATCGGCTACAGCGACCATGCCGGTGACATCGACACCAGCAAGAGCACAAGTGGGATGCTCTTCTTCCTCGGCAGGAGCCTAATCAGCTGGCAATCTGTGAAGCAGCAGGTTGTTGCTCTCTCAAGCTGTGAAGCCGAGTACATTGCTGCCTCCTCTGCCTCTGCTCAGGCACTCTGTCTTGCTCGACTGCTTGTTGACCTTCTCGTCAAAGAAGCTGAAGCAGTCGACCTCATGGTGGTCAGCAAGTCTGCTCTTGCGTTGGCCAAGAACCCGGTGTTCCATGATCGCAGCAAGCACATCCGGGTGAAGTATCACTTCATCCGAGACTGCCTGGAGGAAGGGAGCGTGAAGGCATACTACATCTGCACCAAGGATCAGCTTGCTGACCTCCTCACCAAGTCCCTCGGGCGAATCAAGTTCCAGGAACTTCGCTCAAGGATTGGAGTGGTGCAGCTACCTATCAAGACCTAGCTTATCTATCTATGTAATAGACTTTATTTCTGTAATAGCTGCTAGACTTAGGGGGAGAATGAAGGTTAAGTCTAGTAGCTTCTAGTAGTTGTTTGCTATTTACCTAAATACCCCTGTTGAGACTATATGTACCCCTGTATATTTTGCTTGGAAATTGAGAAAGTGATTCTGGGCTAACAGGACCTAGACATGTTAGGGAATCAGTATCCTTTTTCTGCACATGGTTGTTCGATTGTTTCACATTTTAAGGTAATGGAGCACTGAGACAGGGTAACTACTGTTCCTTTATACTGAAGAAAGACCATTATACAAAGTTTTTCATTCCATGGGTTAGTTTTAGCAAGAAAACTGGTAAAAAAAACTTGGGATCCTATATTGTGGATTTTGTCACTTCTTTCATTTGAATGTTTCCTAGTCTTTTATTTCATGTAGCACCTCGATATTATTGTGGTGTATTGTTGTAGAATGTGTGACATCAATGACAGTTTACATGGACCTTTAGTTCAGAAAGTATATGAATAGTCAACTGTGCCGATCCTGCAGATCTTGCAAAGGCGATACCAGTATTGCAGCAGAAAATATCAGGTATGAAAAAGAAAAGAACCGAGACTGGGAGCTTGATAGATCAACAGGTTTGGAACACGAATGGTCTGAGAGACAATAAGCGTCAAGCATTGGGTAAGGGTACTGCCACCATTTCCCACATTGCCTCTTCAGTACTTCAGTGCATAGAACTATACCGTGTGTTTATATGCCATTGACCAAGAACTTGCCCCTCAGGTTTTGCTGCATGCACTGAAGACATTCAAGGGATTGTCAATGTCTTACAGAACAAGTAGTAGCTTAAGGTGTTGTGCAGCCTATGCCATATCAGGATGCCAACTATTTGTATCTTCTTGCTAGCTGCCTGTTTGTGACACCGAACTGCGTTATGGTGATGGGAGTCTTCCCGTATAAGATAGGGCAGCTATGTTGTGTAGATGGAGTGCTTTGGGTCATTGTATTAATCATGAAAGTTTTTTTTGGCTTAATTTGTGTCATTTCTGCAAGTTTGTCTCGTTAAGTTGCTATCCTACGTTGTGATCGGAGAGGTATGGACAATTTTATATCAAGAATCATATGCTATTTCTAATTCACGTGTCCTGCTGGAAGCGGCTAAGTTGTGATGTCGGTGTATTCTAAGTTGTAGGTTACATACTGTAGGAACAATGACTGTTTAATACTGGTGTGGAAATATCTGTAGCACATATAAATAAGATCAATTCTCAGTTCGGTACTGCAGGATGTTATTTGACAACGGCATAAAATGGACATGTGGCAGTCCAAATAAGTCCCAGTTCCTATATGCTCCGCAAATTATCTGCTCACATACATCGTATATGAAAGAACTCTGTGTGTGTGTGTGTGTGGGGGGGGGGGGGTGTCAATCCTTTCATTTTTATAATGGAATAACGATATTGCAGCATTAATACACATTGAGGAACTCTCCAATAGTACTCTAAATTCCTTCCTAATTCTTGCTTTTAGCAAGATGAGAAAAAAAACCTTCAACAACTTTTAATGCACTTTCTATTTTTTTTAGAACTCAGGAAGTCATCTTGTTTCACTATTTCGCGTAAAGTTACTTCACTCTCCCCACACGTGTCTGTTGGCTAACTTAAATATGGGATAGCATAAAAAGGATAAAGAGTAGAAAACTATTCATGATGTAAATGTAAAAGAGAATATATAAAAATAGTTAAGATTAGCTAATTTAAATATGGGATAGCATAAAAAGGATAAAGAGTAGAAAACTATTCATGATGTAAATGTAAAAGAGAATATATAAAAATAGTTAAGATTATTTAGAAATAGCATATCATTCTTGATATAAAATTGTCTTGCATATTGTAGGAGTGAATTATCAGAAACTTTTGAAGATGATTTTCTTTATTTCTTTCAATATTCTTTTAAAATTTGTAGAAAATATTAGATACTCTTTAAGATGTTGTTAGTGCATATAGAAACCAGAGATCCCAAATTCCTGGTCACCCCATCAGTAAGAGCAACTCCAAAAGACTAACTATCTTAGTTTGACTAGTAAAAAAAAAGAAAAAAAATCAACAACAACATTCCAACAGACCACGCTAGTTATCCTTACTAGCTAAACTTGTGCCTTCGCTAGCCAAATATGGCTAGCGCTCTCTGCTAGCTATCCTTCGCGGCCCCACCACCCCCCGCGCGGTCCCCTCCTGCTCCCACCTCCCTCGCGCGGGTAACACGTGGGCCTAGTTGTGGAATGGCTAGTCATTAGTCTGTTGGAAGAAGAGGAAATATAGAGGAAGAATACTAGCTAAATGACTAGCTAAATGTGAATTTAGCTAGTCTAATTTAGTGAGTCTCTTGGAGTTGCTCTAAGTGCATGACACCATTAAACTCTTTACTTCAACTACTCCTTCTGATAGGTTCCGATTTGGATCAGCACAAGGATGGCCCGATCTTCACGACAGTAGGTTCAAGAACAAAGGATAAATTGTTGTAGAATAACAGGGATAACTAGCTTTATACCTGACAAAGGTTGGTTGTGACCAAACGACGGGGAGAGAGGCACCGAAATCGCGAAAAACTTCGACTCGATCTCCGAGCGATCGCAAGCCGGGACTAATCCACACAATACGGTGCAGCCGAACGGAAACCGTAGAGCACGAAGTAGGGGACCTCAGAGAGATCTCTCACAAGCCCAAGAAGAACTCGCAAGAACAAAGGTGTGTAAGAACACTCAGCAGCGAGGCTGCGATCAACCGTATGTGGTTAATAACTAATAATCAAAACTTGGTTCTTGGTAGTACATAGGGGGGTATTTATACTAGGAACAACCCTCCTAGTTGGGTGTGAACTCGAGAGGAAAATGAAGAGGCTAAGTATGTGAAAAGTGAGAGCCTGTGTGGTTCGAGGACCGGTGGTAGGTCGCTTCCTGGTGTGATGAGTGATTGACAACGTGGTGTGGACTGATTCTTGGCTAAGTATTGCAGGTGCAGGTTGCGGCTTGACTGGTGTTGGTGCAGGTGAAGAACAAACGCGAAAGGTCATTGCTGGTGAGGCCTCCTGGTGTGGAGAAGACAAGTAGGCTTGGTTCGAGGGACCTGGTGGCCAGCAGAGTCTAGTGCGGGCCGCATGGTGGCAAGAACAGCAAGATGAAGTCATGGACGGTTTCTTGGTTGAGCCTCAAAACCAAGGTCGAGCCGGGACTACATGGGAGCCGAGTCATGAGTGGTGATTGGCGGAGGCTACACCGAGTTTGTGGGGTTTCCAGTGGTTCATCAGAAAACCACTGAGTTCCTTGGTTGATCCACAAAGCCAAGACCAAAGACCGAAGACGGAGGTGCAGCAGCATCAGGCCGGTCTGACCGGTCTGACCGGTGTGCGACGACGCAGTCCGGAGACTTCGAAGCGGAGGACACGCGTCGGGATCGCAAGGCTTGCGTCGAGGCTAAGCAAGTTTGCGGTCGCTGGGCATCCGTCTGATGGTGCGAAGACAAAGATTCCCAAAGTGCCCCTCGGGGGTGTGTATCCTAGTATTAGGCCTTAGGGGTAATTTAGTCTTTCGGCTAGCCTCCATATAACCCAAGTGGTGAGAGGATGGCAGCCATCTCTTGGAACCCTAGCTCATTTTGTTTTGCTATTTTCCTCTTCCTTTTTCCTTTGGAATTTTTAGGACTAGCTTGAGAGCTTCATGGTGAGATCTTGAGAGAGGGATGGATGACCGGGTGGCAAGCTAGACCTTGTATGAACCTTCATGGTATGTATAGATGCTTTGGCGTGGTTCCTCAAGGCTTGATTGTGTTCTTCCCGTTTTCCCTTTTTGGTGATTTTCGGAGCCTTTTCTTAGTGATTTTCTTGTGGCGGTTTTGAGACCTTTCTCTTTGGGATTTGGTGGGGGATGTATGCATGAACCCTTCGTGGTTCTTTTCCCTTTGATTCCCCTCCCAAATCCGTGAGTAAAGGGGCTCAATTTTGGGGTTTTCTTAACTCTAGGGTTAGAGGCGTTCTTGGTGGAAATCCTTCGATTCCTCTCGTTCTAGCAAGTTTTGGTGGACCAAATCTTAGCTATGGAGTGCCCATGAGGTGTTCCTACTATCCCCAAAGTCTTGTGCAAATCCGTGGAGTGAATCGGGAGATCGGGAGTTGAATTTGGGGGAGTTGACCCGCGGCCTGCTGTTCATCCCGGGCTGCCCAGGCGTGACCGGTCTGACCGGTGCTCTTGACCGGTCTGACCGGTGCAAGCCTTTGTGGGATTTGCCTCGGGTGAACTGCCTGGTTCGCGAGTCTTTGGGCTGAGTTGTTGCTGGTCAGTTCTTGGTAGGTTTCGAGGAGTTTTACTAGGCTTTGTGAAGGGTTTTCTTCCTCTGCAGTTTTAGTTTTGGAGGTGCTTTGTGTTCCAGGGCCTAGAGAAGTCACTGAGGCTTCATGGAACTTTGCTGTGCACTTGCTGTGTGTCACCGGCCTGACCGGCAGAGACCACCGGTCTGACCGGTGCCATCGGTCTGACCGGCAGGAGCCATCGGTCTGACCGGTGTGGCACAGACAGCAGGTTGTGCAGTTTTCCGCTGCGTGTTTGGGGTGTTTGGTTTGTTTGGTTGAGTTGTTGGTTCCTAGGACCAGTAGCACTCCTGTGGCTACGTGGTCTTGGCCAACTTGGGTAGTTGAGCCGGAGACGTGTTTTGGCTAGCTGTGTTCGTCTTGTTGGAGTAGTCATCTCCTTCGAGAAGAATTTTTATCGACTCCTATTCACTCCCCCCCTCTCTGGTCGCCAGTTCGGTCCTTCAAAAAGGCTCCCCAGAAATCAACTCCCGAGGTGGACTCGCGTGACTGTTGACCTTCTGTGTAGCCTCCACTAAATCGGTCATAACTCTTTATTGGGAAGTCCAATGGACATGCGGTTTCTCGCATTGGAAAGTTGACTTCAAGCACGCTCCATCAAGTACTCGTGGAGCTCCAGAGACATCACGACCAAAGAGTTATGGCCGATTCATTATGCAGGTCCAAACTGGCCTGAAGTGGAGGTCTGAATCGAACTTCCTGGATCCTTATTCCGAACAGGTGATTCTTGGTTTCCATGCTTGTCTGAACAATCGTCCGAATGGAATCCTCCTGGATCCTCATTTCGAACGGGTGATTCTTGGTTTCCAGGCTTGTCCGAACATTCGTCCGAACGGAATTCTCCTAGATCCTTGGTTTGAGCTGGTGATTCTTGGTCCGACTGTTTCTTGTTGTTTACTTCTTCTCCATGTTTAGTTGTGCCGTCCTCTTCATGTATATTCCTAAGGACAACCAAAGTACAACTTTTAGGTAGTATAACATTCTCATATATTATGAAATTAATTTTAGCAAGGAAAGAATTCACCTCTTGTTGGAGTTTCTTAGCACGGCTGCATGTAATAGGGCCTTGAATCACTTGAGCTTGTGTGCCTGATACTTGATCTTGCGTAACTCGTGGGATGTCCACATCATCCTCCCCCTCTTGAAAAGGAGTCGTCCTCGACTCTTCCACCCCAAAGAATGGAGAAAGATCGGCGACATTGAAACTTGTACTAACACATATGTACTTGGAAGATCAATTTCATAAGCATTGTCATTGATCTTGTGAAGCACTTTGAATGGTCCATCAGCACGTGGCTGCAGCTTGCTCTTGCGTTGGTCTGGGAATCGATCCTTGCGTAGGTGCACCCAAACCAAGTCTCCTTGTTTAATGTTGGTATTTCTTAACCTTGATGCTAAGTTATGGGTTCCTAGCAACGATGCCAGAAATATCCAAATGGTAATCCTAACGATTACAGGAGTCCGCAAGCGCATGGAAGTACCATTGTAGCATTTTCCCAAAGGAGTATTCCAAAGGGTATCGAATCCAAGGAAGGCTGGGCGGATTAACAAGTTCAACGCTGTTGCAAGCAGTATAAATCATAGACGGGAACGAACCAGACACTCAAGTACAGGGGTAAGATATGATAGATAAGATAGTAGTGTGAACACACAAACACACTGTCTCTAAAGGTCCTAGGCTTAGGAGGTAACATACGAGTTAGTTCTAGTTTCTAAGGTACTAAACATACAAAGTTAGTCAGACAAGTTAGACACACACTAGCATCGCATGATCGCTGGCTCAAGCACCCAGGTACAAACGGGGAGCTAACCTCCCGCATCGCTTACGCACGACTCCGGTTGTTAGACTTTAGACTCCTGCAGCGTATCCGAACGTGGGGGATTCCGGAAGGGTCCAACGACTGTCACCACCGCGGCCTACCCAAAGACAAACCGTGGGATACAATCATAAGCAACGTAGCTACGCAACCCAAGCACCACGCTTACGTTGTTAGCAGGACCCTGACCAGCCCGGGCTATTGTGACCCAGGTCAGAGCCGCCAGATAAACCGGCCAATTACACCGAGTACCGTAGCTTGAGCATGAACTTCATACAACACGAACATGGGATCTAACTAGATCAAACTAGGCTAAGTACACAAACGGATTTGTGCTTTCCTATGTCTATTCAACAAGATCAAAGGGTCATGTTCGTGATGAACATGAGCCTCTAACTTATGAACAAACACCGAAAACATGTGTAAGTCACTCAACAACTGGATCGAAAGGCCTTATTCATCAAGAACAGGAGCCTCTAAATGATGAACGAGCGAAGAACACATGAACAAATCACCTATGTATACAAGCACAACTTTATATGAAATAGCTGAATAACTGAAGTAGATCAAAGTCATACAATAAAATAAAGATACAAGAGGACTCATACCTAGATCCCAAAGTAGACTTGGAACCTGAAGTAGAACTACTCTATCCTACCTCCTAGCCTTAGAAACCAAAAGTGAGAGAGGAGGAGTAAGATGTGTTGGTAAGAAATGAACCCTCCCCTTCTATTTATAGGCCAGAGCACTGTCGCAAGAAGGAGTGAAACACCCCGGGGATGGCCTCTAGGACCAATGGACAAGCGCCACGTGGAAGCCCAGGATCAACCGACCTAAGGTCGGTTCGGCCGATCCTAGGGTCGGCCGATCCCAGGTGGGCCCCACTCGGGGTGTGCTTCCTCGGGGTGGCTGTCCTGTGGGCCCTTAAGTCGGTCCCCGGTGTACACGTGTTCTTGAGGTGGTTTAGGCGCTCTGGTGGGCCCATGGATCCATGTGAAGTCCACGTGTCACGCTCTGATTCGTCGGGGCTTGCCTCCCTTGGATTGGTGACATGGCGTGCATGCGTGGCACCTGAGGTGGCTTAGCTTGCATGCCTGGCACCTGAGGTGGCAGCCATTCCTTGAGGTGACGTGGCATGAATCATAGAAGGTGAGTTTGCCACTTCTTTTATGCTTATTTTCCTGCAATCACATAATCTCCAAGGACAAGTGGAACTACATTATTCTTAACTAAAATGCGTGTAAGAAATGCTTCTTGCTCCTTTATTCATGAGTAAATTGACGGCTAAAGTAAGCACTTAACAGCCGTCAACAACTCCCCCAAGCTAGCCTCTTGCTCGTCCCGAGCAAGATACTTAGGACTTAGGTTGGTCGATCAGGAGTTGCTACGATGTTGTATTCCTAGTTTATGACAAGCATACGACTAGGTATTCTATCAAGGATTGAATGTGTTGGCATTGATCTTACCTTACGCTTGATTGCTATGGGGCTTGTAGCTTCACCTGCCTTGAGCGGTTGAAAGATAGAACGGTTGTATATACTAATCACAAGTACCTTGATTAGTTGTCAATCCGGAGGTTTTGCAAATTTTCGCAAAGAAATCGAAGTTCCTCGAATGATACTCTCTCGGATCGCTCAGTGTGTATGATTCCTCACCAAGGCATTGATTTGCCTTCTTTCTCCACCTATTTCTAATAAGCTGATATGTGGGGCTGTAGGTAGGGAAAACATGTGGCATACCTTTTTCTCAAGTATCGTCGAGTCGAAAACCGGATCCTTAGGAGTAACAAGTCAAACAGCCTGATCAAGATGTGCATGTGTGTGTATATGATGGATGGATGAAAAACTCCTTTTTGTATATGATTCTCTCCTCTCCTTTCGAGAATTTTGAGACTTGGGCTATGCCTCTTTATTCTTTCTCTCTCTCTTTTTTCTTTCATGCTCTTGAGCATGTGCTTTTTTTCGCATAGCCCCTAGTCCTTGCTGAATATATTTTTTTGGAGAGAGAGTAATCATGAAGCAATGCGCGAAGCTTTATTTGGGGGATGGATGAAATGATGGGTGCCAACTTCCGGTGTAGAAGTTTGGCATATAGTGGCTGTGTACGTGATCTTGATCATGGGAGCATGACAAGTTTCTCGCCGAGGGTCACAACAATTCGACAAGACTCAATGAAGAAAACAAGAAGCATATGTGGAGGCTAACAACAGGTAGGATCTACATATGGCTTTGGATAGGAATTTCTCATCATTGAGGAACTTATCATTGTTGGTGGAGATCGGGCCCGAAGGTGGACGCCGACACAACAGCCCCCTGAAACGCTGAGCTCTCCTCCGAAGGGGACACGACCAACGGCCCCTTCGGAGATGAACGCAACTACACTACTAGGACTTCCTTCCCTGGCTAGATTACTGCTACTACTACTTCTATCTCTACTTCTACTAAAATGCGATACAAAGAATCAAATACTTAAACCGAAAGACCAGGAAATAAGCTGAGCCCTTCGGAGCTCTCTTCTCATTAATGCGCGCCCGTTCAGTTACAAGGATTCCTCTATTTATAGGAGGCCCTGGGGGTGTTCATCCACCTCAATTACACCTTTTCCTTTCCTGACAAGTAGCTTTACACGCTTTTCAAGGGTATTACAGTAACTTCTAGCTTCGTACGGGTCTCCAGCGTGTCTTCGCACGGTCGAGCCCCTTTACACGCCACGCCTTTTGTCTCCCCTTCGTACGGCGCCCTTTACACGTTTGTCGTGCCGACGTGTAGTGTGCCCTTCTGACGAATGGGGGCCACCGATCAGGTCGCACCTTCGGCGCTGAAGCCCTCATGAGGCTATGTCATCCACGGGAAGGTCCCAGAACCCCCGTATTGGCCTCGCCGTCCCGTACCTGTAGTCACCACACAAGTAGACCGAGCAAAGTTAACGATCCTATTAGCCCTTTCCATAGACCCCGAAGCCCCTTCGGAACAACATTCCGAAGTTGGTACTGGTCGGCCGTGGGAAAACATTTCCGAAGGCCATGTTCCCCAACAGTAGCCCCTCGTCAGTGAGGGCCGTCCCGCTCCTTAGATGGGCCGAACTTACGATCACACTTCAAAAGGCGAATATGGGCTTCGGTACTCCCACGGACGGCCCACACTGCGCTGAAGCCGAAAGAAAGACGCTATTTGCCCCTAAGGAAATGACCGTTAAGAGATGAGCGGAACGGGGTAAAAAGGTAAAATTGCCTATCACCCGCGCGAATACCGGGAGGCGTCGCACTATAAAAAAGCGGCCCGACCGCTTGCCCACATTTATTCTGCCGCTGTGATATTTGACGGGAGATACTAGCCTTCGTACCGGAATTGTAAGGCCTCTTTCGTCTGTCAGCTTTTTCATTGTTCCGTGTCCGTCCCTAGCCATGGCTCCAAAACGGAGGCGCGACACCACTGCCAAAGAGTTGCCGAAGACATACACATTTGGTCGAAGCCTGATAGATGAAAAGAATGTAGCGCTTCTGAGGAAGAACCGGATGGTGGGTTCAGCGAGGGCTCCGAGAGTAGAGATCGTGACGAAGCCGGAGGATAATCAGGTTGTCATTTTTAGGGATCTGTTATATGCCGGACTTCGGTTTCCCCTTCACCCTGCCGTTGTGGATATCTTTCGGTATTTTGACATCTACCTTCATCAACTCACTCCCAATGCCATCCTGCGCCTTTCGGTGTACATGTGGATATGCCGAACCACCAAGATCAAACCATCCGCCGAGGGGTTTGCCTCGGCGCACCAGGTCCACCATCAGTGTCGTACCGTCTTCGAAGAGGAGGGCGAAGATACCGTGGAGCGGGACTGCCAATTTGGTTGCCTGAACTTTTCGTACAAGTCTGGAGTTGTCAGCCCCGTGACGGCGTACCGCAACAAGTGGCCTTCGGATTGGCAACAACACTGGTTGTACCATGATGTGACTCCCCTTGTTGCGGGAGAGCTGCACCCGCTGGCTACAAAGGTGCTGCCTCCTCTTCATGAATCATACACGAAGAACCCAGCCTGTCCCGAAGGGGACGAGTTCGTGATGATGCTTCGTCGGTTTGCCCGCAAGTACAGCACCCGCGACATCGTGGAGGAGTATCGTGCCATCCCGGTGTGCCCGTTGCTCGACGGATGGGAGGTGGCGGACGATGCCTGGGCGGCGGACATCGGCGACATTCCCTGTCCTGACTGGACGAAGGTCTTCGGCTTCACTTCGGCCCGTGAGTTTTCGCGTCTTTTATTCACTTTACGGGCTTGTGCATGCTGTTGATGACACCTTGTTTGACGTTAGTAACATCCGTTTCCGTTTGGCTGTCCCCAGTACTGAAGAAGAGAAAGGTGGAGGCGCACAGCGACTTCATCCTTGGCCCCGTTTGGCCGAAGGAGTACAAAGACACGATGGCTGAGCTGAACGGGTCTCGGACAAACCGCGTGTTCGAGTTCTTCAAGGTTACCGCCCCCGAACGCGTGGGCTTCGCTAAGCAGCGCGAGGCAGCGGAGAGGAAAGCCGCCGCACTCACCGCTGCCGGCGCCGACACGACCGAGACTGCGACGTCTCCAGGCGCCGGCGGCGCACTTCCGAAGAGGACTTCGAAGAAAGCCCCTTCTGCCGCCGCAGCCACGGCTGCTGCCGAAGGGAAGGCCCGAAAGAAATGCGGCGCCCGTCCGACAAGCTCGCCCCCGGCAGCCAAGAAAACACGGTTTGTCGATCTGGACACTGGCGCTGTAACGACGGTCATCTCCGCTGTACCCCTTCGTGCCGTTGCACCCTCGGGAGATGAAGGCGCAGCAACCGGCGGTCCACTGCTTGTGCCCTGGAGCCTGAAAGAAAAGGATAGCGACGACGACAGCGATGTACGGGTGGTTTCTTCGGTCGGAGATGCCCCTCGTGACCGAAGCCCCCCTGACTTTGAACACGAAGCCCCTCGCGACGAAGGCAAGTCCAGCTCGGCATCCAGCGGCTCATCAGGTTCCTCGTCGGAAAATACAGGCCAATCTGCCTCACCTTCGGCCACGGGAGCCGAAAAAGCTGACTCCGACCCCGAAGCCGAGGAAGAGGAAGAACCAGAAAGTAGCAACTACCGCGTAACGCTGGAGGAGCCCCAAGAAGCCGCTGCTCGACTTCAGATCCCACCGAAGGCGAGGCTGATCGGTGGGAAACAGTTCCGCTTCTTAAGCCTGATGAGTGGCGGCCACGAGCGCAAATTCTTGGAGGAGGCTGGGTCCAGCTTCGCTATCCCGCACGAGGAGGAGTATTTTGGCAACTTCAGCTCTGAAGATCTGGTAACCGCGTGCGGGGATTTGGCGTTGAAAAGCTTAATTGCCTCGTGGTGCCTTGCTCGGAAGTTGGAGCGGGAGCAGCAGGAGGCCAAGGATTCATCAGCTGAGGCAACCGCGTCTCTACAGACCCGGGTGGCCGAACATGAGAAGCTGCTTGCCGCTGAACAAGACCGAAGCAAGCGCCTTGAACAGGAGAAGGAGGAAAGTGCGAAGACGTCGCAGACCGCTATTGTGTCACTCCGCACCGAAGTGGAGAGATTGGCCAGTGCCAAAGAGGACCTGACCGGCCAGCTCCGCGACAAGGACACCGAACTGGCTAGCGTGAAGGGCGAAACAGACCGCCTGGCCGGTGCCCTGGAGAGATACCGGTCTCAGCACATTCGTAGTGCAGAAATGGTTCGCGACGAAGTGTTGGAACTTCTGGCACAGTGTAACCTAGCAGCCCCACCAACTTCGTTCCCCCGATGTACCGTCGGCGCCTTTTACGAGTGGGTGAGTGCTTGCTTCGACCTGGTCGCTATGAACACGAAGATCTTTGGCGAACTTGGGGCTGCGGTGGGGGTTCGTACGTTGGCGTACTCCGCGTGCTCGTTGGTTCCCGCAGACTGGCCTTCGACCGAGAAAACTGTAAGTAAGAATGACCTCCGGCGGTTGACCAAAGATGATTATGGATGGCCAAACGATGCGGAGCTGGACGTGACGAAGCTTCCTGTGCTTGCCAAGAATCTGGCCAAGAACTTCATGAACACCTTTTTCGTAGAGCGCGGGTCCCGCCTTACCCTCAACGAATCTGTTCGTCTGGGCGCTCAGGTACGACGATGCACCCTGAATTTCTGGCCTTAGCAGTCTCATCTATCTTTGATTTATACTGACATAGCTCCACATTTTGGTTGCCTTGTAGATAGCACCTCGTCTCCAGGCTCGGGTTACCGCGCGTCTCCGGGCTCGCCACCCCGTCGGGGGGCCGCTCCACCCTCCCTTTATGGAAGAAGGCGACTGGATTGACATGACCAGGGTTCCACTGATCGCCACTGAAGGTGCGACCACCGAAGCCGCCCTTGGTGCCACAAGGGAAGGGGGCGCAGAGAACGAAGGTGCTGGGCCGGAACACGCTGCCGAAGCTGAGCACGCTGTCGAGGCTGAGCGCGCCGCCGAAGCTGAGCGTCCCATCGAAGTGGAACGCGCCGCCCCCGCGGTAGATGATCGAACAAATGATGCAGAGCGCGCCACCGAAGCTGAACATGCTGGCCGCTCGGTCGGTGCTTCTTCCGGCGTCGACCCTGCGAATGCCGAAGCTGCCACCACTGCGTCGAAGGAGCAAGTGGAGGAACCTGTGTGCGAGGCCGAGGGAGGCGACGCCGATGACGAAGCGCACGCGGCCGAACTTGAATCGGCGCTTCTCGCCGCCAGCTCTCCGGACAACGAAGCCAACGCCAACGCCAACGCGAATCCTGCCGAGACCGACCCCCCTTCGGCAACTGCTGCCGAAGCTGAGGTGCGAGGAGTTGAGACTTGAGTAGATTGGTGTACTTTGTTCCATGCGGTTGTAATTGAAACTGATTAGGGTTGCCTCTGCGCAGGTCCCTTCGGTGGTGCCTGCGCAGATAGTAGAAGGTGCGAGCAAACTGCCCTCCAGCTTGAACTTGTTTTTTGTTGCGCCGAATGTGTGGACAAAGTTTAGCATCCGCCACTGTAGTGTGTCGTATTCCGAGTTTTTAGCTTACCGCGCCCAGCGCTACCATGTTCGGAACGAATCCGCGAAATGCTTTTTCGCGGAGTTTTCAAGAGATCCGAAGCGGCGTGATGCGATCCTTAGAGAGCGCACCGCTCGTCGAGCAACGAAGCATGCTGCCGCCGGCTCCTTCGTAGACGAAGGGTCAGTTCCCAAACCGGAACCTGTTGAGGAGGGGGTTATTGGGCCTCCCTAATACGTGTACCTAATCCCTGACGCGCCGTCAGATGACGCCGCGATTGTAAAGCATGAGCAGTTGTAAATTCCCACGCGCCTGATTCTGCCCCTTTCTTCGGCGCAGGACGCATGCCTTCGGAAGAGGAGTTGCGCCAAATGGCGCTGGACATAATAAATGTGGCTGCACTTTGGTTGATCGACGAGATTTGCGAAGTTGTAATAAATGAAGACTAGCCCCCTGGCGAGTACATCATGCCCCCTTCGTGTCTGTTGTCTTATTGTAAAGGGTATCCATGTGTCATAACTGTGCAAGCCACGAAGACTTGAAATGCCTGCTTCAGAACTCCCCCCAGAAGTGTTCGCGGCTGAACAGAGTGACACGAGCCTTAATGGCGTGTAAAGTGTAAACAAAACCCGTTGTATTTATTGATTATACTTCCTTGTTTAGTAATAAAATTATGATGTTGATTCCGTTCTTATGAGAATGATCCTTCGGCCACCGTTTCCTCGCGCACTCTGGCATCCTTGCGACGCTTCACCCGCGACGTGGTCAGTACAGTAGCCTTCTTGTCTGGAACGGTCGCGCCGTCCTCCGTGGTACTTGGCTTCGGCCGTGACTGTACCGATACTGCGCCTTGCGTGGACTTGTACCTGCGGTCATGACGGAAACGACACGCTGCCTTACGCGGACTTCGTATGCTCGGCCATAATGGGACCGATGCGCCGCCACGCGCGGACTTTCCACATTCGGCCATAACGGGACCGACATACCGCCTTACGCGGATTTTTATCTTCGGTCATGACGGGACCGACAAACCGCCTTACGCGGATTTTTCACCTTCGGCCATGACGGGACCGACACACCGCCTTACGCGGATTTCTCACCTTCGGTCATGACGGGACCGACATGCCGCCTTACGCGGATTTTCATCTTCGGCCATAACGGGATCGACACACCGCCTTACGCGGATTTTCATCTTCGGCCATAACGGGACCGACACACCGCCTTACACGGATTTTTCACCTTCGGTATACGTAATAAGTGACAGGCGTGACTCGGGTTCGCCTATCGTCACCCGGGGCTACGCCGTTACTTACTTCGACCGAAAAAACCTCCGAAGACTATGCCCCCGTACCGCGGAGGGGGAGCATAGCTTCGGGAAAAACTGCGAAGACTCAGGAGGAAGCACCGAGCTTGGGGAAATGACTGACTTATATTACATAGCAAAAGGTACACGGGTCCGCCTCGTTAAAAACCTCACACTTTGTGGATCCAGCGAGAATCCACGAAGCTTCCCCCGTGAGGAAAAGAGTACGTCCCCCTACTTATTGTTCATATATTACAAACTTCAAACCAGAAAGAAACGAAGGAAAAAGGATGGGACTACAAAAGATCGCAGCTTCAGAGGCGTTTAGACGAAGTACTTCTGGAGCATGTCCACGTTCCACGTGTATGGCTCCTCTTCCCCGCTCATCCTGCGCAACTTGAAAGCTGCTTCATTTGTCGTCGCAGTTGCTATGAACGGCCCTTCCCACTTGCTATGCATTTTGCCCTTCAGCTTGCCCTTTGGGATTTTGCGCAAAACGAGGTCTCCTGACCGGATAAGCTTCGGTCGGATTCTCTTGTTCTTCCACCTTCGGGTCTCCTCCTGATAAGCCACCAAGTTGGCTCCGGCCTACAGCCGCGCCTCCTCAATGTTCTGAACCGAAGCCTTTTGCTCTTCATGACCTGGAGGAGCGTCTCGCCAAGTCCCTAAGCACAATTCTTCGGGGAGCATGGCTTCCTCGCCATACAATAGCTTGAAGGGAGAAAATTGCGTCGTTCTGGAAGTGGTGGTGTTGTGAGACCAGATCACACTCGGTAGTTCTTCGGCCCACTTGCTTTTAGGCAATTCTGTGATATTCCTTTTAATACCCGCGAATATGATGCCGTTGGCCCGTTCTACCGCCCCGTTAGACTGCGGGTGATAGACCGAAGCAAAACACAATTTGGTGCCCAAGTAACTGCAGAATTCCCTGAAGTCGGTGCTGTCAAACTGCTTGCCATTGTCAACCATAACCTCGTACGGAACCCCGAAGCGGCAGACGATGTTCTGCCAGAAAAACTTCTGTATCGTTGCCGAAGTGATGCTCAACAACGGCTTCGCCTCAACCCACTTGGAGAAGTATTCCACCGCCACTACTGCATGGGTGTAGTTGCCTGACGCTGTTGGCAGCGGACCAACAATGTCTATCCCCCATCTTGCGAAGGGCCACACCGGGGGTATGAGTTGTATTTCGTTGGCGGCGAACTTGCTGTACGGTGCGTGACGCTAGCATTCGGGGCAGTGGCCAAAGGCCAGTAGAAACCCTGGCGGAAAGCCTTCTGGACCAGAGCCCTCGTGCCGATGTGATGCGAGCACATGCCGCTATGTATCTCATGAAGTAACTGCTTGCCTTCGGTCGCGGATATGCACTTGAGCAGTGGGGCACACACTCCTTTTCGGTATAAGTTGTCATCAATGATGTGATAGTTTCTTGCTCTGATAGCGACCCGCTTGTCGACCACGCCATCTTCGGCCTCATAGTACCCCTTGATTGCTGCCACTATCGGGGCACGCCAATCTTCGCTGTGAATTGCATTCATGAATTTTGGGGGTGCCTCTTCGTCAGCTGCAGATCTTGCTGTCGTTGTTTCGTAAAAGACATCTGGCGGCAGAGGCTCTTGCAAGGCTGTCGCTTTGGCTATGGCGTCTGCTTCTTTATTATAGAGCCGAGGAAAACTCTTGACTGTAATGTCGAGGAAAAATTTCTCCATGCTTCGCACTGCTTGCAGGTACTTCATCATTTCCGGCTTCTTGGCTTTGTATGTTTTGCCGATGTGGCCGGCTACCAACTCAGAGTCTGTTAGGATGACAAGCCTCCTTGCTCCAACTGCCCTGGCCTTCCGAAGTGCAAGCAGCAAACCCTCGTATTCTGCCATGTTGTTGGTGCAGTGATCACAATCCAACCGAAGCGCGTACCGAAGCTTGATGCCGGACGGTGATTTGAGAAGTGCTGCTGCCACCGAACCCAAGTGACAGTATGCCCCGTCGCACTATACTTCCCATACCGGCTCTGTGATTACAAGATCTCCCTTCGTGGACGAAGGTGTCCAATCGGCCACAAAATCAGCCAACACCTGAGACTTGATTGCACTGCGGGAGACGAAGTTTATGACGTGCTCTGCAAGCTCTGTAGCCCATTTGCCTATCCTTCCCATTGATTCTTTGTTCTCAAACATGTCCCGAAGGGGGTACGCAGTGGGCACTGACACGTTGTGGCTCTGAAAGTAATGCCGAAGCTTCCTTTTTGTCATTACAACTGCGTATGCCATCTTCTCCATCTCTGTCTAGAAGAGCTTCGATCCGCTTAGGGCTTTGGAGACATAGTATATGGGGAACTGCTTCAATGCGTCTGCCTCCATCCGTTCCTCTACCAGGACGGCGCTGACTGCCGTTTCGGTTGCAGCAATGTATAACAACAGATCGGCCTTCGGGGACGGCTTGGCCATGACGGCGGCCTCCTCCAAGTAGTTCCTCAAGTCTTCAAAGGCCTGTTGTTGCTCTGCACCCCACTGGAAAGTCGTGTTCGCCCGAAGCACCTTGAAAAATGGTAGGCTTCGTTCGGCTGCCTTTGAAATGAACCTGTTCAATGATGCGATCCTGCCCGTGAGTCTCTGCACCTCTTTTCTGCTGCTCGGTGGCTGCATTTTGCGTAGCGCTTCGATTTTCTGAGGGTTGGCCTGTGTGCCTCGTTTAGATACCATGCAGCCCAATAGCTGTCCCTTGCGGATGCCGAAGATACATTTCTCTGGGTTCAACTTGAGCCCGTTGCGCCTCATGTTGTCAAAGGTTTCGGTCAGGTCTGCAATGTGATCTGTCTCCTTCACGCTCATGATGACAACATCGTCCACATATGCCGAAGCGTTGCGACCAAGCTGAGTGCCTAAGATTATCTTCATCATGCGGTTGAAAGTGGACCCGGCGTTACGAAGGCCCTCCAGCATCCTGACGAAACAGAACACTCCGAAAGGGGTTGTGAAACCTGTTTTCGTCTCATCCTCCTTCCACATCCACACCTGGTGGTATCCAGAGAAATAATCAAGCAAACTCAGCATCTCGCAGCCGGCCGCCTGATCGATAACTATGTCGATTCTAGGAAGCGGGTAGGGGTCCTTCGGGCACGCCTTGTTGAGTTCTGTGAAGTCGATGCACATTCACATGCTGCCGTTCTTCTTCGGTACCATCACGACATTGGCCACCCACACTGGGTACTGCACCTCTCTTATGATCCTTGCGTCGAGCAATTTCTGCACTTCGGCCTCTGCGGACTTGACTCTGTCGTCTGACATTGGTCTCTGCCGGTGCAACTTCGGCCTCACCTTCGGGTCAGTGTTCAGGGCGTGCTCTATGACGGACCTATGAACCCCTGTCAAATCTGTCTTGGACCAGGCAAAGGCATCCTGGTTATGACGAAGGAATTCCAGGAGTCTGTTTTCCTCCTCCGTGCTAACTTCGGTGCCTATCATGACTGTCTTGCTTGGTACATCTGCACACAGGGGGACCGTCCTGGTGTCATCGACTGCTTTCATCCGCTCTACTTCGGCCTGTTTCATTGTTTGCCTCATCTGGGCTTCGGCCTTCTGCTCGGCCTCGGGCAAGACATCATCGCCTTCGGCCTCGTCAATGACATGCACTTGCCTGTTAAGCACCGAAGTGTTTCTTTCAGCCCTCCGAGCCTCCTCCTGACTGCCATACACTGAAATAACCCCAGCCGCAGTTGGTATCTTCATCAGCAGATAGCCCTGGTGAATGACGGCTGCGAACTTGTTGATCGTGTTGCGCCTGAAGATGGCATTGTATGGGTACACGAAGTCAATAACATCGAAGGTGATGACCTCGGTTCTCATCGTGGCGTCTTGCCCGAAGGTCACGTTGACGTCGATTTTTCCCAATGCCTCGATTCTCTTGTTGCCGAAACCGTAAAAAGGGTGCTCTGCCTTCTGCAAATCCTCTTTCTTGAAGCCCATGTCTGAGAAACACTGCCAAGTCAGGATGTCCACTGAGCTGCTGTTATCCACCAGCACCCGGCCCACGTCGTTGCCGAAATAGTACTTCGTATTCTTGCCAATATTTGCCCTTATGATGAGGGGATCATTGTGGGGGTAGTGCTGCAACTTGATGTTAGCTGCTGTGAAGGTTATTGGTATGTGAGACCATGGCAGGTGGAAATACTTCCCCGAGCAGATGTGCGATACGCTTCGGTAGTACTCCTACCTTTGCCGCTTCGTTGTGTGCACTGGCTCGTTAGAGCCCCCTGAGATCGCGTTAATGATATTGACCATGCCCATTGGGCCAGCACCGCCAGAGTCTGGTGCTTCCTGCTTCGGCACTGGTGGCTGCTGGTAGGCTGTCGGCCATATGCCGCCTGAGGGGGGACTGAAGTGTTCGTCCACTAAGGCACAAAGACCGATGATGGTTGTGCATGCATGGGGGGTGGTGGTGGCGGAGGCAGTTGCGGTGCCGAAGGTGCGAACATCTGTGCTGGCGGTGCCGGCTGAAACCCTTGCATCTGAGCCGAAGGTTGGAAAGACTGAGGTGGGTGATATGGCGCCGGCAATGCTCTGAACTGCCCCGTGTTCTGATACTTCATGACGTGGTTTACTGCTAGCCCAGCCACCTTAGCCTTCTCCTCAACTTCCCATTCTATCTTCTTCTTGATTGCCGAAGGGCACTGGTGTGTGTGGTGGTACGCGTTGGTCCCGTGGAGCCAACAGAAATACCTATCGCCGCCTCCCTGAGCCGGTGGTGGTGGCTGCGGGGGCTTCGGTCCTTTGTTGCTGTTGTTCCCCCCTTTATGGCCTCCGCTGCCCTTGTTTTGGTTGGGGTTGGTGTGCGTGGACACGTTGTTGACTTGCCGGTAAGGCTGCTTCGGTGGGTGGTTCTGCCATCTCTTTGGTGCTTCCCACTGACCTTGCTGCTTTTGCTTCTTGGCAGCGTTAGCTCGGTCTAGCCTTCGGCGTCGGCCTTTGTCAGATTTGCAGTATTCTTGCATCACTTCGAACAACTCTTGTAGGGACTTCGGTTTGATTCTGTCAAGCACATCCTGGCAGGTGCCTACCTTTAACCCCCCCACAATCGCGTCAATGGTACTGCTTTTGGACACGCCTGGCGCCCGCGCTGTGAGCTGGAACCACGACGTTATGTGACCCTTCGGAATGTTGGCATACCAATACTGGACTTCGCCTTTCAGAGCCATCACCAGCGCCTTGGCCTTCGTTGTGGCGTCGCCACCGTTGGATTCGACTGCCGCTTTGAACTTCATGAGGAACTCTTTGGTATCGTAGTCCCCGTCGTACTGGGGCAAGGTGTTGGCGTTGAAACGACGGGGCCACGGTGCACTCTCGAGCTCCACCGAGAGTGGGGACACTGGGACGATGTTGCAGAACGGGGTGTCGTCCAGCAGAATGGGTTCTTGCCTTTGTCCTGGTTCCTATCTTTGCCCGATGCTCTGACCTTCGGACGCGTCTTTGTGCTGCCTCCATTGGTCCAGCTGAGCTTGCATGGTCTGTAGAGTGTGCCAAATGTGCTGCTGAGACGCCGGCGCGGCCTGCGCGACGGCTCCCTGAGCTGGGGTGGCTGGGGAGGGTGCTGTGGGTTGCTGCGGCGCTGCACCGGCGATTTGGTCCTGGAGCATAGCGAAGTATCGCTCTGCCTGCCTGATGTTGAAATCGATGCTGTCGGCTACTGCAGGCGCCGCTGCTGCACCCTGCTGCCGTCGTGGCTGCGCTTGTGACGAAGACGGTCGAGCCTCTTGTTCTTGCTGGGCCGCCACAGCTTTGCCCGTGATGAGGGCCCGTATCCTCCGAAGGGCTTCTATATCTTGGGCCAAAGCCCCGAGCCCCTCGAGGCTGACTTCAAACTCCCCCGTGGCGGTGTGCTCGACCTCCGGGGTGCTCACGCCCACACCTATTTCTGACGAAGGCTGGACTGCCGAGGCCAAAGGGTTGGCGGCTTCGGGTGCGGGGGCTGGAGTCAGGGCTGGAGCCGCGGTGACTTCGGCCCCTGCCGAACGTGTCCTTGCCATATGGTCTTGGATTCTTCCACGAGGTGGGCGCCAAACTGTTGGTGGAGATCGGGCCCGAAGGTGGACGCCGACACAACAGCCCCCTGAAATGCTGAGCTCTCCTCCGAAGGGGACACGGCCAACGGCCCCTTCGGAGATAAACGCAGCTACACTACTAGGACTTCCTTCCCTGGCTAGATTACTGCTACTACTACTTCTACCTCTACTTCTACTAAAATGCGATACGAAGAATCAAATACTTAAACCGAAAGACCAGGAAATAAGCTGAGCCCTTCGGAGCTCTCTTCTCATTAATGCGCGCCCGTTCAGTTACAAGGATCCCTCTATTTATAGGAGGCCCTGGGGGTGTTCATCCACCTCAATTACACCTTTTCCTTTCCTGACAAGTAGCTTTACATGCTTTACAAGGGTATTATAGTAACTTCTAGCTTCGTACGGGTCTCCAGCGTGTCTTCGCACGATCGAGCCCCTTTACACGCCACGCCTTTTGTCTCCCCTTCGTACGGCGCCCTTTACACGTTTGTCGTGCTGACGTGTAGCGTGCCCTTCTGACGAACGGGGGCCACCGATCAGGTCGCACCTTCAGCGCCGAAGCCCTCATGAGGCTATGTCATCCACGGGAAGGTCCCAGAACCCCCGTACTGGCCTCGCCGTCCTGTACCTGTAGTCACCACACAGGTAGACCGATCAAGGTTAACGATCCTGTTAGCCCTTTCCATAGACGCCGAAGCCCCTTCGGACCGACATTCCGAAGTTGGTCCTGGTCGGCCGTGGGAAAACATTTCCGAAGGCCATGTTCCCCAACAATCATTTTATTGTTTTTTTAAAAGAAAACTCCAGATATCAAACATCGCTTAGCACAGGCTCATAGCAACCCTATTATACCACATCATACCTCACAACAACCTAGGCAAAGGTCATGCTTTTTGCTACCCACAAGTATCAAGCTAAGGTTTGATCATACAAGCCAACAAACTCAAAACTAAGATAGGATACTAAGCTGTAAGCAAGGCATACAAAAGGAATACACAGAGCACCTATTCATCATTTCGACCATGAAGGACAGAAAGCATTCTTACCGCGCATATGAAAGCAAACTAATTTAAGAAAGCAAATAAATATTTTTGGTCTTTTTAATTTTTCAGATTTTTATGTGTTTTTAGCATATGAGATTCTGAAAATAAAGATACAAGTTACCTCAGAGTGGGGGTCCTCCCCCAAGCTAGCTTCAGGCCCACTACTGTGGAGGGCGAAATCCTATCCACCGGTAGTAGGCCCTCTGCTCCTCCAGCTGCTGCTGCTGTGCCAGCTCGATGGCGCGAACAGGGTCCAAACTCAAGGGGGTGTCCGGATGGACTCCAATGAGCTTGAATCTTAGTGCAAGTGAACAGATGGAGCAAGAATAGCTTGTTTCTACTAGGTGTTAGAATCTTTTTATTGAGGGAAACGTCTTACCATTCTTACCTGTAGGCGCAGAGCTCTTTATTCAAATCTTCTAGAGGCCCGACTACCTTTCCATTACTTACCTTGGTGGAAGGTCTGCCTTTGAGGATGAAAGAGTCAGCCCCCCCGCCCACTCTTCTCCACACCTTCTTGATGTTCTGTTGCTGCTTAAGTGTGGGGTACTGCTTCTTGGATGGGGACTCAGATTCCAGCTTTTGTCTTCGAGAATCCTTCATGGGAGTAATGAAGTTGTCTCCTTGTGACTGGATAGATTCAACATTTTGGGCGAGGGTATCCATCCCTGTTATGTGCTCGACCATTGAGCATTGTTCCTTTCGCGGACGAAATTCAAACCTTTCCTCCCGGCCATTAATGTGGAGTCGGATTACTCCGGCGCCAACATCAATTTGTGCATCGGCCGTGCTCAGAAATGGATGCCCCAGAATGAGAGGTATTTCATCACCAATGTCCATGTCGAGTACCACAAAGTCCATTGGGATGAAACAATCTCGCACCTTCACCGGGATGTCCTCAGCTATCCCTGCTGGGTACCTGAGGACCGGAGCGTCCAAGGACCGGTGGATAGTCGCTCCCTAGTGTGATGAGTGATTGACAACGTGGTGTGGACTGACTCTTGGTCGAGTATTGCAGGTGCAGGTTGCGACTTGATTTGCGTTGGTGCAGGTGAAGAGCGGGCGCGAAAGGTCTATGCCTTGCGGGGCCTCCGAGGAGTGGAGAGACAAGTAGGCTCGGCTTGAGGGACCTGGTGGCCAGTGAGGTCAAGTGCGGGCCGCATGGTGGCAAGAAAAGCAAGACGAAGTCGTGGACAGGAGCCGGTGCAGGGTAGCGGCTCACGACCGGAGTCTGCACGCGGGGTTTGCGGTGGTTCACCACAAAACCGTCGGGTTACTTGGTTGAGCCACAAAACCAAGACCGGAGGCTCGGCGGGCGGAGACAGGATCCGGGCACGCCGAGAAGCTTCGATGCCGGCGGACACGTGGCGGGATCGCAGGGCTTGCGTCGGGAGGACGCGGACTGCGGCGAAGGCGTGGCCGTGCGATGAAGAGGAGTGCTACATGACCTATTTGCCCCTGAGGGGTTTGTATCTTAAGTTTAAGTGCTAGGGGTAGCTTGGTCATTTGCCCAACCCAGAGGGACTCATATATATAGCTCTAGGGTTTTCTGGGCAAACCATCCATCTGGACTGCTTCTCATTTCCTTACTCCATAGGTGTAGATTTTCTTCACCGCTTTGTAGAGAATCTGACCTCCGAGTGTATGGAAGCTTTCATGGTTGCGTCGATCTCCTTCTTGTAGCTCGTGTGATTTTCGTGTCTTTTTCGGGCTATTTTTGTTGGATTTTCATGCGCGCCTTGTTCCTTCAATTCTGAGGTGTTTGGGTTCGGATTTGTTGGTGGGGATCATGGATAGATGTCTTGTGCATCTTTGTGCTTGATCTTGACCCCCCAATCTCCGAATTTGGCCTCCGATTGAAGGATTTCGGTTGGAACCCTAGCTTTTTGGTAGAGCTCGGTTGCGATTCGATTCCTGGTGATTTAGTTCGTTTGAGGTCTCAAGTTTTTGGGTATAGCATCTCCTAGGGACGCTTCACATCTCCCCCAAATCTTGCCTCAAGAGCTCAAGCCATTTGGGAGATCCATGGACGGATAGGTGAAGTTGCGTTCTCATTTTCGGGCTCGAGCTGGTCTGTCCGCACCTGGCGGATAGTCCGCCTGGTAGGCGCAGACGGTCCGCGCGGCCCGGCGTTCGTCCAGTTCGTTGCTTGTTCTTGCGCATTCGTGGTTCGATCCATCGTGAAAGTTGCTTTTGTTTGCAAGGAGTTTGCGGACAGTCCGCCCGCTTGTCGCGGACAGTCCGCGAGGTACAAGTTGCCCTCAGACGGTCCGCGGGTAGGGCACGGACAGTCCATTTTTCGAGGTGCAGTACTGGAAGTTCGGGTGGCATTTTCGGACGGTCCGCCCTGTGCTTGCGGATGGTCCGCCCCAGGCTGTGCAGATCGCCTAAGTCCTTTGCTGTTTGAGTTGCGCTTCCATGTTGCTTTGATTTGGGGTTTGTTCCTAGGGTTGGTAGGTCCGTTGTGACTACGCGACCTTGGCAAACTCGTGTGGGAATCCTCGGTTGTGATTTTGGGGCATAGGCCGAGTTCATCCTTCGGGAAGAATTTTTATCGGCTCCCATTCACTCTCCCCCCCTCTCTGGTCGCCTAATCGGTCCTTCACTACCGTACTGATGAATCGGCCAGTTGCAGCCGCAGGGTGGTTGGGGACAATTCCGTATAATTGAGTTGGTCGAAGACTATCTTTGGCATGACGCTAACACTGGCGCCCAGATCACAGAGGGCATGGTCAAATCTCTGCGTCCCAATCGTGCATGTGATCGTAGGGCACCCTGGATCCTTTTTCTTTTTTGGAAGGTGATTGAGTATAGCCGCGCTACACTCCTCCGTAAGCTTTACCACCTCCGACGTGGTAGAGCCCGTTTCTTGGTAAGGATATCCTTGAGATAACGTGCATATGTGGGCACACGTATAGCCTCAAGGAGGGGAACATTGATGTGGACCTTCTGAATCATATCCACGAAGCGAGCGAATTGCTCATCCACTGTCACCTTCCTATTTCGCTGAGGGAATGGTAGTATATTTGTATCAATAAATTCAGGCCTGTCTGCTTTCTCCTCTGGTACTCTTGCCTGTGAAGGTTACCTCATGCCTAGCGACTCGTTGTCGCGATCTTCTCCCTCTTTCGGGGTTTTCTTGGGTCCTGCATGGTTAGGAGAGGGCGGGTTGCGAGTGGTCTTACCCCCTCTCGTGACTACCGCTTTTGCATTCTCGACTGGAGGAACCAAAGTGATCAAACGACCTAACCGGTCTTCTATCATTTTATTAAAGCTCGCTTGATCCTTAAGAGAAGAAGAAAGGCTATCAATTTTAACGTTGAGGCTTTCTAAAGCCTTATCATAGACAGCTATTTTCTTGTTAAAACCATCATTAATCTTAGCTTGCCCGAAAACCAGATCTTTCAGGGAAGGTTGGTTGGGATTGAAAGCATTACCTTGATTACCTCCCTGATAGTAAGGGTGTGATTGATTTCACGTTTGACCTCCTTATGGACGATAACCATTGTTGTTGCCGTTCATGTACATCACATCCTCCTGGGTAGCGGGGTAGTAATTCCCTGAATGGCCAGTATCACCACAGACTTCGCAGGTCATGCGAGCATCCATAGCTTGAGTAGTGATGGCCATGGCAGCCTTCTCGCTGGTCAGAGCATCCATTCTCTTCATGAGTAGGTCCATCTTGGTGTGTAGCATATCTGCTTCCTTAACGGTATGTGTACCCCTCTGACGTGACTGGAGTCGATCATCACTCCACCCTTGGTTGGAGACCATCTTCTCAATAAGTTTAGTTGCTTCAGCGATAGTGAGAGAGAAGAAAGCCCCTCCAGCAGCAGTATCAATATGGCCTCGGGCTGTCGGAGTCAGCCCATTATAGAAACTCTGAAGAATAAGCTAGTTGTCCATCCCATGATGGGGACAAGCCAGGATTTACTCCTGGAGCCTCTCCCAAGCTTCTGGAATGGTTTCATTTGCTGCTTGCTGAAAACTTGAAATTCTCCCCCGGAGAGCATTGGTCCTGCCCAACGGAAAGAACTTCACGAGGAACGATGCTGAGCACTTTGCCCAGGTGTCAATATCTGCACGGTTCGCATAGAACCACTGCTTCGCCTTTCCCAGGAGTGAGAATGGAAACAGCCGCAGACGAATGTCATCTTCCTCCACTCCTCGTATAGTGAAGGTACTGCACAGCTCCAGGAACTGTTGCAAGTGGGCGCTCACGTCTTCATTAGGCTTGCCACAGAATGGGCTAGCCTGTACCATCGTAATGAGGCCAGTCTTGATCTCGAAGTTTCCATTCCTGGTGTTGATCTCGGGCCAGTAGGCACCTGATCAGCAGAGGGAGCAGAATATTCGCGAAGAGTCTTCTCTTGATTGGCCATAGGAGTTGATGTAGATGGCACAAAGGAAGCTGGGTTGACTTCCGTACGTACACGCTGGGGAGAACCGAAATGAGTTCGAGCTCTCCTTACGAGTGACTCAGGATCTTCAGTGAAGTTCAGCGGCAAGTCGAAACCAGTCATACGCTACCTGTCTTCATCATCGATAGACAAAGAAGACATTCAAAGTTAGCCTGCATTGAGAACTGTTTTATTCCTGTCATGATTATAAACATTGCAAAGTGTTGACATGTTATCCTTAGCCTTCCCTGGCAACGGCGCCAGAAATGCTTGTTGGTATTTCTTAACCTCGATGCTAAGTTATGGGTTCCTAGCAACGATGCCAGAAATATCCAAATGGTAATCCTAACGATTACAGGAGTCCGCAAGCGCACGGAAGTACCATTGTAGCATTTTCCCAAAGGAGTATTCCAAAGGGTATCGAATCCAAGGAAGGCTGGGCGGATTAACAAGTTCAACACTATTGCAAGGAGTATAAATCATAGACGGGAACGAACCAGACACTCAAGAACAGGGGTAAGATATGATAGATAAGATAGTAGTGTGAACACACAAACACACTCTCTCTAAAGGTCCTAGGCTTAGGAGGCAACATACGAGTTAGTTCTAGGTTCTAAGGTACTAAACATACAAAGTTAGTCAGATAAGTTAGACACACACTAGCATCGCATGATCGCTGGCTCAAGCACCCAGGTACAAACGGGGAGCTAACCTCCCGCGTCACTTACGCACGACTCCAGTTGTTAGACTTTAGACCCCTACAGCGTATCCGAACGTGGGGGATTCCAGAAGGGTCCAACGGCTGTCACCACCGCGGCCTACCCCAAGACAAACCGTGGGATACACTCATAAGCAACGTAGCTACGCAACCCAAGCACCACGCTTACGTTGTTAGCAGGACCCTGACCGGCCCGGGCTATTGTGACCCAGGTCAGAGCCGCCAGATAAACCGGCCAATTACACCGAGTACCGTAGCGTGAGCATGAACTTCATACAACACGAACATGGGATCTAACTAGATCAAACTAGGTTAAGTACACAAACGGATTTGTGCTTTCCTATGTCTATTCAACAAGATCAAAGGGTCGTGTTCGTGATGAACACGAGCCTCTAACTTATGAACAAACACCGAAAACATGTATAAGTCACTCAACAACTAGATCGAAAGGCCTTGTTCATCAAGAACAGGAGCCTCTAAATGATGAACGAGCGAAGAACACATGAACAAATCACCCATGTATACAAGCACAACTTTATATGAAATAGCTGAATAACTGAAGTAGATCAAAGTCATACAATAAAATAAAGATACAAGAGGACTCATACCTAGATCCCAAAGTAGACTTGGAACCTGGAGTAGAACTACTCTAGCCTACCTCCTAGCCTTAGAAACCAAAAGTGAGAGAGGAGGAGTAAGATGTGTTGGTAAGAAATGAACCCTGTCCCCTTCTATTTATAGGCCAGAGCACCGGCGTAAGAAGGAGTGAAACACCCCGGGGATGGCCTCTAGGACCAATGGACAAGCACCACGTGGAAGCCCAGGATCAACCGACCCAAGGTCGGTTCGGCCGATCCTAGGGTCGGTTGATCCCAGGTGGGCCCCACTCGGGGTGTGCTTCCTCGGGGTGGCTGTCCTGTGGGCCCTTAAGTCGGTCCCCGGTGTACACGTGTTCTTGAGGCGGTTTAGGCACTCTGGTGGGCCCATGGATCCATGTGAAGTCCACGTGTCACGCTCTGATTCGTCGGGGCTTGCCTCCCTTGGATTGGTGACATGGCGTGCATGCGTGACACCTGAGGTGGCTTAGCTTGCATGCATGGTACCTGAGGTGGCAGCCATTCCTTGAGGTGACATGGCATGAATCATAGAAGGTGAGTTTGCCACTTCTTTTATGCTTATTTTCCTGCAATCACATAATCTCCAAGGACAAGTGGAACTACATTATTCTTAACTAAAATGCATGTAAGAAATGCTTCTTGCTCCTTTATTCATGAGTAAATTGACGGCTAAAGTAAGCACTTAACAGCCGCCAACATTTAAACACAATCTTTTTGCGACCCTTGTTGGCGTGCTTCTCATACATCTTGGTCATCTTCTCAATGTTGGATTTTGCTCATTCATGGAGTTTCTTATCAAATTTAGCACGCTTGCTTGCGTCGAAGTTCACATGTTCCTGCATAGGTAAAGGCAATAGATCGATGGGAGCAGCAGGTTTGAAGCCATATACAATTTCAAAGGGACTAAATTTTGTGGTTGAATGTACCGCCCTGTTGTATGTGAACTCCACATGAGGCAAGCATTCTTCCCAAAGCTTCAAGTTCTTCTTGAGGATAGCCCACAACAATGTTGACAAGGTGCGGTTCACAACTTCAGTTTGCCCATCAGTTTGTGGGTGACAAGTTGTGGAGAACAACAATCTTGTCCTATGTTTTCCCCACAAGGTCTTCCAAAAGTAGCTCAAAAATTTGGTGTCACGATCAGACACAATAGTTCGTGGCACACCATGTAAGCGCACAATTTCCCTGAAAAATAATTTAGTAATGTGTGAAGCATCGTCGCTCTTATGACAGGAAATAAAATGAGCCATTTTACTAAAGCGATCAACCACAACAAAGATTGAATCTCTCCCCCTCTTAGTTCGAGGTAAACCGAGAACAAAATCCATAGAAATGTCTTCCCATGGTACACTAGGAATAGGTAGAGGGGTGTATAAACCATGAGGGTTCAAATGAGACTTAGCTTTGTGGCATGTGACGCAGCGAAGAACATATCGCTCTACATCTCTTCTCAGCTTTGGCCAAAAGAAGTGATCAACCAACACTTGCTCTGTCTTCTTGGCACCAAAGTGACCCATTAGTCCTCCGGCATGAGCTTCCTGCAAAAGCAAAGGTCGAACAGAACAATATGGAATGCAGAGTTTGTTATATCAAAACAAAAAGCCATCATGCAAATGGAATTTTTCCCAACCCTTGCCATCACAACATTTAGAAAATAGTTCAGCAAAATATGAATCAGTTGCATACAAATTTTTAATACTTTCCAAGCCAAGAATTTTTGCATCAAGTTGAGACAACAAAGCATGGCGTCGAGACAAAGCATCAACAACAATATTATCCTTCCCTTTCTTGTACTTAACAATGTAAGGAAAATATTCAATGAATTCACTCCATTTAGCATGTCTTTTGTTCAGTTTTAATTGGCCCTTTAAATGCTTCAAGGATTCATGATCAGAATGTATAATGAATTCTTTAGGCAAAAGGTAGTGCTGCCAAGTTTCCAAACTCCTCACAAGAGCATAAAGTTCTTTGTCATAAACTGAATAATTAAGAGTTGGACCACTTAGCTTTTCACTGAAGTATGCAATAGGTCTCCCTTCTTGCATGAGCACGCCTCCAATCCCTACACCACTTGCATCACATTCAATTTCAAAAGTCTTGCCAAAATCTGGAAGTGCAAGTAGTGGGGCTGTTGTCAATTTCATTTTTAGCTCTTCAAATGCTTTCGCTTGTGCTGCACCCCAATGAAATGGCGCGTCCTTCTTTGTCAACTCGTTGATTGGGGCAACAATGGTATTGAAATCTTTAACAAACCGACGATAGAAGCCGGCAAGTCCAAGGAAGCTTCTCACTTGGCTCACATTTTGTGGAGGCAGCCATTCATGTACAGCCTTAATCTTCTCTTCATCAACCTCCATGCCTTGAGCTGAAACAACAAAGCCAAGAAAGACTACCTTGTCGGTGCAAAAAGTGCACTTGGCAAGGTTACCAAACAAGCATTCCTTCCGCAAAACAGCAAGCAAACATTTTATATGTTCAACATGTTCATCAAGAGACTTGCTGTAAATTAATATGTCATCAAAATAAACCACAACAAATTTGCCAATAAAAGGCCTAAGCACGTGATTCATTAAACACATGAAAGTACTAGGTGCATTGGTTAATCCAAAAGGCATCACTAACCATTCATACAGCCCAAACTTGGTTTTAAAGGCTGTTTTCCATTCATCTCCTTCTCTCATGCGAATTTGATGATAGCCACTTCTCAAATCAATTTTTGTAAAAATGATAGCACCACTAAGTTCATCAAGCATGTCATCAAGTCTAGGTATGGGATGTCTATACCTTATGGTGATGTTATTTATGGCTCGGCAATCAACACACATTCTCCATGAACCATCTTTTTTAGGAACTAAAAGAACAGGAACAACACAAGGTGAAAGACTTTCTTTGACATACCCTTTGTTGATGAGCTCTTGCACTTGGTGCTGAATTTCTTTGGTTTCCTCTGGGTTGGTTCGGTATGGTGCACAGTTGGGAAGTGAAGCACCAGGAACAAGGTCGATTTGATGTTTGATCCCTCTCTTGGGTGGCAGCCCTGGTGGTACTTCCTCCGGAAACACATCTTCATATTCCTGTAACACATCAAAAACAACACTAGGCAAAGTAGAGGGTAAGTTGTTAGTGGAAAGAAAATTGTCCTTGCACAGGAGTACAAAGAACATGGCATTGGGTTCACTCAATTCTTTTAAATCCCCTTTCCTATCCATCATAACTAATCCCTCTTTTCCCTTTGGCTCGGTTTTTTGCAGCTGTGGAGTTTTATTTGGCTGTGGAAACACTCCCTCACTATGTATGTGGCTCACTCGTAAGTGGTTCTCGCTCTCTCGCTGTTTTCTCTTCAGATCATCCTTGAAAATTTCCTCCGGCGACAAAGGAAGCAAAGTGAGGCGCTCTCCTTTGTACATGAAAACAACCTTGTTGGTTCGACCACAAATCTGAACATCACGATCATATAACCATGGTCTTCCCAACAGTAATTGGCATGCCTGCACTGGCACCACATCACACTCTACATGATCACTATATCACCCAATAGAGAAAGGAACATTCACAATGTTGCTCACACGCAGCGCACCAGACTCATTTAACCATTGCATCTTGTAAGGAGAAGGATGACGCTGCTGTTTTAACCCCAATCTCTCAACCAATTCTTGACTTGCAATATTATTGCAGCTGCCATTATCAACAATGATTCGGCATAGCTTGTCCTTGATCATGCCTCGAGTGTGAAAAATATTGTGTCGCTGATTGTTTTCTTCTTTCACAGCAGTGACACTAAGCACTCGTTGAGAAATGAAGCAATTATTATCACCTTCATCAGGCCGAATAACTGTCTCATCAGTCCTGATTTCTTCATCATATATTGGATCAGTTTCTTCATCACTTTCAGATTCCCATTCACCTTGCTCATTCATAATCATGGTCATTTTACTAGGACACTCAGCAGCAATGTGCCCACGACCTTGGCACTTGTGACAAACAATACCTCGGCTATGCGAAGATGATGCAGCGGCTGATGTAGCTGAAGGGGCTGCTGTGCTTGTAGCAGGATGACGATTTTTCTTGCTTATTTGCATGTGAAGAAGCACGAGAGAATGTTGTCTTTGCAGCACCAATGGATGGAGAGGACCTAACTGCAGCACCTTGAGATCAAACACTAGTAATAGAGGTACTGGCCTGCTGCCGGCGCCATGGAGTTGAGATAGATCGACTCCCATAGGACCGACCACGTCCTTCTTGCTGAATCTTCCTCTCAGTGCGCATAGCTTGATCAACAAGACCTTGCAAAGTTCGATACGGAAACATCTCCACAAAACTGGAAATGTCATCATTAAGACCGTGCAAAAATCTTGCCATTCTTGACTCTTCATCTTCTCTGATATCAGATCGAATCAAGAGCAACTCCATCTCTTTGAAATATTCATCAACTGATTTGGAACCTTGTTTCAATGTTTGCAACCTATTACGAAGGTCACGGTGATAGCTTGATGGAACAAAACGTCTCCTCATCACACGCTTCATTTCAACCCATGTGTTGATATGATGACATCCCAACACAAGCTGATTTTCTTGTATCTGATTTCACCAAGTAAGAGCATAACCAGAGAATTCAATGGAAGCAAGACTAACACGCCTTTGGTCAGAGAGATTATGCACTCAGAAAATTTGATCACACTGCTCTTCCCAATCAAGATATGCATCAGCATCTTCCTTTCCTGAAAACTTTGGAACACTTAACTTGACACGAGCAATATTGTTCAGATTAGCCCCATGGCGACCACGATGATGTTTGCCATCATGGCCAGCACCATGATGATGACCTCGGCGATGTTCAAACCGCCCACCATTGGCAAAAGGATTCTCATCATCATCATAATCCTCCTAATGGCTGCCCTGAGATTCATCTTCATCATCAAAGCGGACGACCATTACCACAACCACCTCCTACACGCCGATCCTCATGACCAGCACACCTTCCACCACCACGATCATCACGACCACCTTCAAAATGGTCACGAAAACCACACCCAAAACCAGAATTTTCATCACCGGATTCATCATGGTGATGTGGAGCTCTTCGTCTCGCAGCAGGGAGACGATCATCAAGCATCCTCTCCATTGCCTCCACAAGCGAGTTGGCCATATTGCGCATCTCAGCCCGGGAGACAGGAGCCTCGTCATCTCCACGGTTCCCACCACGAACACTTGAGTCAGATCCTGCCATGTTAGCTCTAATGCAAGTAAAGTGGAATAGGACAAGTATGTGGAATCACACAACCTCACCACTTACTTACCAAAGTTCTTATGCATTCTCAAGGACTGTGAGTGTGCTTAAAGTGGCAGTACCGCAGCTGAGATTAAGCGATTGAAAGGATACAAGTTGAGAGGTCCGGTTTCAGATTTTTGTGGAGCTATAGACGGCTAAGCAAGGGAAGGCTATGGTACTGAAACAAAGTGAAACAAACCATCCAAAAAGATGTAAATGTTGCTGTTCGGTGCACCACAAACTTAATATATGAACATGAAACTTTTGATAATAAATTCGCAACACAACCCCTTGCAACCTTGCAATTCTCTTTCTTTCTTCTTTTTTTCTCGTCTTTTTTTTCTTTCACACTTTTTTTCTGATTTTTTTCACTAACAGCAAACACAAAACAATATATAAGGGGTGCGGATAAAAAATGTGAACAAGAGTACGGCGGAAGAACAAAGGCGGTGACTAGCAACACGATGAATGGAATGAACACAAAGTAACAGTACCAACAAAATGGCAATAGGATTTTTTGTATGGCTTTTCAGTGGACTATAGGACAAGAACAAATATGTATATGATGGATGAAACCAATAACAAATTGTAAAGGGTGGGAGGGTGGGTAAAAACAAAACCTACCGTGACAACGATAGCTCTGATTACCACTTGATAGGTGCCGATTTGGATCAACACAAGGATGGCCCGATCTTCACGACAGTAGGTTCAAGAACAAAGGATAAATTGCTGTAGAATAGCAGGGATAACAAGCTTTATACCTGACAAAGGTTGGTTCTGACCAAATGACGGGGAGAGAGGCACCGAAACCGCGAAGGACTTCGACTCGATCTCCGAACGATCGCAGAAGCACAAGCCGGGACTAATCCACAAAATACGGCGCAGCCGAACGGAAACCGTAGAGCACGAAGTAGGGGACCTCAGAGAGATCTCTCACAAGCCCAAGAAGAACTCGCAAGAACAAAGGTGTGTAAGAACACTCAGCAGGAGGCTGCGATCAACCGTATGTGGTTAACAACTAATAATCAAAACTTGGTTCTTGGTAGTACATAGGGGGGTATTTATACTAGGAACAACCCTCCTAGTTGGGTGTGAACTCGAGAGGAAAATGAAGAGGCTAAGTATGTGAAAAGGCTCCCCAGAAATCAACTCCTGAGGTGGACTCGCGTGACTGTTGACCTTCTGTGCAGCCTCCACTAAATCAGTCATAACTCTTTATTGGGAAGTCCAATGGACATGCGGTTTCTTGCATTGGAAAGTTGACTTCAACCACGTTCCATCAAGTACTCGTGGAGCTCCAGAGACGTCATGACCAAAGAGTTATGGCTGATTCATTATGCAGGTCCGAACTGGTCTGAAGTGGAGGTCCGAAGCGAACTTCCTGGATCCTTATTCCGAACGGGTGATTCTTGGTTTTCAGGCTTGTCCGAACAATCGTCTGAATGGAATCCTCCTGGATCCTCATTTCGAACGGGTGATTCTTGGTTTCCAGGCTTGTCTGAACAGTCATCCGAACGGAATCCTCCTGGATCCTTGGTTTGAGCTGGTGATTCTTGGTCCGACTGTTTCTTGTTGTTTACTCCTTCACCATGTTTAGTTGTGTCGTCCTCTTCATGTATATTCCTAAGGACAACCAGAGGACCTGTGTGGTTCGAGGACCGGTGGATGGTCGTTTCCTGGTCTGATGAGTGATTGACAACGTGGTGTGGAATGATTCTTGGCTAAGTATTGCAGGTGCAGGTTGTGGCTTGACTGTTGTTGGTGCAGGTGAAGAGCAAGCGCGGAAGGTCATTGCCGGGTAGACCTCCAGGTGTGGAGAAGACAAGTAGGCTTGGCTCGAGGGACCCGGTGGCCAGCGGGGTCAAGTGCGGGCCGCATGGTGGCAAGGAAGGCAAGATGAAGTCATGGACGGTTTCTTGGTTGAGCCTCAAAACCAAGGTCGAGCCGGGACTACGTGGGAGCCGAGTCATGAGTGGTGATTGGCGGAGGCTACACCAAGTTCGCGGGGTTTCCAGTGGTTCAGCAAAAAACCGCTGGGTTCCTTGGTTGATCCACAATGCCAAGACTGAAGACGAAGGTGCAGCAGCATCAGGCCGGTCTAACCGGTGAGTCTGACCGGTCTGACCGGTGAGGAGCACCGGTCTGACCGATGTGCGACGACGCAGTCCGAAGACTTCAAAGCGGAGGACATGCGTCGGGATCGCAAGGCTTGCATCGAGGCTAAGCAAGTTGCGGTCGTCGGGCATCCGTCTGATGGTGCGAAGATGTTGACGGTGCAAAACCGTGCTCAAGTTCACCGCAAGCGTATGGGTGACTTAGTGCCTTTTTCACCAAGGAGGGTCCTCCCTAGATTTGTCAATCCAAGGATCGGAAGCAAACTCCTAAGGCTATCCATATAATCTAATGATCTAACCCTATGTGAAGCGTTGATTGCATAAAGGTAACATACAAACATGGTAGATTGTATGGATCTCATCCACCTAGCCATAAAGGTAAACACCAAAGGGTAACCCTAGCCAATCGTCTTCTTGTTGCCGTTCCGGCCAAGGTGACAAACCAATCTAAACCTATACTATGATAAGGAGTACACTCGATATGGAGTAACCCGATATGGAGTGGTCCGATACACGTTCATTCGCCGCTTTCTCCTCCACCGTACTGTCACTACGCAAGGATATTCATCACCGAACGACAACCTCGGTCCGTGCACTACAACGATGTATCTGCAAGAGATAGACTAACCACCATGATTAGACCTATTCCTACTAAAATCATATGCTAGCTACACATATGGATAAAACACTCATCGATGTAGATCAAAGTAGGACAAGATATGATTACATCACCATCGAATGTTGAAGGTACAAACGACTTGACGAATTCAAGTCGTGGCTCCGGAACTCCACCATGGCTTCACCACGCAGGGCCAACCATGGCGGCTAGGGCATGGCCTAAGCCATCTCCAAGGCAACTCGAGTACTTGCGGCGGCCGTCGGCTTCCTCCCGGTGCTTCTCCTTCGTGTCGGCGGCTCTCTGATGAATGGATGGATGGATGTGGCGGCCGACGGAGGGAGAGGCAATATATAGAGGAGCACCTAGGTCAAAGGGCGTCGCGAACCGGACTCAGAACAGGCCAGGCCGGCCTGGGCCGACCGGCCCAGGCCCGTTTTGGCCCGGTTCGGCCCCGGTTCGCTCCCCGACACTTCTCGGTCAATTGTTGACAAGCTCCCTTATGCATGTGGGCCCTTGACATCGTCTTCTCCATGGTTTAGATAGAGCTCCTTGTCGCGCAAGCTTCAACATCTTCTGTTCAGGTCCCTGGAGTTTTACGGCTTCATGCTTTGGTCCCTGAGCCATTTGGAGTCATGTTCATGATGTGTCTTGACTTGTGCCGAGCTTCATGATCTTCTCTTGAAGTGCTTGATGAACTTATCCCGAAAGTCTCCTCTTTAACGTTAATTTCCTGCGTAAACAATAAACTCCAAAATCGACATGCAAGAGTGAACTTGATACCTCCGGGGGGTTAGTACCATTAGTTAGAACATCAAATATGTGCAAATGTTGACGGTAAACTCATAGCTAGGTGTACCAAAATCGACCATTAACATACCCCCATACTTAAACCTTGCTCGTCCTCGAGCAAGTCCAAGATCTTTGCCTAACTTGGAAATCAGTGTTGCCTTTCAATGTCTTCCCTGCACTTAGTTATACACAACAAGACATATTGCTCTCTCAAGTATTTAGCATTTAAGGTTCAAGTTTTGACCGGCTAATTCATCATGGAAGATAGACTATCATTAAAGAACATGCCACAATAAAACAAATATAGTGCTCTCAAACTTAAGCAAACTTCAAAACTTTACCTTGTTGCATCATGAAGATTTTTCAAAAAGTTGCACATATAACATAAGTGAGGTTCTCTTGCAAAAGCTCATGGAAACACTCATCTCGTCAAGTCACTCAAGCCTATACTAGATTATTGTCAACCTATTCTACTCATATATAAAAGTGGAAAGCTTATGTGGAGCTTGGTAGGTAAAAACAATCCTAGCAAAACATTATACTTGAAATATTGTCAAACTAAGAGAGAGATCTATTAGAATTACCGAGACTAGTCAAAAAGGCCATGGAAAATAAATGTTGGAAAGGGAGAGAGATGGAACACACGCATTTAGTAAGGTGGACATGTGCAAGTGGCAAATGGGTGATCCCAAGACACGAATGAAGTTCTCGTTATCGGATTGCACATGGTTGGAAAAGATTGAGTATGGACTTGTCTTCAAAGCTCTCTAGGATTTAAATAGAAGCTAAAAAGAACCGAGGAGCATTTTCATTTTTCTCTTTTTTTTTGTTTTTTCTTTCCTTATATATTTTTTCTTTCTTCTTCTTTTTTGTTTCTTTCCTTTTTTTCTTCTTTTTTCTTCTCTCTTTTTTTATTTTTTATTCATCCTTTTCTTTTTATGCTCCTCCGATCTTTTAGGCAACATAGTACTTGCTATAGCAGTCCTCCCCCATGCTTAAATGACTGCTCGTCTCGAGCATAGAAGTGAGGGGACTATGGTTGCTAGAGAAGTACGAAATCCTTGTGTTCCTCTATAAATCTTTTGAAATCTTCAAGGGCATCCTCCATGTCGAAACTCGCATGATCTTGGGTGCATTGATGAGTCCCTCCATATGTTATATGTCTTGAAATCTTGCCAGAAAATCTTCAGAAAATTCGTCGAAAGATCATCCATACTCAATTTGGGTTGTGGTCAAGGAGGTAATCACAAAAAGATATTTTGGGTTTAGGGTGGATGCCCAGCGAAGTTTGTGAAATTTCCAATGTAGAAACTCACAATGCATGGACAAAATGGCTAGCATGAAAAAGATGCGCAAAGGAATGACCAGCTTCTTAGTCTCGTACCACAGAAATCAATCCTAATCCAACTCATCAAGATATAAGTTTGCAAACTAAGGGTTACATCATGAAAGAACTTGTATGTGTATAGGCTTTGGTAGGTAGAGCCTTGCAAGAGATTCACAAATGTAGATAGCATAATAATTTTAAATAAAACAAGTACAAGGCATAGGTCATCGGTAAACTTAAATCAAAGAGCAACATAAAGTATGTGGGTCTTAAAATTAGTCATTTAACCTCCACAAATGAAAGAGCCGGTATTTAATCAATTTAAGTTCCTTTTAATGGAGAGCAAAAAGTCATGTCATATAAAACATCATGCAAGTAAAACAAAGCGGCAACTTTCATCATTTTTCCATAAGCAAGGCATACAAATGATATCATCGTGGTAAACTCAAAAGTGATGGTGGTACATTTATTGAAAAGTAAAACTAACAAACCTAGGTTGTCCTCCTAGTAGCCATGTTATTGATCGAGAGATAGATACAAAGGTTGTCTATGGTTGAAAGCATATATGTGCAAGCATTTAAAAGGATATGAACAAACATAAAGTTAAGGGTGAGTTACCGTCCTTTTTGATGCTTGAAGTGAAGTGCAGTGTGGCCTCCCCATGCTTAAGCATTGTGCTTGGCATGGAAAAAGAATGATGAGCATCTTGTGGTGAAGGTGATCCTTGAACTCCATGTGGCCTTTTTCCCTTTCGTCCTTCAAATCCTCCCCCATGCTTGGCATGTTGCTAAGTGTGGAAGAACTTGAATCGCTCATGTGTTCGAGAATCGTCTTCACTTCCTTGCCATTGTACCTCAGTTATCCTCCAACTTCTTCTTATTATCATCAAGCCATGGTTCCAATCCTTCATCATATCATCATTACCGACTTCCATCCCGTCCGTGTTGCTGCCTCATCTTCCACAGTTTTTTCTTTTACTTCCAGAACAGAAAATGTACTGAAACACCCCTCCAAGTTGAAGTTCATAAAATTATCTTTCCAATGAGCCATCATTCGCATGAAACGGGTTCCGAACAAGAGAGTTGTGTCTTTTTTACTCTGGCGATGCAATCTGTAATTTTCAGAATGTGCAGCGCTTAATGTTTCTGTCATATCTCCTTGTACGGGTCTTCAAAATTGATGATCCTTGATGCGTTGGAAAGAAGGTTTGAAGGAGCTTCTTAATATGAACTTTTCTTCCATTGTACATCTCTGAACACGTGCTCAAACTTTGATGGAAACAGTGACTTCCCTCTCAAGCCTTGTAGAACTAATGATCTTAATTGCAATTGGTCAAGAACTCATGAGAACACTTCGTCATGCCTGCAAAACAAATCAAATGCACATTCTACCCCCGGGGTGATGGTCGGGAGTAGAAACTATTGCCAAAAAACCAAATACATCCCTAAGATCTTAACTTGTGGCATAGCTTACCTAGTAAAAAGAAAAGAGAACCTAATGGGTGCGTGTACGTGCGTGTAGGTGGAAAAATGCAAATGAAAGGAAGGGATATAAACAATGACAATGCTTGCACCAAGTTCTAAACACCATGCTTACAAAATGGTTGCCAAACTTTCCATTCCTACAAAGATTTATTAACCAAGGTCAAAACACCATGTTCATCACAAGATTAATAATTCTTTAAAGTACTAGAGAAGTACGACGCATTGCAAAATTTATAAACCAACCAATGCAACGTGAAAGCAAGGTTTATAAAACTGAATGATGGGATATCCAATCATGCCTAAACACCATGTTTACACAAGATTGCAAAAGAAAATGCCACGCGTGAAGCATTATCATGCAAATAAAGCATTCATCAAAAAGTTTTGCAAAGAAGCCAAGCTAACCTATGCATGATAGAACAAAGGGGTTGATGCAAAATGCAAATGCAAAAAGGGGTTAGTAAAAAGGTCAGCAATGTTTGAAAAGGTTGTCGTGTCGTTTCTTAATCTCAAAAAGAATTGCTTATAGATAAGCAAGACACTTTATGAGAGGCAGAGTCTTGGCAACAAAAGTTTTATCAAAAGACCTAAAACATGCTAACAAGGTTTTAAGGTAAGGCTTGTGGGTATCCTATATTTTTGGCTTAAGACGAGAATTTTGAAAAGATAAGTCGGGTGAAGAAATTCTATCTAAGGTGGTTTTGAAAAAGAAGAAAAGAAAACAAGGGTTAGATTTTCGGATGAAAAACGAACCTATGGTTTTAGGATTACTAAAGGTATGAGGGGTTTCCCTAAGGGTTTAGGACGAGGCTAGTCAAAATTTTAATTAGAAAAGGGATAGAGATAGACTTTGTCAACTTGACATAAGTCGATTCCCCCTTTTGTTGGCTTGGGTTAGGTGTGGTTTGATAGGAAGGTTTAGGCAAAGATGTTTTTTTAAGGGGATGGGTTATAAAAGATGAGATGCAAAATGCAACACAATGCAAAGGTGGAGAACAAAGTGGAATGAAGTGCAACATGATATGAATGAACAAAAAGGTATGACATGATATGGTGGTGATCTAAACCGAAAGCAAAAGTTAGCCTAAGTTAACTAGCCACAAGTTTAGAATCAAAAGGGATCATGCTTCATATTTCTCTCTAAAGACACAAATAAAAAGACTCTAAACACTAATAAGCACACAAAAAAGTGGTCTACAAGTTTTCCAAAAAACAAGTAGCAAAGTGCTCACTCAATATCTATTAAAGCATACAAAATGTGGTTGTGACATTTATTAGAGCATTGGTACGATGATACTTGAAGTTTTCAAATAAAGAATACAATGTAGACCGTCAAAGTTTATATAGATATATAAAAAGATCGGGTTGCCTCACGCAAAGCGCTTCATTTTAAGTCATAGAGCTTGACTTTCTCACGTACCTTTTATTGTTGTGAAGCCATGGTTACTTGTGCGAGAATCCAAAGTAGCCATGTAGCTTGATGTTGCCTTATGAAATCGGTAGCGGTTCGCTTCCAACATTATCATGTGTTGAGTGGTGCCTCTTGTGTCTTCATTCATCCAAGCTCCAGAGGGTTTGTTTTAGTCCTTAGGTTCTGAATTTCATCATGTACATGTTGTGGAACCGTTGCCCCATCTTCTCTTTATTGACACCATGTCCATCTCCTCTATCTTGTCGTCATCGCCTTGTTGCTGCCTCTTCTTCATGGATTTACCCCTGCATCCAGAACAGAACATATACCAAAATATAATTCTATTAAAAAATTTATAAAATTACCTTTCCAACGGGTACTCATTCGTCTTGATCGGAGTCCGAATGAGGGAGCTATGGCTGTTTCACTTCAGCACTGCTTGCTGTCCAGAATTTCAGCACGTGCAACCTTCGGTGATTCGGCCATATCCGCTTGTAGGAACCTCCGATTGCCTTGACGCTTGATTCGTTGGAACGTAGACTTCATGGGGCCTTTGAAGATCCAAATATATCCAATTGTTTTCTGCTGAGGTTGTGCAAAACGTCTCGATGACATCGTTATCTTCTGTCCATCGATTCCGGAGATGTACGTGTGGTCTTCATCTTGTAGTCTTTTAGGGCACCATGTCACGCATCCCTTGGCTTCAAAAATCATTACCATCGCTGCATGAGCATGATGGTAATGGAATCCTTCTCCATCGTGCTTGACATGGTCGTTTCTGAAACCTATAGATCGAACGAACAAACCTCCAAAAGAAATTAGTCTTAAAAACTTAATTGACACACATAGGCATACCTTATTCATCTTTGTTTGCTTTGAGTGGTGACTCGATAGTAGATGTTGGGCCACTAACCAAGGTTAGCACCTACCACTAAAGAGCAACTCATGTGTAGCCATCGACTTGGTTGAGCGAGGTTGGACTTGTTGAAGTCCGAATGTCGAAAACTTCTCGATCGCTTTGTGTCTAGGGTTTTACCTGTATTCAAGGACACAAACAAGAAACACAGGGTATATGCAATAATAAAATTAGGGTTAGTTAAAAAGATAAGATAGATTGCCCTAGGGTTCGAGTTGCCGATCCCCGGCAACAGCGCCAGAAAAAGGGGCTTGTTGACGGTGCAAAACCGTGCTCAAGTTCACCGCAAGCGTACGGGTGACTTGGTGCCTTTTTCACCAAGGAGGGTCCTCCCTAGATTTGTCAATCCAAGGATCGGAAGCAAACTCCTAAGGCTATCCATATAATCTAATGATCTAACCCTATGTGAAGCGTTGATTGCATAAAGGTAACATACAAACATGGTAGATTGTATGGATCTCATCCACCTAGCCATAAAGGTAAACACCAAAGGGTAACCCTAGCCTATAGTCTTCTTATTGCCGTTCTGGCCAAGGTGACAAACCAATCTAAACCTATACTATGATAAGGAGTACACTCGATATGGAGTAACCCGATATGGAGTGGTCCGATACACGTTCATTCGCCGCTTTCTCCTCCATCGTACTGTCACTACGCAAGGATATTCATCACCGAACGACAACCTCGGTCCGTGCACTACAGCGATGTATCCGCAAGAGATAGACTAACCACCATGATTAGACCTATTCCTACTAAAATCATATGCTAGCTACACATATGGATAAAACACTCATCGATGTAGATCAAAGTAGGACAAGATATGATTACATCACCATCGAATGTTGAAGGTACAAACGACTTGACGAATTCAAGTCGTGGCTCCAGAACTCCACCATGGCTTCACCACGCAGGGCCAACCATGGCGGCTAGGGCATGGCCTAAGCCATCTCCTAGGCAACTCGAGGACTTGCGGCGGCCGTCGGCTTCCTCCCGGTGCTTCTCCTTCGTGTTGACGGCTCTCTGATGAATGCATGGATGGATGTGGCGGCCGACGGAGGGAGAGGCAATATATAGAGGAGCACCTAGGTCAAAGGGCATCGCGAACCGGGCTCAGAACAGGCCAGGCCGGCCGGCCTGCGCCGACCGGCCCAGGCCCGTTTTGGCTCGGTTCGGCCCCGGTTCACTCCCCGACACTTCTTGGTCAATTGTTGACTTGCTCCCTTATGCATGTGGGCCCTTGACATCGTCTTCTCCACGGTTTAGATAGAGCTCCTTGTCGCGCAAGCTTCAGCATCTTCTGTTCAGGTCCCTGGAGTTTTATGGCTTCATGCTTCGGTCCCTGGGCCATTTGGAGTCATGTTCATGATGTGTCTTGACTTGTGCCGGGCTTCATGATCTTCTCTTGAAGTGCTTGATGAACTTATCCCGAAAGTCTCCTCTTTAACGTTAATTTCCTGCGTAAACAATAAACTCCAAAATCGACATGCAAGAGTGAACTTGATATCTCCGGGGGGTTAGTACCATTAGTTAGAATATCAAATATGTGCAAATGTTGATGGTAAACTCATAGCTAGGTGTACTAAAATCGACCGTCAACAGAAGACGAAGATTCCCAAAGTGCCCCTCGGGGGTGTGTATCCTAGTATTAGGCTTTAGGGGTAGTTTCGTCTTTCGGCTAGCCTCCATATAACCCAAGTGGTGAGAGGATGGCAGCCATCTCCTGGAACCCTAGCTCATTTTGTTTTGCTATTTTCCTCTTCCTTATTCCTTTGGAATTTCTAGGACTAGCTTGAGAGCTTTATGGTGAGATCTTGAGAGAGGGATGGAAGGTTGGCAGGCAAGCTAGACCTTGTATGAACCTTCATGGTATGTATAGATGATTCGGCGTGGTTCCTCAAGGCTTGATTGTGTTCTTCCCGATTTCCATTTTTGTGATTTTCGGAGCCTTTTCTTAGCGATTTTCTTGTGGCGGTTTTGAGACCTTTCTCTTTGGGATTTGGAGGGGGATGTATACTTGAACCCTTCGTGGTTCTTTTCCCTTTGATTCCCCTCCCAAATCCGTGAGTGAAGGGGCTCAATTTTGGGGTTTTCTTGGCTCTAGGGTTAGAGGCGTTCTTGGTGGAAATCCTTCAATTTCTCTCGTTCTAGCAAGTTTTGGTGGACCAAATCTTGGCTACGGAGTGCCCATGAGGTGTTCCTACTATCCCCAAAGTCTTGTGCGAATCCGTGGAGCGAATCGGGAGATCAGGAGTTGGATTTGGAGGAGTTGACCCGCGGGTGCTGTTTATCCCGAGAGCTCAGGTCCTGACCGGTCTGACTGGTGCCTCTCACCGGTCTGACCGGTGCAGACCCCTTGGTTGGGTTTTGCTCGGGTGAACGTCTTGGTGAGTTCCCTATTGTCTCGTGTTGCTGTTGTTTCGAGTTTGGTCAGTTTTGGAGCTCGGTAGGTCTGTTTGGTGAATTTGGGATTTCCTGGCTTGGACCGGTCTGACCAGCGAGCTACACCGGCCTGACCGGTGTAGGAGCCTTTTGTGGAAGTTCTCAAGTTCTGCCAGGTTGCTCCAGTAGGGACTGGTCTGACCGGTGCTGCTCACCGGTCTGACCGGTGCAGTCCAGTGGTGCTCGAGTTGCTTCTTCCGCTGCATTCTCGAGTAGGTCTAGGTGGTTGTTAGTTCCTAAGACCAGTAGCACTCCAGTGGCTACATGGTCTTGGCCAACTTGGGTAGTTGAGCCGGAGACGTGTTTTGGTTAGCCGTGTTCGTCTTGTTGGAGTAGCCATCTCCATCGAGAAGAATTTTTATCGGCTCCCATTCACTCCCCCCCCCCCTCTCTGGTCGCCAGTTCGGTCCTTCAAGTGGTATCAGAGCCGGTTACGGATCTTCGGATTCTAACCAGTCTAAGATCTAAGGATGGCATACCAGGAACGGGGTTCGGGTCCTCCGCACTTCAATGGCAAAAACTACCAGATGTGGCAGAGGCAGATGGCAGCTTTCCTCTGCGGTAAGGGTCAGATCCTTTGGGACGTTACGGTGAACACAACTTATGTTCATCCGATTAACTTCCTTGCTCCGGGATCGAGGGACATGCACGACGCCAACAACAAGGCGATCGACCACTTGTTTCATGCTCTGTGTCAGTCCGAATTCGATCGGGTTCAGACAGAGGACTTAGCTTGTAGGATTTGGAGTCAGTTGAAGGATGCTCATGCTAGAAATGCTCAGGTTCAGGCTCGGATGTATGCGACTTACTGTAGAGAGTACGAGAACTTCACTCATCTCCCCGGTGAGTCCATTGATGCCTTGTCCAGCGGTTCACGGTTGTGGTGAACAACATGAGGGCCAATGTGGACGTGCTCCCGTAAGATGATCATGACAGAGCTGTCAAGCTCTTGCACTCTCTAGATCGTACAGTTTGGGATGGCAAGTTTGAGGCCATTGTTGAGTCCGAGAAGTATGACACTTTGACGGTGAATGAGCTGTTCTCGAAGCTCAAGTCGGCTGAGGTGGATAGGGGTATGACAGCCAAGCTTGAGAGCCCGACTGACTCTCATAGTCTCGCTCTCATCGGTGGCTCAGGAGCAAAGTCTAATGCTAACCCATCCACCAGGATGTACTCTTTGTCCTCTTTGATGTCTTTGCCAGATGAGGAGTTCGACGTGCTTGGAGAGGACGAGCTGGCGCTGCTGACCAGGCGGTTCGAGAGGATGCACGAGAACCGAGTGAACACAAGGAGGAACACGAGGACATGCTTTTAGTGTGGCAAGCCAGGACACTTTGTCGCCGACTGCCCTGAGAAGATGGAGAACAAGGACGGCTACAAGAACCGGTCGAAGACGGATGGCAAGTACCGATCAAGGAGCGATCACAAGTCGAAGCACAAGCACAAGCACAAGAACGAGCGACAATCGAGGAAGAAGGACGGTCGCGGCAAGGCCCGAGCGATGGTCGGAGCGAGTGACGTCGACTCCAGCTCCGCCTACTCTTCCTCGAGCTCCAGTAGCAGCGAAGATGAAGGTGATCGACGCAAGAACAAGAAGTCATCCAAGAACTTGAGTGAGCTGAGCTGCTTCGCGGGAGATGGCTTCTGTACCATGGCACGTAGCTCCGGCAGCAAGAAGAGTCACTAGAGTGACTCAGACTCCGAGAGTGAGCTGCTTCGCGGGAGAAGTTTGAGCATGTTTTGGCTTGCTGCATGCTTTTAGAAGGTTTCCAAGTGGTTTCGAGCTATTTTTGAGCTCGTGCAGTTCCCAATTTTTCCCAGGTGGTCATCGGCCTGACCGGTGGGATGCACCAGTCTGACCGGTGTGGGTGTCAGGTGCTGGACGATCTTGTCCACCGGTCTGACCGGTGAAGTGGACCGGTCTGACCGGACAGAGCTGAGCTGAGGCAGCTGCTCTGTTTCGTGAAGTTGTTTGCATGCATTCGTCCAGGGGGAGTTGCATTGGTTCAGGGGGTGCTTGCATGTGTGCAGGGGGAGCTCTTTGTGTTTTTGAGCTTTGGTTTGTTGCTCTTTGCTTGAGCGTGTTTTTGACTCGGTTGTGTCGAGCCGTTGCCCTTGCCTAAGGGGACCGAGTCTTTTCTCTTTCAAGTGATCTTGCTCTTTGCCTTTGTTTGGCTTTCGATCGCTTGCTTGAGCTTCTTTTTAGTCGTTTCTTTTCTTTTCCTTTTCTCGTTGGTTACCAAAATGTGTGTGTTGTCAATACACTCATCAAGGGGGAGATTGAGGACTTGTGTGGTTCGAGGACCGGTGGATGGTCGCTTCCTGGTGTGATGAGTGTTTGGCAACGTGGTGTGGACTGATTCTTGGCTAAGTATTGCAGGTGCAGGTTGCGGCTTGACTGGTGTTGGTGCAGGTGCAGAGCAAGCGCGGAAGGTCGTTGCCGGGTAGGCCTCCAGGTGTGGAGAAGATAAGTAGGCTTGGCTCGAGGGACCCGGTGGCCAGCGGGGTCAAGTGCGGGCCGCATGGTGGCAAGAAAGGCAAGATGAAGTCATGGACGGTTTCTTGGTTGAGCCTCAAAACCAAGGTCGAGCCGGGACTATGTGGGAGCCGATTCATGAGTGGTGATGGGCGGAGGCTACACCGAGTTCGCAGGGTTTCCAGTGGTTCACTAGAAAACCGCTGGGTTCCTTGGTTGATCCACAAAGCCGAGACCGAAGACGGAGGTGCAGCAGCATCAGGCCGGTCTGACCAGTGAGTCTGACCGGTCTGACTGGTGGGTACCGGTCTGACTGGTGAGGAGCACCGGTCTGACCGGTGTGCGATGACGCAGTCCGGAGACTTCGAAGCGGAGGACACGCGTTGGTATCGCAAGGCTTGCGTCGAGGCTAAGCAAGTTTGCGGTCGCCGGGCATCCGTCCGATGGTGCGAAGACAAAGATTCCCAAAGTGCCCCTCGGGGGTGTGTATCCTAGTATTAGGCTTTAGGGGTAGTTTCGTCTTTCGGCTAGCCTCCATATAACCCAAGTGGTGAGAGGATGGCAGCCATCTCCTGGAACCCTAGCTCATTTTGTTTTGTTATTTTCCTCTTCCTTTTTCCTTTGGAATTTCTAGGACTAGCTTGAGAGCTTTATGGTGAGATCTTGAGAGAGGGATGGAAGATTGGGAGGCAAGCTAGACCTTGTATGAACCTTCATGGTATGTATAGATGATTCGGCGTGGTTCCTCAAGGCTTGATTGTGTTCTTCCCGTTTTCCCTTTTTGGTGATTTTCGGAGCCTTTTCTTGGTGATTTTCTTGTGGCGGTTTTGAGACCTTTCTCTTTAGGATTTGGAGGGGGATGTATGTTTGAACCCTTCGTGGTTCTTTTCCCTTTGATTCCCCTCCCAAATCCGTGAGTGAAGGGGCTCAATTTTGGGGTTTTCTTGGCTCTAGGGTTAGAGGCGTTCTTGGTGGAAATTCTTCGATTCCTCTCGTTCTAGCAAGTTTTGCTGGACCTAATCTTGGCTATGGAGTGCCCATGAGGTGTTCCTACTATCCCCAAAGTCTTGTGCGAATCCGTGGAGCGAATCGGGAGATCGGGAGTTGGATTTGGGGGAGTTGACCCGCGGGTGCTGTTTATCCCGAGAGCTCAGGTCCTGACCGGTCTGACCGGTGCCTCTCACCGGTCTGACCGGTGCAGACCCCTTGGTTGGGTTTTGCTCGGGTGAATGTCTTGGTGAGTTCCATGTTGTCTCGTGTTGCAGCTGTTTCGAGTTTGGTCAGTTTTGGAGCTCGGTAGGTCTATTTGGTGGATTTAGGATTTCCTGGCTTGGACCGGTCTGACCGGCGAGCTACACCGGCCTGACCGGTGTAGGAGCCTTCTGTGGAAGTTCTCAGGTTTTGCCAAGTTGCTCCAGCAGGGACCGGTCTGACCGGTGCTGCTCACCGGTCTGACTGGTGCAGTCCAGTGGTGCTCGAGTTGCTTGTTCCGCTGCGTTCTCGAGTAGGTGTAGGTGGTTTTTGGTTCCTAGGACCAATAGCACTCCAGTGGCTACGTGGTCTTGGCCAACTTAGGTAGTTGAGCCGGAGACGTGTTTTGGTTAGCCGTGTTCGTCTTGTTGGAGTAGCCATCTCCATCGAGAAGAATGTTTATCGACTCCCATTCACTCCCCCCCTCTCTGGTCGCCAGTTCGGTCCTTCACAACCAAAGTACAACTTTTAGGTAGTATAACATTCTCGTATATTTTGAAATTAATTTTAGCAAGGAAAGAATTCACCTCTTGTTGGAGTTTCTTAGCACGACCGCATGTAATAGGGCCTTGAATCACTTGAGCTTGTGTGCTTGATACTTGATCTTGCGTAACTCGTGGGATGTCCACATCACCCTCCGTCCCACATATATATCTTGAAATGCCAAAACAATTAATAATTTAGGATTCAAGTATTGGAGAAGGTATTATTCAACTAGTCTTGAAAACCTTCATGATATAATAAGTTTATCAACTTTTTTTTACAACAAGCACTTATATTATATTAAAGCAGCACTTTTACAACCAGGGCCCTTTACAAAGGGCCTATTACATCAAGGTCCCTAAGGGACACAAAAACAAAACTACCACCGAATAGCAGATCGCTGGCGGACGGCTGCAGGGGCGTCGCAGACGCATGGAGCCTGAGTTGCGGAGGGGCCTCGCCGAGCATAGGCTTGAACAGGATGTGGACGACGTCAAGGAGAAGCATCACCGGCGAACCAAGGATGAAGTCGAATCTGTCGCCGTCGGGTAAATGTACATCTTCCACAGAGCCAGGGAAGGCTCACTGCCAAGTCGATGACGTAGAATCTTGAGCAAACTTGATGTCGAATGAAGCTGTGCTACATGGTGAGGATAGGCGGCGAAGGTGGAGGCGGGTGCTGGCACCAATCGATGCGTTCGACGACGAAAACGCTGGAACAACCACCGAACCCGAAGGGGATCCCTGCACTGAGAAAGGAGATTCCAGAGGTGACAAGAACAGAGGCGGGATGCAGCAAATGCGATCAACAATGGCAATCGTTGGAACAACCATCGGAATACCACCACCCGATCATCACCAGTACTCCAAAGGCTTCGACAGAGACTGAGATGAGCACCCGATACGTTCAACGACGAAGTCCGTCGGAACAACCATCGAAGCAGAGCCTCCAAATCCACATCGACCAGAGCACAGTCGGCCAGGGAAATCACACAGCGAGGGCAACAGCAGAAGGAGAAGGCGGCAGACGCGTCCGGGTTGAGGTGTGGGGGGAGGGGAGAAGCCAGATCCTCCCGACCAGGGACCAGATCGAGAGGTGTAGTCCCCAAATCAACCACAACACCGAGCGGATAGGCAGCTCAAGCATCTCAAGAAGGGGAAGGCGGGGGAGAAGAAGCTTGAGGGGGAGGGGGCACGGCGGATGAACTCCAATAGCAAGGAGAGGGGGAGGGCGAGGGAGGAAGCTGTCGGAGCAGGGGACGAGATAATTTTACACACATGTAGATCGACGACGGCGGCGACGAGGACACCGAGGAGCTCGGCGGCGACAATGCTGACGGGTACGGCAACGAAGGAGGAGGCGACCTATACTACAAAGAGCAAATACTACTAGGAGCTATTACTAGAACTACTAAGGAGCGGGGACCCCTACCCCTTTCTCACCGCCGACGAGCTCGCCGGCGAGAAGGGGAGGGGTCCAGGAGGGCGGCAGCGGAGGAACCTAGAAGGAGAGGTAGCTTAGAGACGAAGCAACCCCCCAACTCAGGGGAAGTTCTGTCACTGATAGGCAGCAATTCTTATCAACTTTGTGTTGCCAAATTAATCCAAAGCATAGTGTTAGAAGCTTCATATTCGAGACCAAACGTGAAAACCGTTATATATTTACAAATGGAAGTCGACTTATTACAGCAGACATTTATAAGAGCTCATTCTGATAGCGATAAAAGAGGCTCCAAAAACATGGCCATATGGATTTTATCGACTTGTCACTCGCATCCAGTGGAATTTGTTGAAAGAAACAAACTTGATTTGGCAAACAAATTACATATGCATATACCAAAGTTGGAAAGACATCATTCAAATGTCCATAGTAACAATCAAATTTGACAGGGTACAACACCTGCAGCACAATGAAATACAATGAGAAAATATGACGACTCTACTATAAGAACACTAGTCAATAGCCTAGCAGTCTTGAGTTTGATCTGGAAAATAAAGGTTCAAAGCTCCTTCCGTAACATATAAGAGGCCCTCCGCATCTTCAGTTTATCATCGACCTTCAAAGAATCAGGTACCAGCCAGCCTCAGTCAGATGAACAGCTTCGAGATACCGAAGATTATTAGCTCATTATTCATCCAGATAAATGAGTGGGCAAAAGGCCCACATGATTCAGGTGCATGAGCCCTGTTTGTTCTGCTAGTCATCGAAAAGGGTAGTGACAAGGATATGCTGTACAAAGGCTGATCTCACTGCTGCTCGCCGCCTCCTCTGTTCCCTCTCTTCATGACTAAGGTTGGAATCAGCAGCACTAAAAAAGAAATTGAATTAATGCAGCTCTCTGTTGGAGTCCTCTCATAATAATGTATTAAACGGATCTGATAAACTTACACTCCAGACATGCTTGTTCGAACACTTATATGTAGAAAAGGGGATTAAGCTTATCAGAGAAGCTCTAAAAGTAAACCAATCATTCAGTATAGAACAAATTGCAGCACAGGTTGCATGGTAGGTGCATATAAGGGTTTTAACGTGATGGGAGTAGGGGTGGTAATGGGCCATGACCCTAATGTATGCTTCACATTCCAATTAAGCAATACTACTTTTTAGTTCAAAATTGTATAAAATTATAGCCCAGCCCTTATATGGCCCGATCCTTAAATTTGCTAGGTCAAATTGGAAGGCCCATTACCAACCCTAGATGGGAGATAGGATATATAACTAATCCTGGTTTGGTATGCATATTTAGTGCAAAAGCAACTGTGCCAGCATGCACCAATCTGGATTCCAGCATGGCAAATGGCAATGGGTTCATAATCTCTAGGAAAAAGTCCATTTTTGACCATATAACTATAGGCTAAGTTTGATTTTGGACATCGAAGTCCAAAACTGGAAATCTTTGACCATCCAACTATCAAAACCATTTAAATTTGGTCATCAGGCTATTTTGATGGGTGGTTTAAACTTTTTTATTTACGATTTTAAAATGATTATTACTTTTTGTTCGTTCCTCCGATTTAGGTGATTCTTGCGGTCACACATTCATAACGGTAAGCTTTATCAATTCAGATGTTATTTATACTATTTTATCACTATTTTTTATATTATTCTTAAATGGTGGTGTAAAAACAACAATATAAGAAAAGTAAAATAAATAGTTACAAAATAATATGAAAAAAAATGATCACTATTTTTCTCATATATCTGATTTAAGTGATTCTTGTGGTCATATATCCGTAACGATTAGCTTTATCTTTTAAAATGTTGTTCATATTATTTTGTATTTTATTTTACTTTTATTGTACTATTGTTTTTACACCACAACATAAGAAAGTTTTACTCCAGGTCAGTCGATTGATTTTTTGCCAATGCCTCAATCACCGTGTGGGGCCCACAATCTCTCCTTATCCATCCTCATGCCCCGTTGTCTTTCATTCGACCCCCACCCGTCCGTCGCCGCCTACCGTCTCTCTTTATTGTTTTTCTTCTCTCCCCCTGGAGGACGCCGGCAGCGGCGTGGATCCGCAGCTCCGGCGAGATGCGGCAATGGTGGGTCTCTGCTCCCCATCTTCCTCTCTCTCTCCCTCACACCGCATCTCTCCCCCACTCTTCCTTTTCATTCTCTTTCTTCGGTGGATGGAGAGGCCAACGTAGGGTGGTGGGTGGAGCGGCCGGCAGCGAGGTCGCCGCCAGCCGTGGGCGGCGGTGGAGGCGGCGGATTTATAGATCTGGATTTCTGGGGGTCGGAGTTAGGGTTTGGGGACCCTGGGGTTTGGGCCTGTGTTCCAATGGTCGCCGAACCTAAAGAAGGAGGGTGTAGGGGCGCCGGAGGCCTGTCGGTGGTGGCGGTGTGGCCGGCGGTGAAGGCGAGGCGGCACCACCAGCCAGGTTGGGTCAGAGGGCGGTTGGGCAAGTGACCGACAGCGGGGGCGCGGTGGTTGTTGGGATTAGGAAGGGCGGGGTTGAGGAGCGGCGGCGGGAGGTGGGGGGACGGCGAGCGGGGAGCCGCCGCCGGCCGGGGTGGTGGAGGAGGTGGCGGGTGGGAAAAAAGAACATCTGGAGGTGGCAGGGTACGAGTAAGCGTCGGCGGCGGCGGAGGGCAGCTGCGGAGGCGGCGGCGGAAGCCGCCGGAGCAAGATGGCGGCGGGGGTGGCGGGGGAGTGGTGTCGAGAATGAAGGGTGTCGCGACTCAGTAGGAAGAAGGGATGAGGGGTGTGATTTCAATCGTCAAATGCAGATCCGACAATCCTTAAAGGTGACTGATGCTAATGCCAAATATCTGTCGCTTGACAGGGTGATAAAATAGTATAAGTAACATCAGAAAAAATAAAGCTCACCATTATGAATGCATCATTCATGGCAGCAAGAATCACCTAAATCGGCGGCAAAAATAATAATCATTTTAAGTTATAAGGACTAAATTGTAAATAAAATAATTTAAAACAACCCATCAAAACAATCCAATTGCCAAATTTGAATGATTTTGACAGTTGGATGGTCAAAGATTTCCGATTTTGGAGTTCGATGGCCAAAATCAAACTTAGCCTATAGTTGGATAGTCAAAAATAGACGTTTTCCTAATCTATAAGCACACAAACTTGGCATACATAATGGGCTGGATTTAACAAAAGGAAAAATTCTATTTTTGACCATCCAACTCTTGCCTTAGTTTGGTTTTGGCCATCGAATTCCAAAATCGGGTATATTTGACCATCCAACTCATAAAACCGTTCATTTTTTTACCATCGGCGGTTTTGGTGATGTGGATGCCACATGGCAGTAAGGCCCGCTTGTCAGCTCATTTTTATCTATTCTCTCTCCTCTCTCACTTTCTTCACTCTCTCCTCTCGCCCAGGCGCCAAGTAGTAGCAGCAGCGGCGTAGTTTCTGTGTGGCTACTCCGATGGCGGCTCGTAGGTGGGCGAATGCCGTTATGGGTGACCTCCTCTGCATGGAGAGGGAGGCCGTGGGAGCCATCGGCAGTGACGACACGGAGGCGGGCATGGAGGTGAAGGCAGGGGCTGGGGCTTAGAGGTGAGTAAGGTGCGGTTGGGTGGCGAAGGGGGGTGTGAAGGCCGTGGCAGCCTTGAGCTCTCGGCGGCGCAAACCACCGCTGCCGGTCGGGAGAGCTCGAGCTCAGCCATGGCCCAGCACGGCTGGCAGGGCGAGCTCGACCTCCGCCATGGGCCAGCGCGGCAGGCAGGGCGAGCTCGAGCTCCACCGCGGAGGGAGAGAGAGAAGAGAGAAAGGAGGGCTGACAAGTGGATTCCGCTACCACGTAGACTCCACGTCACCAGAACCGCCCACCAAAGCCGCTCGATGGTCAAAAGTGAACGGTTTTAAGAGTTAGTCAAATATACCCGGTTTTGGAGTTGGATGGCCAAAATCAAACTGACGTAAGAGTTGGATGATAAAAAATACTTTTTCCTTAACAAAATAACTTCTCAAAAGATGTTTTAGCTCATAATCTTTAAGCACATAACATGGCATACAGAATGTATCCAGTCTAGGCTCAATTCTTAGTCTAACCAGAAAGGAAGTAAAGAGCTAACGAGGTAGATATTAAGCTGACTGTAACCCACTTATAACAGCAATCTTAATGTGGATGATTCAAGAAGCTTTAAGCTAAGTGTTCATAAACAGGTTTTGTCTTTTGTGGCTTAGCAATCAACATTAAGCTATACGCATTTTCATTCAAAGGAAGCTATAAAAACTTCACCTGACATAGAAACCTAAAATACAGCCACATAACATGCAGAAGTACAGCAAAATACTAGTGATAAGAGGCAGAAAAGGAATTGGATTGTACCTTGTCTTCCAAGTCTTTGAAGGTAGTGATCTTTTAAACCAACTATTTTCAACCACAGCAGGAGCAGAAGATTTTGACGTGTCTTCTGCTTGTGTTGAAGATAAATTTAAAACTAACGAAGATAGCAGGGAATCAGTGACTGAACTAGATGTATTGGTACTGCTGCTTCGACCGCTATTTCCAAGAAGCACCTTTAAGTAGGTCTCCTGAAGATCTCTCCCCGCATATGAGAGAGTGTGGTTGCCAGTACCAGCAACTCTACGTAACCTGTGATGTCTTTGCAGGTGCATATTATTAAGGAGACAAAGTAAAGTTAAAGTTCGAAAAACACTTCTACAACACCAATGCAAACTGCCTATAAAGATATAATCATCTAAGAAAAGGATATTTTAAACAGGTAGCCATGCTGAAGAGTTATATGATCCAACAAGTCTTTCGAAATTCTGGCCGAGCAAACTGGGCAAGCCTACGGAGAGTATAAAATTGAGGTTAGGAACTGTACGATATATTACATATATAATGGATGCAATGGGCTGAGCTGTTCATAACGCCAATAGCTAGCTTCTGTGCTCATGGTGTATAAGCCTAACAAAAAGAACTGTGTTTTTGGCCTCAAAACTAATGGTGTATAAGCCCCTCAGGCACAAACAGAATCTAGTTTTGGCTTTGACCAACAACAGATCTGCATGTCATTCCATTACAGAAGACCACTCACACACAGACAAACATGTACTTGACTATTCGTACACACAAACAGACACAACACTCACACCCCCTTTGTAATTTGTGGCGCGTTTGTTTCAGTTCCGTAGTGTGTGGTGTTCCTGTACTTGAGTGGGGTCTGACCAGACTCGTGTATTTTTCTTCTACCTTAATGAAATGACATGCAGCTCTCCTGAGTAGTTCGAGAAAAACTTAGTTCATATTCATGCCACAGAAAATAAAAGGACAAAACCAAGGAGACATTGCCAAGAAACCCTTGAGCAACTTTTAAGGGTCTTAGGCTCTGACGGCACACGACAATACGATAGAGCAAATCTGATGCAACCTATATAGAAAGCACCATAGGCCAATTTGCTTGAGTTGAAGGCATGGTTACATAAGCCTCCTGAGTAGTTCGAGAAAAACTTAGTTCATATTCATGCCACAGAAAATAAAAGGACAAAACCAAGGAGACATTGCCAAGAAACCCTTGAGCAACTTTGAAGGGTCTTAGGCTCTGATAGGCCTGTTCACGGGTTGGTCCCAACCCAGCTGAACCGTCGACCCAGCTCAGACCAAACCAGTTAAGTAGATTTAAGCTGGTTAGTTGGTTTCTGGGTCAAACCCATTCACGTTGGAGAGCCGGTGCGGTTCGATTGGTTCAGAACCAATCAAAACCAGCTCGACCCGGTGAGGTGACGGTGGAAAACCCGTGGAGATCGATCGACAGAAGAGAAGTTTCTAGAGGTCGCAACTACACCTCCGCAATGATCTTCTCTCTCTAGCTTCTTCTCAGTCCTAGGATTGCTGCCGCAGATCAGAACCACCGCTGTCCGCCCAGCTCGTCGTTCCCAAGGGCGGCGCTTCGACGGACTCCACGAACGCCTCGCTGTGGAGTCCGTGCGCACCGCCTCCGTCACCGCGCTCTGCTCCTCGATCACTTCGCCGCCGCGTGCAGGAAACACAAACGAGCTCGAATTCGAAGGGGGCATTCGCGCACAGCTCAGGGAGGCGTTCGTCCCCGGCCCGGAGCTAGCACAAGTTTAAGTTCCCGTACGTTCTACGACCTCGTGGTTGGTACGTCCATGGCGTCGCTAGGTGATTAGCGACTTAGCGTTCGCTGAGCGCGGCCAAGTGCCCCGCATTACGCCCAGGCGCCCACGGAGCTGGTCTGGTCCGAGCTAGTGATAGCCGGAGCGGCGACGGCAGGGGGGTGGTGCGGAGCTGTTTTGCGTCTGAGCGGAATGGCGCTGCATTCGAGCTCGGCGAGACCCGCTAGTACATGTTCGTCGTCGGAGGTGACGAAAGCCGGGCTCAAACCGCTCGTAACCATGGGACCAGCCTAACCCGGCCTGCTCAGCAATCTGTCTCCAGACGGTTTAGACAATTAGACCAGCCTAAACCGTCCAACCCGTACACATGCGGGCTGGTTTGGAAAACCAGACAAACCCTGTAAAACCCGCCGATGCACAGGCCTAGGCTCTGACGGCACACGACAATACGATAGAGCAAATCTGATGCAACCTATATAGAAAGCACCATAGGCCAATTTGCTTGAGTTGAAGGCATGGTTACATAAGCTTCCTGAGTAGTTCGAGAAAAACTTAGTTCATATTCATGCCACAGAAAATAAAAGGACAAAACCAAGGAGACATTGCCAAGAAACCCTTGAGCAACTTTTAAGGGTCTTAGGCTCTGACGGCACACGACAATACGATAGAGCAAATCTGATGCAACCTATATAGAAAGCACCATAGGCCAATTTGCTTGAGTTGAAGGCATGGTTACATAAGCTGAAACTGTGTCCAAAAGTTTGGCCACAACTTCAGCTTATGGTTAGAATAAGCTACATATGGGATTTTCCAAGATACACTCAATTTGGAAAGACAACGCTTCCAATATATGATAAATAACAATCCTTGCCCAATAAAAAGAAAAGAAATCTACATGGGAATACTAGACCAAACAAAAAAGCAATTGGAAGAAGTGTGTTCTACATGGGAATTACTTCGACAAGCTGTATGCATGCTAGCTATCAAGTGTAACAAACACCTGCTAAATTCAAGTTTTCATAAAGGTAAATATTTGCACAATTTTGCATAATGCACCTCATTATATATATGTTCATGAGCAGATAGGCAGGCAGTACAATATTTTACAGCACCTCAATCAGTTTTAGCTCCACTCAGGTTCAAAAGACCTTAATCGTCGCTCTAACAAAGCTAATATCTTGATTATTCATTCACATGTTCGAAGGCATCTTTTATTCTTTTCTTTGAATATTTCAGTACCTCCGAGAAGAATAGAAACTTGCCGGCAGGCCCACATTTTGTGACCTTAATGACAATGCCTATGTACTCTAAAAACCCAATTTGTAAAAACCTCATTGATAAAGCCAATTCTTATGTCAAAACTCAAAACTAAGCAAATATTGGTGGACGTAAAGAATTGGCAAGTGTCATTGAACAAAACTTCCCCCATGGACATTACACCTGTATGACAGGTTAAAACTTTAACAAGTGTCATTGAAAAAGCTTCCCACAAGGATGTTAAACCTGTATGATGGGTCAAAACTTCCCCTTTGTGATACAATACGGTGGTGGCAGTGCTTAGAGATGTGGAGAAAGACATGTTCACTGCAACAAGGGAGCTGCAGTTATCCAAATAACCAAAAACAGTGTCAGTAACACATCACCATTTCCTAGCAGGTCAAACGGGAACGTGATGTATGATTGTGTTTATTTTGGAACTATCACTCACTTAAACTACTTATGGATGTGTGGGTGTAGATGGGTGCATGGGGCTCCAAGCTCCGTACACATTGGTGGGGAGTTATGCTCAAGGGTGTCAGAAGGAAAATCTAACTACAGTACAGAGTATATAAGCTAGTGAATTATACACATAGGTACTTGTATAGAACAGCTTCTAAGTCCTTGATGGATGCCCTTCAGACACTAGATAAACACCATCCATTGCCTACCAACAATGAACATAGCCCCATAATATAATTACTACAAGAAACTAATGTGCCTTGCCTAGATGAACACCATCCTAGATGCAATCCAAACCTGTATATTCCGCACGGTCTGCGGCGGCCTCTGGGCGTGGCTACGTCGCCTCCTTTCCGTGGCCCTCGGATCGCCCGGATCCAGCGGCCAGGAACCCGCCAGCGTCGCGTGGAATTTTGCGAAAAAGCCCTTCCTTTTGTCCATTATTCTGTTCCGCGTCCAGTGAGGTCCCTCCGCTACAGTAACTTCGTTCGTTTTTCTTCCACACAACCCCCCGCGCTTCAAAATATTCCACTACCAAGAAGACGAAATTCCGATTTCGTGGCAGTTTTGCATTTAACCGCCCGCCTGCGCTTTTGCAAAAAGGACCCTCCACCGCTACACCGCCCGCATGCGTCCTTATCCTAACCCCCTCTCTCTCCCCGTCCTTCTCCCTTCTCATCCGCTCGGCCCCCCACCCCCGACGCCGCGCCCTCCCTCGTCCCCGTCGGCCGCCGGCCGCTCTCGGCGCACGCCCGCAACCCGCGCCGTCCCCTCCCGTTTCTCTCCTCCTCCTCCTCCTCCTCCTCTCTCTCTCTCTCTCTCCCCTGTGCTCCCCTCTGAACCCATGCCCGGCCGAAACCCTAACCGGCGGCGCGGTGCACTCCGCCGGCCAGATCTAACTGGCGGCCTGCAGCCTCGCTTTCCCTCTGCACAGATCCGACACGAGATGTGGCAAATCAGGTGCGGCGGAGGCAAATCGAAGAGGGCGGCGCAGGCCCACCCTGGCGGCGGCGCAACCCTCGCCGGCGACACACAGCCCGCTGTATTCCTCGCAATCATCCCAGCAGTCGGCCCCGATCTGCCCCAAGGTTATTTCTTCTTTTTTTTCTATTTTTTTCTAACATGAATTTGTTTGGTGCGTCTGCGGCCTCCGTATCTGCCGGGGATACAGGCTAATTGTTTTGGTGACAGCAAAGTGCAAAACCTTGAGCTCATCTGTTGGGGTATTCATTACGTTTGTTTGCAGATTCGGAAGATGTACCTGGTGGTGAGGAGCCTGGAGCCGAGCGTGAAAGCTAATTTACTTGCAAAGCTGGGGAAGTATGAATCTGACCTCATTATTGTCAAGAGTTGGTCTAGCTGTTCGTCGATTTGATTATCTGCAACACTGGCGCTGGTGTCGGAATCTGTTAGATGCAAATACAAGTACCTAACTGTTGTGTTTTTTGGTTTATGATTTGTTTTCTATATGGATGTATCATGAAAAAAAATATCTGGGTTTCAGGTGAAGGATGACCTGACAAGGTCTACTTGGACAAGTCCAACTGAGGCATTGCTAAAAAGGTTTGTCAGATTCTCATAAATTGTGTAGGGTTTGTGTAACTGAATTTCAGGGTACTTGAAAATAGTTAGTGCCACATAAAGCAGGGTATTGTTGGATTACATGTGCATTTGATGTTTCCCAGTATCTAGATGTGTTGTTCTCTTTTATTTTCTTACATTGCCTGGCTTTAATGCTGTGACATATTTTGGAATCAGAGGGTAGACTGTGTTTGCCTTGTCTGAAATGTTTTATCTGAGTGAATTATTGTCTCTCTGTGTTTCCAAGTTTTGCATAATGATAATTAGATCCATTTTCAGGAATGGAAATCATATATTATTTTCAGTGGGCCCAATCAAACAAAAAGAACCGATGACAATAGATTATATTATTTTCTAACCTTTTATTGCTTGAGATGATTGCCACTCAGTCTGCCTGGGGCTCTTTCATGCTTTCGCTAGATAATTCACCCCCTGTGCTTCATCAATTCCTTTCTTTAGTACCATAACAGCATAGCAAATTGGTTGGCTAGATGAGTATCGTGGAAAAATAATATTCATATTCATTGCATAGAAGAGGTCCATGCTCGTGCTATTCATTGAGCTTGCTGCACATATACTAAGGTCAAGTCTGCTGATCCTACTTGGCCACTTATAAGTTTGGTTAGGGAATATTCCTTGAACTATACTAATGACATTCTGATATAGCTAAACTTTTCTTTATTTAGTCAACAAACAATTTTTCTTATGGTAGTTTATTGTACAATTGTTAAGCTTGATAACACTATATATACTTTGTTTGTATTGAAAGCTCTTTGTTTTTCTCTTACAGTACCAAACAAACAGTCTCCTTTTTTGGTGGACAGTGCACAATTAGTAGTTTTGCTCTGTGATGTTTCTTTGATTTCCTATATTCTCAATTATAGATGTTTTAGCTCATAAATTAAAAGGTTAAATGAAAATACTTTGTTAAGGTGTTAATTTGTGACTATGAACATAAATTTCTTTCATTGCATGCCTTTTATTTGCACTGTATTTCACTATGAATTTTCATCATAAATTAAATTATGTGTCGTGCTTCTTTGAATTTTCTCCTGCCACTTCTCAAATTGGACTATAAGATTACCTCTCATTTTTTTACCACTGCTATTTGACTTAGGTTTCTGGGTTATGCTATTTGACTTAGGTTTCTGGGTTATACGTATTCTTGGAATAATAGATCGACTAGCTATAGGTATATTAAAAAAGATAATACAACATTCTAGAGGTACTTCAAAAGTCACAGAAACATTACCCAAATGACGTCCATGGCTTTTTATATACATTTATTTATAAATTATAAATAAATCATAGCACTATCTTCAAAATTGGCAACCAATTCAGGGATCGAGAGATTCTCTCTTACGGTTCTTCACCATTTTTATTTATTTCTACAGGTTTGTGCCTACCATCACCATTCCTACAAGGGGGGTCTTAGAAGCATGAGAGCAAGGATCCCAACGAGCCCATCCATGCATCTCAATAAATCCGCTCAGGTCTGTTTGTTCGGCTGATAAAATTGCAAGACTTGGCCAGGGTTAATTTTGTAGTGATGGCAATTCTTGTTCTGGGAATTTGCAAATTCAGGACATCAGTGGACTCCCTAAGGATTGGCAGAAAGAGTTTTTGCTGACCAGCTATGGTCGAGCCCCTTTCAATAATGTAAGAATTTTTTTTAGCAACTTATTCGATGCATCTTCAAAAATGCTGAATCTAATGTTTTGTGTTCATACTAGATGTGACAACACTGAACTAGACATTGGGAGAGGGTAGCAATGATGGGGTAAGGTGCAGACATCAATGATGACCTTCCAGATGACATTGGAGGTAACATTTTATTTACAGTTGGCTATCCAGATCACATCACTTTCCCACCAAATAAAAGCATCAGAATCACATCATCTACAAGATAAGCGCAGGAAAATGGCAAGCAGACGGTCTTGCAGCTTGGTAGAGTTGGGAAATCCAAGTACATGATGGACTTCAGGTTACTAACATGGTTGCCTTGTTGGTCATTCACTACTACTTGTATTACCTGAAGCAAAATTTCACCACAGCAAGATGTATTTTTCAGATATCCGCTAACTAGCTACCAGGTGTTCCGCTGAGTAGCTACCGAGTGTTCTGCATTTATCGACTCTGAGCTATGCTGCACCATGTGATATATGCATGCTTAGAAGAAGTGTTTGTTTTCATATCTTGTGTCACGGATGATTTGGGGAAGGGAGTTGGAGGGAGGAACACGGCGAAGATTATACTCAAACGAGGTGGCTGGCCGTGGCCCTGGACCCCGGCGGCGCGTTGGAGCAGCCATGGTGCTCACAACGCACTACAGGGGCAGGACGACGGACAGGTTACAGATCAATCTTTCTTCCCTCCCTCTCCCTAACGAATTGGCTTATATGACACCAATTCCTAACAAACTCTCAAATATCTCTAAACTCTATCTCTAACTTAATTCTCAAGCTAAACAAACCAATCTTATCTCTAACAAACTGCTAACTAATCCAGGCGCCTGTTGCGCCGACTGTAGTACCTATGGTACATGACATCTCTCCCTCCCTGAAGAAGCAGCTCGTCCTCGAGCTGGAACTCTGGAAATTGCTTCTTGAACTCCTCCACATCAACCCATGCTGACTCGGCTGCCGGCGCCCCTTTCCAGCGAACAAGGACTTGCTGTCTGCCCCGAGCTAAGCGGCCTTGGAGCACTGCCTCTGGCTCGACCAGAACTCGGCCATGCTGAATTGGGGGCAGAGGAGGAGTCTGCACTGGTGGCTCTCCATGGAAAGGCTTGAGCAGCCCCACATGGAACACATCATGAATCCTAGCCCCTACCGGTAGCACCAGCCTGTAGGCCACATCCCCAACACGTTCGGAGACCTGAAAGGGACCAAAGAACTTAGGCCCGAGCTTGCTGCGACCCTGCACATGAAGGGATGCCGCTGGATGATGCAGGAGACGCAGCCAAACCCACTGGCCAACTGCAAACTGAACCGGACGGTGGCGTCTGTCATAAAGCGCCTTGTGATGCTGCTGAGCTTGCTCCAGCCGGTCCCTGACCTCCGCCAAAAACTCATCTCTTTCTCTCATGGCTTGGTCCACTGCTGGCAGCCGTGCATCCCCCGGTTCATAAGAACGAATAGACGGGGGAGGACGCCCATAGACAATCTGGAACGGAGAAGTCTTGAGGGACTGCTGGAACGACGAGTTGTAGCAAAACTCTGCCCACGAAAGCCACACCAGCCAATTGCGAGGCCTATCCCCTGTGAGACACCGAAGGTACATGGCGATGATCTTATTGGTTGCCTCTGATTGTCCATCAGCTTGAGGATGAAAAGCCGATGTGAAATGAAGCTTGACGCCTGCCAGCTTGAAGAGCTCACGCCAAAACGCGCTGGTGAACACCGGATCGCGATCACTGACCACAGACGAAGGAATGCCGTGAAGACGCACAATTTCAGCAAAGAATACCCGGGCTACTGAAGTTGCTGTGTAAGGGTGTGCCAACGGAATAAAGTGGGCTGCTTTAGAGAAACGATCCACCACCGTCAAGATCACTGACTTCCCATTCACCTTGGGAAGAGCTTCTACAAAATCCATGGCGACATCCGCCCAGACCGTGGATGGCACCTCCAGTGGCTGCAAGAGACCCCCAGGCTGTAGGTGTTCACTCTTGTTCCGCTGACAGACCGAGCACGCGCGCACCAGATCCTGGACCACCACTCTGTCATTTGGAAAATGGAAATCTGCGCGCAAGCGATGCAAGGTTTTGTGAACCCCTTCATGGCCGGACCCGTGTACTAGCTCCAGAATAGTCTGACGAAGGCTGGATGATGGGGCGACATAGACCCGACCTTTGTACAGAATCAGCCCATCCACCACTGACCATGGCGCCTGCTTTGCTCCCCCTCTGATGGCGTCGCGTAGTGTAGATAGAGCAGCATCCCCATTGATTTCTTGCCGTAGCTCTTCAAACAAAGTGAATCGGGGGGCAGACAGTGCCATGGCCTCCCCAGACTGCTCATCACGACGAGACAACGCGTCGGCGACGACGTTGAGTGCACCCGGCTTGTACTCCACCACGAAATCAAAGCCTAGAAGCTTGCTGGCCCACTGATGCTGAGGGATGGTTGTCAGGCGTTGGTCGAGGAGGAAACGCAAACTCTGATGATCGGTGCGCACCAGAAAACGGCGACCCCACAGGTATGGCCGCCAGTGTCGCACAGCCTGAACAAGCCCGATGAGCTCGCGCTCATAGGCGGCCAGCTTGGCGTGGCGGGGCGCGATGGGCTTGCTGAAGAATGCCACCGGACCTGCGCCCTAATGCAGAACAGCGCCGAAGCCCGAGCTGGAGGCGTCGCACTCGACAATGAAGTCCTTGTCGAAGTCAGGCAGCTGGAGCACCGGTGCGGACGTGAGCGCCTGTTGGAGGTCCCGGAACGCGCGTGCGGCCTCGTCGTTCCACCGGAAACCCTCTTTCTTGAGGAGGGCCGTGAGCGGTGCTGCGATGGCGCCGAAATTCTTGATGAACCGGCGGTAGTAACCGGCCAGTCCCAGGAAGCCACGCACCGCTCGTGCAGACTTGGGGGCCGGCCAGTCGAGCACCGCCTTCACCTTCTGCGCATCCATGGCGACGCCCGTCTCCAAGATCACATGCCCAAGATAGGCCACCGAGGGCTGCCCAAATGCGCACTTGGACCGTTTGAGACACAACTGATGATCCTGTAGAGTGCGGAGGACTGTGCGAACATGGTGGAGGTGATCTGACCAAGAGGAGCTATAAATCAAAATGTCGTCGAAAAATACAAGGACAAACCGGCGCAGGAACGGGAGCAGGACGGTGTTCATCAGAGCTTGGAACGTGGCGGGGGCGTTGGTGAGGCCGAAGGGCATCACCAGGAACTCAAAGAGACCCTGATGAGTGCGGAACGCCGTCTTCTCCACGTCGTCGGGGTGCATCAGCACCTGGTGATAGCCGGAGCGCATGTCCAGCTTAGTGAAGAACCGCGCGCCCCTCAGTTCATCCAGCAACTCCTCAACCACTGGAATTGGAAACTTGTCCTTGATCGTCGCGTCGTTGAGTGCGCGGTAGTCCACGCAGAACCGCCAAGTGCCGTCGTGCTTGCGGATAAGGAGCGCCGGCGACGAGAACGCGGATGAGCTCGGCCGAATGACGCCCAGGCGGAGCATCGCGTCGCACTGGCGCTCTAGTTCGTCTTTCTGGGCATGGGCGTAGCGGTAGGGGCGTACCGCCACGGGGCCTGTGCCCGGCTTCAAACGGATTTGGTGGCACAACTGTCGGCGCGGTGGAAGGCCCTGCGGCTCCTCAAACAGCTTGTCGAACTCCTCGAGCAGGGCATCCATGAGGTCTGTCCCGGCGGCGGACAAGGTGGCCGCAGCAAAACCTGGCGTGGCGTCGACACCCTGCCATAGGATGCGCTTGTCACCGCGCCGGAACGCCATGGTGTGGCGTGCAAAGTCCCACAGGATAGGTCCCAGCGTGCCCAGCCATTGCACGCCGAGGACCATGTCGTATTCGCCGAGGGGAAGGCCGTACAGGTCGATGTCGAACGGCTCCCCGCCGATGTTGACCGTCTGGTTCAGCACGCAGCCCGGCGACGTGAGGCGCTCGCCGTTTGCCACCGCGACAGACAAGCCGGGGCGCGCGCTGAAGGGGATGCCGGCGCGCCGAGCCATGTCCGTGTCGATGAAGTTATGTGATGAGCCGGAGTCAAGTAACGCGACTGCCACGGCATCCCCGACGGAGACGAACACCTTCATGGTCTGGAAGCCCTTGGCGCGGACGCCTGTGACGGCATGTAGGGAGATGCCCGGAACATCCAGGACACCCGAGAGCGCCGCACACTCGATCTCTTCGTCAACTTCTTCCTCGTCATCCACCACCACTTCAAGGATGAAGAGCTTCTTGCATCGATGGCCCAGGACGAACTTCTCGTCACAATTGTAGCATAACCCGTCGGCACGGCGCTGCGACATCTCGGCCGGAGAGAGACGGCGGCGCGGCAGCTGCGCCGACAGAGGCGTGACCTTGCCCGTCCCGGAGGCGGAAGTAGATGAGGAGGCCGGAGCGGGTGCTGTCGACGCGGTCTTTGCTGCGGGGGCAGGCGCCGCCGGGGAGAACGCCGAGCGCCCCCCGCGGCCTTGCCCTGTATCTGCCGGAGCGAGCAGCATCCTCTGCTCGTAGGCGCGAGCGAGCATGATGGCGTCGTCGAGCGATTGGGGGCGGCGGAGCGCGACGTCGGTCTTCAGCGGGTTCACCAGACCCGCCGTGTACATGTGAACCAACTGCAGCTCCGTCAGGTCGGCGTCGCGGCACGCCAGGGCGAGGAATTTGTCGGTGTAGTCCTCGACGGAGCCGACGCGGCGGAGGAGCATGATCTGGCCGACGGGACTGTCGGTCATGGGCGGCCCAAACCGTTGCTGCACCAGTTGGGCAAAGCGGCGCCAGGATGGAGTGCCTGCCGTGAGCTCCAGGCGAGAGTACCACAGCTGGGCGGAGCCGGTGAGATGCATCGCCGCGTACCAGACGCGGCGGCGCTCCGGCGTGTTTTGGCCGCGGAAGGTCTCGCAGCGGTTGAGCCACGGCAACGGGTCCTCCTTGCCGTCGAACGTGGGGAATTCAAGGCGTGCGCGAGGATGGAAGCGGGTGTCGGTGTAGTCGTCTTCCTCGTCGCGGTAGGGGTTCCGCGGCGGTGGCTCGTGGCGGAAGGGCGGCTGCTCCCCTGTTGCGCCTGATTTGGGGGGAGGCTTAGGCGGCGCGTTGCCCGAAGCGCCGGAGTCGTCGCCGTCTTCCGCGACGTGCGCCTTGCCGTCGCGCTGCGCTGATTCGACGCGATACAGCGCCAGATTGAGCGCCTTGACCTGCTCCGTGTTCTCAAAAGCAGAGGACTGGAGCGCGAGGACTTTCTCCGGCAGTGCGGCGAGCTTGGTAGCCACCGGCGCGAGCGGCGCCAGGCGGTCGACCCCTACGGACAGATCGTCGAGCTTGGTGGCCAGGTTGTTGACGGTCGCCGCGAGTTCGCGGAGGCTATCGGCGACAGACTTCGCGTCGTCTCCCATGGGCACGGAACGAGGCGTCTCTGATACCAAGTTGTCACGGATGATTTGGGGAAGGGAGTTGGAGGGAGGAACACGGCGAAGATTATACTCAAACGAGGTGGCTGGCCGTGGCCCTGGACCCCGGCGGCGCCTTGGAGCAGCAATGGTGCTCACAACGCACTACAGGGACAGGACGACGGACAGGTTACAGATCAATCTTTCTTCCCTCCCTCTCCCTAACGAATTGGCTTATATGACACCAATTCCTAACAAACTCTCAAATATCTCTAAACTCTATCTCTAACTTAATTCTCAAGCTAAACAAACCAATCTTATCTCTAACAAACTGCTAACTAATCCAGGCGCCTGTTGCGCCGACTGTAGTACCTATGGTACATGACATCTTGTGTCAGTTAATGATGTACAAATTTTGTTATGGATGCAAGAGATTTGTGGCACTCTACAAACATTTTATAAATGCTTAATTATCCGGTTCATGAATGGACTATCAACTGTTATCTATACATTCTGTGTTTGTTGCAAAAAAAAATTGGCCTATACTTTTTTCCTCATGATGTGTTATTTTCAATGTTGTATGTTACATTCTGAATTAAAGCTCAACTCTTCTTTGGTGGTTCTAGAGAAAGTTTTTTCCATCAAAACTTGACAAACTTGTTATTTTCAATGCTATTGTATGTTACATTTTGAATTAAAGCTCAACTCTTCTTTGGTGGTTTTAGAGACAGTTTTTTCTATCAAAACTTGGCAAACTTGTGACTCAAAAATGGAATGATCATAGTGGCATGCCGGAGGTGTGCCCCAGACTCTAGTTATGTGTATTACATAACTTAAACCTTAAGATAGAACAGTGCAACTATGGTTTGAGCTTGACAACCTAAAGCACTAGATGAGTTATCGTGAGTCATGAGGTATTTACATGCACTCAATCAAGTTCGCGAACAGATGAGCTCAGGTTCATTGAGTAAGCTTCCAGGTGATGTAAATATTGTCAAGGCCATACTATTTCAGTGCTTATTGGTTTCATCATCTAAGAAAGAGAAGCGTTACTTTAAATAGAAAAAATATGAACTAATGTTCTGACATGAACAAATAAGAAATATAGTGTGTTCAAATTATATTAAACATCATTAATTAGACCAACCAACAATATACAGTTCCCAACAACAATTTGTGGACAAAACAAACCATATGGATATGCAACATAAATAACTGGTAGCTAAATATGACCGATTTTATAGACAACCATGGAAAATCACCTATACTTCTTACTAGTACGGATTCTACTTTCTTTCAATCTAAATTTCCCTGTAAACGTTCAATCTACATTTCCTTGCAAACATACCAAATAAAAGAAGCACATACAATTTAAAGGAACTAAACTTACCACAACTTTAGACTCAAAAGGGTGCTCATCCTCCAAATGGGTACAAAGAGATGTAATGTCATGATCTTCATAGCAATAAGGGCATGGGAAGTCCGAGCGTCCCTCGTCCTCAGGTTCAATATCATCATAACCAAACCGCTCTGCAAATGTAATATTTATCAATATAAACAAAAGTATTTTTTTCTCAAACACGCAGGAGAGCTACATATCACTATATTAAGAAGAAAGAAGAGTGTAGCACCCAGACACCAGTACAGAGTTTTCTTTTTTTCCGAGGAAAAAACAGGAAAAAAACCAGGAAAACTAATAAAAAAGTTTAACATAAAGTACAACAAGAAAAATAAAAAAGAAGATCACATCTTATTTTTCGATAAAAATCATTCTGGATTAAACTTTCATCTCAAAGGATTGGAAGAATCGATGCTAAGAACTTAAATGTACAACAGAGTTTAGGATTCTGCAGTTCTATTCAATCACTAATTCAACAGAATGGTATCTGAGTTTTGTGTCGAAGTGTCATAGACGCAGTTCTCTGAAATATATCATGTAGATTTATTGCACACTTTTTTCAGATTTAACCTTGTTATCCCATCTCTCGATTGCTGAGAGCTATGACAACCAAACTTTGCATTTCATACAAATCTTGTATTACAAGGATTGTAACATTTCACATAGCAAGAAATTTAGTTCGAACTTGACCTTTTAGATAAATGTAATAATTCTCGCATAAAGAAGGAGAGTTAAAATGCTGAACGAGAAATTTATTTATGAGCTTAATTTTTCGACCGTAGAAGTCAAGATATCCAAAATCTTCTTCATGTTTCCCGTCGCTACGCCCCCAAATTAACAGAAATGGTAGGAACTGAGACGCATTTCTGCTGCAAATCGAACCTTTCTTAGGTGGTCAGCGCGTAAATAAAACAAAACCCGCTCAAATTAATAGCTATTAACCGGTCAGGACGGTTCCGATCCCTCAAGAGGGGAATCGAGATCCAACAGAGAAGCCGCTCCAACGGTGCAGCCCAATATGGAAAATTTTGCCCCGCCGGAACAATCGCCAAGGTCTTTTCTATGCCGGATGAAGACACAAGGAGGTACCGTGATGGGACACCGGGGTGGCGTGCTGGCGCTGCGCGCGCTGCAGGGCGAACTGCCGTTTGGCGGCCATGAGGCGCGAGATCCAGAGGTCGGAATCCATGGTGGCTGCAGGCTCTCCCTCCTGGCCTCTCCGACCCCTTCCCTCTCTCTTCCTCCCTCAATAGCGGTGGACGGCAGGCACCAGCAACTAAAATTAATAATTCGCAAAAAAAAAGCAACTAAAATTAATAAAAAAATATTTGACGGTGATTTCTCCTGTTTTTACGTACGAAGGCAGAAGGCTGTTCGTTTGTTGGTAATGAAAGGGAAGAGCATTGTACATGAAAAAATGATATTTTTTTTACAAAGAACAATTCTAAATTATCGATTCTACATTTTTCTACTACAGGAATTTTGTGGTATGTTACTTACAAAGACATGATATTAACCACAGAAAATCGATTAAAAACATAAATATATGATCTAGTGGATGGTGACATAACGTACAGTGGATGGTGACGTGAAATGTTTGCATGTTAAGAGAAATCTATCCATGCTACTCACAAAGACATGATATTAGTCACAGAAAATCGGTTGAAGACATAAATATATGATCTAGTTGATTGTGATATGGCATAGTGGATAGTGATGTGAAATGTTTGCATTTTGAGAGAAATCTATTCATGATTTGTAGTGAGTTTCATTTATATAGGGAGGCTCGTAGAGCCGTGGTTGTTGGGACCACGCGTAAGAAAATAGAACCAACATAGTTGTTTATTTTAAAACAGTTAAATGTATCATTAGTATAGGAACTTGACCAACAAATACACTTAGGTACATCTGAAAGGACATTGATGTCGTCTAGAAGGGGTGAATAGGTGTGACGACCAACTTAAACTTTTCTTCTCCGAAAACTTGAGCTGTCAGTGTCCACCGGTCAGACCGGTGGTGATGACCAGTCAGACCGGTCAGTGACTATGCTTCACAAGAGGCACCGGTCAGACCGTTGCATTACACTGGTCAGACCGGTGTAGCACAGAGCACCTGCAAAAATAGTTTCAAGCTCCTCTTGACTTCCAGACAAACCAAACTTGGTGAGTGGCTTGGTGGATGATCACACACAGGGTAATGATCCCTGCACACACAAATAGCACACCCAAGTAGATCGAAGCGGAAGCAAATCAAATATGCTAGAAATCAACTTAGAGAATCAAACCACAATGAGATGCAAGGATTTGTTTCCCGAAGTTCACCTCCCACTAAGGAAAGGCTACGTCTCCGTTGAGGAGTTTGTAAGGGAACTTTCCCACAACAAGCCGAGTCTCTTTCAACCACTTTTCTTATTTCCACTAAGGCGATCATTTTGACGAAGAGGCAAGATCACAGCCCTCACAAACTTGCCGCTACTCACCACAACCTTGGGAGCTAGCCGGCGACGCCTAGCCGTCTAGTAGGCAAACCTTCAAGAGTAACAAATGCTTCAATGCTTGTAGACACGAAATTGAAGTGCTCAAACTATGGGAATACTCTTGTTAGCTCACAAAAAATCTCTTGAGCTTACTCTCTCAACCCAACACAAAGATATAGTTTGAATTCACAAATCTCACAAAGAGAGGTTGGAGAGAGCCAATAAGGCTTAGGGCTTGCAAAGAATGGCTTAGGAGCTCAGCAAAGTCACCAAGAACAGCAACCCTCCATTGTAGGAGGTATTTATATCCCTCAAAGCAGAAAACTAGTCGTTAGCTGTCGGGCGGCACCAGTCAGACCGGTGCCCTACACCGGTCAGACCGGTATTCGAAAAACTAGTCGTTGGGCTAGCGTCACTGGTCAGACTGGTCAGGCCCGAGACACCCCCAAAACCCTTTGTTTCACTCCAACACTTCACCAAAGAGATGAAGTGGCTCAGGTTAGGTTAGGTGGGTTAGTTAGCACACTCTTAGGCTCTCAAGGCTAATTCTCACTTAGGTCAACTAATGAGCACTTTGACTTTGGTCAACTCGCTAATGTTGCATCCCTATTATTAGTACGGTATACCTATATTCAAGATTAAATAAAAACACTGTGACAACCTCTTGAGCTTGAATGTCTTCAATCTTTCCATACTTGAACAATTTCCACTCGAGGGCTTTCAGCTTGGCCTATGTCTTGAGCACGTCCATAATTGAGCTAGTGACTTAGGATCTTTCCACTTAGCATAAGAATGCACACTTGGATCCACAAGTCACTACATATTGCCAATCATAACATGTAGATGAGTTGCATTGCTTCCCTTAGTTAATGCTTGGATATGATACTTCGAGACCACACGGATACTAGAACTTCAACTTAGCAAAACACTAATGGCTGCTTAGCTACGGTCCCAAGGATTGCTTAGTCCCTCACCCTAATCATCTCGGTTGATCTCTTCATCACGTACTCAATCCACGTTGAGTTTCACTTTGCTTCATCCATGATTAATCTCCACTTGAAAACCCGCTTCAAATGCTTGTTTTTGATTGACAACGAATATGCAAGCTCCAATTAAGGATCATAAAGTCTATACTCATCCTTGTGTCCTCTTTCAATTACCACATGAAGCCTTGCATTTAACTTAGAGAGAATTACCATCTTCTCTTTCTATGATCCTTTGTACTTTAATCAAGCCACCATATTTACCGGAGACCATGAATTGACCTTCTCAAAATATCCCTAATATTTATCTTCCTTTATTGTTTGATATTTGTCAATATACCTTAGGATCACTCATATATTTGTCTTCTCCAATGTGAGCCATATAATATCCATTCACCAATAAATATTACAACAATAACTCATGAATATATAAATAAAACTTGCTCACAATCTTAGACAAATATGTTAGACATTTAATCGCTTTGTCATTCAATTCACCAAAATCTACTTAGGGGCCTAGATGCACTTTCAGTCTCCCCTTTTTAGTGATTGATGACAACTTGATTAAATCTTACAAATAAATCATTAAAGCGCATTTAGATTCTTAGATATAGCTAGAGCTCCCCCTTAATTTGTGCTTTGAGTGGAATTTCCAAAATTTTGGCCTCAAATGCCAATAGCACAAATTTGGGAGAAAACGCATGAGAGCTCCCCCTATATCTTAAAATCAGTAGAGTACAACATGTGTGTGTGACAAATAAAAATATGTTCTGTATGACAAGCTATGCATAAAGAAAAGAACATGTGTGCTGGCTGGATGACACCGATCAGACCGGTGCCCCTGACCGGTCAGACCGCCCTTGACCGGTTAGACCGGTCAGGTCCAGCCAGTACACAAATTGGGCGACACCGGTCAGACCGGTCAGGTCCAATCAGAGCACAAAGAGAAAAAGTCCGTGCTATCTGGGCCAAGGTGATCAGGTCGGGGTTGCAAGCCGGTTTAGATCAATTTGCTCTATTTAACCAACACAAACAATACATTACACAAAGATATGCATCACAACTTGACATAAATGTAACTTAGGTTACATAAATAGGTCCAACACACATAAAAGCACTCATACAATGTTCTCAAGTCCACAAAGATAAAGTTCTAGCTTTATTACATGGTTGCTCTCATCACCCAACAGGCACCAGTCAGACCGGTGACCCACAGACAGCTACACTAAGTCTGAAATGTGAAGCTTTTAATCCCAATCTTCTCCCCTTTGTCATCAAACATCCAAGAAGGTCTGGAGAAGGTGTAGTCGTCGATCACTATCCCTGAGAGCCGTCTCCTGGGTGAGAGCCCCCTCCTATTTGAGAAAAGTCAAATATCCAATGCATAGGAGAGTTTAGATAGATAGACTCAGAGATAGTGATTTCAGAGAAATGGGTTAGAGGAGCGTCATCCCTACCATAGTAATATGGGTTATACCCAAAGATCTCCGCGGAGAAGTGAGCTCCCCAATCTTGCTCGGGAGGTGGAGGTGGTTGTTCCATGAAGTGAGAAGAACCTGCAACATCCGGATGAGGGGGTACTACTGGTGGTGGTGGTGGAGGAGGAGCCGATGATGAAGAGTCTTGTTCTTGCTGGAACTCGAAGAACAAGGGCCCATACTCGTTTAGCATGCCGGAGTTGGCCCATCCTCTCATTCTATCCTCAAATGAAGGTATCTCAACCTGTAGTGGTTTCGGAGTGGGAGTAGAGCGTGGAGGTTGGAAACCCTGAGCATTGTGCAACAACTTCATTGTGTCTCGCATTTGCTTGTTCGCCCTCCTAGACCGTTGCTGCTCAACTTCTATGTCATGTTTACTCCTGCACATGCCAAATATGAAGTTTAAGAACTTCTTCAGAGGAGATGTGGACCTGCGAGGCCTGTTCTGCTCCCAGCCACCCTACCGGTCAGACCGATGCTCACTACCGGTCAGACCGGTGATGGCCTGAGGGCCTGTCTGCTACTGATCCTGCTGTGTAGCCCCTTCCTCAAAGATTTCTTGCTCATGGGCAGCTGCTTCATCTGCTCTAGGTGATGGAAGCCTTGTTTTCTTACTTGGATTGAGCCTCAACGGCTTATGCTTCACACCTTCTGGAAACTCCGTCTTTGCAACTTTTTCAACCATATACATAATGAAAGGACTATAGCTGCAAATTTTCTTGGGGTCCTCGGACAGGTGTTTGATCTCTTGCCAAATGAAGTCCCCAACACTGAACTCCAGAGCTCCCAGCCTCAAAGAAACCATCATATTTTTCTGAAACTTGGTGACCTCAGAGGGATTCCCATCTCAAGGTGTGATAGACACCCTAAGGAGCCTATTTAGTGCAGCGTAGTATGTATAGAGATTTTTCACCTTTCCATAAAAAACATAGTCACCTCTAGGGTACATGAAGTGCATGCCATCCTTATCAAGCTCACCCTCATCATGAAGCTTCCTTAGATCCTTATTGCCCTCCATGATCCTAAAGCACCTCAAGAACCTAGGGAAGGTGATGGAATACTTCTGTCCATTGGTCATCCAAGTCATAGCTCTTTCACCACCTATATGTCCAAAATGCATTGTAGCATAGAATTGAGCTATTATCTCCTTGTTCCAATCATGTCGGAAGCCCATAAGATGTTTGACCCTTTGTCTTTCACAATTGCTAATCACTTCATTGAATATTGGGTCATCCTTCCTAGCCATATGCTCCCAATCCACATATTAGGCCTTGTGTGTGATTTTGGGCTTTTTGATGATCACGGTAGTGTAGTAGTCTTGCTGAAACTTTGCCCAAAACCTAGGATCGGATGCGGTCCTTGCCTCATCATATGGATTCTTGTCTCTCAACTTCTTTAGGGCTTTGGTCATGCCCGAGCCATGGTACTTTACTGGTCTGTCAGGATAAATATAGTTAGGTGGCATGATCCTCAGTCTACCCTGATCATCATTATCCTCATCCATGACATCCACATCCTCTTCTTCTTCCTCATCCTCCTTAGCATGCCTGCACGGTGCACACACCAAATCCTTTTCAAACCTCAAGCGAGGCAATCCTTGGACCAAGTTGAGTCCACTCAAGTGTGACAACAAGTCAAAACTCAAGTCACCCGACCTCCTATGCCACTTCCACAACTTACGCGAAGAACCAGCCACAAAACACCTCGAAACACCCGAACTCTGAGAGAAATCCGCTCGAAATATTTGACCCTCGGGGACGACCACACAAACAAGGTCACCTCGAGCATCAAGTATTCGAGAACTAGCAGACTTAAACAACACCTCAAAACCTTCTTCAAGAAGTTGGGAAACAGAGAGCAAATTAAAATCCAACGACTTGATCAAGGCAACTCGCTTCAGCACCACTTTGTCACTTACCCTTACTTCACCTTCCGCGAGTACACGCCCTCGCCCATTGTCCCCAAAGGTGATGTATGTCCTGGACACCACTTGGGTGAGGCTGGAGAACCACCCTCGATCTCCGGTCATGTGCCTCGAGCAAACAGAGTCGATCCACCAAACGTTCCCCTAGCCTCCCACCTGAAAACAAAAAAATGAGCACGTGAATGAGCAAACGACTCAACACTGGGGTTAGTACCAAAAGAGTAAAACTAGTGCTGATCCATCTGCTCCAAAGTGGGGTTAGCACAATCCATCCTAGTATTCCTACCAAAGTGTGCATCAAACCTACCACGGGTATCAAACCTCGGACCCATCCTACCATCTCTACCTGTACTAAAACCACCAAAGGGAAACCACTCCTGTCTCGCTGGAGGAGCACGAAAGCCACGAAATGAAGACCGTGGACCGTAGCTCCTCTCCAACTCAAAACTACGACTTCTCCGATCCTTATAATGAGCACGAGGTGGAGAACGTCTGGCAAACTCAACACCACCAGACACACCATACCTACCACGTGTACCACAACCAAAAGAACTGAACCGAGCATCGCCATGACCACGAAAATCAAATTGGTCAGTGCCCAGACCTGCACCGGTCTGACCGGTCCCCCTGACCGGTCTGACCAGTGGTGCACTGCTAGCAGCACCACCTGGCATTCTTCGATCTCCCCAAGTCGGAACTATCCTCACAATGGCCTTAGCCCTGGGCATTTGCATACGAGGCTCAGGTACACCATTAGAAGAGTAATACCTGTCCTTGTTAGCCCACTCCTTAGTCATTCTCTCCTCACGCTTCCTCTTGAAGCAAAACTCACCCTTGTGACCATCTCTCCCACAATAGTCACAATGAAACCGTATGAGCTTAGGTTTAGGCTTGGGTTGGGGCTGCTCACTTGGTTTCTCCTCACTCGGCTTCTCTTTTGGTTTCTCCTCACTAGGCTTTTCTCCCTTTTTCCCCAAAGAATGCGTTCCCTAAGTCACTCTTGAACTTGATGGGTTTTTGGAAATCATTTGTTTGGGGAGGAAACACTGGTGGATCTGGGGTTGTGTCTAGTCAGTTTCTTAGTGGGTTTGGCTTAGGAGCATAGGTATTTTTGTGAAAAATTTTTGGTGGAGCTTGGATATCACCAATCTTCTCTCCTCCCTCACCACTGCACTCTCCAATCTTATCCGACCCAAGCGCTTACCCATCATAGCTCTTGTATGCCTCTATCATCATCCTACGCTGTGGTTCATGACCCGACAACCAACCCATCATCTTTCTCAACTCATCATTTTCATCCTGCAAGCGATCAACATAATGTGCAAGTTCCAAGTTCTTTACAGCTTGCAATTCACAAGTAGAGCAGGAAGTAGGAATAGGAGCTTTCAATTTAGCTTCAAGCGAAACAATGTAATCACGAGACTCATCAAGCTTTCCATGCAAAATAGGGCAAGAAGTGCAAGTACCTAGCAAAGCAGGTCTAGACTTAAGCTCAGCCACTTCAACCCTAAGCACATCTAGTTCCTCACATTTGGAGGCATGCTTTTCCTTAAGAGCAGTAAGATCAGCTAGGAACACAGAGCAATCAGCACAATCAACCTCATCAGAAACAACAGGTGAAGCCTTAAGCGAATCAATTTCAAGTTTAACATCCAGGTTTTGTGTTTCTAATTCAGCCACTCTAGTCCTAGCATCCTCAAGCGAGGCCCTAAGCTCCTTTCTCATCTTCTTAGCCTCTCTAAGCATGTCATCACGATTATCAAGCAATTTTCCTAGCTCCTCATTCTCTTGGTGCAAGAAGGAAAGCTCGTCATGTACCTCATCCTCGGAGTCGGAGTCCGAGTCGTCCTTCTGGCTCTTCTTGCTGCCGGAGCTGTGTGCCATGCCGCAGAAGCCGTCACGCGCGAAGCAGCTCAGCCTGCTCAGGTTCTTGGATCCCTTCTTGCTCTTGCGCCGATCACCTTCGTCTTCACTGCTACTCGAGCTCGAGGTAGATTAGGCGGAGCTGGAGTCGACGTCACTTGCTCCGACCATCGCTCGGGCCTTCTTGCCGTGGCCATCCTTTTTTCTCGATCGTCGCTCGTCCTTGTGCTTGTGCTTCTGATCGCGCCTCGACCAGTACTTGCTCTCCGTCTTCGACCGGTGCTTGTAGTTGTCCTTGTTCTCCATCTTCTCGGGGCAGTCGGTGACGAAGTGTCCTGGCTTGCCGCACTGAAAGCACGTCCTCGTGTTCCTCCTTGTGTTCACCTGGTTCTCGTGCATCCTCTTGAACCTCCTGGTCAGCAATGCCAGCTCGTCCTCTCCAAGCACGTCGAACTCCTCATCTGGCAAAGACATCAAAGAGGACAAAGAGTACATCCTGGTGGATGGGTTAGCGTTAGACTTTGCACCTGAGCCACCGATGAGGGCGAGACTATGAGAGTCAGTCGGGCCCTCAAGCTTGGCTGTCACACCCCGGTCCACCTCAGCCGAATTGAGCTTCGAGAACAGCTCGTCTACTGACAGAGTCTCATACTTGTCCGACTCTAGAATGGCCTCGACCTTTCCGCCCAAATCGTATGATCCAACAAGTGGAAGAGCTTCACGGCTCTCTCATGATCATCGTACGAGAGCATGGTCACATTGGCCCTCATGTTGTTCACAATTACCGTGAACCGCTGGAACATCATATCGATGGACTCACCGAGGAGATGAGTGAAGTTCTCATACTCTCTCTGGTAAGTCGCAAACAACCGAGCCTGAACCTGACTGTTTCCAGCGTGAGCGTTCTTCAGCACCTCCCAAAATCCTACAAGCTAAGTCCTCTTTCTGAACCCGATCGAATTTGGACTGACACAGAGAACGAAACAAGTAGTCGACCGCCTTGTTGTTGGCGTCGTGCATGTCCCTCGATCCCGGAGCAAGAAAGTTAATCGGATGAACATAAGTTGTGTTCACCGTAACGTCCCAAAGGATCTGACCCTTACCGCGGAGGAAAGCTGCCATCCGCCTCTGCCACATCTAGTAGTTTTTGTCATCGAAGTGCAGAGGACCCGATCCCCGTTCCTGGTACGCCATCTTTGGATCTTAGACTGGTTAGACTCCCGAAAGAGCCGTAACCGGCTCTGATACCACTTGAAGGACCGAATTGGTGACCAGAGAGGGGGGGAGTGAATGGGAGCCGATAAAAATTCTTCTCGAAGGAGATGGATTCTCCAACAAGACGAACACGGTTTGGCCAAAACACTTCTCCGACTCAACTACCCAAGTTGGTCAAGACCACGTAGCCACTGGAGTGCTACTGATCCTAAGAACCAACAACTCAACCAACCGAAAGACTCACTCCAAACACGCAGCGGAAAACTGCACAACCTGCTGTCTGTGCCACACCGGTCAGACCGATGGCACCGGTCAGACCGGTGGACTCTACCGGTCAGGCCAGTGGCAATAGCAGATGCACAGCAAAATTCCAGGAAGCCTCAGTGACTTCTTTAGGCCCTGGAACAAAAACACCTCCAAAAGTCAAACTGAAAGTGATGAAGAAACTCCACAAAACTAAGCAAAACTCCTTGAAACCTGCCAAGAACTGACCAGCAGCACCACATCCCAAAGCCACACGGACCAGGCAGTTCACCCGAGGCAAATCCCACAAGGACCTTGCACCGGTCAGACCGGTCACATGCACCGGTCAGACCGGTCAGGCCTGGGCAGCTCGGGATGAACAGCGAGCTGTGGGTCAAACCCTCCGAAACCAAATCCCGATCTCCCGATTCGCTCCACGGATTCGCATAAGACTTTGGGGATACTAGGAGTACCTCATGGGCATCCCATAGCTACGATTTTGTCCACCAATACTCATTGAATCAAGAGGAATCGAGAGATTTTCACGAAGAACACCACTTTCCCGAAACCTAAGAAAACCCTAAAATCGAGCACCTTTACTCACGGATTTGGGAGGGGAATCACAAGGAAAAGAACCACGAAGGGTTCATGCATACATCCCCTACCAAATCAAAAAGAGAAAGGCCTCGAAACTTCCACAACAAAATCACCAAGAAAAGACTCCGAAAATCACCAAAAAGGGAAAACGGGAAAGACGCAATTAAGCTTTGAGGAACCACGCCGAATCATCTACACATACCATGAAGGTTCATACAAGGTCTAGCTTCCCACCCGATCATCCATCCCTCTCTAAGGATCTCACCAAGAAGCTCTCAAGCTAGTCCTAAAAATCCTAAGGAAAATAGGAAGGGAAAATAGCAAAAGTAAATGAGCTAGGGTTCCAAGAGATGGCTGCCATCCTCTCACCACTTGGGTTATATGGAGGCAACCGAAAGATGAAACTTCCCCTATTACATTAAGCTAAGATACATGCCCCCGAAGGGCTTTTTGGGAAACTTTGTCGCAGCACCATCGGACGGATGCCCAGCGACCGCAAACTTGCTTAGCCTCGACGCAAGCCTTGCGATCCCGACGCGTGTCCTCCGCTTCGAAGACTCCGGAAGCCGTCGTTGCACACCGGTCAGACCGGCCCGATGCTGCTGCACCTCCATCTTCGGTCTTGGCTTTGTGGATCAACCAAAGAGCCTAGTGGTTTTCAGGTGAACCACTGGAAACCCCGCGAACTCGATGTAGCCTTCGCCAATCACCGCTCATGACTCGGCTCCCACGAAGTCCCAGCTCAACCTTCGTCTTGTTGTTCTTGCCACCATGCGGCCCGCACTTGACCCCGCTGGCCACCGGGTCCCTCGAACCAAGCCTACTTGTCTTCTCCACACCTGGAGGCCTCACCAGCAACGACCTTTCGCCCTTGTTCTTCACCTGCACCAACACTAGTCAAGCCGCAACCTGCGCCTGCAATACTTAACCAAGAGTCAGTCCACACAACGTTGTCAATCACTCATCACACCAGGGAGCGATAATCCATCTGTCCTCGAACCACACAGGCTCTCAATCTCCCCCTTGATGAGTGCATTGACAACACACACATTTGGTAACCAAAGAGAAAAGGAAAAGAAAAGAAACGACTAAAAAAAACTCCAACAAGCGATCGAAAGCCAACCAAAGGCAAAAGAGCAAGATCACTTGAGAGAAGAAAATCTCGGTCTCCTTAGGTAAGGGCAATGACTCGACACAACCGAGACAAAAGCAAGCTCAAGCAAAGAGCATAAACCACCAAAGCAAAGCTCGACAACCACAAAGAGCTCCCCCTGCACACATGCAAACTCCCCCTGAACCAATGCAACTCCCCCTGGACAAATGCATGCAAACCTCTTCACAAAATAGAGCAGCTGCACCAGCCTTGCTCTGACCGGTCAGACTAGTCCCCTGCACCAGTCAGACCGGTGCCCAACATCTGCACAGGTCCTGACCTACACCGGTAAGACCGGTGACCTCCACCGGTCAGGCCGATGGCCACCTGGGAACTGCAAGATCCCAAAAATGGCTCGAAACCACTCGGAAACTTTCTAAATGCATTTAGAAGGCCAAAACATGCTCAAACTTCTCCCCCTTGTTGACAATGCATGAATCAAGCCAAAATTAGGAAAAATTCAACCGAGAGCTTCTCAAATTGACAAAATTCAACATAGAGTGCTACACATATCCAAATGAGTAAGTTAGATACTCTATATCTTCGTATGGACATAAACTACAAGATCACCAAGTTTCACAACCATTGGGCAAAGCTAAGATAGAATTGAGCATTTTTGCGAAAATTTACCCTCTCATGAGCAAAGTCCTAAACATGAGTAAAACATGTCAAAATGGCAAAGCCACACAAACTTCATGCTAGGACAACCATTCTAAGCATAAGATCATCATAAACACCCAAAAGCATCTCATGTCATGTCAAAGCCACCGAGCCATGTGCTTACTTCTATATATGAGACTTCTCATTGGTAAGCAACTTGCAACGGTTTAGCACCCAAAAGCAAGTAAATTAAGCACATATGACATGGGATTACATTTTCCAAGCAAATTACATTTCATTTTCAGATTCATATTTGGTACATGAAATGTCTTTGCGACAAAAAGGAACTTATGCCCCTCCACAAGATAAAGCATGCGGGCTAAACATTCATGATGACAAATGAGCCTTTGGCCCCATATGCTCAAAATAAGCTATCCAAGCACAAATTAAGTATAGAAATGCCACTAAAACATGTCATGATCATATAAAAGCATTTACCCACAAGAGAGCATACATGTGACATTTTCCAAAAAGCATAGCTATCAACCATGGATATAAAACAAGATCATCAAGAGCTAAGCCACACTAAGCCATATCATACCAAATTAGCTCACAAGATCATATATAGAACATCATGGTGAACTATGTATATAGGAGAAGCTTTTCCTACAAAATGCATATGATACAAAATGCATACAACCTAAGATACAAAGATGCCTATACATCATGTTACATATGCAATGCAAAATGCAAGAAATGCACAAAGGAAACTATACATATGCTACACAAGGAGCTCCCACCACCAACTCAAGAAACTAAACACACACCAAGTTCTCCCCGCAAACGAGTGAAAGTTGCTTGATCTAGGGGCTTGGTGAAAATATCCGCTAGTTGGTTTTGTGTGGGCACATGGATCAAAGCGATTTTCCCTTTCTCAAAATTGTCCCTCAGAAAATGGTATCTCACTTCTATATGCTTGGTTTTGGAATGAAGCACTGGGTTCTTTGCTACACTAATGGCACTCGTGCTATCACAAAGAAGTGGAACCTGGGTATACTCCTCACCAAAGTCAGTCATGGTGTATGTGATCCAAAGGAGCTGAGAGCAACAACTAGCTGCGGCAACATATTCGGCTTCGGTTGTAGATTGAGCAACACTCGATTGTTTGCGGGAAGACCAAGACACCAAAGAAGAACCCAAGAACTGACAAGTCCCAGAAGTGGACTTCCTATCCAACCGACACCCGGCAAAATCCGCGTCTGAAAAACCGTGAAGCTCCAAAGAAGAAGACACGGAGTACCAAAGGCCGAAGTCGGGAGTGTATCGCAAATACCTGAAGATGCGCTTGACTGCTTGCCAATGCGAAGTCCTTGGAGACGCTTGAAAACGAGCGCATAGACATACCGAGAATTGGATGTCTGGCCTCGTCGCCGTCAGGTACAGGAGAGAGTCGATCATGCTCCGGTACTCCTTCTGGTCCACGTGTTCACCATCCTCGTCCGCATCAAGGGCTGTAGTCGTACTCATCGGTGTCGTCATGGCCTTGGAGTCCTCCATCTTGAACTTCCTCACAATGTCCTTGGTGTACTTGGCTTGGTGTACAAACTTTCCTTCCTTTGATTGCTTGATCTGGAGCCTGAGGAAGAACTGCAACTCACCCATCATGCTCATCTCGAATTCCCTGCTCATGTCTTCTGCAAACCTAGCAACCAAAGAGTTAGACGAGCCACCAAAGACAATATCATCCACATACACCTGCACAATTAGGATCTCTTTGCCCTGCCTGAGGAGAAACAAGGTCTGATCTACCTTCCCCATCTCAAAGCCTCTCTCAAAGAGGAACCCTCTCAACCTTCCATACCAAGCTCTAGGCGTCTGCTTCAGCCCATACAGCGCCTTCCTCAACTTGTACACCCTGTGGGGGTACATCTCACTCTCAAACCCCGGTGGTTGCCTCACGAACACTTCTTCCTCCAAAACACCGTTCAGGAAAGCACTCTTCACGTCCATTTGGTACAATTTGAACCCTTTAGCCACGGAAAAGGCTAGAAGGATCCTAATCGCCTCCAAACGGGCTACGGGGGCAAAGGTCTCCTCGTAGTCGATCCCATCTTTTTGTGTGTACCCCTGAGCAACCAGCCTCGACTTATTTCTCACTACTTCACCTTTCTCTCCCTCTTTATTTTTCCACACCCATTTTTCCCAATCGGCTTACACCCTGGTAGAGGCTCCACTAACTCCCAAACTTGGTTCCTCTCAAAATTCTCCAACTCATGCATAGAATTAACCCAATTGTGATCAGATAGCGCATGTCCAATGTCTTTGGGCTCAAAAGTAGCAACAAAAGCAGCATGGGCAAAGTGAGAGTCATTTCGAAACCTCGACCGTCTAGTTCGTTCGTTGATGTCCCGATGATCGTTGAAGCTGGGTGATCCACTTGTACTCGCCGGGGAGCTTCTCGCCTCGAAGCCACCTCCCCCTCAGCTGCAGCTTCCTCTCGATCTCGGCACGTCGTCGTAGGTGTGGGAGAAGGCCCGTCCTCGATCGTAGTCGAAGTAGTATGTACATGCTCAGCCGCGGGCGCCACACTACCATCTTCCTCATCTCCTTGCTGCTCGACCTCATCCTCGAAAATCTCCTCGCCAAGTTTCTCGTCACCTGCACACTCAAAAATAAGCGAAATACGTGGCCGTGTCTCGTCGAAGGTAACCTCGCAAGTCTCCACGATTTGGTTAGTTTCAAGATTGAGCACTCGAAAGGCTCTAGAATGAGACGCGTAACTAAAGAAAATGCCATCGACAAACCTAGCCTCGAACTTGTCCAACTTCTTCCCTTTCTTAAGAATGAAGTATTTGCAGCCAAAGACGTGAAAGTGACTCACCTTGGGGGTTCTACCGTGCATCAACTCGTAGCAAGTTCTCTTCTTATGGACTCTGAGGTAAATCCTGTTCGACAGATAGCACGCGGTATTGACTGCCTCACCCTAGAACCTTCTCGGAGTCCTATGCTCATCGAGCATCGTTCGAGCCATCTCACACAGGGTTCTATTTTTCCTTTCCACCACGCCATTCTGGGGAGGCGTATACGGACTAGAGAACTGGTGTTCAAGACCCAAGTCATGGCAAAAGGTTTCGAAGTGAGAGTTTTTAAATTCCGAGCCATTGTCACTACGGATTGCTCGTATGGCATCTCCGTGCCTCTCGTTCTTTAACCTCAAGACAAGAACTCGAACAAAACCAAACGTCTCCCCTTTCTCCTCCAAGAAGAAAACCCAAACATACCGAGAGTAGTCGTCCACCACAACCAGGACGTACCACTTCCCACCCACAGATCACACACGAGCTGGGCCAACAAGGTCCATATGGAGCAGCTCGCATGGACGCTCCGTCATCACATCGGTGAGGGGTGGATGGGAAGCAACTACCATCTTAGCATGCCTACACGGCGCACAGACCAAATCCTTTTCAAACCTCAAGCGGGGCAATCCTCGGACCAAGTTGAGTCCACTCAAGCGTGACAACAAGTCAAAACACAAGTGCCCCAACCTCCTATGCCACTTCCACAACTCACCCGAAGAACCAGCCACAAAACACCTCAAAACACCCGAACTCTGAGAGAAATCCGCTCGAAATATTTGACCCTCGGGGACGGCCACACAAACAAGGTCACCTCGAGCATCAAGTATCCGAGAACCACCAGACTTTAACAAGACCTCAAAACCTTCTTCAAGAAGTTGGGAAACAGAGAGCAAATTAAAACCCAATGACTTGACCAAGGCAACCTGCTTCAGCACCATTTTCTCACTTACCCTCACTTCACCTTCCGCAAGTACACGCCCTCGCCCATTGTCTCCAAAGGTGATGTATGTCCTGGACACCACCTGGGTGAGGCTGGAGAACCACCCCCGATCTCCGGTCATGTGCCTCGAGCAACCAGAGTCGATCAACCAAACGTTCCCCAAGCCTCCCACCTGAAAATAAAAAATGAGCACTTGAATGAGCAAACGACTCAACACTGGGGTTAGTACCAAAAGAGTAAAACTAGTGCTAAGCCATCTGCTCCAAAGTGGGGTTAGCACAATCCATCCTAGCATTCCTACCAAAGTGTGCATCAAACCTACCACGAGTATCAAACCTCGGACCCATCCTACCATCTCTACCTGTACTAAAACCACCACGGGGAAACCACTCCCGTCTCGCTGGAGGAGCACGAAAGCCACGAAAGGAAGACCGTGGACTGTAGCTCCTCTCCAAGTCAAAACTACGACTTCTCCGATCCTCATATTGAGCACGAGGTGGAGAACGTCTAGCAAACTCAACACTACTAGACACACCATACCTACCACTTGTACCACGACCAAAAGAACTGAACCGAGCATCACCACGACCACGAAAACCAAACTGGTCAGTGCCCAGACCAGCACCGGTCTGACCTGACTTTGGTTTGTTAGCCTAGAGTGAGTATTCCCGACTGTCACCTCAGGGGTACTTTGTGCTTTAGAGTTGTTTTGTAGGCATGATGAATCGCTCCCATGAGTTAGCAATAAAAGATGAAAATAAGATCGTCAAGACCTCCAAAATTCCAGAAGAAACACCGCTGTCTTCATCAAGATTAGGCACATGTTCAGAGATGTACAAAAGAGGAAAATTTGGATATTCAGGAGCTCCACTAAGTTTTCTTTCCAACGCATCGAGATTCAACATTTTAGGAGACCCGTGCAAGGAGTTACAACCAAATCATTGGGCGTCACACTTCTGAAATCAGCCCGGGACAGTTTGCATCGATAGAGTAAAAAGGGCGTAACTCTCTTGTTCGGAGTGCGATTAGGGTGAATGACCACTCGTTGGAAAGATAATTTCAAGAACTTTACAATGGAGTAATGGTTCAGTACATGTTCTATTCTGGAAGTTGAAGAAAAATTCGTGGAAGTTGAAGCAGCGATAAAGGACAACATAGAAAGAGGTGAAGACGAGTTGAGAAATGATTGGGACCAAAGCTTGAGACAAAGGGTGGACGTTGAAGGACGATCAAGGCAACAAAAATGGCGGTAGGAATTCAATAAATACATGATGATTCATCATCTTCCATGCCTAGCAATATGCTAAGCATAGGGGAGGACTTGGTGGACATAAGAAGACCGCATGGAGAACAAAGATCACGGTTGCCACGGGATGCTAATTTTCTTCTTCCATTTAAGCACAATGCTTAAGCATGAGGGAGGCCGCGCTACACTTCAAGCATCAAAGGACGGTAACAATTCTTCAACCCTCTTTTGTTCTTGTCTTTTCTATATGTCTGCATATATGTATGAGCTTTCCACAACCTTAGATACAACCTTCGTATCTCTCTTTAGAATAACATGGCTACTAGGAGTACAACCTAGGTTTGTTTTTTGTTTTCAATAATAATCACCGTTACCTTGAGCTCACCATGATGATGTCTTGTATGCTCTTACTTATGGATATATGATGATTTATGCCACTTTGCTCATTCTTGTGCTTGGTTTGCATATGATTAAGCTAGTGTTCTCTTTAAATATGATCTGAAAATTAAATTAACGCTAGCCTAATCTTTTGTGGAGGTTATGATAACTTGAGACCCATAGTATTTTTCGTTGCTCTCACTTTTGAATGAATCAAAGATCATTTATTTGTTCTTAAAAGATATGCTAACCTTGTCTTTGATACCACTTGCATTTTGCTCAATCTATCCAAAGCCTTGTATTCATTGAGTGCAAAAACCTTAGTATACAAGATTTATTTTTGGGTGCATTGATTCAAGGCTTGATTTCTCTGGATCAAGACTAAGAAGCTGGTCATTCCGTTTTTGCGTATCTATCTTTATGCTAGCCTTTTCTATCCGTGCATTGTGAGTTTCCACATCGGGAATTTCGCAAACCTCGCCGGATATCCACCCACAAACCCAAAATATCTTTTTGTGTATACCTCCTTGACCACAACCCAAAACTTTGAGTATGGATGAATATTTCAAAGAAGATTACAAGGAAGGTGCCGTCAAGTAGAGCAAGATTTTGGGAGACCTCCATAAAAGGATCCCTAGAAGGATTCAAGTATCTTGCTTCAAGAAAATACAAGAATTTCAGCACGTACCTTGGCACAATCATCACCTCTTTGCTCCGGGACGAGCAACGTCTAAGCATGGGGGGGTTGTCAAGGAAGTACTAGTGTAGTCTAGAGTTCAAGGGGAGTAAAAAAGAGATGAAAGAAAAAAATATATATATAAAGAAGGAAAAGTATGATGAGAAAAGGAAGAATAGAAAAAAAGAGTGAAGAAAAAAAATATATAATAAAGCTCCCCGGTTCTCCAGCTACATTTGGAAATTTCAAAAGGATTTCAAGATCAAGACCCATACTCATCTTTCCAACCATGTGCAATCCGATAACGAGGACTTCGCTTGTGCCTCGGGATCACCCTTTGCCATTTGCACATATCCACCTATCTAAAAAGTGTGTGTTTTTCTCTTCCCCCTCCGCGGAACATTATTTTCCAATGACCTTTTTGACGAGTCTTGGTAAGTCCATGAGAAGCTTGTCTTGTTTTGATTATATCTCAACTATAATATCTTGGTAGGACTAAACTTCCCCATAGCTCCATATAAAGCCTTCCACCAAATATATTTGAGAGAGGAAATGAGTAGAACAAGTAGGCTTGAGAGACAAGATGAGATGAGAGTGCATGAGCAAGATGCAAGGAGGTTTATTATTGATCTTGGTAAAGCAATTTTTTCTTCATCACGCTATTTATTTTCAAAATTTCCGAGATTTGTTTAAAATTTGAGAGCAAGATTATTTACTTGTGGAAAGAGCTTAAATAATATTTACCCTCCATAGAGATGAAAGCTAGCTATATTATGGAACTTTAACAAATATAAACTTGGAGAGCATTATGTTTTCTCATGTATGATTAAGTGCAAGGTATGAACATTGAAAGGCGATACTGACATCCATTAAAAGCTTACTTGAGGACGAGCAAGGTTTAAGCATGGGGGTTTGTTGACGGTCGATTTCCGTCAACCAAGAGCACTTGTTACACTTTGGTTTGAGCTTTGAATTATAACTAACCCGCCACTAGGCATACTAATGATGTAACAAGTTCACACTTGCATGTGGTTTTTGGAGTTTATTGTTTACGCAGGAAATCAACGTTAAAGAGGAGACTTTCGGGATAAGTTCATCAAACACTTTATGAGAAGATCATGAAGCCCGTCACAAGTCAAGACATGAAGTGAACACGACTCCAAAAGACCCAAGGACCAAAACATCAACATGTAAAACTTCAGGGACTAGGAGGTTTACCAACGAGATCAACTCAGCCCGAGAGATATTCTCGCAGCCGAGAACAACAAGATCTTTCGGTGCAGATTCGGAAACTTAAACGGCCTCTAATGGCAAAAGTTTGACTACCAAAGTTGTGGGCCTCGATGATCGCTTCAATTTGGACATATGGAAGGCCCAATTCGGGTCAAGGAGCTAGGAGATATGACCCCCGAAATGCCAGCTGCGCAGACAAGTCCGAAATCAGACAGATTATCTTCCGAGGCTGGTTTGGGCATCTTATCTTCGTTTCCAAGGAAAGCAATGAATACCAAAGTTGAACATAATTTCGTGGCACACAACCTAGACACCGAATTTGCATTATTTGGAGTCCAGACGTGGGAGATATGATGCCGGCAAGGAAGGGCTGCAAATCAGGAAAATTTGGACGAGGCTGATTTTATGGAAACCAATTTCGCTTCTCTCCCAAGGAAGATCTCATGCAAGGCAAGGTGGAGCACGCCCCAAGGCTCCCAAGGGTATAATTACAACCCCCTAGGCGCTCCAAGATGGTTACCCCTCCATCCATTCATCACAAGTCGGCGAAACCTAGAAACAAGTACCGGAGGGAGACGACGGCCGCCACGAGTCCTCAAAGTTGTCTAGGAGATGGCCTAGGCCTACCCTAGCTGCCATGGGCGCCCTGCGTGGTTGTGCCATGGTGGAGTTCTGGAGCTAGTTGAGGTCATCAATAGTATGTACTCGGTGGTGGTGACCAAAACACATCTACTATGTGAGTAAAGCAATTCATGTCATTTGATCTTTTAGCGACTCGATTCCTCCTTTTATGATCTTGTACTCTCTTGGGTTTGCCTTATTTCAATCTATTAGTAGGATAGATTGCTTGGGGTTCTCTTGTAGCCATGGTGGCTAGAGGTGCATACCGGATTTACCAAGGAGTGCAACGCGTTCTTAACGAACATGCTCCCGTGAGCCAACCGCACGAATATACTTGCGTAGTGACAGTACAGTGGAGGAGAAAGGCAGAGCCGGGCTAGGGTTTGACCGGAGGATAGTAGTTTAAAGACGGCTTTAGATGAGATACATGTTGCTTTTACTCTTTTGACTAGAACTACAGCTAGATGATGATAGGCCCTAGTTACCTTACTTGCTCTTTCATGTTGCTTATGCTATGGATGTGATCAACCTTGTGCTATCATATATATATATATCTATCTTAGGTTTATCTTTGTATGCAATCGACGCTTAATGTTAGGTTAGTTTGGCTAGACAAGGTAGAGAACCTTAGCGGTTTGCTTCTGATCCTTGGATTGACAAATCTTGGGGAACCCTCCTTGGTGAAAAAGGCACCAAGTCACCCGTACGCTTGCGGTGAACTTGATCACGATTTTGAAACGTCAACAGTTAGCTCCCCATTTGCACCTGGGTGCTTAAGCCAGCAGTCATGCAATGCTATTTCTAACTTGTCTGACTAACTTTGTGTGTTTAGTACCTTAGAACATAGAACTAACTTGTATGTTGCCTCCTAAGCCTAGGATCTTTATGGAGAGTGTGTTTGTGTGTTCACACTACCAACTTATCCATCATATCTTACCCCTGTACTTGAGTGTCTGGTTTGTTTCCATCTATGATTTATACTCATTGCAATAGTGTTGAACTTGTTAATCCGCCCAACCTTCCTTGGATTCGATACCCTTTGTAATACTCCTTTGGGGAAATGCTACAATGGTACTTCCGTGCGCTTGCGGACTCTTGTAATCGTTAGGATTACCATTTGGTCATTTCTAGCATTGTTGCTAGGAACTCATAACCTAGTGATGACGCTAAGAAATGCCAACACGTTGCCGGGCACGACCCCGTAGAAGGGTTTGTCGCAAGCAGTCATCTTGGAGAAGTCGAAGTCCATCTTCTTCAGCGTTTCAGTGAAGATGATGTTTAAGCTGTTGCCCCCATCGATGAGGGTCCTAGGCAGGAAGGCACCGTCCACTATGGGTTGACAACCAGTGGGTAGGTCCCGGGGTCAGGTATGTGCACCCAGTGGTCTTTCCTGGAGAAAGTGATAGGGAACTCCGACCACCGCAGAGGTTGTGGACTTTTAGTGTTGACTTGGCCGATCTCCCTTGCGTTCGATCACTGCTGTCTGTTGCTCTTGGCTGCTTGGCGGCCACCGACGATGAAGTTGATTTGACGGATGGCATTCTGGAATACGCCGTTGGGGTTGCCGGCTTTAGGTGGAGGTGGAGGGGAAGGCTCCTTCCGACGGTTGCTGTCGTTGTTGTGGTCGTCATAGTGACAATAGTTAGGTTGCTCCTCGCGGCGGTCGTCACGCCGGTCGTCGCGGCGGTCATCGTGGCGGTCGTCGCGGTGGTAATCATCACAGCGATCATCATGTCGATCATCACGGCGGTAGTTGCGGTGATAATCGCGGTGATCCCTATCGTCGTTGCGGCAGTAAGGTCGCCGGTCACGGTAGTCACGTCGATCAGGTCGACGGTTGCGGTTGTCGTAGCGGCGGTCGTTGTTCTGGTCGTCGTTGTTATCGCTCTTGGTCTTCTTTGGCTCCGGAGGTACGCCTAGGGTGCGCTTTAGTTGCTCACACTCCCTCATAGTGTGCTTGGCGTCGCGATGGAACTGGCACTGGTCGTCTAGTGTACAGTTGAAGTCACCTTCAAGGAAGGTGGAGGGTCTTGGTGGATTGGTGTTGACAGTCCTTACAACAAAAATCCGACCGTCAAAATCTCGGAAATGAGGAAGGTATACGACAACTTTCATACACATTTTAGTACTAATGAAGTTCCATTAGTTGTGTTGTGAATTTTATATGTAGGTACGCAATTGGGAGAAATCAGGAGTCACCGGGCCACACCTAGCAGGCACGGCCGAACCAACAGGTGCGGCTGGCCCTGCTAGTGCGCCCGAACCGCTAGGTGCGGCCGAACCACCAGGTGCGGCCGGCCCTGCTGGTGCGGCCGGCCCTGCACCCCACCACGTCTGGAGTCCAGGCGTCCATCATTTCCACAAACACACCTTGGATGGATGGGATGTGCCGGGGTTATGTCGGTTTGATCCAAAGGAGTAGAAAAGAGGCACTTGGATCCATGGGCCCACCTCTACATGCAACCAACCGCCATTGTGAAGCAATCCTGAGCATCCCCTATCATTGGCGGTACATCACACGGCTTGGAGTAGGTACGGCCAGATCAAGAGATACGGACGCACCTACGAAGCGGCAAATCCGGCGGAACCGACCCAGGATACCGACTCACAGCCGACCAAGGATCGAGCATCATGATTGTCCACGATGAAAGGCAGCACACCATAGGTGCGGCCGTGCCTGGCTCCCGCCTCCTCAGCGCTCCACCGACCTCCCACTGCTATAAAAGGGACCCTCCACTCGCTGGAACAGGAGACACACGGCAGGAGCATCACCATTATCCACTTTTATATCTTAGAGTAGGAAGTAGTGTAGTTTGGGAGTTAGAGTCGAGTCGAGCTAGTCTCGGGGTTCCGGAGAAGTCTTCTTCAGAGTTCGGGTACTACTCTTGTATCTTTCCTTTATAAGACTTAAGTGCAATTCAAGTTATATTTCTATCTCACATTTCGAGTCATCTATATTCAGCTTTTACTTAGCTAATAGAAGCTTTATTCTAGGTTTAGACTAAAGTGAGTTTTGCCTCGGTTAGCGTAGTTCTCTTGAACCCTATAGTGTTGTGGTCGTTCTTCGCTTGATCTTCATCTAGGCACTTCGGTGTTTAGCCGTAGAGAGAGACCTCTCTCTAAAGGCCTTAGGGAAGGTTCTTTGGTTCATTGTGAGCGCGGTGCTCAGAGCTTGCCTTAGTATTAGATTGGTGTCCCGTTCAATGGAATAGTTGTGGTACCCTAAGGAGGTGACAGCTCCGGACGGGCTTTGTAGTCCACCACGTTAGTTCGGGCCGGTAGGATTCAGCGCGTCATCGTTCTCCCTTCTCATCCCAGTCCGAGAGCGCGGCTTTGCATGCCCCTGCAGCACTAGAAGAGCTTGTTGATCCTATCTTACCTTGGCTCTGCTTTACCTTAGTTCTTTTCCCAGAGTTGACAAGAATAGATAGATTGCCTTAGGATCCTTCCTCGTCTCGTTGTCCTCCCAACTCACTAGGACCTCTCTGGTTCTTTTATCAAGATCTCCTCGCGTGTCAAGTTACCCCCCGTATATCTTTATCATTACCCCCGCTATAAGTCCCTTTCACCGAGTCTCGATCCTTTCTACCGTTCGTCTGATTATCTATGCCATAGAGCTTCCCTTGGGAAAAATATAAATACGATAACCCGAATACCACCGGGTGAAGTGCTACAACGGTAATCCGTGCGCTTGCGGACCTTTCTGTGATGTGTGTTTTACCAAAGACGTTCCTAGCTCCATTACTAGGGGTATAAACCTAGTAGCGATGCTAGCGAGTGCCAACAAGCATTCCTGGTGCCGTCACCGTGAGTGCAAACCTAGTAGTGAGGCTAAGAAACGTCAACAAGCATTTTGGTGCCGTTGCCGGGGAAGCAATAGGCAATAGATATCTTTTCGGTAGAGTTATCTCAGTTCGGTGAACCGTCTCTTAGCGGGTTTATCCCTACTCCGTTCCTAGTGTACGGAGTAGTATCCGGTTTCAACTGTTCCGTCCCGTCTTCACATCTATTCAGAGTCACTTATGAAGGGTATTCCGACCTCGTGTCACTACCCTTTGAAAAGTTTCTCTCGATTTATCACGACGAACCCAGTCGATCCCGTAGACAAAACCATCTTTTTCATGGCCAAAGAAGCCAACCTTGAGTTCTCTATTTATCAATCCAGCACTCCGACTAAGATGACAACCCCAGTCGGAAATGGAATTCTCAAACCAAGGTTCTTCTCTAATGGAACTATTCCTCCGAAATTCCTTTCCATCGCCCAGAAAATCCCTTTTTCAGGATTCGAAGGAGAAAATCCATACAATCACTTGAGGAGTTTCGAGCACTTGTGCTCTACTCGTTCATACTCCGATCTTTCTCCCGATGAATTTAGAGTCAGACTTTTCCCATTCTCACTAGCGGGAAAAGCAAGGGCTTGGTACTTCCGGCAAGAGAAGGAAGTCACCACGAATTGGAAAAATTTGCGCAACAAGTTTTGCGCTAAGTACTTCCCCTTATCTTGCCTTCTGAATCATTGAGGAGAGATTATCAATTTCCAACAGAAGAAGACCGAATCCCTAAATCAAGCATGGACTAGATTTCATGATCTCATACACATTTGTCCCGATCATGGCCCACCAGATATAGTGTTGATTCAACATTTTCAGCACGGCCTCATTCTAGACAATGTTTTCCGCTTGCTTGCACTCACAAAGGGATCACTTTTTCACGAAAATCCAGCTGAGGGGCTAGAATTTCTAGAGAGGATTTTAGATATGCCCGCTAGAAAAGAACCCCAGGGCAAAGAAATCAAAAGCCATTCCCAATCTTGGATAGATAAGATTGCTGTCTATCTCTTGTTTTTCTTCCGAGCTCCAGTGAACTACCTCTCTAATCGAGAGAACCACTCAAAGAAGAAATGATCGTCGACAAGTCCAGCTCGAGGACTATAAATTCGATGCTCTCGCCGTGAGATAAACCGGTATGTATCCCATGTTTCTCTTCCTAATTTTGTTTAATGCACAAGGCATGTTTAATTTTTGAAATTCTTTTAGCCACTGCATGGTTTAGTGTTTAGAAGGGTTAGGGAGCAGTTTCGAGCAATTTGCTCGGTGCGGCCGGCCCACTTGGCATGGGCACACCACCTCTTTTGCTTGGGTGAGTGCGTAGAGCACCCGCTAGTTGCATGGCAGTGCTTTAGTTTGTGTGGGATCAAGTCCAATCTCTAGTAGCGTGTTCCCACCACTAGTAGCATGGCCAGCAGCTTTTAGACGGTTGAGTGTGCAAAATTTCGAGGATCCTAAGCACTAGAGGGCGTAGCAGCTGCCTGGCAGCATTTTTGGTGGAGACACTAGGGCCGGCCGGTCCCGTTGATACGGCCGCACCTATGAATTCCACCAACTCGTCACATCCAGATCACTGCAACCTATCCCTAGGCTCCTGATCAAGCACTGAGGGTGTCCCTCGTTTTTAGTTGACACGGCCGGGTGAGCAAGTGCGGCCGCACCTGCCCCCTTTCGCCTACCTATAAAAGGAGACCCCCGTGCACTCTCTCAAAGCACCACGATCAAATTCTGAAGTTAGCTCCCTTTGCTCCCTCGTTTAAGCTCATTCGTAATTAGTGGAGAGGAGTTCCGAGAGTGTGTCCTTCGTAGTCTAAATCTTTCAAGTTTTGTGGAGGTTTCCTTACCCCACAAGGACCGCTAACCTTTGGACCATTAACCCTCGAACGGCTAACTCTTTTTCTCCTAACCTTCATCCTTCGGGTATCTTTGGCACTAACCTGTTGCAGAATGTCGTGGTTCTGCAAGGCCACTAAGGTGGTTAAGGGGAAACACATCAGGTTCCGGTCCAGTGACTTGGACTCGAGCCGCAGTGGTCATTCCACTGCCTCGGGTTGGCAGGGTCATTTAGTGCCCCCAGGTTTTGAGCATCAGGATGATATGTCTATGGGTTCTGCTCAGGACATGTCCACGAGCTCGGTACACTATGATGGTTCGGGTTCGGAGGAAAGGACGCGTTCCCTCACCTCCGAAACAAAGATCATCTTACGGACCGATCAAGAGCAGAGATTATTTCAGCAACTAAAGGACTGGGAATTCGCACACACAAAGGTATATGATAATACCCTGCTTAATGAAACTGGCATGATAGGAGAGTTCGGGGCAGCCTTTGATGCCATAGGATGGGGAAATTTTTGGCACGCTTGGGAGGAGGGTTCAAAATTTCTCACTCTAGAGTTCCTCTCAACCTTGAGCGCTGATAGCAACGACGTTAAGTTTCATCTCTTCAACGAAGAGTACGACTTAACCTGGGATCAGTTGAGTGTTGCTTTAGGTTTTGATTCAAATTGTTTGATTGAGTGGTCTAAGCATAGAGGTATGAGGGCTTTTTCGAGAAAGACGTTCTGGAAAAAGATTTCGGGGAGAGGGTTGAATCCCGCTCCTCGGATCAACTTGATCCACAACCCTACTCTTCGTTTCCTCCATCGGCTCATTTCGGGCATGATTGCCCCAAGAGTTGAGTTTAGAACGGTTAGGGTGGATGGGTTGCAATGTTTGTTTGCCATCGTCCACAAGATAAAGCTTGCTCCTGTCGTCACCATGGTCGAGCACTGGCGCACCATGACCACGAGGACTGGCAAAATCGAGATCACCTCTTTGGTGACTCAGGTTGCTACGTACCTCGGAGCTCTTGAGGGAGCTCAGGTCACTTTCTTAGAGACGCCCCGTGAAACTTTTGATGAGGATCACTTCGTGCAAGCCCACTTGCTTAAGCGTGTAGAGGGGGAGTTGGTCATGCTTTACCCCCACTCCTCTACCACCATTATCCTCCCGTGTCCAGAGCTTGGTCTATACCAAGTTAAGAACTACACCTTGAACCTGACACCTGAGGACGATGTGGAGACGGTGAGGCCTTCGAGACATAGCATCTCGGGACCCGGACCAACAACCCGATCACGCACTCGTAGGCACGATTAGAACCTCGTCCCGGAGAAAACCACACAACAAGCTCCAGCATCCGACAGGGCAGGACCCTCTGGCAGCCACCAGCAACGCCAGTCCAGCGGGAGCCAACACCCCAGCGCCTCCATCTACTCTAGCTTGACGCACTCGCAGTCGGCTCGTTTTGGGGACCACCAAACCCACGGCGGAAGCTATTCTCAGAGCTACCCATACAGCTACCATGAGGAGCAATACGGCATCATTGATCAAGGCCTTTTCAACATAGACAACCGCCTCTGTAGTATCGGTGCCCGCGCCGAGCGAATAGAACAAGGCCTCCAGGACACCGCTAGACGACAGCAGGAGACAGACGGCCAGCTTTACACCCTAACCTCGACCACGCAAGAGGGTTTCCAAGCAGTGCACAGCCTTTTCGGTTCATGGAACCCATACCAGCAACCACCCGACTACTAGTCCCACGTACGAACCAGCTTGGGGGAGAGGCCCCCCCATCCGGGAAAAGACTAATCGACCTTTCTTTTTCGTTTCTTTTGTTTGTTTAGCTTTCTATCTCAAAAAAGGGGGGTTTTCAAGGGAGAAAGAATCTTTTGAATGGTAATAATATTTAGGAGTTGAGTGAGAGTTTCACTAGTGACCCAAGTTCTGTTTTGGAAAGTTTTCGTGGTACGGCCGAACCATGAGGTACGGCCGTACCTCCCCTCGACAAAATTTTTGTGCAGAACACTTGCAGGAGGGGAAGTGAGCACTTGGAACAAAGTAGTAGGGCCGGCCGAACCAACAGGTACGGCCGTACCTATGAAATTACACAGAATTGTCCAGCAACTTCAGCATCGAGTCCCCAAGTACTCCACTAAGCATCACAAGGAAGGACATATCATCCAGGTAATCGGAGATCAGCTTGGGGGAGAGCCCCTGTTTAATCAAAGAAGGTATGTCCATCCAAACCAATTTTCAACATCTTGTTTATCACATTTGAATAAAAGAAAAACAACAAAAATATTTACTTCAACCATGTGCACTTGAAATCTTGTCTATATACCCTCACGTTGGAAATGATGAATAGTTGCTATGTTAAAACCTTGCAAGAACCTAGTGTACAACCTTGTGTTCTATGAGCAATTGAATCTGTTGGTATATTTTGAGACAAGAGCCCGAAATAAAACTTTGTGGGAAGCACATACTTATGACCAAACCTAGGGTGTTGACTAGTATGATATGTTGAGACAATGTTGATCTTGCTCTATCTCATAGTATGGTGAAAATCTCGGATGATTTCTTTTGAGAAAATAAAACAAGACAAGTTCCTCAATGGTCATATCACCTACCAAAGCCATATATCGATATTAAAGTACAAACCTTCTACATATGCTTGCTTGTGACCCATTGAGTTTTGCCAAATTGTTGTGACCCTTGGTAGAATCTTTTCATGCTTCCATGATCGAGATCACGTACACCCACATATACAAGCTAACCTCCACACCGGGAGTTACACAAAACATGCCATCCACCCACCAAAAATAAATGCTCCAATGTTCCAAAGAGATTTCTCTTCTTGTATTCTTGCAAAAGGAGAGAGGGGTCATTGAAAAAAAAGTATATGCTCAAGAAGCATAGAAAAAAAGAGAAATGCTCCAATCAAAGAGCATAGAAATGATGAAGCATGACCCCCCTCCAAAATAAAAGCAAGAGGAGAATCTCAAAACAAGGAGTACTTAGAAAAAACAAACAAAAATATTCCACACACGTGCACATCTCGATCAAGTTGCATGACTAGTTTCTTCTTGGATCCGGTCTTTGGCTCAACAACATCATGTGGCACAAGTGAGTCTCATGCTTATCCTACCCAAAGCTCCACATACAAGCCATAGAGTAGGAAGTTGAGGCTCATTCAAAAGCCTTTGGTGAGGTAACAAATACCACTTAAGCGATCGAGGGAACCATCCGAGGAACTTTGTCTCTCTCTGCAAAAATTTCAAAACTCCGAGATAGGATCCAGAAAAGAGAAGAGTGAGTGATGCAAAGTCAAAACCGTTCTACTCTTCAACCTCCGAAGGCAAGGTGGAAAGTTACAAGCCCCACAGGTAAAACAAGGCTAAGTTTCTCTCGTACCAATCTTTTCAATAGCAAGTAGAGTATGGAATTGTGCAAAGAAACTTGCAGAGCGATAACATCAATGCAACTCCTGATCGTCCGTGGCCAAGTCTAGACTTTGCTCGAGGACGAGCAAACGTTTAGCTTGGGGGAGTTTATTGACGGTCCTTACAACAAAAATCCGACCGTCAAAATCTCGGAAATGAGGAAGGTATACGACAAATTTCATACACATTTGTAGTACTAATAAAGTTCCACGAGTTGTGTTGTGAATTTTATATGCAGGTACGTAATTGGGAGAAATTAGGAGTCACCGGGCCACACCTAGCTGAAAGGATCTTGATGTCGTCTAGAGGGGGGGGGGGGTGAATAGACAAATCTGCACTTATTAAAAACTTCAACCCTCTGTTAGTACCAAAACCGGTCAGACCGGTTTCCAAAACCGGTCAGACCGGTTTTGCTAGGCAGCAAACCAACAAACTAAGTAATAGCCCTCTACGAGTTCTAGCACAAACCAAACTTGGTGTAGGACTTCCAAAGGTGCTTCCAAGAGTGTCAATGAAGTCCCTGCACACAGCACAAACACACCAAGGTAGATCGAAGCGGAAGCACAAAGATTAAACTAGAAACAACTTAAGGTAATGGAAGTGAATGTAAAGCAAGTAAGAGCACAAAGACACCGGATTTATCCCGTGGTTCAGCTCGCCACTAAGGCTGGCCTACATCCACGTTGTTGAGGTAAGCCACAAGGGCTTTGGGATCTCTTTCAATCCGCTCCTCCCTCACACCTATCGTCAAGGCAATAGATGGAGTGTTCCACTATCTTTGATTTGCAATTACAAACTTCTTGGAGCTGCTACACAACGATCGGGAGCTTCCAAGCGACCTCTAGCCATCTAGGAGCCAAGGGCTCCTGTAACACCCCAGGTGTTTAATAAAGATAAATACCTATTTTAGTTGTGTTAATCAAGGTTAAATAGCTCCTAATCATGTTTGACATGTTTTGTCACACTTTTGCACAAATGACCTTGGTCAAAGTTACAATTTCCTGGTCAAACCCCTTTTGATTCTAAAGAGCTGATTTGGTTTTCTTCCGTGTTCTCCAAATTTTGCTATAGAAGTTCAAAATCGGCTAATATAAAAGTTCTTCATTATTTCTGGGGACACATTTCTCATAATTGGCAGACATTCTAATTTTGAGTGCAAAGCTGCGTAAACTCGAGATGAAGTTCCTGTGCACAGTAATTCCGGGCTGAGTTTTTGCTGAGGTTCAGCGTGTTTTTGCCACGAATCCTTTCACCAAAACATAGGTCGCCCTTTGTGAAAGTTGTAGTGCTTTAGCTCCTCTACAACTTTCGTTTTTGGAGATTTTTGAGTTCTGTTCAAGAAAAGGGAGTTACACATTCTTGAACTCGACTAAATGGAATAAAACAAACGCAGCCGCTGGCGTTGCCGCGCTCCCGCGTCGCGCGCGCGTGCGCCGTGTCTGCGTCGCCACGCGTCGCCGTCCGCTAGCTCCGGCGTACGGACGTCGGATACACCGTGGTGGACCGCACACAAGTGTGTAACCTCCGCACGATCTGTGGGACTCTGCGCCAAGTCCAGGAGCGAGGACCGCCGACCGGTCGCGGGCCCCTGGCCACGCGCCGTCGCGCGCTCGCGCCGCGCGCCCTGCGCGCATGCAGCTAGGGCCACTTGGCCGCTCGTGCGGGCGCCATTAGGCCGACGCCTCCTCGTTCTCTCCTCCTTTGTGGCAAAACGAGCAGAGCCCCCTCCCTGGAACTCCACACCGCTCCGCCGTCGCCATAGGCAGAGCTGCCGCCGAGCTCGCTGTCCACTCCTTCCCGTCGATCTCCCACCACGTCCGCACCTCCCTAGCACCCCTAGCCCTTCCCTAGACCTCCCCGACGCCTAAGCCGTCGTCACCGCCCCGCTTTACGGCCGCCACGGCCGGGCCAGCAAGCTCCGGCGGGAGCTCTACTCCGCCTCCGCCGCGGGCGACCAGCGGCGCCCGTTCCGGCCTCGCCTCCACCTCTCCTCGTTCGAAGCTCCGCCACAGCTCCTGCAGCACCGCCACACTGCCGCTGGGTCGCCAGACCGCTCCACCGCTGGACACCAGCAGCAGCGGCGGGCGGTCCAGGGCCGCCACGCCGCCGGCACCCGTCGACTCCGTATCAAGCCCGTGCCCCACTCCAAATCGGCCCGTGGAGGTACCAATCAGCCCTAGGGCCGCTCCCCGTCGAGCTCCGGCGAAGGAACCGCCGCCGGCGAGCTCCCTTCGCCGGCAGGGACCTTGTTGCAATGATTGGGTTCTTCACAGGGTGTTTTCAGCAAACTAGGGACCTATGTGTGAATCTGAAATTTGAGTCAAGGGTCTCTGCGTAAAAGTGTTTTAGGGTTTTCAGCAGCAACTTCAAAAATCCGTAGAAAACTGTAGAAAAATCATAAAAACACAAATCCAATTTTGTTAGGTTCCTGGTGAAGAAACCTACCTTTTCTAGAAAGCATGTACAGGGTTTTTCTGTGTAGTTTTTGAATGAAAATGCAAACTCAGTTTGAGATGTTTTTAGTGTAGTTTAAAATATACACATGCTATGAACTTGAATTTTTGATATGTTGCTCTTTATGACATGTTTAGATTTGGGACCAAATTTGGCATGAGTTTGATGTGTAGATAATTAGTTATTATTTATGTAAGCTTTATGCTAGTTATGCTTGATGCTTTTTATAGCCCTTTAAAATAAATTTTATTTAAATCACCAGTGCACCTCAGAACTTTGCCATGATAAATAACACCTCTGGTGGAGTGGGTGTAATTTTAAGAAATTGTTTAATAGGTGTTTTGGAGTTAATCTTGTGTAGGATGAAAAATTAATAACTTGATATATATAATAGGTCTACATGTGTGCCTTGGTCAGGAACTTGGTTTTGGCCTATTTGAGGTGTATGAGAAAGTTGAGATCAAAAAGTTTAGTAAATCTTTTTATATGAATTAATGGTGATTTACTAGGCTGAAACTTGTCTTTTTCATATGAATTAATTTATAAATGATCTTAAGCCAAATTTTGGTGTGTGAGCTTAGATTAGGTGTATCTTGCTGTGTGCAGAAGCTAGGCTTTATTTGATGAGTTTTTATTTTAATTTGGATTTAAGGTTGATAGGCTTGTTTTAAGGAATTAATAAAAATAATTGGTAAATAAAGAGTTAAATTGCAAAACCATGCTATGTTTCTGTTTTAAGTTCACAATCATCACCCCTACTGTTTTTATGAAGTTGTTTAGTTGATTTGAGTGTATATGTGTACACCGTCACCGTTTAATGAGTTAAATGAACTCCGCTCCACCCCACACACCCACTTTTATGGTTATGAGTAAAATAGATAGTTATAGATATATGTGGCCAACAAGAGTTGGTTAGGTGGTAATTTTTTTTTCTCCCATCATAACCATAACCTAATGCATGTGCATATGTCGTTCGTGTAGAGCTCCCGGATGACACGTATACGCTCGTGCAGGAGGACGAGGTAGCAGCGGAAGCTAACTACGCCGTAGTGCAAGAAGACCCGGGCCAAAGTCCGGAAGAGCCCAAGGCCGTTGCTCTTAGAAGAAGGCAAGCACCGGAGTCACATATAACCTTTTGGATTAAAACTTATATTCTTTTACTTTTTAGCATTTAATGTTACTTTGTGCATTTAAGTTTCAGGAGTTGTTTTGAAACCTAGATGCATGATCCTTAGGACTCCTATGCTCTTTTACTAGTATGTTAGGAACGCTAGTGCCATGCTTTAAGGACACGGTACAAGTCGAGTAATGACTCATTGCTCGCGAGATATAGGATGCTTATGTTGGAATCATAAGTTGGATAAATTGACTCGCTCATGTGGTAAGAGCAATGGGTTCGGTCTCGACCGAGTAGCATGGTGCTGGTCTAAGCTATTGAACGTACAAAGTACTTGTCGGGAATGGGACCAGTAAGCCTAGTACCTAATGAACCAGTGCGGGAATTTTATTGCTACTAATCTTGAGATGCGTCTCCCGGTTCGCTACCGGTAGTGCAAGTGTGATTCTGGACGTGCCATGTTTGGACGTACCAGTAAACCTTGTACTTAGGACTGTATCATCTTTTCCTAATCTGGGGAATGACGGGAACCGCTTGGTTGGGGTAGACACTGCACTTGGTCTACCTTCTTCCGTGTATCTTGGGTTTACCTTGTAAGGATATAAATCGATCGATCGTCGGTCACTCGCCGTTATCTGAGTCGGCTTGACCACTGGCTACCCCATGTTTATTTATGGAACATTTCGGATTAATATTGTTGGATGATTAATCTTGTTTGTACAACCATGCTTGCTTAGCTAGGTGCTTACCTAGAATGGTTAACATACTAGAACTTGAGCTAAAATTTGAAAGTAAGGATCAACTCTTAGTTGCTTTTGGCAAAACAAACCCACCAGCCAAAAAGCCTTGCATATCTAGCTGTGTCTTTTATTTTTGACGGGTCAGTCTTGCTGAGTATTAGTATACTCAGCCTTGCTTTTGTTGTTGTTTTCAGGTAACCCCATCTGGCCTGGTTCTATTCCAGATGGTTGGGAGCTTGAATGGGAAAACGATGATGAGGAGTGATATGCATGGATGGCCTCCTGTGTGTATCATGCGTTTAGTTTAATTTCCGCTGTTTAATCTCTGAACCATGTTTACTTTTATGTACTTAAAGCTTGGTTTGAAATTTTAAGTACTTATGAACTTTTATGTAATATAATGTTGTACTCTGGTCCCGCCTTCGTGTGGACTTAGCGCATAATTCGATCCTGTGTAAGTGATTTACCGGGCATGCCCCGGCAGAGGCGACAGAATAGTTCCTTATTATTGCTTAATGGCCAGGTGGACAGGCTTAGGCGATAATACAGAATTATTTTGGGTGGTTCTGTCACAGCTGGTACCAGAGCGAGATTATGCACCAGAGTAATTAAAACACCTTAACAAACTTGTTTTTGGAATAAAATTTGCCAAGATTAATAATCTTGCTAAGTGAGTAGGACGTTAAGGTCTTATCTAGTCCGAGAGGCCCTAGAGGGAATTTTTGGGTTCTTTCAGGTGGCTAGTACTCTATGGTGTATTTAATCTGACTTCCAGCACATTTTATTCCTGTCAAAACTTACTTTCTTGCACAACCATACTAGTTCATCACGTTTTGCCATACGTGGTGGTACCACAGGAAAGTCCTGTGAGGGACTAGTGGGACCTATTCCAATGGGTGCCACGTCACGTCTGCATCTCGTCACGTTTTGCCATACGTGATGGTACCACGGGAAAGTCCGTGAGGGATGAGTGAGGCCTATTCCAATGGGCACTCACGTCGCGTCAGAGTCTTAAATAGGACGCTGTCCATGCAGCGGCTTTACGCATGGATACCGTTTCTATAGTGAACGGTAATGAATGTGGACGCTTTTGTGTGTGCTGGCACAAAAGGTCTTGGATATCTGTGATTTTCTACAGGTACACTAACCACGGTTGTTAGGTACGGTAATTAAGAAACGACTAGCTTTCGACTAGCTATTATAAGGAGAGACGTATATGTATGCCTTGCCACCGGCACTAACTTCGATTTTTAAGCTTAAAAGCTTTGTGAGGAAGTTTAGGATGCTTTTTGCATTATGTTAAAAGCTACCAAAACTGAAAATGATCCTAATACACCTTTTATGTGATCTATAAGTTGAATTTATAGTTCTTAAGGACCATTCATGCTAGTTTGGTAAATTATGTGATGTGATCAAAAGTATGTCTAGTTGCTGTCCTAATTTTTCTAAGGATGATCTAGAAAGTTTTTGGCTAGGTGATCTTTAGAAAAATTGCTCATCAGCTAGTTAAGATTCTTCCATGAATTTTTTCATGATTTTAGGATGAATAAAACTGAAGCTATGCTCAAGTCACTAAACCTAGGTCATGCTGGAATTGCTGTCAAAATGATGTTATGACTGAAAACTCGAATTTTTACACCTTGTTCCAAATAGATTTTGCCTAGGCAATCTATACCAAAAATGATCCATTTATAGCCTACTTTGTGCTGTCAAAATCTCATGGTCATAGGGTTCTTAATGTTTGAGATATGATCTTTTTAGTGAAGCGTTGTCCTGCTGAAAATTTCTGGGCAATAGCACTCTAAAACTTGATCAGTTAGACCCTTTTCCAATCTGAATTGGTTCGACCTTTGAATACCAAAAATGCTCCTTAGGTATCTATCTACCTCCTGTAGAAATCTCAAGGTCACTAGATTTTTAGTTTGGGAGTTATGCCCAAAACATTAGGTATCTGTCCTGCTGAATTTCAGAACTAGTGATCTCTGAAATTCAAATTTTTAGGTCATCTTCCTTTGAAATCTAGAACAAACCTTGAATACCAAAGTTGTTTAGAATTTCATATTCTGCATGCTCGTAAAATTTCAGCATCATTGCAGTTTTGAACTGAGAGATATGGAATTTTTAGTGACCCTCGGCCTGCTGTCCAACAGCCCTGACAGCAAAGCGATATCTGAATTTTTGGGCATGATAGCCTCAGCATTATCTCTAAGTTGAATACCAATATTGGAAGGCACGAGATTTTACATCCCCTGCCTAAAGATGATGATATTTAGGTGGTGGAAGAATGCTCCACGTATGTTTTTGAAGTTTCTATCCACAGATGAATACAATCAGTGCAAGATCCATCTATCTCCTTCTTCTCTTAGGATGGTTTCTAATAGAAGCATACCCATATCCTTGCCGAGTCAAGTGGAACCCCGTTGTACTCTCCTGATTGCTTATACACCTTTTCTTCAATTTAAAGGCGATCCACCAACTTCCTATGGCTATGTAAAGGTGATCACTCCACTTTCCTTGCATCGATATCCCTACTTTGATCACTATAAATTCTCAGCCTTGACCTAAAAATCCTTATGCTTGCTCACAAACAAATAAATGAGAACATGGTTACAAGGCATCAAAAATCTGTTGGTAAGCACGTGAGCATCATCACCGCATGCATATCTTGCAACCTTAATGACATAAATCATGAGCATGAAAAATGCATTGCACAACATGTGCATTTGGGACATTGGATGAACTAACATGCATATGTCCTGACGGTTTCCCATCTTTCTACTCTATCGCCCTTTTTGCTGGTGAGGTTGTTGTTCCATAAATGAAAGTGCTGCGACGGAACCTAGGGTATCATGTGTGCTGCAGCCATGTGATTACCACTAGGAGCGCGCTAGGTATCTTGGTTTGTGAGAATGCGACTCACCGCACCTATTATCTCTCAACTCTATGTTTATCCTCTCTACCTTGACTAACCTCATGGGTGAAACAAGTCATGCTAACACTGCATCATGAGCACCATATCTCATGAGCATACGCATCACGCATTCATAAACATGAGCATCATCATGCATGCACCTCATCATATACATATCATGTGCATCTCTCACTATGCACCATGACATATACACTGAAAGTTCATATGCATAAACATCATATGCTCATATACATGTACATCATACTATATGCACTTCATCATGAGCATCCACATGTGCACTATCCCATTGTTGCACGAGTCATATCCTATATGCATAAGCATTGTCATCCCATGACTCATCGAGTGCGTGAGTTTCAGCTCAAAATCATTACGCCTTGGTGTGGTGCATAAAGTAATTAAAATACTTCATTAAGATAAACCTTGAGCAAGGGTATTTTCCTCACTCCCATCCCAATTTTGTTTCCAAAATCTTGTCACTTGCCATTGACAATTGTACTTTCCAGGTACTCTAGGAGTTGACTTTTTATTGATCTCCTAAAAACAAATTCGTGAACCTCCGTAAACAAATTTACCCAAATATTTGAGGTTTCCCTTCTTTATGGGAATCTTTTTGGAACCTTTCGACTTGGTCTTCTTCCTTCTAAATTTCAAAATTCACTTGGTAGTAACTCAACTAAGCTGGTTGAAGGAGTATGAGCAAGTTCTCCAAAAGTTAAGATAAGAGGAGCCTTCTACTGAGTCAGTGATCTTTGGTCCTTTAGCACGTTTCCTCCTAATCAAAGGAACCGAGATACCAGTAAATAAAGGATGGGCAAAATCCTTTGATAGGTTTTCCTTGGTACAATCCCAATTTAGGATGGTAGATACCCCAACTCTTCTCTTTCTCCCAAAGTCACGGTCAATCCTCTCGAGGGCCAATTTGACTCCTCCATATCCATGCTTCGCCTGTTCTGTACTGCGGCTGATCGTGGCCGTCTTGTCGTCAAGGCATCCAATGCCGGCCACCATCGTGCCACCTGCTGCCACCACACCTCCTTGCCACTGGCCCCTACCCAAGTGGCGCGAGCACCACCGCCACTACACCATGGTGAGCATCATTAAAAGGAGCACCTCCCCATTGACATTCACTGCTCAGAGTTGCATCCACTTGAGCCACCATCTCCTGTCGCCCTCCCTTCTCTCCAGTTGTTTTCTTTGAGCACACACCGGCCACTTTCGCCGCTTACGGCATTCCTCGACGATTAAGCTCTTTCCTCTATCTTCCCCAGCAATGTGGAGAAGAGTCAAGCTCCTCCAGCTATCGGTGTCAAGTCCGAGCCTTTCCCTGAAGCTCGTCCACTGAAGGTTGGTGCCAACATCACAAAGAAGAAGCTCGAGAAAAGAGCCACAAGAGGGAGCCAACCCCACATCATCAACTATGGGTCGTTTTCTGGAGATGTTTGATTCCATCTGCTGGACTCTAGTAGGACTGTACGTCTGCTTTGTGTTCCAGTTCTTGATGATTTTAGCTTTTCATGTGTACATTCATCGCCCGCTTCCGCACGAGCGACATTGATTTCCTCATCAAGCCTGTTATCTCTCCTGGAGGTTTTCCTCTAATCTTGTTGTCAAATCTCGGGACGAGATTTCTTTTAAGGGGAGTAGACTGTAACACCCCAGGTGTTTAATAAAGATAAATACCTCTTTCAGTAGTGTTAATCAAGGTTAAATAGCTCCTAATCATGTTTGACATGTTTTGTCACACTTTTGCACAAATGACCTTGGTCAAAGTTACAATTTCCTGGTCAAACCCCTTTTGATTCTAAAGAGCTGATTTGGTTTTCTTCCGCGTTCTCCAAATTTTGCTATAGAAGTTCAAAATCGGCCAATATAAAAGTTCTTCATTATTTCTGAGGACACATTTCTCATAATTGGCAGACATTCCAATTTTGAGTGCAAAGCTACGTAAGCTCGAGATGAAGTTCCTGTGCACAGTAATTCAGGGCTGAGTTTTTGCTGAAGTTCAACGCGTTTTTGCCACGAATCCTTTCACCAAAACATAGGTCGCCCTTTGTGAAAGTTGTAGTGCTTTAGCTCCTCTACAACTTTTGTTTTTGGAGATTTTTGAGTTCTGTTCAAGAAAAGGGAGTTACACATTCTTGAACTCGACTAAATGGAATAAAACAAACGCAGCCGCCGGCGTTGCCGCGCTCCCGCGTCGCGCGCGCGTGCGCCGTGTCTGCGTCGCCACGCGTCGCCGTCCGCTAGCTCCGGCGTACGGACGTCGGATACACCGTGGTGGACCGCACACAAGTGTGTAACCTCCGCACGACCTGTGGGACTCTGCGCCAAGTCCAGGAGCGAGGACCGCCGACCGGTCGCGGGCCCCTGGCCACGCGCCGTCGCACGCTCGCGCTGCGCGCCCTGCGCGCATGCAGCTAGGGCCACTTGGCCACTCGTGTGGGCGCCATTAGGCCGACGCCTCCTCGTTCTCTCCTCCTTTGTGGCAAAACGAGAAGAGCCCCCTCCCTGGAACTCCACACCGCTCCGCCGTCGCCATAGGCAGAGCTGCCGCCGAGCTCGCTGTCCACTCCTTCCCGTCGATCTCCCACCACGTCCGCACCTCCCTAGCACCCCTAGCCCTACCCTAGACCTCCCCGACACCTAAGCCGTCGTCGCCACCCCGCTTTACGGCCGCCACGGCCGGGCCAGCAAGCTCCGGCGGGAGCTCTGCTCCGCCTCCGCCGCGGGCGACCGGCGGCGCCCGTTCTGGCCCCGCCTCCACCTCTCCTCGTTCGAAGCTCCGCCACAGCTCCTGCAGCACCGCCACACCGCCGCCGGGTCGCCAGACCGCTCCACCGCCGGACACCAGCAGCAGCGGCGGGCGGTCCAGGGCCGCCACGCCGCCGGTACCCGTCGACCCCGTATCAAGCCCGTGCCCCACTCCAAATCGGCCTGTGGAGGTACCAATCAGCCCTAGGGCCGCTCCCCGTCGAGCTCCGGCGAAGGAACCGCCGCCGGCGAGCTCCCTTCGCCGGCAGGGACCTTGTTGCGATGGTTAGGGTCTTCACAGGGTGTTTTCAGCAAACTAGGGACCTATGTGTGAATCTGAAATTTGAGTCAAGGGTCTCTGCGTAAAAGTGTTTTAGGGTTTTCAGCAGCAACTTCAAATATTCGTAGAAAATCGTAGAAAAATCATAAAAATGCAAATCCAATTTTGTTGGGTTCCTGGTGAAGAAACCTACCTTTTCTAGAAAGCATGTATAGGGTTTTTCTGTGTAGTTTTTGAATGAAAATTCAAACACAGTTTGAGATGTTTTTAGTGTAGTTTAAAATATACACATGCTATGAACTTGAATTTTGGATATGTTTCTCTTTATGACATGTTTAGATTTGGGACCAAATTTGGCATGAGTTTGATGTGTAGATAATTAGTTATGATTTATGTAAGCTTTATGCTAGTTAAGCTTGATGCTTTTTATAGCCCTTTAAAATAAATTTTATTTAAATCACCAGTGCACCTCAAAACTTTGCCATGATAAATAACACCTTTGGTGGAGTGGGTGTAATTTTAAGAAATTGTTTAATAGGTGTTTTGGAGTTATTCTTGTGTAGGATGAAAAATTAATAACTTGATATATATAATAGGTCTACATGTGTGCCTTGGTCAGGAACTTGGTTTTGGCCTATTTGAGGTGTATGAGAAAGTTGAGATCAAAAAGTTTAGTAAATCTTTTTATATGAATTAATGGTGATTTACTAGGCTGAAACTTGTCTTTTTCATATGAATTAATTTATAAATGATCTTAAGCCAAATTTTGGTGTGTGAGCTTAGATTAGGTGTATCTTGCTGTGTGCAGAAGCTAGGCTTTATTTGATTAGTTTTTATTTTAATTTGGATTTAAGGTTGATAGGCTTGTTTTAAGGAATTAATAAAAATAATTGGTAAATAAAGAGTTAAATTGCAAAACCATGCTATGTTTCTGTTTTAAGTTCACAATCACCACCCCTACTGTTTTTATGAAGTTGTTTAGTTGATTTGAGTGTATATGTGTACACCGTCACCGTTTAATGAATTAAATGAACTCCGCTCCACCCCACACACCCACTTTTATGGTTATGAGTAAAATAGATAGTTATAGATATATGTGGCCAACAAGAGTTGGTTAGGTGGTAATTTTTTTTTCTCCCATCATAACCATAACCTAATGCATGTGCATATGTCGTTCGTGTAGAGCTCCCGGATGGCACGTATACGCTCGTGCAGGAGGACGAGGTAGCAGCGGAAGCTAACTACGCCGTAGTGCAAGAAGACCCGGGCCAAAGTCCGGAAGAGCCCAAGGCTGTTGCTCTTAGAAGAAGGCAAGCACCGGAGTCACATATAACCTTTTGGATTAAAACTTATATTCTTTTACTTTTTAGCATTTAATGTTACTTTGTGCATTTAAGTTTCAGGAGTTGTTTTGAAACCTAGATGCATGATCCTTAGGACTCCTATGCTCTTTTACTAGTATGTTAGGAACGCTAGTGCCATGCTTTAAGGACACGGTACAAGTCGAGTAATGACTCATTGCTCGCGAGATATAGGATGCTTATGTTGGAATCACAAGTTGGATAAATTGACTCGCTCATGTGGTAAGAGCAATGGGTTCGGTCTCGACCGAGTAGCATGGTGCTGGTCTAAGCTATTGAACGTACCAAGTACTTGTTGGGAATGGGACCGGTAAGCCTAGTACCTAATGAACCAGTGCGGAAATTTTATTGCTACTAATCTTGAGATGCGTCTCCCAGTTCGCTACCGGTAGTGCAAGTGTGATTCTGGACGTGCCATGTTTGGACGTACCAGTAAACCTTGTACTTAGAACTGTATCATCTTTTCCTAATCTGGGGAATGACGGGAACCGCTTGGTTGGGGTAGACACTGCACTTGGTCTACCTTCTTCCGTGTATCTTGGGTTTACCTTGCAAGGATATAAATCGATCGATTGTCGGTCACTCGCCGTTATCTGAGTCGGCTTGACCACTGGCTACCCCATGTTTATTTATGGAACATTTAGGATTAATATTGTTGGATGATTAATCTTGTTTGTACAACCATGCTTACTTAGCTAGGTGCTTACCTAGAATGGTTAACATACTAGAACTTGAGCTAAAATTTGAAAGTAAGGATCAACTCTTAGTTGCTTTTGGCAAAACAAACCCACCAGCCAAAAAGCCTTGCATATCTAGCTGTGTCTTTTATTTTTGACGGGTCAGTCTTGCTGAGTAATAGTATACTCAGCCTTGCTTTTGTTGTTGTTTTCAGGTAACCCCATCTGGCCTGGTTCTATTCCAGATGGTTGGGAGCTTGAATGGGAAAACGATGATGAGGAGTGATATGCATGGATGGCCTCCTGTGTGTATCATGCGTTTAGTTTAATTTCCGCTGTTTAATCTCTGAACCATGTTTACTTTTATGTACTTAAAGCTTGGTTTGAAATTTTAAGTACTTATGAACTTTTATGTAATATAATGTTGTACTCTGGTCCCGCCTTCGTGTGGGCTTAGCGCATAATTCGATCCCGTGTAAGTGATTTACCGGGCATACCCCGGCAGAGGTGACAGAATAGTTCCTTATTATTGCTTAATGGCCAGGTGGACAGGCTTAGGCGATAATACGGAATTATTTTGGGCGGTTCTGTCATAGCTCCAAGAGTAAAAGATGCTTCAAAAGATATTCAACGAAATCAGCAGGTGCTCAAGTGTGGGATGCTCACTAGGCTTCTCAAAGCTCTCTAAAGCTCTCACACAAGTCACTCTCTCAACCCAACTCAAGGATAGGGCACTAAAGGCTTGAATCTCACTTAGAGAGGTTGGGGAGAGCTCAGCTGGGGTTCTGGAAGGTGTTAGAAGTGTGGAGAACCAACAACCCCTCAAAGAGGAGCTCAAGGGTATAAATACCCACCACACACAAAACTAGCCGTTAGTCTGTCAGACAAAACCGGTCAGACCGGTTTGCCAAACCGGTCAGACCGGTTTTCAAACTAACTAGCCGTTGGACGGTGTCAGTGCCCAAACCGGTCAGACCGGTTTGGGCCAGAGAGCTCTACTAAGGTCTGATCTCACGGGTTAGTCTCTCTTGGGTTCACTTGAGCACTTTTTGATGTTTGTTATCCAACCAATGATTCATCCCTCTTGATAGTACGGCATACCTAAACTCATGATAAAAGATAAACCCTAATTAATCCACTTAAGCTTGAACCACCAAGGTACGCCGGTAATTGATCTTCAATGATTCGAGGGCTTCCAATATTGTATACCAACTGAGCACACGTTATAGATGAATAAATATATGCATGTGCTTGAGCATGTCCACCTTGAGCTAGTGACTTAGAATTCTTTCATAGAGTAGAGAATTAACCACTTTGAATTCTTAAGCCATTCCAATTTATCAATCATGACGCTAGATGCAATTTATCACTTTCCTCGGTAGGCTTGGATATGATACTTCGAAATCCTTGACGCTCTCAACTTCACCCTAGCCACTTTGCTTATGGTCGCTATCCATAGCCTTTGCTTAGTTCCTCGTTTTAGCCATCTTGATCTCTTCAGCACTTATCCTTGCCACACTTGAGTTAAGCCTTGCACCATAGAGAGAATTCCATTTGAGATGTCACTCAAATAATTGTCCTTTGATTGATAACATATATTCTTGCTTTGCAAACTTCTATTTGTAGGTCCATCACAATAGAGATAACACCATGACCTTTGTCAACGCTCTACTTGAAGTCTTGCAAATAGCTTCTTTGTATGAGTCAATATTCTTCATATGATGTAAGAATGAGATCCACTTGATATTGTACTCAGTAAACTTATTGTATAGGTCATCAAGTTCTATCTTGTATCAATAGTGAAATCCCCTTGATGCCATCCACAATTTAACCTTTAGTTCTCCCATTTATCACAAGCTTCTCCTATCTTCACAATATGCTTTGCTTTGACATAGAGAGGCCAACCAAGTACCATATATAATCGTGCCTCTATATTTGCTTTTGTTTAGCTTAGGATCACTTGTTGTATGTCTTATATAAACTCCAATGGGAAGAACACATTGACCAACTCATGACATTCATCTTTAGTATGCTTGCATACATTCCATGTATAGTGTCATGATCCACCCTTGTCTTCTTAGCAATATGAGCCAAAAGCATGATCTTACATATAAATATCATTTATCAATAATCAACAACCTGCTCACATGCTTTACAAGAGTGTTAGTGATTTAATCATGTTGTCATTCAACTCGCCAAAACCCACTTAGGTCTTGATTGCACTTACAATCTCCCCCTTTTTGGTGATTGATGACAACATTGATTAAAGCTTTCAAAAGATCTGAAAATAAAGCTCATAAAGACTAAGATTTAGGTAAAGCTCCCCCTCAATGTGTGCAATGAATGGAATTCATTAATTTGGCCTAAAAATGCCAATTTGCACATATTGAAGAAAAACATGGAGCTCCCCCTAAATCTCAGCAAAGTGGGGTGCAACAAGTGTGTGTGACAAAATAAAACAAAAGTGTGATGCATATGACATGAGTTATTATAAACAAAAGACAAAACACAAAAAGGTGTGTGCTGTCTGGGGCAAAACCGGTCAAACCGGTTTCAGAAACCGGTCAGACCGGTTTCACCCAGTCATCCCACAAAACAGGGAAAACTCAAAGAACAACTCATTCACCATACAAACATGCATCACAAACTAACATTAAGTCTCTTAGAACATTTAGAGTACATTACACACATTGTAGCACACAATACAAGAGTTCTCAAGTCCAACACATAGATAAGGTTTAACAGATAATTATTACAGATCCAAATCTCTCAACAAGTCTCTAAGATAAAAGATAACTGGATACATAGGAGCTTGGGAGTGCTCAGCACAAACCGGTCAGACCGGTTTGAGAAACCGGTCAGACCGGTTTGAGAAACCGGTCAGACCGGTTTCACTACCACAGCACACAAACAGATAAGCTTTAATCGTCTTTTCTTCTCCCCCTTTGTCATCCATCACTAAAAACTTGGAGAAGAGGTGCTGCTGAGCATCACTGATCACCATACTCCGAAGGAGCACCACCATGCGGAGGAGGGTAATCTAAGAGAGAATTTATAAGAATTGGAGTTAAGAACTTGAGAAAAAATGGTAGATACTAAAAGATAAGAGTTTGAGACTCATCATACCATCGATATTGCCAAAGAGCGACTGATATGCTTGAGATACTATGCTTTGTCCACTAGTAGAAGGACCCATAGGAGGAGGTGGAGGATTAGGTACTTGATATCCATAGTGATGAGCATATTGTTGAAAATAGCCTTCGGAACCCAGCTGTGCCACCATGCTATCCACTGAAGGGATCTCGGGCTCTTCCATCTCGGGAGAGGGTGGAGATCTAGGAGGTTCGAATCCATGGTGGTTATGCAATAATTTGAGAGTGTCCTTTATTTGCTTCCTCTCTCTCCTAGACCTCTGCTGCTCAACCATTATGTCCCTCTGACTCCTACACATAGATGTGAAAAAGTTCAAAAGCTTACAAATAGGAGAGGGTGGCTTATCCCTTGGTTGGCTGCTGCCAGCCCCAAACCGGTCAGGCCGGTTTTCCAAACCGGTCAGACCAGTTTGGTCCTGTCTAGTGGCAGCAGCTGGCTGGTGCTGCTCCTGCTGCTGTCCTCCTTCCTCCATTTCTATTTCATCATACCTTCCAGGTGAGGGAGTCCTTATCCTCTTGGGTATTGGGACTTTGAAGGGCTCTTGCTTCGTGTCTTTGAGAAATTTCCTTTGTGACACCTTTTCAATGATATGCATGATATGGGGTGCATAGCCACACAACCTCTGGGGGCTCTCGCTAATGGTCTTGATCTCCTCCCAAATGAAATCACTCACTGAGAATGGAAGTTCGGGAGGCCTCATGTGAACGAGCAAGTCCTTAGCATAGTTGGAGATACCCGCCGGGTTTCCGCCCCTAGGTGTGAGTGTCAACCGGAACATGCGGTTAAGCATTCTATAGTAAGAGTAGAGCCCCGCTGCATAACCCGCATTTCCTTGTTTGTTTCTTGGGTACATGAACTTCATCTCTGAAGGCTCCATCGGACGAGTGCCATGGTGAATGCAAGAAAGAGTCAAATCTGCCGGGCTAGCTCCAAGAAACCTAGCAAAGTGTGTGAAAGTGACACTGTATCTAGTGCCCTCGGTCATCCAATGCATCTTTCTTGTACCCTCATTTTCCTCAAAAGCAACAGTGGCATAGAACTGTGCAATGACCTCCGTGTTCCAACTGTGCCTGAATCCCATCAGAGGCTTGATCCTCAGAGTAGTACAAACATCAATGATATCTCTGAAAATAGCATTATTTGTCTTCTCCATATATCTCCAATCTATCCACCGAGCCTCTGCAATAATGCCCTTCTTCTTAGCTATGATGGCAGTGGAATAGTAGTCCTGCTGAAAGAAAGTGTGAAATCTATAATCTATCCCACTAGCCATGTCCTTAGGCTCACCATAGGGCCACTCCCTTCTCTTCCTCCTAGCTGCCTCAGTCTTACCCATGCCAAGATAGTTCACTATGCGATGAGTACCAGGATTGACTGGCCTCCTAATCTCAAGCATAACATGCTCTTCTCCTTCTTCTTCTTCTTCCTCTGCCCCTCTTTCCCTTCCACCATAATCCTCTTCTTCATCATCATCAGCAGGTCCTTTTCCATGCCTAAATTCCATCCTATAGTTCTCATCACTCTCCTCATCATCATTGCTCAAAGTCTCATGCCCTTCTTCCACAATCTCGTCCATAACATTTGACTGAGATGCCCTAGACATCCTAGGCCTCAAGATAGGGCCACTGGAGGCATCGGACGGCTCAATCGGATCGGGATTGCCTTCAGACTCATCAACCCTCTTTTTCTTCTTTGACCTTGTGTAGGACCTCGAGAAGTCCGACATGTTATTCCTGACCACAAATAAGTGACAAAGTATATATAAGGTCCATAGGAATTGATTCGAGACTCGACGAGAATTGAATTTGAAGTTATGGAAGAAAATCAGGGTTGCTGTCCTAATGAAACCGGTCATACCGGTTTCAGAAACCGGTCATACCGGTTTCAGAAACCGGTCAGACCGGTTTCAGAAACCGGTCAGACCGATTTCGTCGGCTGAAACCCTAGATTATGGAATTCGAAATGTAGCCATCCAAATTGATTCAAAACTTAAAGATAGCTTCCTGGGCATACTAGTTGATGGTTGCTCAAAGGAATCCGAGAGATATGCATGGAGTTAAGAGATTGGGCAAAGAGAACCTTTGAATACCTTGAGAGGATGGGAGAAGATGAGTAAAGCTTCAAAAACGGTCTCCAATCCGGTCAAGCCGAAGTTTAGCACCACAAACTCTTAATCTCCAAAGGGGAAACCTTCTCCTTGGTCCAATCTCAAGATCCCATGGTGGGAGAGTGAGAGAGTGAGAGGGAGCACGGGATGGAGAGAGGAACCACGGGCTTGGTCTGGTGGGATGAAGTGAGGAGATGAATAGGGAATATTCCATGCGGGATACCCTTAAAGGGGTGGACCCGGGGCAAACCGGTCAGACCGGTTTCAGAAACCGGTCAGACCGGTTTCAGTTTCAGAAACCGGTCAGACCGGTTTCCCTCAAGAAACCAGCTGAAGTTAAGAGCCTGAGATTTGAAGCTCGATTTGCGAACTAATATGAGAATTGTGTTCAAGATACGTCCAGATACTAGTTCCTTTTCTGAAAAACCTGAAGCTTCAACTCTTTATCCAAAAACCCCTTTTTCTCCACGAGAGGTGATTAGAGGAAAAGATAAGATATTGAAAGAATTTTGCTCCTTTTCCTTTTGAGATAGATCTAGTGAGATAAAGAAATAAAGCGATGAACTTTGGTCACTAGATAATTCCCATAGAAAGATTTTTCCATTTAGGTCCAAAAGCTCCTTGATACTTCCAAGAAACTTAGAGAGAAATAGATATGGAGAATATGTTGGACTTAAGAAAATCTCACCAATTGTGACTAGCCATCAATCAAACAAGGTTAACCATAGTCACAAGTGGGTCGATCGGGTCATAAAGACCAAAAACCAAATGTTTTCAAAATTCACACAAATCCTATCATGCTAGTTGAGTTTTTCAAAAATCTAACCTATGTCACGCAAACATGTGGCTAAACAAGTTTCAGGACCATATTGGGATATTTAACTCATGCCTCTCACATTATAACAAGTATTTGACAAAGTCAATATAAAGGTATGCATCAATTAAATATCCAATAGGCACACACGAGAGAACCTTGAATAGACCACATGCTAAGAGAATGCACACACTAGCATGAATAAATCCTAGATGATAAAGGTAGAAGAAGAGTGAGTGTGAACCATACCTTTGCCTCTAGCTTATCACATTTTCACATTGGTGAATTGTGATTTTCCTTGACTTGTGCATTGCCATGTTAAGTCCAAGTTCTAACTCTCATTTTGATAGACCTTTTAAACACAACACGAGAGAGACACTTAAATAGCACAAGCACTAGTTTCAATCCTTAGTGACCTTTTGGGTTAGAGAGACAAGAAGTCCACCAAAAATTGAAACCTCACAATATAGATCAAATTCCCTTTGTTTATGGAGCATATGAAATAATGTGAACGACTAAGGTCACATGCACCATTTTGGCAATTAAGTCCAACTCGAGGAATTTAAACTATATTGTGGTGAGTAGCTATGCTTAAGGTTAGTTTCATAATCCAAAGAGAAAGATTTGGTCAATATTACCACTTTGGACTCAAAGATCATGGCATACTCCATGGAGAGAGACAAGCTCTCAATTTGAGACTACAAAAATCACTAGATGAAAGCATTAGTCTCAAAGACACAAATTGTAGAGTGATCTCCCCCTAAATAGGTGCATCATGGGTTTGTGTTGCATGAAACGAGCACTTAATCAATTTAATGAGCTAGGAGAGGTCACTTCACAATTTGGTCAAGGCACAAGAGAAAAATAACTTACAAATGTTGAAATTGTGCCAAGAGTACTTACTATCACCAAGATAGTGTTTGTATGATGCTAAACAAGAGCTGAGAACATTTTATTTGAATTTCTTGGATTAATCTTGAAGTGTATTCCTCAGTTGGGCAGCACTGGGCCAAAATCGGTCAGACCGGTCAGACCAGTTTTGCCAGTCAGTCCAACTAAAGCTTTTCTTCAAGACTCCATCGGCTCCTGATGCAGGCATATCTTCATGAATCTTTAATTGCTGACAATCACCCTGATTCTAGAAGCTTTATAGGTCTGAATTCCCAGATCCCGGAACCTTCGAAGAATTTCTCAGAGGTTGAGTTCCTGCAGCAATTCCCGGAACCTCCGGAGAATTTCCCGGAACCTCTGGGGTTTGCACTTCCAGAGAAGCAGGGATGTTTGGCCCTTGGAGTTGGTGTTGAAGCTTGGAAATTTTCTTCATCTTTTCTTATGCTTCAACTTGGTCTAACATTGCCTATGGCCAAACGCTTGATTGACTTACAATTTTACTTCTTCTTTTAACCTGCACCATTTAAACCAATATGCTCTACTAGAGAGCGGTTACAAGCATCATATGGTAAGAGAGCATATATGTACACCAAAATACTTAGTCAAGCCAAGTGCACAAAACCAAGGTCTTGAGCACAAGTATCCACTTAGGATCAATTGACTAAGATGAAAGATGAAACTTATGTTATCGAGATGTCATTGGAATAGAGATATAAAAGTTTAGGCTTGATGTTTGGTATTATTCTAGCTTATAGTCCTTTTCTTGAGTTTTGCCAAGCTTCCAATACATCTCCATGCTCCTGCGATTCTAGCAAGCTCTTTTTGGTACCCAAGCCATGTTGGGTCCTTTAGGGTTAGTCACAAGAGATTTGAGAATCCAAATGGCTCTTATGCTAGTTTGAGGTGAGCTAATCACTCTAGTAGCATAGATACCATTCTTGTCATCCCTAAGTCTAGAAAATGCATAATCGACGAGTTTTGACTTAGGAATGTTACCATTTGGACAATCATTACTCTCATGTCCCTTTGACCGACAAGTGTAGCAAATACGGCTTTTGATCTTGCTTGCTGAAGTCTTGCACTTATTCTTGCTCACTTGTTGCTTCTTGGTCTTGAGGCTTGCTGTAGAAGCTTGATTGTGCCTGATATGCTCTTAAGGCGCCACTATTGCCAAAACCGGTCTAACCGGTTTCCGAAACCGGTCAGACCGGTTTGGTGCAGGCAGCACCCCGGTCACCTGTGGACACTCTTCAATGAAGTGTCCATGTTGCTTGCATTTGTAGCATATCCTTCTCCTTAGCTTCCTTTGCCTTTTCTTCTTGCCTTCGAGCTGAGGAGAGCACATGGATGCATAGTGCCCCATCTTTGAGCACTTGAAGCATTGTATGTGATCAAGCTTCTTTTTCTTGATTTCTTGAGCCTTGTGATTGTTGCCTTGTTTCTTCGGTCGGAGGGTTGAGCTAGTGCGGTTTGAACCCTTCTCAAGCTTCTTCACCATGTTATCACGGTTATCTTGAGAAGGTTGCACTTGACTCCTTCCCTTCAACTTACTCAAGTCTTCTTTAAGCTTTTCAACCTCTTGCTTGAGTTGATCATTTTCTTTGCTATGAGGTCATCACAAGTCTCTACAAATACATACTCAATACTAGATTGGCTTGCTTGAGAACAACAAGTTTAGTACAAGACAATTCAATATTGACATGTGAGCATGTGCATATGTGTGAGAGAGGTTGAGTGGATGTTACCGATGAAAGCACAACCTCATGAGCTACTTCTAGACAAGTATATGATTCTACAAGCTTGTCATGAGAGCACTCAAGCTCCTTGTGACATGCTTGCAAAGCCATATGCTCGCTAGTGAGCTTTTCAAGCTTATCATTGAGCACCTTCTTTTCTTGCTCCAAAGATGCTACACATGTAGACAAGTTAGTAGCACAAGCAACTTTGCTAAGCAAGACATCATATTTACTAACCAAGGTAGAGTGTGAGAGTTTGAAGGCTTCAAGCTTTTGAGTTAAGGTCTTTATGGTGTCAACTTGATCTTCAACTCTCTTTGCCATTTGATCTTCCTTGGTTTCCTTGCTCTTCTTGGCCATCAAGCACTTGTGATCATCAACACTGGGAATTGAGGATCTAGAAATCACCGATGCTGGCCTTGATCGCCTTCTTGAACACTTGTTATTATTCATTGTGTTCATCCTGTGGAAACTGGTCAGACTGGTTTTGGAAACCGGTTGGACCGATTTTTCCACAGTGTCACCCATCTTGCTTTTCTTGCATTGTTGATCCATGGGTGTGGTCACTAGAGGTTCAGTGTATGCTTCGGAGGTAGAGCACTCTTCTAAGGATACTCTTGTCACTTGATCCTCACTAGTTGACAGCTTGTTTTGCTCAAACCCCAAATCTTCATTTTGGCTTATGATTTCTCTTCTCTCATCATTCATAGCCAAGATGTCATCATGGGCACATGAAGATGAGTGGTTTGCAGCTGTGGCTTCGCTTTGCATGCTTGCTCTTTGATCTTGATCTTCGCATTTGGGCATATCATAGAGATCTTGAAAAATCTCCCAAATGTCATGTGCATCAATTATGTCATCACAAATTAATTCCTGCACATCACAACTCAAGGTACTACGAATGTAATTAGTAACTTGAGCATTGAGTTACCAACATTCTAACTCCTCTATAGATAAGCCCGACAAGTCAATGTTGTCTACTCTAGTGTGAGGAGGAAGAATACTAGCAACTACAACCTGCTCGGCATGTGGACCAAAGGTCCTAATTCCATTAAGTACATGAGCTGACCAAGAATTGTAGTTTGAGCCACCTAGAGTCAATGGCTCAAAAGATACCTCATATGTTGTCGACATCTTTTCTCCAAGCGGTTAAGCTCGAATCGGAGTTCCTTGCTCTGATACCAATTGAAAGGATCTTGATGTCGTCTAGAGGGGGGTGAATAGACGAATCTGCACTTATTAAAAACTTCAACCCTCTGTTAGTACCAAAACCGGTCAGACCGGTTTCCAAAACCGGTCAGACTGGTTTTGCTAGGCAGCAAACCAACAAACTAAGTAATAGCCCTCTACGAGTTCTAGCACAAACCAAACTTGGTGTAGGACTTCCAAAGGTGTTTCCAAGAGTGTCAATGAAGTCCCTGCACACAGCACAAGCACACCAAGGTAGATCGAAGCGGAAGCACAAATATTAAGCTAGAAACAACTTAAGGTAATGCAAGTGAGTGTAAAGCAAGTAAGAGCACAAAGACACCGGATTTATCCCATGGTTCAGCTCGCCACTAAGGCTGGCCTACGTCCACGTTGTTGAGGTAAGCCACAAGGGCTTTGGGATCTCTTTCAATCCGCTCCTCCCTCACACCTATCGTCAAGGCAATAGATGGAGTGTTCCACTATCTTTGATTTGCAATTACAAACTTCTTGGAGCTGCTACACAATGATCAGGAGCTTCCAAGCGACCTCTAGCCATCTAGGAGCCAAGGGCTCCAAGAGTAAAAGATGCTTCAAAAGATATTCAACGAAATCAGCAGGTGCTCAAGTGTGGGATGCTCACTAGGCTTCTCAAAGCTCTCTAAAGCTCTCACACAAGTCACTCTCAACCCAACTCAAGGATAGGGCACTAAAGGCTTGAATCTCACTTAGAGAGGTTGGGGAGAGCTCAGCTGGGGTTCTGGAAGGTGTTAGAAGTGTGGAGAACAAGCAACCCCTCAAAGAGGAGCTCAAGGGTATAAATACTCACCACACACAAAACTAGCCGTTAGTCTGTCAGACAAAACCGGTCAGACCGGTTTGCCAAACCGGTCAGACCGGTTTTCAAACCAACTAGCCGTTGGACGGTGTCAGTGCCCAAACCGGTCAGACCAGTTTGGGCCAGAGAGCTCTACTAAGGTTTGATCTCACGGGTTAGTCTCTCTTGGGTTCACTTGAGCACTTTTTGATGTTTGTTGTCCAACCAATGATTCATCCCTCTTGATAGTACGGCATACCTAAACTCATGATAAAAGATAAACCCTAATTAATCCACTTAAGCTTGAACCACCAAGGTACGCCGGTAATTGATCTTCAATGATTCGAGGGCTTCCAATATTGTATACCAACTGAGCACACGTTATAGATGAGTAAATATATGCATGTGCTTGAGCATGTCCACCTTGAGCTAGTGACTTAGAATTCTTCCATAGAGTAGAGAATTAACCACTTTGAATTCTTAAGCCATTGCAATTTATCAATCATAATGCTAGACGCAATTTATCACTTTCCTCGGTAGGCTTGGATATGATACTTCGAAATCCTTGACGCTCTCAACTTCACCCTAGCCACTTTGCTTATGGTCGCTATCCATAGCCTTTGCTTAGTTCCTCGTTTTAGCCATCTTGATCTCTTCATCACTTATCCTTGCCACACTTGAGTTAAGCCTTGCACCATAGAGAGAATTCCATTTGAGATGCCACTCAAATAATTGTCCTTTGATTGATAACATATATTCTTGCTTTGCAAACTTCTATTTGTAGGTCCATCACAACAGAGATAACACCATGACCTTTGTCAACGCTCTACTTGAAGTCTTGGAAATAGCTTCTTTGTATGAGTCAATATTCTTCATATGATGTAAGAATGAGATCCACTTGATATTGTACTCGGTAAACTTATTGTATAGGTCATCAAGTTCTATCTTGTATCAATGGTGAAATCCCCTTGATGCCATCCACAACTTAACCTTTAGTTCTCCCATTTATCACAAGCTTCTCCTATCTTCACAATATGCTTTGCTTTGACATAGAGAGGCCAACCAAGTACCATATATAATCGTGCCTCTATATTTGCTTTTGTTTAGCTTAGGATCACTTGTTGTATGTCTTATATAGACTCCAATGGGAAGAACACATTGACCAACTCATGACATTCATCTTTAGTATGCTTGCATACATTCCATGTATAGTGTCATGATCCACCCTTGTCTTCTTAGCAATATGAGCCAAAAGCATGATCTTACATATAAATATCATTTATCAATAATCAACAACCTGCTCACATGCTTTACAAGAGTGTTAGTGATTTAATCAAGTTGTCACTCAACTCGCCAAAACCCACTTAGGGCTTGATTGCACTTACACTAGCAGGCACGGCCGAACCAACAGGTGCGGCCGGTCCACCAGGTGCGGCTGGCCCTGCACCCCACCACGTCTCGAGTCCAGGTGACCATCATTTCCACAAACACACCTTGGATGGATGGGATGTGCCGGGGTTATGTCGGTTTGATCCAAAGGAGTAGAAAAGAGGCACTTGGATCCATGGGCCCACCTCTACATGCAACCAACCGCCATTGGGAAGCAATCCTAAGCATCCCCTATCATTGGCAGTGCATCACACGGCTTGGAGTAGGTACGGCCGGATCAAGAGATACGGCCGCACCAACGAAGCGGCAAATCCGGCGGAACCGACCTTGGATACCGACTCACAGCTGACCAAGGATCGAGCATCAGGACCGTCCACGATGAAAGGCGGCACATCATAGGTGCGGCCGCACCTCTAGGTGCGATCGTGCCTGGCTCCCGCCTCCTCAGCGCTCCACCGACCTCCCACTGCTATAAAAGGGACCCTCCACTCGCTGGAATAGGAGACACACGGCAGGAGCATTACCATTGTCCACTTTTGTATCTTAGAGTAGGAAGTAGTGTAGTTTGGGAGTTAGAGTCGAGTCGAGCTAGTCTCGGGGTTTCGGAGAAGTCTTCTTCAGAGTTCGGGTACTACTCTTGTATCTTTCCTTTATAAGACTTAAGTGCAATTCAAGTTATCTTTCTATCTCACATTTCGAGTCATCTATATTCAGGTTTTACTTAGCTAAAAGAAGCCTTATTCTAGGTTTAGACTAAAGTGAGTTTTGCCTCGGTTAGCGTAGTTCTCTTGAACCCTATAGTGTTGTGGTCGTTCTTCGCTTGATCTTCATCTAGGCACTTCGGTTTTTGGCCGTAGAGAGAGATCTCTCTCTAAAGGCCTTAGGGAAAGTTCTTTGGTTCATTGTGAGCGCGGTGCTCAGAGCTTGCCTTAGTCTTAGATTGGTGTCCCATTCAACAGAATAGTTGTGGTACCCTAAGGAGGTGACAGCTCCGGACGGGCTTTGTAGTCCACCACGTTATAGTTCGGGCCGGTAGGATTCAGCGTGTCGTCGTTCTCCCTTCTCATCCCAGTCCGAGAGCGCGGCTTTGCATGCCTCTGCAGCACTAGAAGAGCTTGTTGATCCTATCTTACCTTGGCTCTACTTTACCTTATTTCTTTTCCCGAAGTTGACAAGAATAGATAGATTGCCTTAGGATCCTTCCTCGTCTCGTTGTCCTCCCAACTCTCTAGGACCTCTCTGGTTCTTTTATCAAGATCTCCTCGCGTGTCAAGTTACCCCCGTATATCTTTATCATTACCCCCGCTATAAGTCCCTTTCACCGAGTCTCGATCCTCTCTACCGTTCGTCTGATTATCTATGCCATAGAGCTTCCCTTGGGAAAAATATAAATACGATAACCCGAATACCACCGGGTGAAGTGCTACAACGGTAATCCGTGCGCTTGCGGACCTTTCTGTGACGTGTGATTTACCTGGCATTTCTGGCGCTGTTGCGATTGCAGTAGCGACGCTAGCGAGTGTCAACATTTGGTTCCATAGACCTCACCAAATCTCTTGCGCGGCCTACCGCCACTGTTGGTGTCTATGTGGTTGTCTCCTTTGAAATCATGTACCACCGCGTCTTGGGTGTCGACGAGCTTGTCGATGTAAGCCATGAGGTCGGCAAAAGATTCAGCGCCTGCTTCATGGATCTTCTCAAAGAGCTTGAGGTTGGTTACCCCCTTCTTGTAGTAGGCTATGACATCTTCATCCTTGACACCAGCGAGGGTGTTGTGGTTCTCGAAAAAGCGGTTGGTGTACTCTCGGAGAGTTTCATCTTTCCTCATCCGCACTTTGGTGAGGTGGTGAGTGTTGCCAGGACGGTTGTAGGTCTCTTGATAGTTGGTCGTGAAGAGCCGTGATAGGGTCACCCATGAAGTGATGCACTTCGTAGGGAGATTGTCGAGCCACAGGAGTGGTGCTTGGCCCATCACGAGAGGAAAGTATCCTGCCATGTGGTCTTCGTTGCCTCCTGACGCTCGGGCGGCGATGCTATACATCTTGAGCCAAATACTTAGGTCAGAGCGACCATCGTATTTTTCGATGGCTGGCTTGAAATCTTTTGAGTATATGATCGTCCTGAGACATCGTGAGAATGCTAGAAAGTTGTTGATTGCTCCAGAACTGGATCCTGAGGCGTAGGTTGACGGGATGATGTAGAGGTCGTCGGGAGCACCGTTATCTTGGTCGTATTGGGCACGATGTAGAAGCTCGTGATCATGCATCTCGTGGAGCTCTGATGCTTGGATGGGGTTATTGGCGTCGAGGGGATCAGGGACCCCGTTGTCGCGGTCGTAGTTAGCGTGGCGCTCGATCTCCGCTTCATCTTGTATGGGCTAACGCTGATTGCTCTAGATGCGCGTGGCTTGTGCTGGTGGAGGCTGAGCTCCAGCATTTTGTCCTGTGTTGCCGGCGGTGTTCTGCTGCTGGGCGCTAGCATCGTTGGTGGCGTTATTGGCAGCATTGCCGGCGGCATTACCGGCTGCATTGGCAGCGTTACCAGTGGGATTGGCCACTACGTTGGCAGCGGCATTGGCCGGCTGTACGACTTCATTCTGACCACCTCCTTCTTCAACCACGGGCGGAAGGGGAGCGTTGTCATTGTGGTGACGACGGCAGGGTCACTCCGACCTGCTCCTAGAGTAGGAACTCGAGGCCGATCTACTATATCCTTGACCTCTCTCTTCGACCTGGGCGGTGGCAACACGGATGTGAGCTTGTAGACGTTGAGTTGCAGGAGTGTCTCCAAGTTGTCTTAGATCGGCAAGGGCCGCACCTAGGTTAGCTTGAGGCGAGTTGTGGACTTCATGGCCATCCTGCTCAAAGTCCCTCAGGAGGTCTCTGGCACGTAGGCAGTGTCGACGAGACTCATCTTGATTCTGCTGCTGTTGTGGAGCGGCTGGGGCTGCGGGGTGAGGTCCCCGTCGGTGACATTGCCTGTGGGTTGGCCACCGGCACCAGGTACGACGTTGCCCCAGGGCCTGATGTTGGGCAGCTGCTGCAGCTGCATCTGCTTCTTGCTGACGGTGCATAACTCGTGCGGCGTTAGCATTCTCTCGCTGTTGGCGCTGCTCATCTATCTCGCCAGCTTGAGGAGGTACATTGGTGGAGACCGCGAGGACCTCACGATCCGGGATCTCGAACATGTCATCCGGGTTGTTGGGGGAGGTGGTCGTACAGGCAATCTAGAACATGCCACAGTCCGGGGACGGTGCATGGTTGATTTGGCAACCATGAGTCGCGATTAGAGGTCAGCGAAGCTTCATTAGCACACAGTGACGAGTTGTGTGTTTGGAATCCTCGTGGACAGGGCAGGGATCATCGAGATGACCTCTGCGGTTTCCACGGGATGGCGTGTTGGACCCAGATTCGATCTGGATCTTCTTCTTCATGTGGCGAGACGCCGCATGTGCATTCTGCAGGCCAAGAGGCATGTGAGGTGAAGGTGGAGTGGTCCTGCGAGGGTGCTTGACGTGCTCACAGACCTTGATCGTGTCGGAGAACATGTCCTCGACGCGATCGAGCCCCGCGATTATGTCGTGAGGAGTGGGTGGGTGGGTTTCCGCCAGCAGATTGGATTCGACTTGCTGGTTGGAGGTAACCCCAGTGCTCTCGATGACGAGGCAGGCGGGTGGAGCGGTGGATTCCGCCGGCATAGAGCCAAAGCAGATGTCGACGGGATTGGTAAGGATGTCCGCCATGCTCTCAGGGAAGATGACGCCGTTTGGTGAAGCCATCGAGTTGCACGAAGAACCCTGGATTTTCCCCCACCTGGCACACCAACTGTCAGATGTCTAGATCTGCATAGCCCACAAGGGTGTCAACCCGGGTGGTTTATTTGTTCGGCGGGGTGAAATATAGGGCTAAGAACTCGAAGGTTGCGCACGAGCACACGGAACACAAAGGACACGACGAGTTTATACTAGTTCAGGCCTCCGGAGAGTAAAACCCTACGTCCGGTTCTTGATTGTATTGCTTTGGGTGGATTGCCACTTGGGGTGACTTGGCCTCAGGGGTCCGGCTTTGTCCGCCTTATATTGGTTGACGGACAAGGTCGGTGGGCCCTGAGTCCTGGTCGGTTACAATAGGGAAACAAATCTAAGGAAAGTTACAACATAATCCCATGATCTTCGGACTGTCTGGAGGCGTAGCCGACGTCTTTTGCCTTGTCTTGCACGCCAAGTTACCCGACCAAATTGGATAAGGTCGTTTGGGAACCTTCTTGAAGGTCTTCAGGAAGTCGTGTGGGCCACCAACCAGATCGGTTGGGCCCACTGTCAGGTCGGCGGGTCTTCTGGTAGGACGGACTCACTTGTCTGGGACGCCCGTAAGCCTGGTCAGTGGGGACCCAGGGGTACCCATGTCTCATAGTAATAAATAGTTTAAATGGTATGTTATTTAGTTGTAGTGAGTACATTTGTAATGCAAAAATCGGATCATCTGTCTAACGTGAATATGAAGTAGAGTATAGTCCTGTGTGTGTTTGTCCATTCCATGATCCATGGTGGCACGGACAACCCAACAACAACTTGCCTCTCTGCGTAAGGTCACTGACGTTTGTGTCCGACACCCAAGTGGTATTTCGTTTGGGTCACTGACGTTTGGGTCCATGATCCAAAGTGTTTCGTTTCCCACTCTGGACCACAAAGGCGGGACTTGAAATTTTGAATTCCCCGCTCCTCCTTCTGGTCCTCCTCGTTTATATATAAAACAAAGAGGGAAAACAGGTCTCCCAATTCCCTCTAGGTAATTTTCCAAAATCAGGGGATCTTCTCCTCAACCACGGAAGAGACCTAGATCTGCGGCGGAAGCAGCAGCAATGACCTAGCTACCGACGACGGCTTCCTCTGCTACGAGCGGCGGCCTTCTTCTTCTATGAGCGGTGACCTTCCTCTTCTACCAGCGGCAACCTTCCTCGGCAACATCCTTGAAACTGCAAGATGGTTCAAACTTGTTGCTCCATCGGCTCCCCTAAGGCTCACCCTGGCGGCCGCAGATCTGCAACAGTTGCGTAGAACATCATGCTGAAGGCGCAAGGTCGGGCTGCTAAATCGAGATGGCATTCAACACCTTCTTCCCATCCTATTCGTCAGGTCTGCGGTCTCCTCCCTGTATTGATCGATTCAATTAGATTGCTTCCCCATGCTCTTTGGCTTTCTATAATATTCTTTCATGTTTTGGTGATTGTGGATCTACTGTACCCTATCGCAAGAGTTTGTTAGAAGTCATTTTATTTGAGGTTTGTAGAAATTTGTAGATGAAATTGTTGGACTGCTTCCCTATTGACGGTCCTTACAACAAACTTTTGACCGTCAACATCTCGGCTACGGTAGCGCTTTATAACGAATTTCATGCATGTTTTAGGTGCTAACAAGGTTCCACGAGTTGTGTTGAGTTTTTATCTACAGGATCAAGATTAGGGGGCAATTCCGGAGCACCGAGCCACATAAGGTAGGCACGGCCACACCTAGAGGTACGGCCGGCCCTACCTTGCACCGCTATGCAGGTTCACACCGAGTGAAGTCCTGTGCATCAGCTCCCAAAAGACCAAACTCATCACGATCGTGTTGGATCAAGCAAACACACCACAAGCGAGCAACACAGGAGCCAGGGGGAAGGGCCGGCCACACCACCAGGGCCGGCCGAACCTCCAGGGTCGGTCGCACCACTAAGGCCGGCCGCACCTGCCCGACTCGCCCAAACGTTCCACCAAGCCTCGGTCACTCAAGGGAACATAGCTACGAATGATCCTGATCGAAGGAATAAGGTCGGTTTGATCCAGAGGTTGAGATTAGCCTCATTTGGACCCATGGACTCACAAGCCAGTGAACAACCGACGTGGGGCAACGTCCAAGACTTCACCTACCCATTAGAGCATGATCCGGAGTGAATGACAAGAGGGCCCAGGGCCGGCCGCACCAAGAGGACCGGCCGCACCTCCTTTACTCAGCAAACCGACCCACAACCACCTTCTAACCACCTCAGGGACCAAATCATATATGCACGATCGAAGGCAGTGGAAATCACAGGGCCGGCCGCACCTGGAGATACGGCCGCACCTCTTTGCCGGGCACTGCAGCTCCCTCTCGCCTACAAGTACCCCCTCCTGCAGCCACTGACCTATTGGGGCTATAAATTGAGCCAGGCACCTCGTGGAACAACATAAGTGATTAGAAGTAAGTGGCGGAGTCCTACAGAAGTTAGTATTCAGAGAGTAGGAGAGAGAGTTGAGTGTTGGAGTAGAAGCCGGGGTCGGTCTTCCTCTTGTACCTCGGCGGGTGTGGTACTGCTTCGGTCTTCCACACCCGGGATACTTTGTAAGTTTGGATTCGTGAGTAACTAAGTCTCAAGTCATTTCATTGTTCGCTCTTAGGTTCCTCGATTGTGGTTTAAGTAGTTTCTACTTATCATGATTGCTTTGCTCTAGCGCGGGGTGAAGTAGTGCTTGGTTAGTGTAGACGTGGTGTCTAGACTCTCCGGTACCTTGGAATGCTTCCCGGTTTAATGGAATAGTTGTGGCACCCTAGGGAGGTGACAGCTCCAGACGGGCTCTGTAGTCCACCACGTTAGTTCCGGTAGGTAGGAGTTACGACATCGGAGCCCCCGTCTCATCCCTTTTTGTGGCTCTTTTCCCTCTGGCCCGGACGAGCGACAAGTTGTGCCTTGATTCTATCCGTGTACCTCACGAGTCCCAACTTCATCAGCTATCCCCTCTCTACCCGAAATCTACCCTTGCCTTTCTATCCTTCATCACCATATCCCCCGGACGAATTAGTTCAGGTTCTCTACACTTCTCATTCCCTGTGGAATCGATACCTTGGAATACTCCTGGGTGAAAGCTACAGCGGTATCCGTGCGCTTGCGGATCTATCTGTGATCGTGTAGTATACCAACAGGCTTTCTAGCGCCGTTGCAAATCTAGTAACGACGTAAGAAGTTCCAACAAGCTTTCTGGCGCCGTTGCCGGGGAACGGTAGCTGTTCTGATCCCGAACCCAGTTCGTCCGTGTATCACCCCATTTATCCCATGGATTCCAATCCAACCCTTTTCGATTTTTCCGCTCCAAAGGGCGATCATTTGGAGCCTCCATCATCATCACATCCTATCAAAACACCGAGCTATGAGATTCGCTCTGCTCTTATAGCCTTGGTTCAAGAGAATTCGTTCGCAGGAACGAAAGAGGAGAGCCCATACATTCATTTGCGAGGATTTAACCAAATTTGCTCGATAATCGTAATTGAGGGAATGACCCAGCAAACCCTCAAATGGAAGCTCTTCCCATTTTCTTTAGTGGGAGGAGCAAAGAAATGGTACTATTCCTCAGTTGGAAGCATGGAGGGAAGTTGGGAAAAGCTTAGAGAAAAGTTTTGTCTGACCTTCTTCCCTATGTCTCGAGTAGTGACCCTACGGCTAGAAATCCTTTCTTTTAAACAACTAGACAAGGAGTCACTAGGTACTGCTTGGGCACGATTCACCAATTCTTTGGCCTCTGGACCCGACATTGGGATTTTAGAACCTATTCTTCTACAACATTTTAGAATGGGTCTCGATGATGAGTCAGCCAAATTTTTGGACACTTCATCTGGAGGCTCGTTCTCTCACTTGACCCCTAGTGAAGGGAAGGCAATTCTAGGAAAAATCCTAGAAAACACTCCCTACACGGGAATTTTTGATGAATTTCCAGACGAAGAAGAAGAACCCATGCCAAACACTCTCTCGGAACCAAAACCCATAGAGGAGGAACCTACTTTCCCAACCATTCAACCCGTAGAGGATTGCACTCCTCTAACAAAAACATATTTCACCGATGAACCATTCCAGCCATACAGAGAGTTTGACGACCCCTCGTGCGATTTCGTCTACGAGTTTTATGATGAGCTATTTGCTGACTTTGGGAATACTTGGAATTACCAAAGAGTAGAGAGACCAAAAGCACAAGAGGAGCCGAAAACTCCTATTTCTTGCTCAGAGGAACGAGCCGAGCATTTTAGGCTCATTACGAATCTTTCGGCCATCATGAGTAGAGAATGGTTGGATGAGGCGGAAGCCTCGACCGATGTCATAAAACTCCCAACCAAAATGAGGCACACTATGTGTGAACTCATGGGGAATAGGCATGATGTCGGGTATGAACCTAGCCTGGGGATCAACAATATCAGTTTATCCTTAGCGAAATCCCTAGCAGTCGGATTTTCTCTCTCAAGATCTTCGGAACTCCTTAACATCCCTTCAGGAGAGACATTAGGTTGCCAGGGCGTTCTTCGGGTGATTCCCGTAAAATTTACGGATCACGAGCTCTATCTTGATTTTCATCTCTTTGATCTACCTTGTCATCACACCCATTCAATCATCATCGGTAGACCTATCATGAAAATCTTAGAGCAATCCCCAAGAAAACCAGAGTTGGAGCTAAAGATCGGTGACGACTTCCTACCGGTGTCTTATCTTAGAACCGAAAATACCCCCGTAGAAGCCGAACCCAAACCAGATCTACTAGAGGAGGTAATGAAAACACCCCCGTAGAAGCCGAACCCAAACCAGATCTACTAGAGGAGGTAATGGCCGCCTCCCTAGCAGAGCTAGCTCAACCAAACTTTGAAGAGGAAATCCCGTTCTTCACAGAGGAGGATGAGGCCCCAGTCTCATTTAAGCTAGATCCGACCGAAAAGCCGGAACGACCACCAATAGAGCTTAAACCTCTTCCTCCGGGATTAAAGTACACGTTTCTCCATGGGAATCGAGAAACTCTAGTGATCATCAGCGATAAGCTATCTGAGGTAGAAACTCAGCAGCTCATCACTGTTCTTGAAACCCATCGATCAGTACTAGGATATTCTCTTCAAGATCTCAAGGGAATCAGCCCCACTCTTTGCACACATAGGATTCCCATCGAACCCGACGCAACCCCTTCAAGAGAACCTCAACGTCGGCTCAACAACAACATGAGGGAGGTAGTAAAAAAGGAAGTCTTAAAACTCCATCATGCCGGGATTATCTACCCGGTACCCAATAGTGAATGGGTTAGTCCCGTTCAAGTTGTGCCAAAGAAGGGAGGCATGACTGCGCAATGATAAGAATGAGCTCATCCCTTAGCGCACCGTCACAGGATGGCGTATGTGCATAGATTGTCGCAAGCTTAACAAGGCCACCAAGAAAGACCACTTTCCCCTTCCTTTCATAGACGAGATGTTGGAACGGCTAGCGAAGCATTCCTTCTTTTGCTTCCTAGATGGCTATTCTGGTTATCACCAAATTCCTATCCATCTGGATGACCAAGATAAAACCACTTTTACATGCCCTTACGGAACTTATGCCTACCGGTGAATGTCCTCTGGGCTATGTAATGCTCCAGCCTCTTTTCAACGTTGCATGATGTCAATCTTCTCGGATATGATTGAGCAAATCATGGAAGTATTCATGGACGATTTCTCGGTTTATGGAAAGACCTTCTCGGAATACCTTAAAAATCTTGATAAAGTTCTTAGAAGGTGTGCCGAGAAGGATCTTGTCCTCAATTGGGAAAAATGCCATTTCATGGTAAGAGAAGGGATTGTTCTCGGACACAGGGTGTCCGAACGAGGGATAGAGGTAGATAGAGCTAAGATAGAGGTTATTGAACAACTTCCACCTCCGGCCAATGTCAAGGGCATCCGTAGTTTCCTAGGCCACGCAGGATTCTACCGTAGGTTCATCAAAAACTTCTCGGAAATTGCCCGTCCCTTGACCAAACTCTTAGCCAAGGATACCCCTTTCGTTTTCGATGAAGAATGCCTCATTGCATTCCATACCCTTAAGAAAGCCTTGATCTCAGCCCCGATTATCCAACCTCCCGATTGGAGTTTGCCTTTTGAGATCATGTGCGATGCTAGCGATTATGCCGTTGGGGTAGTCTTAGGACAAACTAAGGACAAGAAACAGCATGCTATAGCCTACGCTAGCAAGACTCTCAACGGTGCTCAGCTGAATTATGCTACCACCGAGAAAGAGCTCCTAGCTATGGTTTTTGCAATAGACAAGTTTAGGTCCTACCTAGTGGGGGCCAAGGTGATTGTCTTTACAGATCACGCCGCTCTCAAGTACCTCCTCACGAAGAAAGATGCAAAGCCAAGATTGATCCGATGGATTCTACTACTCCAAGAGTTTGACATAGAAATCAAGGATAAACCAGGAGTGGAAAATTCAGTAGCAGATCACTTATCAAGGCTTCATCTAGAGCATGATTCATCGCTACCAATCAATGATTTCTTGAGGGACGATACACTCCTCAGGGTAGACAACAATGATCCCTGGTATGCAGACATTGTCAATTTTATGGCATCAGGATATGTGCCACCCGGGGGAGATAAGAGGAAGTTGATATACGAGAGTAGACTCCACATGTGGGACGAGCCCTATCTATTCCGCATATGCGCAGACGGTCTTCTACGACGTTGCGTACCATCATGGGAAGTGTATGGCATCTTAGAAAGGTGTCACTCGTCAGAATATGGAGGACACTATTGAGCATTCCGTACCAATGCAAAAGTTTGGCAGTGTGGTTTCTATTGGCCCACTATGTACTAAGATGCCAAGGATTTTGTGAGAAGATGCCCAAGATGTCAGAAGCATGGTAACATTAGTACAAGAGATGCCATGCCCCTCACCACCAATCTTCAAGTCCAAATCTTTGATGTCTGGGGGATTGACTACATGGGACCTTTTCCAATGTCAGGGAATTGTGAATACATACTAGTGGCAGTGGATTACATGTCAAAATGGGTAGAAGCAATACCCTGTCATACAGTAGCTGCTCGAAGCTCGAAGAAGATGTTCCACGACATAATATTCCCCAGATTCAGAGTACCAAAGGTAGTCATCAGTGACGGGGGATCACATTTCATTGATGGGAACTTCAGAAGATACTTGAAAGCTCAAGGAGTGGAGCACCGCATCGCTACTCCATATCATCCCCAAACAAGTGGTCAAGTTGAAACATCAAATAAGCAAATCAAGAACATCCTTTAGAAGACTGTCCACGAGATGGGAAGAGGATGGAAAGATAAACTTCCCGAAGCATTGTGGGCATATCGCATGGCTTACAAAACTCCCATCGGTATGACACCATACCAATTGGTCTATGGGAAGACATGTCACTTGCCCGTGGAATTGGAGTACAAATCACATTGGGCTATCAAGAGATGGCATATGGATCTTCCCACTGCCGGAATCAAAAGACAAATGCAATTGGGTGAACACGAGGAATGTAGGGGGAAGGCATATCACAATGCAAAGATGTATAAGGAGAAAACCAAGAGGTGACACGATGAGAGGATCAAGAAGAAATCTTTTGAACCAGGAGATAAGGTACTACTATTTAACTCTCTTTTTAAAATTTTTGGTCGTGGAAAGCTTAGAAGTAAATGGGACGGCCCTTTCACGGTTTTAAACTCTGCTTTGCATGGGGCCGTAACCCTACAGGATTCAGACGGAAACACTTTTAAAGTAAATGGGCAAAGACTTAAAATCTTCCTTGAACCAAACATGCCTAACCTCAAAGAATTTGATGTTATCGAGGTCATTAACTTGGAGTAATTGAAGTCTTGCTTGTCTTATGTATATAGAGTGTTTCTTGTTTGTTTTCCTGTTTCTTTTTGCTCTCCTTTCTTAGTTGCCACGAAGCCAGCCTTTTGGGGGAATAGGCTAGGGCTGGCCACACCTAGTGGGCCGGCCGCACCTAGTGGGCCGGCCGCACCTCCCTCATTTGGCTCTCGGCTGCGCGTGAGCTAGGGGATCTAGTATCTCCCCGTGTGCTATCCAGATAACCCCTGAAAACCTCGCATAACGAGTTCCTCTCTAGAAACCAATCTACTTTCCAAAAACCCTCGCCTTCTCGTCATCTCCTAGCAAACCATGGGTGGTGACGGCCCTAGCAATCTCTCCAAGAGCTCGGCACCCACCACCCCTGGCGGTGCGTCCTCAAAAGCGCTCGCAGGAGGTTCCGGGGTAGGATCGAGTCAAAACTCGCCTCGCCAGGGGTCCCTGGCCCTTGCTCATGCACCCCAGGAGGCAACCCTAGGAGGGGGTAGGACTGGCCGCACCACCCAGGTCCGGCCGCACCAAGCCCGTTCGGCCAGCTCGGCCGACGTGCAGAGGAGGTCCTTGTCCCCCAGGAGAACGATCGGGAAAGGAAAACCCCGACGTTCGGAGTCACCAGCACGCCCTACAACGGGCCAGCTGAGGTTGAAGGAGCCGGAGACGCCAATCTCTAGGCGGCTCTTTAACGAGTCGCCAAGGGAGAACATCTTCGCCATAAAGACAGCCGGGGTAGAATTCTTCAAGCCCCCAACAGAGGGGAAATACAAGATCATTGGGCGCAAAACTCCCCGAGGGTATGAGAAGCAGTTGATCCCTCGGTTGGACAGGGATGATTTGGAGCCCGATGAGTCCATCTTCTCCACCCCAACTAGCGGGATGCGCCAACGCAAGCCTCCACCGATCTGTGGTCCTCCTAGCCAGTTTGAAGATTCAGAGGAGGATTCAGAGGACGAGGATCCTTACGAGCGTCTTCGTAATGAGGTCGCCGAGCTAAAGATGAAGAACAACTTGCTGGAGGAGTGCATAGCCGAGGCTGAGCTCGGGCAGATGGACATGGATGACAAGATGGAAACTCTCCGCAAAGCCCTCTGCAGCAAGTTTAGGCGCCTGTTAAAGGAACTAGGGCGTCCAGATCTCTACGACTGCGTTTTGCCTTAGATCTCTAAGCGTAGGATCCGTGTAGCATCTCGTTAGTGTCGTTTCCTTTCTTGTGTGTTAGTTTTGCTTTTTCAAAACTTGTTTGCTTTAATTCGTTTAGGTTTGCCTGAATAAAGAGATGCTACAAACGCTTTGACCACCTTTAAATCTCTGGTTATTTTGCTACTCTGGCTGGTGATTCGAGCCAGCCAGAGAATGTTATTTCACTCGGTTCACGAGTGTGCAGGAAAAACGAAAGGAGGTAGGGCCGGCCGCACCTAGAGGGCCGGCCGCACCTACCTTCATCACACAAACGCGAAACCAACAACGTGCAGGTAACCGAGGTGCACCAGAGACAGCTCGCGAAGCACGACACAAAATCTGGGAGGGCCGGCCGCACCTGTAAATTCTTCACGAACCGAACATCTTCATGCCGAGTCACGCTGGTTTGAATCCCTAACTCATCTCGTGACGTTATCTTATGGCTGTCCTATTTATCTTGCTTAGTATCAAAAACTGCGTTATCATGCTCTTGAAAATTTTGCCTACCCATCCTCGCTTCGGAAATGAGGAATAATTGCTATGTTAAACCCTTGCAAGAACCTAGTATACAATTTTGTACTCTATAGGCTTGATGAATTTATTGGTTCTCTTCGAAACATGAGCCTGAATTAAACCTTTGTGGGATGCAAATACTTATGACCAAACCTAAGATGTTGACTAGTATGATATGGTGCGACAATGTTAATCTTGCTCTGTCTCATAGTATGGTGAAATTCTCGGATGATTTCTTTTGAGAAAATAAAACAAGACAAGTTCCTCAATGGTCATATCACCTACCAAAGCCATATGTTGCTATCAAAGTTAATCCTTCTACATATGCTTGCTTGTGACCCATTGAGTTTTGCCAAATTGTTGTGACCCTTGGTAGAATCTTTTCATGCTTCCATGATCGAGATCACGTACACCCACATATACATGCTAACTCCTACACCGGGAGTTATGCAAAACATGCCATCCATCCACCAAAAATAAGTACTCCAAGTTCCAAAGAGATTTCTCTTCTTGCAAAAGGAGAGAGGGGTCATTGAAAAAAAAGGGAAGAGAAAAAAATATATAAATGCTCAAAGAAGCATAGAAAAAAATATGCTCCAATCAAAGAGCATAGAAAAAAAAATGAAGCATGACCCCCCTCCAAAAGCAAGAGGAGAATCTCAAAGCAAGGAGTACTTAGAAAAAAAACAAACAAAAATATTCCACACACTTGCACATCTCGATCAAGTTGCATGACTAGTTTCTTCTTGGATCCGGTCTTTGGCTCAACAACATTATGTGGCACAAGTGAGTCTCATGCTTATCCTACCCAAAGCCCCACATACAAGCCATAGAGTAGGAAGTTGAGGCTCATTCAAAAGCCTTTGGTGAGGTGACAAACACCACTTGAGCGATCGAGGGAACCATCCGAGGAACTTTGTCTCTCTTTGCAAAAATTTTCAAAACTCCGAGATAGAATCCAGAAAAAGAGAAGAGTGAGTGATGCAAAGTCAAAACCGTTCTACTCTTCAACCTCCGAAGGCAAGGTGAAAAGTTACAAGCCCCACAGGTAAGCAAGGCAAAGTTTCTTTGGTGCCAATACTTTCAAATAGCCAGTAGGGCATGGAATTGTGCTCTAGTACTTGCAGGGAGGTAACACAAAGCAATGTCCGATCCACCTTTCAAGACTAGGCTTTGCTGAGGACGAGCAAACGTCTAGCATGGGGGAGTTTGTTGACGGTCCTTACAACAAACTTTTGACCGTCAACATCTCGGCTACGGTAGCGCTTTATAACGAATTTCATGCATGTTTTAGGTGCTAACAAGGTTCCACGAGTTGTGTTGAGTTTTTATCTGCAGGATCAAGATTAGGGGGCAATTCCGGAGCACCGAGCCACATAAGGTAGGCATGGCTGCACCTAGAGGTACGGCCGGCCCTACCTTGCACCGCTATGCAGGTTCACACCGAGTGAAGTCCTGTGCATCAGCTCCTAAAAGACCAAACTCATCACGATCGTGTTGGATCAAGCAAACACACCACAAGCGAGCAACACAGGAGCCAGGGGGTAGGGCTGGCCGCACCACCAGGGCCGGCCGAACCTCCAGGGCCGGCCGCACCTGCCCGACTCGCCCAAACGTGCTACCAAGCCTCGGTCACTCAAGGGAACACAGCTACGAATGATCCTGATCGAAGGAATAAGGTCGGTTTGATCCAGAGGTTGAGATTAGCCTTATTTGGACCCATGGACCGACAAGCCAGTGAACAACCGACGTGGGGCAATGTCCAAGACTTCATCTACCCATTAGAGCATGATCCGGAGTGAATGACAAGAGGGCCCAGGGCCGGCCGCACCAAGAGGACCGGCCGCACCTCCTTTACTCAGCAAACCGGCCCACAACCGCCTTCTAACCGCCTCAATGACCAAATCACATACGCACGATCAAAGGCGGTGGAAATCACAGGACCGGCCGCACCTGGAGATACGGCCGCACCTCCTTGCCGGGCACTGCAGCTCCCTCTCGCCTACAAGTACCCCCTCCTGCAGCCACCGACCTATTGGGGCTATAAATTAAGCCAGGCACCTCGTGGAACAACACAAGTGATTAGAAGTAAGTGGCGGAGCCCTACATAAGTTAGTATTCAGAGAGTAGGGAGAGAGAGTTGAGTGTTGGAGTAGAAGCCAGAGTCGGTCTTCCTCTTGTACCTCAGCGGGTGCGGTACTACTTCGGTCGTCCACACCCGGGATACTTTGTAAGTTCCGATTCGTGAGTAACTAAGTCTCAAGTCATTTCATTGTTCGCTCTTAGGTTCCTCGATTGTGGTTTAAGTAGTTTCTACTTATCGTGATTGCTTTGCTCTAGCGCAGGGTAAAGTAGTGCTTGGTTAGTGTAGACGCGGTGTCTAGACTCTCCGGTACCTTGGAATGCTTCCCGGTTCAACGTAATAGTTGTGGTACCCTAGGGAGGTGACAGCTCCGGACGGGCTCTGTAGTCCACCACGTTAGTTCCGGCAGGTAGGAGTTATGACATCGGAGCCCACTTCTCATCCCTTTCCGTGGCTCTTTTCCCTCTGGCCCCGACGAGCGACAAGTTGTGCCTTGATTCTATCCGTGATCCTCACGAGTCCCAACTTCATCAGCTATCCCCTCTCTACCCGAAATCTACCCTTGCCTTTCTATCCTTCGTCACCATATCCCCCGGACGAATTAGTTCAGGTTCTCTACACTTCTCGTTCCCCGTGGAAATCGATACCTTGGAATACTCCTGAGTGAAAGCTACACCAGTATCTGTGCGCTTGCGGATCTATCTGTGATCGTGTAGTATACCAATAGGCTTTCTAGTGCCGTTGCAAATCTAGTAACGACGTAAGAAGTGCCAACATTCCCCATGCTCTTTGCCTTTGAATATTGTTGTTGCATGCTTGGGTGATTGTGGATCTTTTGTTGCCTATTGCAAGAGATTGTTCCAATTCAACTTATTTGAGGTTTGTAGAAATTTGTAGATGAAATTGTTGGACTGCTTCCCCATGCTCTTTGCCTTTGAATATTGTTGTTGCATGCTTGGGTGATTGTGGATCTTCTGTTCCCTATTGCAAGAGATTGTTCCAAGTCAACTTATTTGAGGTTTGTAGAAATTTGTAGATGAAATTGTTGGACTGCTTCCCCATGCTCTTTGCCTTTGAATATTGTTGTTGCATGCTTGGGTGATGATGGATTGGGTGTGATCGTTCATGTACCGCGTTGAACTTAATAGATGAAATTGCTTCCGATTGCTAATGATCTCAACCTTTATCTCTTGTTCTTGAACTTATTTCAGCGGGCCAAAGGGTCAACATCTGTAGTCGCTCCTGTTCAGACCTGCTCCAAGGTAACAAACTCAACACCTTCTTTGTTTCCAATTGCGAATGATCTCAACCCTTACCTCTTGTTCATGTACTTGTTTCAGCAGGCAAAGGGGTCAACATCTGAAGTCGCTCCTGTTCAGACCTGCTCCAAGGAAACAAACTTAACACCTTCTTTGTTTTCAATTGCGAATGATCTCAACCCTTACCTCTTGTTCTTGTACTTGTTTCAGCGGGCCAAAGGGTCAACATCTGAAGTCGCTCTTGTTCAGACCTACTCCAAGATAACAAACTTAACACCTTTGTTTCCTTAGTCCTAATCTGACTTGGGATCCACTATTGCTAGATGGAAGCTACCAAGTCAATGATGCTTCTTCCCGAACAAATTAAAATAGAGGCAGCCGAGTACTCGAGAATGGGTACCAAATCCTTATGTAGTAGTGTTGATGAAGAGCGAGTTGACGCTCCCAATCAGGATGGGGTACAACTTCCACAACGGTTTGTTGCTCACCAGAAAGAGTTATGTACCTTGAAGAAGAAGACCGAAGAATCAGAATTAACTCTGAAAATGCAGTCTGCTGAGATTAAGAGGTTGCAGAAGCTAACTGAAGACAATGAGGACCTCCTTCGTCTACTGCTTAGCAGTAAAAGATGAAGAGGTTAAGATCATTAGATCAAATCTCTACTTTCTCTTGTGATTATGACATGGATTTAGCTTTGTTAATCAATGTTCCTTGTGATACTGTTATCTTGTTATAGTTTGTGATATGTGATGAACAATATGGTCGTGCTTGATAGTAAACAACAGTTTGCTTTATTGTATAAAGAAATATGTGCTAATTACTATTTTGCCAACCAGATCGGAATTATTCTAAAAAAAGGATCAGAATTGAAATGAAATCCATTAATACTGATGCATGATTAGTTAATTTTATGTTGTCCTTCAGTGGGCTTAGCCCACTTTTAATTGGGCCAAAAGTCAATATTTTTTCAAATTAACGTGACACAGAAGGCCGCAACAATGTGCGCACCTGTTGGACTTGACCCAACCAAAATGGGCCCACCCTAATCAAATTTCATCTAAAAAAGCTACAATTGGGCCCAACAAAATATTTTTTAGGCTATATGAATAACACCAGCCTACAGGAACAGTTTTGGGCTCAACCCAGCTACAAACGGGCCAAATTCGTTTTATGACGCATATGATTTGTCACAATTGGTATGCCACATCGGATGCCACATCAGATTCTGTCCAGCATGGCAAAGCTACAGGAACGAAGTTATGACGCATTGTATAGACAATTTTCCATGTGTCATTAAACTCATGACGTCGCGAAGTAAGGTCTCGTCATTAATCGCGGTTTGTAAGGCTCGATTAATGACGGAGTGTTTTCATAACAACCAGCGTATTAATCGTGGTTTATGACGAGAAACGGCCTTTTTTGCGTCACTAGTCAGCGTTTTTCTTGTAGTGGTAGTTGACGGCTAGTCCGCCAGTCCAATTCGGATGGTCCGTCCCAGGCGCTGCAGATCAGCCTAAGTCCCTAGCTCTTGAGTTGTGCTTCTGCTTTGAGTTGTGTTGGGCCTTGTTCCTATGGTTGGTAGGTCTGTTGTGACTACGTGACCCTGGCAAGTTCGTGTGGGAACCCTTGCTTGTGATTTTGGGGCATAGTCGAGTTCATCTCTTCGGAGAAGAATTTTTATCAGCTCCCATTCACTCCCCCCTTTCTAGTCGCCTAATCGGTCCTTCATATACAAAGTTGTGCTAAAGTGCTACAGTGTCGAGCGTCCTTCCCCACGTCGGGCGTCCGTCAGCAGACCTAGTGAATAGCTGTGGACTGTTGTAGAGTTGTTGATAACCATACGGGCGTCCCGGAGCAGGTGGCTCCGAGTAGTTGCTTCCGGCGGCTCCTCAGGTGCTTCTTGGAGTAGTTCGGCACTGTGGAGTGTTGACCCGGTGCGCCCACGTCTGGCAGCATAGTAGGTATATGTCTTTCGAGGAGTGGTTGAGTTCATGTTCTAATGGGATGGCGCGCGCTGTGCCAGACGGGACGGCGTGCACTGTGGCGTGCGTGGCCTGCACTGTGCCATTCGTGGCACTAGTCAGCAATGGCCGCCCATGTCGTCTGACACTGGGCGTGCCCTGCCAGTATGACCCGGCATGGGGAAAAGGCGCCTTACGTGGCATTGTGGGAGAGGGCGTCCGCAGAGGGCCTGCCACGCCTGTGGCGGGCCCCACCCACGGCTTGACTTCTGCACAAAGACTTGGCCTGGTCGGAGGCGGAGAACTACTCGTGCGAACGGGTAGTCGTGGCCGAGGCAGAAACTTTTCGTGCGAATGGGTGGTCGCAGTAGAGGTTGGAGACGGAGAGGTAGTCATGCGAATCACCAAGTACTCGAAGACGGAGCGTTCTTGTCGTACGGGCCGCCAAGTACTCAGAGGCGGGGGTATCTTGTCGTACGGGCCGTCAGATACTCGGACTGTCAGCCGTACACCCCTTGTTTGATGATCGTCGCTTGTTGGACCCTAGTCCTGGCACTCGTTAGTAGCCCCCGAGCCTGGTGAGGGAGTCAAGGACTCATTCCCATGCTCAGTAACTGCAATGTTGTAGAAATAATAAGTTTTGGTTTTTCGGCAGGGACGCGCGAGTGCACCCGTCGGGTGTAGCCCCCGAGCCCACGAGGGAGTTGGAGACTCGCTTGTGGGGTTAAATATTCGAAAACTGTAGAGGTTTTGGAATTTGCGCCGTGGGTGACATGGCAGGATGAGTGGACGGTTCCATGACGGTTCAGCTTCGTGGGCCCACCGGGGTGCCGAACCGTCGCGTGTGCGTGCACCAACTGTACTTGGAGGCACGCCCTTTGAGAGGGCGTCGTTTCAGTGTCGTGGAGTGTGCGGCTCGATCGTGGGCCCTAGCATTTAATGCCGTCGCCCGCACTTGACCCTTTATCTGCCAGGTGCCAGTGGGGATTTCAATCTTCTTCTTCCCCCAAATCTTCACCGCAGTCACCGCCGCTTGCTTTCTTGCAACTGCATCTCCCGCACCATTGCCCTTTCTTCTTCCTTGCTCAGCTTTGCACCTCGCATCCCCTCGCCGCCATGTCGAACTAGATGCGCTCTAGTGTTACTCGCTCAATGATCCAGCGGCTCGTCGCCGTGGGTATGCTGCCGGCACCCACCGCAGCCGAGGAGTGGAAGGTGCTGGAGTCGGAGACTGTCCCCCAATCGCCAGCGGGATACGTGGTCTTGTTCGTGGCTTTCTACGAGCGCGGCCTCTCCGTCCCTGTTGGGCAGTTCATCTGCGCCGTGCTCCATGACTACGAGCTGCAGCTCTAGCACCTCAAGCCCAACGACATCTAGATGGCGACGTTCGAGGCGTTGTGCGAGGGGTTTTTGGGTGTGGAGGCCCATTGGCATTTGTTCCGCTACTTCTTCAAGTTCGTGTGCTTGAAGGACGACGGGCTTCCGGCGACGATCGGGTGCGCCGGGCTCCGGGAGAAGCAGGGGAGGTCGGACGACTACATCCCCGCCTCGCTGACCAGCTCCAACAGCGGCTGACATAAGGATTTGTTCTACCTCAAGAACGACCCCCAGAATTTGCTGCCAGCGTATACCGGCATGTCGATTGCCGAGGCACCGAAGAAGTAGAGTTACAGGCCCGAGAAGGCGGAGTGGGAGAAGCTGCTCAGGGACTGCTAGGTTGCCTTGAAGCTGCTCGGCGATGCCAGAGTAGATCTGGCGGCCGTCATCGGCAGCTACCACGCGCTGGGTATCGTCCCGCTCTAGCGACGGGCCTGCACATCTACTAGATGATGCCCGACAAGGCACCCTTCATGGGGATGGTGAAGGCCTACACATGACCCTCGTTGGACGAGATCTGACACCGCGTGGGGCAGGCCATCGTGAACTCGCGGTTCATCTGGCCGCCACCCCAACTGCTGCCAATGCTCCCCAACGAGGGGACCAAGACCCTGGTGAGTGTTCTTCTCTGACTTCCGACCTGCTCAGGCTTGTCATTGGTGTTTCTGACCTTTGTTGTTGTTGTGGTTGTTTTGTTTCTTTTTCTCTTAGTTGTCGACCGCGAGCGTCACCACTGCTCGGGCTCCTCTCCCTAAGGACACGGCGCGGAACCACGTCGTCACCGCCACGATGAAGAGGCGGGCGGACTGCAAGGCCAGGCATAAGTAGGAGGAAAATGACAATCGCTCCCAGAACGTCAAGCGCGCGAAGCGCCGGAGACTTCAAGAGATTGTCGTCTCCTCAGATGAGTCAAACTGGAGGCCGAATTGGAGTTGTGGCTGTCGGGGCCCGAGGATCCGGTGGTCGAGGTGGTCGCGCTGCCCGTCGTCCTCATCACCGCCGCGGTGGAGGCCGGCGGTGCCTACACTGAGGTCCCGCACGCGGTGCCCGTCATCGAGGTTGAGGATGTCGGAGCAGCACCTGAGAGATCTGTAGCTGAGGCCACAGCGGCGGGGTCTGTCGCTGCTTCTCCTTCGAGGGTCGCTCCCGTTGCGGCGGCGGATCCACCGGTTGAGCCGTCCGCGCCCGGTGCTGCTGCTGCTTCCCAGGACGCAAAGGCGATTCTCATCAAGGCGTCATCTCGCCCCGCCACATAGGACACCGCAAGTCCCGTGGCAGCGGCGGATGGTTTGCTTGCGCCGGCGGTCTGGGAGGTCGGTGAGAGCTCGGGGTCTACTTGTCGCCCGCCGCCAGCTTGCGGGAGCCGACGCCCGAGGAGGCACGTCCCCTTGAGCTCGTGCGCTTCTCGTGAGTTGAAGCTCGTGTCGATGAGAGCGCAGAGGCCTTGGACTGCAGGCGCCTTGAGAGGGGCCTGCGACAGGCCGAGCGGGTGTTCGAGGACATGTAAGTTTTCGATTCCTCACCCCTGGTCTTGTTTTTATCGATCTTGTTGTCCTTGCTGAGCGCAGAATTCTGCTCAGTGCCGGAGCTCGTGAGCTGCAGCACAGAGAAGACGTGCACCATTGGGGCACTCCGGGCTGAAAAGTTGCAGCTAGAGGTGTAGCTGGTCGTGCCTCGCCTTGTCGCGACGGGGGCTGAGGCCAACAGGATGTCGGAGAGGGCCACATTTGAGGCGCGGGTGAAGTCCACGGAGGATTGCGTAGCATCGGATAAGGCCGCCCTCGAGGCGAAGTGGGCCGAGGCAGAGACGATAGCCACGGAGCTGCGCTCAGCCACCGCAATCGCTGCCCAAGCTGCCACCCAGGAGAAGGCGGCGCCTGAGGCGAAGGTGGTTGATGAGGGGATAAACCAGGGGTAATCATCTTAGCTCCTAAATCCCCAAATCATGAAGGATAAAAGCGGCCCACATCTGCAGCAGCCCAACATCGACGCCAGCAAGACATGCCCAGCATTCCCCAAAGATAGCGGCCTGGCATCATCCATGGGACCGCCTCCGACTCAAGCGTTCGCCCCACGCGACCTAGGAGAGCACCCCGATCCCGTGGCTACCTCGAAAGAAGGCTCCGTCCCACATGACCTAAGGTTCCTTCGCTTGCAGCCCACCGACGGGCCCCCCCCGACGAGGGCCGCAACGTGGCGCGAGTGGCTCCGCGCCGTCCGGGACGTGTAGGAGCCGCAAGGCAGCCGGATCTATGCTGTCAGGTGGTCAGACCCTAATGATATTTTCCCCGGTGTGGGAAGCGGACTGCCCCGGCGTCCCATTACCTGGATATCGAACAGTGGCGAAGGACACGCGATTCCTTCGCGTATAAGGCATCGGACGACGCGACCCGACCCAGCGGCTATCAAAGGGAAGATCGGGGCTTGCACGAGAAGCCTCGACCCACCAGAACTATGAAGCCCTAAGTCGGAAGGAGCTAGCTTGGAACAGCAGCCACCATATATGCCACCCTACAAGGACTACCATGCCTAGCACAGCGTACGGCGCCAACCGAAGACGAAGCCCCACGACACGACACTATTCTAGAACTATACCGGCACTGTTACATCACTGTAGCAGGACGCTGGGTTTTACCATCCTAACCCTTGTACGCCAGCCCCCCCTTGGACTATAAAATGGGAGGCCACTACCGTAAACAGGGACAGGCAGAAAAACAGCGAACACAATCAGCAACAAGCACATCACAACATCCTTAGATCATACACGATCACACTTCCACAGAGCTCTCCTAGCTCACCACCACATTCAGTGATCTGGGACACGCTCCCTCTCTCTACCTAAGCTTGTACCGCCTACTACAAGACCCCGTGGGCATATAGAACACTCTTCGGAACTGGACATAGGGCACCACACATGCCTGAACCAGTATAACCCCTGTGTCTCTAAGCCCAACCATCCGGATCCGACGCACGAACATACCAAAATTTACTTGTCGGCGATATCAAACCCCGACAGTTGGCTCGCCAGGTAGGGGCACTTCGTATGTCACGACGCCAACAATGGTCCGGATGGCCCACTCTGACAATCAACCGGTGCGTGGCACCGTGTTGCGCTTTGGCTCGCTGGACTTCATCTTCGACAGTCCAGTTGAGTCACCAGTCGGGGTCGTGTTCTCGCGGTCCCAACCCGACGCTCCTATGCTTCCTCAAGGACAGCCGCCTGAGGAGCCACGGTTGATGAAGTCCGCCACCGACCGGGTCTGGGACCTGGTTGGTCGCGACATGGCGGTCGCCCTAGGGCCGAACCCATCTCAAGAGCTTTTCCGCTTCACGGCGTACACAACCTCGATGCTCGTTTTTTGGCTTGAAGGCAGAGAAGGCACTGTCTTGGGATGAGTTCAAGCTCTGCTATGACTCCGTGTACCCCGAGGGACAGACATGGCTGCCCAGCGGTGGGACGGGCGCTCTGACCACAACGACAGCCCCCCATCTGGCCCTCTCGGAAGCATCCCAGGCGAGCTGGAACGAGGTCGACAGTAGGGCGCCCTTTCGAAAGAAGGCATCGATGCCCCATGACCCGACACGTGAGTGCTTCGTCCTCTAGCAGCAAGTCAATGCGGTCCACTCCACTCGCTCTGACGAGAGCTCCACGGAGGGTGAGCCCACTTCGCCTGACGCTTCCGCCAGTGAGGAGCCCTCGCAAGCCGGGGACGATTACGAACGGCAGTGTGCCCGCCTCGACAAGCTCGATGAGGCTCGGAGAGCCCTCAAAGAGGAGCAGGCGAGGCTCCACCACGAGCTCAGCATGGAGGCTGCAGCTACGCCTACGCGTGAACGCACGCAGGAACTATGTCGCTGCATCATCGACGACGTTCACGGGACCCCTGTTGCCAAATGGGCCTCCCAGAATCTCGCCGTGGCGGCTGTACTCCTCCGGGCTGGCCCTGAGCCAGCAACCCCGGAGGAAAAGAAGCTGTGTCAGCACCTGCAGACTCTCCTCGACATGGCTGCTGTCCAACAGGCGGAGAGCTCGGCGTCCTGTCGGCGGGAAATGAGGCCCAAGCTCCGGAGCGCTCGGCTCAACATGGGTCCTCGCGCCCGTCAGGGCAGCCGGGCTGTGCGGAGAGCGTTCACTCGCCCGTCAAGTAGAAGGTCAGCTCCAACTACGGCACTCGAGGTGCATCCTCGACCCGCGGATGGACCATGACCAGCGGCTGCTATGGCGGCGAGAGCCGGCTACGAAGGGAGTACAACCGGAGGCACGGGGGCCGCTATGACAGCAGTGAAGGTCGTAGTCAGAGCCCGACGCCCGACCCCTGAGGTCAGCGGGCCTTTGGCGCAAACGTCCTTGCTGTAGCCCCTCCAGCTCGATATCGTGCTCCGACCACGGTCGCGAAGTATGATGGAGAGACCAACCCGAGCGTCTGGCTCGAAGACTATCGCCTCGCCTGCCACAACGGCAGAGTGAGCAATGACCTGTTCATCATCGAGAGCATCCAGCTGTACCTTGCCAACTCGGCGCAAACCTGGCTCGAGCACCTCCCCCGGGGGAGGATCAGCAGTTGGGCTCAGCTCCGAGACGCCTTCATAGGGCACTTCTAGGGCACCTACGCCCGACCCGGCAATGCTTGCGAGCTGCGCCATTGCTGGCAGAAGAAGGGCGAGAGTCTCCGTGACTACATTCGCCGCTTCTCCAAGCGTTGCACCGAGCTCCCGACACGGTGGACAACCAGGTCATCACAGCCTTCCAGGATGGTACCACGTGCGAGACCCTTGTCCATCAGATAGGGCGAGTCCAGCCGAAAACCATCCGGAAGCTCCTTGACCTAGCCACCGACTACGCCGACGGGGAGGAAGCCATCACTTTCAGCAAAAGGTAGCCCAAGGAGGAACTCAACGAAGCTCCGACCACCCGGCCGGAGAAGAAGACGAAGGAGCGGAAGCTCCGCAGCGGCAACATGGTAGCGGTGGCCGACATGCGGCCATCCAAGACCAAGACGGCCCCACCGAGGGACCACTTCGAGAAGTTGCTGGAAGCCCCCTGCCCTTATCACGAGGGGTGGGTCAAGCACGCCTTGAAGGACTGCAACCTCATGAAGAGCTACCTTGGCGGAGCTGCAAAGAACAAGCCGCAGGACGCGGCAAAAACCAACGCTGCCAAGAACGCCGACCATGACGAATTCCCCAAGGAAGACGGTGCCGTCATGATGATCTTCGGCGGGATGCCTGCTCGCCCGTCGAGGCGCAAGCACAAGCGCATCTTGTAGGAGATCTACCACATCGAGCCGGCCGTGCCCTCGTAGCTTCGGTGGTTCGAGACGGCTGTCACGTACGACTGAGCTAACCACCCCGACCACATTCCACAGCCGGGGGCTTACCCCCTCGTGGTGGCACCACTGTTCGGCACCAAGTGGGTGTACAAGGTGCTCATGGACGGGGGCAGTGGCCTCAACATCGTCTACATGTCCACACTCGACAGCATGGGGATCCAGCCATCCCAACTCCGCCCGTCATCAACTCCGTTTCATGGGGTGGTACCCGGGATGGAGGCGGTCCCGCTCAGACAGATCGACCTTCTGGTCACCTTCGGTACCGAGGGAAACTTCTACAAAGATACGCTCACCTTCGAAGTGGTCGACTTCCCGGGAAAGTATCACGCGATCCTCGGAAGGCCGACATATGCTAAGTTCATGGCAGTCCCCAACTACACCTACCTCAAGCTGAAGATGCCCGGGCCGAAGGGGGTGATCCCCATCGACACCAAGTTCCAACACGCCTACGAGTGCGACACCGAGTCTTTCCACTTCGCGGATGCTCTCGTCCGCGCCGACGAGCTCGCTGTAGAGCCAATTCCCGAGGTACTCGACATCCCGAAATCCTCCAAGTGTCCGACATGCTCCTTCGAGCCCATGAAAGATGCCAAAGGGTGAGATGTCCTTGGAGTCAGCAACAGCTGTTGACCAGTAAAAACCTTGTCAGAAGCCTTCCCGACAAGGGTTCTCAGGCCCGCGTGGTGTCCGCACGTTCCAGCGTGGATTTCGCGTATCATTTCCTTGCCTTGATCTCCCAGGATGCAACACATCAGTATGCCTGCTGCAGCTTGCTTGTACAGCTCCCCGTTGATGAGGATGAATGCCTTGGCGCCTCGCGAGATGCGGCGAGCTTCTGTCTAGCTGGGCGGCGGCTTTCGTTCAACTAACCACTCGAGGATCGGGAATCGCCAGTCTAGATCTTCCAAGTTGGGATTTGGCTCTTGATCAATTCGCATGACCTCCTGCACCTCGGGTTCTCGGGGCTGCTCTTCATCAACTCGGATGGATGGGGTGTGCTGGTCGCTCGTGAACAACTCGTTAGGCACGGGCTTCTGGTTGGATGCCGTTTTTGCGAGGATGTCGGCCGCCTTGTTGTACTCGCGTAGCACTTGGTGGAGCTCGAGCCTGTGGAACTTGTCTTCCAGCTCACATACGGCATGACAATACACTGCCATCTTCGGGCTCAAGCAATTCTTCTCCTTCATTACTTGATCGATGACAAGCTTAGAATCACCCCGGATCTCGAGACGACGAATCCCGAGCTCGATGGCGATGCGGAGCCCGATGATAAGCGCTTCGTACTCTGCGACGTTGTTGGAGGCCAGGAAGTGCAGTCGGACCATGTACTCCATGCGCACACCCAGAGGTGAGATGAAGACAAGCCCCGCACTCGCTCCTTCTTTCATGACAGAGCCGTCAAAGTACATGACCCGCGTCTCGTGCTCGATTGGTGCCGGAGGAGTTTGGATTTCTGTCCATTCGGCAATGAAGTCAGCCAAGACCTGCAACTTGATGGTGCTATATGGCGTGTATGTTATGTTCTGCCTCATCAGCTCGAGGGCCCACTTGGCTATTCTTCCCTCGGCCTCGGGGTACTGGATCACTTCACCAAGTGGATATTTGGACACCACCGTGATGCAGTGCGCATCGAAGTAATGCCTGAGCTTGCGCTTGATGTTGGGGACAGCATACACCAGCTTCTAGATCTGCGAGTAGCATGTTTTCATGTCAGAGAGGACCTCGCTTATGAAGTACACTGGGTACTGCACCTTCAACATCTTTCCTGGCTCTTCTCATTCGACCACCAGCGCCGTGCTCATGACCTGAGTCATTGCGACGATGTATAGGAGCATGGGCTCTTCTGGTGCTAGCGCTGTGAGCACCGGTAGGCTCTTGAGCTTGTTCTTGAGCGAGTCGAGCACTTCCTGTGCCTCGGGCGTCCACGTAAAGTGGTCCGACTTCTTCATCAAGCGGTACAGTGGTAGGCTGCATTCACCGAGTCAGGCAATGAAATGGCTGAGCGCAGCAAGGTATCCCATGACACGTTGTACCCCTTTTAGGTTCTGGATCGGCCCCATGTTCGTAACCGCCGAGATCTTCTCGGGATTGGCTTCAATGCCGCGTTCTGACACGACAAAGCCGAGAAGCATGCCCCTCGGAACCCCGAAAATGCACTTCTCGGGATTAAGCTTCACCCCGTGTTGCCTTAGCCTCGCAAAGACCTCTGTGAGGTCGGGAACCAGATCGCCAGTTTTCTTCGACATGACCATGATGTCATCGATGTAGGCTTCGATCAGCCTACCGATGAGATCTCCAAAGACGCGTCGCATGCATCTCTGGAATGTGGCGCTAGCGTTTTTCAGCCCAAACGGCATGGAGTTGTAGCAGTAGGCGTCGAAAGGGGTGATGAACGACGTGGCGAGTTGATCGGCTATGCACATCGTGATCTTGTGGTACCCGGAGTACGCATCGAGAAACAGAGGGTTTTGCACCCAGCTGTTCAATCGACTACTTGATCTATGCGCGGCAAAGGAAATGGGTCCTTAGGACATGCCTTGTTCAGGCTCGTATAGTCAACACACATTCTCCATTTTGTATTCTTCTTCTTCACTAGTACAGGGTTAGCTAACCACTCGGGGTGGAACACTTCTCGGCTGAACCCTGCACTAAGGAGCTTCTTGATTTCCTCGCCGATAGCCTTGCACTTGTCATCATTGAAGCGGCGGAGGCGTTGCTTCACCGGTTTCGATCCCAGCTTGATATTCAGTTTGTGCTCGGTGACCTCTCTTGGAATACCCATAATGTCGGGGGGTTTCCATGTGAACACATCGAGGTTCGCTCGGAGGAAGTCAACGAGTGCGCTTTCCTATTTAGGATCGAGCGCCATCCCGATACGGAGCGTGCGGCCGTCGTCAGAGATGGCCACATCCTTGGCATCCTCAGCATCGCATTCATATGCATGCTGGAACGTCGTACCCACAGTGATGACCCCCTTCAGACCGGGAATCCTCAACTTCAGGTACGTGTAGTTGGGCACAGACATAAACTTTGCGTAGGCCGGCCTCCTGAGGATGGCGTGGTATGTCCCCGAGAACCACACCACTTCAAAGGTGAGGGTTTCTGAGCGGAAGTTCCGCTGGGTTCCAAACGTGACGGGCAGATCGATATGCCTGATTGGGAGTGCCTCCATTCCATGGACGACCCCGTGGAACGGCGTAGGCGATGGGCGCAGTCGGGACCGCGGGATTCCCATGCTGTCAAGCGTCGACACATACAGGACGCTGATCCCGCTCCCCCCATCCATCAGCACCTTGTGGATCTGCTTGGTGCCAAACAACGGGGCCACGACAAGTGGGTAGCATCCTGGCTGCGGAACGTGGTCAGGGTGGTCAGCGCGGTCGAACATGATTGGAGTCTCCGACCACTTGAGGTACGATGGGGGGTCACCAGCTCGGTGTTGTAGATCTCGTGCCGGATCAGCTTCTCTTGGCACTTTGTTGGTCGGGCTGGTGTTCCACCGAAGATCATCAAGATGGCACCGTCCTCACCAGGGTACCCCGCCCCCTCGTCGTCGTCGTCATCGGGAACTGGTGGGCCCTTTTTCGGTGGGTCAGCAGCCTTTGTCTTCAGCATGTCGGAGACGTAGTTTTTCAGGAGCCTGCAGTCCTTCAGCGCATGGTTGACGGGTACCTCGTGGTTGGTGCATGATGCCTCCAAGAGCTTCTCGAAGTGGTCCTTGGGAAGATTGTTCTTGGGGCGTGCCACTTTTCGTTTGATCGCTGCCATGAGGTTGTCGTCACGGCGATGGTTGTCATTCTTCTTTTTCTTCTTGGGCCGCGAGGAGGGTCCCTCGCCATCGTCCACCACCTGCTTGCCTTTGCCTTGAGGAGTGTTCAGGGTTGCGGCCACCGCTTCCTCCCCGTCGGCGTGGTTGGTGGCGATGTCAAGGAGTTCCCGAGTAGTTCGGGGAGTTCTCCGCCCCAGCCTGTGGACGAGGGTGGTGCGAGTAGTGCCGTTCTGGAACGCCGATATGACGTTCTTGTCCATTGCACCGGGTAGTTCGGTGCAGCCCTTGGAGAAGCGCCAGATGTAGTCGTGTAGACTCTCGCCTGGCTGCTGCTTGCAGTTGCGAAGCTCCCACTGAAGAGGGGAGAAACTGGGGGTAATTATCTTAGCTCCTAAATCCCCAAAATCACAAAGGCTAATAATGGGCTGCATCCGTGAAGGCCCATCATCGGCAGCCAGCAAGCCAGGCCCAACTCCCCTTTCTCAAGGACAGCAGTCTGGCCCCATCCGCAGGGCCACCTCCGACTTAGGCGGCCACCCCAGCTGCCTTGACGGGTGGCTCCACCTCGCACAACCTAAGACTCCTTCCGCTGCAATCCATCGACCGGGGCCCCCAGGGGGAGGGCTGCAACGTGGCGCAAGCTACCCCACGTCGCCCGAGACGTGCAGGAGCAGCAGGGCGAGTGGATCTGCTTTGTCAGAAGATCAGGCTATGATGAGATTTTCCCTGACGTGGGAAGTGGACTGCCCCGGTGTCCCATCACCTAGATGCTGAACAGTGGCAAAGGACACGCGAATTCTTCGCCTGCAATACATCGAACGATGAGACCCGACCCAACAAGTATCAGAGAGAAGGTCGACGCTTGCACGAGAAGCCCCGACCTAACAAGACGGGCATGCTCATGGGTCGGGAGAAGCCGCCTTGGAACGGGAGCCGCAGCTACGCCGCCCTACGAAGGCTACCACGGCTTGCACAGTGTACGGCACCAACGGGAGACGAAGGCCCACGACATGGCACTATTCCAACACTGTCCCGGCACTGTTGCAGCACTGTAGTAGGACACCGTTTTACCATCTTAACCCTTGTACACCAGCCCTCCTTGAACTATAAAAGGGGAGGCTGGCACCGTAAACAGCAAGGTCCAACACACAAAACACAACAAACAAGACCAACAACACACCACATTCACCGATCGAGCACTCGTAGCTCACCATCACATCCATAGACTTGGGACACTCTCCCTCTCTCGACCTAAGCTTGTACCCCCTACTACAAGCCCCTGTGGGCATATAGAACATCCTTTCAAACTGGACGTAGGGCACCCTCTCGGTGCCTGAACCAGTATAATCCTGGTGTCTCTAAGCCCAACCATCCGGATCAGACGCATGAAACATACCAAAATTTACTTGCCGGCGGTATCAAACCCCGACAGTTGGCGCGCTAGGTAGGGGCACTTCATGTGTCACGACGCCAACAAGGGTTCGGATGGCCCATTCCGACAAACAGCCGGTGTGCACCACCGTGCTGCGCTTTGGCTCACTAGACTTCGTCTTCGATGGTCCAGTCGAGTCGCCCGCTGGGGCCGTGTTCTCGCGGTCCCAGCCTGACGCACCCATGTCTCCATAGGGCCAGCCGTCTGAGGAGCCGTGGGTGGCGAAGTCTGCCGCCGACCGGGTTTGGGACCTGGTCGGCCGCAACATGGCAGTCGCTCTAGGGCCGAACCCGTCCCAGGAGCTTTTCCGCTTCGCGGCGTTCGCCACCTCCATGCTTGTGTTCGGTTTGCAGGAGGAGACCCTGACCTGGAATGAGTTCAAGCTCTGCTACGACTCCGTGTACCCCAAGGGGCAGGCATGGCTCCCCTGTGGCGGGACAGCTGCTCCCGTCGCCACGGGAGACACACACCCGATCCCCTCGGAGGCATCTCAGGCAAGCTGCGACGAGGTCGAGAGCGCGCCTCCCAGCAAGAAGGTGCCGACGCCCCACGACCCGAGGCGTGAGTGTTTCGTCCTAAATCCCCAAATCATGAAGGTGAGCCCACTCCGCCCGACACCTCTGCTAGCGAGGAGCCCCCGCAAGACGAGGGTGACCGCGAGCAGCAGCGTGGTCGCCTCGACGAGCTCGACGGGGCTCAGAAGGCTCTCGAGGACGAGCAGGCAAGGCTCCACCATGTGCTCGGCGCGGAGGCCGCGGCAACGCCTGTGCGCGAGCACGCAGAAGAAGTACGATGCTTCATCATCGGTGATGTTAACGGGACTCTCGTCACAAAACGGGCCTCCCAGAGCCTCACCGCAGTGGCCGTACTCATCCGGACCGGCCCTGAGCCGACGACCACGGAAGAAAAGAAGCTCCGTCAGAACCTCCAGACGCTCCTCGACCCGTGAGGACCGGAGCGTCCGAGGACCGGTGGATGGTCGCTCCCTGGTGGGATGAGTGATTGACAACGTGGTGTGGACTGACTCTTAGCTGAGTATTGCAGGTGCAGGTTGCAGCTTGATTTGCGTTGGTGCAGGTGAAGAGCGGGCGCGAAAGGTCTATGCCTTACGGGGCCTTCGAGGAGTGGAGAGACAAGTAGGCTCGGCTCGAGGGACCCGGTGGCCAGCGGGGTCAAGTACAGGCCGCATGGTGGCAAGGAAAGCAAGACGAAGTCATGGACAGGAGCCGGTGCAGGGTAGCGGCTCACGACCGGAGTCTGCACGCGGGGTTTATGGTGGTTCACCACAAAACCGTCGGGTTACTTGGTTGAGCCACAAAACCAAGACCGGAGGCTCGGCGGGCGGAGACGGGATCCGGGCGCGCCGAGAAGCTTCGATGCCGGCGGACACGTGGCGGGATCGCAGGGCTTGCGTCGGGAGGATACGGACTGCGGCGAAGGCGTGGCCGTGCGATGAAGAGGAGTTCTATATGGCCTATTTGCCCCTGAGGGGTTTGTATCTTAAGTTTAAGTGCTAGGGGTAGCTTGGTCATTTGCCCAACCCAAAGGGACTCATATATATAGCTCTAGGGTTTTCTGGGCAAACCATCCATCCGGACTGCTTCTCATTTTCCTTGCTCCATAGGCGTAGATTTTCTTCACCGCTTTGTAGAGAATCTGACCTCCGAGTGTATGGAAGCATTCATAGTTGCGTTGATTTCCTTCTTGTAGCTCGTGTGATTTTCGTGTCTTTTTCGAGCTATTTTCGTTGTATTTTTGTGCGCGCCTTGTTCCTTCGATTCTGAGGTGTTTGGGTTTGGATTTGTTGGTGGGGATCATGGATAGATGTCTTGTGCACCTTTGTGCTTGATCTTGACCCCCCAATCCCCGGATTTGGCCTCCGATTGAAGGATTTCGGTTGGAACCCTAGCTTTTTGGTAGAGCTCGATTGCGATTCGTTTCCCGGCGATTTAGTTCGTTTGAGGTCTCAAGTTTTGGGGTATAGCATCTCCTAGGGACGCTTCACATCTCCCCCAAATCTTGCCTCAAGAGCTCAAGCCGTTTGGGAGATCCATGGATGGATAGGAGGGGTTGACTTCTCATTTTCGGGCTCGAGCTGCTCTGTCCGCACCTGGCAGACAGTGCGCCTGGTAGGCACGGACAGTCCGCGTGGCTCAGTGTTCGTCCAGTTCGTCGCTTGTTCTTGCGTGTTCGTGGTTCGATCCATCGGAGAAGTTGAGTTTTGTTGCAAGGTGTTTGCAGACCGTCCGCCCAGGCATCGCGGACCGTCCGCGCGGTACGAGTTACCCACGGACCACGAGGGAAGGACACGGACCGTCCGAATTTCGAGGGGTGCATATTGGAGGTTCTGCGCTCTTTTGCGGACCGTCCGCCCCTGACCCGCGGACCGTCCGCCAGGCCCACGCGGACCGTCCGCCCGGTCACCTCGGACTGTTCGCCCGGGACTTCGCAGATTGCCTAAGTCCTTTGCTTCTTGAGTTGCGCTTCCGTGTTGCTTTGAGTTGGGGTTTGTTCCTAGGGTTGGTAGGTCTGTTGTGACTACGCGACCTTGGCAAACTCGTGTGGAAATCCATGGTTGTGAATTTGGGGCATAGGCCGAGTTCATCCTTCGGGAAGAATTTTTATCGGCTCCCATTCACTCCCCCCTCTCTGGTCGCCTAATCGGTCCTTCAATTGGTATCAGAGCCGGTTACGGACCTTCGTGATTCTAATAAGTCTAAGATCCAAAGATGGCATACCAGGAACGGGGTTCGGGTCCTCCACACTTTGATGGTAAGAACTACCAGATGTGGCAGAGGCGGATGGCTGCTTTCCTCCACGGCAAGGGTCAGATCCTTTGGGATGTCACGGTGAACACAGCTTATGTTCATCCGATGAACTTCCTAGCTCCAGGATCGAGGGATATGTTTGACGCCAACAACAAGGCGGTCGACTACTTGTTTCGTGCTCTGTGTCAATCCGAATTCGATCGGGTTCAGACAGAGGACTTGGCTTGTAGGATTTGGGAGCAGGTGAAGAATGCTCAATCTGGGAACGCTCAGGTTCAGGCTCGGCTATTTGCGATCTACCGAAGAGAGTACGAGAACTTCACTCATCTCCCTAGTGAGTCCATAGATGCCATGTTCTAGCGGTTCACGGTGATTGTGAACAACATGAGGGCTAATGTGGCCGTGCTCCCGTACGATGATCATGACAGGGCTGTCAAGCTCCTGCACTCTCTGGATCGTACCGTGTGGAGTGGGAAGGTTGAGGCCATTCTTGAGTCGGAGAAGTATGAGACCCTCACGGTGGACGAGCTGTTTTCCAAGCTCAAGTCGTTCGAGGTGGACCGTGGGGTGCGTGCAAAGATCGAGAACCCGACTGACTCTCATAGTCTGGCTCTCATTTCTGGATCAAGGACTAACGCTAACATGTCTTCGAGACATTTTTCTTTGTCTTGTCTTGTGTCCATGCCAGATGAGGAGTTTGACGTACTTGGAGAGGAGGATCTCGCGTTGCTAAGCAGGCGGTTCGAACGCATGTACATGAACCGGAAGAACACTCGGAGGGGCTCGGGCATGTGCTACCGGTGCGGGAAGCACGGGCACTTTATCGCTGAGTGCCCGGAAGCCATGGAGGTGAAGCCCGAGCACAAGCACCGTCCGAGGACTGACCACAAGCACCGCTCGAGGGACGACCACAAGGGCAAGAACAAGTCCGAGCGGAGGCCGAGAAGGAGTGGTGGTCACAAGAAGAAGGAACGAGCGATGGTTGCTGGAGCAAGCGACATCGACTCGAGCTCTTGCTACTCTTCATCGAGCTCAAGTGATGAAGATGAGAACCGGCACAAGGGCAAGCGGTCAAGCAAGAACATCAACGGCCTCCGCTAGCAAGAAGAGCAACAAGGACAACTCGGACTCTGACTCCGAGGATGAGGTAAACAATGATCCATCCTTCTTGGTAGCGGAGAATGCTAGGTTGAATGACTTGCTTGACAACCGTGATGATGCGCTTAGAAAGACCAACAAGGAGAAGAGGGAGTATAGGTCTTTTCTTGGAGAGGCTAAGGACAAGGTGGTTGAGCTAGAGTCTATGCTTGTTGATGCTAGGGCTCAAATAGATTCTCTTAAGTCTGCTCCTATTGTGACCGATGAACCTGAATGCACTGATTGTTCCACTTTTTTTGGTGATTTGACTGTGCTTAAGGAAAAGTATGCCTCCAAGGTCGAGGAATTAGATGTGCTTAGGGTTGAGCTAGATGAGATGAAATTTAGGCCCTCCTTGCTTGGTGCTTGCACTTCTTGTCCTGTTTTGCATGAGAAGCTAGATGTTTCACTTGTTTATGCTAGATCACTAGAGGCTCAGCTGAAAGCTCCTATTCCTACATCATGTTCTACTTGTGAAATAAATGCTGTAAAGAATATGGAGCTTGCACACTATGTTGATCGCTTGCAGGATGAGAATGATGAGTTGAGAAAGATGATGGGTTGGTTGTCTGGTCATGAGCCTCAGCTCCGGATGATGATTGAGGCATACAAGCGTTATGATGGGCAAGCACTTGGGGTAGACAAGGTTGGTGAGGGAAATGGTGAGGATGAGGGGAAGATCGGAGATATCCCAGAGCCACCAAAAACCCACCACAAAAATGCCTATGCTCCTAAGCCAAATCCACTTAGGAACCGACTAGACACAACCCCAGCTCCACCCGTGTTTCCTCCACACACAGACAATTTCCAGAAACCCATCCACTTCAAGAGTGACTTGGGGAATGAGTTCTTTGGGAAGAAGGGAGAGAAACCAAGTGAGGAGAAGTCAGAGCCCAAACCCAAAGCCAAAACCAAAACCCTTCCATTGTGAGCATTGTGGGAGGGATGGGCACCTAGCAGAGTTTTGCTTCAGGAGGAAGCGTGAGGAGAGGTTGGCTAGGGAGATGGCCAACAAGGACAGGTACTGCCCTTCTCGTGGTGTGCTTGAGCCTAGGTTGGTGCCGAGGGGTGAGGGTGTGGTGCATACCATTTACCCTCGAGAGAGGCGTGTGTTTGTGCCTCGAGGTGAGCCACCACATAGAGAAGGTGGTAGGCGTGTTGGGTTTGGGTGTGGTGAGCTTGCAGGACGTTCCTTCGCTCGTGGCCAATACGAGTATGGGGGGAATGATCGTAGTTTTAGGTCCCAGAGGAGCTACGGGCCACGGTCTCCACCTCGTGGTACGCGTAGTCCTCCAAGGGGACGTGGGGGTGTTCCACCTAGAGGAGATAGGATGGATTTTGCTAACCCCACTTTTGAGCAAATGGCACAGCACTGGTTTGATTCATTTTGTACTAACCCCAGTGCTGAGTCATTTGCTCACTCTCGCTCTCGTTTTTGATTTACAGGTGGGAGGCTTGGAGGGCTTTTGGTTGATCGACTCCGGTTGCTCTTGACACATGACCGGAGATCGAAGGTGGTTCTCCAGCCTCACCCCGGTGATGACCAAAGAGTACATCACTTTTGGGGACAATGGGAAAGGTAGAGTGCTTTCAGAGGGCACGGTGAAGGTGAGAGAGTCTGTGACTCTTAGGCGTGTTTCTCTTGTCAAGTCTTTGGGGTACAATCTTCTTTCGGTTTCCCAGCTTCTTGATGAGGGTTTTGAGGTCCATTTCAAAATGGGCGCTTCGCGTGTTTTGGATTCTCGAGGTGATCTTGTGTGCACGATCATCCCTGAGGGTCAGATTTTTAGAGCCGATTTTTCTCAGTATGTCGGCTCTTCTCGTTGTTTGGTTGCTGGTGTTTCGGCGGAGCTTTGGAAATGGCATAGGAGACTAGGTCACTTGAGTTTTGACTTGTTGTCATGCTTGAGTGGGCTAGGTTTGGTCCGAGGATTGCCTAAGTTGAAATACCAAAAGGACTTGGTATGTGCTCCGTGTAGGCATGGTAAGATGGTCGCCGCCTCTCACCCGCCTCTGACATCCGTTATGACAGAGAGGCCATGCGAGCTGTTCCATATGGACTTGGTTGGTCCAGCTCGTGTGTGCTCGGCGGGTGGGAAATGGTATGTCCTGGTGATAGTGGACGACTATTCTCACTATGCTTGGGTCTTCTTTTTGGCTGACAAGGGGGAGACGTTTGGTTTTGTGAGGGATCTAATCTTGAGGTTGAAGAATGAGAGGAATGGAGATGCCATTCGAGCTATCCGTAGCGACAATGGTTCTGAATTTAAAAACTCTCGTTTCGAAACCTTTTGTCGTGATTTGGGTCTCGAACATCAAGTCTCTTCTCCCTATGTGGCTTGTCAGAATGGTGTGGTTGAGAGGAAAAATCGTTCCCTTTGTGAGATGGCTCGGACGATGCTCGATAAGCATAGGACTCCGAGGAGATATTGGGCTGAGGCGGTGAATACCGCGTGCCATGTTGGGAACCGGATTTTTCTTAGGGCTTTCTTGAACAAGACGTGCTATGAGCTCATGCACGGGCGAGCACCTACAGTGAGCCATTTCAGGGCTTTTGGTTGTCGGTGCTTTATTCTCAAGAAGGATAGGCTTGATAAGTTTGATTCGAGGTCTTCCGATGGGATCTTTTTGGGTTATGCTAGCCATTCTCGAGCATTCCGTGTGCTCAACCTTGATACTAACCTAGTCATGGAAACTTGCGAGGTTACCTTCGGCCATGTAGTTCGTCTGTTTTTGAGTGTGCAGGTGACGATGAGATTGGCAAGAAGATCTTTGAGGACGAGGAGGACCATGCTGGAGAGGATGATGGTGACGATGAAGCTCAAGCCGAGCATGTACCCTCTACTTCCACTACGACGACTACGGTGCAGGATGGTCCAGCCCCTACACCGACTACGATCCAGCAAGATCAAGTGGAAGCTGCAGCTGAGGGGGAGGTTGTCTCCAAGCGAGAGGCACCGAGACGCGTTCAAGTTGATCATCCTCCCTCAAGAATCATTGGCGACATCAATGAACGTACGACACGGTCAAGGTCCAGGAATGTTTCTCACTTTGCTCATTCGGCTTTTGTTGCTACCTTTGAGCCGAAAGACATTGGACACGCCCTCTCTGATCCTAATTGGGTGAATGCAATGCATGAGGAGTTATAGAACTTTGAGAAAAACCAAGTTTGGGAGTTGGTAGAGCCACCACCACATTGCAAACCAATCGGGACAAAATGGGTGTGGAAGAACAAAGAGGATGAGAATGGTGAGGTGGTGAGAAACAAATCAAGGTTGGTTGCTCAGGGATATAGTCAGAAGGAGGGGATAGACTATGAGGAGACTTTTGCTCCTGTAGCCCGTTTGGAGGCGATTAGGATCCTTCTAGCCTTTTTCGTGGCTAAAGGGTTCAAATTGTACCAAATGGATGTGAAGAGTGCCTTCTTGAATGGGTTTTTAGAAGAAGAGGTTTATTTGAAGCAACCACCGGGCTTTGAGAGTGCTGAGTTTCCTCACCGGGTGTATAGGTTGAGGAAGGCGTTGTATGGGCTGAAACAAGCTCCCCGTGCTTGGTATGGCCGTTTGAGGGGGTTCTTGTTCAGCAAGGGGTTTGAGATGGGCAAGGTTGATAAGACTCTTTTTCTCCTCAGGCAGGGCGATGATATCCTAATTGTTCAGGTGTATGTGTATGATATTGTCTTTGGCGGCTCGTCTCACTCTTTGGTTGCGAGGCTTGCAGAGGACATGAGCAAAGAATTCGAGATGTCCATGATGGGAGAATTGCAGTTCTTTCTCGGGCTTCAGATCAAGCAGGCGAAGGAGGGAACCTTTGTGCATCAAGCCAAGTACACGAAGGACATCCTCAAGAAGTTCAAGATGGACGACTCGAAGCCCCTATCGACACCGATGAGTATGACTACAGCATTGGATGCGGACGAGGACGGAGAGCCCGTGGACCAGAAGGAGTACCGGAGCATGATCGGCTCCCTCTTGTACTTGACGGCGACGAGGCCGGACATTCAGTTTTCTGTGTGTCTGTGCGCTCGTTTTCAGGCGTCGCTGAGGACTTCACATCAGCAGGCCGTCAAGCGGATCTTCAGGTATCTTCGATACACTCCTGAGCTCGGTCTTTGGTACTCGGCGTCCTCTTCTCTTTCGCTTCTTGGGTTTTCGGATGCCGACTTTGCGGGGTGTCGAGTCGATAGGAAGTCGACTTCGGGGACGTGCCAGTTTTTGGGATCTTCGCTTGTTTCTTGGTCTTCTCGCAAACAGTCTAGTGTAGCTCAGTCTACCACAGAAGCCGAGTATGTTGCTACCGCTAGTTGTTGCTCACAGCTGCTTTGGATCACATATACGCTGAGTGACTTTGGTGAGGAGTGTACCCATGTTCCTCTCATGTGTGACAGCACGAGTACCATTAGTGTTGCCAAAAATCCCGTGCTCCACTCCAGAACCAAACATATAGAGGTGAGGTACCACTTCCTGAGAGACAATGTTGAAAAGGGAAACATAGACCTCATCTATGTGCCAACCGTAAAGCAGCTTGTCGATATCCTAACCAAGCCTTTGGACCAAGCTACATTTGCCCGTTTGCGAGGGGAGCTTGGTGTTGTTTTTCCCTTTTGAGCTTTGGTTGGGGGTTTGATGTACATACTCATGTTGCATTTTCATTTATGTATCATATCATGCTTGCATCTTTGTATCATAGACTGCATATGTATCAAATGAGATGTGCTTCTCCTATATACTTGGATCACCATGATGTGCTAGATATGAGATTGTGACTTTGCTAGTGATGCTCATATGATGGATAGCGATGCTCTTGATAGCTTTGGGATGTATGTGCTTGTGAATGGCTTTCTTTTGTAAAAATGCTATATATGATCCTCTCTTATGAGTTGAATGCCTTTCATGTTAAATTTGTGCACTTATGGCTATAGCGTGCTTAATTTGTGCTTGGAACCATGTTCTTTTCATTTGGGGTCAAAGATCCATTTATCATCATGGATGTTTAGCCTACTTGCTACCTTGTGGAGAAGCCTAAGCTTCTTTTTGCTGCAAAGGCACTTCATGTACCATGCTTAATTTGTAAAATCTTGAAATTGGTATATGAAATGCTTGTGCTTGAAAAATATGCTTCCATGTCATGTATGCTTTAAATTCCTTATCTTGAGTGCTAAACCGTTGCATGATGTTCACCGTTGAGAAGTCTCACATTTAGAAGTGGACACATGGCTCGGTGGCTTTGACATGAGATGAGATAGCTTGTAGGTGTTTGTGATGATCTTGTGATAAGAATTTGTGACCTTGCATGAAGTTTGTGAGTTATGTGTTGTTTGTGCTCATTTTGATCATGTTTAGGTCCTATGCTCATGAATGTTTAGGTCCTATGCTCATGAGAGGGAAATTTTTGTGAAAATTGCTTCATTTTGATCATGGCTATGTCACATGCTTATATGTCCCTATCTATCTCGTTGGCGATGCTTGTACTAAATTTGTGGCAATCTTGCTTGTCTATGTCTCTTTTTAGCATGTTGTAGTGCTCTTTGTCTATTTGAGAAGCACATGCTTGCATTTGTAGACTTGATTCATGCATTACCAACAAGGGGGAGAGATAGTACCCAATTCTTGTTTTGGGGGAGAAAGTTGCATCCAGGGGGAGTTTTGCATCAAGTGGGAGAAAATTGGGAGAAATGCATTTGTTCAGGGGGAGCTTGCATTCATGTGCTTTGGAGCTCTTTGCGCCTGATTTTAGTTGTGCTCTGTTGCCGATGGTGTCGAGCCCTTTTGCCTCACCTTGAGGAGTCGGCAATTTTTGAGCATTTTGCCTCGGTTGTGTCGAGTCGTTGCCCTTGTCTTAGGGGACCGAGATTTTGATCTCTCAAGTGATCTCTTTTTGGCTTTTGTTTGGCTTTTGATCAATTGCTTGAGTTTTTGTTTCATTTCTTTTCTTTTTCTCTGAATTGGTTACTATGTGTGTGTTGTCAATGCACTCATCAAGGGGGAGATTGAGGACCGGAGCGTCGGAGGACCGGTGGATGGTCGCTCCCTGGTGTGATGAGTGATTGACAACGTGGTGTGGACTGACTCTTGGCCGAGTATTGCAGGTGCAGGTTGCGGCTTGATTTGCGTTAGTGCAGGTGAAGAGCGGGCGCGAAAGGTCTATGCCTTGCGGGGCCTCCGAGGAGTGGAGAGACAAGTAGGCTCGGCTCGAGGGACCCGGTGGCCAGCGGGGTCAAGTGCGAGCCGCATGGTGGCAAGAAAAGCAAGACGAAGTCATGGATAGGAGCCGGTGTAGGGTAGCGGCTCACGACTGGAGTCTGCACGCGGGGTTTATGGCGGTTCACCACAAAACCGTCGGGTTACTTGGTTGAGCCACAAAACCAAGACCGGAGGCTCGGCGGGCAGAGACGGGATCCGGGCGCGCCGAGAAGCTTCGATGCCGGCGGACACGTGGCGGGATCGCAGGGCTTGCTTCGGGAGGACGTGGACAGCGGCGAAGGCGTGGCCGTGAGATGAAGAGGAGTGCTACATGACCTATTTGCCCCTTAGGGGTTTGTATCTTAAGCTTAAGTGCTAGGGGTAGCTTGGTCATTTGCCCAACCCAAAGGGACTCATATATATAGCTCTAGGGTTTTCTGGGCAAACCATCCATCCGGACTGCTTCTCATTTTCCTTGCTCCATAGGCGTAGATTTTCTTCACCGCTTTGTAGAGAATCTGACCTCTGAGTGTATGGAAGCATTCATGGTTGCGTTGATTTCCTTCTTGTAGCTCGTGTGATTTTCGTGCGCGCCTTGTTCCTTCGATTTTGAGATGTTTGGGTTCGGATTTGTTGGTGGGGATCATGGATAGATGTCTTGTGCATCTTTGTGCTTGATCTTGACCCCCCAATCCCCGGATTTGGCTTCCGATTGAAGGATTTCGGTTGGAACCCTAGCTTTTTGGTAGAGCTCGGTTGCGATTCGTTTCCCGGCGATTTAGTTCGTTTGAGGTCTCAAGTTTTGGGGTATAGCATCTCCTAGGGACGCTTCACATCTCCCCAAATCTTGCCTCAAGAGCTCAAGACGTTTGGGAGATCCATGGATGGATAGGAGGGGTTGACTTCTCGTTTTCGGGCTCGAGCTGCTCTGTCCGCACCTGGCGGACAGTCCGCCTGGTAGGCACGGACAGTCCGCGTGGCCCGGTGTTCGTCCAGTTCGTTGCTTGTTCTTGCGCGTTCGTGGTTCGATCAGTCGGAGAAGTTGAGTTTTGTTGCAAGTTGTTTGCGGACCGTCCGCCCAAGCAACACGGACCGTCCACGCGGTACGAGTTACCCATGGTCCATCCGAATTTCGAGGGGTGCATACTGGAGGTTCTGCGCTCTTTTGCGGACCGTCCGCCCCTGACCCGCGGACCGTTCGCCAGGCCCACGCGGACCGTCCGCCCGGTCACCTCGGACTGTCCGCCCGGGACTTCGCAGATTGCCTAAGTCCTTTGCTTCTTGAGTTGCGCTTCCGTGTTGCTTTGAGTTGGGGTTTGTTCCTAGGGTTGGTAGGTCCTTTGTGACTACGCGACCTTGGCAAACTCGTGTGGAAATCCTTGGTTGTGAATTTGGGGCATAGGCCAAGTTCATCCTTCGGGAAGAATTTTTATCGGCTCCTATTCACTCCCCCCCTCTCTGGTCGCCTAATCGGTCCTTCAACCTGGCCGCCGAGCAGCAGGCGGAAAGTTTGGCGTCTCAACGGCGTTAGGCGCGGGCTCTGGCCTAGGAATGCTTGGTTCACCGCGGGTCCTCACGTCCATCAGGGTAGGCGGGCCGCGCGGAGAGCGTGCACTCGCCTGCCGGCCGCAAGGTCGATTCCAACCACGGAGCCCGAGGCGCATCTTAGGCGCGTGGGAGGACGATGACCAGAGGCGGGTCGGATGGTGAACGCCGGCCGCGAACGGAGTACAGCCGGAGGCGTGGGGGCCGCTATGACAGTAGTGAAGACCGGAGCCGGAGCCTGACGCTTGACCCCCGAGGTCCGCGGGCTTTGGGCGTCAACGTTCTCGCTGCAGCCCCCAGCTCAATATCGTGCTCCGACCACCGTCGCGAAGTACGATGGAGAGACCAACCCGAGCGTGTGGCTCGAGGACTACCGCCACGCCTGCCACAACGGCGGGGCAACCAGTGATCTATTTATCATCAAGAGCATCCCACTGTACCTCGCCGACTCGGCACGTACCTGGCTTGAGCACCTCCCCCGAGGGAGGATCGATAGCTGGGCCCAACTTCGGGATGCCTTCATAGGGCACTTACAGGGCACCTACACGCGGCCCGGCAATGCCTGCTAGCTTCGCCATTGCCGGCAAAAAGAAGGGCGAGAGTCTTCGTGACTACATACGCCGCTTCTCCAAGCGCTGTGCCGAGCTCCCCGACACGGCCGACAACCAGGTCATCACCACTTTCCAGGATGGTACCAGGTGCGAGACCCTTGTCCATAGGATAAGGCGTGTCAAGCCAAAGACCATCCAAAAGCTCCTTGACCTGGCCACTGACCACGCTGACGGGGAAGAGGCCGTTGCTTTCAGCAAGAGGAAGCCCGAGGAGGAACAGGGTGAAGCTCCCGCTACCCGTCCGGAGAAGAAAAATAAGAAAGAAAGCAAGCTCCGTAGCAACAACCTGGTAGCGGCGGCCGACAAGCGACCGCCCAAGCCAAAAGCTGGTCCCCCAAGAGATCACTTCGAGAAGATGCTTGAGGCACCTTGTCCTTACCACGAGACTCCGGTCAAGCATGCCATGAAGGATTGCAAACTCATGAAGAGATACCTCAGCGGGAAGAACAAGCCACATGATATGGCCAACGCCGGCGCCGCAAAGAACGTCGAGCACGACGAATTCCCCAAGGAAGATGGCGCCGTCATGATGATCTTCGGTGGGACGCCCGCTCACCCTCCAAGGCGCAAGCATAAGTGCATCCTACAAGAGATCTACCACACCGAGCCGGCCGTGCCTTCATACCTCCGGTGGTCCGAGGCGGCCATCACGTACGACCGGGCGGACCACCCCGACCACATTCCACAACCGGGGGCTTACCCCTCGTGGTGGCATCGCTCTTCGGCACCAAGCAGGTGCACAAGGTGCTCATGGACGAGGGCAGCGGCCTCAACATCATCTACATGTCCACCCTCGATAGCATGGGGATCCAGCGATCTCAGCTCCGCCCGTTGTCGACCCCGTTTCATGGAGTCGTGCCCGAGATGGAGGTAGTCCCACTCGGACAGATCAACCTACCGGTCACCTTCGGTGATGAGGGAAACTTCCGCAAGGAGACGCTCACCTTCGAAGTGGTCAGCTTCCCGAGAACGTACCATGCGATCCTCAGGAGGCCGGCGTACGCGAAGTTCATGGCGGTCCCCAACTACACCTACCTCAAGCCGAAGATGCCCGAACCCAAGGGAGTGATCACCATCAGCACCAAGCTTCATCACGCATTCGAATGCGACACTGAGTGTTTCCACTTCGCGGACTCTCTCGTTCACTCCAATGAGCTCGCTGTAGAGCCAATTCCGGAAGTGCTTGACATCCCATAAACCGCAAAAAAACAGGGGCATGCTCGTTCGAGCTCGCAAAGGATGCCAAGGAGGTACTCGTGTCCGACGATGGGTGCACCCTCCGCATCGGTTCGACGCTCGAGCCAGAGCAAGAGGAAGTGCTCGTGCATTTCCTAAAGGAGAATCTCGATGTTTTTGCATGGAAGCCGTCCGACATGCCGGGCATCACGAAGGAAGTCGCCGAACATAAGCTCAACATCAAACCGAGCGCCAAGCCTGTAAAGCAGAAGTTGCGACGTTTCGACGGCGACAAGTGCAAAGCCATATGAGAGGAGATCAAGAAACTCCTTGCAACGGGCTTCGTCAGGGAAGTATACCACCCCGAGTGGTTGGCCAACCCCGTGTTGGTGAAAAAGAAGAGCGGCAAATGGAGGATGTGTGTCGACTACATCAGTCTGAACAAAGCGTGCCCGAAGGATCCGTTCCCTCTGCCATGCATAGATAAGGTTGTGGATTCGACCGCAAGGTGCGAAACCCTCTGCTTTCTTGATGCCTACTCCGGGTATCATCAGATTGTGATGGACTCAGACGATCAGCTCGCCACAGCCTCCATCACCCCTTTCGGTTCTTTCTGCTACTCCTCTATCTTGCACGAACTAAGGCTCCTTCTGTTGCAATCCATCGGCCGGGCCCCTAGGGGGAGGGCTGCAACGTGGCTCAAGCTGCCTCGTGCCTCCCGAGATGTGCAGGAGTAGCAGGGCGAGCGGATTTGCTTTGTCAGAAGGTCAGGCCATGATGAGATTTTCCCCGGCATGGGAAGCGGACTGCCCCAGTGTCCCATCACCTGGATGCTGAACAGTGGCAAAGGACACGCGAATCCTTCACCTGCAAGACATCGAACGACAAGACCCGACCCAACAAGTATCATAGAGAAGGTCGAGGCTTGTACGAGAAGCCCCAACCTAACAAGACTGGCATGCTCATGGGTCGGGAGAAGCCGCCTTGGAACGGGAGCCGTAGCTACGCCGCCCTACGAAGGCTACCATGGCTAGCACAGTGTACGGCACCAACGGGAGACAAAGGCCCACGACGTGGCACTATTCCAGCACTGTTCCGGCACTGTTGCAGCACTGTAGCAGGACGTCATTTTACCATCTTAACCCTTTTACACCAGTCATCCTTGAACTATAAAAGGGGAGGCTGGCACCGTAAACAACAAGGTCCAACACACAGAACACAACGAACAAGACCAACAACACACCATATTCACCAATCGAGCACTAGTAGCTCACCCTCTCTCGACCTAAGCTTGTACCCCCTACTACAAGCCCCTGTGGTCATATAGAACATCCTTTCGAACTGGACGTAGGGCACCCTCTTGATGCCTGAACCAATATAATCCCGGTGTCTCTAAGCCCAACCATCCGGATCAGACGCACGAAACATACCAAAATTTACTTGACGACGGTATCAAACCCCGACACCCACTACTTTCCTGGTCGCCCATAGGTGCCCTAGAAGTTGCCGACGAAGGCTTCACGTAGCTGCGCCCAGCTATTGATCTTTCCACTAGGCAGGTGCTCAAGCCAGGTCCGCGCCGAGTCAGCGAGGAGGAGCAGAAGGTTCTTGATGATGAAGAGGTCGTCCTTCGCTCCCCCGTGTGGCAAGCCAGCCGGTAGTCTTCCAACCACACACTGGGGTTGGTCCCCCTTCGTACTTGGGGACCGTCGTCAGGGCTCGGAACCGCGAGGGGAACTGAGCATCACGCACCTTCTGGCCGAAAGCGCACGGCCCTTGAGGGTCAGGAGACACGCTACGACTCCAGACCTCCTCGCTGTCATAGCGTCTGCCCCGTCTCTGACTGTACTCCCGACGTGGCCGGCACTCATCGCAGTGGTCATAGTCGTAGTCATAGTCATAGTCGTCGTCTCTCGCCACCCTGCGGCGTGCCCGGAGAGTGTCCCTGATGAGGACATGATACCCATGCATATGACCATGATTGGTGCATGGAATGGAGTAGAAGAAGTCCACCAAGGGTGTCCAAGTCAAAGAGGAGGCACGAGACTAATCCGGTTCGAGTACCCAAGGTGGAGGCCCAAGCAATTCAAGTTCGAGCCCAGTTCGGAGTACAGGAGTAGTGCGCACTAAAACGAATGCCCAGGTCGCATACAATGTCAGATTTGGACGTTGTTTATATGGTTGGAAGAACAATTTCATAGAGCTTCCAATGGCACCGGTCTCACTTCCAAATGCATCCTGAGTCAATGGGAATCATTAAAACAAGTAGATACATTCTTTATATGGTTGGAAGAACAATTTCATAGAGCTTCCAATGGCACCGGTCTCACTTCCAAATGCATCCTGAGTCAACGGGAATCCTGATGTCCAGAATCTGCAAGGTGCTACGTCGCCAGTTTTGTTGGGCCTTAAGCCCAAGTTGTGAGTGCCCCACCCTAGGTCGCCCCCAATCCTAGGATGCCCCTCTTCATATACTCCGTAGCCGCCGCCTTAGAAACTTGAGTTTTGTTTTACATCTAGCTTTAGCTACACCAAACCACGCACAAATACGTGTTGTCCTCTGTGATTTAGAACTCCACCTTCGAGTGATATTAAGATTGCTCGCCTCGAATTCTTGTTCGTTCGTCGATTGTGCACAGGAATTGTTCTTCGTGATCAGGCCGATCTTGCTTCAACAAAGGTCGGTAACCACAGGGAGTTGGTTCAGCGATTGCATTGGCGCTTCGGGCTTGCTCGTCATTGTCAGATCGTTAGGGTCACCTCCCGCCGAAATCGGATTTATCCCCACTCACCTAAAGATAGGGCACTCCGCCTTTATCAAGTGGTATCAGCTTTCCTGGTTGATCGGTGAGCTTATCGAGTGTTCTTCATTCCTATAGTCCACAAAAACCAAACAAAAATTTGTTTTAGGTTAGATCTTTGTCCCAACAACCCCTTTTAGCCTCGCACTTTCATTCAATAATTTGCTTTGTTGAGTTTGTGTGCTTGTTCGTTCAATCATTGCTGGTTATTTGTGTTTTCTTGTTCTTCTCATCAAACCTTAGTTTTCTTTGCCGTCTTTCTTTCCGCTGCTAACCCACCATGCACCGCAAACGCTTTCCGCTTCCATTTCCCGCTCGCGCGACCTTGTTGATGCGAAAATAGGACGTCACCTCCGCGCGCGACACACGTGACTCCCTGGTCTATAGCGAGGCGTGCCAGACAATCTGACCTATTGATTGACAATGGAAAATATTAGGGATCGGCTAGAGAACCGATGGGCCTTTTAGCGACATGTGTACCAGCCAATCGGCCGATACGAAAAGCGAGATCGGCCAGCTCGAGAGTGACCGAGGCGCAAGAGCATCGATAAAAGGATCGGCTGGATCGACCGATCGTGACATCATCACTCGAGCGGGTCGGAATCGGCTGTAATGTTAGAAGTCGACAGGATCTAGATCGAGTGGGATAAATTGGTGATAAAAGCTAAAAACCACAAGAATTGGTACGAAAACTTGTAGATATAGCTAATACCGGTAAGGGATGAATAAAGAACTAGACGAAACCTCAGCGATGCGCCTAAAGGTTAAAGCCTAGGGTTATTCAGTAAAACGGTACTCACAAGCTTGCTGGAGATCAATCGATGCAGCCCGTCGAACTTGAAGGACGGTGTTGTAGAAAAGAGGAAAAACGCAATGGCGAAGTCGCCGAAAAGTAGATGTTGTAAAGTAGATGCTGTAAATTGTAAAGGGTTTGCCCAAAGGCGGTTAGTTTGGTATTGGTGTGTACACTTTTTACTGACCACGTAGGGTCGCTATTTATGTCCTGAGGACAGCCCGACTCCTAGCCGATTACGGCACTGTTTGCTTGTCTCTAAAGAAAACAATCAGTACTAAAAATAGAAAAGACTCATGCAAGAGTCCAACTCTCCTAAAACTGACTCTGACCCATTGCTAATCGTGGATTGACCCGTCTCCGCCGTGTCTTGCCCTTGGCGTATCTCCTTGATTTGACGCCTTCTCCTTTCCATCGGCCGATTCTCGGTTGACCATCGGCCGATCGTTTTGACCCGCCAGTCCATTGATAGACAGGGTTAGGCCCTCTTGACTGTCTGCGAGTTCTGTTTGACCACCCTGTTTTCCCTTCAAATCGGCCGATTGCATTGCTTCCTCATCGGCTGCTCCCTTTTATCCCTTTTGACCTGTTTTTTCCAAAAAATGGTGTCAACACATGCCCCCTAGTTTCGGAGTAAATAATCTTTTTCTCTGAAATTTACTCGAATCCAGTATCTTCTCCTTAATTCACAAGATAGCCAAATCTCTCCATGTGGCCGATGCGATCAGTCTCCATTGCTTTCACCGATAGTGTCCTATCCTTTCAATGCAATAGATCATCTGACACTTCTCTAGAACTGTTCACCATGTGACACTTTTGCTTCTTTCGTTCTCCTTCCCTATAAGACTCACCCTTTTATCCAGGGGTTTTTCCATGGCTTCTCCAGGCTTTTGGATTTTCCTGATGTAGGCATTGGCTCCTTCAGCTTTTAGGCATGAGAGGCATCTTTTCCTAGAAAACTCTTTAGGGGATAACAATTGCCACTGGTCATTGACAAACTCTCGCTTGAAATGGCATTTCTCCTGGGTGCTGTTAGTGAACTTGCCAACTCTGTCCGCGACGCTGGGCAGAAGATTTCTGTGAACCATGCCCTGTAGTTTGTAGATGTATTAGAGAAATTCCCCACTGTTCGCGACGTGCGCGAGCCAACCCTATTTTTGGGAATTATCTCTCCGAATCGGTCATCCTTTGGAAACTGAACCATTCACGGATCTTCTGTTTCCCCATCTACCGGATCTAGCATCTTTGGCTTCCGTCTTTTATGATTTCCTCAGCTTTATCTCTTCCGGTGCCTTGGCTATAAATAACTGCCCTCATCCTCCATGGAGAACACATCTCTCCTTTGCTTATGGCTTGAGATATAGATCCAGTAAGCTTTAGGCTCTTACTCTTCGGCCTTTCTCTCTTTTTTTGATCTTTGATGGCTAGAAGAATTCTTGTGATATAGCCTAGGACATGCTCCTCTCTCTAGTCTCCTTTTGTGAAGCCAGGAGGTCCACCAGCTAGAAGAACCCTTGTGACGCGTCTTGGGTGCATCAGCTGATGGAGGGAGGCAGAGATCGTCCCTAGGCATTTTGGACAGAAGAACAACCCTATGTCTTCTTTTCCAATAATCCTGACGGGGAGAGTCACTGAATCTGGTGATTCATCTTCGTCAAATTTACGCTTCTTTTTTGTTTTTCTCTTTCTTCGCCCCGTCACTCGTCCTAGTGATGATGAATGTAATCGACCTGCCGTGATTCACCTCAACTTGTCTTCTCAATGTATTCTTCAGATCTATACTATGACATCACCATTGTAATCGAATATGAGAAATATATATATATTTTTTGTTCTAAGGGCGATTTGTACATCGGCCATGGTCTGGAACCGAACATGTTTTGATGATCGGCTATTTTGTCCAGCAATCGGCTGTAACTTGGGTTCTTAATCGGCCGTTTAGGCTCTGACTTGACTAAGTGTCTACCCATATGCTTGGATAGTATCTTTTCAAGTAACTTTTCCCCTTCCAAAATTTCCAAGATATATGCATTGCCTGGCACACATTGGCTGATACGATATGGTCCTTCCCATGTTGGTGACCATTTCCCGTATTTTGGGTCTCTGGAGCCGATTGGTAATATAAGTTTCCAAACCAGATCTCCCTCATCAAACTCTTTAATTTTGACTTTCTTATTATACCATTTGGCTATTCTCTTTTTATTTTTCTCAATATTCTCCAAAGCTCTTAGCCGATTACTAGCAAGGTCTTCCAATTCTTCTTTCATCATGGCTGAATAATCATTGGTTGATAACTGATCTTATAAAGAAGTTCTTCTGGATCCGGTTTTTAGTTCCCAAGGCAATACAGCATTGTGTCCATATACTAGTTGATACGGTGATACTTTGGTTGCTCCATGGCATGCCATCCTGTACGCCCATAGTGCCTCATTGAGGATTGTGTGCCACCGCTTGGGATTCTCATCGATTTTACGCTTGATCAGTTTGATGATGCCCTTGTTTGCTGCTTCTGCCTGTCTGTTTGCTTGAGCATAGTAGGGAGATGAGTTCAGCAATTTGATCCCCAGAGAGTTCGCATATTCCTCAAATTCTCCTGAAGTGAATTGACTCCCTTGATCGGTTGTGATGGTCTGAGGTATACTGAACCGATAAACAATATGTTCCTTGACAAAATCAATCATATTGCCTGATGTCACATTTTTTTATAAGGATAGCTTCAACCCACTTTGTAAAGTAATCCATGGCTACTAGTACGAATTTATGACCTTTGCTCGATGGTGGATATATTTGTCTGATCAGATCGATTGCCCAACCCCTGAACAGCCATGGCACTACTACATTTTGGCCCTGTTGCAACGCAAAAATTGTGTTGAAATATGCCATATTTGGTTGCAAGAGCTGTAATTGCAACCAAATTGTTTCGTCAACCACCTGATGCGAAAGGTCGCGCTGCAATAGCCTGAGGTGACGGTGGTCCTTTTGTGGTTGCATTAGTTGTTCTATTACAACACAATTAGACGTTGCAACTTCGCGCTTGTGTTGATTGCAAGTCATAGTATTGCAACGCATCTGTGGTTGCCATAAGTGCAATTGCATCGTACCAAACGCGTTGCAATGCCTAAATTTTTACATTGCAAAGAATTTTATTGCTATGTTCTTATTGTGGGTGCAATAGGGGAAGCACCTCTATTGCCACCAAATTGTTTTGGGTTCTATATGTGGTTCCATCTATTACCACGAAGTTGATTTGGGTGCTATAGTTGGTGTCCTCTAATGCCACGCAGCAGAGATGGTTGTTATAGGTGCAACATTCTATTACAACCAAAATATATAGGTTCGCGGCAATAGGTGGGGCACTCTAATGCCACCTTTTTGCTTTCTATTGCCACGAAACTTATTTGGGTGCTATATGTGTTTCCTTATATTACAACGAAGTGGAATACGGTGCTATAGGAGGTGTTCTATATTGCCACAAATCAGAGATGGTTGTTATAGGCGCAACTTTCTAATACCACCAAGATAAATAGGTTCGAAGTAATAGGTGGGGCACTCTGATGCCACCTGGTTTACTTGGTTGTAATATGTTTCCTATGTTGTTGCTTCGAAAATGATTTAGTTGCCAAAAGTTCATGCCTCTATTACCACCATAATACAAGGTTGCTACATGTGGAACCTACTATTGCCACAAGCCTTTGTGACACCGAAAAATATTGGTTGCGATAGGGTGATTTCTCTTTTGCAACGAAAGGAGTTGATGCCATAGTTTTGTAGCTTGCCATATGTTTATTCTGCCACGCTCATTTATTTGTAGCAGCAATAATTTAAAACATTAAAATACAGGATCTTCAATAATAATTATTATGCATTTATAATTCATGGCGCAATAAGTACTGAAATACTAATTAGCAACCACATTGATAAATGAAACCATCCACTAGGAACATTCAACCATCCACACTGATAATTAAGTTTAATGACACATGAAGTACTGAAATACTACTAAGTTTTCAAGAGGACATTGTTTCAACACAGATGATGTTGACTTGAAGACGATCACATCAGTTGATCAGCCAAGGATTGTTTCAACAAAGAGTTGGGTTGCTTGAAGGAGATCCCATCACTTGATTAGCAATGACTTCAAGAAGGTCCCATCACCTGTTTGCTCCATTCGAAACGGCTTAGCTTTCTGAAATGAATGAATAACATTTGTAAGCATCAAGTAATCTGTAATATTGGAAACAGTGCAACAACAGCATGTACCAAACCATAGTTTTATTTTCATTCATAAAATTATCAAAATGATATCAAATAATCAACACATCTATAAACACTTTGACAGCTGAAACATGAACATTCACAGCAGGCAGAGGAGTTACTAAAATTTCACCTCCTGTTTTTTTGGCTTGTTGTCGTCTCCTACTTGCTGCTTGTGCCTGTAGCTGTTGAGATGAAATTTTTGCATGGGGCTGGACGGAAGGTGCTTCAGGATTGCTACCAGATTTATTACTTCTTGTATTGCGAATGCTACCCGCCCTTTGTTTAGCACTGACTTCAGGTTGCTTCTCCTGAGAACGAAAAATATATGGGAGGGAAAAATTAGACACCATTTTGATCAGTATCTGATGATAGAAGTAAAAAGTTGTCAATCCACAAAACAACCTGACTAGAAGAGAGCACATTCGTTGAGTCTGTCTGCACATCTTCAGTTCTCGTGACTGATGCAGCCGCCGCTGCAATGTCAGCAGATGCAGTGACATTGTTGTTTGGCTGGATAGATGTTGGCAGGACAATCTATGAAAGGATACAGATACAAACATTTAGATATAGAACCTAAGGCAAGAAAGTCATTCATGCAACTAGCTTGACCAGTACCTGTGGAATTTGTGCCTGTCCATTTGCTGCTTGCAGCATTGATAGGAACTCTTGCCTAAGCTGTTGCAGATCAGCCTCCCTTTTCTTGTTACTTTCTTCAAGTTGTCGTGCATGTTCTCTCCTTTTTGCTTCCCTTTCATCTTCCCATGTTGACATTTTTTCTTGTAGCAGCCCAAATGCGTCCATGATCTCGACGTCTTCCTGATGCTGTAGCTCTTCCCTACGAATTTGTTCCTGGCGCTCCGCATTGAGCAGCTACCTTCTAGTTGGGTTTTTTGCCAGGTACCCATTACCATGCAACTTGGTTGATTTGCACTTTGTGACTTCCTTGTATGCCTTCTGGAACATCTCGTTTTTTCCTTTTGGGAAACGAAGTTGTTTTCTGCATTTGATTCCGCCTCAGTAATAACGCTGCTTGCTTTGTCCTAACATTTACAAGGCATAGATGGAGGAGTTAGTTGAACAAGAAATTGCTTGCATTCTATAATTGCATGGACTATGTATAGTAATGTATGTACACATTCATTGAGAACTCACATAGACATTTTTAGATTGTTCGTCTGTCCATTCCCCATGCTTAGTGTGAGTTAACCACCAAAGTTCCATATCATTGGGCTTGTCACCAGTTTATGGGTCTCTCTGTTAAGCCAAGAACATAACAAATTAGTTATTCATCCTGCAAGACAGATTGGAGATGTGCTTCTCCAGTTATTACCTTCTCATAGCTCCGCTGAGAAAAAGGCTTACAGCCTGCCAAATGTCTTGTCCTTTGTTGGTCTCGAATCGCATAATTTTATGCGCTCCTTTCCTATAGAATGTCAAGATTTGAACAATAATCTTAAAGACTCAGACATTGCCATTTGTATGAAAAATGTATTACTCAGTAATAGTAACAATGTGGAACAAACCTTGAATTTAGCAGTACTGAAATACTTCAGCAGATAGTGCCATTCAACAATATCTAATTCTTTAGGCTTATGTAACATTCTCTGGTGGTAGCTGTCGTATGTCCTGGCCGTAGCACTGAAAGTTGAACGCCATCCTTTGTAACGCTCCTTAGCAATGTTCCATATCTTTTCCCTTGAATCAGCATTATCCTCCATGTCCCACATTGCCTATTATATAATCACAATAGCATGCAAATACTATGTGAGTTGTTACGTTAGTTTATAATTGAATTGTATTCAAAAGCAAAGTTTATGATTATATACCAATACATCAGTTGCTATTGCGTCTTTGACTTCTTTCTTGACATGTTTCCACGATTTCACTCCAATGACTGGCGTCCTCTTCCTTGTATACATGACTACTTCATCAATGAATGAGTAGTAGTTACTACCTACCGATCCTCCATGTTTTGAGAATTGAATGTCCAACTGCTGTTTGCCCGCCTTGATTCTCTTGGCGATTACCTTCAAGGCTCTTACGGGACCGCGTCCTCTTTTCTTCACATTTTGTGAGCCTATTCCATGGGAACAAAATGTAATAATACCCAAAAAAACATACTATGCATATACAGGTAATTTCTAACAAACACAAGTTACCATCTCCTTGCTCCTGTTGTTTCCAACACCGAGCATGAGATGGAGGCTGCACTGGAGGTGTTGGGTTAATGTCATGCCTGTGTTGCAAAATAAAGGTGGGGTCCACATACCGTTCTGCAGACAATTTTGTGGCATGATGAGCTAGCATAATTTGTAGTCTGACAAAGAATGGTAATTTGCTTGCCAATTAGGAGAGGGATATTACCGATGTCATCAAGTAGTCCTGCAACATTCAGGTATTCTTGGTATGTGACGATTGTGTCCTCCCTGAATATGTCTTTTAATTCTGAAAAAGGATCCATAATTAATTTCAATCATGTGAGTGAACTGGACAATCATGAGTATATATATACAAATATTGGGCTGTACCATATCTTACCCAAGGCTTTCTTCTCTTTATGCAGTGCAGCTAGCCAAACTTTATATTCATCTAATTCAGATTCTTCGACTTCTTCATCATGTGTGGAAACACTTTTGGATTCCAATGGTGTTATGGGCATGGTATGGTTTTTAGGTATTGGCTCTCTGGATACAACTAAGCTGATCACCATCTCCTCCTCGTGAATCTTTTTCATTTTTGCTACATCGACCTCGTAGTCGATCTCAGTGAGTGTTGCTTCCGCAGGAGATTCAAGAATTCTAGTCTTGTTGTAAACTAAGTCCCTGTTCCGATACCCCAATTTTTGTTTCAACTTGTTAATGGTTTCCAGGTTGATTTGTTTCCCAAGCGGTTTACATGTATGTTTTTCATCTCCCTCCCCATCTCTACCCTTTTCAATCATATACATGGTCCAAATCTGCTCATCTTTTGATCTGCGCATTCATCGATGGCATTTCAAAAATTTGAAGAAATTTGGTGTGCAAATCGCGTGAACAAATGCATGAAATCTAGGGTACCAGTGCATGCACAAGTGCATGAAATATAGGTGGCAGTACGAGGGGAAAGATCGAACGCGGAAACAGCGTACCTGGCCTCGGTCATCTCGTCCTGAGACGAAGGTACCACATTTTGGTCTGCATCTAGGCCGTCGACGATCGCTTCTGCGTCGCCCGAACCTTGTGATGCTATTTGGGACGAAGGTGATGACCCAAAGAGCGCAGTCATCGCCCTAGCCCTGGTGGACATGCTGCGGGGAGGTTCAGCACTCGCCGTACCAGAGGTTGGTATGAACATTGGAGGTAGCATCACCGACAAAGGTGTGCGCAGCGCTTCAGACGACGAAGGGGTCACCCTTGTCGCCTCGCTGGACGTCGGCATCCTCTTGTAAGGAGAGAAGCAGCTTGGCGGCGGGGCTGGTCGTTGTCGACTACCTGGCCCCTAACTGACCGAGATGTAGATTGGTTTTGTGAGGGGATTAGGGAGGGAAACTAAAGACGCACGACTTACTACTCTAAAAACCTGGTGTTTCACAACAACGTGGTGGCCCCAGTCATGGTAGTGCGGTAGTTTGGGCCTTTGTTAATTATTTGAGATGGAAAAACTGGTGCCACATTCCAAATCGTTGGCTACCAAATTTTCTGAACGCTTGCCGTATTTGAGGGGTGCGTTTTCGTGTGTCCCGCTGACGAGTGGGTCCCACTCAGTTTTCGTGCATTGAACATAATCAAGTTTTATAAATATAATTTTATATAAGTTATCTTAGTTTATTTCTTGTTTACTATGTATCTGCACAAGATGACACATGTTATTGTATATTGCTTATAGAAAATTTTTTGTGGTCAAAGTAAATTTTGAATATCATCTTTCCACCAACTTTAGCAGAATAACATTCCTCACATCAATTTCGTACCAGAGTAACATGCATCACACAAATTAAGTAACCAACATAAAGATCAGCAGCCAGTGCGTACGATATATGAGGACTGCGTTTACACATAGGCTTCCCGAGCCACGATGACACCACAACAACTAAGGATCATCAAAAACATGCTCCACATCGACACAAGTTGAGAGACACATGGACCAAAGACACAACTTCAGAGACATGCTTCGAGTTTATTTGCTGGATTTCTACAAAATTCGGCCTAAAATGACGCCAAAGCCCCTCCGCAAGGTCCCTCCTCAGTGCCAGAAAAATTTCCTGAAAAAAAGAAAGCATTCACCGAACTGACAGAACAATTGAATTCCTGATAACTGAAATCCTGTGAACTGAAAGAATTTTTAGCAGTCAGCTGAAGTTTCAGAACATAAGAATTCCAGATGTAAAGTGAATTCCTGATGAGTAGCAGACAAGAAATAAAGCAAACATGGAAACTGAAATCCTGAATGTATTTTATAGTGCATCATGTCTGGAACAAATTAATCAAAACATATCAGCAATCACAAACTTTTTACCTTGTATCAGATCACATTAAACGCTTCCTTGAGTGTGAAGAAGAACCAATCACACTCATTCCTGATCCTACACTCCTCGCTGTAGAACCTACGCCACGAGTAGGAAGCATGCCATCCTGCGTGGTTGCCATACCCGCGACCTGCACACTGAAAATCGTCCTGGCGAGGTACGAGCCCCGGCACCGGCGGCACGGCAACGGCCGCCGACGGCCGTAAGTGCCACATCGCCAAAATGATCCTGGAGCGGCGTTTCATACAAGTCAAGTTTTTCCAAGGAAGCGTCGTCGCCCCCTCTTCGGGTCCCTCGACCAAGTGCAGGAGCCGTCAGGCCTCGTCGTCGTCGGCCTCGCCGCTGTTGGGCCTGTAGAGGAAGAGGGCGAGGGCGTACATCGATACCTTGTGGCCCGCCTCCGTGGCGCCTTAGCTGGTCGAGGCAAGGCATGATTACGCTGCGCTTGTTCCCCAATAACGCAAGGCACAACCCACTGCGGAACAAGGCCTCCGGGTTGCCGACGGTGGCCAGTGTGGTGATGAGCGCCGCGCGACATTCCGGGCCGAGGTTGAATCGACGCTGCAGGACACGTTTCAGGGGTAGGCGTCGTCCGACAGTGGTGGTGCTGCACACCACGCACATTGCCTTGCATGTTGCGCACAGGTTCCGGAGATCCTCCATGGCATCCTCTGACTTAGCAGCGACTCGGGAGACGATGTCAATCGTCAGCTCCTTCGGCAGTTCCACCAGCCTCAACGCCTCGTAGCGTGCCGCGGTGACCTTTTCCATGGAGTGATTGCAGTTCGTCACGCGCGGGGGCTGATTGGATGTGCGAGGCTGTGCTCCCCGGCGAGGATGAGGTAGAAGATGAAGGCGAGATGTCAGGGAAGATGGAGAAGAACCGCCGCCGCCAGATCAGGTTGTTGATTGAATTAGGGGGGTCCCAGGGTATATTGGTTTTTAGAAACTTGCGCTTTTTTAGGGAGGACACGTAAACACAGAGTTGTGGGTCCCACCTGTTGGTGCCCAGATTGTGATGTGTTCTTGAGTTCTTCACGGACCTAATTAACTTGATTCTTTGATTCATATAATCATAGCTACAAACTTGTTTAGATTTCACAAATTACGTCCAAATCAGGAATTTTTTCCCTACATTCTTATGAAATAATAATCTAACTCATGGTGTCGACTGCATCTCATGTTAGTATGTTTCAACAATCATAATTAAGAAATAGAACAATTCAAAACTAGAATCAAGATTTTCAAATAGTAGATGATGTCAAATGGAAAAGTGATGAATACCAAAGTTTCATTGCTCATCGAGATGAACAATCTTTATTTTGGTCGGATTTTCATTTGACGAAGTGGTACTACACATTGTTCATTAATCCTAGGTTCACTCAGAAAGTTTAAGAAACTTGGTTGGAGACATGTCAATTTTGTACTACATGATAGTACCAATTCGTCAAATGCAAGACCGACCAAAATAAAGATTGTTCATCTCGATGAGCAATGAAACTTTGGTATTCATCACTTTTCCATTTGACATCATCTACTGTTTGAAAATCTTGATTCTAGTTTTGAATTGTACTATTTCTTAATTATGATTGTTGAAACATACTAACATGAGATGTAGTGGGCACCATGAGCTAGATTATTGTTTTATAAGAATGTAGGAAGATTTTTTTCTGATTTGGACGTCATTTGTGAAATCTATACAAGTTTGTAGCTGTGATTACGAATCAAAGAATCAAGTTAATTAGGTCCATGAAAAACTTAAGAACACATCACAATCTGGGTGCCGACAAGTGGGACCCACAACTATGCTGACAGGTGGGACCCACAACCTTGGCCGCCGTACCCCCGAGCCCGCACGTCGAGGCGCCGGAAAACCCACCGCCTAAGGACCATGCCGCGACCCCTGTAGACGACGAAGGTGGGCGAAACCGCGTCTCCACGCTGCTCCGTCGCCGTCCGTCATTAGCACTGCCACCGGTGAACCTTCCCTCCGCTCAGTCCGTGACCAACCCGTGCCTCAGAGCTCGTCCCTAGGACACAATCGCACCTCCCTGTCGCTTGTTTGCCTGCTCCGGCCCTACCTCGCCGACAGCGAGCTCGCCCCCGCCACTGAGGGCAGAGTTGTGAAGGTCACAGATTTGTAGGGACCCCTGTAGAAACATCAATGGCATATCTGTGAAAAGTTTAATCTTTGTAAGGGTTTTTTTGAGATTTAATCTTTGTAAGGGTTGGGTTGTAAGTAGATTCTTAACCTTTTCACCCATAGGTCCAGATCTTGAAAAATTCATATAAAATCACAAAAAAATCAGAAAAATGTAAAACCAATTTTGTTGGTTTCCCCGTGAGCATACCTATATCTTTTGCAAAGCATGACCCTAATTTTGACTAATAGTTTTTGCACGAAAAATTGAAATCAGTTTGGACTACTATTGCTGTATTTCAAAATCTACTTGTGATCTCAAGCTGAACTTTGGATATGTTGTTGTATATACCATGTGTAGGCTCTGCACCAAAATTTGCACAAAGTTACTGAGTAAATCTTTTATTATGATTTATCTTGTATTTATGCTATTTTCTGCCTTAATGATTTTTGTAGCAAAAATTAAATAGATTTTTGAGCTCCACTTCTGAGTATAGTCTTGAAATGCCTAGATGCACCTTTACTGATTTGATCATGATTTTAGGACTGATAGAAGTATTTGTTCCTGATTTATACTTGGTTTTAATCATAAATGTCTAGTTCAAGATCTATAATGGCTCTTAGTGTATTTGTTGGTTTTTCGTAGCCTTGTTTAAGGTCAGAGGTGATGTAGGAGAAAAATTGGATAACACATCTGCAATCACAAGGATGATCAAGGGTAATAATAATACTAGCATTCACTAGCTACCATATATTTCCACTAAAGTAATGCCATTATACAAGGTCATTACACAAAAGCCTCATTCATCAAATCTAGATGTTAATGAGGGAGTAGTTCACTACACAAAAGCTATCTATCATTCCTTGCAGGCGTGCCTACGGGAGTGCCCAGCGCTTCAGCGCCAGCCGGATGTCCTCCACCTTAGCCTCAATCTGAAATGGTTTTACAATGCATTATCAGTGTGATAAGTACATCAAAATTTAAATGAAACTGAACATAGCCAACATAGGGAATGAAGGTAATACCTCGGCATCAGTAGGACGTTTTCGGTAGGGGCCCAGGAGGTAGACCTCATCGTTGCTGTTGTCATTGCATTCGATGAATAGCCTAACTCGTGCGAAGTTGAACTCATAAGTCACCTTCGGCCCAAGATCCTGAATTAAGAAATCAAGACATGAACAGTAATATTCCACTTGTGAACTTAAGATTAATCATATTGCAATCAGAGGTGATCAAAAATTTGTTTCACACTATCCAAGATAAAATTCACATAAACACTTGTGTACCAAGAATGCTACTACACAAAATGTTGAGATGGATTTGCTCAATGATTCTTAACTGGATGATCTCTACCAAAAATTTACATATGTACCATAGTCAAGAAATCCTAAATTGCAAGTCCCAGAATTGATTATGACTCAGAAACAATTTCGCAATCACACAAAAATAATCACTTCAATGTACTAAGCAACCAGAGGAATTAAAGATTGAGTTCTCAAATAATAAAGGGATAACTTAAATTTGGTACGAGTAAGAAAAATTACCGGACGCTCCCATCCGAAGTCCTGCCATCTGGGGGGAACAACTCCTCGCTGGACTCCTCCGCCGGCTTCGACTTCTTGGCATTGGGGTGCTGAAAACCCTCATCGTCGGCCTTCCGCTTCTGAGGCATCCTAGCGGATTCAGCGTCCGCTTCGTCGGATGCCCGGTGAACATCGGGGCAAGGAAACCACCCCAGCCTCGCCCCCTCCGCAGCCGGTCCCATCGAGGACCCCGTCTCCCGGCTCGTCGAGGATGCCGGCAATGCGGCCTTCGGCATGGAACGGTGACGAGAAACCCTCGACGCTGCGGACAAGTCCGGCTCCATCTTGGCGTGCGTGGGGAGGTTTGGAAAGTAATCGGAGTTGGGCGGAGGTGGGGAGGTTTGCAAAGTAATCGGAGTTGGGCGGCGGTTGGGTGGTTTCTACTATAGCGAGGCGCTTGGGAAGGGGCGAGACAAGAAGCGAAGCGTTGGGGAAGGCGGGGGCGTCTAGGCACAGACAGGGTGCGGTTGACACCAGTTGTTTTCCACCCCAAGCGGCTGACAAATGGAGCCCACCACGAAGGGCCCACACAGAAACCCCACACCAAAGGGATGAGACCCACGAGTACCTCGCGTGTGCTTTTTCATCCTTGCGTTTGACTTGCGGGTCCCACCTGTCGGCAAGTGATGAACTTATTTTTGTATTTTCATTCATAATCAAAACTTAAAACATGTTTATATTACACGTATGATGCCCAACTCAAGTGGTTTTTCCCCTACATTCTTAGAAAACAAGAACCTATCTCATGAGTCCAGTGCAATTCGAAATTACAAAGTTTGAACCATCAAATTTTCGAAATTCAAAGATTGATATCTAGAATTGATTTTTTGAAACACTAGATGATGTCAAATGGAAAACTGATGAACACCAAAGTTTCATAGCTCATCGAGATGGACAATGTTTATTTTGGGCGGTTTTTCATTTGACGAATTGGTACTATCATGTAGTACAAAATTGACATGTCCCCAACCAAGTTTCTTAAACCATGTGAGTGAACCTAGGTTAATGAACAATGTGTAGTACCACTTTGCCAAATGAAAATCCGACCTAAATAAAGTTCGTAGATCTTGTTGTGATATGAAACTCTGGTATTCACCACTTTTCCATTTGACATCATCTGGTGTTCAAAAATATCGATTGTAGATATTATTTTTTGAATTTCGAAATTTGTCCTATTCAAACTCTGTCAAATGGATTAATGACTTAAATAAAGATTGTAGGCCTTGATGAGTTGTACAGGTTTGGTTTTCAAGAAATTTTCATTTGACAACTTTTGACAACTATATTCAAACTTTGTCAATTTTTGAAGATTTTTGATAACAGAAGCAATTTGCGTCATCTGCCCCACGTGTGGGACCAGGTAGCCGCACGACTGCACGAGCGCTCATGGTGTTGACGAAGTTGTGTCCCCACTTCCTTTTAGCTTATAGACGAAGCTGAACAGGCAGCAGAGAATATTGCTTCGTCCCTGTTCCCCCAAACCGTCTCATCAAAACTTGGGGTTTTCTTGTCTTCCGCCATCGCCGGCGACAGCTAAGCTTCCAATCTCGGATGCCATTGCCACGCCACCTAGCTCTGAAGCAAGATTGGCACCCGTGATGACCTGATACGGGGCAGCGGAAGGCAGCACTGCACCTGAAAGGAAGGGAGATGCAGTCGGGGCAACTGCCGCCGCCGGCCCCCAGACCAACCAAGGTGCTGCAGTCGGAGCAAGCGCCACCGCGTTAGCAGAGTGCATCAATTTCCAGGTCATCCCTTCGCGGCCAACATGTACATTGTGTAGGTAGTCATGGATTTGTAGCGAGATTGAACTGTATGATTAAGATTCTGAACTCTATTTTCTTGGATTGGTACTGTAGGGTCGCAAGGGTCGCACCGTGGATGTGTGGGACGCCGCTGCTGATGCTGTCGATGTTCGAGTAGGCAGTGGCTGGGATGAATGGCGCCTCGCCATCATCCGTCCACAGCATTCGCCGATTCCGGGACCGGCCCCAACTGATAGAGGCGGAGTGCCCGATCTTTCGGTGAGTGGAGATAAATCCGATTTGGTGGTTGTTGACCCTCACGATCCGACTACGACGAGCAAGCCCGAAGCGCCAATGCAACCGCTGAACCAACTCCCGATTGTTACCAACCTTGCTGCTGCAAAGTCAGCCTGATCACGAAGATCATTTCCTGCACGCAATAGAAGAACGAAAAAGAAAAAGAGGTGAGCAATCTTAATATCACTCGAAGGTGGACTTCTGAATCACAGAGATCAGTACGTATTTGTGCGTGGTCTGGTGTAGCTAAAGCTAGATATAAAACAAAACTCAAGTTTCTAAGGCAGCGGCTACTGAGTGTAAAAGGAGGGGCGTCCTAGGGTTGGGGGCGTCCTAGGATGGGGCGCCTACAACTTGGGCCTAAGGCCCATCAAACTGGCGACGCAGCACCTTGGCAGATTCTAGACGTCATCTTGTTTTGATGATTCCTGTTGATTCAGGACGAATTTTGGCCTGAGACCAGTGCCATTGGAAGATATATGAAATTGTGCTTCCAACCATATATAGAACGTCAAATTCCGACCTCGTATGCGATCTGGGCGTCCGTTTTATTGCGCACTGCTCCTGGACTCCGAACTGGGCTCGAACTTGAATTGCTTTGGGCCTCCCCCTTGGGGACTCGAACCGGATTAGTCTCGTGCCTCCTCTTCGACTTGGACACCCTTGTTGGACTTGTTCTACTCCATTCCATGCACCAATCATGGTTGTATGCATGGGTATCATGTCCTCATCATTCTCCCCCTTTTGAAGAAAAGTCGTCCTCGACGTCGATTGTACTTGAAAACGATCCTGCACAACACAAAGGAGAACGGGGTTGCGGAAATAAAGCAAACCAAAACAATTGTGAGGAGGAATGTGACTATGTTTCCAATTGTGTATCATGCAATGTCGCATAAAATTGCCAGCATATCTGGATAATTCGTTATTGAAAGACACATTATGTTTGTCATTACTATCCTGCAAAAGATTAGTAGCAACAAAGGACAAAACAGGAATAGCTGGTTTATTGCAAGAAAATTCAGAGCCAAAAATCATAGAGAGCCACCAGTAATGCTTTCCTTCTTGTGAAACAAAACTACGAGAGGGACATGTGAATATGTTTGTATGATGGTTACCCTCTAATCGAGCACAATCTTGCACAACAACAGGAGAATTCAGATTTGAACAAATGTAAACCCGATGTACCATATATTGTCCCTTGTTATATTTGCTAATAACATGATATGAATGTTTAGACAACCATGGCAAATCAGCATATGAAAAAAGTCTCTCTTCTAAACAATCTAGATTACACAAATCATCAAATTCAATGTAACCCAAGGTATGTAAAGAAGACAACAAATGCAGCTCATCATTTTTACTAGCGACATGCATAATATGTTTATTTTCAGCACTAGCATGTAAAACGGAAGTAGTAGCACACAATTCATCTGCATCACAAGAAACATCAAGCAAATCACCATGTGACATGGATAAATCAAGAGATGGTTCCACTATTAATTGCTCAACTAAAGCATGATTTGTGGAAAAATTCAGCACGTTAACACAATTCTCACCTTTCGTGAGTGTAGCACCATGGGCATTACCTATGTTCTCAGTAGGAGTATTAGGTGCATTGTGAATTGATTGTTCTAAATTTGCACATGAGGACGCGCCTGCAGGTTCAGCCATCCTCTCGAGCGACATAGTGGTGGGCATGGATGGCGCAGGGAGAGGGGGCGCTGAGCTGGATGTCGAGCTTCTTCCTACAAAAGAGTTAGAATGTCTTCGAGCTGCATTCCTGCACTTCACGTTCAGCTTTGCAAGCATGCTCAAATAAAGTGGTCATATCTGCATATTCCTTACAATCAAGTATATCCTGAATTTCGCAGTTCAAACCACCACGAAAGCGTGCCATTGCAACGTCATGTTGCTCTAATAACCCACAACGAATCATGTCTTTTTCTAATGCTTGGTAATAGTCCTCAACAGATCTAGAACCTTGCTGAAAACGCTGCATTAAGCAAATCTCGAGCAAAATAAGAAGGCACAAATCTATGTCATAGAGCAGCTTTTAATTGATCCCAAGTGGTTTGAATTTTGCTGGGATGTCTTTTATTATAGTCACGCCACCACATTAAAGCAAAATCAGTAAACTCACTAATAACAACTTTAACTTGAGAAGTAGCAGGAATATCATGGCATGAAAATTGTTGTTCAACTTCTAATTCCCAATCAAGATATGCAGTAGGATTATATTTGCCATTATAAGGTGGAATTTTAGATTTAATCATAGCAAAATAATCAATACCGGAAAGGAGTGGCACATGGCGGCCATGACTACGGCTGTCCTTCTGCAACCCTCTGATCGTAGTGTGCAATGCATCGAGTCGTGCCACGACGGCGTCGAGTGTGGTCTTAGTAGACGTCTATGCAAGCTCGATCCGATCGAAACGCTCGTTCGATGAAGTGGTCATCGAATCTAGCCGTGTGTGTATCGTCTGAATGTTTGCAGCAACTCCATCACCTTGTGTCCGCATGTCCTGCAGCTGGTCATCCCTCTTGTGGTCGCCTACCATGGTTAGCGCAAACACAAAAACAAAATCGACGACAAAATAGGGTGTATTGCCTCACAAAGGCACTCAAACTAGTGCTGTTATCAAATTCTTATCCGTTCTTACCAAGCACACAGGGGCGAACTGCAACCAACCGGTGGAACCTGTGAAAGATTGGAGGAGCGATTGCCTGGAGAATCAAAACCAGCTCGTCGTAGAACTTTGTGGAGTTTTTGGAAAGGCTGCACTCAATTGAAGGATTAGCACAATCAAACAATAATTGCAAAGCTGAATAATAGTGCTAAACACGAACAAACGTTGCTGGAAACAAGTGCGAAAGTGGAGGAAAACAAGGAGCAAACCGTGGGAGGGGAGGGGGTTATGTAGAAGAGGAAAAACGGCACTGTGGAGACCTCACGAGCAGGAAGGCCGCGGCGTACGTGGGGAAGCGGCGTGTGGGGATATGGTGTCCTCCTTCTCCCGTCTTTTTTTACTTGCCTTGTTGTTTTTTTCCTGATTGCTTCTTTTTTTACTTTCTTTTTCTATTACACAAGGCAGGAAAGAGTGGGAAACCGTTCGCACAGGAGTATGCCGCGGCGTCACGCGCGACTGGCGATCAGGGGGCCTCGCGAGGGATTTTCGGCATAAGGAAAAAAAACAGCGAACGGTCTCGGTTGCCCACGAAGGGGAGTCACAAGCCGAAGGGGCAGGCGGCACGCATGAGGGGATCGGCTCCCTACTCCTGGTGGGACTGTCCCTTTTTTGTTTTTTTGCAATTTGTCCAACACACGCAGGAGGGGCGATCACGAGTGGGGGGATGCGGCGTGCCGTGGCCTGTTCGGCGTGAGATGGAAACAGGCAGGCGCGACCTTCTCTTTTATTTTTTTTGTTTCTTTCCTTTCTTGACTCGCCAAAAAAAACCAAAGTGGCAGGAAGGGGGTCTTGACTTGCCAAAAAAAATGAAGTGGCAGGAAGGGGGGTCGATCGGGGGGAGAGGCGCGCGGCACGGTCCTCGTAGACGCGGCTCGAGGGGGGTTCTCGAGGGGATCCTACGGTGGGTTCGCGAGGGAAGCTGCGGCATGGTGGAGGGGTTGGTGAGGCAGTTGAATAGAAAAACAGCGGCAAAAATTAGGGTTTGGTGAAAAGAATAAGAAGGACATAAGTAACCAACAACGATCGAACGAACAAAGCACGTAAACTCAACAAAGAAATTTATTGAATGAATGTGCAAGGCTAAAACAGGTTGCTGGGACAAAGATCTAACCTAAAACAAATTTTTGTTTGGTTTTTGTGGACTGTAGGAAATAAAAAAACACTCGATAAACTCACCGATCAACCTGAAAAGCTGATACCACTTGATAGAGGCGGAGTGCCCGATCTTTTGGTGACTGGAGATAAATCCGATTTGGTGGTTGTTGACCCTCACGATCCGACTACGACGAGCAAGCCCGAAGCGCCAATGCAATCGCTGAACCAACTCCCGATGGTTACCAACCTTGCTGGTGCAAAGTCAGCCTGATCACGAAGATCGTTTCCTGCACGCAATCGAAGAACGAACAAGAAAAAGAGGCGAGCAATCTTAATATCACTCGAAGGTGGAGTTCTGAATCACAGAGATCAGCACGTATTTGTGCGTGGTCTGGTGTAGCTAAAGTTAGATGTAAAACAAAACTCAAGTTTCTAAGGTAGCAGCTACTGAGTATAAAAGGAGGGGCGTCCTAGGGTTGGGAGCTTTATGAAATTGTGCTTCCAACCATATATAGAACGTCAAATTCTGACTTCGTATGCGATCTGGGCGTCCGTTTTATTGCGCACTGCTCTTGGACTCCGAACTGGGCTCGAACTTGAATTGCTTTGGCCTCCACCTTGGGGACTCGAACCGGATTAGTCTCGTGCCTCCTCTTCGACTTGGACACCCTTGTTAGACTTGTTCTACTCCATTCCATGCACCAATCATGGTCGTATGCATGGGTGTCATGTCCTCATCACCAACTTCGGTCCGCGAGGTCACATTCTTCAAGGAGCAGTACCCAAGCATCAAGACCACAATCACTTGCGACGCAGAAGTAGTGGTGGAGTACATCAAAGAAATCAAAGGTAACCCTCCTCCAGATCGTTTACTCGTCGGATTGGACACCGAGTGCATTGAGCTTCGCAGTGGTGAGCACAAGGTTGCATTGTTGCAATTGTGCGTCGGGCCGTGTTGCCTTATTTACCAGGTGGTCCATGCCGGCTACAAGCTACCTGATGTCCTGAGCAAGTTTCTCAGCGGGGGAGGCCACATCTTTGTTGGAGCGCATATCTCGATTGATGTTGAACGCCTAGAGCAGGACTGCGGCATCACGATTTCTAATTGGAGAGACCTTCAACTGATTGTTCCCGAGGTTGATGACAAGTACAGCAATCTGTACCAAAATGGTTACAGGTCATCACTGGAGAAGATTGGAAATGTGGTACTAGACCTACCTCTGTTCAAGAACAGAAGAGTGAACCACAGGCTGTGGGGTTCGAGGTGTTTGGAAGACTTGCAGGTGCAATACGCCACCAAGGTTGCATTTCTGTCTTTTGAGATTGCAAATCAGCTTGAGATCAAGCATGGTTACCGATTTATGCCTGATGATATATAGTTAGAAATAGTAATGTAATAATCCATAGTAACAAGTAGCATTTCTGGGTTTTGAGAACAAGTATCTATGTATGTATATCTAGTAATGCAGTGATGTAGTCAGTGCTAGTACACTGCTACTACTTTGGTATATATGTGCAAATCTTTTTAATGATGTCAAATGGAAACTTTGGTATCATATGTTGCCACCACACCACATGAAATGACACCCAGCCACGCCTGGCCACGCCCAGCCATGTTCCCCAGCCACAGTCGGCCAAACCAGAGCCACGGCCGGCCGCGGCCAAGCCACGGCCGGCCACAGCCCTGCAGCGGCCGCGCCCAGCCACGCAGCGGCCGGCCACGCCACGACACGCCAGTTCGAACCCACGCCACGACACTCCAGTTCTGATGTTTAGTTGTGAATTTCTTTGGAAATAACTTGAGAGGCCGCCGCCGGTTATTGGAATCTCTAAAGACGCCGTCGGTTCTTGGAAAGTCCTCTCCACCCACATCTCATGCTCCCCCGCCGCGCCCTCTCCGCCCACACATCTCACGCGCCGCCGCCGTGCCCTCTCTGCCCACATCTCACGCTCCGCGCTGCGCGACTTCCCTTCCATGGCATCGAGGGAGCACCCCCGGTCGTTCGCGGAACTCCCGATTGAGTTCCGGGCAATCATCGCTGGCCAAATCGGTGCGACATCGAAGTAGCCAATGGAGGACCTCCGGAGCCTACGTGCCACCTGCAAGAGCATGCTCGGCCCCTGCCACGACAGAGACGTCGGTAGGCACCTGGCACTAGGTCGGGTTCCAGTCGAGCAGTTGCAAAACGCCGAGCCCGACGGCTACGACGTCTTCGTTCGTAGCCTGGCTGCAGCCGGCAACCCGGTGGCCGGCTTCCTCGCCGGGATGGACGACATCTTTGGCAGGAACCGTGGACGGCGTCCTCCCCTAGACGAGCTACACCGTGCTACCCACGCCGGGAACAGAAGGGCGGCCTATGTGGCGGCCGTCCTCCTCTACAGGTTCTACAGCGGGGCCAGCGCCGACGCCACTGCATTTGCGTACATGAAACAGGTTGAGGGCGAGGCTCAAGGTCCGCGGATGATCATCAACTTGCAGTCTAAATATTTCCGGACTCGTGGGGTTAATCTTGCAAAGCAAATGAGGAGTATCACCCTCCGCCAGGGCCGCCGCCGGCCGACGCTGCCACCGGCGGTGGCGCGAGGCAACATTCAACACTGCGTAGGCCGAACCTTCTGCGGTAGGGAGCCGAGCCAGAGGGGGTTTGCCTTTTATTTCTGTAGTGATGAATGTAGGCTTCTTTTCGAATGTGATGCCTTCTTCTTTAGTGTTAATCATGTTTACAGAGGCTAAAATGGTGTAAAGTGTATCATCTGCTAGAACTTCCTATTAAGCTTCATGCTGATGATGTGTCCCAAGCAGAATAAAGAAATAACAAGTTATGTGCATACAACACTTGTTTTTCTACAGATTCTTCTACATTGGTAGGAACCTACCTTTGCCAAAATTACAGTACTTAGTATTCAAATGTAGTGAGAATGTAACAGCTTGGGAATAGTGACCACAAATACACCTCATGCTTTAGTTTTGTGGCACGACATAATAATGAAAAAAATGTTGAAAACAATTGTCTTGGCAAGATTAAATTGGCTCTTAACACGCCAAACAAAATCGACGAAGTATCAATCGAAAAATTCATCATCTTGGGCATCTTGGACAATTGGTGGAACAACTCCATCATCAATATATGTGTCATCTGCATCATGTTCATCATCATCATCAAATACATCATCGTCTGGTACATCAACTGCCTCGGCCTGCACTTGATTAATAACTGAGACATCCCCGGTTGTGCCTTCCTTGTCCGATCTTGACCAATTTGTCAAATCCTGGTGTTCACCGAGCAAATTAATACCTTCGATACCCACAGCAATTGAGTCCTCAAGATCTAATTCAGGCATGGCAAACAAGTTCCTTGGTTTCAATGAAATAACACTGCTCCAACCAGGTTTGTTCACCAGATTCACATAAAACACCAGTTCTGCCTGTGTTGCCAGAATATAGGGTTCATTCTTATACCTGTGTCGAGTAGTATCGATGTTAATCACCCCAAATTTATCTCTACTGTATCCTTTGCCTCTGTTGGTACTTGTGGCAGCAGGCACATCAAACTAGTCACATTGGAACAGAATAACTTCTTTTTGTCTAGGAAATTCCAGAGAGATCATTCTTTTAATCACCCCATACCAGTTCGTGCCTCCTTTCTCACCCTTGACAAGCACACCACTGTTTTGTGTCACGAGGGTTTTCTCAATGTTAACGGTTCGAAACAGCCAATTATTGATATGACATCTATTCATTGTACGAGGTCGGGGATCCGGTCCTTGAGCAAGTGCAAACAACTCTGAACTTACTTCCCCTCTCGCATGTAGACCTCTGATCTTGCCTTCAAACCATCTTACGAGTTGATCCTCATGTCGCTTATCAAGATTTATGGTTCCATATTCCTTTAGTTCTTCACAATGCGCACTGCATAAAAAAGAATATTACCGTTAGTTTGAAATTCAAAATTACAAGCAGTAAATGATGTTGATAGAGTATCTTACTCGACATATGGTCTAGCTTCATCACAATTGCAAATTATATAGTGCCTCATCTTCCGAAACTCATCTGGTGGAATTTCGTCGACCGTCTGTCCTCTCCTCTTGTAATCCATTTCAGAGTAACTGTTTCATGTCGATCAACACGATTCTCTTTGGTGTCCACGTCCAAGAATCTTGAGAAGAATGTAAGGCACTCCTCGAGTATGTATCCCTCAGCAATTGAACCTTCAGGGTGAGCCTTGTTCCTCACATATCCTTTCACAGTGCGTAGGTACCGCTCCACTGGGTACATCCATCTGTAACACACTGGCCCCCCAATTTTAGCTTCCTCAGCTAGATGAACAGGCAAATGGATCATGATATCAAAAAATGCAGGTGGGAATATCATCTCAAGTCGACAAACAGCCTCCCTAATTGAACAGCTTAGCCTGTCCAATTCTGCTTCCACCAACTCCTTTGAACATAGTGTATCGAGGAAATTACTAAGCTGAATCAATCCGATGACAACAGCTTCTGGCAAAATCCTACGCACCACTAAGGGTAAAAGTTTCTGTAGAAATAGATGGTAATCATGAGTTTTCAAGCCAGACACCTTACGTGACTTTACGTCAACACATCTTCTTATATTTGAGGAAACCACATCAGGCATCTTCACTCAATATAGAAATTCACACAAACTTTCCCTGGCATCCTTATCTAACTCGTACAAGGCTGATGGCAAGGTATACTTATCATCTTTAATCACAGGGTGCTGATCTGGTCGTATCCGTAGATGCTCCATGTCAAGCCTGGCATTCTCCCCATCCTTACATTTGTCGTCCAATTTAAGCAGAGTGCCTAGTATGCTCTCGCATATATTTTTCTCAATGTGCATGACGTCCAAATTATGCCTGATGAGCAAAGAAGACCAGTAAAGGAGCTCAAAAAAATACTCTTCTTCCTCCAGTTGTGCCATCTGTTGTCTTCGTCACGCTTCCTTTTTTTGGATAACAAGGTCTTTCCAAATTCTACTTGTTCAAAAGTATCATACTGCTCAAGTACCTGTGCACCAGATAGTGGTTCTGGTGCCTCCCTGGTTTTGACCTTGTTGTTGAAGCTGACCGCGTTGTTGCGCCATGGATGGTCGGGGGGCAAGAAACGTCGATGTGCCATGTAGCAGTGCTTCTTCCCATGTTTCAACCACAAATAGTCAGTATGTTTGTGGCAGTATGGACATGCAAACTTTCCTTTAGTGCTCCAACTAGGCAGCATAGCATAAGCTGGGAAGTCATTAATTGTCTAAAGAAGGATAGCGCACAATGTAAAATTCTTCTTAGTCCCTGCATCTCTTGTTTTAACACCATTATTCCAAAGCTCCTTGAGCTCCAGTATAAGGGGCCTCAAATATACATCAATATCCATTCCAGGAGATTTTGGACCAGGTATCAACATTGACAAGATCCAGTTATATTGTTTCTGACACAACCATGGAGGCAAATTGTAAGGTATCAGGATGACAGGCCATATGGAGTATGTAAGACTTTGCATGCCAAAGGGATTGAACCCATCAGAAGCAAGACCCAACCTAACATTATGACCTCCTTTTTTCTGAAAATCATTTAAACTCTGAATCCATGTGCTTCCATGCCTTTGAGTCAGCAGGGTGACACATTTTCCCATCGTTCACCAATTCTTTCTTGTGCCACTGCATATCCTCTGACATTTGCTTTGACATATACATTCTTTGCAGCTGAGGAATAAGAGGAAAGTAGCATAGGATCTTAACTGGTAACCGCTTCTTAACAGTAGTAGCACCAACTGCACTGTCATTATTACCACAGGTTTTTTCTACAAATTTCCACCTTGACTGCTTACAAATGGGACATGTCTCCAGATTTGCGTATTGCTCAAAAAATAACACACAATCATTTTCACATGCGTGTATCTTGACATAGTCCAAGCCCAGGTCTCGAACCACCCTTTGCACTTTATCCAAGGAGTCTGGAATACAATGCCCTTCAGGGAGAACCTTTCCAAAGAGCTTAAGTATGGCCTCCAACGCCGCGTTACTTAAGCCATACATGCACTTTATCTGAAAAAGCTCCACGATAAAAGAGACCTTAGTTGCATTTTTGCATCCTGGATACAATTCCTTCTTTGCCTGGTCTAATAGTTTCAAAAAAATCTCTGCCTGCTTATCTGCCTCATCATCTTTGGTTTGTCCATGAAGTATAGTGCCACTGATAATGTTTCTAATCAGAGTATTAGTGGCAGTAGGGTTATCATCACAACCATCTTCTTCATCGTCTTCTCCAAAATAAGGTGTTGTATCATCAGCTGTAGGTTGTGCATCATGATTATTGAGATCAGGAGTTCCAGATTGATTCACACGACCATCAGCTGATGAAGTATTAGTTTGGCCTTGAATGATACCATCATCGATGAAACAATCAGCAAACCCTCTAGTCAATAAATGAATTTGAATGGGAAACAAGGTGTCATGTCTGATCATGCATTGACATACAGTACATGGGCACGCAATAGATCGACCTCGCGCTGATGCGGCGGTAAAGGTTTGAAAAAAAGATCGGAAATTGTTCTGCCAATCCGCCGAGTGTCGAGGCAAGAGCATCCAACTCCGATCTTTGTGTGATGCCATTAATCTGCATTCATGTTTCAAACGACCTAGATCATGATATAGCAATATGCATATATATGCAGGGAACGAAGATATATACGAGATCAAGACAACAGTACCAGCCGTGGCACCGCACAAATGTTGATTGATCGCCGTAGAGATCTATACGTACGTCGTGGAGATCGATCTAGATGGAGACCTATACGTTGTTGTGGAGATCTTCATGGAGACCGAATGGAAATTCATCGAAGACTTGGAATTTTGGAACGGTACCGATGAGTCCCTATCTAATCATTGTTTTGATCTCCTGCATAAGTGTCGCGATAGACAAATTACAGTGCAACTAAGGAATACCTCGTTGTAATATTTCTGAGGCTGTACGTATTATGACCTTTCATAGGGTCCACATTATGTGCCTCGGGTTTTCAACAGATGCGTAATTCATGATTTTTCTTTTCCGATCGGCTACTATCGAGGCTAACTATAATACACAAAATTCAGGAGTTCTAGTGAAGAGTCTCCAGATTGTTGATCACAAATTTAAGTATGCACCAGATTGTTGTTCACAAAATTACTCCAGATTGTTGATCACAAAGATTTGTGAAAATACACTAGTCTAGCATAAACAATAGCATGTCGCAATTCTGAAAACAGATAGATGGTTACTCCATATATGCATGACAGGACCCAGCAGATTTCAATTTCTGTCACTCATATGTTAAAATATTTTGCAAGGGCTCATCCAGATCCAAACACATATAGACATACGAACAACCATATATACAAGTTTTAGCACACAACCATACTTAGACGAAGTACTACAATTACAATATAGAGGTTCGAAGCTATTACTTAGATGTTGCCACATACACAACCATTCTTAGACCATTCACCAGCATCTGCATAACATCCACCTAGGACCTGGTTATGCTACGTACTAAGCTAGATTACTACTACTTGCGATTGACTTTATCCTGAACCTTGCGGATCTTCTTCTCCATCCCTTCTAACTTGTCAGCAACAGTCTGCATGAATTCCTTCAGGGTCATCTCTATGTCTTCCTGCATTCCAGCAATGTCCACGCTTAGGTTCTCAATCTGCTCCCGCAAATCATCATAGCGATCCTTCAGCTGCTGAACCATTTGGCGCAAGGGCATTTCCTACAGCAGGCAACAAACACAAGTTACTAACATGAAATGTGTTACAACAGCAGTGGCCAATGCAGCCAAATAATCAAGAAAATGCACCTTTCTTTTCGATGATCCCGAAGCTTTTGATGGCGACGGTTTCTTGCTGTTGTCCTGCTCATCATCCGAGTCCGGGATGATGATCCTCACCTGATTAGAAGTGTGAGAGCCTATGTGGTTCGAGGACCGGTGGTAGGTCGCTTCCTGGTGTGATGAGTGATTGACAACGTGGTGTGGACTGATTCTTGGCTAAGTATTGCAGGTGCAGGTTGCGGCTTGATTGGTGTTGGTGCAGGTGAAGAACAAGCGCGAAAGGTCATTGCTGGTGAGGCCCCCAGGTGTGGAGAAGACAAGTAGGCTTGGTTCGAGGGACCCGGTGGCCAACGGGGTCGAGTGCGGGCCGCATGGTGGCAAGAACGACAAGATGAAGTCATGGACGGTTTCTTGGTTGAGCCTCAAAACCAAGGTCAAGCCGGGACTACGTGGGAGCTGAGTCATGAGTGGCAATTGGCGGAGGCTACACCGAGTTCGTGGTGTTTCGGTGGTTCACCAGAAAACCACTGGGTTCCTTGGTTGATCCACAAAGCCAAGACCGAAGACCGAAGACGGAGGTGCAGCAGCATCGAACCGGTCTGACCGGTGGGTCTAACCGGTCTGAGACGACGCAGTACGGAGACTTCGAAGCGGAGGACACGCGTCAGGATAGCAAGGCTTGCGTCGAGGCTAAGCAAGTTTACGGTCGCCGGGCATCCGTCCGATGGTGCGAAGACAAAGTTTCCCAGAGTGCCCCTCGGGGGTGTGTATCCTAGTATTAGGCCTTAGGGGTATTTTAGTCTTTCGGCTTGCCTCCATATAACCCAAGTGGTGAGAGGATGGCAGCCATCTCTTGGAACCCTAGCTCATTTTGTTTCGCTATTTTCCTCTTCCTTTTTCCTTTGGAATTTCTAGGTCTAGCTTGAGAGCTTCATGGTGAGATCTTGTGAGAGGGAAGGATGATCGGGTGGCAAGCTAGACCTTGTATGAACCTCTTTGGTATGTATAGATGATTCGGTGTGGTTCCTCAAGGCTTGGATGTGTCTTTCCCGTTTATCCTTTTTGGTGATTTTCAGAGCCCTTTCTTAGCGAATTTCTTGTGGCAGTTTCGAGGCCTTTCTCTTTGGGAGTTGGTGGGGGATGTATGCTTGAACCCTTCGTGGTTCTTTTCCCTTTGATTCCCCTCCCAAATCCGTGAGCAAAGGGGCTCGATTTTGGGGTTTTCTTGGCTCTAGGGTTAGAGGCGTTCTTGGTGGGATTTCTTCGATTCCTCTCGATTTAGCGAGTTTTGGCAGACCAAATCTTAGCTATGGAGTGCCCATGAGGTGTTCCTACTATCCCCAAAGTCTTGCGTAAATCCGTGGAGTGATTCGGGAGATCGGGAGTTGGATTTGGGGGAGTTGACCCGTGGGTACTGTTCATCCTGAGCGTCCTAGCCTGACCGGTCTGACCGGTGCTGCTCACCGGTCTGACCGGTGTAGAGGCTTTGTGGGTTTTGCCTCGGGTGAACGTCTTGGTGAGTTCCCTATTGTCTCGTGTTGCTGCTGTTTCGAGTTTGGTCTGTTTTGGAGCTTGGTAGGTCTGTTTGGTGGATTTGGGATTTCCTGGCTTGGACCGGTCTGACCGGCAAGCTACACCGCCCTGACAGGTGTAGGGGCCTTCTGTGGAAGTTCTCAGGTTTTGCCAGGTTGCTCCAGCATGGACCGTTCTGACTGGTGCTGCTCACCAGTCTGACCGGTGCAGGACAGTGGTGCTCGAGTTGCTAGTTCCACTGCGTTCTCGAGTAGGTGTAGGTGGTTGGTGGTTGTTGGTTCCTAGGACCCGTAGCACTCCAGTGGCTGCGTGGTCTTGGCCAACTTGAGTAGTTGGGTCGAAGAAGTGTTTTGGAAGCCGTGTTCGTCTTGTTGGAGTTCTCATCTCCTTCGAGAAGAATTTTTATCGGCTCCCATTCACTCCCCCTTCTCTGGTCGCCAGTTTCGGTCCTTCAAGTGGTACCAGAGCTGGTTACGGATCTTCGGATTCTAACCAGTCCAAGATCCAAGGATGGCGTACCAGGAACGGGGTTCGGGTCCTCCGCACTTCGATGGCAAAAACTACCAGATGTGGCAGAGGCGGATGGCGGCTTTCCTCCGCGGTAAGGGTCAGATCTTTTGGGACATTACGGTGAACACAACTTATGTTCATCCGATTAACTTCCTTACTCCGGGATCGAGGGACATGTTCGACGCCAATAACAAGGTGGTCGACTACTTGTTTCGTGCTCTATGTCAGTCCGAATTCGATCAGGTTCAGACAGAGGACTTAGCTTGTAGGATTTGAGAGCAGTTGAAGGATGCTCATGCTGGGAATGCTCAGGTTCAGGCTCGGATGTACGCGACTTACCGAAGAGAGTACGAGAACTTCACTCATCTCCCCGGCGAGTCTGTCGATGCCCTTTTCCTGCGGTTTATGGTTGTGGTGAACAACATGAGAGCCAATGTGGCCGTGCTCCCATACGATGATCATGATAGAGCCGTGAAGCTCTTGCACTCGTTGGATCACACCGTATGTGACGGAAAGGTCGAGGCTATTCTTGAGTCCGAGAAGTAAGACACCCTGACCGTGAACGAGCTGTTCTCGAAGCTCAAGTCGGCTGAGTTGGACCGTGGTATGGCAGCCAAGATCGAGAGCCCGACTGACTCTCATAGTCTTGCGCTCGTCGGTGGCAAAGGTGCTAAGTCTAACGCTAACGCATCCTCCAGGATGTACTCTCTATCTTCTTTGATGTCTTTGCCAGACGAGGAGTTCGACGTGCTTGGAGAGGACGAGCTGGCGTTGCTGACCAGGCAGTTCGAGAGGTTGCACGAGAACCGGGTGAACACAAGGAGGAATCCATGGACATGCTTTCAGTGTGGCAAGCCAGGACACTTCGTCGCCGACTGTCCGGAGAAGATGGAGAACAAGGATGGCTACAAGGACGGCTACAAGCACCAGTCGAACAAGGACGGCAAGTACCGATCAAGGCGCGATCACAAGCACAAGAACAAGCACAAGGACGAGCGACAATCGAGGAAGAAGGACGGTCACGGCAGGAAGGCCCGAGCGATGGTCGGGGCGAGTGACGTCGACTCCAGCTCCACCTACTCTTCCTCGAGCTCAAGCAGGAGTGAAGATGAAGGTGATCGGTGCAAGAACAAGAAGTCATCCAAGAACTTGAGCGGGCTGAGCTGCTACGCGAGAAATGGCTTCTGCGGCATGGCTCGTAGCTCCGGCAGCAAGAAGAGTCACTAGAGTGACTCGGACTCTGACTCCGAGGATGAGGTACGTGACGAGCTTCCCTTCTTGCGTGAGGAGAATGAGCGTCTTGGCAAGTTGCTTGATAATCGTGATGACATGCTTAGAGAGGCAAAGAAGATGAGGAAAGAGCTTAGGGCCTCACTAGAAGATGCTAGGAATCGAGTAGCTGAGCTAGAAACCCAGAACCTTGATGCTAAGCTTGAGATAGATTCGCTTAAGGCTTCACCTGTGGTTTCTGATGAGATTTTTTGTTGCGATTGCTCTGTGTACCTAACTGATCTTACTGCTCTTAAGGATAAGCATGCTTCTACTTGTGATGAACTAGATGTGCTTAGGGTTGAAGTGGCTGAGCTTAAGTCTAGACCTGCTTTGCTAGGTGCTTGCACTTCTTGCCCTGTTTTGCATGGAAAGATTGATGAGATGCATGCTTATACTGTTTCGCTTGAGGCCAAGTTGAAAGAACTTTTTCCCACTTCTTGCTCTACTTGTGAAGTGCATGCTTTGAAAAATCTGGAACTTGCACATTATGTCGATCGCTTGCAGGATGAGAATGATGAGTTGAGGAAAATGATGGGTTGGTTGTCGGGTCATGAACCACAGCTTAGGATGATGATAGAGGCATACAAGCGCTATGATGGGCAAGCGCTTGGTTTGGAGAAGGTTGGAGAGTGTAGTGGTGAGGGAGGAGAGAAAATTGGTGATATCCCAGCTCCACCAAAAACCTTCCACAAAAATGCCTATGCTCCTAAGCCCAACCCACTGAGAAACAAACTTGACACAACCCCAGATCCTCCCATATTTCCTCACCCAACAAATGATTTCCATAAACCGGTGAAGTTTGTGAGCTCCAAGGATAGTGAGGTTGGAAAGAAGAAGGGTGAGAAGCCGAGTGAGGGGAAACCAAGTGAGCAACCCCAACCTAAGCCTAAACCTAAGCTCATACGGTTTCATTGTGACTATTGTGGGAGAGATGGTCACAAGGGTGAGTTTTGCTTCAAGAAGAAGCGTGAGGAGATAATGGCTAAGGAGTGGGCTAACAAGGACAGGTACCGCCCCTCAAATGGTGTAACTGAGCCTCATATGCAAATGCCCAGGGCCAAGGCGATTGTGAGGACGGTTCCGGCTTGAGGAGATCGAAAGGTGGCAGGTGGTGCTGCTGGCCGAGCACCACCGGTCAGACCGGTGCAGTCCACAGGTCAGACCGGTGCTGGTCTGGACAGATAGTAGTTTGGTTTCCGTGCTCGTACGGATGCTCGGTTCGGTTTTGGTGGTCGTGGTTCTGGTGGTTGGCGTGGAGAGTTTGCAGGTGGTCAGTTTTCTAGACGTTCTCCAGATCATGCTCAATACGATGGTGGGAGGAGTCGTAGCTTTGAGATGGAGAGGAGGAACGGTCCACGGTCTTCCTTTCGTGGTTTTCATTCTCCTCCAGCTAGACAGGGGTGGTTCCCTAGTGGTGGTTCCCGTGGTGGTTTTTGTGGTGGTAGCTTTGATCAGCGTGATGATTGGGTTTGTGCTAACCCCACTTTGGAGCAAATGGCTCAGCACTGGTTTTACTCTTTTGGTACTAACCCTGGTGCTGAGTCGTTTGTTCACTCACGTGCTCGCTTTTGAATTTCAGGTGGGAGACTTGAGGAATGTTTGGTTGATTGACTCTGGTTGCTCGAGGCATATGACTGGAGACAAGGGGTGGTTCTCAAGTCTCGTCCCGGTGGTGTCCAAGACATACATCACCTTTGGGGACAATGGGCGAGGGCGTGTGCTTTCAGAAGGTGAGATTAAGGTAAGTGAGAAGGTCACTCTCAGGCGTGTTGCACTTGTTCAATCGCTCAGGTTCAATTTTCTTTCTGCTTCCCAGCTTTTGGATGAGGGTTTTGAGGTGTTGTTTCGGCCTGGTGGTTCTCGGATTTTGGATTCTCGAGGGGACCTAGTTTGCATGGTCGTTCCCGAGGGTCAAGTGTTCCGAGCGGATTTCTCTCAGTCTTCTGGTGTGGAGCATTGTTTCTTGGCTGGTTCTTCGAGTGAGTTGTGGAAGTGGCATATGAAGTTGGGTCACTTAAGCTTTGTCCTTTTGTCTCGCTTGAGTAAACTCAATTTGGTCCGAGGATTGCCACGGCTGAGGTTTGAGAAAGAGTTGGTTTGTGAGCTATGTCGGCATGCTAAGATGGTAGTTGCTTCCCATCCACCCCTCACCGATGTGATGACAGAGCGTCCATGCGAGCTGCTCCATATGGACCTTGTTGGCCCAGCTCGTGTGCGATCTGTGGGTGGGAAGTGGTACATCCTGGTTGTGGTGGACGACTACTCTCGGTATGCGTGGGTTTTCTTTCTTGAAGAGAAAGGGAAGACGTTTGGTTTTGTTCGAGATCTTGTCTTGAGGTTGAGAAACGAGAGGCACGGAGATGCCATACGAGCGATCCGCAGTGACAATGGCTCGAAATTTAAAAACTCTCGCTTCGAAACCTTTTGTCATGACTTGGGTCTTGAACACCAGTTTTCGAGTCCATATACGCCTCCCCAGAACGGCGTAGTGGAAAGGAAAAATAGAACCTTGTGCGAGATGGCTCGGACGATGCTTGATGAGCATAGGACTCCGAGGAGGTTCTGGGCTGAGGCGGTGAATACCGCGTGCTATGTGTCGAACAGGATTTACCTTAGGGTGCATAAGAAGAAAACATGCTATGAGTTGATGCACGGGCGCACACCCAAGGTGAGTCACTTCCATGTGTTTGGGTGCAAATGCTTTATCCTGAAGAAAGGTAAGAAGTTGGACAAGTTCGATGCTAGGTCTGTCGATGGCATTTTCTTTGGTTGCGCGTCTCATTCTAGAGCCTTTCGAGTGCTCAACCTTGAAACTAACCAAATCGTGGAGACTTGCGAGGTTACCTTCGACGAGACACAGCCACGTAGTTAGCTTGTTTTTGAGTGTGCAGGTGACGATGAACTTGGCGAGGAGATTTTCCAGGAGGAGGAGCATGAACATGGGGATGATGAAGATGGTGGCGCGGTGCCCGCGGCTGAGCATGTACCTACTACTTCGACTACGGTGGTGAACGGCCCTTCTCCCACACCTACAACGACAAACCTAGATCAAGGTGAAGCTGCTATTGAGGGGGAGGTAGCATCGAGGCGAGAACCTCCCCGGTGAGTTCAAGTAGATCACCCAGCTTCGAGAATCATCGGTGACATCAATGAACGCACTACACGGTCAGGGGTTCGAAACAATTCTCACTTTGTTCATGCTGCTTTTGTTGCTACTTTTGAGCCCAAAGACATTAGACACGCGCTATCTGATCATAATTGGGTTAATTCGATGCATGAGGAGTTGGAGAACTTTGAGAGAAACCAAGTTTGGGAGTTGGTAGATCCTCCACCAGGGTGTAAGCCGATTGGGACAAAATGGGTGTGGAAAAATAAAGAGGGAGAGAAAGGAGAAGTGGTGAGAAGCAAGTCGAGGTTGGTGGCACAAGGGTATAGTCAGAAAGAGGGAATCGACTACGAGGAGACCTTTGCTCCCGTATCCCATTTGGAGGCGATTAGGATCCTTCTAGCCTTTTCCGTGGCTAAAGGGTTCAAATTGTACCAAATGGATGTCAAGAGTGCTTTCCTGAACGGTGTTTTGGAGGAAGTAGTGTATGTGAGGCAACCACCGGGGTTTGAGAGTGAGAAGTACCCCCACCGGGTGTACAAGTTGAGGAAGGCGCTGTATGGGTTGAAGCAGGCGCCTAGAGCTTGGTACGGTAGGTTGAGGGGGTTCCTGTTTGAGAGAGGGTTTGAGATAGGGAAGGTCGATCAGACCTTGTTTCTTCTCAAGCAGGGCAAAGATATCCTGATTGTGCAGGTATACGTGGATGATATTGTCTTTGGTGGCTCATCTAACTCTCTTGTTGCAAGGTTTGCAGAAGACATGAGCAGGGAATTTGAGATAAGCATGATGGGTGAGTTACAGTTCTTCCTCAGCCTCCAGATCAAGCAATCAAAGGAAGGAACATTTGTGCACCAAGCTAAGTACACCAAGGACAATGTGAGGAAGTTCAAGATGGAGGACACCAAGGCCATGGCGACGCCTTTGAGTATGACTATAGCTCTTGATGCGGACGAGGACGGTGAACACGTGGACCAGAAGGAGTACCGAAGCATGATCGGGTCACTCCTCTACTTGACGGCGATGAGGCCGGACATCCAATTCTCGGTATGTCTGTGCGCTCGTTTTCAAGTGTCTCCGAGGACTTCGCATCAGCAAGCAGTCAAGCGCATATTCAGGTATTTGCGACATACTCCCGACTTCGGCCTTTGGTACTCCGCGTCCTCTTCTTTGGATCTTCATGGATTTTCGGATGCTGATTTTGCCGGGTGTCGGTTGGATCAGAAGTCCACTTCTAGGACTTGCCAGTTCTTGGGTTCTTCTTTGGTGTCTTGGTCTTCCCGCAAACAATCGAGTGTTGCTCAATCCACTACTGAGGCAGAGTATGTGGCCGCAGCTAGTTGTTGCTCTCAGCTCCTTTAGATCACATACACCATGAGTGACTTTGGTGAGGAGTATACCCATGTCCCACTTCAATGTGATAGCACAAGTGCCATAAGTGTTGCAAATAACCCAGCGCTCCATTCCAAAACCAAGGACATAGAAGTGAGGTATCATTTCCTAAGAGACAACGTAGAGAAACGAAAATTCTCTTTGATCCATGTACCCACACATGACCAGCTAGCCGATATTTTCACCAAACCCCTAGATCAAGCAACTTTCACTCGTTTGCGGGGGGAGCTTGGTGTTTGTTTGATTTCTTGAGTTGGGTGTGTGGGGGCTCCTTTGTAGGATATGTATAGCTTTCCTTTGTGCATTCTTGCACTTGCATTGCAATTGTATCATGATGTATAGTCATCTTTGCATAATAGGTTGCATGCATTTTGTATCATATGCATTTTGCAGGAAAAGCTTCTCCACATACATTGTTCACCATGGTATGATATATATGTTCTTGTGAGCTAGTTTGGTATGATATGGCTTAGTGTGGCTTAGCTCTTGATGATCTTGATTTATATCCATGGTTGATGGCTATGTTTTTTCAAAAATATCATATATATGCTCTCTTGTGAGTAAATGCCTTTATATGATCTTGACATGTTTTTGTGGCTACGCTATGCTTAATTTGTGGTTGGATAGCTTATTTTGATCATATGGGGGCCAAAGGCTCATTTGCCATCATGGATGTTTAGCCCCCATGCTTCATCTTGTGGAGGGGCATAAGTTCCTTTTTGTCGCAAAGACATTTCATGTACCAATTATAAATCTGTAAATGAAATGTAAATTGCTTGGAAAATGTGCTCCTATGTCATATGTGCTTAATTTACTTGCTTTTGGGTGCTAAACTGTTGCATGTTGCTTACCAATGAGAAGTCTCATACATAGAAGTAAGCACATGGCTCGGTATGCTTTGACATGACATGAGGCGGCTTTCCTGTATAGGTCGGTACCAATCACGACGTAGTTGGCACTTCGTCGTGTGATACGCTCTCATTCAGCCTTGTCTTCTAGGTCTCGTTGGTCGAGTAGGAAGGCTAAGAAAGGCTCGCGCCAATCATCCTCTTTTTCTGTCATCAGCACGTCGTGGGGAGGTGCTGGAGTTGGGTCGGGCTATACTTGGTCTGGATTGTCCGGATCCAATAGCTTGATTGACGGCTTGCGTAGGTCTTGGACGAACACACCTGCCGGGACTAAAGCCCTCTTGGAGCCTAGTTTGGAGAGTACGTCGGCGGCCACGTTGTTGTTTCGTGGCACGTGCTGAAACTCAATTCCCTCGAAGTGGCCTTCGAGCTTGCGGATCTCAGCACAGTAAGCGTCCATTGTGTCCTTGACACAATCCCATTCTTTGTTGACTTGCTCGATGACGACCTTGGAGTCGCCGTATGCCAGTAGTCGCTTGATGCCAAGGGACACTGCTATATGGAGTCCATGAATTAGAGCTTCATACTCTGCTCCATTGTTGGAGGCCTTGTAGTGTATCTGTAGGACGTACTTGAGCTGCTCTCCCAGGGGAGAGATGAGTAGTACTCCTGCTCCTGCACCTTCGAGGTTGAGGGTGCCGTCGAAGTACATTATCCAGTGTTCAGGCCTCTCCTTGGGAGGGGGCATCTGGATCTCTGTCCATTCTGACAAGAAGTCAGCTAGAATCTGTGACTTAATTGCCTGCCGAGGGCAGAACTTGATGTCGAACTCTCCAAGCACCACCGACCACTTGACGATGCGGCCGTTGGCGTCACGGTTGCGGATGATCTCTCCTAGAGGGAATGATGAAGGCACCGTGATCTTGTGGGCTTGGAAGTAGTGGCGAAGCTTTCTCGACGTGATCAGGAGTGCATAGAGCAACTTCTGAGGCTGTGAATACCGTGTTTTAGCGTCGGCCAGGACCTCGCTCACGTAATACACAAGTCGCTGAACAGGGTAAGCCTGCCCTTCTTCTCGTTCTGCGACGAGAACCGTGCTGACCACATTAGTGGTGGCTGAGATGTAGAGGAGGAGCGTTTCGCCTGGTATCGGTGGCGTCATGATTGGAGGTGTGGTCAAGGACTCTTTGAGAGCCTCGAATGCCTTCTATGCTTCTTCATCCCATACGAATTTATCTGCCTTCTTCAATAGTTTGAAGAAAGGCAGACCTTTCTCGCCGAGCTTGCTGATGAAACGACCCAGAGCCGCCATCATTCCTGTGAGCTTCATGACGTCTTTTTTGCAAGATGGCTTGGCCATGTTGCGTATTGCATCTACCTTGACAGGGTTAGCTTCGATGCCCCGGTGTCCGATCATAAAGCCCAGGAGCAATCCGGAGGGGCACCGAAGACGCACTTGGTCGGGTTGAGCTTCCACTGGTACTCGCGTAGGTTGGTGTCGGTGTTTTAGACCGGCAACCTACCAAGGGGACTACCCGAGGAAGATGAATGTGGCCTCGCCGAGATCGGTAACTCGAAGGAGAGACACGTGACACACAATTTAGACAGGTTCGGGCCATGAGGTGCGTAATACCCTACGTCCTGTATGCCGCGTAGCTCTGGATTGATTGGATGTGTTTACAAGATGATGCGGATGAAGAGATAGGGGTCCCTGCCTCGCCTTATATAGTCCGGGAGGCAGGGTTACAGGTTGGTTTGCCAGAGGAGTTCTAGTCGTGTGCGGCTAGGAGTACTCTACATGGATCCGGACATGTCTAGCTTCCTAACCGAGTACTAGTCCTCTGTATGCCTTGCGCTCCACGCCATCAGGTGCTGTGTAGCCCAAGTCGAGTAGTCCTAGGGGCCCACGGAGTAGTCGGTCCCAGTACCCACCTGAGTAGTGGGCCCAGGGATGTCCGTACAACAAGCCCCCGAGTACTTTGTAGTCGAGCAGGATGTCTTCGAGTAGTCTTGACGGCCTTGGCGAGTAGTCCTTGAGCGTCCCCGAGTTCCACAAGCCGAAAGTCCTCAAGAGTGCTTGAATCATCCCGAGGCTGGAAGGTACTCCAGCTGATCTTTGAGTAGTCTTGAAGTCTTCTCGAGTAGTTCTCAAGCATCCCCGAGTGCTTCTCTCGAAAGTCTTCAATAGTACTCGTGTTGTCTTGATGAAGAAACCATATGGAAAATGCAATTCGGAGAATCGCATTCCATATGGAATGTAGCCCCCGAGCCTTAGGTCGAATTGCAGATTCAAGCTGAGGGTCAATCTGAAGTCTTGTCAATCTTACCCCGAAAAATCCGGAGAAAAAACCGAAGGACACGTGGTATGGAGCCCCCGAGCCTTGAGTCGAGTACTTTCTCTCGAATTGAAGGGTCATCTTGACTGTAGAATGTGTCCTGAGTGGGATCTTGATATGGTGTAGCCCACTGAATCTGGTAGCTGTAGTCGAGCCCTCGAGATGGAAAGCATCGAGTACTGGAATACGAAGAGTCAGGCTGCTGCCGCTAGGTCACCCGTCTGGCGCCTTATCTGCCCGTTGAGAACTGAACCGCCTGGCCGGTTATAAATAACCGGTAAGCCCTTAGGGTTTTTCACTCCTAGTAGTTGCATTCCTCAGATTAGATCTGAATCTTCGCCCCTCTGCTCCTCTGCTGCCGTCGCCGCCGCTCAGAGAATTAGATCTACTTGCGCCCGCTGCCGGAATCGCCCACCTCCGTAGCCCCCGAGCGAATGCGAGTGAAAACTCCTGTCACTTGGAGGATGAAGGGGTCTTCAGCAAAGAGCAAGAAGACCGGCGCGTCGAAGAAGAGGAGCCATGATGAAGCCGGAGATGCCGGCCAGTCATCATCGTCGCCGCCCTCGTCCCCTCGCCCCAATCCGGCGAAGGAATGGAAGAAGGCGAAACTGAAGACCGAGGACCTCCTCGCCTTGGTCAATAGCGGATTCATCCGCGAGAAGGAGATGGACTTCTGGCGCTCCGCCACCGGCGACCCGTATCCAATGGAGAAGAACCCGGACAAGATTCCAATGTTCGCGCGGTTCGTGGAGCGTGGACTAGCGCTGCCGGCCAGCGACTTCTTCAAGGGGATGCTCAGGTACTACAGCATCGAGTACCTCAACCTTAACCCCAATGGGATCTTCCACACCTCCATCTTTGTCCACTTCTGCGAAGCTTTTCTGCGGATCAAACCCCACTGGATCTTGTTCTGGAAGTTTTTCCGGTTGAAGCCGCAGCCAAGTATTGATGACCCGCGAGTAGTCGGAGGCGCCGGGATTCAGATGCGCAAAGACGTCGCCAGCCAGTACCTGCCGTACAAGCTCATCAACTCCAACAAGGACTTGAAGGCAAGGTGGTTTTATATCAGCAACCACCACCCCGAGTTGCTGAAGCCGAGCGGTCGTCAGCCAAAGCATGCGTCGTGGTGGAACACGAAGCCCACCATGCAGGAGGGTATTCAACTACCCCCCTGCTGAAGAAGATCAAGGTCCTGCGGGAGGCCGGACTGAGGGCCGAGCATGTGGGCTTCAGTTTCATGAAGAGGAGGGTGCAGCCGTTGATGGCGCGAGACACGCTCGGGTACCAATACACGGGCGACGAGGACACCTCTCGGATGCCTGGCTTCGAAGTCGAGGACGATGTCATCGTCGAGAGGCTGGGCAAGATTTTCAAAGACATGCTGCCGTACACACCTTGCCTAGTCCCCGAGTACTCCGCAGCTCGGCCTCCAAGTCATGTCAGTAGTCGTGACATAAGCCCCCGAGTAGTGATTAGCTTGAAGTAGTCGTACTCACATGTGCTGTATGTTGTAGGACGATGTGGCGAGATACGTCTCAATCCCACCCTCCCCTCCACGACTTGAGGAACAAACGCAGGGGAAGGGCAAGAAGAAGGAACACCATGAAGTCAGTGAAGGTGAAGATGCCGTCATCATCGAAAGTAGTTCTGATGAGGATGACGAGGAAACACTGCAGCAGAGGTTCCAGCTGCGCTCAAGGTTTAGCCGTGCTGGGATGCCAGACATCCCAGTCATCATCGAGAGGCCATCGAGCCTAGAGGCTAGCCTGCCGGTGCCGCCGAGGAAGCCACGCAATGCGACGTGGAAACGCGCCGCCAAGAAGCTGAAAATCTCCGAAGCCACCAGCCAAGAGGTCAGTACCACAACCAGAGTAGTCGAGTACCATCAATAAGTAGTCTTGTGCTGACAAGCCCAGTTGAACTGTTGCAGGACATCCCCTCCTCGGACCCCGTAGATCAGGACGACAAGGGCGCCCGGGATACGGTGGGGGCAGCGGCTGAAAGGAGTGTCAGCCCGCCTCCAACCACTGAAGAAGCTGTACCAGTAGCGGCACAACAAGAGACCGGCGCCGTGGAATCACGGGCGTTGGTCGAAGAAGGACAGAGCCCTTCTCCGGTTGCAGCGGTAGAGCAGCTAGAGGAGGCTCATACTAAAGCCGGAGCTGCCAGCGAGGCTGGCATAGTTGACATCGGGCGCACCGACCGTGACTGTGGTGCAGTCAACCCTGTAAGTTTTCTCAACCCTCAAGTAGGTATGTAGTCATCAATCTCGTGTTGCTGACTGGATACTTCATGATGCAGGAAATCCACGGACTTGTCGTGGGATGGTGGGGAGACCAGCACACCGGCCGATGGAGAGGACCGCTCAGCGGAGGTGCGCGAACCCACACCACCGCCACAAGCTGAAGCCGTAATAGAGTCAACGCTGGAAGAAGCCACCTTAGTTGAAGGTATGTATCCTGTCACCAATGGTAGTCATCATGTGTAGTAGTCGTAGTCGATGAAATTTACTTCGTGTACTCATTTTGGCAGGAGCACAAACTAAGGGAGCCGTAGCCATGGAGACGGCCACTGTGGAGACGGAGCCCACAGAAGCAGTTGCTGGGGCGGCGGAAGCGACAGCCCTCGGGCTGGGAACTACGGTAGCCCCTGAGCCGGGTGCGGAGGCACGGGTCGATCCACTCCCCGGGGCGAGCACGGACGTAGTCGTCTGTGAACCCATCATAGAAGAAGTCGCGCCGCTTCGCTCGGCGCCCATGCCAGAGGCGGCGTCATCTAGCCGTGGGGGTCTTGAGCTGCTGGAAGACAACCTCATCGACCCGGCTGTAGTTGCCCTGAGCATGGAGTCATGGCACCGGACGGAGCAGTGGGTCAAGGTACGTTGTGAGTACCCTGAGTAGTCTTGCATTGCAAAATACAGGATACCCATTTGGCTGTTCTGTCTTGCACAGGATGTTGTTGAATGGTCCTGCCAGAAGTCCGAGCTTCTGAAGGGGTTTGGTGACACGGTTCTCCGCGCGAGGCCTTGGAGAAAGAGCTCGAGAAGTCGAGGAAGCATTCTGCTTTGCTCCAGTCCAAGCTCGACGGCGCCTTCGCCCAGTACCATAACGAAGTACAAGAAGCGCAGGTGAAGAGGGACGACTTGATCTGAAAGAGCAAGTCGCTGCGCCAGAAGAATAAGGGTACGTCCTCCGCCAAAGCCTTTGAGTACTTATTGGAGTACCTTGCAGTAGTCTGACGCTGGGTTGAGTTGTCTGCAGATCTTGAAGCAAGAGTTGACCAATTGAAGGCTTCAGAGACAGACTTGAAGAATATTATTTATCGGGAGACCGATAAAAGAGAGGTACTCGAGTACAAGTACACTCAGTTGAGCCATGAGTGCATCTATCACATGGAGCTCCGTGAAGCCTCAGACCGTGATCTTGTAAATTGCTATAAATCTCTGCAGAAACTGAATGAAGACTGCGAGAAGCTCCGAGGCCAGTTGAAAGAACTCGAGGAAGCCATACTGCCCATCGCAAGGTTGCTGGTACCGCACCCAGGCAGGCCCACGATAGCTCCACTGGTAGACCGGTTGAAGGAAGCCCCCGGACGACTGGCGACGTATGTCAAGCATCTGGCAAAGTCTATTCCAAACCAGGTGCTGGCGTACATGAAGTCATACTTCCCGAAGGCTCCGGTGGATGTGGTAGCCGGCGGTCTTGCGGCTAACTGTAGCGATGATCAGTACAAGACCCTCCTCGAGGAGATGGCGCCCATTGCAGAGCAAGTGGCGGAGAAGCTCAATCTGCAGTAGATGTACCTGTAGAGGTAGCTTAGGGTAGTTCATGTAAAGCAAACAGAGTAGTTCGTAACTTGTTTGAATTATCAATGAAAGTTGTCCACGCTTTGTATGTCAAATGAGTACTCGTGGCTGCCACTTGCAGCGAAGTGTGCGGAGTACCAAACCATGGAGAACTCGTGAGTAGTAGTACTCGGTAGAGTCTGCCTGATTGGGAGGCTTAGTAAAGAAGTTGAGTAGAATCAATCTTTATTACTGATGAATGAGTACACTTGGATGGACAGGGCCATTTACAAGTGTAGTCGCCAGGACCCGTAGGCCGCCTACGGCTAAGTGGTGCTAGGGCCCTTGAGCCGCTTACAGCTAGAGATCCGTTAGTAGCCGTATAGGCTGGATCTAGAGTACATGGTCTTATAGACCGCCGCTAGAGTCCTCAGTGCTCTGAGCAGCCCAAGATCCGTTAGTAGCTGTTGACGCTGGATCTTGGAGAGAAGTAGTCCGGAGACTAGTGCTAGGACCAAAAGGCCGCTTACAGCGAAGAGTCCGTGAGTAGCCGTATAGACTTGGACCCGTAGATGAGTAGTCGAGAGACTACGCGTAGAAGTGACATAGCTGGTCGACGTTCCACGAGTTGCTGATGTCGTCGCCTTCAAGTGTTTGGAGGCGATAGGAGCCTGGTCCGGTCACCTTGGAGACTGAGAAGGGACCTTCCCATGGCGAGTTGAGCTTGTGTAGTCCGTCCATGTTCTGGATGCAACGTAGGACTAGATCGCCGACATTGAAGGATCGTTCCTTGAAGTTGCGATCATGGTAGCGTCGGATACCCTCTAGGTACCTTGCTGACTGGACGAGGGCGGCGCAGCGGGCTTCTTCAAGGCTGTCGATGTCAACCCGTCTGCTGTCTTCTGAGATGCCTTCGTCGTACTGTTCTACTGCCGGAGATTCCCACATCATGTCGGCAGGTAGAATAGCTTCGGAGCTGTAGACCAGGAAGTAGGGCGACTGCCCTGTCGGCTTGGTAGGTTGAGTACGAAGCCCCCAGAGTGCATTGGGTAGGTCCTTGATCCACTTGCCTCCTTTGGTGTTAGCTGTGTCGTGCAATCGCTTCTTGAGGGCGTCGAGTACCATCCCGTTGGCGCGCTCGACTTGACCGTTGGCGCAGGGGTGGGCGACTGAGACGTACCGAACGTCAATCCCGCTGTTCTCGCAGTACTCCTAGAACTGGTGGTTGTTGAAGTTGGAACCCAAGTCTGTGATGATGCGATGGGGTAACCCGTAGCGATGCACTAGCTCATCCAAGAAGTCGAGTACTCTGTCGCCCTTTGGGCAGGTGACCGGCTTGACTTCGATCCACTTGGTGAACTTATCGATGGCCACCAAGACTCTGTTGAATCCTCCTGGCACAGTTGGCAGAGGCCCAATCATGTCGAGCCCCCAGCAGGCAAAGGGCCAGGTTGGTGGTATGGTGACTAGCTTGTAGGTCGGGACGTGTTACTGCTTGGCGAAGAATTGGCATCCTTGGCACTTTCTGACGAGTTCTTCAGCATCGGCTAGAGCTGTGGGCCAGTAGAAAGCTCGTCGGAAAGCCTTGCTCACCAGCGTGCGGGAGGACGCATGGTTGCCGCAGACGCATTTGTGGATCTCCTCCAAGATGTCCTTGCCTTCATCCCGAGGTATGCACTTCATGAGTACTCTAGAAGTGGCACCCCGCCTGTAAAGCCTGTCTCTGACTAGTACGTAGGTCTTGGCGCGGCGGACGAGTTGTTCAGCCGTGTTCTTGTCGGAGGGAACCTTCTGCTCGCGGATGTAGTCGATGAAGGGTTGTCTCCAATCCACGTCAATCATCATGACCTCCTGACCAGACTGTGGTGGCACAAGGTCAGTGGTCGCTGGCACCGGCTCTGGGATAGAAGGCGTGTGAAGCTCGTGGACGAAGACTCCGATGGGTACTTGCGCGCGAGTAGAACCAAGCTTCGACAGGACGTCCGTTGCAACGTTGTTGTCGCGGACGACGTGGTGGAACTCGAGACCGTAGAACTTGTTCTCAAGCTTGCGGACTTCCAGACAGTAGGTGTCCATGTTCTCCTTGTTGCGATCCCAAGACTTGTTGACTTGGTTGATGACCACTGCGGAGTCGCCGTAGACTAGTAGCCGCTTGATGCCCAAAGAGATTGCGAGGCGAAGCCCATGCAGTAGGGCTTCGTACTCGGCTTCGTTGTTTGAGACCTTCCAGAAGATCTGCAGGACGTACTTGAGTTGTTCGCCCTTTGGAGAGATCAGGAGTACCCCTGCACCTGCGCCCTCGAGCTTGAGTGAGCCGTCAAAGTACATCACCCAGTGTTCTGGCCGATCGGTTGGAGTTGGTAGCTGATTCTCCCGCCACTCTGCCATGAAGTCGACTAGTGCCTGAGACTTGATAGCGGTACGTGGCTTGAAGTCGATGTTGAGGGCGCCAAGTTCGACTGCCCACTTGGAGATTCTTCCAGTAGCATCCTGATTGCGGAGTATGTCACCGAGCGGGTAGTCGGTGATGACGACAATCGAGTACTCCTGGAAGTAGTGTCGTAGCTTCCGCGAGGTGATGAGTACTGCGTAGAGTAGCTTCTGGACCGGTTGGTACCGTGCCTTGGACTCTGACAGAACCTCGCTGACGAAGTAGACTAGTCGCTGGACTGGGTAGGCGTGGCCTTCTTCCTACCGCTCGACAACGATGGCAGTACTGACCAAATGAGTAGTCGCAGCGAGGTAGAGTTGTAGCTGCTCCTTTTTGCGAGGAGCCGTGAGGACCGGTGGCTTTGACAGGAAGTCTTTGAGCTGCGCCAGAGCTTGATCAGCCTCCTCGGTCCACGCGAACTTCTCTTGGTGCTTGAGTAGTTTGAAGAAGGGTAGTCCCCGTTCTCCAAGCTTCGAGATAAATCTGTTCAGGGCTGCCATGCACCCGGTCAGCTTCTGTACATCCTTGATGCAGGTTGGAGCTTTCATGTTGGTGATGGCGGAGATCTTCTCGGGGTTGGCTTCGATGCCGCGATGGCTGATGATGAAGCCGAGTAGTTTCCCAGATGGTACGCCGAAGACGCACTTGTTGGGATTGAGCTTCCATTGGTACTCTCGCAGGGATGCGAAAGTCTCTTCAAGATCGGCGATGAGCGTATCGGAGTTTCTGGTCTTGACGACCACGTCATCCACATTGGCTTAGACATTCTTGTTGAGCTGCTTCTTGAAGCAGGCCTGGATAGCTCACTGGTATGTAGCGCCAGTGTTCTTCAACCCGAACGACATTGTCGTGTAGCAGTAGGCGCCGAACAGGGTGATGAACGCAGTCTTCTCCTGGTCTTCTTCCTTGATAGCGATTTGGTGGTACCGGAGTAGAAGTCGAGGAAGTAGAGCAGGTCACAGCCCGCCGTGGAGTCGATGACTTGATCAATCTGCGGCAACCCGAAGGGGTCCTTGGGGCAGTGCTTGTTGAGGTCGGTGTAGTTGACGCACATCCTCCACTCGTTCGTGTTCTTCTTGCGGATGAGGACGGGGTTGGCGAGCCACTCAGGATGGAAGACTTCACGGATGAAGCCCGCCGCGAGTAGTTTGGCGAGTTCCTTCTTGATGGCATCCCGTCGGTCGTCGGTGAAACGGCGAAGGTGTTGTCGTTTGGGGGTAGCTTTATGTACTCGGTGAGGTAGTTCTCCCTTGTCTCTCCGAAGGTAACTGGCAGGACCACTGAGCCTAGTGGAATAGCCGCGTTGCCGGGGACAATGCCGTAGAAGGGTGACGCGCTCTTAGTGAGCATGTCGGTGATGTCGAGCTTCATCTTTTTCAAGGTCTTGGTGAAGAGGACATTGAGTCCGCTTCCGCCGTCGATGAGTACCTTGTTGAGTCTGGAGCCCGCAACTACAGGTTTCAGGACGAGTGGAAAACGTCCTGGCTCGGAGAAGCTTGTCCATTGGTCTGCGCGGGAGAAGGTAATGGGTACCTCCGACCACCTTAGAGGTGTCGGCGCCGCTGGTTCAATGTTCAAGACTTCCCGTCGGGTGGCCTTCTGAGACCGTCTGGTGGGTAGTCCGCCGAAGAGGACATTCACTGTCTTGTCGGGTTGTTGGAAATCACCATTGCCTTTGTTGACTTTCTTCTTGCCCTTCTTGTCGTGAGGGGGCCGTGGATCGGGAGTATCCTTGAGTGCTTGCTGGAGCTGGTAGCACTGCTCGGTGGTGTGGTTTCCATCCAGGTGCCACGGACACTTCTCTTTGAGCAAGTCTTTGAAGCCGCCGGAGGTCTTTTTGGAGTTGTCCTTCGCAGGGCGCTGTATAGCCGCGACTGTGTTGTCTGGCTTGCGCTTGCGGTTACGACCCGAGTAGTTGTTGTTGTTGCGACCCCCTTGATCCTTGTTGTTGTTGTGGCCGCCCGTGTTGCTTTTGCTCTTGTCGCGGATAGAGTCGTACTTGGCGTTCGCCTTGTCCTCTTCGTCGGCCCATGACGTAATCATATCTTTGAGCTTGGTAATGGAACTCGGGTGGTGGCGACCGAAGTCTTCGAAGGTGCGACGGTGGTAGAGCCCGTCTTGGAAGAGGTCGATGACTTCTTTATCGGTGACGTCAACTACGGTCGTGCGCTTATCGAAGAAACACTGCATGTACTGGCAGAGCGTCTCGCCTTGTTCTTGCTTGACCATTGCCAGGTCCATGCGGGTACCCGAGCGCCCCATGGTGCCCGCAAAGTTGCTGGTGAACTGAGCCTTCAGCTGGTCCCACTCGTCGATCGAGTTCCTATCGAGCGACTCGAGCCAAGTGAGTGGGGCCTGGTCCAAACAGAAGGGGAAGTAGAGGCACTTCGTGTCGTTGTTGCCACCGGCATTTTCAATGGATAAGGCATAGCACCTGAGCCACTGAACTGGGTCTTGCTTCGCGTCGTACTTGGTGATCCCGAGAGGTTTGAATTTCTCAGGAAGGAGCAGGTCACGAAGTCGTGCAGAGTAGGCGGGGAAGCCGTCGCTGTCGCTTGCTTCAGTCGTCTTCTTGCGACGGATCTCGTCGATCCTGTGGCGAGCGTCGTAGCCGCCGCGTGTGTTGCCGGTAGCGTGGCTATTCGCGTGGCCTCGGCCTCCGCGATCGCCGCCGCCACCAGCTCTTCTGCCGGCGCCATGGGATGAACTTCTGCCGCTGCTACCACCACCACCGCCGTCGCCGCGACTACCACCGGCGCCGCCGCGGCTGCCACCGGCGCCGCCCTGGCTGTTGCCGCCCTGTGAGGGTCCTCCAGCCGAGGCCCTAGAGCGGTTGGGATTTGGCTGGTGTTCTCCACGGGCACGGTTGCGTCCGCCATCTACCGGGCTGCGACTAGTGGCTTCGTGATTTCTGGCTTCGTGATTTCTGACGGGTGGTACTTGGGCAACCCTGTTGTCGACCCGCATGAAGTAGGCGTCTTCAGCGAGCTTGGCGATGACTTCGCCTGCGCGGATCCCCTGGGCCTGCCGTGCTATCGTGGTGATAGACATGAGGCACTGCTCAGGAGTGGTGTGTACCCGGTTGGCAACTTGATCCAGAGCCTCATTGAGGTTTCGGATAGGGAGAGTCTCTCGGAGACGTCTGCGTCGATCATTCCGCTTCCTGTTGCGGTCACGTCGGGCGTTCTTGTCTTCGGTGGTCTCGTTGGGAGGTGCGTTGGCAGACAACTCATCCTCTGAGATGTCGTCAAGGTACCGGTCGGGTCGATTCTTCGAAGTCCCGGCATCTTCGGCCGCCATGAAGACTTCACGGTCGGGAGTGCAAAGACTGGAGTCAGTAGTCGCCACCTCGGTGGGGGTGTGCTCGTCGTTTGGAGCCAGTGGGGTCCCCTCCTGGAAGGGGAGTGTATCGAGGTAGGCGACGCAGCATGAGTTGTCGTCCGTCAGGTCTGCAGGCTTGCGGTCGGGCCAGTAGACGAATCTGCTGGTGGGAGTAGATGTAATGACCAAGCCGGTAGCAGGGCCTGACAGCGGTTCCTCAGTCATGTTGAGCTCGGACTCGGACTCGATTGGGTCCGATCCGAAGTCGAACTCATATGAAGAGTCCGAGTAGTAGCCGGATGCGGTGTTGAAGTCCGAGGAGTACTCGGAGGCGATCTCCTTGTCGGCTCGGCGTGCGGCGAGAGCTTCCGCGTGGGCCCTGCTAGAGTTGCAGAGACCGTATGGGAAGTGCTCGTGGAGGGGGGCCACTTCACACGATGGCTCAGGAGCCGGCTCGCATGAGGCGATCCAAGGTGACGTCGAGTTCGAGTCGGAGGCGGATCCAAGCTCGAAGTCGGTGACTTGGTTGTAGAGCGAAAATTCGCCGAATTTTTCGGTGAGTGTGCCCGTGACGACTTCGGGAAGTGTCACGAGCCCGGTCTCCGGGTCCGGGGTCATGGTGAGGTAGTGCTGGAACGATCCCGCGCCGTCAGCAGTGCGGACCCAGGAGCCGAAGATGAAGGTGTCACCGCTGTTGAAGGCGGCGGTTGGCTTGATGACGATTGAAGCCGTCGAGTTCGCCATGTGATCTTCGGCGAGAGCCCCTACCTGGTACGCCAGCTGTCGGTGTTTTAGACCGGCAACCTACCAAGGGGAGTACCCGAGGTAGATGAATGTGGCCTCGCCGAGATCGGTAACTCGAAGGAGAGACACGTGACACACAATTTAGATAGGTTCGGGCCGCGAGGTGCGTAATACCCTACATCCTGTATGCCGCGTAGCTCTGGATTGATTGGATGTGTTTACAAGATGATGCGGATGAAGAGATAGGGGTCCCTGCCTCGCCTTATATAGTCCAGGAGGCAGGGTTACAGGTTGGTTTGCCAGAGGAGTTCTAGTCGTGTGCGGCTAGGAGTACTCTACATGGATCCGGACATGTCTAGCTTCCTAACCGAGTACTAGTCCTCTGTATGCCTTGCGCTCCACGCCATCAGGTGCCGTGTAGCCCAAGTCGAGTAGTCCTAGGGGCCCACGGAGTAGTCGGTCCCAGTACCCACTTGAGTAGTGGGCCCAGGGATGTCCGTACGACAGTTGGAGAAGGTCTCGGCGAGGTCGGCGATGAGCTGATTTTCCTCGGTGATCTTGACGACCACATCGTCGACGTAGGCTTCTACGTTCCTCCCGATCTGCGACTTTAGGCACTTCTGTATCGCCTTCTGGTATGTTGCTCCAGCGTTTTTGAGGCCGAAGGTCATAACCTTGTAGCAGTAGATGCCATTGGGCGTTATGAATGCCGTTTTGTCTTCGTCGTCAGGATTCAAGGCTATCTGGTGATAACCTGAGTAGCAGTCGAGAAAGCACAGTAGAACGCTACCAGCCATGGAGTCCACGACCTGGTCGATGCGAGGAAGGGGGAAGGGATCTTTTGGGCAGTGCTTGTTGAGGTCGGTGTAATCGATACACATCCTTAATCCTCCAGTCCTCTTGGGTACAAGGACTGGGTTTGCGAGCCAAACCGGGTGTTTACATTCTCTGATGAATCCTGCAGCTAAGAGCTTACAGACTTCTACTTCTATGGCTTGCTTTCTATCTTTTGCAAATCGCCGGAGCTTTTGCTTGGTAGGTCTTGCAGTATTGCTTACTTCAAGGGCGTGCTCAGCCAGCCTCCTGGGGACACCGAGCATGTCGGACGGACTCCATGCGAAGATGTCGGTGTTGTCCCTGAGGAAACTGGTGAGCGCGAGTTCCTATTTGGGGTCAAGGTTGGCCCCGATAGTGACTTCCTTGGACGCGTCGGGCAGGCCGAGGCAAACTTTCTTCACTACAGGACTTGGATCCAAGGCTGTGGCAGTATGCTTCTGCTCTGGCACCTCCAGAGTGGTTTGGTCGATCTTGGCAGCCTGAGCAACCATGACCGTGGCTGCGGCTTTGCAGGCAGAGTCTTTGGCGAGTTCGACGGTGGAGCTCTCGCAGTTGTAGGAGACCATGATGTCGCCAAGGACGGAAAGGATTCCATTTGGTGCTGGCATCTTCATGATGAGGTAGGTGTGATAGGGTATGGCCATGAACTTGGCCAACATGGGTCGACCAAGAATGGCATGGTAGGAGGAGCGAAAGTCCGTGACCTCGAACGTCAACTACTCTGTGCGGAAGTTCTCCTTTGTGCCGAAGGTGACCGGCAGGCATACACGACCTATGGGGTACGCAGCTTTGCCGGGCACAACCACGTAGAAGGGTTCGTCGCAGGCGGTCATCTTGTTGAAGTCGAAGTCCATCTTTCTCAGCGTCTTTGTGAAGATGATGTTCAGGCTGCTGCCCCCATCGATGAGGGTCTTAGGCAGGAAAGCGCCGTCCACTATGGGGTCGACGACCAGCGGGTAGGTCCCGGGGTCAGGTATGTGCACCCAATGGTCTTTCCTGGAGAAAGTGATTGGGTACTCCGACCAACGCAGAGGTTGTGGGGTTTCAGTTGAGGACCAGGAGCGTCCGAGGGTCGATGGATGGCCGCCCCTCAGTGATAAGTGATTGACAACGGGTGTTGGACTGACTCTTGGCTCAGTGTTGCAGGTGTAGGCTGCGGCCTAGTTCGTGTTGTTGCAGGTGAAGAACGGGCGCGAAAGGTCTTCAGCCCTGAGGGGCCTCCGGGAGATGGAGAGACAAGTAGGCTCGGTTCGAGGGACTCGGTGGACAGCGGGGCTAGGTGCGGGTCACATGGTGGCGAGACGAGCAAGACGAAGTCAAGGACGATCGAGCCGGTGCACGGTGGCGGCAGAGTCAAGGGGCTTGGCGGGAGGCCGTGCCGAGCGCGCGGGGTTTGGTGGTTTGCCCACAAAACCATCGGTGGACGGTTTCTTGGTTTGGGCCTCAAAACCAAGTCCGAGGGCCCAACGCGACGGAGACGGGATCCGGGCGCGTCGGGAAGCTTCGAAGCGGAGGACACGTGGCGGGATCGCATGGCTTGCGTCAGGAGGACGCGGGGTGCGGCGAAGGCGTGGCCGTCCGATGGCAAGACCCACATATTTACCTAAATACCCCTACATGGGTTGTATCGCCAGTTGAATTGTAAGGGGTAGTCGAGTCATTTACCACACCGGCGGGACCTGATATATAAGCCAAGGGTGTTGGTGGATGAGCTCTCTCTCGGCGACGCTAGGGTTTCATTCCCCCCCCCCCTTGCTTTCTCTTTTTCGGTAGACATTTTCCCTTCCATTTTCTCTAGGCTAGCATGAGAGCTTCATGAGAGATTTGTTGAGAGGGATGGATGCTAGGATGGCATGCTAGACCTTGTGAATCATTCATGGTATGTATAGAAGATTCGGCGTTGTGATTCCCGTGGATCTTTTTAGTGCTTTTCTTGGGATTTTCGTTCGTCACTCGATTCGTAGATTTGAGGGCGTTTCTCCCCGGATTTCTTTGAGGGGATCATGGGTGAGTGCCTTGTGCCTCTTTGTGGATGATCTTGACCCCTCAAACACCGGATTTGGCCTTCGATTCGTTGATTTTCGGATGAACCCTAGTTCATAGTGTTCTTGGCAAGGTTTCGCGATTCCGGGAGTTGTAGGGAGTTTCAGACCGTAATTTTTGGGGCATATCCTCTCCTTGTGGTGTTCATCATCTCCCCAAAATTTCGTCTCAAGACTCCAAGTAGTTTGGGAGATCCATCGATCGAAAGTTTGGGGCTGTTTCGCAGGCTGAATTTTGGGGGGGCGGTACTACCGACCCTGTGTAGGTAATACCGATAACCTGATTTTCAGCTGCCAGAAAGTCTTTATCAGTAGTACCGACCCGAGGTCGGTAGTACCGATAGTCGGAAGTACCGACCTAGTGCCGGATGTACCGATAACCTGGTTTTTAGGTGCCAGTAAGCCCATATCGGTAGTACCGACCTAGGGCCGGTAGTACCGACATTTTCTGCTGCAGTTTGCCTCACGCTAGCTTTTTCTCTCAGTTCTTTTTGTGCTTGCTTCCGCTTTGTTCCTAGGCTTGATCTTACTTGTTCCTAGGGTCAGTAGGTTCGTTGTGACTACGTGATCTTGGCAAGTGTCTGCGAGATTCTTTGGAAGTGATTTGGGGTATAGGTTGAGTTCTTGGAGAAGAATTTTTATTGGCTCCCATTCACTCCCCCCCTCTCTGGTCGCCAATCCGGTCCGTCAATTGGTATCAGAGCTTGGTGCCGGATTCTTTGTGACTTTAACAAGTCTTGAATCCAAAGATGGCGTACGTAGAGCGGGGCGGTCCTCCGCACTTCGATGGGAAGAGTTACCACAAGTGGGCGGCTCGTATGATGATCTTTCTTCGTGGCAAGTTGTTGGATTTCATTGTTCTTGACAAGACTTATGTGATTCCTCATGAGATCCATACTCTTATGGTGACCGATTCCAACGCAAAGGCCAAGTATGAGGCGAATGCAAAAGCCGTTGATCACTTGGTCCGAAGCTTGTGTGATCCCGAGTTTGAGCGTGTTCGTCATTTGAATCTTGCTTGGCAAATTTGGGAGAAGTTGTTGGTTGCTCACGGTGGTGATAACCATGTGAAGGCTCGCCTCTTTGTCTCTTACCGGATGCAATATGAGAACTTTACTCAACTTCCCGGTGAGGACATTGATGCTATGTTTCAGAGATTCACCGCCATTGTGAACAACATGAAGGCCAATGTTTAGGATTTTCCTTACACCGAGCATGATCAAGCTTTGAAACTTTTGCATATTTTGGATCAAAATGTTTGGGGTGCTAAGGTTGAGGCAATCAAGGAATCCGGGCAATACTTGACCATTGAGTTGGATGATCTCTTTTCTAAGCTCAAGTCGTTCGAGGTCGATAGGAGGTTGCAATCCAAGCATGAGGGCACGACTGATTCAGATAGTCTTGCTCTTGTGGGCGGATCAAAGTCCAAAGCTAACACTAACCCCTCCTTTCGACAGTTTTCCTTGTCTTCTCTCATGACCATTCCAGATGAGGAGTTCGACGTGTTGGGTGAGGATGATCTCGCCTTGCTATCAAGGAGGTTCGAGCGGTTGCATGAGAACCGGAGGAATGCAAGGTGAAGCTCGGGGATGTGCTTCAAGTGTGGCAAGCGTGGCCACTTCATCACCGAGTGCCCTGAGGCGGAGGAGAACAAGTACAAGACGAGCGAGTACAAGGCGCATCCAAGGCGTGAAGACAAGTACTCCTCGAAGAGCAAGCACTACAGCAAGTCCAAGAGCAAGGACAAGGACAAGCGAAGGTCGAGCAAGGGCGGCGGCCACAAGAAGGACAAGGCAAGAGCCATGGTGGCCAGTGCAAGCGACGTCGACACAAGTTCAAGCGACGCGCAATCAAGCTCGAGCAGTGAAGATGAAGACGCCGGGCGGCGCAAGGGCAAGAAGAATGTGAGCCGGAACCTCAGCGGGTTGAGCTGCGTTGTACTTGAGGGCTTTTGTGGCATGGCACTTAGCTCAAGTAGCAAGAAGAGCGAGAAGGAAGACTCCGACTCCGACTCCGAGGATGAGGTAAACCGTGACCCTGACTTTTTGCTTGCTGAGATCACTAGGTTGAATGGATTGATTGATAACCGTGATAGTGTGCATAGAGATGCTAAGAGGATGAGGAAAGATCTTAGGTCTCAACTTGAGGAAGCTAGTGAGAAAGTAGGAGAGTTAGAGTCTAAATTGCTTGAACTAAAACTTGAAAATGACTCTTTAAAACTTATTCCTACTGTTTCGGATGAAGTTGAATGCTCTGAATGTGATGCTTGGTTGAATGAGATCAAAGTGCTTAATGAGAAACATGCATCCACTATGTCTAAACTAGATGCTCTTAGGACTGAGTATGATGAGCTTAAGGCTAGACCCACTCTACTTGGTGCTTGTAAATCATGTCCTACTTTGCATGCTAAGCTTGTTGATGCTCGTTCTACCATTAGCTCTTTGGAAGCATCTTTGAAATCGCCTGTGGTGAATGCATGTTCTAGCTGTGATGATGTTAGTGTGCGCAATATTGAGCTTACTTCTCGCTTGGATGTCATATATGAGGAAAATGATTATCTGAGGAAGGTGTTGGGTTGGTTGTCTAGGCGTGAACCTCAATTGCGTATCATGATTGAGGAGTTCAAGAGAGCCGATGGTCGTGGTTTGGGTTTTGAGAAGTTGGGGGAGAAAGTGGGAGAGAACAGTGGGGAGAGTGTGTATGAGAAGTGTGTTGAGTCCACTCCCAAGTTTGAGATGATTGGAGACATTCAAGTTCCACTCCCAAAAGCACCCAAGAACTCATTTACACCAAAGCCAAACCACCTTTGCAACAAGCTTGACACAACCCAAGATCCACCCAAATTTCCATCAAAGGCCAATGACTTCCAGAAACCAGTGAAGTTTGTGAGTAAGAAGAGTGTGAGATCCAGTGAGAAGCCAGAGCCAAAACCCATCCCTTTCAAGTGTGAGTATTGTGGCAAGGAGAGGCACCTTGCGGAGTTTTGCTACAAGAGGAAGAGGGATGAGAGGCTTGCTAGGGAGCAAGCGAACCAGGACAGGTACCGCCGGTCTTATGGTGTGCCTGAGCCTCGAGAGCCACTTCCACGGGGTGTGGGAAGTGTGAGGAGTGTTGGTTGGGTTGGGGCTCAGAGTGGTCGGTTCCCACAGAGAATTGGTGGTGAGCGGTTTGATCGGAGAGATGGTGGTGTGCGTGCTGGTGAGAGGTTTGGTCAGGCTCGTGGTGGTTTTGCTGGACGTCCCCCTACTCGTCCTCAGTACGGGTTCAAGGGAGATGATCATAGCTTTGGGTTCTAGAGGAACTACGGACCACGTTTTCCCCCTCGTGGTGTTCGTATTCCTCTCATGGGACATGGGAAGTCTGGTGGCAAAGGGATGATGATGTTTGCTAACCCCTCTTTTGAGCAGATGGCTCGACACTGGTTTAACTTTCTTTGTGCTAACCCCAGTGTCGAGTCGTTGGCTCATTCTCGTTCTTGTTTCTGACTACAGGCAGGAGGCTTGGAGAACATTTGGTTGATCGACTCCGGATGCTCCCGACACATGACCGGAGATAAGCGGTGGTTCTCCAGCCTCACCCCCGTGAAGGAGAAGATCTACATCACGTTTGGGGACAACGGACGAGGAAAGGTGATTTCTGAGGGTGTAGTGCAAGTGTGTGACAAGGTAACTTTGAAGCAAGCTGCTCTTGTGAAGTCTTTGGGCTTCAATTTGCTTTCGGTTTCCCAGTTGGCCGATGAGGGTTTTGAAGTGCGTTTCAAGTCTGGTGAGTCTCATTTGTTGGATTCTCGAGGTGATCTTGTCTGTATGATCATTCCCGAGGGTCAGATTTTCAGGGTTGATTTCTCTCGTTCTTCTGGTCCTGCTCGTTGTTTGATGGCTGGTTCTTCGAGTGAGTTGTGGAAGTGGCATAGGAAGTTGGGTCACTTGAGCTTTGACCTTTTGTCTCGCTTGAGTAAACTAAATTTGGTCCGAGGATTGCCACAGTTGAAGTTTGAGAAAGAGTTGGTTTGTGCACCGTGTAGGCATGCCAAGATGGTAGCCTCTTCTCACCCGCCTCTCACCGATGTGATGACTGAGTGTCCATGCGAGCTGCTCCATATGGACCTTGTTGGCCCAGCTCGTGTGCGATTTGCGGGTGGGAAGTGGTACGTCCTTGTTGTGGTGGACGACTACTCTCGGTATGCGTGGGTGTTCTTTCTTGAAGAGAAAGGGGAGACGTTTGGTTTTGTTCGAGATCTTGTCTTGAGGTTGAGAAACGAGAGGCACGGAGATGCCATACGAGCGATCCGCAGTGACAATGGCTCGGAATTCAGAAACTCTCGCTTCGAAACCTTTTGCAATGACTTGGGTCTTGAACACCAGTTTTCGAGTTCGTATACGCCTCCCCAGAATGGCGTGGTGGAAAGGAAAAATAGAACCTTGTGCGAGATGGCTCGGACGATGCTCGATGAGCATAGGACTCCGAGAAGGTTCTGGGTTGAGGCGGTGAATACCGCGTGCTATGTGTCGAACAGGATCTACCTCAGGGTTCACAAGAAGAAAACCTGTTACAAGTTGATGCATCGTCGCACACCCAAGGTGAGTCACTTCCATGTCTTTGGTTGTAAATGCTTCATTCTGAAGAAAGGGAAGAAGTTGGATAAGTTCGAGGCTAGGTCTGTCGATGGCATTTTCTTTGGTTACGCATCTCATTCTAGAGCATATCGTGTGCTCAATCTTGAAACTAACCAAATCGTGGAGACTTGCGAGGTAACCTTCGACGAGACACAGCCACGTAGTCAGCTTGTCTTTGAGTGTGCAGGTGACGACGAACTTGGCGAGGAGATCTTCCAGGAGGAGGAGCATGAACATGGAGATGACGAAGATGGCGGTGTAGTACCCGCGGCTGAGCGTGTACCTGCTACTTCCCCGATGACCACGACAGATGGTGGACCGTCTACGTCATGGATGATGACGCTTCGGCAGGAAGATGAAGTGAGAGAAGCTGGTGTTGAGGGGGAGGCAGTCTCGAGGCGAGAGGCTCCCCAGCGAGTTCAAGAAGTGCACCCACTGTCGAAAATCATCGGGAACATTGACAAGCGCACTACACGGTCAAGGTCCAGGAATTCCTCTCATTTCGCTCATGCTGCATTTGTTGCCTCCTTTGAGCCCAAGGACATTGGACATGCTTTATCTGACGCAAACTGGGTTAATTCCATGCATGAGGAGTTGGAGAACTTTGAGAGGAACCAAGTGTGGGAGTTAGTTGAACCACCTCCAAATTGCCATCCTATAGGAACCAAGTGGGTTTGGAAAAACAAAGAGGGTGAGAACGGGATGGTTGTGAGGAACAAGTCCAGACTTGCTGCTCAGGGGTACAGTCAGAAGGAGGGGATCGATTATGAGGAGACCTTTGCTCCTGTGGCCCGTATTGAGGCAATTCGGATCCTTCTAGCCTTTGCCGTGGCTAAAGGATTCAAGTTGTACCAGATGGATGTGAAGAGTGCTTTCCTGAATGGGGTCATAGAGGAGGAGGTGTATGTGAAGCAGCCACCGGGGTTTGAGAGTGAGAAACATCCACATAGAGTGTACAAGTTGAAAAGGGCGCTGTATGGGTTGAAACAGGCGCCCCGGGCTTGGTATGGGAGATTGAGAGGTTTTCTGTTGAGCAGAGGGTTTGTGATGGGTACCGTGGATAAAACCTTGTTTCTCCTCAAGCATGGGAATGACTTATTAGTTGTACAGATCTACGTGGATGATATTGTCTTTGGTGGCTCGTCACATAACCTTGTTGCCAAGTTTGCACATGAGATGAGCAGGGAATTCGAGATGAGCATAATGGGCATTCGTGCATCAAACTAAGTACACGAAGGACATGCTGAGGAAGTTCCAGATGCAAGATGTGAAGCCCATGTCGACACCGATGGGTAGTACAGATACTTTGGACGCGGACGAGGACGGAGAACCAGTGGACCAGCGGGAGTACTGGAGCATGATCGGCTCCCTCCTCTACCTGACGGCGACGAGGCCAGACATACAGTTCAGCATGTGTCTGTGTGCTCGTTTTCAGGCTTCGGCAAGGACATCGCATCGACAGGCCGTCAAGAGGATCTTCAGGTACTTGCAGTCTGCCCCTGGTCTTGGCCTTTGGTATTCGTCCTCCTCGACTCTTTCGCTTCATGGTTTTTCGGATGCGGATTTTGCTGGTTGCCGAGTCGAGAGGAAGTCTACTTCTGGTACTTGCCAGTTTCTGGGGTCTTCGTTGGTTTCTTGGTCTTCCCGCAAGCAGTCAAGTGTAGCTCAGTCTACCACCGAGGCAGAGTATGTTGCAGCCGCGAGTTGTTGTTCCCAGCTGTTGTGGATTTCATACACTTTGAGAGACTTTGGTGAGGAGTGCACTCAGATCCCACTTCTTTGTGATAGCACCAGTGCCATAAGCATAGCCAAAAACCCAGTGCTTCATTCATGAACCAAACACATAGAGGTGAGGTATCATTTCCTGAGAGACAATGTGGAGAAGGGAACCATAGTGTTGAGCCATGTGCCTACCCAAGATCCGCTAGCCGACATCTTTACAAAGCCTCTCGACCAAGCTACATTTGTGCGCTTGCGGGGGGAACTTGGGGTTTGTTGCCCGTTTTAGTTGGTTCTTGGGGGAGTTGTCTTTGTAGCATATGTATCATACCATGTTTTTACTTTGATGTACATACATGCTTTGCTTGATGTATAAAACCTGGTAGGATAGCCATTTTGTTCCATATCATGTTGCATTTGTATCATATTGCATTTTAGGATTATGAGCTTCTCCTATATGCCTTATTTGAGTATCATTGGCTATTTGTGAGATTGTGGTCACTTTTGTGGAGAAATGGTAATGTGAGGCTATGCTCTTGGGAGATTTGAGATATATGTGTTGTGAGATAGCCCCTTTTGGAATGAAATGCTAATCTTGACTTAATTTCTATGAAATGTGCTCCACCCATGTGTAGTAGTGTATCCATGTCACTTTTTGGTCTAGATGTGCTTTTTGTTCTTAGATTGTGCTTGGATGCCTCTTTCTTGCATTTGGGCCAAAGGCCGATATCATTGTGAATGTTTAGCCTATGTTGCATCCATGGAGGAGCATAAGCTTCTTTTTGCCGCAAAGGCACTTCATGTACCATGAAATGAATTAATCTTGAAAATGAAGTGTGAATGCTTTGAAATATATTAAAAATGCTCCATCCATCATGTTTGTGCTTAAAATGCTTCATCTTTCACATTTGGGTGCAAACATGTTGCATGATGTTCACCAGTGGAGAAGTCTCCCCGAAGTGGACACATGGCTCATGAGCTTTAACATGACATGTTTTGCTATATGGGTGTTTGCAATGATCTTTTGCTAAGAATTTGATATCCTTGTATGATCTCTGGATGATATGCATGCTCAGGCTAGAATATGACATGGATAGGTTTTTACATTTGTGGTGAGCCATCTTTTGATAAAAATGCCAAAATCTAAAAATTTGCTTTGTCACATGCTTAAGTTTCAATATATTCTTTGTGACAATGCTTTGACTATGCTATGATCCATGTGAGTGCTCTTTGTCTCATTTATAGCTTTTGACACTAGATTTGGCCTATTTGAGAAGCTCGAGTAGATGTTTATATGCTTTGTCTTACATTGTGCATTTTCACCTTGATTCATACATTGTCAACAAGGGGGAGAAGAGGTGAGTTTAATGAAAAATTCAGAAAAATGCATCTAAAATTTGGAAGATTGCATCCACATGTTAAGGAGGAGCTTGCATTTGTTCAGGGGGAGCTTTCTTGTTGGTTTCAGTGTGGTTTGCTTGAGTTTGGGCTTTGCTCGGCTTGTGACCTTTCTTTGCCTTTCTTTGGTTTTGGTCATAAGGTTGCGTTTTTTTTTTGCTTTCTTTCTTCTTATTTTTCCTTATATGAAATTTCATTCGCGTTGTGTGTTGTCAATGCACTCATCAAGGGGGAGATTGAGGACCAGGAGCGTCCGAGGGTCGATGGATGGCCGCCCCTCAGTGATAAGTGATTGACAACGGGTGTTGGACTGACTCTTGGCTCAGTGTTGCAGGTGTAGGCTGCGGCCTAGTTCGTGTTGTTGCAGGTGAAGAACGGGCGCGAAAGGTCTTCAGCCTTGAGGGACCTCCGGGAGATGGAGAGACAAGTAGGCTCGGTTCGAGGGACCCGGTGGACAGCGGGGCTAGGTAAGGGTCACATGGTGGCGAGACGAGCAAGATGAAGTCAAGGACGATCGAGCCGGTGCACGGTGGCGGCCGAGTCAAGGGGCTTGGCGGGAGGCCGTGCCGAGCGCGCGGGGTTTGGTGGTTTGCCCACAAAACCATCGGTGGACGGTTTCTTGGTTTGGGCCTCAAAACCAAGTCCGAGGGCCCAACGCGACGGAGACGGGATCCGGGCGCGTCGGGAAGCTTCGAAGCGGAGGACACGTGGCGGGATCGCATGGCTTGCGTCAGGAGGACGCGGGGTGCGGCGAAGGCGTGGCCGTCCGATGGCAAGACCCACATATTTACCTAAATACCCCTACGTGGGTTGTATCGCCAGTTGAATTGTAAGGGGTAGTCGAGTCATTTACCACACCGGCGGGACCCGATATATAAGCCAAGGGTGTTGGTGGATGAGCTCTCTCTCGGCGACGCTAGGGTTTCATTTCCCCCCCTTGCTTTCTCTTTTTCGGTAGACATTTTCCCTTCCATTTTTTCTAGGCTAGCATGAGAGCTTCATGAGAGATTTGTTGAGAGGGATGGATGCTAGGGCGGCATGCTAGACCTTGTGAATCATTCATGGTATGTATAGAAGATTCGGCGTTGTGATTCCCGTGGGTCTTTTTAGTGCTTTTCTTGGGATTTTTGTTCGTCACTCGATTCGTAGATTTGAGGGCGTTTCTCCCCGGATTTCTTTGAGGGGATCATGGGTGAGTGCCTTGTGCCTCTTTGTGGATGATCTTGACCCCTCAAACACCGGATTGGGCCTTCGATTCGTTGATTTTCGGATGAACCCTAGTTCATAGTGTTCTTGGCAAGGTTTCGCGATTCCGTGAGTTGTAGGGAGTTTGAGACCGTAATTTTTGGGGCATATCCTCTCCTTGGGGTGTTCATCATCTCCCCAAAATTTCGTCTCAAGACTCCAAGTAGTTTGGGAGATCCATCGATCGAAAGTTTGGGGCTGTTTCGCGGGCTGAATTTTTGGGGAGGGGGGGGCGGTACTACCGACCCTGTGCAGGTAATACCGATAACCTGATTTTCAGCTGCCAGAAAGTCTTTATCTATTGTACCGACCCGAGGTCGGTAGCATCGATAGTCGGAAGTACCGACCTAGTGCCGGAAGTACCGATAACCTGGTTTTTAGGTGCCAGTAAGCCCATATCGGTAGTACCGACCTAGGGTCGGTAGTACCGACATTTTCTGCTGCAGTTTGCCTCGCGCTAGCTTTTTCTCTCGGTTCTTTTTGTGCTTGCTTCCGCTTTGTTCCTAGGCTTGATCTAACTTGTTCCTAGGGTCAGTAGGTTCGTTGTGACTACGTGATCTTGGCAAGTGTGTGCGAGATTGTTTGGAAGTGATTTGGGGTATAGGCTGAGTTCTTGGAGAAGAATTTTTATTGGCTCCCATTCACTCCCCCCCTCTCTGGTCGCCAATCCGGTCCGTCATCAGTGTTGACTTGGCCGATCTCCCTTGCGTTCGATCATATCTGTCTGTTGCTCTTGGCTGCCTGACGACCACCAACGATGAAGTTGATCTCCCGGTTGGCGGTCTGGAACGCGCCATTGGGGTTGCCCCTTTTTGGCGGTGGTGGTGGAGAACGCTCCTTGCGGTTGTTGTCGTTGCGGTTGTGGTTGTCCTGGCGACGACGATCATCCTGTCGGTCGTCGCGGCGTTCGTCACGCCGGTCGTCGCGACGATCATCCCGCCGGTCGTTGCGGTTGTCTTCATGGCGATCATCGCAGTGGTAGTCGTTGCGTTGGTCATCGCGGCGATAGTCGCGGCGATAATCACGGCGATCCCTGTCGTCGTTGCGACGGTAGGGTCGACGGTCACGGTAATCACGTCGATCAGGTCGACGGTTACGGTTGTCGTAGCGGCGGCTGCTGTTCTGGTCGTCGTTGCTGCCGCTCTTGGTCTTCTTGGGCTCCGGGGGTACCCCTAGAGCACGCTTTAGCTGTTCGCACTCCCTCATGGTGTGCTTGGCGTCACGGTGAAACTGGCACTGGTCGTCCATGACCATGTTGAAGTCGCCTTCAAGGAAGGTGGAGGGTCTAGGTGGATCAGTCGCATAGACTTCGCCAGATCGCTTGCGCGACCTGCTCCCACCGTCGTCGTGGTCTTCCCCGTTGAAGTCATGCATCACCGCATCTTGAGTATCAACGAGCTTGTCAACGTAGGCCATGAGGTCGGCGATGGTGTGGGCGTCAGCTTCGTGGATTTTCTCGAAGAGCTTGATGTTGGTGACTCCCTTCTTATAGTAGGCGATAACGTCTTCGTCCTTGACACCTGCGAGGGTGTTGCGATTCTCGAAGTAGCGGTTAGTGTACTACCGGAGGGTTTCATCACGCCTCATCCGCACTCTAGCGAGGTGATGTGTATTGCCAGGACGATTGTAGGTCGCTTGGTAGTTGGTCGTGAAGAGCCGTGACAAGGTCGCCCATGAGGTGATGCACTCTGCACGAAGATTGTCGAGCCACAGGAGTGGCGCTTTGCCCATCACAAGGGGGAAGTACCCTACCATGTGGTCTTCGTTGCCTCCGGAGGCGCGTGCCGCGATGCTGTACATCTTGAGCCAAATACTTGGGTCAGAGCGACCGTCGTATTTTTCAATGGCTGGCTTGAAGTCTTTGGGGTATCTGATCGTCCTGAGACGTCGTGAGAACGCCGAAAACTTGTTGACCGCTCCAGGACTGGCTGATGGGGCATAGGCCATTGGAATGATGTAAAGGTCGTCTGGAGGACCATTATCTTGGTCGTACTGGGCACGCCGTAGGAGCTCTTGGTCGTGCATCTGCCGGAGTTCCGTTGCTTGAATAGGATTATTGGCGTTGAGAGGATCAGGGACCCCGTGGTCGCGGTCGTAGTTAGCACGACGTGCTATCTCCACTTCATCTCGTATCCGTCGACGCTGACTACTCTCAGCGTGGTTGGCTTGAACTGGTGGAGGCTGGGCTCCAGCGTTCTGTCTTGCATTGGCGGCAGCATTCTGCTGTTGGGCACCAGCCGCATTGGCGGAGTTGTTTTGGGCATTGCAAGGAGCGTTGCCCACAGCGTTGGCAGCTGGGTTGGCTGCTTGATTGGCAGCGGCGTTGGTAGCGGGATTGACCGGCTGGGCTACTTCGTTTTCACATCCTCCTTCTTCAGCTACGGGCTCAAGGGGAGCATTGCTGCGACGTTGCTGGCGAGGGTGCTCCGACCTACTCCTGGAGTAGGAGCTTGCAGCCGACCTGCTGTACCCTGGGCCCCTTTCTTCGACCTGGGTGGTGGCGACGCGGATGTGAGCTTGAAGACGTCGTATTGCAGGAGTGTCCTCGAGCTGACCTAGCGCGGCGAGAGCTGCTCCCAGGTTTGCTTGAGGAGAGTTGTAGACTTCGTGGCCATCTTGCTCAAAGTCCCTCAGGAGGTCTCTAGCACGCAGGCGGTTTCGATGAGGTTCGTTACGTTGTTGATGCTGCTGAGGAGCTACTGGAGCTGCGGGGGCTTGCGCCCTGACGTTGCCTACTGGTTGGTTGCCGGCGCCCTGTCTGACGTTGCCTGCATGCTGACCTACAGCGAGGGCAGCAGCAGCTAACTCCTGCTGACGACGTGTAGCTCTTGCGGCGTTGGCGTTCTCACGCTCTATGCGCTGTTCGTCTGTCTCTCCATCTTGAGGCGGTACATCTGTAGAGACCACCAAGACCTCACGGTCTGAGACCTTAAACACTTCTCCCGGATAGTTTGGGGAGATGGTCGTACGAGCGATCTGAAACGTGAGGCGGTCCGGAGACGACTCGCGGTTGATCTGGCGGCGATGAGCCGCGGTGAGAGGTCGGCGAAGCTTCTTGAGCGCTCGGCACTGGCGAGCCGTGTGTTTGGAGTTTTCGTGGACGGGGCAAGGGTCATCGAGGTGGCCCCTGCGGTTTCCACGATCTGGTGTCTTGGGCCCAGATTCGATTTGGATTTTGCGCTTCATATAGCGAGACGCTACGTGAGTTGCGTTCCGCAGACCAAGAGGCATGCTGGATGAGGATGGAGGGGTCCTGCGAGGGCGTTTGATGCGCTCACAGACCTTGATCGTGTCAGAGAGCATGCCTTCGACACGATCGAGTCCCGTGATCAGGTCGCTAGGAGTGGGTGGGTGGGTTTCCTCCAGCAGATCTGTCCCGACCTGCTGGTTGGAGGTGACCGCATTGCTCTCGATGACGAGGCAAGCGGCTAGAACGGTGGATTCCGCCGGCATAGAGCCAAAGCAGATGTCGATGGGGTTGGCGAGGATGTCCGCCATGCTCTCCAGGAAGATGAGGACGTTGGTCGAAGCCATCGAGTTGCACGAAGAACCTTGGATTCCTCCCCTACCTGGCGCGCCAACTGTCAGATGTTTACATCTAGACAGCCCACAGGGGTGTTAATCCCAGTGGTTTAGTTGTTCGGCGAGGCGGAATCTAAGGCTAAGAACTCGAAGGTTGCGTACGAGCACACGGAACACAGAGAACACGACGAGTTTATACTGGTTCGGGCCTCCGGAGAGTAAAACCCTACGTCCAGTTGTTGGTGTAGATTGCTTGAGGATTGCGTGATTGTACAAGGGTCGCCCTGCCCGCCTTATATTGGCCAGCGGACAAGGTCGGTTCCCAAATTCCCGGTCGGTTACGACCAGGAGACCTAAGTCTAGTTGATTACAACACTTGCCATATCCGTCGATCTGCTTGGTCGGAATCCACCGATGTCTTGTCTTGCACGCCAAGTCTTGTGGTCGATCTGGATAAGGTCGTCTGGGATCTTCTGGAAGGTCTTCAGGAGGTCGTGTGGGCCGCCAACTAGGTCGGTTGGGCCCATTGACAGGTCGGCGAGTCTTCTGGTAGGCCGGACCCACTTGTCGGGGACGGCCGTAAGCCTGGTCGGTGGGGACCCAGGGGTACCCAGTCTCACTGGTGTTTATGATGGTCTTATGCTTAAAATGGTTGTCCTAGTATGAAGTTTGTGTAGCTTTGCTATTTTGACATGTTTTGATCATGTTTAGGATTTTGCTCATGAGAGGGTGATTTTTCGCAAAAATAGTCATTTATATCTTAGCTTCGTCCAGTGGTTGTGAAACTTGGTGATCTTGTAGTTTTTGTCCATACGAAGCTATAGCATATCTAACTTGCTCATTTGGAGATGTGTAGCATGCTATGTTGAATTTTGTTTATTTGAGAAGCTCTAGGTTGCATTTTTCGCATTTTTGGCTTGATTCGTGCATTGTCAACAAGGGGGAGAAGTTTGAGCATGTTTTGGCTTGCTGCATGCATTTAGAAGGTTTCCAAGTGGTTTCAAACTAGTTTTGAGCTCGGGCAGTTCCCAGTTTTTCCCAAGTGGTCATCAGCCTAACCGGTGCTGCTCACTGGTCTGACCGGTGTGAGTGTCAGGTGCTGGACGATCTTGTCCACCGGTCTGACCGGTGAGGAGGACCGGTCTGAGCAGTCAGAGCAAGGCTGAGACAGCTGCTCTAGTTTGTGAAGTGGTTTGCATGCATTCGTCCAGGGGGAGTTGCATTGGTTCAGGGGGAGCTTGCATGTGTGCAGGGGGAGCTCTTTGTGGTTTTCGAGCTTTGGATCGGTGGTTTGTGCTCTTTGCTTGAGCATGTTTTTGTCTCGGATGTGTCGAGCCGTTGCCCTTGCCTAAGGGGCCGAGACTTGTCTTCTTCAAGTGATCTTGTTCTCTGCATTTCCTTTGGATTTTGATCGCTTGTTGGAGTTTCTTTTAGTCATTTCTTTTCTTTTCCTTTTCTCTTTGGTTACCAAAATGTGTGTGTTGTCAATACACTCATCAAGGGGGAGATTGAGAGCCTGTGTGGTTCGAGGACCGGTGGTAGGTCGCTTCCTGGTGTGATGAGTGATAGACAACGTGGTGTGGACTAATTCTTGGCTAAGTATTGCAGGTGCAGGTTGCGGCTTTATTGGTGTTGGTGCAGGTGAAGAACAAGCGCGAAAGTCATTGCTGGTGAGACCTCCAGGTGTGGATTAGACAAGTAGGCTTGGTTCGAGGGACCCGGTGGCCAGCGGGGTCAAGTGCGGGCCGCATGGTGGCAAGAACGGCAAGATGAAGTCATGGAAGGTTGAGCCTCAAAACCAAGGTCGAGCCGGGACTACGTGGTAGCCGAGTCATGAGTGGCGATTGGCGGAGGCTACACTGAGTTTGCAGGGTTTCCGGTGGTTCATTAGAAAACCACTGGGTTCCTTGGATGATCCACAAAGCCAAGACCGTAGACCGAAGACGGAGGTGCAGCAGCATCGGACCGGTCTGACCGGTGGGTACAGGTCTGACCGGTGAGGAGCACCGGTCTGACCGGTGTGCGACGATGCAGTCCGGAGACTTCGAAGCAGACGACACGTGTCGGGATCGCAAGGCTTGCGTCGAGGCTAAGCAAGTTTGCGGTCGTCGGGCATCCGTCCGATGGAGCGAAGACAAAGTTTCCCAGAGTGCCCCTTGGGGGTGTGTATCCTAGTATTAGGCCTTAGGGGTATTTTAGTCTTTCGGCTTGCCTCCGTATAACCCAAGTGGTGAGAGGATGGCAGCCATCTCTTGGAACCCTAGCTCATTTTGTTTCGCTATTTTCCTCTTCCTTTTTCCTTTGGAATTTCTAGGACTAGCTTGAGAGCTTCATGGTGAGATCTTGTGAGATGGAAGGATGAACCTCTTTGGTATGTATAGATGATTCGGTGTGGTTCCTCAAGGCTTGGATGTGTCTTTCCCGTTTCTCCTTTTTGATGATTTTCGGAGCCCTTTCTTGGCGAATTTCTTGTGGCGGTTTCGAGGCCTTTCTCTTTGGGAGTTGGTGGGGGATGTATGCTTGAACCCTTCGTGGTTCTTTTCCCTTTGATTCCCCTCCCAAATCCGTGAGCAAAGGGGCTCGATTTTGGGGTTTTCTAGGCTCTAGGGTTAGAGGCGTTCTTAGTGGGATTTCTTCGATTCCTCTTGATTTAGCGAGTTTTGGTGGACCAAATCTTGGTTATGGAGTGCACATGAGGTGTTCCTACTATCCCCAAAGTCTTGCGCAAATCCGTGGAGCGATTCGGGAGATCAGGAGTTGGATTCGGGGGAGTTGACCCGCGGGTGCTGTTCATCCCGAGCGTCCCAGCCTGACCGGTCTGACCGGTGCTGCTCACCGGTCTGACCGGTGCAGAGGCTTTGTGGGTTTTGCCTCGGGTGAACGTCTTGGTGAGTTCCCTGTTATTGAAGGACCGATTAGGCGATCAGAGAGGGGAGGAGTGAATGGGAGCCGATAAAAATTCTTCCCAAACGATGAACTCGGCCTATGCCCCAAATTCACAATCAAGGTTTCCCACACGAGTTTGCCAAGGTCGCGTAGTCACAACAGACCTACCAAACCTAGGAACAAACCCCAACTCAAAGCAACACGGAAGCGCAACTCAAGAAGCAAAGGACTTAGGCAATCTGCGAAGTCCCGGGCGGACAGTCCGAGGTGACCGGGAGGACGGTCCGCGTGGGCCTGGCGGACGGTCTGCGGGTCAGGGGCGGATGGTCCGCAAAAGATTGCAGAACCTCCAGTATGCACCCCTCGAAATTCGGACGGTCCGTGCCCATCCCTCGGACGGTCCGTGGGTAACTCGTACCGCGCGGACGGTCCGCAGTGCCTGGGCGGACAGTCTGCAAACCCCTTGCAACAGAAAACAAGTTTCCCGACGCATAAAACCACGAACGCGCAAGAACAAGCGACGAACTGGACGAACAGCAGGTCGGTCTGCGCCTACCAGGCGGACTGTCCGCCAGGTGCGGACAGAGCAGCTCGAGCCTGAAAACGAGAAGTCAACCCCTCCTATCCATCCATGGATCTCCCAAATGGCTTGAGCTCTTGAGGCAAGATTTGGGGGAGATGTGAAGCGTCCCTAGGAGATGCTATACCCCAAAACTTGAGACCTCAAACGAACTAAATCACCGGGAATCAAATCGCAACCGAGCTCTACCAAAAAGCTAGGGTTCCTACCGAAATCCTTCAATCGGAGGCCAAATCCGGAGATTGGGGGGTCAAGATCAAGCACAAAGATGCACAAGACATCTATCCATGATCCCCACCAACAAATCCGAACCCAAACACCTCAGAATCGAAGGAACAAGACGCGCATGAAAATCCAACGAAAATAGCTCGAAAAAGACACAAAAATCACACGAGCTACAAGAAGGAAATCAACGCAACCATGAATGCTTCCATACACTCGGAGGTCAGATTCTCTACAAAGCGGTGAAGAAAATCTACACCTATGGAGCAGGCAAAATGAGAAGCAGTCCAGATGGATGGTTTGCCCAGAAAACCCTAGAGCTATATATATGAGTCCCTCTGGGTTGGGCAAATGACCAAGCTACCCCTAGCACTTAAACTTAAGATACAAACCCCTCGGGGGCAAATAGGTCATGTAGCACTCCTCTTCATCGCACGGCCACACCTTCGCCGCAGTCCGCGTCCTCCCGACGCAAGCCCTGCGATCCCGCCACGTGTCCACCGGCATCGAAGCTTCTCGGCACGCCCGGATCCCGTCTCCGCCCGTCGAGCCTCCGGTCTTGGTTTTGTGGCTCAACCAAGTAACCCGACGGTTTTGTGGTGAACCGCCGCAAACCCCGCGTGTAGACTCCGATCGTGAGCCGCTACCCAGCACCGGCTCCTGTCCACGACTTCGTCTTGCTTTTCTTGCCACCATGCGGCCCGCACTTGACCGCGCTAGCCACCGGGTCCCTCGAGCTGAGCCTACTTGTCTCTCCACTCCTCGGAGGCCCTGCAAGGCATAAACCTTTCGCGCCCGCTCTTCACCTGCACCAACACGAGTCAAGCCGCAACCTGCACCTGCAATACTCGGCCAAGAGTCAGTCCACACCACGTTGTCAATCACTCATCACACCAGGGAGCGACCATCCACCAGTCCTCGGACGCTCCGGTCCTCAATCTCCCCGTTGATGAGTGCATTGACAACACACACACATAGTAACCAATTCGGAGAAAGGAGAAAAAGAAAAGAAATGAATGAAAAACTCAAACAAGTGATCAAAAGCCAAGCAAAAACCAAAAATGAGATCACTTGAGAGAGAAAAATCTCGGTCCCCTAAGACAAGGGCAACGGCTCGACACAACCGAGATAAAATGCTCCAAAATCGCCGACTCCTCAAGGTGAGGCAAAAGGGCTCGACACCATCGGCAAAAGAGCACAACTAAAATCAGGCGCAAAAGAGCTCCAAAGCACATGAATGCAAGCTCCCCCTGAACAAATGCATTTCTCCCCTTTGATGCAAAACTCCCCCTGGATGCAAGAACTTTCTCCCAAAGCAAGAATTGGGTACTATTCCTCCCCCTTGTTGGTAATGCATGAATCAAGTCTACAAATGCAAGCATGTGCTTCTCAAATAGACAAAGAGCACTACAACATGCTAAAAATGAGACATAGACACGCAAGATAGCCACAAATTTAGCACAAGCATCGCCAACAAGATAGATAAGGACATATAAGCATGTGACATAGCCAAGAGCAAAATGAAGCAATTTTCACAAAAATTTCCCTCTCATGAGCATAGGACCTAAACATGATCAAAATGAGCACAAACAACATATAACTCACAAACTTCATGCAAGGTCACAAATTCTTATCACAAGATCATCACAAACACCTACAAGCTATCTCATGTCATGTCAAAGCCACCGAGCCATGTGTCCACTTCTAAATGTGAGACTTCTCAACGGTGAACATCATGCAACGGTTTAGCACCCAAGATAAGGAATTTAAAGCATTCTTGACAAGGAAGCATATTTTTCAAGCACAAGCATTTCATATACCAATTTCAAGATTTACAGATTAAGCATGGTACATGAAGTGTCTTTGCGGCAAAAAGAAGCTTAGGCTTCTCCACAAGGTAGCATGTAGGCTAAACATTCATGATGATAAATGAGTCTTTGACCCCATATGAAAAGAACATGGCTCCAAGCACAAATTAAGCAAGCTGTAGCCATAAGTGCACAAATTTAGCATGAAAGGCATTCAACTCATAAGAGAGGATCATATATAGCATTTTTACCAAAGAAAGCCATTCACAAGCACATACATCCCCAAGCTATCAAGAGCATCACTATCCATCATATGAGCATCACTAGCAATGTCATAATCTCATATCTAGCATATCATGGTGATCCAAGTATATAGGAGAAGCACATCTCATATGATACATATGCAGTCTATGATACAAAGATGCAAGCATGATATGATACATAAATGAAAATGCAACATGAGTATGTACATCAAACCCCCAACCAAAGCTCAAAAGGGAAAAAGAACACCAAGCTCCCCTCGCAAATGGGCAAATGAAGCTTGGTCCAAAGGCTTGGTTAGGATATCGGCAAGCTGCTTTTCGGTTGGCACATGGATGAGGTCTATGTTTCCCTTCTCAACATTGTCTCTCAGGAAGTGGTACCTCACCTCTATATGTTTGGTTCTGGAGTGGGGCACAGGGTTTTTGGCAACACTAATGGCACTCGTGCTATCACACATGAGAGGTACATGGGAACACTCCTCACCAAAGTCACTCAGCGTGTACGTGATCCAAAGCAGCTGTGAGCAACAACTAGCGGCAGCAACATACTCGGCTTCTGTGGTAGACTGAGCTACACTAGACTGTTTGCGAGAAGACCAAGAAACAAGCGAAGATCCCAAAAACTGGCACGTCCCCGAAGTCGACTTCCTATCAACTTGACACCCCGCAAAGTCGGCATCCGAAAACCCAAGAAGTGAAAGAGAAGAGGACGCTGAGTACCAAAGACCGAGCTCAGGAGTGTATCGAAGATACCTGAAGATCTGCTTGACGGCCTACCGCTGTGAAGTCCTCGGCGACGCTTGAAAATGAGCACACAGACACACAGAAAACTGGATGTCCGGCCTCGTTGCCGTCAAGTACAAGAGGGAGCCGATCATGCTCCGGTACTCCTTCTGGTCCACAGGCTCTCCGTCCTCGTTCGCATCCAATGGTGTAGTCGTACTCATCGGTGTCGACAGGGGCTTCGAGTCATCCATCTTGAACTTCTTGAGGATGTCCTTCGTGTACTTGGCTTGATGCACAAAGGTTCCCTCCTTCTCCTGCTTGATCTGAAGCCCGAGAAAGAACTGCAATTCTCTCATCATGGACATCTCGAATTCTTTGCTCATGTCCTCTGCAAACCTTACAACCAAAGAGTGAGACGAGCCGCCAAAGACAATATCATCCACGTACACCTGAACAATTAGGATATCATCGCCCTGCCTGAGGAGAAAAAGTGTCTTATCAACCTTGCCCATCCCAAACCCCTTGCTGAACAAGAACCCCCTCAAACGGCCATACCAAGCACGGGGAGCTTGTTTCAGCCCATACAACGCCTTCCTCAGCCTATACACCCGGTGAGGAAACTCAGCACTCTCAAAGCCCGGTGGTTGCTTCACATGCACCTCTTCTTCTAAAAACCCATTCAAGAAGGCACTCTTCACATCCATTTGGTACAATTTGAACTCTTTAGCCACGGAAAAGGCTAGAAGGATCCTAATTGCCTCCAAACAGGCTACAGGAGCAAATATCTCCTCATAGTCTATCCCCTCCTTCTGACTGTACCCTTGAGCAACCAACCTCGATTTGTTTCTCACCACCTCACCATTCTCACCCTCTTTGTTCTTCCACACCCATTTCGTCCCGATTGGTTTGCAATGTGGTGGTGGCTCTACCAACTCCCAAACTTGGTTTCTCTCAAAGTTCTCTAACTCCTCATGCATTGCATTCACCCAATTAGGATCATAGAGGGCGTGTCCAATGTCTTTCGGCTCAAAGGTAGCAACAAAAGCCGAATGAGCAAAGTGAGAAACATTCCTGGACCTTGACCGTGTCGTATGTTCATTGATGTCGCTGATGATTCTTGAGGGAGGATGATCAACTTGAACGTGCCTCGGTGCCTCTCACCTGGAGACAACCTCCCCCTCAGCTGCAGCTTCCACTTGATCTTGCTGGATCGTAGTCGGTGTAGGAGCTGGACCATCCTGCACCGTAGTCATCGTAGTGGAAGTAGAGGGTACATGCTCGGCTGGAGCTTCATCATCACCATCATCCCCTCCAGCATCGTCCTCCTCATCCTCAAAGATCTTCTTGATAATCTCGTCGTCACCTGCACACTCAAAAACAGACGAACTGCATGGCTGGGTCTCCTCGAAGGTAACCTCGCAAGTTTCCATGACTAGGTTAGTATCAAGGTTGAGCACACAGAATGCTCGAGAATGACTAGCATAACCCAAAAAGATCCCATCGGAAGACCTCGACTCAAACTTATCAAGCCTACCCTTCTTGAGAATAAAGCACCGACAACCAAAAGCCCTGAAGTGGCTCACTCTAGGTGCTCGCCCGTGCATGAGCTCATAGCACGTCTTGTTCAAGAAGGCCCTAAGAAAAATCTGATTCCCAACATGGCACGCGGTATTCACCGCCTCAGCCCAATATCTCCTCGGAGTCCTATGCTCATCAAGCATCGTCCGAGCCATCTCACAAAGGGAACGGTTTTTCCTCTCAACCACACCATTCTGACAAGCCACATAGGGAGAAGAGAATTGATGTTCGAGACCCAAATCACAACAAAAGGTTTCAAAACGAGAGTTTTTAAATTCAGAGCCATTGTCGCTACAGATAGCTCGAATGGCATCTCCATTCTTCTCATTCTTCAACCTCAAGATTAGATCCCGCACAAAACCAAACGTCTCCCCCTTGTCAGCCAAAAAGAAGACCCAAGTATAGCGAGAATAGGCATCCACTATCACCAGGACATACCATTTCCCACCCACCGAGCACACACGAGCTAGACCAACCAAGTCCATATGGAACAGCTCGCATGGCCTCTCTGTCATAACGGATGTCAGAGGCGGGTGAGAGGCGGCGACCATCTTACCATGCCTACACGGAGCACATACCAAGTCCTTTTGGTATTTCAACTTAGGCAATCCTCAGACCAAACCTAGCCCACTCAAGCGTGACAACAAGTCAAAACTCAAGTGACCTAGTCTCCTATGCCATTTCCAAAGCTCCACCGAAACACCAGCAACCAAACAACGAGAAGAGCCGACACACTGAGAAAAATCGGCTCTAAAAATCTGACCCTCGGGGATGATCGTGCACACAAGATCACCTCGAGAATCCAAAACACGCGAAGCGCCCATTTTGAAACGAACCTCAAAACCCTCATCAAGAAGCTGGGAAACCGAAAGAAGATTGTACCCCAAAGACTTGACAAGAGAAACACGCCTAAGAGTCACAGACTCGCTCACCTTCACCGTGCCCTCTTAAAGCACCCTACCTTTCCCATTGTCCCCAAAAGTGATGTACTCTTTGGTCATCACCAGGGTGAGGCTGGAGAACCACCTTCGATCTCCGTCATGTGTCGAGAGCAACCGGAGTCGATCAACCAAAAGCCCTCCAAGCTTCCCACCTGCAAATCAAAAATGAGAGCGAGAGTGAGCAAACGACTCAGCACTGGGGTTAGTACAAAATGAATCAAACCAGTGCCGTGCCATTTGCTCAAAAGTGGGGTTAGCCAAATCCATCCTATCTCCTCTAGGTGGAACACCCCCACGTCCCCTTGGAGGACTACGCGCACCACGAGGTGGAGACCGTGGCCCGTAGCTCCTCTGGGACCTAAAACTGCGATCGTTCCCCCCATACTCGTATTGGCCACGAGCGAAGGAACGTCCAGCAAACTCACCACGCCCAAACCCAACACGCTTACCACCTTCTCTATGTGGTGGCTCACCTCGAGGCACAAACACACGCCTCTCTTGAGGGTAGATGGTATGCACCACACCCTCACCCCTCGGCACCAACCTAGGCTCAGGCACACCACGAGAAGGGTGGTACCTGTCCTTGTTGGCTATCTCCCTAGCCAACCTCTCCTCACACTTCCTCCTGAAGCAAAACTCAGCAAGGTGCCCATCCCTCCCACAATGCTCACAATGGAAGGGTTTTGGTTTTGGCTTTGGTTTTGGGCTCTCTTTGGGCTCTGGCTTTTCCTCACTCGGTTTCTCTACCTTCTTCCCAAAGAACTCATTCCCCAAGTCACTCTTGAACTTGATGGGTTTCTGGAAGTTATCGGTATGTGGAGGAAACACGGGTGGAGTTGGGGTTGTGTCTATTCGGTTCGTAAGAGGGTTTGGCTTAGGAGCATAGGCATTTTTGTGGTGGGTTTTTGGTGGCTCTGGGATATCCCCGATCTTCCCCTCATTCTCACCACTTCCCTCACCAACCTTGTTTGCCCCAAGCGCTTCCCCATCATAGCGCTTGTATGTCTTGATCATCAACCTAAGCTGAGGCTCATGACCAGACAACCAACCCATCATCTTTCTCAACTCATCATTCTCATCCTGCAAGCGATCAACATAGTGTGCAAGCTCCATATTCTTCACAGCATTTATTTCACAAGTGGAGCATGATGTAGGAATAGGAGCTTTCAGCTGAGCCTCTAGTGATCAAGCATAAACAAGCGAAACATCTAGCTTCTCACGCAGAACAGGACAAGAAGTGCAAGCACCAAGCAAGGAGGGCCTAGATTTCATCTCATCTAGCTCAACCCTAAGCACATCTAGTTCCTCGACCTTGGAGGCATACTTTTCCTTAACCACAGTCAATTCACCAAGAAAAAGTGGAACAATCAGTGCATTCAGGTTCATCGGTCACAATAGGAGCAGACTTAAGAGAATCTATTTGAGCCCTAGCATCAACTAGCAAAGACTCTAGCTCAACCACCTTCTCCTTAGCCTCTCCAAGCAAAGACCTATACTCCCTCTTCTCCTTGTTGGTCTTTCTAAGCACATCATCACGGTTGTCAAGCAAATCATTCAACCTAGCATTCTCCGCTATCAAGAAGGATGGATCATTGTTTACCTCTTCCTCGGAGTCAGAGCCCAAGTCATGCTTGTTGCTCTTCTTGCTTGCGGAGCTATGTGCCATGCCGCAAAAGCCTTGGGTGGCGAAGCACATGCCGTTGATGTTCTTGCTTGACCGCTTGCCCTTGTGCTGGTTCTCATCTTCATCACTTGAGCTCGATGAAGAGTAGCAGGAGCTTGAGTCGATGTCGCTCGCTCCGGCAACCATCGCCCGCTCCTTCTTCTTGTGACCGCCACTCTTCCTCGGCCTCCGCTCGGACTTGTTCTTGCCCTTATAGTCGTCCCTCGAGCGGTGCTTGTGGTCGGTCCTTGGACGGTGCTTGTGCTCGGGCTTGACCTCCATGGCATCCGGGCACTTAGCGATAAAGTGCACGTGCTTCCCGCACCGGTAGCACATGCCCGAGCTCCTCCGAGCGTTCTTCCGGTTCGTGTACATGCGCTTGAACCGCCTGCTCAGCAACGCGAGATCCTCCTCGCCTAACACGCAAAATCCTCATCTGGCATGGACACAAGACAAGATAAAGAGAATTGTCTCAAAGACATGTTAGCGTTAGTCTTTGATCCAGAAACGAGAGCCAGACTATGAGGGTCCGTCGGGTTCTCGATCTTTGCACGCACCCCACGGTCCACCTCGGACGACTTGAGCTTGGAAAACAGCTCGTCCACCATGAGGGTCTCATACTTCTCCGACTCAAGAATGGCCTCGACCTTCCCACTCCACACGGTATGATCCAGAGAGTGCAGGAGCTTGACAGCCATGTCATGATCATTGTACGGGAGCACAGCCACATTAGCCCTCATGTTGTTCACAATCACCGTGAACCGCTGGAACATGGCATCTATGGACTCACCGGGAAGATGAGTGAAGTTCTCGTACTCTCTCCGGTAGGTCGCAAATAGCCGAGCCTGAACTTGAGCGTTCCCGGCGTGAGCATTCTTCAGCTACTCCCAAATCCTACAAGCCAAGTCCTCTGTCTGAACCCGATCGAATTCGGATTGACACAGAGCACGAAACAAGTAGTCGACTGCCTTGTTGTTGGCGTCGAACATATCCCTCGATCCTGGAGCTAGGAAGTTCATCGGATGAACATAAGTTGTGTTCACCATGACATCCCAAAGGATCTGACACTTGCCGCGGAGGAAAGCAGCCATCCGCCTCTGCCACATCTGGTAGTTCTTACCATTAAAGTGTGGAGGACCCGAACCCCGTTCCTGGTACGCCATCTTTGGATCTTAGACTGGTTAGAATCACGAAGATCTGTAACCGGCTCTGATACCAATTGAAGGACCGATTAGGCGACCAGAGAGGGGGGGAGTGAATGGGAGCCGATAAAAATTCTTCCCAAAGGATGAACTCGGCCTATGCCCCAAATTCACAACTAAGGATTCCCACACGAGTTTGCCAAGGTCGCGTAGTCACAACGGACCTACCAACCCTAGGAACAAACCCCAACTCAGAGCAACACGGAAACGTAACTCAAGAAGCAAAGGACTTAGGCAATCTGCGAAGTCCCGGGCGGACAGTCCGAGGTGACCGGGCGGACGTTCCGCGCGGGCCTGGCGGACGGTCCGCGGGTCAGGGGCGGACGGTCCGCAAAAGATTGCAGAACCTCCAGTATGCACCCCTCGAAATTCGGACGGTCCGTGCCCTTCCCTCGGATGGTCCGTGGGTAACTCGTACCGCGCGGACGGTCCGCGGTGCCTGGGCGGACAGTCCGCAAACCCCTTGCAACACAAAACAACTTTCCCGACGGATCAAACCACGAACGTCCAAGAACAAGCGACGAACTGGACGAACAGCGGGTCACGCGGACTGTCCACGCCTACCAGGCGGACGGTCCGCCAGGTGCGGACAGAGCAGCTCGAGCCCGAAAACGAGAAGTCAACCCCTCCTATCCATCCATGGATCTCTCAAACGGCTTGAGCTCTTGAGGCAAGATTTGGGGGAGATGTGAAGCGTCCCTAGGAGATGCTATACCCCAAAACTTGAGACCTCAAACGAACTAATTCGCTAGGAATCGAATCGCAACCAAGCTCTACCAAAAAGCTAGGGTTCCTACCGAAATCCTTCAATCGAAGGCCAAATCTAGAGATTGGGGGGCCAAGATCAAGCACAAAGATGCACAAGACATCTATCCATGATCCCCACCAACAAATCCGAACCCAAACACCTCAGAATCGAAGGAACAAGGCGCGCACGAAAATCCAATGAAAATAGCTCGAAAATCACACGAGCTACAAGAAGCAAATCAACGCAACTATGAATGCTTCCATACACTCGGAGGTCAGATTCTCTACAAAGCAGTGAAGAAAATCTATGCCTATGGAGCAGGGAAAATGAGAAGCAGTCCAGAGGATGGTTTGCCCAGAAAAGCCTAGAGCTATATATATGAGTCGCTCTGGGTTGGGCAAATGACCAAGCTACCCCTCGCACTTAAACTTAAGATACAAACCCCTTGGGGGCAAATAGGTCATGTAGCACTCCTCTTCATCGCACGGCCACGCCTTCGCCTGAGTCCGCGTCCTCCCGACGCAAGCCCTGCGATCCCGCCACGTGTCCGCCGGCATTGAAGCTTCTCGGCACGCCCGGATCCTGTCTCCGCCCGCCGAGCCTCCGGTCTTGGTTTTGTGGCTCAACCTAGTAACCCGACGGTTTTGTGGTGAACCGCCGCAAACCCCACGTGCAGACTACGGTCGTGAGCCGCTACCCTGCACCGGCTCCTGTCCACGACTTCGTCTTGCTTTTCTTGCCACCATGCGGCCCGCACTTGACCCCGCTGGCCACCGGGTCCCTCGAGCCGAGCCTACTTGTCTCTCCACTCTTCGGAGGCCCCGCAAGGCATAGACCTTTCACGCCCGCTCTTCACCTGCACCAACACGAGTCAAGCCGCAACCTGCACCTGCAATACTCGACCAAGAGTCAGTCCACACCACATTGTCAATCACTCATCACACCAGGAAGCGACCATCCACCGGTCCTCGGACGCTCTGGTCCTCAGTTATCTCGTGTTGCTGTTGTTTCAAGTTTAGTCTGTTTTGGAGCTTGGTAGGTCTGTTTGGTGGATTTGGGATTTCCTGGCTTGGACCGGTCTGACCGGCAAGCTACACCGGCCTGACCGGTGTAGGGGCCTTCTGTGGAAGTTCTCAGGTTTTGCCAGGTTGCTCCAGCAGGGACCGGTCTGACCGGTGCTGCTCACCGGTCTGACCGGTGCAGGACAGTGGTGCTCGAGTTGCTAGTTCTGCTGCGTTCTCGAGTAGGTGTAGGTGGTTGTTGGTTCTAGGACTAGTAGCACTCCAGTGGCTGCGTGGTCTTGGCCAACTTGGGTAGTTGGGTCGAAGAAGTGTTTTGGAAGCCATGTTCGTCTTATTGGAGTTCTCATCTCCTTCGAGAAGAATTTTTATCGGCTCCCATTCACTCCCCCCTCTCTGGTCGCCAGTTCCAGTCCTTCAAAGTGTTCACTAGCCTGACCAAACAAAATAATTTGCTGTTTTTCAGATTTGTTTAAAACAGCCTATTCAATCTCTTGACTGATATTGTATACCAATTTACCCATGATGAATCAAAGCATACCAATAAAAAAACTAGTGTGTGCAAATCACATACAACAATCAACCTTGTGAAAAAGAGTAAAAGCAATTAAAGGTCTAACTATTTAATATTTGAGCATATAAGTTCACAACTCTCTCCTGGTAATACACAAGTTCATCATCACAAAACTATGGAGATATGGTACACAGGTTCCATCTCACCTCATTTGCATCATATGACCTTTCGGCTGATACTACTTGCTTATAAACAATAAAGAAGTAAGAAAGGTTGATCCCCCTACTAGCTGCCAAAAAAGGCCTAACCTACTAATTGGGACAGCCTGCGCAAACTAACTTCATTTGGCTGCCTTTGTTTTGAGCAATGTGATCAAATGTACATAGGTCAGATTCACAGCAAAAGATGGCAAGAAATTAAGCCAATTATCATTATCATTATCTAGTATGAGGTGAGATGGATCCACACAAAAACCCAATTATCATTATCTAGTATGAAAATTTGATTACTATGAACCACTAACGTTTTTCTAATTGCAAAAGGAGTCACCTGATTCCTGGAAAGTCAAAGAGGGCAGGGCAGTCTACCTCACTTCACTTCTGGACCGCTTGCATCCGACTAGGGCCTGCTTACCCTTACCGGATGGATCGACTTGGTGATGCGGGCCGTCGGACGACGAGCAGGAGGTGGCGGCGTTGTGCGTACCGGAGGACGATGGGGTTGGGGTGCCGCCGACCGTACCGGAGGACGACGAGGTCGGTGGTGTGGTAGACTTGAACCGCCCGCGTGCATCGCGCTTTTGCGTGGCGATGTTGTGGCCCCTCCGTACGCCGCCGTCGCTCACCTGCAAACCCTCGGTGCGGCCCCGCCGTCCGCCGCCGCCGCTCGCCTGGATCCCCTCGATGCGGCCCCGCCTGCCGCGGTCACCGCTCGGCAATATTGTGGTGCTGCGGCCCCTCCGTCCGAGCCCGCCGCTGGCCTGGGAAGGCTCGATGCGGCCACTCCGGCCGCTGTTGCCGCTCGCTGCCGGGGAAACCTCAATGTGGGGCATCTCGATGTGGAGGCATCGGTCGGAGCTGACGAGGGGGATGGTCGGGAGCTGAAGTGCATTGTGGGTGGGGGAGCTGAAGGTTATAGATGATTTGGGCTGGCCCATCCTTGTTTTTATTACTCTCACCGGCCCATTTGGCTTCTTTGCAGAGGTGTCGCACTCCAAGACCTTTAGTGCCACCCCGGAAACTGAGAAGGGGGTATCCCAGCTTAAAATGGGAGGCGTGCCTGCGCTCTCGAACTCCGAATTACCGTCATCCACTACTGCTTGCTACTTGTGCTATGGGGCTTAATGGGCTGGCCAGCCCACTCGGGCTCCCGCTCGCTGGGCTTTACGCTCGCCGGTTGAGCCTGTTGTGGCCTGGCTTAGCCCACATCCCCATAGCACACCATTTTTTTCATCTAAACAAATCCTCTCTTTTTTTCATGGTACCTATAGTCTATACCATAGTGTTAGAATTCATATTTTGCATAATAACATTTACCTATTAAATCGCATTTTAAATTTCGCTACAGCCCCATAGCACAAAAAAAATTTCATCAAAACAAATTTTGTGGCAATACATACACGATATTCCTTCTTGAGGCTAGAAACGAAGCAATAGCCCTCCATGTATTGCAACAACGCAAAGATATATTTGCAACCCAGATAAGACGTTGCGATATAGCCGTTCAAACACAACCAACCCTAGTATAGTGGCCATAGCAACTTTCTATTGCAACACACGAATTGCTAGTGCAACAGAGAAATGGGGTAGCAGTATTTCCTACCAAATGCAACACAAATCCTCATAATGGGTGCATTAGCGCCAACCTGTTGCAACAACGCAAAGATATATTTGCAACCCAAATAAGACGTTGCGATATAGCCGTTCAGACGCAACCAACCCTAGTATGGTGGCCATAGCAACTTTCTATTACAACTCACGAAATGCTAATGCAACGCAGAAATGGGGTAGCAGTATTTCCAACCAAATGCAACACAAATCCTCATAATGGGTGCATTAGCGTCAACCTGTTGCAACACAAAAAATAAATATTGCAACTCAAATTTTATGTAGCAATAGACACGCATATTACAACCAAATCACTGTTTCGGTGCCATAGTACCCCCCCTAATGCAACAAAATTTGTGGTGTTGCCTAAGAGTTGTGTTGCAATAGGGGGGAAACCTTGTAGTGTGGCTTGATTATTGGGTTCATTGCTGATGCTGGAACTCTTTGAATGCTTCCAAACTTCTGACACTCTTGGCATCCTTTGTAGTATTTGAAGCAATCTTCCAATATCGTTGGCCAATAATAGTTATTATTTCTGATCATCCACTTCATCATGAATGCCGATTGATGGCTCCACAGACTCCCTCATGAATTTCTCCCATTAAGGTTTTAGCCTCCTCTTCACCAAGACATCTGAGCAAAACCCTGTCGATGGTGCGATAGTATAACTCGTCTTCTAATAAAACATATTTAATGGCTCTGTACCTCAATTGTTTGTCAACCTTCTTAGATGGATCTTTCAGATAATCCATTATCTCCTTCCTCCAATCCTTGGTTGGTAGCTCTATAGCTATAATCAGCCGATAACTTGACGCCCCTTGAGCCAGCCGATTAGCTTCACTGTTGTGACATTTAGGGATATGTTCAAGTTTCACTATCTTGAACTCTCTAAGTAGCGGAAGACATTCTTCATGATAAATCCTCAATATGTCGTCTTTGCATTCATACTCTCCTGCCAATTGATTTATCATGAGTTGAGAATCTCCAAAAATCTCAACAGCTTCAGCATTAACCTCTCGTAATAGCTTTATCCCCTTCAATACTGCCTAGTACTCGACCTGATTGTTTGTTGAAGTCTTCTCAATTGGGATAGAAAATTCATAATTCGCCCCTTGAGGTGAAATGAGGACAATTCCGATCCCAGCCACTACTCCACAGGATGATCCATCAAAGAACATGGTCCATGGAACGGGTTCTACAACTGCAACCTCGGGCCCACAATGCTGAGTTACCAGATCGGCCATTACCTGTCCTTTGATTGCTTTGGCCGATTGGTAGGTCAAGTCAAATTCTGACAAAGCCAAGATCCACTTCCCGATCCTGCCCTTCAAGATTGGTAATGACAGCATATACTTGACTACGTCATCTTTGCAAACCACGATGAATTCAGCAATTAATAGATAAGGCCTCAATTTTGTGCATGAGAAGTATAAGCACAAGCATAATCTTTCTACTGCCGAATATCTTATTTCTGCATCTAAGAGCCTTCTACTCACGAAGTATATGACTCGCTCTTTTCCTTCGAATTCTTGCACAAGGGTCGATTCAATAGCCCGATCATTAGCCGATAAGTATAATTTGAACGGCTTCTTGTCTTAAGGGGGCATTAGGACAGGGGGAGACTTTAAGTACTGCTTGATGTTGTCCAAAGCCTTCTGTTGCTCTTTCCCCCCATACAAATTTCTGATCGGCCTTGAGCTTCAATAGAGGTGTGAACGGCTGAATCCTTTCAGACAGGTTAGATATAAATCTTCTAATAAAATTGATCTTGCCGATCAGTGATTGAAGCTCTTTCTTGTTTGATGGTGCCCCTATTTTATCAATCGTGCTGATTGACTTTTAACCAACTTCAATTCCTCTTTCATAAATCAAGAAACCCAAGAATTGGCCGGCTGAAACACCGAAAGCACACTTGTTGGGATTCATCTTTAAACCATGCTTCCTTGTGCACTCCAATGTTTTTCGTAGATCGGCCAGATGCTCCTTGTAGCTTTTTGACTTGACAACTACATCATCAATGTAGATTTCCACTATCTTGCCGATAAGTTCATGGAATATATAATTCATGGCCCTTTGATATGTGGCACCAGCGTTCTTCAAACCAAAGGTCATGACAATCCACTCATACAATCCAACGTGACCAGGGCATTTGAAAGCAGTTTTTGCAATATCTTCTATAGCCATGAATATTTGGTTGTATCCAGCATTACCGTCCATGAAGCTGATGACTTTGTGCCCTGCGGCGGCATTGACCAATGCGTCGGCTACCGGCATCGGATATCCGTCCATCGGTGTTGCTTTGTTCAAGTCCCTGAAATCAAATGCACACACATAGTTTTCCATTCTTCTTGTAGACATGGACTATATTAGAAATCCATTCGGCATACCGACATTGCCGAATAAAACCAGCTTCGAGTAACTTTGTTATCTCGCTTTTATATTGGGGTAAATCTTGGGGTTGCATTGCCTAGGATGTTGTTGGAAAGGTCGATACCCTGGCTTAATGGGTAACCGATGTTCAACGATGGATCGGTCTAAACCGGGCATCTCATAATATTCTCAGGCAAAGCAATCCTTCAACTCTTTTAGTAATGCAATCAGCTCTTTCTTGTATTCCGCATCTAGCTTGGCACTTATATATGTCGGCCTTGGTTTCCTTCCATCTCCAAGATCTATCTTCTCCAATTTGTCGGCCGATGTAAACCCGTGCCCAAGCTTCCCTTCATCTTCAATGAACTGATCCATTAAATCTTGTCATCAGAGCTGATTGCTTGAACCAGCTTTAGTCCGAAATCAGACACTTTGAGATACTCAGTATCCCATGCTTTTCCTGGTATGCAGCTCACTCGATCATAGGTCCATCCTTGTGCTTCTGTAGCTGCCACTATCAAGGAAGTTTCTCCTTGGACCATCTCCACAGAATCTCCGATCCATTGGATGATGCATTGATGCATTGTAGATGGTATGCAACAATTGGCATGTATCCAATCCCGACCCAGCAGTAAATTATAAGAACTCCTCCCTTTAATGACAAAGAAGGTGGTTGGAAGGGTCTTACTGCCGATGGTGAGCTCCACGCAGATTGCACCTTGAGCCAGAGAGATGTTGCCTTCGAAGTCCACTAGCATCATGTCGGTTTGGGTTAAATCTTCATCAGATTTCCCTATCTTACACAGCAAGGTGTATGGCATCAGATTGACTGCTGCTCCTCCATCTACTAGCATCCTGGTGACTGGTTTCCCATTGACAAAACCTTTAAGAAACAATGCCTTTAAGTGTTGTCTCTTTTCATCATCTGGTTTCTCAAAGATAGCTTTTGTAGGTTCCAGTGTTAACTGAGCCATCTCAAGTTCTTCATCGGACACATCCGAATCAACCAGAGCCATGAACTCTTTTGGCAGAAGGACAACCATGTTTATATCAGCTTTTGGTTTATCATCCTTCCCATCATCGGCCTTGGGCTTAGGGCGCCATACTTTAGAATGAACCTTCTTCTTGTCCAACACACATCTTTCTTCTTCTTCTTCTTGCTGTTCTAGCTGTCGTAGACGCTGGACTCTCCTCTTCTGGGATTTGGTCAGGCCATGTGGGCACCATTGTGGATTGGGCTTCTTGTGTGGCTGACTTGACCCCTCATTGTCAAATTGCACGGTGCGTCGACGTTCAGGAGCTCAGCAAATGATATCCTCATCAGGGACCAGAGAATCGGTCATCTCTTCCAGCCGATCGTTTGACTTTTCATTGACTCGGCCTCCCAGCCGACCATGAACATAGGCCTTGCCCCCCAGCTGATCGTGGATGCTGGCTTTGCCCCCCAACCGTTGATGAACTAGGATTTGTTGATTGCTAAATTCACAGTGATCTCCAGTTGTAGGCCTTCTATCATTGAATCAAACCCTCTTGGATGAGCTGCTATTGTTATAAGCCCCGTTGCATTCTGGACAATTTCTTGCCGTCGGCAGCTTGATTCCTTCCTCCCAGCAGTACTTGAAGAACAGACATCTCCAATGTCCTTCATTGCGTCGTGCCCACTCTTCTCTTCCTCTTGCTTTCTATTGTCGTCGCTGAAACTTATTGATCATCATTTGGGACGTGATAGTCCGACGTGGCTTCAGGTCTTCTTCTTCAAGCATCAACCCTTTTCCTTTAACATCGGCAGCGGTTGCTTGTACTTTGGGATCAACAGCTCCTTTATTTTGAGCCGATTCTGATGTCAGGAACTTAACACGTGACGTGTCTTTGCTAGACACCTCAACTGTATTGGTAGGGATGGGGTGCTGATCAATCTTCATCGGCTTTTCAGCTTTGGTAGGGGTTTCAAACTTGAGTTTCCCTTGCTCAATAGCTGATTGAATCTGTTTTCTGAAAATCTTGCAATCATTAGTGTCATGTGAAGTTGCATTGTGCCACTTGCAATATTTCATCCTTCTGAGCTCCTCTGCAGATGGTATGGTATAGAACTAGGAGAGTTTGATCTGCCCTTGCTGGAGCAATAGATCAAATATCTTATCGGCCTTAGTGATGTCAAAGCCGAATTTTTCTGGTTCCTTTTTACCAAAGGGGCACGATACTATCTTCGTGCCTTTGACCTACTCTGCAAGCCCTATCATATTGTCTTCATCATCAGGTCAGAAAAATCCACATAGGACACCTTCTTTTGGAAGTTCTTCCTAGGCTCATAAGATCTTGCAGTCTCCTGACTCATCCGATTGTCCAGCTGGCTGAGACTCTCGAAGTCATGTGATGCATATTTCTCCCTCAAGGTTGGCAAGAGACCTTGGAATGCCAGTTCAGCCAGTTGCTTATCTCCCAGACTCAAACTATAGCATTTATTTCTGACCTCCCTGAACCTTTGAACGAATCCAGCAACTGTTTCATCGTTCCTTTGCTTGAGTCTGGTCAGATCAGTAATTTTCATCTCATGAATGCCAGAGAAGAAATAATTATGGAACTACTATTCCAGATTGGACCACTTGATGATAGAGTTAGTCGGTAATGAGGTAAACCATGAAAATGCTGGCCCTGAGAGAGATGAAGAGAACAACCGTATCCTGAGTGCATCAACATTCCCTACTTCTCCACATTGTATGATAAACCGAGTGATATGCTCCATTGTGGATGTATCATCTTGTCTAGAGAATTTTGTGAAGTCTGGCACCTTGAATCTTGGAGGGAACGGTATCTGATCGTACCCAGACAGATACGGAGTTCTGTACATGTAAGTTTGCTGCTTGGGCTTTATCCCAAATTGCTTTTGCAGCGTCTCTGAAAGATGGTCAATCAATTCTTGGTTCATATGAGACTTCAACTCAGCAGATATCTATTCTATTGCTTGCATCTTAGCCGATGGAGTCTCTGGAGGTTGTTCTTCCGAGGTTCTTGGCTGTGGATTTGGTGCCGCCGATGCCTTTGCTCCGGAAGATTCTTGTGTATTTGATTGACTCGTTACAGGTGGAGTTTGTCCGATCGACTGTCCCGCCGATGGAACTGGCTGATGCATATTCAACTGGCCTGAGCTGGCCAATTGGCTTAGGAGCATCTGCATTATTTGCATAGGGTCTACCTGCTGTTGCTGTGCTACTGACTGTCTTGTCATCCCCTGGTCGATGGGCTGCTGAGGCGACGATCTTGTATGAGCAACTGTATTAGCTGGGGTTAAGACAAGCTGCATTGATATTGATTGTTGTAATGGAGTAGTCTGTATGGGCATCCCCAAGGTTGGCTGAGGAACCGGTCTTTGAGGTGGAACAAGAGCTTTTCTTTCCATTGGTATAACCATATGCGCATGAACTGGACTGATCTTAACTCTTTCGAAAGCTTTGCTCCCATGATTGAAGTAGACGAACTCCACTCCTTCCTTAGTCATGTGCACAGTCCCTAGAGTATCCCCAAACATAGCTTGATAAGATTCCGGGTACTTCACTTCTGTGATTTCTTCAGAATGAGGCATGAAGAAATTTGAGATGTCAGTCTCAAAGTGATCATGAGGCAGGCCCCACCCTACAAGTATTCCATTCTGATCTCTCCTCGCAGGATACTGCTAGTGACGATTCTGCATTGAAAATGTCTGATCCTGGATTTTGGATTGTGCTGAATAGGTTTGAACTATTGGCACCGTAACAGCAGGGCTTTTAGACATATCCCCAATATTCTAATTCTGAATCGGCTGGGCATCCGATGAAGAATCAGGAGCAGTTGCATTGATCTGTGGAGATGGTGTAACTCCTACTGTTGGATCGTCAATCGGCAGGGAAGCCAATTGGTCTTTTGGGAACACTGGGGGAGTTCGCTTTGGTTGGAAGTATGCAGGTCCCACGTATCCCTCTTCTGTTCCCTTTTTGAGCGTCTCAGTCAGACAGTTTTGGATAGTATTGGCAAGGACTGTTGACTGATCGATCATGGTTTGATGCATAGCTTTGTTCATCATGTCTTGAAGCCCTTGAGGATCAGCTGAGAAGGTGATATGCTGAGGTGCTGGCAAAGGACTTTTCTTGTAAACTCCACCTTTAGTTTGACCATATGAAGCCAAGCATAGTTCTTCATATCGCTTCATGTGATCTTTGAACTCAGCTTTGTCTACATCCTTTAGCTGATCTTTGGTGACTGTCTGAATGTTGCCCTGGTCAACTTCATTATTCTTCGAGTTCTTCGTCATTGTTGACTTTTTCGTGTCCCACCGAGCGTGTCAAAAGTGTGTTGACGCGAAAATAGGACGTCACCTCCATGCGCGACACACGTGACTCCCCGGTCTGTAGCGAGGCGTGCCAGCCAATCTGACTTGTTGATTGACAATGGAAAATATTAGGGATCAGCTAGAGAACTGATGGGCCTTTTAGCGACACGTGTACCAGCCAATCGGTCGATACAAAAAGCGGGATCGGCCGACTCGAGAGCGACCGAGGCATGAGAGCGTGGATAAAAGGATCGGCTAGATCGGTCGATCGTGACGTCAACACTCGAGCAGATCAGAATCGGCTGTAGTGTTAGAAGCCGACAGGATCTAGATCAAGTGGGATAAATTGGTGATAAAAGCTAAAAACCACAAGAATTGGTACGAAAACTTGTAGATCTAGCTAATATCGATAAGGGGTGAATAAAGAACTAGACGAAACCTCAGTGATGTGCCCGGAGGTTAAAGCCTAGGGTTATTCGGTAAAACGGTACTCACAAGCTTGCCGGAGATCGATCGATGCAGCCCGACGAACTTGAAGGACGGCGTGGTAGAAAAGAGGAAAAACGCAATGGCGAAGTCGCCGAACAGTAGATGCTATAAAGTAGATGCTGTAAATTGTAAAAGGAATCCCGGAGGCGGTTTGTTTGATATTGGTGTGTACACTTTTTTCTGACCACGTAGGGTCGCTATTTATGTCCTGAGGACAGCCCAACTCCTAGCCGATTACGGTACTGTTTACTTGTGTCTAAAGAAAATAATCACTACTAAAAATAGAAAAGACGCATGCAAGAGTCCAACTCTCCTAAAGCTGACTCTGACCTGTTGCCAATCGTGGATTGACCCGCCTCCGCCGTGTCTTGCCCTTGGCGTATCTCCTTGATTTGCCGCCTTCTCCTTTCCATCGGCCGATTCTTGGTTGACCATCGGCCGATCGTTTTGACCCGCCAGTCCATCGATAGACAGGGTTAGGCCCTCTTGACTATCGGCGAGTTTTGTTTGATCACCCTGTTTTCCCTTCAAATCGGCCGATTGCATTGCTTCCTCATCGGCTGCTCCCTTTTATCCCTTTTGACCTATTTTCTCCGAAAAACGGTGTCAACAGACCTCCCCCTCGTGCTGTGAACAATCCCTCAGACCGTGTGTTGACGGTGAATTTCCGTCAACCTATCCATGAGTTGACCTTCGGTGTTGGCATTGATTTGATATCCAAACTAAGGATCCTAACCCTTATGATATATCAAGTTCGCATTCGCATGTGGTTTTCGGAGTTTATTGTTTACGTAGGGTTTTAATGCTAAAAGGGAGACTTCTTGGGAAAGTTCATCAAGCCCTTTGTGAGAAGATCATGAAGCCCGGCACAAGTCAAGACACGAAGTGAACATGACTCCAAGTGGCCCAAGGACCGAACCGTGAAGGCAGGAAACTCCGAGGACCTGGACAGAAAATGCTGAAGCTTGCGCGACAAGGAGCCATATCCAAACCGCGGAGAAACTAACACCAAGGGCCCACATGCAGAAGGTGGAAAGTTCCAGAAGACACGAGAAGCGACCGGAGGAAGCCGGGGCCGAACTGGGCCCAGGCCGGTTGGCCCAGGCCATCCGGCCCAGCCCATTCCGGGCCCGGTTCGGCGCCCTCTTTGACCTAGCTGATCCTCGGGCTATTTATAGCCCCCATGCTAAGAGCCACGCATCAATTCATTCGTCATCCGCCGCTGAGGAGCAGAAAAGCTAGAGGGACACCATCTCAGAGAGGAGGGTCGTGCGAGTTGTCTAGGGTTTCCCTAGCCGACGTGGGAACCTTGCATAGAAGACCACGTTGGAGATCCGGAGCAAGGATCAAGATCGAGGTAGGATCCCGGTGGTGATCTTGTTCATGTAATCATTCATGGTGAAGTCTTTAAGTGAATCTGATTTCTAGCGATCAAGTGCCTTCTCTATGATTTTGTTCTCCCTTGGTTTTACTTCTTCCCCAATCTATACTTAAGATAGATTCATAGGTGCTCTTGTAGCCGTGGTGGCTAGAGGTGCATGCCGGATCGACCAAGTGTTTTCAACTTGTTCTTCTTGAACTTGCCCTAGGCTAACCCGCATGAATAGGGGTGCGTCGTGACAGGACGGTGGCTCCAAAAGGCGGGCGTCTTCGGAATCGGAACGGAGGCCACGGTTTAAAAATGCTTTTTATGAGATTCGCTTTTCTATCTTCATCTATCTTGTTTGGAGCTACAACATATGCATGATCTAGACTCTCTAGATCGGTTATCTCTATGCTTTCTCTTGCTACCTCTTGAGTTTAGTAGATTAGATTAGATTAGATTAGATGCATTTTCTTGATGATTTCTTAGATTAAATGCAAAAGCAACCTCTTGAAGATCAAATGTCCTTGCGATTGAATACTTGTGTTACACATTGTTCCACGGATTCGATACCTTAGGTTCTCACACTTAAGGGAAGAAGGGTCCCTTGACTACGATGAGGGATTTGTCAAATCCAAATGAACTTTGGTACGACAATCAACCGTCAACAAGCCCCTTTTTCTGGTGCTGTTGCCGGGGAACAAGCAATCAAGATCCAATCTAGTATCGCTTTCTTATAAATATTTTTTCAGTTTTTCTTTCGATTTTTCTTTTGCATCTCTTAGTTTTGATCATCCTCAAAAAGAAAAAAATAAATCTAATCTAGTTTTTGACTAACCTAATTGTTTTTTTAGATTTTTGTTTATTGCTAACCCTAACCGGAGATGGATGGCTACCTCTCCAAGAAACCCAAATATTTTTGTGGATGATCCAGGAAAACTTTACAGGCAAAGGAGATGTGAAGCACAAGCCAAGGAGATTGTAGATCCAAAAGCAAAGGCCGAAGGATCACCGGAATCTCCAAAGGAATCACCACATCCAAGTCCGAAGGAAGATCAGCATCAATCACCACCGATGGGAGAACAACCGCAGCCTAAGCACAAGATCGGGGAGCTATGCACCCTGGACATCGATGATCTACCTATCATAAACCTTCAAGACATCAGAAGGCCATTCAAGATCAAGGTCTCAACTATCCGCAAGGCGTAACACTCTCCTTTCACCAGTAAAGAGGATCCGAACCTTCACCTCCAAGCATTCGTTCAACTATGTCAAACTTTCGATGAGGATGGGGTGACTCAAGATCAAATGAGGGCAAGGCTTTTTCCGTTCTCACTACTTGGAAAAGCTTTGCGTTGGTTCCACACTCTACCAGCGGAGTCAAAACAAGATTGGGAAGTGTTGATGAGGAACTTCATGAAGGAATTTTATTCGCCGGCCAAGACTCAGAGTTTGCGCAACAAGATTGATTCATTGGCTCAATTCCCAACAGAGACGATTGCGGAAGCTTTGGAGCGTTTTAATGAATACATGCGAGCCGAACTCCTTGAAGGGAAGGTCGACATACTCATGAGGAGGTTGGAGAAGATGGAGACAGAGAGAGAAAGCTCAAGACCTAAAGGTTGCCAAAGCAAGATCCACAGGCGAGGAGTGTGGGGAGTACGGCCATGTCCAAAGAGATTGTCTGGAGGAAGCAATGGTGCTCGACTACATGAGGAAAGGAGATTCACCAAAAGTCCGCTACGGGCAAGGTAAACCCCAATTTAATGCAAGTTCGTCCATTCAAAATTTGGTTCCTCTTTGTACACAATTGAAGGACTTCATGGACGAGCAAGTTAAGATCAACAAGGACATCCTCACTAAGTTCAAGGCTATGGACAAAATATTGGAGAATATAGATGGCAAGGTGACGGAGGTCGGAAGCTCTATCCATCAAGTGATTAACATGATGAAGATGCTAGAGACGCAAGTGGGACAACTTGCTGGGCGCCCAATGGGTAATGAAGGAAGATTGCCGGAACGACCCCAAGGTCCCGAGATGGCGATAGCTATTCAAACTCATTCGAGAGAGACGGAGGATCACACTAAGGAGAAGGTTACCATTATTCCGGAGATCACAACCGATCAACCGAAGTTTGAGATGCCGAGCCAATACATGAAGATGACTCCACGCTACTTCCGAGACATGCTTGCTAACAAGCAAGAGATGACATTATGCGACCTTGGAGCAAGTGTGGGAGTCATGCCAAGAGACGTGTTCGAAAAGATATGCATACCGGAGCTCAAGCCTATGGCCATGTGTGTAGAGTTGGGAGACAACTCTATTCGCTATCCCATGGGAATCGCTGAAGATGCACCCGTAAAAGTTGGAGAGATCAAGTTCGACATCTACGGCGAGAGAAGTGCATTCAAGTTTCAACCACGTTTCGAGGTATATGCAACACGTTCAATGTTAAATATGTTCCACCTCATTGTCGCTTTATCAAGGAAGAGCCAAAGAAGAAGGAAGAGCCGGAGAAGAAGGAAACAAAGATCAAGGAAGTTGTTGTGTCTGTCAAGACCAAAGAACAAAGCCAGCCTGTGAAGACAAAAAAAATGACTAAGCCGAAGAATAAGCCCGCGGCCAAGATGGTGCGGAAGTGGGTACCCAAGATTGCAACGCCCACAAAAGAGCGTTGATCCAAAGTAAAGAAGAGAAGAAGTCTAGCTATGGACTATAAACGAAGTGCTAGGCAAGAGGCAACCCGTTCATCAAGTCAAGAATAAGCTACCGAGAGGACAACCCGATCAAGAATAAAAGCTACCGGGAGGGCAACCCGAAAAATTTCCGAATTCCAAGTAAGTTGGTCGTAGAATTTGCTACGCAAGACATTTTGTTAACTCTTAAGTGGTTGAACAATTTTAGAGAACCTTTTATTTGCTCGGTCATTATATTTGATTTTTTTCTAAAACCGATGACATGAGCCATCCCATGTTTTATTTACCTCTTTTGGAGAAACTAGAACCAAAAATTCAGATCACATTTGAGCCTTCCATCCTCTCCATGATGGTAGGTTCAATTTTGTTCAATTTTAAAAACACACGAGTAGAGCCTCGCTATGTTCCTTAATGTTTTTAAATCTTTTGACACATGCTAGGACTCGCGTGAACCTAAGGAATTCGATTTTTGGTTTGATTTCACATAACATATGCCAGTTTCTCTAGAGCTAGAGTTTTTCCAAGGCCCATTGTTTTTTATTCAAAATCTCTCTCATGTTTGGCCAAATTTAGAACCTAAACCCATACCCCACGGTCAAGCCGGAGGACCTTGCTATCAATTAATGAAAGCAAACGATCCCGGTGCAACCAAAATAAAGGTAGTCAGAAAATTTTTGACTTACAAATTGTTTTTGATGTTGAAAAACTCCTCTAATAATATATTTTGACTCATTGCTAGCTCTGAGTTAATTTTTAATTTATGAAATTTAGAGGAGTAATAAGCATCTAAGCATGATTAAGGAAGGGAGATTTATTTAACACCTTGTGCTCGATGATGCATCACAGGAAGGCTTTATCATCAAAACATCTTGGGCACATGGGGGAGGGCAACATGACTTTGTTTTGCAGGAAATAAGTGAAAGCACATGAACCATGGAAGATAAGAAGTGACACAAAGTTAAGGAGGGAGGCATTGATCTCATCATTCAAAACAAAGGAGTGACCGAGGGAGTTTGGCCGATGGATTCTTGTGGAGCATGAGGACACAAGGATATAATGCAGCAGGGACCCCAGGCCGGCCGGCCTGGTCCGGTCGGCCTGGCCTCTTTTTGTGGCCCCCGACACCCATCTTCCTTAGGAAAGCCTCTAATTCAATTGCAAGTTCATGCCTCCCAAGTTCATAGTCCAGAAACCTCATGAACCACTCAGAAAAAATCATGCCTCACTTCCTTCTCTAAAAATCCCTGAAAATTTGTTACAATTCTTGTCCTTCTATATACTTTTTTGTGCATTTTTCTACTGGCGAGAAACCCCTGGGAGAGTTGTTTGTGAATTTGTGCAGCAGGGCACGATGACAAAGGCCATGAACATCGTCATCGGGAGAATGACACGATCACCATCGTCGGAGGCGCCATCTAACTCTTCGCGGAAGCATTCTATTTCCGAGTCCCCGCGAAGCATGGAGGAGGACGTGGCACCATCGAGGAGCGACACGCTGTTCCTTGGAGGCATGAGGAGTACACAAAGCTTGTCCATGTGGGACAAACCACAAGGGCACATGGAGAAGCCACCCGTTCGACCTCGACGCTCAACTCGTTCATCCGCTCTGCCACCATATACTCCAAGAAACTTCAAGCTTGTTGAGGATCGGAGCGTCTGAAGACCAGTGGATGGTCGCTCCCTGGTGCGTCTGAAAACATATCGAAACGAAGCGACGCAAGAACTCGCGAAGAACACGACAAACTGCTGGCTGAAAGCCTCCTCGCGGACCGTCCGCCTAGGTGGCGCGGACCGTCCACGTGGTGTGCAGACAACAGCCCTAGCTCGACCTCTTGAAGGTCAACTCCTCCCCTTTGCCCGATCTCCCGAATCAACCAAGGGATTGCTCCCAAATCATAGGTGAAGGTGAAGCGCCTTTAGGAGATGCTATACCAACGAATTTGTAGCCACAAACCCACTGAATCGAGAGGAATCGAGATTCTACCAAGCTCACACAAAAAGCTAGGGTTCCAACCGAAATCCTCAAATCCAAGGCCAAATCCGGAGTTTGAGGGGTCAAGATCAAGCACAAAGATGCGCAAGGCATCTATCCATGATCCCCACAAGAAAATCCGAACTCAAACACCCCAGAATCAGAGGAACAAGCCGCGCACGAAAATCCAACAAAAATAGCCCGAAAAAGACACGAAAATCACACGAGCTACAAGAAGGAAATCGACGCAACCATGAAAGCTTCCATACACTCGGAGGTCAGATTCTCTATAAAACGATGAAGAAAATCTACGCCTATGGAGCAGGGAAATGAGAAGCAGTCCAGAAGGATAGTTTGCCCAGAAACCCTAGAGCTATATATATGAGTCCCTTTGGGTTGGCCAAATGACCAAGCTACCCCTAGCACTTAAACTTAAGACACAATCCCCTCAGGGGCAATATGGTCAAGTAGAACTCCTTTTCATCGCACGGCCACGCCTTTGCCGCAGTTCGCGTCCTCCCGACGGAAGCCCTGCGATCCCGCCACGTGTCCGCCGGCATCGAAGCTTCCTGGTGCGCCCGGGTCCTGTCTCCGCCCGCCGAGCCTCCGGTCTTGGTTTTGTGGCTCAACCAAGTAACCCGACGGTTTTCTGGTGAACCGCCGCAAACCCCGCGTGCAGACTCCGGTCATGAGCCGCTACCCTGCACCGGCTCCGGTCGACGACTTCGTCTTGCTTTTCTTGCCACCATGCGGCCCGCACTTGACCCCGTTCGGCCACCGGGTCCATCGAGCTGAGCCTACTTGTCTCTCCACTCCTCGGAGGCCCCGCAAGGCTAAGACCTTTCGTGCCCGCTCTTCACCTGCACCAACACGAGTCAAGCCGCAACCTGCACCTGCAATACTCGGCCAAGAGTCAGTCCACACCACGTTGTCAATCACTCATCACACCAGGGAGCGACCATCCACCGGTCCTCAAACGCTCCGGTCCTCAACCTCCCCCTTGATGAGTGCATTGACAACACACACATAGTAACCAATTCAGAGAAAAAGAAAAGAAACAAATGAAACACTCAAATAAGTGATCAAAAGCCAAACAAAAGCCAAAACGAGATCACTTGAGAGAGAAAATTCTCGGTCCCCTAAGGCAAGGGCAACGGCTCAACACAACCGAGATAAAATGCTCCAAAATTGCCGACTCCTCAAGACTCCTCAAGGTGAGGCAAGAGGGCTCGACACCATCGGCAAAAGAGCACAACTAAAATCAGGCGACAAAGAGCTCCAAAGCACATGATTGCAAGCTCCCCCTGAACAAATGCTTTTCTCCCAATTTTTCTCCCACTTGATGCAAAGCTCCCCCTGGATGCAACTTTCCCCCCAAAGCAAGAATTGGGTACTATTCCTCCCTCTTGTTGGTAATGCATGAATCAAGTCTACAAATGCAAGCATGTTCTTCTCAAATAGACAAAGAGCACTACAACATGCTAAAAATAAGACATAGACAAGCAAGATAGCCACCAATTAAGTACAAGCATCGCCAACAAGATAGATAGGGACATATACGCATGTGACATAGCCATGATCAAAATGAAGCAATTTTCACAAAAATTTCCCTCTCATGAGCATAGGACCTAAACATGATCAAAATGAGCACAAACAACATATAACTCACATACTTCATGCAAGGTCACAAGTTCTCATCACAAGATCATCACAAACACCTACAAGCTATCTCATGTCATGTCAAAGCCACCGAGCCATGTGTCCACTTCTAAATATGAGACTTCTCATTGATGAACATCATGCAATGGTTTAGTACCCAAGATAAGGAATTTAAAGCAAATTTGACATGGAAGCATATTTTTCAAGCACAATCATTTCATATACCAAATTCAAGATTTACAAATTAAGCATGGTACATGAAGTGCCTTTGCGGCAAAAAGAAGCTTAGGCTTCTCCACAAGGTAGCATGTAGACTAAGCATTCATGATGATAGATGGGTCTTTGACCCCAAATGAGAAGAACATGATTCCAAGCACAAATTAAGCAAGGTATAGCCATAAGTGCACAAATTTAACATGAAAGGCATTCAACTCATAAGAGAGGATCATATATAGCATTTTTACAAAAGAAAGCCATTCACAAGCATATACATCCCAAAGCTACCAAGAGCATCGCTATACATCATATGAGCATCACTAGCAAAGTCACAATCTCATATCCAGCATATCATGGTGATCCAAGTATATAGGAGAAGCACATTCCTAAAGCATATGATACACATGCAGTCTATGATATGATACATAAATGAAAATGCAACATGAGTATGTACATCAAACCCCCAACCAAAGCTCAAAAAGGAAAAACAACACCAAGCTCCCCTCGCAAACGGGCAAATGTAGCTTGGTCCAAAGGCTTGGTTAGGATATCAGCGAGCTGCTTTTCGGTTGGCACATGGATGAGGTCTATGTTCCCTTCTCAACATTGTCTCTCAGGAAGTGGTACCTCACCTCATATGTTTGGTTCTGGAGTGGAGCACGAGGTTTTTGGCAACTCGTGCTATCACACATGAGAGGAACATGGGTACACTCCTCACCAAAGTCACTCAGCGTGTATGTGATCCAAAGCAGCTGTGAGCAACAACTAGCGATAGCAACATACTCGGCTTCCGTGGTAGACTGAGCTACACTAGATTGTTTGCGAGAAGACCAAGAAACAAGTGAAGATCCCAAAAACTGGCGCGTCCCCGAAGTCGACTTCCTATCGACTCGACACCCCGCAAAGTCGGCATCCGAAAACCCAAGAAGCGAAAGAGAAGAGGACGCCGAGTACCAAAGACCGAGCTCAGGAGTGTATCGAAGATACCTGAAGATCCGCTTGACGGCCTGCCGATGTGAAGTCCTCGGCGACACCTGAAAACGAGCGCACAAACACACAGAAAACTGAATGTCTGGCCTCGTCGCCGTCACGTACAAGAGGAAGCCGATCATGCTCCGGTACTCCTTCTGGTCCACGGGCTCTCCGTCCTCGTCCGCATCCAACACTGTAGTCGTACTCATCGGTGTCGATAGGGGCTTCGAGTCGTCCATCTTGAACTTCTTGAGGATGTCCTTCGTGTACTTGGCTTGATGCACAAAGGTTCCCTCCTTCACCTGCTTGATCTGAAGCCCGAGAAAGAACTGCAATTCTCCCATCATAGACATCTCGAATTCTTTGCCCATGTCCCCTGCAAACCTCGCAACCAAAGAGTGAGACGAGCCGCCAAAGACAATATCATCCACGTACACCTGAACAATTAGGATATCATCGCCCTGCCTGAGAAGAAAAAGAGACTTATCAACCTTGCCCATCTCAAACGCCTTGCTGAACAAGAACCCCCTCAAACGGCCATACCAAGCACGGGGAGCTTGTTTCAGCCCATACAACGCCTTCCTCAACCTATACACCTGGTGAGGAAACTCAGCACTCTCAAAGCCTGGTGGTTGTTTCACATAAACCTCTTCTTCTAAAAACCCATTCAAGAAGGCACTCTTCACATCCATTTGGTACAGTTTGAACCCTTTAGCCACGGAAAAGGCTAGAAGGATCCTAATCGCCTCCAAACGGGCTACAGGAGCAAATGTCTCCTCATAGTCTATCCCTTCCTTCTGACTATACCCTTGAGCAACCAACCTCGATTTGTTTCTCACAACTTCACCATTCTCACCCTCTTTGTTCTTCCACACCCATTTTGTCCCGATAGGTTTGCAATGTGGTGGTGGCTCTACCAACTCCCAAACTTGGTTTCTCTCAAAATTCTCTAACTCCTCATGCATTGCGTTCACCCAATTAGGATCAGAGAGGGCGTGTCCAATGTCTTTCGGCTCAAAGGTAGCAACAAAAGCCGAATGAGCAAAGTGAGAAACATTCCTGGACCATGACCGTGTCGTACGTTCATTGATGTTGCCAATGATTCTTGAGGGAGGATGATCAACTTGAACGCACCTCGGTGCCTCTCGCCTGGAGACAACCTCCCCCTCAGCTGCAGCTTCCACTTGATCTTGCTGGATCGTAGTCGGTGTAGGGGCTGGGCCATCCTGCACCGTAGTCGTCGTAGTGGAAGTAGAGGGTACATGCTCGGCGGGAGCTTCATCATCACCATCATCCTCTCCAGCATCATCCTCCTCATCCTCAAAGATCTTCTTGCCAATCTCGTCGTCACCTGCACACTCAAAAACAGACGAATTGCATGGCTGGGTCTCCTCGAAGGTAACCTCGCAAGTTTCCATGACTAGGTTAGTATCAAGGTTGAGCACACAGAATGCTCGAGAATGACTCGCATAACCCAAAAAGATCCCATCGGAAGACCTCGACTCAAACTTATCAAGCCAACCCTTCTTGAGAATAAAGCACCGACAACCAAAAGCCCTGAAATGGCTCACTCTAGGTGCTCGCCCGTGCATGAGCTCATAGCACGTCTTGTTCAAGAGGGCCCTAAGAAAAATTCGGTTCCCAACATGGCACGCGGTATTCACCACCTCAGCCCAATATCTCCTCGGAGTCCTATGCTCATCGAGCATCGTCCAAGCCATCTCACAAAGGGAACGATTTTTCCTCTCAACCACAACATTCTGACAAGCCACATAGGGAGAAGAGAATTGATGTTCGAGACCCAAATCACGACGAAAGGTTTCAAAATGAGAGTTTTTAAATTCAGAGCCATTGTCGCTACGGATAGCTCGAATAGCATCTCCATTCCTCTCATTCTTCAACCTCAAGATTAGATCCCGCACAAGCCAAACGTCTCCCCCTTGTCAGCCAAAAAGAAGACCCAAGCATAGCGAGAATAGTCATCCACTATCACCAGGTCATACCATTTCCCACCCGCCAAGCACACACGAGCTGGACCAACCATGTCCATATAGAACAGCTCTTATGGCCTCTCTGTCTTAACGGATGTCAGAGGCGGGTGAGAGACGGCGACCATCTTACCATGCCTACACGGAGCACATACTAAGTCCTTTTGGTATTTCAACTTAGGCAATCCTCGGACCAAACCTAGCCAACTCAAGCATGACAACAAGTCAAAACTCAAGTGACCTAGTCTCCTATGCCATTTCCAAAGCTCCGCCGAAACACCAGCAACCAAACAAAGAGAAGAGTCGACACACTGAGAAAAATCGGCTCTGAAAATCTAACCCTCGGGGATGATCGTGCACACAAGATCACCTCGAGAATCCAAAACACGAGAAGCGCCCGTTTTGAAACGGACCTCAAAACCCTCATCAAGAAGCTGGGAATCCGAAAGAAGATTGTACCCCCAAAGGCTTGACAAGTGAAACACGCCTAAGAGTCACAGACTCACTCACCTTCATCGTGCCCACTGAAAGCACTCTACATTTCCCATTGTCCCCAAAATTGATGTACTCTTTGGTCATCACCGGGGTGAGGCTGGAGAACCACCTTCGATCTCTGGTCATGTGTCGAGAGCAACCGGAGTCGATCAACCAAAAGCCCTCCAAGCCTCCCACCTGCAAATAAAAAATGAGAGTGAGAGTGAGCAAACGACTCAGCACTGGGGTTAGTACAAAATGAATCAAACCAGTGCCGTGCCATTTGCTCAAAAGTGGGGTTAGCAAAATCCATCCTATCTCTCCTAGGTGGAACACCCACACGTCCCCTTGGAGGACTACACGTACCACGAGGTGGAGACCGTGGCCTGTAGCTCCTCTGGGACCTAAAGCTGTGATCGTTCCCCCATACTCGTATTGGCCACGAGTGAAGGAACGTCCAGCAAACTCACCACGCCCAAACCCAACATGCCTACCACCTTCTCTATGGGGTGGCTCACCTCGGGCACAAACACATGCCTCTCCCGAGGGTAAATGGTATGCACCACACCCTCGCCCCTTGGCACCATCCTAGGCTCAGGCACACCACAAGAAGGGCGGTACCTGTCCTTGTTTGCCATCTCCCTAGCAAACCTCTCATCACGCTTCCTCCTAAAGCAAAACTCAGCTAGGTGCCCATCCATCCCACAATGCTCATAATGGAAGGGTTTCGGTTTTGGCTTTGGCTTTGGTTTTGGGCTCTCTTTGGGCTCTGGCTTCTCCTCACTTGGTTCTCTCCCTTCTTCCCAAAGAACTCATTCCCCAAGTCACTCTTGAACTTGATGGGTTTCTAGAAGTTGTCTGTGTGTGGAGGAAACACGGGTGGAGCTGGGGTTGTGTCTAGTCGGTTCCTAAGTGGGTTTGGCTTAGGAGCATAGGCATTTTTGTGGTAGGTTTTTGGTGGTTCTGGGATATCTCCGATCTTCCCCTCATTTTCACTACTTCCCTCACCAACCTTATCCGCCCCAAGCGCTTGCCCATCATAGCGCTTGTTTGCCTCAATCATCATCCTGAGCTGAGGCTCATGACCAGACAACCAACCCATCATCTTCCTTAACTCATCATTCTCATCCTGCAAACGATCAACATAGTGTGCAAGCTCCAAATTCTTCACAGCATTTACTTCACAAGTAGAGCATGATGTAGGAATAGGAGCTTTCAAAGCAGCTTCTAGAGATCTAGCACAAGCAACCGATACATCTAGTTTCTCATGCAAAACAGGACAAGAAGTGCAAGCACCAAGCAAAGAGGACCTAGATTTCATCTCATCTAGCTCAACCCTAAGCACATCTAGTTCCTCGACCTTGGAGGCATATTTTTCCTTAAGCACAGTCAAATCACTAAGGAAAACAGAACAATCAGTGCATTCAGGTTCATTGGTCATAATAGGAGCAGACTTAAGAGAATCTATTTGAGCCCTAGCATCAACAAGTAAAGACTCTAGTTCAACCACCTTCTCCTTAGCCTCTCCAAGCAAAGACCTATACTCCCTCTTCTCCTTGTTGGTCTTTCTAAGCATATCATCACGGTTGTCAAGCAATTCATTCAACCTAGCATTCTCCACTACCAAGAACAATGGATCACTGTTTACCTCATCCTCGGAGTCGGAGTCCGAGTCATCCTTGTTGCTCTTCTTGCTTGCAGAACTGTGTGCCATGCCGCAAAAGCCTTGGGCGGCGAAGCACAGGCTGTTGATGTTCTTGCTTGACCGCTTGCCCTTGTGCCGGTTCTCATCTTCATCACTTGAGCTCGATGAAGAGTAGCAAGAGCTCGAGTCGATGTCGCTCACTCCGGCAACCATCGCTCGCTCCTTCTTCTTGTAACCACCACTCCTCCTTGGCCTCCGCTCAGACTTGTTCTTGCCCTTGTGGTCGTCCCTCGAGCGGTGCTTGTGGTCGGTCCTTGGACGGTGCTTGTGCTCGGGCTTGACCTCCATGGCTTCTGAGCACTCAGCGATAAAGTGCCCGTGCTTCCCACACAGGTAGCACATGCCTGAGCTCCTCCGAGCGTTCTTCCGGTTTGTGTACATGCGCTCGAACCGCCTGCTCAGCAACGCGAGATCCTCCTCGCCCAGCACGTCAAACTCCTCATCTGGCATGGACACAAGAGAAGACAAAGAAAACTGTCTTGAAGACATGTTAGCGTTAGTCCTTGGTCCAGAAACAAGAGCCAGACTATGAGGGTCTGTCGGGTTCTCGATCCTTGCTCGCACCCCACGGTCCACCTCGGACGACTTGAGCTTGGAGAACAGCTCGTCCACCGTGAGGGTCTCATACTTCTCCGACTCAAGAATGGCCTCGACCTTCTCACTCCACACGGTACGATCCAGAGAGTGTAGGAGCTTCACAGCCCTGTCATGATCATCGTATGCGAGCACGGCCACATTAGCCCTCATGTTGTTCACAATCACCGTGAACCGCTGGAACATGCTATCAATGGACTCACCGGGGAGATGAGTGAAGTTCTCGTACTCTCTCCGGTAGGTCGCAAACAACCGAGCCTAAACCTGAGCATTTCCAGCATGAGCATTCTTCAACTGCTCCCAAATCCTACAAGCCGAGTCCTCTGTCTGAACCCGATCGAATTCGGATTGACACAGAGCATGAAACAAGTAGTCGACCGCCTTGTTGTTGGCGTCGAACAAATCCCTCGATCCTAGAGCTAGGAAGTTCATCGGATGAACATAAGCTGTGTTCACCTTGACATCCCAAAGGATCTGACCTTTGCCGCGGAGGAAAGCAGCCATCCGCCTCTGCCACATTTGGTAGTTCTTACCATCAAAGTGTGGAGGACCCGAACCCCGTTCCTGGTACACCATCTTTGGATCTTAGACTGGTTAGAATCACGAAGATCCATAACCGGCTCTAATACCAATTGAAGGACATATTAGGCGACCAGAGAGGGCGGGAGTGAATGGGACCCAATAAAAATTCTTCCCGAAGGATGAACTCGGCCTATGCCCCAAATTCACAACCGAGGATTCCCACACAAGTTTGCCAAGGTCGCGTAGTCACAACAGACCTACCAACCCTAGGAACAAACCCCAACTCAAAGCAACACGGAAGCACAACTCAAGAAGCAAAGAACTTAGGCAATCTACATTGCCTGGGGCGAACCGTCCGCATGGAGGGGGCGGACTGTCTGTGAGGCTTGGGCGGACTGTCCGCACAGTCGAGTCGGACCGTCCGCAAATAGCTCCCAAACCACCAGTACTGCACCTCGAATAACAGACTATCCATGCCCTACCCGCGGACCGTCCGCGCGGAAAAGACCGCCCGCACTCTCCTCGCGGACCGTCCGGCAAACTTCGAGCAACCAAAAACACCAGACAAAACGGATTGAAACGATGCGACGCAAGAACTCGCGAAGAACACAATGAACTGCTGGCTGAAAGCCTCCTCGCGGACCGTCCGCCTAGGTGGCGCGGACCGTCCGCGTGGTGCGCAGACAGTAGCCTGAGCTCGACCTCTTGAAGGTCAACTCCTCCTCCCCTTTGCCCGACCTCCCGAATCAACAAAGGGATTGCTACCAAATCATATGTGAAGGTGAAGTGCCTCTAGGAGATGCTATACCTACAAATTTGTAGCCAAAAACCCACTGAATCGAGAGGAATCGTGATTCAACCGAGCTCACACAAAAAGCTAGGGTTCCAACCGAAATCCTCAAATCCAAGGCCAAATCCGGAGTTTGAGGGGTCAAGATCAAGCACAAAGATGCGCAAGTCATCTATCCATGATCCCCACAAGAAAATCCGAACTCAAACACCCCAGAATTAGAGGAAAAAGCCGCGCATGAAAATCCAACGAAAATAGCCCGAAAAAGACACGAAAATCACACGAGCTACAAGAAGGAAATCGACGCAACCATGAAAGCTTCCATACACTCGGAGGTCAGATTCTCTACAAAACGATGAAGAAAATCTATGCCTATGGAGCAGGGAAATGAGAAGCAGTCCGGAAGTATAGTTTGCCCAGAAACCCTAGAGCTATATATATGAGTCCCTCTGGGTTGGGCAAATGACCAAGCTACCCCTAGCACTTAAACTTAAGATACAATCCCCTCAGGGGCAATATGGTCAAGTAGCACTCCTTTTCATCACACGGCCACACCTTTGCCGCAGTCTGTGTCCTCCCGATGCAAGCCCTGTGACCCTGCCACGTGTCCGCCGGCATCGAAGCTTCTCGGCGCGCCCGGATCCCGTCTCCGCCCGCCGAGCCTCCAGTCTTGGTTTTGTGGCTCAACCAAGTAACCTGACGGTTTTCTGGTGAACCGCCACAAACCCCGCGTGCAGACTCCGGTCGTGAGCCGCTACCCTGCACCGGCTCCGGTCGACGACTTCGTCTTGCTTTTCTTGCCACCATGCGGCCCGCACTTGACCCCATTCGGCCACCGGGTCCATCGAGCCAAGCCTACTTATCTCTCCACTCCTCGGAGGCCCTGTAAGGCTAAGACCTTTCACGCCCACTGTTCACCTGCACCAACATGAGTCAAGCCACAACCTGCACCTGCAATACTTGGCCAAGAGTTAGTCCACACCACGTTGTAAATCACTCATCACACCAGGGAGCGACCATCCACCAGTCCTCGGACGCTCTGGCCCTCAGTGATTGACAACATGGTGTAGACTGACTCTTCGCCGAGTATTGTAGGTGCAGGTTGCGGCTTGATTCGTGTTGGTGCAGGTGCAGAGCGAGTGCGAAAGGTCTTAGCCTTGCGGGGCCCCTGAGGAGTGGAGAGACAAGTAGGCTCGGCTCCATGGACTCGGTGGCCGAACGGGATCAAGTGCGGGTCGCATGGTGGCAAGAAAAGCAAGACGAAGTCGTCGACCGGAGCCGGTGCAGGGTAGCGGCTCATGACCAGAGTCTGCACGCGGGGTTTGCGGTAGTTCACCACAAAACTGTCGGGTTACTTGGTTGAGCCACAAAACCAAGACCGGAGACTCGGCGGGCGGAGACGGGTTCCGAGCGCGTCGAGGAGCTTCGATACCGGGGGACACGCGGCGGGATCGCAGGGCTTGCGTCGGGAGGACGCGGACTGCAGCGAAGTCGTGGCCGTCTGATGAAGAGGAGTGCTACTTGACCATATTGCCCCTGAGGGGATTGTATCTTAGTTTAAGTGCTAGGGGTAGCTTGGTCAATTGCCCAACCCAGAGGGACTCATATATATAGCTCTAGGGTTTCTGGGCAAACCATCCTTCCGGACTACTTCTCATTTCCCTGCTCCATAGGTTTAGATTTTCTTCACCGTTTTGTTGAGAATCTGATCTTTGAGTGTATGGAAGCTTTCATGGTTGCGTCGATTTCCTTCTTGTGGCTCGAGTGATTCTCGTGTCTTTTTCGATCTATTTTCGTTGGATTTTCGTGCGTGGCTTGTTCCTTCGATTTCGAGGTGTTTGGGTTCGGATTTTCTTGTGGGGATCATGGATAGATGTCTTGTGCATCTTCGTGCTTGATCGTGACCCCTCAAACTCCGGATTTGGCCTCCGATTGAAAGATTTCGGTTGGAACCCTAGCTTTTAGGTTGAGCTCGGTAGAATCTCGATTCCTCTCAATTCAGTGGGTTTGAGGCTACCAATTCGTGGGTATAGCATCTCCTAGAGGCGCTTCACCTTCACCTATGATTTGGTAGTAATCCCTTGGTTGATTTGGGAGATCGGGCAAAGGGAAGGAGGTGTTGACCTTTGGAGGGTCGGGCTCGGGCTGCTGTTACCGTGCCTGGTGGACAGTCCACCAGGGGTACGCGGACGGTCCGCGAGGAGCCGGCAGATTTGGTGTTTGTCGTGTTCTTTGCGTATTCTTGTGAGCTCGTGTTTCGATCCGTTTGGTCCAGTGCTTTTGGTTGCTCGAAGTTTGGCGGACGGTCCGCGAGGAGAGTGCGGACGGTCTCTTCGCCGCGGACGGTCCGTGGGTAGGGCACGGACAGTCCATTTTTCGAGGTGTAGTACTGGAGGTTCGAGGGCTATTTTCGGACGGTCCGACCCAGACCCGCGGACGGTCCGCCCGGTCCGTGCAGACGGTCCGCCCGGTCCGTGCAGACAGTCCGCCCTGAGCCTCGCAGTTTGGCTAAGTTCTTTGCTTCTCGAGTTGCGCTTTCGCTTGGGGTTTGTTGGAGACTTGTTCCTAGGGTTGGTAGGTCCGTTGTGACTACGCGACCTTGGCAAGCTTGTGTGGGAGTCCTTGGTTGTGAATTTGGGGCATAGGCCGAGTTCACCCTTCGGAAAGAATTTTTATCCGCTCTCATTCACTCCCCTCCCCCCTCTCTGGTCGCCTAATCGGTCCTTCACTTGTTTTCATCATAAAGACAAAGGATCAACCATTGGAGGAAGAGTGAGGGAAGGAAGAAGAAAATAATGCTTCCAATTCGGTTTGATTTTTCCTTCTCCTTTTCTTTATTTTTCAGTTGTGTGCAAATTTGTGTGTGCATAGCATTTTCCGTTTTTATTTATTTTCAGCATGTGTGTGGAAGTAGTGGTTTTTGTTTTCCATTACCATGAATAATTTCACCATTGTTTTATGATAATTAATATGGATGGAAAATTGTGCCAAGTTGATATATGATGACTGTTGCCTATTTGCTTATCTTTGTACTTGTTTTATGCATGATTAAGCTAATGCTCTCTCTAATACAAATCTGAAATTAATTTAAATGCTAGCTTAATCCTTTACGAAGGTTATGATAAAGATAAGACCCATAGTTTTTCACATGCTCTCAATTTTGGATGGGTTAAAGATGATTTATTTTTTAAAAGTAATGCTAACCTTGTCATTAATACCTCTTGCATGTTGCTCTACCTATCCAAAGCCTTATACTTATTTGAGTGAAAAAACTTAGTATACAAGATTTATTTTTGGGTGAATTAATTCAGGGCTTGATTTCTCTAGCCCGAGACTAAGAAGCTGGTCATTCCGTTGTTGCATATCTATCTTATTGCTAGCCATTTTCTATCCGTGTGTTATAAGTTTTCACACCGACAATTTTGCAAACCTCGCCGGATATCCACCCAAAAACCCAATACATCTTTTTGTATTTATCTTCTTGACCACAACCCAGCATTTGAGTATGGATGAATATTTTGAGGAAGATCACAAAATATAGAACTTTTAGTACCTACCTTGGCACAAAAACTTTTCCACCTCTTTGCCCGAGGACATGGAATCGTCTAAGCATGGGGGGAGCTGCCAAGGAGGTAGGTACAATGTAATCTATATTTCAAGGGGAGTATAAAAAAGAGAAAAAGGAAAAAATGAAAAAAAGAAAGAAAGAAAGAAAAAGGAGAGAAGAAAAAAAATGTGTATATATAAAAAAAGAAGAGCGAAAGAAAAAATAAAAATAATAAAGCTCCCCGGCTCTCTAGATGCATTAGGAGTTTCAAGAGGATTCAAGATCAAGACCCATACTCATCTTTCCAACCATGTGCAATCCGATAACGAGGACTTTGTTTGTGCCTCAGGATCACTCTTTGCCATTTGCACATGTCCACTTATCTAAAAAAGTGTGTGTTCATCTCTCCCCCCTCCTTGTAACATTATTTTTCCAATGACCTTTTTGACGAGTCTCGGTAAGACCCTGAGAAGCTTGTCTTGTTTTTATAATATCTCAATTATAATATCTTGGTAGGACAAAACTTTTCCCTAAAGCTCCAGATAAAGCCTTCCACTTATATATATTTTGAGAGGGGAAAGGAGTAGAACAAATAGGCTTGAGAGACCAGATGAGATGAGAGTTCATGAGAAAGATGCAAGGTGGTTTAAATTTTTGAACTTGGTTTAGCTCTTTTCTTCATCTTTTCCTTTATTTCAAAATTTCTAAGATTCATTTAAATTTTTGGGAGCATGACTAATTACTTGTGGGAAGAGCTTAATTGATATCCACCCTCCGTAGGGATGAAGGCTAGTACATTATGGAACTTTAACAAATACAAATTTAGAGAGCATTATGTTTTCTCGTGTATGATCAAGTGCAGGGTTTAAATAATGAAAGGCAACATTGATATCCATCAAAGGCTTAGTCGAGGACGAGCAAGGTTTAAGCATGGGGGAGCTATTGACGGTGAATTTTCGTCAACCTAGCCATGAGTTTCCCTTCGGTGTTGGCATTGATTTGATATCCAAACTAATGATCCTAACCCTTATGATATATCAAGTTCGCATTCACATGTGGTTTTTGGAGTTTATTGTTTACGTAGGGTTTTAACGCTAAAAGGGAGACTTCCCGGGAAAGTTCATCAAGCACTTTATGAGAAGATCATGAAGCCAGGCACAAGTCAAGACACGAAGTGAACATGACTCCAAGTGGCCCAAGGACCGAACTGTGAAGGCAGGAAACTCCGAGGACCTGGACAAAAAATGCTGAAGCTTGCACGACAAGGAGCCCTATCCAAACCGCGGAGAAACTAACGCCAAGGGCCCACATGCAGAAGGTGGAAAGTTCCAGAAGACACGAGAAGCAACCGGGAGGAAGCCGGGGCCGAAATGGGCCCAAGCCAGCCGGCCCAGCCCATTCCAGGCCCAGTTTGGCACCCCCTTTGACCTAGCTGATCATCTGGCTATTTATAGCCCCCCTGTCAAGAGCCACGCATCAATTCATTCGTCATCCGCCGCCGAGGAGCAGAGAAGCTAGAGGGACACCATCTCGGAGAGGAGGGTCGTGCTAGTTGTCTAGGGTTTCCCTAGCCGACGTGGGAACCTGGCATGGAAGACTGAGAGCCATGTGTGGTTCGAGGACCGGTGGATGGTCGCTTCCTGGTGTGATGAGTGATTGACAACGTGGTGTGGACTGATTCTTGGCTAAGTATTGCAGGTGCAGGTTGCGGCTTGACTGGTGTTGGTGCAGGTGAAGAACAAGCGCGAAAGGTCATTGCCGGTGAGGCCTCCAGGTGTGGAGAAGACAAGTAGGCTTGGTTCGAGGGACCCGGTGGCCAGCGGGGTCAAGTGCGGGCCGCATGGTGGCAAGAACGGCAAGATGAAGTCATGGACGGTTTCTTGGTTGAGCCTCAAAACCAAGGTCGAGCCGGGACTACGTGGGAGCCGAGTCATGAGTGGTGATTGGAAGAGGCTACACCGAGTTCGTGGGGTTTCCGGTGGTTCACCAGAAAACCACTGGGTTCCTTGGTTGATCCACAAAGCCAAGACCGAAGAACCGAAGACGGAGGTGTAGCAGCTCCAGACCGGTCTGACCGGTGGGTCTGACCGGTCTGACCGGTGGGTACCGGTCTGACCGGTGTGCGACGACGCAGTCCAGAATCTTCGAAGCGGAGGACACGCGTCGGGATCGCAAGGCTTGCGTCGAGGCTAAGCAAGTTTGCGGTCGCTGGGCATCCGTCCGATGGTGCGAAGACAAAGATTTCCAATTTCGCCCTTGAGGGGCACGTATCCCTAGTTAGCTTGTAAGGGTATTTTAGTCTTTCGGTTGCCTCCATATAACCCAAGGGGTGAGAGGATGGCAGCCATCTCTTGGAACACTAGCTCATTTGATTTTCCTATTTTTCTCTTCCTATTTTCCTTAGGATTTTCATAGGACTAGCTTGAGAGCTTCATGGTGAGATCTTGTGAGAGGGAAGGATGATCGGGCGGCAAGCTAGACCTTGTATGAACCTCTTTGGTATGTATAGATGATTCGGCGTGGTTCCTCAAGGCTTGGTTGTGTCTTTCCCGTTTCTCCTTTTTGGTGATTTTCGGAGGCTTTTCTTGGCGAATTTCTTGTGGCGGTTTTGAGACCTTTCTCTTTGGGATTTGGTGGGGGATGTATGCATGAACCCCTCATGGTTCTTTTCTCTTTGATTCCCCTCCCAAATCCGTGAGTAAAGGGGCTCAATTTTGGGGTTTTCGTGGTTCTAGGGTTCGTGGTGTTCTTGGCGGAAATCCTTCGATTCCTCTTGATTCAACGAGTTATGGTGGACCAAATCTTGGCTATGGAGTGCCCATGAGGTGTTCCTACTATCCCCAAAGTCTTGTGCGGATCCGTGGAGCGAATCGAGAGATCGGGAGTTGGATTTGGGGGAGTTGACTCGCGGGCGCTGTTCATCCCGAGCTGCCCAGGAGCGACCGGTCTGACCGGTGCTCTTGACCGGTCTGACCGGTGCTAGTCCTTGGTGGGATTTGTCTTGGGGAACAGTCTTATCCGTGTGGTTTTGTCCCGTGGTCCTGCTGGTCAGTTCTTGGCGTGTTTGAAGTTGTTTTGCTAGGTTTTGTGAGGGGTTCTTCTTCCTCCCAGGTTGTGTTTCGGAGGTGGTTTTTGTTCCAGGGCCTAGAGGAGTCACTGAGGCTTCCTGGAACGTTTGCTGTGCGGCTGCTGTAGCCACCGGCCTGACCGGCTCTGTCCACCGGTCGGACCGATGTCACCGGTCTGACCGGCGCAGGCCATCGGTCTGACCGGTGTAGCACAGGCAGCAAGCCGTGCAAGTTTCCGCTGTGTGTTTTGGTGACTTTTGGCTCGGAGGGTTGTGTGTTGGTTCCTAGGACCAGTAGCACTCCAGTGGCTGCGTGGTCTTGACCAACTTGGGTAGTTGAGTCGGAGAAGTGTTTCGAAAGCCGTGTTCGTCTTGTTGGAGTTCCCATCTCCTTCGAGAAGAATTTTTATTGGCTCTCATTCACTCCCCCCCTCTCTGGTTCGCCTAATCGGTCCTTCAATTGGTATCAGAGCCGGTTCGGGTCTTCATTGACTCTTACCAGTCTAAGATCCAAAGATGGCGTACCAGGAACGGGGTTCGGGTCCTCCGCACTTCGATGGGAAGAACTACCAGATGTGGCAGAGGCGGATGGCAGCGTTCCTCCGCGGAAAGGGTCAGATCCTTTTGGGACGTTACGGTGAACACAACTTATGTTCATCCGATGAACTTCCTTGCTCCAGGATCGAGGGATATGTTCGAAGCCAACAACAAGGCGGTCGACTACTTGTTTCGTGCTCTGTGTCAGCCTGAATTCGATCGGGTTCAGACAGAGGACTTAGCCTGTAGGATTTGGGAGCAGTTGAAGGATGCAGATGCTGGGAATGCTCAGGTTCAGGCTCAGATGTACGCGACTTACCGGAGAGAGTACAAGAACTTCACTCATCTCCCCGGCAAGTCCGTCGATGCCCTTTTCCAGCGGTTTACGGTCGTTGTGAACAACATGAGAGCCAATGTGGCCGTGCTCCCATACGATGATCATGATAGAGCCGTGAAGCTCTTGCACTCGTTGGATCGTACCGTATGGGACGGGAAGTTTGAGGCTATCGTCGAGTCCGAGAAGTATGACACCCTGACCGTGAACGAGCTATTTTTGAAGCTCAAGTCGGCTGAGTTGGACCGTGGTATGACAGCCAAGATCGAGAGCTCGACTGATTCTCATAGTCTCGCTCTCGTTGGTGGCAAAGGAGTAAAGTCTAATGCTAACGCATCCTCCAGGATGTACTCTCTGTCTTCTTTGATGTCTTTGCCAGACGAGGAGTTCGACGTGCTTGGAGAGGAAGAGCTGGCATTGCTGACCAGGCGGTTCGAGAGGCTGCACGAGAACCGGGTGAACACGAGGAGGACAGCACGGACGTGCTTTCAGTGCGGCAAGCCAGGACACTTCGTCACCGACTGCCCGGAGAAGACGGAGAACAAGGACGGCTACAAGGACGGCTACAGGCACCGGTCGAGCAAGGATGGCAAGTACCGATCGAGGCGCGATCACAAGCACAAGAACAAGCACAAGGACGAGCGACGGTCGAGGAAGAAGGACGACCGCGACAGGAAGGCCCGAGCGATGGTCGGAGCGAGCGACGTCGACTCCAGCTCCGCCTACTCTTCCTCGAGCTCGAGTAGTAGTGAAGACGAAGGTGATCGGCGCAAGAACAAGAAGTCATCCAGGAACTTGAGTGGGTTGAGCTACTTCACGGGAGATAGCTTCTGCGGCATGGCTCGTAGCTCCGGCAGCAAGAAGAGTCACCAGAGTGACTCGGACTCCGACTCCGAGGATGAGGTATGTGATGAGCTCTCTTCTTTGTGCAAGGAGAATGATGAGTTGGTTGACTTGCTTGATAATCGCGATCACATGCTTAGAGAGGCCAAGAAGATGAGGAAAGAGCTTAGGGCCTCACTAGAAGATGCTAGGAATCGTGTGGCTGAGCTAGAAACCCAGAACCTAGATGCTAAGCTTGAGATTGATTCGCTTAAGGCTTCTCCTGTGGTTTCTGATGAGATTGATTGCTGTGATTGCTCTGTGTACCTAGCTGATCTTACTGCTCTTAAGGATAAGCATGCTTCTACTTGTGATGAACTAGATATGCTTAGGGTTGAAGTGGCTGAGCTTAAGTCTAGACCTGCTTTGCTAGGTGCTTGTACTTCTTGCCCTGTTTTGCATAGAAAGATTGATGAGATGCATGCTTACACTGTTTCGCTTGAGGCTAAGTTGAAAGAGCCTATTCTCACTTCTTGCTCTACTTGTGAATTGCATGCGGTTAAGAATTTGGAGCTTGCGCATTATGTTGATCACTTGCAGGATGAGAATGATGAGCTAAGGAAATGTATGAGCTGGTTGTCGGGTCAGGAGCCTCAGCTTGGTATCATGATAGCGGCTTTCAAATGCTATGATGGTCAGGCACTTGGGGCTGACAAGCTTGGAGAGAACAGTGGTGAGGGAGTTGAGAGAGTTGGAGAGATTCCTATCCCACCACCAAACAGACACAAGAACAAGTTTGAGCCTAAGCCTAACCATCTCAGAAACAAACTTGACACTACTCCAGATCCACCTATATTCCCTCACCCAACAAATGATTTCCAAAAACCTGTGAAGTTTGTGAGCCCAAAGGGAGGTGAGGAAGGAGAGAAGAAGAGTGAGAAGCCGAGTGGAGAGAAACCAAGTGAACAGCCCCATCCCAAGCCTAAACCTAAGCCCGTGCGGTTTCATTGTGACTATTGTGGGAGAGATGGTGTGACAACCCGCCCAGGAAAATACCGTACTATCACCTAAACCAATCCACTTTGGTCATTAAGCAATAATAAAGTATCATCCTGTCGTTAGTTGCCGGGTTAACGCCCGGTAAATCACTTACAAAGCAACAAGGATCGACATATATGCATTAAAACTCACGCGAAGGCGAGTCCAGAGAACAACATATGATTAACATCCAAATTTACCCCGAAGGGCTTAATTATTACAAACCAGAGTTTTTGACATGATGACGAAGTTCAGAGTTTTGAAAACAGCAGAATTAAACTAACGGCACGAGGAAACATCACGGGAGGCCTGCCGTGATGCCTTCATTCATCGTCTTCAACCCACTCCAGCTCCCAGCCAGGCGGGATCTCTCCAGGCCACACATCAGCAAAGGCATTACCTGGAGCAACAGATTATAGCAAGGCTGAGTATACTAATACTCAGCAAGACTTACCCGTCGGTGACAACTACATCACCAACTCTAGACATGAAAGGCTTTTTGGCCAATGGGGTTTCTTTTGCTGAAAAGCAACAAAGAGTATGTCCTTACTTTCAATATTTTAGCACAAGTTCTAGTTGATTATTCCTTTCTAAATTAGCAAGCTAGTGCAAGCATAAGTTGTGCAAACAATTAATCAAGCATAAATATTCATCAACTTCCATCATTAGGGATCTCATGGCCAGTAGGATAAGAAGTCTCAGATAACGGTGAGAGGCCGACAATCGATTGATTTAAACCTTGCAAGGTAGACCTAAACACACGGTAGGGTGCCCCTGCGAGGACAACCACCAGGCGGTTCCCAAAAATCTTCGGATTGGGATCAGATGTTATAGTCTTAAGTACAAGGCTTGCTAGGCTACGCCACCGAGGTCACCTAGCTTCACACATGTACTCAGGTGGCGAGCCCGGGGCCGCAACCCTAAGATTAGTAGCGCAAAGTTCCCGCACCGCCTCATTTAGGTACTAGGCTTACCGTACCCATTTCCGACAAGTGTTTAGTACGTTCAAACACTTAACCCACGAAAGCCATTGGACCGGGGCCCACATCCCATGCTCTTACCACATGAGCAATCCAATTAAGGAGATCTTATGATTCCAACATAACAACCTATTCTCGCGAGTGACAAGCATCACTCGACTTGTAACGGTCCTATAGCATAGCAGCTACCGACCTATCATACTAGTAAAGACATAGGTACCTAGGGATCATGCATCTAGGGTTTCATATCAATTCCTGAACGTAAATGCACAATCATCCATAGATAGTTGCATAAGATTTCAAAAACACTTGGTTAATGCACCGGGGCTTGCCTTCGTCAGCAGGGTTAGCCTGAGGGTCCTCGGTGTCGTCGATCACCTCCACGTACTGCAGCTCCGCGTCAGCTCCTCCTTCCTCGGCTTCCGGCACGAGCGCGTAGTTACCGTCAGGAAGCTCTACACGGAATGCAATGCAGGGTTCAGGCGGAGTGATAGATTAATTATTTCATCCAACTCTTGTTGGCCACATTCACCTTCACAAACATTTAATTATTAATTCCTTTTCATTAAGGTTATTATGGACAAGGGTTTAATCTTTGACCAACAATTAATTAATGTTTACTTTCATGATTGTTATTTCATGTGAGATTTATTATTCAATCTTTTAATACCAATTGTGTACACATCTAGGTAAATAATTTCAATTTAATTTCTCAAACAGCAAGGGTGACATACAAGACCCTAAAATAAAGCTAGTTAATCATTTACAAGGTCATAAGGTTAAAGGATCTATTTTCTTAATTAAATTCTATTAACAAGCTCATGTGCACCCTAACTTTTAAAGACACACACAAAACATACAAACAAGGACTGGGGTCCCTGCTGGCCTAGTTACTCCTAAGCCTCCGCTGGATTCAAGCTTCGAACATTAAAGAAGCTACACCATTTATATATGCATTGATACATTTCCTAGCCAATTGAATTAAAGGAAATGCATAAATAAATAAATAAAAAGCTCCTGCATCCAAAATCAACCTTATAGCTACTCTGGCCTAAAACAAGACAAGAACACCAGCATGTGCATCACAAACATTTTTGAAATTTAAACTATGCATTTAAATATAAATCTATGCATAAAACAAGATTAAATATTTCTAGTAGAGATAAATTCATGATAAATTCAAGAAAGTTATTTCTAGGCATAACATGAACATAGCTACAAGTTGAGCACAAAAATCGAATCATATTTTGCTACAAAAATCAATAAAGCAGAAATAGCATAAATACAAAGTAATTCATAGTAAAAGATCTGTTCAACTACTTTGTGAAATTTTTGGTCCAGAGGCTACTCATGACAAGCCTAGCAACATATCCAAAATTCAGCTCCATAGCCTTTCTAGATTTTGAATTACAGCAAAAAGGTGTCAAACTAAATTTGAATTTTCATTCAAAATCTACAAGTCAAAACTATGGTCATGCTTTGCAGAAGTTGCATATCTACTCTCACTGAGAACAAAAAAATTGGGTTTGCATTTTTCTGAATTTTCTGTGAATTTCTAGGCTTTTTCTAAGCCACTGGACCAAACTGCTATAAAACTAAGATAACTTCTCTTGCAAATGGGTCCCTGGTTTACAAATCTGCCCCTGGATGTTTACAACCGTGCCCTTGCCGGCGGAGGGGAGTTCGCCGGCGGCGAGGCAGGGCCGGGGAAGGAAAACATGTGGCATTGGAGTGTGATTGCGCTCACCACAGGCCGATTGGTGGTGGTTGCGTGGCCGGAGGTGGCTCCGGCGAGCGGCGGCGGCGAGGTCGCGGCGGCGCGCCCGCGGGTGCTCGGTTTCTGGTGAGGTTCGAGGCGGGGAAGTTCAACACGCGGCCATGGGAGCTACTATGGGGTCTAGGGAAGAGGTTGGAAGCCTTGGCCGGCGGCGGGAGCGAGCGGGAGTGCGAGCTCACCGAGGCGGCGGCAATGGCGGGTCGGTGGCGGTGGTGCTCACGCGCGGGATGAGAAAGGGGGCACCCTTTTATAGCCGACGCGCGCGTAGAGCATCTCGCTTCGAGGCTAAGCTTCCCCGGCGCTTCAATATGCGGGTACGGCGGCCTTGGCGTGCGTGCGCGGCGGGCGGACCGACGGCGCCGCGGCGAGCGCGCGCACGCCGCGTGGCGCGCGGGCTCACCGGCCGAGGCGGCCCCTGGAGGTGCGTGCGAGGCTGACGCACACCGAGGTCGCGCACGGACTCCGACGGCCGGCCGTAGTACGGCGGCGCACGGCGGAGACGCAGCGGCGACGCGTGGACGCGCGCGCGCGCGCGACGTCGTGCCGTGGCGTGCTTCGGCCCGGTCCATTCCAAGTGCCTCTGTTCACTTGCACGATTCTCAAGAATTTGTCTATAAACTTCAAAATCCGTAGATAGGAAAGTTGTAGATGGGTGATTCCTCTAGAATTTGGCTGAAGCCGAATTTGAATTTGGTTCAAATCGGAGGAGAATTTCAAATGCCAAGTTGGGGGATTTTCATGTCTCGGTGAACAGTGACCCAGAGCTTGTTTGGCCACCTTTTCCACTCAAAACTAGCAATGCCACCCTGAAGATGAAATGTGTCCCGAGTGATTCTGCACAACTTTTGTATTGGTAGATTTTCAAGTGTTTAGACAAGATTTGGAGAACGTGGCCAAAGTTCCAGATCGACACAAGACATCAAAGGGTGTGTCCCCCTTAGCTAGGGTTTTGACCCAGGAGAGTGTGCTAGACTTGCTTAAGATGCTAATGGGTGAGTGTTGGAGAGGTTTTCGAGGTGATGACCCAGGTTGACCGTGCTTTGACCCTAGTCAACAAGTTTTGACCGGCAATTAAGGTTAATTAAAAACCTGGGGCGTCACAGCCTACCCCCCTTAAATGGAATCTCGTCCCGAGATTCGATTCAAGAAAAACAAGGTAGGTAGTAGAAACTTACGGTTTCGAGATTGCAGAAAACCCGGGTACTTGGTGTTGAGATACTCTTCCGTCTCCCAAGTTGCTTCTTCCTCCGTATGATGACTCCATTGTATCTTGTACATCCTTACGGTTTGTCTTCGGGTCTTCCTCTCCTTTTTGTCCAACACCCTCATGGGATGCTCGATGAGCGAGAAATCTGGCTCAATCCAAGCATTTGCTTCTGTGATCACTTCGGTTTCAGGCACAGGCACGCCTTTCTTCAATTGGGTCACATGAAATACATTGTGGACTGCGGAGAACCGCTCCGGAAGTCGGATGTGATAAGCCACTGGCCCACATACTTCAATGATTTCATAAGGTCCGATATAGCGCGGGGCTAACTTTCCCTTAACACCGAACCTTTGCACACCCTTGGTTGGTGAAACCTTTAGGTATACATAATTACCAACTTCAAATTGTCGGGGTGCCGTTCCTCTATCGTGATAGCTCTTTTGCCTCATCTGTGCTAACTTCAAGTTCTCCCTTATCACCTGCACTTTCTCTTCAGCATCTTTGACTAGGTCCGGACCAAAGAGTGTCCTTTCTCCGGCTTCTGACCAGTTCAAAGGAGTACGACATCTCCGTCCATAAAGAGCATCGAACGGTGCCATCTTCAAACTAGCTTGGTAGCTATTGTTATAAGAGAACTCTGCCAAGGACAAACACTTGTCCCAACTTTTGTCAAAATGTAGGATGCTTGACCGTAGCATGTCTTCCAAAATTTGATTTACCCTTTCCGTCTGACCATCGGTCTGCGGGTGATAGCTGGAACTACGGATCAACTTGGTTCCTAGGCATTCATGCAATTGCTCCCAGAAACGAGCTACAAATTGAGTTCCTCTATCCGAGATTATGGTCTTCGAAATTCCATGCAAACGGACTATTTGATCCATATACAACTCTGCATATTGCTGCACTGAATAAGTAGTACGTACTGCAATGAAATGGGCAGTCTTCATGAGTCTGTCCACGATAACCCAAATAGAATCCTTCTTTCTAGCAGTCAGGGGTAAACCCACAATGAAGTCCATACTTATGTCATCCCATTTCCACATAGGTATCGACAGGGGTTGGAGTACACCTGCCGATTTCAAATGGCTTGCTTTCATTCTGTGGCAAGTATCACACTCTGACACATACTTTGCTATGTCGACTTTCATATTGGACCACCAGAAATTTTCCTTCAAATCTTGATACATTTTGGTGCTTCCGGGATGAATGGAGAATTTGGAAAGATGAGCTTCATCAAAGATGGTTTTCTGAATTTCTTGGTCAGTGGGAACCACAAGACGTTTCCCAAACCATATCACATCGTTTGAATCCCTCCGGAAACAGGTATACTTGGGATCTCCTTCTGCTAACTTCTGTTTGATTAGTTGTATGCCCTCGTCATTGCATTGAGCAGTGACAATTCTATCATAAAGATTAGATTCGGCAGCTAGGACATATAGATTTCCTTGCTCTACCACTTCCAAGTTAAGCTTCCTCATGACTTCACATAAGGTGTCACTATACGGCTCCACTTCTAGATGATTACAGTGAACTTTGCGGCTAAGAGCATCCGCAACAACATTGGCTTTTCCTGGGTGATAATGGACTTCTAGATCATAATCTTTAATTAACTCAAGCCATCTCCTTTGTCTCATGTTTAGATCCGATTGAGTGAAGATATATTTGAGACTCTTGTGATCGGTGAAGATATTGCAACGATTGCCCATCAGATAGTGTCTCCAAATCTTAAGAGCATGAACAACCGCTGCTAGCTCTAGATCATGGGTGGGATAATTGATCTCATGGGGTCGAAGTGCCCGTGAGGCATAGGCAATGACTCGGCCCTCTTGCATAAGAACACAACCGAGACCAGTGCCTGACGCGTCACAGAAAACTTCAAAAGGTTTGGAATTATCTGGTTGCACTAGCACTGGGGCTGAAGTTAAGTGTTGTCTCAGCGTGTGAAAGGCTTTCTCACATGCTTCACTCCATACAAATTTCACTCCTTTCTTGAGCAGTTCAGTCATAGGTTTAGCGATCCTGGAGAAGTCCGGAATGAATCGACGGTAATAACCCGCCAAACCTAGAAAACTGCGGATTTGGTGTACGGACTTGGGTGGTTTCCAATCCATCACCTCTTGTACTTTGCTAGGATCTACGGATATGCCATCTTTGGAAATAGTGTGCCCCAAGAATTTCACACTATCCAACCAGAATTCGCATTTGGAGAACTTAGCATAGAGCGTATGATCTCTCAAACGTTGTAGGACAATTCGAAGATGTTTGGCATGTTCTTTCTCATTTTTGGAATAGATTAGAATATCATCGATGAAGACCACTACGAATTTGTCAAGCTCCATCATGAATACGGAGTTCATGAGATACATGAAGTAGGCTGGGGCATTTGTGAGACCGAAGGACATTACCAAAAACTCATAGAGACCATAACGAGTGGAGAAGGCAGTTTTGGGAATGTCACAAGGTCGAATTTTGATTTGATGGTAACCAGAACGAAGATCGATCTTGGAGAAAACTTTGGCTCCAGCCAACTGATCAAAAAGAACATCAATTCGGGGAAGAGGATATTTGTTCTTGATGGTCACCGCATTGAGCGGTCTATAGTCAACACATAGCCTCAAACTACCATCTTTCTTCTTGACAAAGAGTGCGGGACAACCCCAAGGAGAAGAACTTGGGCGAATGTAGCCCTTATCTAACAATTCCTGGAGTTGGTTTTTCAGTTCAGCTAATTCCTTGGGAGGCATACGATAAGGTCGTTTAGAAATGGGCGCAGTGCCCGGTTGGAGTTCAACCACAAACTCGACATCCCTGTCTGGTGGCATGCCAGGCAACTCATCGGGAAAGACATCAGGATATTCACAAACTACTGGAATTTCTTCAAGGTGAGAGATAATGGTCACATAGGCACAAGGGTCTGCACCATCCTTAAAAGGTAGGTACAAGGTGGTGTGCCCGACCGTAGGTGAATTGATTGCTACAACTCGGCCTGATATATCTAGAACCACCTTATGTCGGGTCATCCAATCCATACCCAAGATAACATCCATACCCTCTAGGCCTATGACAATGAGGTTTGATTTAACCGTTTTACTCCCCAATGTCAACGGTACCCCGAGGGCTAAGGTGTGGGAAGAGATTTTTCCACCCGGAGTGACAATTGTAAAAGCCTCCTTAACATGTGAACCACTTAAACCCAATTTGCCTACTAGCCTTTCACTTATGAAACTATGAGTGGCCCCGGAGTCGAACAATATTTTAACAGGATTGTCATTGATAGAGAATGTACCCGTAAGCACTGCAGCTCCCTCCGGTATGTCACTCATGGTGGTGAAGTTCAGCTTGCCTTGGCGGACTTGCACCATTGGCTTCTTAGCCGGATTGGCCGGCTTGGTCCCTGCACCTTGATTCTGCGGGTTGGGCTTGTTCTGCCTGGGCTTGGGGCAGTCATTGATATAGTGCCCCGGCTGTCCACAGTTGTAACAGCGGCGATCACCGGGGTTACGTGGGGGTGCATTAGGCTTGGGAGCCTGCTGCTGAGTGTTGCGGAACTGGAAATTCCCTGAAGGCTTGCTCTGTGATGGCTTCATCGTCCAGCGTCCAGTTGAAGATTGCTGGGATGAGTTAGGAACATTCTTTTTCACAAAGCGAAACTTTTTGTTAGTTCCACTGCCCGAAGCAAAACCAGCCTGCCTCTTCTTGTCTCTCTGGGCCTTCTTCATAGCATCCTCTTGGGATATAGCCTTGTTTACGAGCTCATGGAAGTTGTTGGGCTCGATCAAGTTCAGCCGTTCGTACAACTCACCATCCAGGCCATCACGGAACCTTTCCATTTTCTTTGCATCGGTATCCACGTGATGTCCACCATATTGGCAAAGGCTATTGAATTTCTGTGCATAGTGATACACAGTGTCAGATCCCTGCCTGAGGGCCAGTAACTCCCTCATCTTCCTATCCATTAATCCCTTAGGAATGTGATGGCTCTTGAAAGCTTGCTTGAATTCATTCCAAGTGACAGCATGCCCCTGCTGCATGGTCTTGAAATGATCCCACCACATTAAGGCGTCACCTCGCAGTTGCAGAGCTGCGAAGTTGGCTTTGTTTTCCTCGGAGCAAGGCAGTACAAAGGCAGAGAATTTTGCCTCGATGGCCTTGATAAACGCCTCAGCTTCAAGGGGGTCTTCCGCCTTGGAAAAGGTCGGGGGCTTCATCCCGATGAACTGAGGGTAGGTGGTGACCTGATTTGTCCCCTCATGATTTGCCACATGTGGCGGCCTTTGGTTCAGCTGCTGGGCGATTTGTTGCTGCGTCTGTAGGATCTGGCGCAGCACCTCGGTCTGAGTGGCCATGAATGCCTCCAACGGCGTCATGGGCGGTGGCGGTGGTAGTTCACCACTGCCCGACATTCCGAAACCATTGGGGGAGCTGCGCGTTGGTCCCACCATCTGAAATGTGAGCCTTTGTTAGACACATAGCCATAATCTTGCTTAGAAAGAATGACAAGTGTAAATATGCATGACCAAAGCTCATTCGCGCATTCATTCGACATTTGCAGCAACACAGTCATAAGAGTACTTCACATCCAACAGCCTAGTCACCGAGATACTTTCCAAAATTGGTTAGTAGATGCCAAATTTCATACGCCCCAAAGTTGGCATTCCACATTGCGGCGAACTTCAACTTCGCATGCCCGAAGAATGCAATTGCGGAAAGCTACCTAGCTGTCCTGGCAGCCGGCCGACACTCACCGAAAATTTCGTAGCTCCCTCTACTCTTATGCAAAAATGCTGAATTTTGGTGAGCGCGGTCATTGCAACACTCTGCACAACTTTGGTATTCAACGCATGATAAGATTCCGACGTTCAATTGTTCGAAAACTCCCTTTCCTAAGCCTTGTCTCGCTGTTTGGACAGCAGCCCGGATTGGGTTAGAAATTGCATAACTCTCAATAAGAAGTGCACGATTGCTGAGATTTTGAGAACACGATCGTCACAAAAATTCCAAACAAGCTTGCTATACAACACCGAACTCGATTCTGATCACAAATTGCTTAAGCATTTCCTTACAACAAACATTACGGATAAGGTGTTCACAGAACATTACAAAGGTTCCAAGGTTTGAAAATACCACATTACAACCTGGGTTACATGGCAGTCATGCTGCACAAAAGCATACTCCTATGCTCACCTACCACAAACCAACCAAAAGGCTACACACAGGAGTATGACCCATCTTATTACAACACTACGGCAACCTAGTTGCCGACCGGAGCACCACTGCCAGCAGGTGAAGCCGGTGGGGTCGGTAGCGGTGGTCCAGCCTGACTCACCTGGTCAAGACCAGACTGACCCTGCTGCTCCTCCGGAGGTGCCTCCACCGGAGGTGGTGGCTGCAGAGCCACAATGGCCTGTAGAGCTGCTACCTGTACCTCAGCCTCCTCTACCTGCTGCTACATCTCGATGATGTTCTGTAACAGTGTCAACCTCTCGATCTCTCTAGTGTCCACGTCCTCCTCAAGGGTAGTGACCTCTGCCTCTAGGTCTAAGATTCTCTGTAGGCGGTCACCTCTCTCTAACTCCAACTGGAACCTCCTGGCACGTAGTCGGTCGTTCTCCTGCTGAGTCTGGGCGAGAGTGAAGCTCAGCTGCTGGTACGCTGCTGAGAGATTGTGCCAGGCCAGCCGAGCCGACTCCAGTCACTGGCTGATCATCAGCTGGGTGGTGTTACGCAGCCCCTGGAGTGTGAACACAGCGTCCAGGCAACACGTTAGCGTCTGCGTGACGTCCAGTGGGACTGCGAGCGTCAGTAACTCCTGAAGGTGGTCCACACGGTCCCTCCATGCCGGATCGTGCGGGTTCACCGCCGGAAACAGTCCGAATGGTGACAGTGCTACCACCGTCGGGTTGCGGTCGCAGAAATCTGTCAATACCCAGAGGGCAGCCGACTCGAAGGACTCCTGCAGACGAAAACCCCAGTACATAGAGCTCAAGTCAAACCAGTCGGGGTGGTCCGGGTGAGGTGGTACAGTGATGGTCACTCTGCAACGAGGCACGCCCAGGTGCTCTAACTCGAGTGCCTCGTAGACGGGCGGAATGGTGTAGCCGGCAGCGCTGAGTGCCTCCCACGCAAGGCGTGGAAAACCCTCCCAGTGCAGTCCGTCGGTACGGACCGAACCGTCAGCACCGTACTCGAGAAACATGGGGGCAGCCAGCTGTACAAAAATGTAACGCATGTTAGAACTCAAAAGAGAGCAACATGTCAAATGGTGCAAATTCTGGCAGCTGTGAATAAAAATTCATAACTAAAAATCCAGAACCCCAAAAATTCTCAAATTTTACAGGCTACTCCGTAAGGTTTTTATACACACTTTTGGTATTCAAAGATTGAGCTAGATCATTTAGGAACAAGGTCGAAAGTTGCAAAGTTTCAGGTTCTGCCTTCCTGAAAAACAGCATGACCTGAGTTCACTAAAAAGGGTACAACTCAAGATTTACAGAAGCTATGACCATGAATTTTTGCGAGCAAAAGCTAGATTAGTTATGGAGCAACTTTGGTATAGATCAACTGGTCTAATTACTCCTAGAGCAGGGTGCAAAAATTCAAGCTAGCTGCAATACAGATTGTTGGACAGCAACAACACCTATGCATGAGAGGTAATCTAGTTCACAGAAACCACACACTAGCAAATCTTCCTTAGAGAGCATATAAGTTCTGTTTTGGGTCCATTTTAATTGTTTCGACTTTTAGTATGCATGCAAGACGTCCTATTCGACCTCACATGGCAATCAAGCCAAAAATTCGAAGTCAGCGCCGGTGGCAAGGCTTTTATTCATCTCTCCCTATAATAACTAGTCGAGAGCTACACGGTACTCACTTAGCGTCTAACGAAGTGCTGTTATGTACCTGCAGAAAAGAACCTTCCGTGCCAGCACGTCATAGAAGCGTCCACATACAGTACCGTTCACTTATAGAAACGGTATCCATGCGTCAAGCCGCTGCATGGACAGCGTTCAACCTCAGATACGCTCCTTTTGGAATGAAGTGGATCCTTGCCTCGCATATACAAAATGCGGAACGTCCACGTGTGGCAAAACGTGGTGAGACACAGACGCGACGGTGGGTTCCCTTTGGAATAGGTCCCATCCATCCCTCGCATGACTTCCATGCGGTACCACCACGTATAGCAAAACGTGATGAGACGCAGACGCGACATGGGTGCCCATTTGAATAGGTCCCATCCATCCCTCACAGGACTTTCCTGTGGTACCACCACGTATAGCAAAACATGATGAACTAGTATGGTTGTACAGAAAGTAAGTTCTGACAGAAAGTAAATGTGCTGGGAGCTAGCAAAATAAACCATAGATTAATAAGCCACCTGAAAGAACCCAAAATTCCCTCTAGGGCCTCTCGGTCTAGTTTATCATTAACGGACCAACGTGTTTTGCAAATCCAAACAATCTTGGCAAATTTTATTCAAAAACCAGTGATTAAGGTTATTAATTAATCTCTGGTGCATATAATTGCTCTGATGCTAGCTGTGACAACCCGCCCAGGAAAATACCGTACTATCGCCTAAACCAATCCACTTTGGTCATTAAGCAATAATAAAGTATCATCCTATCATTAGTTGCCGGGTTAACGCCCGGTAAATCACTTACAAAGCAACAAGGATCGACATATATGCATTAAAACTCACGCGAAGGCGAGTCCAGAGAACAACATATGATTAACATCCAAATTTACCCCGAAGGGCTTAATTATTACAAACTGGAGTTTTCGACATGATAACGAAGTTCAGAGTTTTGAAAACAGCGGAATTAAACTAACGGCACGAGGAAACATCACGGGAGGCCTGCCGTGATGCCTTCTTTCATCGTCTTCAACCCACTCCAGCTCCCAGCCAGGCGGGATCTCTCCAGGCCACACATCAGCAAAGGCATTACCTGGAGCAACAGATTATAGCAAGGCTGAGTATACTAATACTCAGCAAGACTTACCCGTCGGTGACAACTACATCACCAACTCTACACATGAAAGGCTTTTTGGCCAATGGGGTTTCTTTTGCTGAGAAGCAACAAAGAGTATGTCCTTACTTTCAATATTTTAGCACAAGTTCTAGTTGATTATTCCTTTCTAAATTAGCAAGCTAGTGCAAGTATAAGTTGTGCAAACAATTAATCAAGCATAAATATTCATCAACTTCCATCATTAGGGATCTCATGGCCAGTAGGATAAGAAGTCTCAGATAACGGTGAGAGGCCGACAATCGATTGATTTAAACCTTGCAAGGTAGACCTAAACACACGGTAGGGTGCCCCCGCGTGGACAACCACCAGGCGGTTCCCAAAAATCTTCGGATTGGGATCAGATGTTACAGTCTTAAGTACAAGGCTTGCTAGGCTACGCCACCGAGGTCACCTAGCTTCACACATGTACTCAGGTGGCGAGCCCGGGGCCGCAACCCTAAGATTAGTAGCGCAAAGTTCCCGCACCGCCTTATTTAGGTACTAGGCTTACCGTACCCATTTCCGACAAGTGTTTAGTACGTTCAAACACTTAACCCACGAAAGCCATTGGACCGGGGCCCACATCCCATGCTCTTACCACATGAGCAATCCAATTAAGGAGATCTTATGATTCCAACATAACAACCTATTCTCGCGAGTGACAAGCATCACTCGACTTGTAACGGTCCTATAGCATAGCAGCTACCGACCTATCATACTAGTAAAGACATAGGTACCTAGGGATCATGCATCTAGGGTTTCATATCAATTCCTGAACGTAAATGCACAATCATCCATAGATAGTTGCATAAGATTTCAAAAACACTTGGTTAATGCACCGGGGCTTGCCTTCGTCAGCAGGGTTAGCCTGAGGATCCTCGGTGTCATCGATCACCTCCACGTACTGCAGCTCCGCGTCAGCTCCTCCTTCCTCGGCTTCCGGCACGAGCGCGTAGTTACCGTCAGGAAGCTCTACACGGAATGCAATGCAGGGTTCAGGTGGAGTGATAGATTAATTCCTTTTCATCCAACTCTTGTTGGCCACATTCACCTTCACAAACATTTAATTATTAATTCCTTTTCATTAAGGTTATTATGGACAAGGGTTTAATCTTGGACCAATAATTAATTAATGTTTACTTTCATGATTGTTATTTCATGTGAGATTTATTATTCAATCTTTTAATAGCAATTGTGTACACATCTAGGTAAATAATTTCAATTTGATTTCTCAAACAGCAAGGGTGACATACAAGACCCTAAAATAAAGCTAGTTAATCATTTACAAGGTCATAAGGTTAAAGGATCTATTTTCTTAATTAAATTCTATTAACAAGCTCATGTGCACCCTAACTTTTAAAGACACACACAAAACATACAAACAAGGACAGGGGTCCCTGCTGACCTAGTTACTCCTAAGCCTTCGCTGGATTCAAGCTTCGAACAATAAAGAAGCTACACCATTTATATATGCATTGATACATTTCCTAGCCAATTGAATTAAAGGAAATGCATAAATAAATAAATAAAAAGCTCCTGCATCCAAACTCAACCTTACAGCTACTCTGGCCTAAAACAAGGCCAGAACACCAGCATGTGCACCACAAACATTTTTGAAATTTAAACTATGCATTTAAATATAAATCTAAGCATAAAACAAGATTAAATATTTCTAATAGAGATAAATTCATGATAAATTCAGGAAAGTTACTTCTAGGCATAACATGAACATAGCCTCAAGTTGAGCACAAAAATCAAATCATATTTTGCTACAAAAATCAGTAAAGCAAAAATAGCATAAATACAAAGTAATTCATAGTAAAAGATCTGTTCAACTACTTTGTGAAATTTTTGGTCCAGAGGCCACTCATGACAAGTCTAGCAACATATCCAAAATTCAACTCCATAGCCTTTCTAGATTTTGAATTACAGCAAAAAGGTGTCAAACTGAATTTAAATTTTCATTCAAAATCTACAAGTCAAAACTATGGTCATGCTTTGCAGAAGTTGCAGATCTACTCTCACTGAGACCAAAAAAATTGGTTTTGCATTTTTCTGAATTTTTTCTGAATTTCTAGGCTTTTTCTAAGGCACTAGACCAAACTGCTATAAAACTAAGATAACTTCTGTTGCAAACGGGTCCCTGGTTTACAAATCTGCCCCTGGATGTTTACAACCGTGCCCTTGCCGGCGGAGGGGAGTTCACCGGCGGCGAGGCAGGGTCGGGGAAGGAAAACATGTGGCACTGGAGTGTGATTGGGCTCACCACAGGCCGATTGGTGGTGGTTGCGTGGCCGGAGGTGGCTCCGGCGAGCGACGGCAGCGAGGTCGCGGCGGCGCGCCCGCGGGTGCTCGGTTTCTGGCGAGGTTCAAGGCGGGGAAGTTCAACACGCGGCCATGGGAGCTACTATGGGGTGTAGGGAAGAGGTTGGAAGCCTTGGCCGGCGGCGGGAGCGAGCGGGAGTGCGAGCTCACTGAGGCGGCGTTAATGGCGGGTCGGCGGCGGTGGTGCTCACGCGCGGGATGAGAAAGGGGGCGCCCTTTTATAGCCGACGCGTGCGCAGAGCATCTCGCTTCGAGGCTAAGCTTGCCCGGCGCTTCAATGCGCGGGTACGGCGGCCTTGGCGTGCGTGCGCGGCGGGCGGACCGACGGCGCCGCTGCGAGCGCGCGCACGCCGCGTGGCTTGCGGGCTCACCGGCCGAGGCGGCCCCTAGAGGTGCATGCGAGGCTGACGCACGCCGAGCTCACGCACGGACTCCGACGGCCGGCCGTAGTACGGCGGCGCACGGCGGAGACGCGGCGGCGACGCGTGGACGCACGCGCGCGCGCGACGTCGCGCCATGGCGTGCTTCGGCCCGGTCCGTTCCAAGTGCCTCTGTTCACTTGCACGATTCTCAAGAATTTGTCTATAAACTTCAAAATCCGTAGATAGGAAAGTTGTAGATGGGTGATTCCTCTAGAATTTGGCTGAAGCCGAATTTGAATTTGGTTCAAATCGGAGGAGAATTTCAAATGCCAAGTTGGGGGATTTTCATGTCTCGGTGAACAGTGACCCAGAGCTTGTTTGGCCACCTTTTCCACTCAAAACTAGCAATGCCACCCTGAAGATGAAATGTGTCCCGAGTGATTCTGCACAACTTTTGTATTGGTAGATTTTCAAGTGTTTAGACAAGATTTGGAGAACGTGGCCAAAGTTCCAGATCGACACAAGACATCAAAGGGTGTGTCCCCCCTTAGCTAGGGTTTTGACCCAGGAGAGTGTGCTAGACTTGCTTAAGATGCTAATGGGTGAGTGTTGGAGAGGTTTTCGAGGTGATGACCCAGGTTGACCGTGCTTTGACCCTAGTCAACAAGTTTTGACCGGTAATTAAGGTTAATTAAAAACCTGGGGCGTCACAGATGGTCACAAGGGCGAGTTTTGCTTCAAGAGGAAGCGTGAGGAGAGAATGGCTAGAGAGTGGGCTAACAAGGACAGGTACCACTTCTCTAATGGTGTACCTGAGCCTCGTATGCAGATGCCCAGGGCCAAGGCGATTGTGAGGACGGTTCCGGCTTGGGGAGACCGGAAGGCAGCAGGTGGTGCTGCTGGCCGAGCTACACCAGTCAGACCGGTGCAGGTCTGGGCAGACAGCGAGTTGGTTTTCGTGCTCGTGAGGATGCTCGGTTTGGTTCTGGTGGTCGTGGTTCTGGTGGTTGGTCTGGAAAGTTTGCAGGTGGTCAGTTTGCTAGACGTTCTCCACCTCGTGCTCAATACGAGGGTGGGAGGAGTCGTAGCTTTGAGATGGAGAGGAGGAAAGGTCCACGATTTTCCTTTCGTGGCTTTCGTCCTCCTCCAGCTAGAGAGGGTTGGTTCCCTCGTAGTGGTTACCGTGGTGGTATTCGTGGTGGTAGCTTTGATAGGCGTGATGATATGGTTTGTGCTAACCCCACTTTGGAGCAAATGGCTCGGCACTGGTTTTACTCTTTTGGTACTAACCCCAGTGCTGAGTCGTTTGTTCACTCACGTGCTCGCTTTTGAATTTCAGGTGGGAGACTTGAGGACCGTTTGGTTGATTGACTCCGGTTGCTCGAGGCATATGACCGGGGACAAGGGGTGGTTCTCAAGTCTCGTCCCGGTGGTGTCCAAGACATACATCACCTTTGGGGACAATGGGCGAGGGCGTGTGCTATCAGAAGGTGAGATCAAGGTAAGTGACAAGGTCACTCTCAGGCGTGTTGCTTTTGTTCAATCGCTCGGGTTCAATTTGCTTTCGGTGTCCCAGCTTTTGGATGAGGGCTTTGAGGTGTTGTTTCGGCCTGGTGGTTCTTGGATTTTAGATTCTCGAGGGGACCTTGTTTGCATGGTCGTTCCCGAGGGTCAAGTGTTCCGAGCTGATTTCTCTCAGTATTCTGGTGTGGAGCGTTGCTTTTTGGCTGGTTCTTTGAGTGAGTTGTGGAAGTGGCATAGGAAGTTGGGTCACTTGAGCTTTGACCTTTTGTCTCGCTTGAGTAAACTCAATTTGGTCTGAGGATTGCCACGGTTGAGGTTTGAGAAAGAGTTGGTTTGTGCGCCATGTAGGCATGCCAAGATGGTAGCCTCTTCTCACCCGCATCTCACCGATGTGATGACAGAGCGTCCATGCGAGCTGCTCCATATGGACCTTGTTGGCCCAGCTCGTGTGCGATCTGCGGGTGGGAAGTGGTATGTCCTTGTTGTGGTGGACGACTACTCTCGGTATGTGTGGGTGTTCTTTCTTGAGGAGAAAGGGGAGACGTTTGGTTTTGTTCGAGATCTTGTCTTGAGGTTAAGAAACGAGAGGCACGGAGATGCCATACGAGCGATCCGCAGTGACAATGGCTCAGAATTCAAAAACTCTCGCTTCGAAACCTTTTGCCATGACTTGGGTCTTGAACACCAGTTTTCGAGTCCGTATACACCTCCCCAGAATGGCGTGGTGGAAAGGAAAAACAGGACCTTGTGCGAGATGGCTCGGACGATGCTCGACGAGCATAGGACTCCGAGAAGGTTCTGGGCTGAGGCGGTCAATACCGCGTGCTATGTGTCGAACAGGATTTACCTTAGGGTTCACAAGAAGAAAAGCTGTTACGAGTTGATGCACGGTCGCACACCCAAGGTGAGTCACTTCCATGTCTTTGGTTGTAAATGCTTCATTCTGAAGAAAGGGAAGAAGTTGGACAATTTCGAGGCTAGGTCTGTCGATGGCATTTTCTTTGGTTATGCATCTCATTCTAGAGCATTTCGTGTGCTCAATCTTGAAACTAACCAAATCGTGGAGACTTGCGAGGTAACCTTCGACGAGACACAGCCACATAGTTAGCTTGTTTTTGAGTGTGCAGGTGACGACGAACTTGGCGAGGAGATCTTTCAGGAGGAGGAGCATGAACATGGAGATGATGAAGATGGCGGTGTGGTGCCCGCGGCTGAACATGTACCTACTACTTCGACGACGATCGAGAACGGGCCCTCTCCCGCACCTACAACGACAAGCCCAGATCAAGGCGAAGCTGCTGTTGAGGGGGAGGTAGCATCAAGGCGAGAACCTCCCCGGCTAGTGCAAGTGGATCACCCAGCTTCGAGAATCATCGGCGACATGAATGAACGTACTACACGGTCGAGGGTTCGGAACAATTCTCATTTCGCTCATGCTGCTTTTGTTGCCACCTTTGAGCCCAAAGACATTGGACACGCGCTATCTGATCATAATTGGGTTAATTCGATGCATGAGGAGTTGGAGAATTTTGAGAGAAACCAAGTTTGGGTGTTGGTTGACCCTCCTCCAGGGTGTAAGCCGATTGGGACAAAATGGGTGTGGAAAAATAAAGAGGGAGAGAAAGGAGAAGTAGTGAGGAACAAGTCAAGACTTGTTGCTCAGGGGTACAGTCAGAAAGAGGGGATCGACTACGAGGAGACTTTCGCTCCTGTAGCTCATTTGGAGGCGATCAGGATCCTTCTAACCTTTTCTGTGGCTAAAGGGTTCAAGTTGTACCAGATGGATGTGAAGAGTGCTTTCCTGAACGGTGTGTTGGAGGAAGAGGTGTATGTGAGGCAACCACCGGGGTTTGAGAGTGAGAAGTACCCCCACCGGGTGTACAAGTTGAGGAAGGTGTTGTATGGGTTGAAGCAGGTGCCTAGAGCTTGGTATGGTAGGTTGAGGGGGTTCCTGTTTGAGAGAGGGTTTGAGATGGGGAAGGTCGATCAGACCTTGTTTCTCCTCAGGCAGGGCAGAGATATCCTAATTGTGCAGGTATACGTGGATGATATTGTCTTTGGTGGCTCATCTAACTCTCTTGTTGCAAGGTTTGCAGAAGACATGAGCAGGGAATTTGAGATGAGCATGATGGGCGAGTTGCAGTTCTTCCTCGGGCTACAAATCAAGCAATCAAAGGAAGGAACATTTGTGCACCAAGCTAAGTACACCAAGGATATTGTGAGGAAGTTCAAGATGGAGGACTCCAAGGCCATGGCGACACCTATGAGTACCACTACAGCTCTTGATGCGGACGAGGAAGGTGAACACGTGGACCAGAAGGAGTACCGGAGCATGATCGGGTCACTCCTCTACTTGACGGCGACGAGGCCGGACATCCAATTCTCGGTATGTTGTGCGCTCGTTTTCAAGCGTCTCCGAGGACTTCGCATCGGCAAGCAGTCAAGCGCATATTCAAGTATTTGCGACACACTCCCGACTTCAGCCTTTGGTACTCTGCGTCTTCTTCTTTGGCGCTTCATGGCTTTTCAGACGCGGTTTTTGTCGGGTGTCGGTTGGATAGGAAGTCTACTTCTGGGACTTGCCAGTTCTTGGGTTCTTCTTTGGTGTCTTGGTCTTCCGGCAAACAGTCGAGTGTTGCTCAATCCACTACCGAGGCAGAGTATGTGGCCGCAGCTAGTTGTTGCTCTCAGCTCCTTTGGATCACATATACCATGAGTGACTTTGGTGAGGAGTATACCCATGTCCCACTTCAATGTGACAGCACCAGTGCCATAAGCGTTGCAAAGAACCCAGTGCTCCATTCCAAAACCAAGCACATAGAAGTGAGGTATCATTTCCTGAGAGACAATGTAGAGAAAGGGAAGATAGCCTTGATCCATGTACCTACACATGACCAACTAGCTGATATTTTCACCAAACCCCTAGATCAAGCAACTTTCACTCGTTTGCGGGGGGAGCTTGGTGTGTGTTTGATTTCTTGAGTTGGTGTGTGGGAGCTCCTTTGTAGCATATGTATAGCTTTCCTTTGTGCATTTCTTGCATTTGGCATGGCATATGTAACATGATGTATAGGCATCTTTGTATCTTAGGTTGCATGCATTTTGTATCATATGCATTGTTTAGGAAAAGCTTCTCCTATATACATTGTTCACCATGGAATGATATATATGTCTTTGTGAGCTAGTTTGGTAAGCTATGGTTAGTTTGGCTTAGCTCTTGATAATCTTGGTTTATATCCATGGTTGATGGCTATGTTTTTGAAAAATCTCATATGTATGCCCTCTTGTGAGTAAATGACTTTATATGATCTTGACATGTTTTTGTGGCTTGGCTATGCTTAATTTGTGGTTGGATAGCTTATTTTGATCATATGGGGCCAAAGGCTCATTTGCCATCATGAATGTTTAGCCCCCATGTTTAATCTTGTGGAGGGGCATAAGTTCCTTTTTGTCGCAAAGACATTTCATGTACCAATTTCAAATCTGAAAATGAAATGTAAATCGCTTGGAAAATGTGCTCCCATGTCATATGTGCTAATTTTAATTTGCTTTGGGTGCTAAACCGTTACATAATGCCTACCAATGAGAAGTCTCATATATAGAAGTAGGCACATGGCTCGGTGGCTTTGACAAGACATGAGGTGCTTGTGGGTGTTTATGATGGTCTTATGCTTAGAATGGTTGTCCTAGCATGAAGTTTGTGTGGCTTTGCCATTTTGACATGTTTTGCTCATGTTTAGGACTTTGCTCATGAGAGGGTGAATTTTCGCAAAATTGCTCAATTCTATCTTAGCTTCGCCCAATGGTTGTGAAACTTGGTGATCATGAAGTTGATGTCATTACGAAGCTATAGAGTATCTAACTTGCTCATTTGGACATGTGTAGCATCCTATGTTGAATTTTGTCTATTTGAGAAGCTCTAGGTTGCATTTTTTGCATTTTTGGCTTGATTCATGCATTGTCAACAAGGGGGAGAAGTTTGAGCATGTTTTGGCCTACTGAATGCATCTAGAAGGTTTTCAGGTGGTTTCGAGCCATTTCTGGGCTCTGTTGTGCACCGGTCTGACCGGTCAGAGTGCTGGTCCTGTTCACATGTTGAGCACCGGTCTGACCGGTGGTGTCGACCGGTCTGACCGGTCAGAGCTGAGCTGTTGCAGCTGCTCTGTTTCGTGATGTGGTTCGCATGCATTCATCCAGGGGGAGGTGCATTGGTTCAGGGGGAGCTTGCATGTGTGCAGGGGGAGCTCTTTGTGGTTTTCGAGCTTTGGTTTGATGGTTTGTGCTCTTTGCTTGAGCATATTTTGTCTCGGATGTGTCGAGCCGTTGCCCTTGCCTAAGGGGTCCGACACTTGTCTTCTTCAAGTGATATTGCTCTTTGCCTTTTCTTTGGCTTTCGATCGCTTGTTGGAGCTTCTTTTAGTCGTTTCTTTTCTTTTTCTTTTCTCTGGGTTACCAAAACGTGTGTGTTGTCAATGCACTCACCAAGGGGGAGATTGAGAGCCATGTGTGGTTCGAGGACCGGTGGATGGTCGCTTCCTGGTGTGATGAGTGATTGACAACGTGGTGTGGACTGATTCTTGGCTAAGTATTGCAGGTGCAGGTTGCGGCTTGACTGGTGTTGGTGCAGGTGAAGAACAAGCGCGAAAGGTCATTGCCGGTGAGGCCTCCAGGTGTGGAGAAGACAAGTAGGCTTGGTTCGAGAGACCCGGTGGCCAGCGGGGTCAAGTGCGGGCCGCATGGTGGCAAGAACGGCAAGATGAAGTCATGGACGGTTTCTTGGTTGAGCCTCAAAACCAAGGTCGAGCCGGGACTACGTGGGAGCCGAGTCATGAGTGGTGATTGGCGGAGGCTACACCGAGTTCGCGGGGTTTCCGGTGGTTCACCAGAAAACCACTGGGTTCCTTGGTTGATCCACAAAGCCAATACCGAAGAACCGAAGACGGAGGTGCAGCAGCTCCAGACCGGTCTGACCGGTGGGTACCGGTCTGACCGGTGAGGAGCACCGGTCTGACCGGTGTGCGACGACGCAGTCCGGAATCTTCGAAGCGGAGGACACGCGTCGGGATCGCAAGGCTTGCGTCGAGGCTAAGCAAGTTTGCGGTTGCTGGGCATCCGTCCGATGGTGCGACGACAAAGATTTCCAATTTCGCCCTTGAGGGGCATGTATCCCTAGTTAGCTTGTAAGGGTATTTTAGTCTTTCGGTTGCCTCCATATAACCCAAGGGGTGAGAGGATGGCAGCCATCTCTTGGAACCCTAGCTCATTTGATTTTCCTATTTTTCTCTTCCTATTTTCCTTAGGATTTTCATAGGACTAGCTTGAGAGCTTCATGGTGAGATCTTGTGAGAGGGAAGGATGATCGGGCGGCAAGCTAGACCTTGTATGAACCTCTTTGGTATGTATAGATGATTCGGCATGCTTCCTCAAGGCTTGGTTGTGTCTTTCCCGTTTCTCCTTTTTGGTGATTTTCAAAGGCTTTTCTTGGCGAATTTCTTGTGGCGGTTTTGAGACCTTTCTCTTTGGGATTTGGTAGGGGATGTATGCATGAACCCCTCGTGGTTCTTTTCTCTTTGATTCTCCTCCCAAATCCGTGAGTAAAGGGGCTCAATTTTGGGGTTTTCGTGGTTCTAGGGTTTGTGGTGTTCTTGGCGGAAATCCTTCGATTCCTCTTGATTCAACGAGTTTTGGTGGACCAAATCTTGGCTATGGAGTGCCCATGAGGTGTTCCTACTATCCCCAAAGTCTTGTGCGGATCCGTGGAGCGAATCGGGAGATCGGGAGTTGGATTTGGGGGAGTTGACTCGCGGGCGCTGCTCATCCCGAGCTGCCCAGGAGCGACCGGTCTGACCGGTGCTCTTGACCGGTCTGACCGGTGCTAGTCCTTGGTGGGATTTGTCTCGGGGAACAGTCTTATCTGTGTGGTTTTGTCCCGTGGTCCTGCTGGTCAGTTCTTGGCGTGTTTGAAGTTGTTTTGCTAGGTTTTTTGAGGGGTTCTTCTTTCTCCCAGGTTGTGTTTCGGAGGTGGTTTTTGTGCCAGGGCTTAGAGGAGTCACTGAGGCTTCCTGGAACGTTTGCTGTGCGGCTGCTGTAGCCACCGGCCTGACCGGCTCTGTCCACCGGTCTGACCGGTGTCACCGGTCTGACCGGTTTAGCACAGGCAGCAAGCCGTGCAAGTTTCCGCTGTGTGTTTTGGTGAGTTTTGGCTCGGAGGGTTGTGTGTTGGTTCCTAGGACCAGTAGCACTCCAGTGGCTGCGTGGTCTTGACCAACTTGGGTAGTTGAGTCGGAGAAGTGTTTCGGAAGCCGTGTTCGTCTTGTTGGAGTTCCCATCTCCTTCGAGAAGAATTTTAATTGGCTCCCATTCACTCCCCCCCTCTCTGGTTCGCCTAATCGGTCCTTCAAAGACCACGTCGGAGCTCTGAAGCAAGGATCAAGATCGAGGTAGGATCCCGGTGGTGATCTTGTTCACGTAATCATTCATGGTCAAGTCTTTAAGTGAATCCGATTTCTAGCGATCAAGTGCCTTCTCTATGATTTTGTTCTCCCTTGGTTTTGCTTCTTCCCCAATCTATACTTAAGATAGATTGCATAGGGTGCTCTTGTAGCCGCGGTGGCTAGAGGTGCATGCCGGATAGACAAAGTATTTTCAACTTGTTCTTTGTTGACACTCCTTAGCCTCACCACTAGGGTTGCACACACGGCTACGGCACCAGGAATGCTTGTTGGCACTCGCTAGCGTCGCTACCGGATTTATACCCCTAGTAATGGGGCTAGGGAACGTCTTTGGCAAAACACACGTCACAGAAAGGTCCGCAAGCGCACGGATTACCGTTGTAGCACTTCACCCGGTGGTATTCAGGTTATCGTATTTATATTTTCCCAAGGGAGGCACTACGGCAAAGATGATCGGATAAACGGTGGAGAGAAACAAGACTCAGTAAAGAGCTATAGCGGGGGTAACGAATAAAGATATTCAGGGATAACTTGACACACACAAGGAGATCTTGATAAAGAGTTAGAGAGGACCTAGTGAGCTGGGAGGACAACGAGACGAGAAAGGATCCTAACACAATCTATCTATTCTTGTTAACTCTAGGTAAAGAACTAAGGAAAAGGATAACCAAGGCAAGCTAAACTCGACAAGCTCTTCTAGTGCTGCAGGGGCATGCAAAGCCGCGCTCTCGGACTGGGATGAGAAGGGAGAACGACGACGCACTGAATCCTACCGGCCCGAACTAACGTGGTGGACTACAAAGCCCGTCCGGAGCTGTCACCTCCTTAGGGTACCACAACTATTCCGTTGAACAAGACACCAATCTAAGACTAAGGTAAGCTCTGAGCACCGCGCTCACAATGAACCAAAGAACCTTTCCCCGGATATCACGAAGGAAGGTCTCTCTCTACGGTGAAACACCTAAGATCAAGCGAAGAACAACCACAACACTATAGGGTTCAAGAGAGCTATGCTAACCAAGATTAAACTAACTTTAGTCTAAACCAAGAATAAAGCTTCTAGAGCAAAGTAAAAGTTGAATGTAATTGACTCAAAAGGTAAGATAGACAGAATACTTGAATTGTACTTGAGTCTAAACAAAGAAAGGATACAAGAGTAGTACCAGAACTCTGAAGAAAACTCCTCCGGAACCCCGAGACTAGCTCGACTCGACTCTAACTCCCAAGCTACACTAATCCTACTCTAAGTGAACAAAAGAGAGAAATGGATATGCTCCTGCATTGTGTGTCCAATCCAGCGAGTGTGAGGTGCCTTTTATAGGCAAGGAAGCTCGGTGGAGCGCAGGGGGGCCACATGCCAGGTACGGCCGGCCCTGGGATGTGCCGCCTCTAGCCTTGGACGCCCCTGATCACTGCTCCTGAGGCGGTTGTAGGTCGGCTCCTTGGGTCGGTTTTGCCCGGCACGCGAGTTGATAGGTGCGGCCGGCCCTCTAGGTGCGGCCGGCCCACCCCCGCGCCGTGTGATGCACCGACCATGCTCGGGGACGCCTAGGATTGCCTCTGGATGGCGGTTGTGGCGGTTGAGCGGTCGGACAAGTGGACCCATTGATCCAAGTGATCCTAGCCTCCACCATTTGATCAAACTGACATTTCCTCAGTGAATATCGTTCGTCCAAGTTGTGCTCGAGGGAGAGGGGGTACTCTGGACCAGAGACGCACCACAGGGTAGGGCCGGCCGCACCTGCAGGGCCGGCCGCACCTACCAGGCCGGCTGCACCTGCAGGGCCGGTGGGACCAGGTGGTTCGGCCGTGCCTTGCACGTGTGGTGTGTTGGTCCCAAATTCTCCCAAAATGTGTACCTGCCTATGAAAATCACAACACAACTCTTGGAACTTTATTAGTACTAAAAATGTGCATGAAATTTGCCATTTACTCCTCTCGAACCCGAGGATTTGACGGTCGAATTTTTGTTGTAAGGACCGTCAACATTCTTCTTGAACTCGCCCTATGCTAACCCGCACGAATAGGGGTGCATCGTGACAGAACGGTGGCTCCAAAAGGCGGGCGTCTTTGGAATCGGAACGGAGGCCACGGTTTAAAGATGCTTTTTATGAGATTCGCTTTTCTATCTTCATCTATCTTGTTTGGAGCTACAACATAAGCATGATCTAGACTCTCTAGATCGGTTATCTCTATGCTTTCTCTTGCTACCTCTTGAGTTTAGTAGATTAGATTAGATTAGATGTGTTTTCTTGATGATTTCTTATATTAGATGCAAAAGCAACCTCTTGAAGATCAAATGTCCTTGCCTTACTAGATTGAATCCTTGCGTTGCACATTGTTCCACGGATTCGATACCTTGGGTTCTCGCACATAAGGGAAGAAGGGTCCCTTGACTATGACGGGGGATTTGTCCGCTTGCAAATCCAAACGAACTTTGATACGACAATCAACCGTCAACACCGTGTCAATCTACCTTGCGAAACACCCCCCCACACCAAAACCGCGCACCTCCGGCCGTGATATCGGACTCGTGCCGCAGACCCCCTCCTTTTTTCCCACGCAAAACCCACGGCCTCGTGACGTGAACCCCCTGGCCGAGCGCTATCGTGGTGCCGCGGAAAGCCCTCGCACCGTGCTTCCCTTGGTCCGAATGCCTCTTCCTGTTTCGGCAAGTAATAAAAAAGACAGTGAAAAAAACAAAAGAAGGAAAGTAAAAAAAAGCAATCAATAAAAAAAGGAGGAAAGGAAAGAGAACCGGACTTCACTCGAGACACCGAGCCCACAAACCGCGCGTGACCTCCCCCCACGCCGCGTTTTCCCCTTCGCCTGGGCACCATGGGAAACACCCCCTCCCCCTCCCTAGTTCATTTCTTCCCAACCGAACCCCTTCCCCTCTAGCACCACACGCCACATCTCTACCCCCATGCTTCTTCGCTTTTTCACTTGTAATCAACAACGTTTGATCGTGTTTAGCACTATAATTCAACTTCGCATTATTGTTTGATTGTGCTAATCCTTCAATTGAGTGCAACCTTCCCAGAACTCCACAAAGTTCTACGTCGAGCAAGTTTTGTTTCGTCAGGCAATCGCTCCTCCAAATCTTTTGCAGGTTCCACTGGTTGGTTGCAGTTCACCCCTGTGTGCTTGGTAAGAACGGATAAGAATTTGATAACAGCATTAGTTTGAGCGCCTTGTGAGCCAATACACCCCTGTTTTGTTGTCGATTTTGTTTTGTCTTTCCGCTAACCATGGCAGGCGACGACAAGAGGGATGACCAGCTGCAGGACATGCGAACACTAGTTGATGGACTTGCCGTGGACATTGAGACGATACATGCGCGGCTGGATTCGATGACCACTTCATCAAAGGAGCAGTTCGATAAGCTGGACCTAGGTCAGACGGCCGCTAAGACCACACTCGACGCCGTCGTGGCACGACTCGATGCATTGCACACTACGATGACAGAGTTGCAGAAGGACAGTCATGGTTGTGGCCGGCATGTGCCACGCCACCCTGGTAATGATTCGTTTGCTAAGATTAAATTTAAAATTCCACCTTATAATGGCAAATATGATCCTGCTGCATATCTTGATTGGGAATTAGAAGCTGAACAACAATTTTCATACCATGATATTTTTGCTAGTTCTCAAGTTCAAATTGTTATTTGCCAATTTATGGATCTTGCTTTAATGTGGTGGCGTGACTATAATAAAAGACATCCCAATACAATTCCAACCACTTGGGATCAATTAAAAGCTGTTATGCGACATAGATTTGTACCTTCTTATTATGCCCGAGATTTGCTTAAAACAATGAAACATTTTCAGCAAGGTTTTCAATCTGTTGAGGACTATTACCAGGCATTAGAAAAAGACATGATTCGTTGTGTGTTATTAGGGAAAAACGACACTGCAATGGCACGTTTTCGTGGTGGTTTGAACCACGAAATTCAGGATATACTTGATTGTACGGAATATGCAGATATGACCACTTTATTTGAGTATGCTTGCAAAGCTGAACGTGAAGTGCAGGGACGCCGCTCGAAGACGTATTCTAACTCTTTTGCAGGACGAAGCTCGACATCCAGCTTAGCACCCGCTTTCCCAGCGCCATCCACGCCCACCACTACAGCGATCTTTTGGTGAGTGGGGATAAATCCGATTTCAGCGGGAGGTGACCCTCACGATCCGACTACGACGAGCAAGCCCGAAGCGCTAATGCAATCGCTGAACCAACTCCCTGTGGTTACCGACCTTGTTGAAGCAAGATCGGCCTGATCATGAAGATCAATTCCTGTGCGCAATCGATGAAGAAACAAGAATTCGAGGCGAGCAATCTTAACATCACTCAAAGGTGGAGTTCTGAATCATAGAGGACAACACGTATTTGTGGGTGGTCTGGTGTAGCTAAAGCTAGATGTAAAACAACACTCAATTTGCTATGGAAGAGGCTACTGAGTATATGAAGAAGGGCATCCTAGGGTTGGGGCGACCTAGGGTGGGGCGCCCACATCTTGGGTTCAAGGCCCAACAAAACTGGCGACATAGCACCTTGCAGATTCTGGACGTCAACTTGTTTTGACGCTTCCCGTTGACTCAGGACGAATTTGGATGTGAAACCGGTGCCATTAGAAGCTCTATGAAATTGTGCTTCCAACCATATAAAGAACGTCGAAATCCAACTCTGAAATGGGCTCGAACTTGAATTGCTTTGGGCCTCCACCTTGGGGACTCGAACTGGATTAGCCTCATGCCTCCTCTTCGACTTGGACACCCTTCTTGGACTTCTTCTACTCCATTCCATGCATCAATCATGGTTGCATGCATGGGTGTCATGTCCTCATCAGTCCCGAGCGTCACGGTTGTGTCCGAGGCACTACTTAACTGTCGCGTTGCTCGCTCCCTTGTCATGGCCATGATGCTGCGACGGGAGCAGATCCTGGTGCCGCTCGGACTGCACTTGCCTCGGTTCCCGAGCTGAGCGCTGGCGTGAAGCGGAACTTTCCACCTATTGCACCGCCGCAGTCTCGAGGAGAGCCTTCATCTGCTGGTTGTTGGCATTTCTTAACGTCATCACTAGGTTATGAGTTCCTAGCAACGATGCCAGAAATAACCAAATGGTAATCCTAATGATTACAAGAGTCTGCAAGCGCACAGAAGTACCATTGTAGCATTTCCCCAAAAGAGTATTCCAAAGGGTATCGAATCCAAGAAACGCCAAGCGGATTAACAAGTTCAACACTATTGCAATGAGTATAAATCATAGACGGGAACAAACCAGACACTCAAGTACAGGGGTAAGGTATGATAGATAAGATGGTAGTGTGAACGCACAAACACACTCTCTCTAAAGGTCCTAGGCTTAGGAGGCAACATACAAGTTAGTTCTAGGTTCTAAAGTACTAAACACACAAAGTTAGTCAGACGAGTTAGATACACACTAGCATTGCATGATTGCTGGCTCAAGCACCCAGGTACAAATGGGGATCTAACCTCCTGCATACGCACGACTCCAGTTGTTAGACTTTAGACTCCTACAGCGTATCCGAACGTGGGGGATTCCTGAAGGGTCCAACGGCTGTCATCACCGCGGCCTACCCCAAGACAAACAGTGGGATACACTCGTAAGCAACATAGCTATGCAACCCAAGCACCACGCTTACATTGTTAGCAGGACCTTGACCGATCCGGGCTATTGTTACCCAGGTCAGAGCTGCCAGATAAACCGGCCAATTACACCGAGTACCGTAGCTTGAGCACGAACTTCATGCAACACGAACATGGGATCTAACTAGATCAAACTAGGCTAAGTACACAAACAGATTTGAGCTTTCCTATGTCTATTCAACAAGATCAAAGGATCGTGTTCGTGAAGAACACGAGCCTCTAACTTATGAACAAACACCAGAAACATGTATAAGTCACTCGTCAACTAGATCGAAAGGCCTTGTTCATCAAGAACATGAGCCTCTAAATGATGAACAAGCGAAGAACACATGAACAAATCACCCATGTATACAAGCACAACTTTATATGAAATAGCTGAATAACTGAAGTAGATCAAAGTCATAAAATAAAATAGAGATACAAGAGAACTCATATCTAGATCCCAAAGTAGACTTGGAACCTGAAGTAGAACTACTCTAACCTACCTCCTAGCCTTAGAAACCAAAAGTGAGAGAGGAGGAGTAAGGTGTGTTAGTAAGAAATGAACCCCTTCCCCTTCTATTTATAGGTCAGAGCACCAGCGCAAGAAGGAGTGAAACACCCCGGGAACGGCCTCTAGGACCAATGGACAAGCACCACGTGGAAGCCCAGGATCAGCCGACCCAAGGTCGGTTCGGCCGACCCCAGGTGGGCCCACTCGGGGTGTGCTTCCTCGAGGTGGCTATCCTGTAGGCCCTTAGGTCGGTCCATGGTGTACACGTGCTCTTGAGGCGGTTTAGGCGCTCTGGTGGGCCCATGGATCCATGTGAAGTCCACGTATCACGCTCTGATTCGTCGGGGCTTGCCTCTCTTGGATTGGTGACATGGCGTGCATGCATGGCACCTGAGGTGGCTTAGCTTGCATGCATGGCACCTGAGGTGGCAGCCACTCCTTGAGGTGACATGGCATGAATCATAGAATGTGAGTTTGCCACTTCTTTTATGCTTATTTTCATGCAATCACATAATCTCCAAGGACAAGTGGAACTGCATTATTCTTAACTAAAATGCGTGTAAGAAATGTCTCTTGCTCCTTTATTCATGAGTAAATTGACGGCTAAAGTAAGCACTTAACAGCCGTCAACAACTCCCCCAAGCTAGTGTCTTGCTTGTCCCGAGCAAGACACTTAGGACTTAGGTTGGTTGATCAGGAGTTGCTACGATGTTGTATTCCTAGTTTATGACAAGCATACGACTAGGTACTCTATCAAGGATTGAATAAGTTGGCATTGATCTTACCTTATGCTTGATTGATATGGGGCTTGTAGCTTCACCTGCCTTGGGCGGTTGAAAGATAGAACGGCTGTATAGAAATTACTAATCACAAGTGCCTTGATACTCTCAAATCGCTCATTGTGTATGATTCCTCACCAAGGCATTAAATTGCCTTCTTTCTCCACCTACTCCTAATAAGCTGGTATGTGGAGCTGTAGGTAGGGAAAACATGTGGCATACCTGTTTCTCATATGTTGTCGAGTCGAAAACAGGATCCTTGGGAGCAACAAGTCATACAACCTGATCAAGATGTGCATGTGTGTGTATATGGTGCATGGATGATGAACTCCTTTTTGCATATGATTCTCTCTTCTCTTTTTGAAATTTTTGAGACTTGGGCTATGTTTCTTTATTCTTTCTCTTTCTTTTTTTCCTTTTTTTATACAGCCCATAGTCCTTGCTGAATATTTTTGGAGAGAGAGTAATCATAGATTAATGCGCGGAGCTTTATTAGCGGAATGGATGGGGGATGGATGAAATGATGGGTGCTAACTTCCGGTGTAGAAGTTTAGCATATAGTGGCTGTGTATGTGATCTTGATCATGGGAGCATGACAAGTTTCTCGCCGAGGGTCACAACAATTCGACAAGACTCAATGAAGAAAACAAGTAGCATATGTGGAGGCTAACAACAGCTAGGATCTACATATGGCTTTGGATAAGAATTTCTCATCATTGAGGAACTTATCATTTTATCATTTTTCAAAAGAAAACTCCGGATATCAAACATCACTTAGCATAGGCTCATAGCAACTCTATTTTACCATATCATACCTCACAACAACCTATGCAAAGGTCATGCTTTTTGCTACCCACAAGTTTCAAGCTAAGGTTTGATCATACAAGCCAACTAACTCAAAACTTAAATAGGATACTAAGTTGTAAGCAAGGCATACAAGAGGAATAAACAGAGCAACTATTCATCATTTCAACCATGAAGAACAAAAAGCATTCTAATAGCGCATATGAAAGCAAACTAATTTAAGAAAGCACATAAATATTTTTGGTCTTTTTAATTTTGCAGATTTTTATGTGTTTTTAGCATATGAGATTCTGAAAATAAAGATACAAGTTACCTCAGAGTGGGGGTCCTCCCCCAAGCTACCTTCAGGCTCACTACTGTGGAGGGGGAAATCCCATCCACCGGTAGTAGGCCCTCTGCTCCTCCAGCTGTTGCTGCTGTGCCAGCTCGATGGCGTGTAGTCTCTCGCCAGACATCCGCTGCCAGTCCCGGGTGGACTGGACGTGCTGGTGCACGGTCTCCTCCATGTCGCCGACTCGGATGTTGAGCTCACTCATCTGCTGAGTGAGGGTGGCCCCACGAGATGATGAGCGCAACCTGGATGACGAAGACGTCGCATCTCCGTAGGCAGTACCGGCAGGGATGGCCCACTCGCCACTGCCCGCGCTAGCCCAAGCTGAGCTACTCGCACACTGCTGGTACATGGGCTGGTCCCAACCGGGAGCATATCCGGGAGTAACCCCAGGCATGTACTCGGTAGAGGTCCATGTACCAGACAGAGGTGTGGTAGGCTGAGGCTGTGGCTGAGGTGACAGCTGCGGGGATGGCTGTGGTGGCGGTTGTTGTGCTCCGGCTACTCTCCTCGATGCACTCCTAGTTACCCTGTCACCAGAGACACTAGAACGACGAGGTTCCTCGAGAGGAACGGTCAGTGGCCCCTGGCCATACAACCTGAAATCCGGGTTAGGTAACCGAATTTGGTTTGTATGGCCCGGGTAAAAGAAAACCAAAGAATAAACCGGACCCTTCTTAAGAATATGCCCCTGAGTCAAATAAGCCTCGTCAATCTGAGTCCGGGATTAGCAATGGAGGGCACGTTGGGCCCTTGTGTAATCCCAAGATTCGTGACGATGCGAGAAATCAGAGATGTACACTCAATAGAACCCCTCATCTTAAAATTCGTTAACCACTGCCGAATCATAGCTTGCACAGGGGAGATCTTGATCCGTTTTACCGCGGCATATAAAATCATCATCTCGTCAGTGTGCACGGTTCGTACATCATCCCTTGGAAAGAGAGTGATGGCGACCCACTTGTGCCACAGTCAGAGAGTGGGATGCAAGATATCATTGCACCGAGGTGTCAACTTGCTGCAAACAGGACGACCAGAGATCTCTTCCCAAAAACTCTCACGATTAAAACCAGCGCAAGCTTGCTCAAGAGAAATAGCGCAGTGATGATGAAAACCGAGGGTGCGACTAAGATCTTTCCATGAAACTCGATATGGGACTCTATTAACAGTTGTTAAGTACCACTTTTAGGCCGTCAATACCTGGAAAGAATAAATGAAAAGTGATCATCAACACTAGAATAGGGCTTGATACTGATGATTTCCACAAGTGTTGGTGTTTCTAGCTTTTGTTGCAAGACACACCGAAATGCACATGGAATGATGCATTTGAGAGCAAGTAGAATAATGGCATGAATATGGCATCATCATAAACAACCTCAAATGCCAAATTGGTCTGCACCATTGCGATGGGCTCGTCGAGATGATCAAAACAGATATATCATTCGCATACATCAGAGCCCGGATGAGAGAGATATGCACAGGACATCATGTGGGCCCTGTGGGACCCACACCAGGCCACGTGGCGATGTGCTAGCACACAGGATGCCATGTGTCCATGACACCTCATCAATCCAAGAGAAGCACTTCCCGACGAATCAGACGCCGCCACGTGTTCAGCACAAGGATTCAAGGGCCCACAACCCGAGCTAACCGCCTCCAAACCGCGTGGGCACTGGAACCGTCATAAGGGGCCACATATAGTCACTGGGAGAAAGCACAGCGCAAAACGTGGTGGGCCCAGGTCGGCTGACCCCACCTTGAGGCGGTTCGCCTCCATCTTCCATGTGTCATCTCCCCATTGGACCCTAAGGGCATTCCTGTGGTGCTTGGGGCGTTCTCGCGCAGTGACCCGGGCCTATAAATAGAAGGGGAGGGGGTAAGAATAGAGACACATCCCAAGTTCTCCCCTCTCACATTTCCTCACTTGGAGAGGTGAGTTCTCACCTCTCCATGTGTAGTTGGGTGTAGGTGCTATGTAGATGGTGGTGTGGGTGAGACTCCCATTTGTTCTTCATTTAGAGCAAAGTGAGTATTTCTGTTTTTCCCTTTTAGACTAAAGTGATATTCATGCATGGGTGATATGTTCTTGAGTTCTTCGTGTGTTCATCATTTAGAGGCTCGTGTTCTTCGTGACACGATCCTTTGATCTTATTGATTAGATGAATAATGCTGCATTCCGTTTGTGTGAGTTATCTCATTAGATCTTATTGGAATACATTAATTGGTGCTTAGTCGTTCGACCTCGCGCCACCTTGGTTCAATGATGGGCAAGGTCTAGCCGTTCTCGCGGGTTCGTCGCTCCATATTTATACGGAGTGCTATAGTATGATACGGGAGTGCCTAGACGTAGTCGTATTATAGTAGTAATCTGTGGTATCCTTTGATTGCCCTATATCCCACAGTTTCTCTTGGGGTAGGCCGTGGTAGTGACAGTCGTTGGACCCTTATGGAATCCCCCACGTTCGGATACAGGTGTAGGCAACCCTTTGTCGTGAACCCGCTGTTATAGCCAGGAGGGTCCGGTGTCCAAAGCGAGATCCATTGCAGCTTGTACCCCCTAGAACCGAGCACCCCATCATCTCTCTACCCAAGCAGGGGCTTGGTGTCCTTGGACCACTGTACGAAGGTAGTACACACACGTTCCCTTGGATTTGATACCCTTGGAATACTCTGAGGTGAAAGCTACAACGTATCTGTGCGCTTGCGGATTTATTCGTGTGACACTAAAATACCCAACAAACTCCATGAAATCGGAATGAAATACCGGACGCATCTTCTTGAAGAGTGCAAAGGAACTGGATGGTGGTCGGTCTAGAACCAACCTCCTGAACTGGGACAAAATCCTCCCATCCTAGAGCTTGCCAAATGGAATCGAACTCGGAGTCCATACCTGTTTTCTCGAGAAGATCCGGGTCGAACTCCTTGGTGTTGGCGAAGACTCGGTCCTTGATGAGAGCGTAGGCTTGTCTCTCGCGATCACTCCTCAAGTCGATGAAGGCAGCGTCGACGGCGTACACTTCCTCAACTTGTGGCGTGGGTAGCTCTTCCTCTCCCTCTTCTTCACGGTCGGTTGACATTGGGCTTGGTGCAGCTTCGGAATGACGAGACGAACTCCCCCCGTCACGTGAACGGCGTGAGCGAGTCAACATCCGGAATGCGTCGGAGGCCCAACTCATCTTGCACAACGATCAGACAAAACAAGCAACTCGGTGATGGGTTAGTGAAACCGAATGAAATCCTTACCGAGTTTGCTCCACCAATGATCAATATTTCAGCAGTACTTGGAGAGAATACTTGGCACCTCAATCTCGAGCGAGAAATCCACGAAAACCAGAGAGCAAGAGCAAGAGAGGGAGAGAGTGATACAATGGGTGAAGACACCCCTCAAACCCCCTGGTATTTATAGGCAATGAAGCCGGGCACCGAGACATGGGCCGTGTGCAATGGCTAGGAGCCGTTGGAGGAAGGGGGGCCGAGGTAGCCGTTAGGCTGGGTCAGCCGACCTGTGGGGTCAGCCGAACCCACCTGGGGTCCGCCCACCTCTAGCTTTTTGCAACGGCTCTCTAACGGTCATGTGATGGCCTACCTAGGTGTCCCGGTCCAAACTTGCCCAAAAACTTGCTCAAATGAATTTTAAGGATTTTTCTAACTCAAAATTTTATTTTCAGAATTTTTATTTAAAAAGGGAATTTGGCTAGAAAAATTCTAGCATGCAAATGCAAGGATGGAAAATTCAAATATGCATTGGAAAAATTAAATTAAATTGTGAAAAGGGAAATTTGAGATAGCTCACCAATTTTACCTTTTGGCGAAAGGACTTTTCTCGGTGATCAGTTCTACTTGTCACCCCACTCCCGAGAAGTAGAGGGGTGTGATCTCTGTACCTCCTGCCACACCTTCCGTGTTTTCCTTGATTTTCTTGGTGCGGTTAGAGGTTGCGTGAGCTGGGGTTGTGGCTCCGTCCAGCCCCAAGTTTGCTCATTATTTCCTTGCACTGAATAGCATTGCTCTTCGGTTGGTCGAAATCGGAACATCAAGTTCTTCTTCCCAATGCGGAAACGGATGGTCCCATTTTCCACATTGATTCTTGCCCTTGCGTCACTTAGTAATGGCCTCACAAGAATGAGTGGCATTTCCACATCATCTTGCATATCAAGGACCACGAAATCCGTGAAGATGCAAGAACCCTGGACAAATACCAGTAGACTCTCCACAATCCCCTCCGGATACCGGATCGAAGCATCAGCAAGTTGAACTGTCCTCGAGGTTGGAGTAAGAGCAGGATATCCTAATCTTTCGAATAAAGCCTTGGACATGAGGTTGACACTCGCGCCAAGATCACAGAGAGCATTCCTAATTTTCTTGTAGTATATTGTGCAAGTGATAGCCGAATAACTAGGGTCTCTCCTGTGCACAATTGCTGAAGATTCCCATGGATCAAGAACCTGCTGTATGGGTCTCCCTGCATAGTCAGTAGTTCATGCCCTCCCAGATGGCTTACCCCATCTGGTGGACACTGCACAAACATTCTCACAAGAAGACACGGGTTGCCCCGGAATCTTCCCGTCTTCAGTAGAAGGAACCAAAGCAGCTAACTGAGCCAACTGGGTTTCTATCATTTTGTTAAAGCTCAGCTGGTTCTTAAGAGCCGAAGAACGGCTACAATTTTAACGTTAAGGCTTTCCAAAGCCTTATCATAGGTAGTTGTTTTCTTATTAAAACCATCATTAATCTTAGCTTGCCCGAAAACTAGATCTCTCAGGGAAAGTTGGTTTGGATTGAAAGAATCACCTTGATTACCTCCCTGATGGTAAGGGCGAGATTGATTCCACGTTTGACCTCCTTGTGGACAATAACCATTGTTGTTGCCGCTCATGTACATCACGTCCTCCTGGGTAGTAGGGCAGTAATTCCCGGAATGCCCAGTGTCACCACAGACTTCGCAGGTCATGCGAGCATCCATAGCTTGAGTAGTGACGGCCATGGCAGCCTTCTCACTGGTTAGAGCATCCATTCTCTTCATAAGTAGGTCCATCTTGGCGTGCAGCATATCTGCTTCCTTGACAGTATGTGTACCCCTCTGACGTGGCTAGAGTCGATCATCACTCCACCCTTGGTTGGAGACCATCTTCTCAATAAGTTTAGTTGCTTCAGCGATAGTGAGAGAGAAGAAAGCCTCTCTAGCAGCAGCATCAATATGGCCCCGGGCTGTCGGAGTCAGCCCATTATAGAAACTCTGAAGAATAAGCCAGTTGTCCATCCCATGATGGGGACAAGCTAGGATGTACTCCTGAAGCCTTTCCCAAGCTTCTAGAATGGTTTCATTTGCTGCTTGCTGAAAGCTTGAAATTCTCCCCCGGAGGGCATTGGTCCTGCCCAACGGAAAGAAATTCGCGAGGAACGCTGCTGAGCACTTCGCCCAGGTGTCAATATCTGCACGGTTCACATAGAACCACTACTTCGCCTTTCCCAGAAGTGAGAATGGAAACAGTCACAGACGAATGGCATCTTCCTCCACTCCTCGTATAGTGAAGGTACTGCACAGCTCCAGGAACTGTTGCAAGTGGGCGCTCGCGTCTTCATTGGGCTTGCCACAGAATGGGCTAGCCTGTACCATCGTAATGAGGTCAGTCTTGATCTCGAAGTTTCCGTTCCCGGTGTTGATCTCGGGGCCAGTGGGCACCTGATCAGCAGAGGGAGCAGAGTACTTGCGAAGAGTCTTCTCTTGATTGGCCATGGAAGTTGATGTAGATGGCACAAAGGAAGCTGGGTCGACTTTCGTACGTACACGCTGGGGAGAACCGAAATGAGTTCTAGCTCTCCTTACGAGTGACTCAGGATCTTCAGTGAAATTCGGCGGTAAGTCGAAACCAGTCATACAACACCTGTCTTCATCATCAATAGACAAAGAAGACATTCAAAGTAAGCCTACATTGAGAACTGTTTTATTCCTGTCATGATTATAAACATTACAAAGTGTTGACATGTTATCCACAGCCTTCCCCGGCAACGGCGCCAGAAATGCTTGTTGGCATTTCTTAACGTCATCACTAGGTTATGAGTTCCTAGCAACGATGCCAGAAATAACAACATGGTAATCCTAACGATTACAAGAGTCCGCAAGCGCACGGAAGTACCATTGTAGCATTTCCCCAAAGGAGTATTCCAAAGGGTATCAAATCCAAGGAAGGCTGGGCAGATTATTAAGTTCAACACTATTGCAAGGAGTATAAATCATAGACGGGAACAAACCAGACACTCAAGTACAGGGGTAAGGTATGATAGATAAGATGGTAGTGTGAATGCACAAACACACTCTCTCTAAAGGTCCTAGGCTTAGGAGGCAACATACAAGTTAGTTCTAGGTTCTAAAGTACTAAACACACAAAGTTAGTCAAACGAGTTAGAAACACACTAGCGTTGCATGATTGCTGGCTCAAGCACCCAGGTACAAACAGGGAGCTAACCTCCCGCGTCGCTTACGCACGACTCCGGTTGTTAGACTTTAGACTCCTACAGCGTATCCGAACGTGGGGGATTCCAGAAGGGTCCAATGGCTGTCACCACCGCGGCCTACCCGAAGACAAACCGTGGGATACACTCGTAAGCAACGTAGCTACGTAACCCAAGCACCATGCTTACGTTGTTAGCAGGACCCTGACCAGCCCGGGCTATTGTGACCCAGGTCAGAGCCACCAGATAAACCGGCCAATTACACCAAGTACCGTAGCTTCAGCACAAACTTCATGCAACACGAACATGGGATCTAACTAGATCAAACTAGGCTAACTACACAAACGGATTTGTGCTTTCCTATGACTATTCAACAAGATCAAAGGGTCGTGTTCGTGAAGAACACGAGCCTCTAACTTATGAACAAACACCAGAAACATGTATATGTCACTCGTCAACTGGATCGAAAGGCCTTGTTCATCAAGAACATGAGCCTCTAAATGATGAACAAGCGAAGAACACATGAACAAATCACCCATGTATACAAGCACAACTTTATATGAAATAGGTGAATAACTGAAGTAGATCAAAGTCATACAATAAAATAAAGATACAAGAGAACTCATACCTAGATCCCAAAGTAGATTTGAAACCTGAAGTAGAACTACTCTAGCCTACCTCCTAGCCTTAGAAACCAAAAGTGAGAGAGGAGGAGTAAGGTGTGTTGGTAAGAAATGAACCCTCTCCCCTTCTATTTATAGGCCAGAGCACCGGCGCAAGAAGGAGTGAAACACCCTGGGAACGGCCTCTAGGACCAATGGACAAGCACCACGTGGAAGCCCAGGATCAACCGACCCAAGGTCGATTCGGCCGATCCTAGGGTCGGGCGACCCCAGGTGGGCCCCACTCGGGGTGTGCTTCCTCGGGGTGGCTGTCCTGTGGGCCCTTAGGTCGGTCCCCGGTGTACACGTGCTCTTGAGGCGGTTTAGGTGCTCTGGTGGGCCCATGGATCCATGTGAAGTCCACGTATCACGCTCTGATTCGTCGGGGCTTGCCTCTCTTGGATTGGTGACATGGCGTGCATGCATGGCACCTGAGGTGGCTTAGCTTGCATGCATGGCACCTGAGGTGGCAGCCACTCCTTGAGGTGATGTGGCATGAATCATAGAAGGTGAGTTTGCCACTTCTTTTATGCTTATTTTCCTGCAATCACATAATCTCCAAGGACAAGTGGAACTACATTATTCTTAACTAAAATGCGTGTAAGAAATGCCTCTTGCTCCTTTATTCATGAGTAAATTGACGGCTAAAGTAAGCACTTAACAGCCGTCAACACTGGTGCACCCTCTTCTTTTCAGGGGTGGTCAGCTCGGGGCACCCGCACAGGTGTATGGTGGCCGCCGCGAGGTTCTGGGAGGCACGCTTGAAGATCGGCGTGCCGTCACCGTCATCCATGGCATCTTTGTTGATGCGCCGGTCCAGGTCACGTGTATGCGCGCGGGCCGCAGGCGGCTGCTTGTCCCGCGCTCTATCCTGCTCCTGTCCTGCGGCTCGTCGTCTTGCTCGAGCGCTTGATGGAGGTTTGCCAGCTCTGCATCGAGTTGGCGCATGGCCTCAGCGATTTCGTCCAGGCGCGCACGGTGCTAGGCGTCTGTGGGGCAGTTGCGGGGCGAATTGTTGTCGTCGTTGTCCGCCGCGCTGCCCACGCTCCGGTTCTAGCACACGAAGCACTCGCGTGAGTGATCGGGTAGAGCCACTGTCCTCCCACCTGGAGGCGGGCAGACGTGGTGCCCGGAGTGTGCGTCACCGGGAGTGACGTAGGATCTCCGTAGAGATTCCACGTAGGCGGCCACCGGGTCGTCCGGTAGACATTGCTGGCCATGCGGGTACACCGCATTGTACCGGGCCTCGAACTCACCCCATGTGAGTGGCTCGTCTCCGTTGGCCTGGAATGAGATGTCGGTGAGGTAGTAGGCCGCGAGCCGGAAACACTCTTGTGTTGAGTTCGGCCCCAACATGGCCATCAGGGTGTCGCCCGTCATGCCGCAAATGAACGCAGTGTGCCCCACCACTGTCGTGAATGCGGTGGGGTGCGCAGGTCGGGTGAAGATGTCCCCGACAACGGACTCCGCTGGCCCGGTGTAGATGATGCCGAGGGAGCCGAAAAGCATAGTGGCACTGGGGGTCAGCAAAACCCCGAAGCAGGCCATCCGGCAAGTAAATTTATACGATCGTGTGTCGGATCCGGATGGTTGACACAAAGGAGACACGAGGGATTATACTGGTTCGGGCCTACGAAAAGTAATACCCTACGTCCAGTTCGAGTTGCTCATGTCTTATGCCTAGATGTTTGTAGTAGGGGTACAAACTGGTCAGGAGAGGGAATCGAGACCCAAGTCCCTGGTGTGAGTGATCGTGTAGCCTGAAGGCGTACGTGTGTTTCGGTGTTGGGTGTTTGCGTGCGTTGTAACGTGTAGCGCGCGGCGTGCATAAAACTGACTCCCTCCTCCCCCTTACATAGTCACAAGGGAGAGGGGTAAAGGCGTATACAAAGTTGTGCTACAGTGTCGAGCGTCCTTCCCCACGTCGGGTGTCCGTCGGTAGACGTGGTGAATAGTTGTGGACTGTTGTAGAGTTGTTGATGACCGTACGGGCGTCCCGGAGCAGGTGGCTCTGAGTAGTTGCTTCCGGCGGCTCCTCGGGTGCTTCTCGAGTAGTTCGACACTGTGGAGTGTTGACTCGGTGCGCCCGCGTCCGACAGCATAGTAGGTATACATCTTTCGAGGAGTGGTTGAGTTCCTATTCTGATGGGATGGCGCGCGCTGTGCCAGACGGGACGACGCACACTGTGGCATGCATGGCCTGCACTGTGCCGTTCGTGGCACTAGTCAGTGATGGCCGCCCATGCCGTCTGACACCAGGCGTGCCCTGCCAGTACGACCCGGCATGGGGAAAAGGCGCCTTACGTGGCATCGTGGGAGAGGGCGTTATCAGAGGTTTAGGTCTAAACAGTCCACAGGGAGTTAACCCCGGTGGTTTATTTGTTCGGCGGGGAGATCAAGAGCTAAGAACGCGATGGTTATGCTAGCGTAGCACACGGAAACACAAGGGACAAGGTGATTTTATACTGGTTCAGGCCTCCAGAGAGTAAAACCCTACATCCAGTTCTTCGGTTTGTATTGCTGGCGAGGATACGATGGTACATGGTCCTCGGAAGGACACCCTTGCCCGCCTTATATTGGGCGACGGACAAGGTCGGCGGATCGGAGTCCAAGTCGGTTACAACAAGGAAACCTATCTCTAGTCAATTTACAACATGGAAGGCTTATCTGAGCTGCCTTAATCCGTCTGTACTGCCTTGGCTTGCACGCCAAGCTGTCTTCTCGTCATCGGACCAACATGTCAGGTCGGGCAGGCCTACTGACAGGTCGGCAGGTCTTCTGGTAGGCCGGACCCACCTGTTGGGGACGGCCATGAGCTTGGTCAGTGGGGACCCAGGGGTGCCCATGTCTCACAAGCCCACGAGCTATGTGTAGGCGCAGCGACCTCGAGGGGGTCATGACGAAGTCTTGAAGCCATCGACAGGTCGAATAGCATGCACGTCGGTCCAAAAGAAAAGTAGTCAGCTTAGCAGCTGACCTGTTTGTAGTGTCCCGAGAGTAGCGAGCTCGAGTGCCGACCTAAAAGAAGTAGCCTTCTAATAGGTCAAAGCGACGAAGAAAATAAGAGGGTGTCAAGGATGCACTCATAAAGTAGTATCCGAGCATCGTGGCGGGCAGGATGGTCGGTATGATGATCCAAAAAAGAAAGAAGAAAAAGTATGTCGAGTAACGACTTGATGAGAAACAGGTTTCCCAACAGGTCGGTACGACGAAGAAAACAAGAGGGCGTCTAAGACGCTCTCGTAGAGTAGTCCCCGAGCATTGAAGCAGGTAGCATGGCTGGTTTGATGCTCAAAAAAGAGAAGAAAACTAGGTTATGGTCTTGATCGAACGGAGTGTAGAGACACCTAGACCTCCTAGCATAGCTGCGAGGAGTCTGGCAGGGCCGACCTCAAGGAGGCCTTGTAGGCGTGCCGACCTCAAGGAGGCTTCACATCAACAGCGCCCAGTATACGGGGATGCCTGGCGGGGTCATTAGACGCACATGCTTCAGATGATTACTCAGTTGTAGAGACACCCAGATATCCTGTATAGCTGCAAAGAATCTAGCAGGGCCACCCGAGACATGCTGACCTCAGGAAGGTCTCACGCTAACAGCGCTAAAGCATCCTGAAACACTTGGCAGGGCCAATTAGGCATGCACCCCACAGGGAGGCCTTCATTCCTGTGGTAAAATCCTGGGTGTCCCGATCAGGCTGGCAGGGCTACAAGAGCACACCAACCTCAAGAAGGTCACGCATCTAGTGCGCCCAACTAGGTTGGCAGAGCCGTAGACATACCGAGGTATTGCAAGACCTAGGTATTAACTCACGCCAACCTCAAGAAGGCCATTTTGGTGCCCAAACGACCAGCATAGCTGTCAATCATCCAGCGGAGCCATGGTACAAAGGTATTGACGACCTTAGTAGCGGGCACACCGACCTCAGGGGCCCGATGGAATCTTAGACGTGATTATTCTAGACTCCAGGCGCCCAGACGGATATGGCAGACCAGCGAGGCACGCCTACCCCGGAAGGTCTTCAATCGAACCTACGACCATTCTGCTCAGGAAACAAAAATATAGGCTGATTGGAATAGGTCTGTTTACATGCAGAGCCATAGCGGGTGCACCAGGACACAGAGCCTAGCGGGTGCATTTTTATCTTCATCGTTGTCCGTGGATGTAGCAAGGCGCAGGGCCATCTGACACAGAGTCAGTCTTATCTCTCCGTAGACTGCAGGGTCATGAGTCAACAGTGGTCGGAGATTCCCTTGCTATCCAGAAAAGGACAACCACTCCACTGACCACATATGTACTGTAGCCATGTGACGCTACAAAGGCCTCAGGCATCATTGATGCAACAGCGACAAGTTTGTCGCAAGGTAGGTGGGAATGAATCACGCAATAATTGCTCACATGCACAGTACCCCGTGACCACGTGGTAACAGTGTCAAGGCTCATCCGGCCTTGGCCAAGACTTGGCTCATACTATAAATAGCGGTGCAAGCGTGAGGGCAAGGCACCGAGCATTGCTGAGCTATGAAGCCGCAAAGTAGAAATTTGACCATGCCATGGGCATGTGTCCGTCCGCCAGAGCATATGATGCAAAGCCGTAGAAGCTTAGAGCTAGAAGAACGAAGTCACTGGGAGGTCTTCCAAACTGGCGAAGGCTCCGACAGAGTCACAGGGAGGTCTAGCGACCTGAAGCCGGCGACGACGGAGCCGCAGAGAGGTCTAGCGACCTGACGAAGGCAACGACAGAGCCTGTAGGGAGGTCTAGCGAAGATGACGCCAGAGCTATAGAGAGGTCTTGCGACCTGACGAAGACGACACCGAAGCTGCAGGGAGGTCTAGTGACATGACGCTAATGACGACGGAGCCGTAGGGAGGTCCGCCGACCTAAAGTCGGCAACGATAGAGCCATAAGGAGGTCCACCGACCTCAATCCGCCACCGACGGAGCCACCCAAGGTAGGTTTGCCAAAGGCGACACCAGAGTTGGAGAGAGGTCTAGCGACCTGACTAAGGCGATGCCAGAGCAAAGAGCTGGTCCTGTAAAATAAAATAAACACCAGGACGGTGTATCAATCTGTCGAATATAATGAAAACATAGTCTGAGCTAAGTATGCAGAAGTTGTGTAATGTTTGCCGGAGTAGAACATTCTTGTGCTATGTTTTTGTTTGAAAAAAGGCACTCCCCTTTATCGTGCAAGGCACACATTATTCGAATTCAAAAGCTCTGAAGCTGCAAAGTGTTTCACCCCTCTACAATGCTCAGCAGGAAGGCTTAGATGTAGCTGATGCACAGGGTGGGGCCTAGAACCCAGTTTTGCAACCACTCACCATCGAATGCTCATTACGAGCATCAAACAGTTAAAGGAAGAACACATAGCAGAGATAGACCCCTCAGATCTTGCGACCCTTAGATTGGCATGGCTGTTGGGGGGTCCAAAAATCGGATGGGATCCCCAAACACAAGATTCCAGAACGAACACGCGAAAGCAAGGACGAAAGAGGGGACAAGGAATCCCCGAAAGTCTGTACTCGCCTCAAAAGTTGTGAATCCCTTTACACGTGCCCTTGAGCCCCCTTTTATAGGGAGACGAAGGGACTTTTACATTCCAAGATTACCCTCGAATCTAGGGAATATTCTCAGTGTGAACAAGTACATGAACGTCTTTTACATCTCGTGATTTGCGAAACTAATTTCATATAATTACAAGCCAGCCATTTGTTCACACCTTGAACCCGGACTTTTTGGCACTGCTCCTTTGACTAGATTCATTCATGATTTTCGCCCTGTTCTTACGAAGAATCGCAGGCAGACAGTTTCCCGCGCTTTGCCATCGAAATCTTAGCCGAAGTTTAACTTCACCGAACTTCGCAGAGATTTGGATGCGTAATGGAGCCTTCCTGCTGTCATGGAGATATTCGCAGTTTCCATCATCGAGGTTTCCCGAATCAATAATGATTCCCGAAATCTCTCCTGTCCTGAAATAAACAGACAGACGTGCGAACTCATGGTTATTCGGCGATTGTTTCGCCCATGGTTAGAGGATTAGCGAACTCTTCTCAGAAATCATAAAAATGGCAGTTTCACTTGGATGTTTTCCTGCATGCTTTCGCGAACTTCTTATAGTCTTGACATTTTCGAAGTTCCGAGGGTGAAACGTTTTTACCAAATTCCCCAACAATGGCCAAGCCCCTGAGCGTGTCGAGGGAGAGGGGAACATAGCCCAAGACAGAAAAATTTGAACCCTCAGATCTGGCGACCTACGTGTTGGCATTGCCAAGCCCCCGAGCATGTCGAGGGGGAGGGATCGGAAGAGCAGACAAAAGCATGTAGAGCAGGTCTACGAAAGAAATTGAAGCCGTAAGATATTTAATTGAAATGGAACTTAGCTTGGGAAGCGGAAGGATCGTTGTCGTTGGCGCAAGCTAAAGCCGTCGAAGAGGTCGGCAGCTTGAGCTGCTGAGGTGGACGAGGAGGTCAGCGATGAGTCGTTAAAAGTCTGCAGCCTGGTGGCACAGGGGCGTGTAGTTGTTGTGGCCAAGATCGTGTTGACGCTGTCGTCATGTGTCTCCCATCTCCTGCAGGTCGGACTTGAAACATGCTCCTCGCGTGTTAAGGAAATAACACGAGAGAGAAATAATTAATTTGTGTTAGATGCCGTCATAAATAAACAAGGAAATTGGAATTAAAAAAATATGAATGGAAGGAGGAATTGTTTCCTGTTTCACGGGACGGTGGAGTCCTGTTGGTCAACGTGTTGCTTGCTCCGCCATGCCGGGTCCACGAAGCTAGCGACCAACAGATCACATCTCGCCGACTTGGGAAATTAGCTTGGTGATGGAACCGATTGACGTGACTGCCGCGAGATTGTTGGGTGGGTGGGTGGGCGCGAAAAATTTTGTGACGTCGACCTCAGGATTAGATCGGAGGGTGGCAGCGAGCAAGTCGCTGCAGAGATATCCTTCGTGTCGTCGCCGAAGATGATCGCCGGAGTGAACTGCCATCGCGCCACACGAAGAGCTCCCAATCTGCCCCTACTTGGCGCGCCAAATGTCAGTGGTTTAGGTCTGAACAGTCCACAGGGGTTAACCCCGGTGGTTTATTTGTTCGGCGGGGAGATTAGAAGCTAAGAACGCGATGGTTATGCTACCGTAGCACACGGAAATCTTAGCGAGACATAAGGGACAAGGCGATTTTATACTGGTTCGGGCCTCCGGAGAGTAAAACCCTACGTCCAGTTCATCAGTTTGTATTGCTGGTGAGGTTACGGTGGTACATGGTCCTCAGAAGGACACCCTTGCCCGCCTTATATTGGGCGACGGACAAGGTCGGTGGACCAGAGTCCAAGTCGGTTACAACAGGGAAACCTATCTCTAGTCAATTTACAACATGAAAGGCTTACCCGAGCTGCCTTAATCCGTCTGGACTGCCTTGGCTTGCACGCCAAGCTGTCTTCTCATCTTCGGACCCACATGTCAAGTCGGGCAGGCCTACTGACAGGTCGGCGGGTCTTCTGGTGGGCCGGACCCACCTGTTGAGGACGGCCATGAGCATGGTCGGTGGGGATCCAGGGGTACCCATGTCTCACAGGCGTTCGCAGAAGGCCTGCCGCGCCTGTGGCGAGCCCCGCCCACGGCTTGACTTCTGCACGAAGACTTGGCCTAGTCAGAGGCGGAGAACTACTCGTGCAAACGGGTAGTCGTGGCCGAGGCGGAAACTTGTCGTGCGAATGGGTGGTCGCAGCAGAGGTCAGAGACGGAGAGGTAGTCGTGCGAATTGCCAAGTACTCAGAGACGGATCGTTCTTGTCATACAGGCCGCCAAGTACTCGGAGGCGGGGGTATCTTGTCGTACAGGCCGTCAGGTACTCGGACTGTCAGGCGTGCGCCCCTTGTTTGATGATCGTCGCTTGGTGGGCCCTTGTCCAGGCCCTCGTCAGACCGCGTCCCCCTGAGTCCGATCCAAATTGAGGAGTCCTAATAGAATTTGAGTTGTAAAGGATTTTCTTGCGGGCAAGACCTCCCCACCCTATAAATATAAAGGGCCCGTGACCGACTGAGGGCTAACACCCAATCGAACAACAATTATCTTACTTTTTATCTTCAAACCCTACTTTTCCAACCCATTCGCTTCCTTCTTCGTCTCTACGACAATTTAGGGCATTCTAAGTGGCATACCGATCTTAGAACAACCCTAGGCGCGTTGCCTCTGATGGGGCCCTCCCGAGGTAGCGATCTTAGGTATTCGGCGACATCCCTGACCAAGGCGGTCAGACCGCCCCCTATAGGCGGCTAGACCGGCCCGTGCCGAGGATCTTGACGAGGTGCGATTTCGATTACCGCGCGATCGAGCGCACTTGTGTGTGCGACCGGAAAAAGTATCAACCATTACACAATTTTTTTCAAAACTGTACATATATGTTTGAATATATGGTTTGACAATCTCATTTGTAAAAGTGCGGTTGTCATCAATATATTTTAGAGTACTTAATAATGTTTTTTACAAGATAATTTTCTGTCTGGTGTCTGAGCTCCCTCTATACTTAAATCTTGGCTACGCACATGCTTCTTGTATGTAAACCAGAATGGGAAAGAGATAGAGGGAAATATCCCGACCCCGGTGTTGATAGTCCCGGGTATAGTCTTCCCCTGGAAGTCAATCCGTGCGACGTTTAAAAAAAAAAGTTATTTGGTTCTAGACCATTACAATTTTGCGGAGTTGGAGAAACGTCATTACTATTCGTCTTATTGGAAATTTGCCATTGCAATTCTTCACTTCCCGCATCTTTGCCATTTTCTACGTATGACGCGCACTAAGGCCCACTTGCAGGCTCCCGGTTTGGGTATAGGGACCAAATTACCCTCCGTTCAACCTGGTGTCGGCCCCTTTCTCTGCTCCTCCGCCGCCCCGCTCTCCCCGTGCGCAGGCGGCCATCTCACCTCCGGCCAGTGGCGCTCCCCGGCATCCCTCCTCCACCCCGGGCTCCCTCCCCTCCCCTGGTCCTGGCGGTGGCAGACCTCGGGCTCTGCCTCCCATCTTCCCCGCGCACAGGTGTTGTGCCGGGGCGCGCTCCGCCTCGTGCGTGTGCGTTGCCGCGGCCGAGCTCCACCACGCGCAGCCACCGCGGGCGGGCTCAGCCTCACGCGTGTGCGTTGCCGCGGCCGAGCTCCGCCACGCGCAGCCACTGCAGGCCAGCTCCGCTCGCGTGCCGCTGCCGAGCTCGGCCGACGCGGTACGAGCACGGCAAGGCCGCCCTCGGCGAGGACGACAACGGTGAAGATGATGGCCCCAACGTGAAGGGCGACGAGGCATACTAGCAAGCACCGCATTCCACGCGATCGCCGCGGCCTCTAGCGCGGAGAAGAGGCGGTGACGAAGAGGAGGACGACGTGCCCGCCCGCGCCCGCGTGCGCCTGGTGCTGCTTGGTGGACGCGACGGGGATGGGAGAGAGGAGCGCCGAGATAGCCGTAGCGGGGCCGTCGCCGTTGAAGCCAGCGTCGAGGAGGTCGAGGAAGGAGCGGGTGAGGTAGCTATCGCCGCTGCCACTCATGGAACAAATCGAATTCCAACTCGGAAGAACGGAGTTTTTGCCGCATGAATCTAAAATTGCCCGCTCAAATTATGATCCTGTCACCGGGAATTGACTAATCTGAACATTGATTCGACTAGTGGTGCCACGAATAGTCAAAACTGAGTTGTTGTTGTTAGAATCGACCTTCTACCGCCAAGAATCGAGCTCCTCAGCACCGGACGTCGGTATCGTGCTTCTGCAGCCATGAATCAAGCTTCTTAACGCTGGACACCGGTCTCGTGTTCCAGCATGGTGTCGTCCTCGGAGGCGGACGGCAGGGCACCACGGCAGTGCGGCCGGCAGCGGAGGCGGAGTCAGAGGTCAGGACGAGGCGGTTTCGGCGCCGGCGGAAGAGGCGGGCGCGCCGCTCTGGTGCACCCGCGACGGCGACAAAGGAGTGGGACGGGGCATTTTGGTCCGTATACGAGAATACATGCCTACAAGTGGGTCTAAGTCCGCGTCATACGTAGAATAGGGCAAAGATGTGGGAGTTGAAAAATTGCAGTGATGTTTTTCCAATAAGACGAATAGTAATGACGTTTTTCCAACTCTAAAAAATTATAGGACCCTGGAACCAAATAATAATAAAAAAAATCGGTGCGACCGATCGGTTTCCAAAACAGCAATCTTCCGTCGAAAAGAATCCAAGCCACAAAACCAAGCCGCCCGTCCGCCCCGCACTAACGTTAACCCCCACCAATCTCGCCCTCCTCCCCTCCCCACTCCCGATCTCCGATTCTCCCCTCGTCTCCTCCCTTCCGCAGCCCGCAGGGGAAACTCATCGCCGCCATGTTGTGGAACCAGTACCACCACTCCACCTCCTCCGCGGCCTTCACCTACGACCGCTACGTCCACTCCTACGACCCCTACTTCGACGACGACGACGACGGCGACGTCAAACCGGCCGTGGTGGAGCACTGGCGCCCCGAGCAGGAGGCCCCCTACGGCTTTCCCAGCGTAGTGGAGGAGGACGTGAAACCAGCAAGGCCCGCGAAGCAGGCTCGGCCACCAAGCCGAGGAGGAGCGGGACGCCGCGGCATCCACGAGGGAGAAGACGGGGCCGCGCTCTCCTGGCCCGCGGCGGAGCAGTTCCGCTCCACGCTGCGCACGCAGGAGTCCCTCGCCGGCCTCCGCCCCAGGTACGGCGTCCCCGAGGGGTTCGGCCTGATCCCCGCGGGCGCCTCCCAGGTCGCGTGCGACCCGCCGCCGCAGCCCAGGGGCCGGGGCGGGGCGGCCGCGTCCGCGGTGCCGATCTGCGTGCACGCGCAGGCGTTCGCGGCTGGGATGCGCCTGCCGCTGCACCCCTTCGTCGCCGGCGCGCTCACGCACTACGGCATCGCGCCGTCGCAGTTGGCGCCCAATGGCTGGCGCGTCCTCGTCGCCTTCGCCGTGCTCTGCCACTTCCGCGGTGCGGGAGCGCCGTCCCTGCCCGTGTTCCGCCACTTCTTCGCCCTGGCGCCGCTGCCCAAGGCCAAGGGCTGGTACTCCTTCCGCGGCAGGGAGAGCGTGCCGGCGCTCTTCACGGGGCTCCCCAACTCCACCAAGACATGGAAGGAGGAGTTCCTGCTCGTGTCACCGCCGCCTGGCGCTCCATGGCGTTGCCCCGTGCGCTGGGGCGCGCCGTCCAAGGAGGCCACCAGCGATCCGGCGCTCACGGAGGTGGAGGCGGCCGTGGCGCGCCGCCTTGCGCAGGGCCACGGCGTCGTCGACCTCAAGACGTACCTGTCCGAGAGCAACCTCGTCGCCGCCAAGATCAGCCGCGTACCAGCGTGCTCCGGTACGTACTAGTCCATGTGCAAGCACGTCGGGAAACAGAAATTTCGCAGTACAGATCTAGAAATGGTTGCTTGTTTTGTACGCGAACTGTGCAGGGACGGAGGCATCTCGTGTCCATACATCGCCCCCGGCCAAGAAGAAGAAAGCAGCGGCAACGGCGTCTGCTGCTGCTGCTGGTGGTAGTGGACCGAGCCGAGTGGCACTTCGTTCGGAGCTTCAGGCGAAGGAGAGAGCTCTCGCGCAGGCCAAGGGCCAGATCAGTAAGCTGGAGGAAGAGCTGGGCAAGGCTAAGGCGAGGGAACTCGCGGAGGCACGGCAGGCATTGGCGTACGAGAGGAAGCTCGGGAAGCAGGTGATCAAGGCTGAAGGCAGCAAAGGTGCCGGGGCCGGCAAGCGTCGCCGTGGCGCCCAGTGATCCACATCGTCTGCACGCCGCATCCAGGCATCCAGCAGCTCCACGCTATCTGGCGAACCGAGCGTGACAATTCCTTCTTTCGTAGCATTTTGGCATGGTCTTTAGTTTTCCTTTTTATTATAGGAGTCCACTACTGGTTTCTGCGTAACCTGATGACGATGTCTGATTTCGTCGCGTCAGTGTTGCAACGAAGAAGTGATCTGGTTGTTGAAATGGTCTCTATCCGTTCTAAATGCTAGTTGAACACCTGAAATTGCTTACAATCTGCTTCTGTGGACATGCTTTGTTAGCTGATCATTCAAGCTTCGGTTACATGCCTGATTCGAGTGCATATGTGCATCCTAGATATTTGCAACACAATGCGCCATTCTCAAATATGAATCCAAAATTGAACGAGTCTTTAGTTTTTTGTTTAAGTGGTTCTTGTAATTTCAGAATTCAAGGAGCTGTTCTAGTAGCTGGAGACAGTTCGTGTAGAGTACGTTGGAGTACACTTGTACTCATGCTATGCAAAGGATAGTAATAATGTGTGCAGTGTGCATGCCATGCTATCTAATCCTGATCCGTAATTAATGGCTGAGATCAATCAAGATGTAAAATACGGAGTACTTCATTACAACAACCCTTGTGTCTTCAATGTGCAGTTAACTAACAGATTTTTTTTTTCTCTTGAACAGTTAATATTTTTCTAGGATTTAACCACTGGAGAGAAACACACATTTCCTGTATTGTTCGACTGAAAATGATTAAATGATTAAAAATCCAAAGAAACCCGGTGTATTTGTTCATAAAATTCTGCAAAATAAACAGCAGAAGATTATAAAATGTTAAACAAATGACTACTCTACTTGAAGCCTTTTTTATTGTGGAACCAAGTGATGAGCAGGGAGCCCTCAGCTTGCAAATAGATGTGAATTGATACACCAGCCGCTAGCTCCTTTCTAACACCTGAATACTGGAAGAAACTTAAGCCCAGTTGCCTGATAGCTCTAGCAGCCTTGTGGGGCACACGAACCACTTCGCAACACCAGCTTGGCTTGTGACAGCTCCTGTTAGCCATAAACCTATGAATATTTGTAAGGAATATTTGTAAGGCAGCACCGTAAGTTTTTAAAGAGAGATTCTAACAGCAGGGAAGCGTGATAAACTGATAATGTAACATTGTTAGGAACATTTCCTACAAAAAAGTCCTAACCCCTGAAGTAAAGATGGTCAGTGGGGTTCAGAAATCTTTGAATGTAACAAGTACTACTTTGCAATTTTAGATCCAAATGTTGAGTTTCATTTAATATCTTATTACTAGCCTAATTGTGACCTTTTTTGTTGAGATTGCATCCGTTCTATCTCAAGATGAGAAAAAGGAATGCTTACAATGATTATCCAAAGGATATGCACCCTCAGGTTTTCGCTATTGCATTGCACGGCCAACTCTGCTACTCTGCTGAGTTTTTACTCTTGTCAGATATCTGCTGCAAATCACTACCAGCTGATTCATCGTTTGTGTTTGATTGTTCGCTAATCTTCCCTGTAGAGGAGCTATAGGAGTCATCATCCATGATAGATTGGAAAGTGAGTTGGAGGGAATACAAAATCAACCCCACTGCATTGATTCCAAAGACAGAAGTTGCTAGGTAGCAAAGCCCAGTGATAATTGTTCTGAAAAAAAGAGCAGCACTTTTAGAGCAAGGAAGGCAAGCCAGTGAGAACAAATAGCAAAATAGATAGTCACACCTTATTGTGATTGTTATCTGACGAACCTGAAAAAAATGAAATATTGGATTCTATTAGATAATGCACGAGATAGCTATAACAAACCCTACACTTGTGCTATAACCATCCTGAAAATAACAGCATACAAACAAAATACATTAACCAGTATCATGTATGGTGCACAAGATTGTAAGAGAGAAAGGACAGTAATCTCTTTTCTTAAAAGCTCACCTGTTTTGCTCGCACCTCCGCGTTCCCGGGGGTACGTAGCGTGCAGCCCTGAGTTTGGTCGTTTTGCGAAAAGGCCCTCCGGTTTTCTATAAATCACGAATCGGCTCATCACGTCCAGATTGTACAGTACACACGTTCATATATTTTGTACACCGGCCCTCAGTCTAAACTTTATTTCTACGCAAAGAAGAGATGGTGTCGTTTTTACAAATACCCCGAGTCATTTTTGCGACCGCCCCCTCCCACCACCCCGACCCCCAACCAATACTCCCCCCCCCCACGTCTACCCGCCCCGAACCCTAACTCACTCCGCTCCCCTGCCGCCCGGCCCGCCCCTGCATTGTCGCAACGCCCCGTCCGGATCCTCCTCCCCACGCTGTCGCGGCTCCGCATCCCACCCTCCCTGCTCGCCTCGCTGGGACCATGGCAAGCCGGAGGCGGATCCGGCCTCCCCGCGTCGCGCAGTGTGATGCACGAGAGGTCACGGCGGCAAAGTTCGGTGGAGGTGCTCCCTTCCTCCCCATCTTCTGTTCTCATCCATTCTGATATCTCATATCCTCTCCTATTTCTCTCTTTGCTCTCAGATCCAGGCCGAGCGTGACGGTGGTGCCGTGCGGTAGTGACGTGGCGACAGCGAAGTGCAAGCTCCAGCGTATCCGGCGCAAACTACCGGCGTGAGCCAAGGTCAAGCACAGACGTGCTCCCCGGCGCAAACGGCCGGCGTGAGCTCGAGGTAAAGCACGGTCTTGCTTTCTCACCAAGCTGCTGCCCCTGCTTCTCGTCGGTGGGGTGGGTCCAATAGTGGATATATTTAACTTGATGCTAATTCAACTTGATGTTTCTAACCATATTTATCTTTCAGTTGAATCCCGGTGTAGTGCCGAACTCTGCCAGCTCTTCTCCCCAACGTGGTTAGCTTAGAAAATGTATAGGATATTTTTTAAATGCTAAGTATCGTAGCCAGCATGTTTATCGATAGTAGAGGCCTGGAAAGCCATCTAAAAAAACTCGACCTGCAAGAGGCAAGACAGCCCCCAGGCACTTTGCTATGAAGATGACGTTCTCACGCAGGTCGAGAAAACCCCTGAACCTCTGCCCCACCCTTACATAGCGGCACCGTAGCCCGTGTGAGACGACCAACGACCTGGGTCGGGCCTTAGACCTATGCTTTGGAGTGGGACAGATGAGATTTTTTTTAACCCCAGCTTGAAATTCTCTCCCACAGGAAATCGAACCTAAGACCTAGGGAGGTGCCACTCAACCACCTAACGAAGTCGGGGACATATCTGGTGGAAACCACAACCTTCGTGAAAACCTGTGCAAACCACAACAAAAAAGTAGTCTAAATTCACCAAAAACATCATACATGTAGATGATATGATGATACACAACCTTGTAAAATATCTAGTCCAAACTCAGCTTCGTTTGTGAGATAAAAAAAATAACAAATTTCTAACAAATCATCTGGGCAGCTGTAGTTTCCACCTGATACGTTGCCAACCAAGTCAGCTAGAGGACCTTAGGCCTAGAAAGCCATCTAGCACTTGGCATCTGTTCAAACTAGGCCAACCAAGGTAAATGGCACTTTACAAAACGAAGAAAGTAGGTAACAGCCCAGCCCGTGGCTATTGGGCCAAAAATTGGCCCAAAGCACGTGCTAGTGCTGGGAGTGCTGCAGGCAGAGACATTTAGTTCCATACTGCCTAGGCAAGATGAGCTAGGCCAACTTAAATTGTTGCAACCTTTTATGTTGGCCTAGCTCATCTTGCAAGTGAGGGCAGAAATGTAAGAGGATTAATTAGCAGGTGTGGTCCATTCAGTGTGTAGATCTTAGGCCAGGTTGTTACAAAGTGTCTATGGGTGTTCCATAAATAAACTGGTGCTCACCGCTCCAAAACCATAACCCCAAATTCCAAATACCCATTCATTTTCCTAGTGAAGATTTCCAAATTCCCAAATTCCATTCCTAGGTATGTATGTATATATGTTCATCATGATGGCACATACGTATCAAACTCATTTCAAGTAAATGCAATGCTTAAAATTATATTTACTTTTACATGCATGTGGAGTCAGCTCTGAAATTGGTGACACAAATAAAATTTGAAGCATCCAAAATTCTCATTTCAAGTAATAGCATCTCCAACAGTTTGCCAAATCAAGTTGCCATTTTTTATTTTTGGCAAAAACATTAAAAATACTCCTCCAACAGTTTGGCAAAAGTCTTGGCAATTTTTGGCAACTTGGGAAAAACCAGCCTCTAGCGCGTAAATATACGCGCGCAGTGAGCGGTTGCCATCGTGGTTTCTAGACAGGTGGGAGGGTGAAAGAAGAAATAAATAACAGAGAAGGGTTCCTGATGTATGTTTTCAAGAGGTGGAAGGGGATAAACATAATTTTGTTTCTCTCTCAGGATTCCCGATGTAAGTTAGATTCTGATTTGGCAATTGAATTATGCCAAATTGTTGGAGATGAACTCTTTTTTTACTTAGCATATCTTTTTATAAGTAGGCAAAACACAAGATTTGCCAAGTAAAATTTGGCAAACTCTTGGAGATGCTCTAAATGCTTAAAATTGTATTTAATTTTATAGGCAAGTGGTCAAATACTAAAACTGGTGCTCACTGCTCAGGTAGTGTAACAACGGAAAAATATTAAGTAAAAGTTCTCTTGCTTAAGGATATTCAAAATGCTTAACTCCAAAACATACAAAGTCAGGCACAAATAATAAAGTGGGCTTATCCTATCTCACAATTAGTCGAATTGTCTTTCTCACTGAATATTTGTTGGCATTCTTACCAAATCTAAATCATAACCCCAAATTCCAATTCCCATTCATTTTCTAGAGGAGATTTTGGTGATTGATGGATAAGCGAGATTTCAAACGATTGATGAGGACTAAATCTCATTTCGAATTCTAACAAAACAAATTATCACAAGCATGGTATAATCCAATTTGACATTAAAATAGCCAATGATAATGGCACTGAAAGCACTCAACAAACAAAGAAGCGACAAGAAGATTATGAAGAGCTGACCGAGAAGCTGTCTGAAATGGTCTGCCGGTTGAGCGAGGCCTCTATGGTGGTAGTGAACTTGTAGAGGATGACCGCAATGACCCCCGCCGCAATCCCACCGAGCAGAGCCTGGATAGGTGACGGCGGCTTCTCGGTCTCGATCGGCGAGCCGCTCATCATCCTAAGCCCCTCCAGGGCCTCCTCGGTGAGATTGTTTGGCTTCTTCACTCCGCTCGACCGCACCCTCTGCGGTAATGAATCAACCACGCCAAGAAACGCGTCGGCTTCTGTTGGAGAGCGCGTTTTGCGGGATAGAGAGGGAGGAGCAGATCGATGGAGGCATTACCAGCTCCTTGGCGCGGCGGGCGCGGCGGCGGAGGGAGCGGAAGAGGAAGACGGAGATGGCGCCGGTGAGGAGGAGGCTGGTCGCGGTCTGGAGCGGGGTGGGATTGTCATCGGTGGAGAAGAGCGTCGGCGCGCGCAGCTCCAAGGGGCCCTCGCCTTCTGCGTCGACGGCGCCGGCGTCGGGGGCTGGCTCCGCTGCGGAGGAAGGCGGCGGCGGCGGCGCTTCAGGTTCGGCGTGTATAGCAGTGGGGCGGCGGGGGCGGCGGCCGGGAAGAGGGAAAGAAGAGGCGAGGGGGAGGCGGCGAGTTGAGGAGAGGCGGTGGAGATGAAGGTGCGGGGAGCAGTGGAGGAGCAGCATGGTGGCAGTGGAGTGTACGAGCTGCGCAGCGCAGCGGGAGCTCTCGTGTTTGGTAGCGAGGATAATGGAGCCGGATTTTTTTCGATTGAAAATGCAAAAAAAAAAATCTGGAAACTGAATTTTTCATTTTTACCTGACGTTCTGTATCTCATTTCTATACTACGGCGTGTTTAATCCATAAGCTATTTTTTAGTCTACCCTTTTTTAACCCAAATAGCTCAAATAGCAACCAAACAGGTGGGCTATTTTAGTGCTATTTGCAACTAGCTCACTCAAAAATTATCCCCCAAATACATGCTAATTGGGCTATTTTTTCTAAGGGCAAGGGAGAGGGGTAAGGTCAAATAACTCAAATAGCCCTTGGATCCAAACAGCTCAAGAGCTTTCTTAGACTAAACTTTAGCCCTCAAAATAGTTTTAGCCTATTTCTCTAAACACACCCTATATAGATCGAATAATTTGAAAAATCTTTCTCACCCAAATTGAGCCCGCCTTACCCCTCACGTCGGACCCACCGTCATATATTTGGAAAAGTAGACAGGGTAAAAAACCCATAGAATCACAATTTGGAGAGCGTTTCTGCCAAAATCTTAATTTTTTTTTCACCCACCATCAGTTTACCCACGCATGTACCCAACTCCTCTCTCGGTACGGCACCGGCATCGTTCTGTTCTCATCTGCTCGGCTCTGCTTCGCTCTAGCTCGGCTCAGCCTGCACGACTCTCACTCCTCGCAGCCGGTTGCGCATAGAAAATAGATGGAGCCGCGGTCATCGGTCGCCGCCGCCGATGCAGTCGCTCTGCCGGTTGCCCTCTTTGTCTGGCGCATCAAGAGGCCACCCCCACCTCACTACCCAGGCGGCCGGCCTCTTGGTTTCGGACGTATAGATAACAAAAGGCCGAAAGGCATACCTAGGGCTCGACACCACGGTCGCCGGAGTCATGGGCAGCCTGCCGCCGTGGAAGCTAGTGAAGCAGGTCCTGCTTGTATGTACGTCAACATGCTGAATGTTGCCCGGGCCTGGTCCACTATTGCAGTCCCCCTCACCGGCCTATTTCCCTGATATGAATATGTTTCCCACACTAATACCCTTTTGGCATTAGCATGCTTTTGTAATTCCTGTATAAAAAATTACCGTGTTCCAAACACTCTCATAGTTATTTTCTGTGTTTTTTCATTTCTCTGTTTGACCACTACACTCACATTCTATTTTTGTGTTTTTTTTTCCATTCCTCTGTGTCGATTCATTCGTTACAATAACATGCCTTAAAGGGTTAAAGGGGTAGCTGATTTGGAGATGAGATTGGAGGCCTCAGGGTTGCAGCATCCCACCTCCAAGACCAGAGCTGACAGGTGGACCATACCTCTTTGCAGAGCGGGGAAGTATAAGATAAGAAGAGAGAAACTAATTGAAATTGTTGGAATTTCCATCTTAATAGAATAATATCAGGTGAGCTGACGGGTATAAGACAAGAAGAGAAACTAATTGAAACTTGTGAAAGCAAAATGATTTTTTTTTTGAAAAAACATAAAAGATTATATACATGGTTAATGTGTTAAGACAAGTTTTGTCGTTCCTCAATTTACCATAAATCAATAAAAAATAGTAGGTTTTCTATGAATATAAAGTTCTTTTATAAACATTTTTCAAAATAAAAATTACGCGTCTTTGCCATTTACAACATTTGAATAACAAATTAGTACTACTACATATGATCTATGAGTATAAAACACATATTCGATATTTTAAAAAAAAACACGTGCGTGTCGCACGTGCACTTTACTAGTGAAAAAAAGACACTACTAGGGAACGAAACATTGCTTCCGGGGCTAGTACCGGCTATTTTGCCCCGGTACTGCAACTAGCCCTGCTAGTGGGGCGGGGTCAAATGGGGATTTTGGGGCGGGTTTTCGAATGGGAACCCATTTGCGTGGGTAGTAATGGATTTAGAGGCCAACGGGTTGGGGCGGGGCGGGCTGCAGTTGCGGGTTGGTGCGGGGCGGGTGGGTAGAATACAGATCGAGCTCCCCACGGCTCGCGACTCGCGTCCTACTCCCGCGAGAAGGCGACACGCCGACACCGCCGCCTGCCGCACCTCCCCTCCCCTCCTCCGACGTCCACGGATCTAGGTGAAAGGACCTTGTGATGCCTAGATGGGGGTGAATAGGATCACTTCAAATTTCTGAAACAAATGCAGCGGTTAAAACTTCTGTCGGTACTACCGACGCTGTGCCGGAACTACCGAGGGTCTCAGTACTTCCGGTACAGGGTCGGTACTACCGACAGTGTAGAGAAACTTAAAACGAAATTTGAAATGCACGAAGAATTTAGCAATTCTACTTGAATCAAAGGTTAGGTATGGACGTTAAGAACCTACTGCAATCACAGATATGAGTTGGAATACAACCAAGAGATAGATCGGGCACAAACAAGTTCTAGGGTTAGTGAAATGCAAAGAACTCAAGCAAGCAAAGGAGACACAAGATTTAATCCGAAGTTCACTCCCACAAAGGAAGCTACGTCTCCGTTGAGGATCCCACAAAGGGAGGGCTTTCACCAAGAGGCTCTTTGCCTCACCCAATCCCCACAAAGGAAGATTGGTGCTCACTAAGAATTCTCCACCAAGAAGAGGGTAATACAAACGATCCCGGGTGCTCCACACCAAGAGGGCACTCAACGGGAGACGCCTAACCGTCTAGAAGCAAGCTTCAAGAGTAACAAACATGAATCGATGCCCGGAGATGCTTCAAGTGCTCTTGAGATGAGGGAAATCGAAGGGACTCTCAAAGCTTCTCTATCTCACACTATAAATCACTCCTCCAACCAAACCCTAGCTCAAAGGAATCAAGACTTGGCTCTAGGAGGGAGGGGAGAAGTGGAGTGAATGCTCAAGTGTGTTTTTGTCCCGTGGTTGGTCAGCAATAAGTGAGGGAGAAGAGAGGGGGTATTTATACTTAAGTCTGAAAACTAGCCGTTACTGTGCAAAACTCGGGACCATCGGTACTTCCGAGCCCGGGTCGGTACTACCGAGGGGTGCCGAAAAACTCAGCCAGTGAAGCTTTATCGGTACTACCGACCCAGGGTCGGTACTACTGAGGGTCTGGCTAAAACTCGCCAGTGAACCCATATCGGTACTACCGACCCTAGGTCGGTACTACCGACAAAAGCTGAAAGAGTGAGGTAAGATTAGCAAACGTGTTCGTGTCAACTCGGGTTTCCTCTCACTCCTTAGGCCATCTCATTAAGCACTTTTAGCATCTCTTGGCGGTTAATTCACATCCCCCTTTATAGTACGGTGTTTCCTATACTCAAATTCAAAATTAAAATAAATTTAAGCCTTGACTTGAGTTCAAAACGCCGATTTGGAGTTGGGGGCCTTTCTTTGGTCAAAACCATGATTTTCAATAAAGTAAATCCTACACACATCTCATTCAATGATTAAATACAATAAATTGTGTTTGCACCATCACCAAAATAATTAGGGGCCAAGATGCACTTTCAATCTCCCCCTTTTTGGTGATTGATGACAACACAATTCATTTTCAAATAAAGATGTGTGTATCCAACAATCTTGAGAAAAACTCCCCCTAAATGTGTGCTTGATCTTTTATGGAGGCCTCAAATGCCCATCACACATTTAGAAGAAATTTCACTCGCAATTTGCATACACAAGTGCATAAGTGTGATTCAATAACCGTGATGCATATGACATGATATCCAAATCAACAAAGTGATAAATAACAACCATCATTCAACACATAACATCACAAATAGATAATAGAGGTTCCACACTAGCATAATTAAGTCTTACAAATTTTAAAACGGTTCTAGGTTCACCACATCATCATCCATCACACCACACAATAAGTTCTTACATGTCCACAAGCTAAGATAGATAGATAGATAGATAAAGCAAGCGAGCGAGATACACATCACCACCACATGGATAATTGTGAGCTCACTCCCCCTTTGGCATCAAGCGCCAAAAAGGAGGAGGCCCTTCAACCATCGCTGCCATGTGGAGAGTGGACATCTGGAGGAAAAGTCTTCTTCGTCGGTCTCACCACCACCAAAGTCCTCATCATCGATGTCGGCCGGGGATGCTCCATACATCATAGATGTGTCGTCGTACACCTCCCAAGGGTTGCAGAAGACCGGTGGAGGAGGGAAGTCCATGGGCTCGCGAATGGGAGAGTGTTCGATGTTGTGTTGGCGAGGATGGCCTTCTGACGGGTCTCCAACTTAAGGAGCTGCTCATCCACGTGCTACCTGTGGGCATGTATCTCCTGTGCATTGTGCTTCCCAACATTGAAGCACGCGAAGAGACCCTGAGATAAGAAGTTGAAGATGCTCTTCTTCTTGCCGGGGGGAAGGTTGCCTCTGGATGATGAAGGTCCATGAGAAGAGGAGGGAGCCTCATAAGTGGAAGGACCACCGGAAGATGGTCCAGCTGAGGAAGGAGCTCTAGGAAGGGCATGCTTGCCCAACTTGAGAAGACGCTCGAGATTGCCCTTGTTTGGCTTGTACCATGTGTGAGTCTTGTCGGTGAGAATGTTGACTTCGGCGACCTCACATATCATCTGAAAGATCCAAGGGGCATATTGGCAACTCTTGTTTGCGGACACGGAGCACACAATGATTTCTTCCCAAATGAAGTCAAACACACTAAAGGGCTCTTGATCCGGTCCCATCCTCACAAGAACATCCTTGGCAATGTTGGAAATATTGTAGTTGTTGCCTATCTTAGGAGTGATAGTGTACCGGAAGAGTTGGTTCAACATCCTATAGACGGGCTTCATGCCATGTGTAGTCCCAAACTCAATCTAGCCATAGGCGGTGTCGTACATGAATGCCATCTCACTATCCAATGAGATCTCTCCACCATGAAGCTTTGTACGACCAAGATCTTCTTCACCAAATCCAAGAATGTGAGCAAACCTCTCATAAGAGATCGAGAGGGGCTTTCCTTGTAAGAGCCAATGGAAAGTCTTGGTTTCGTGTCGGACATGGAGATTGGCATAGAATTAAGCTATCACTTTCTCATTCCAATCACAATTCAAAGCCATAATGGAGGTCTTAGCATGACAAATATCAATGGCCTCATTGACGGCCGAAATGTAGAATGACCTCAAGCCTTCCCAATTGATGGACTTCATATCAATAGTCATGTACTCCTTGCATAAGATGACGGATTCATACCAATCGGCATTGAACTTGAGCCAAAAGCGAATATCTGCACCAAACTCCTTTTGCCATTGAGCCGGATCGGAGTACCTTTGCTTATACACATCATGTGTCCCGCTCTTGTAGTCAACCATCTTCATGATACCCATTTGTGTGGCTGGACGAGGAGGACGGGATGGCCTAAGCACAAACTGCGCAAGAGTGGCCAAGGAGATATCTTCGTAGTCATCATAGTGGTCATCCGGTTCATGAGCTTGCTTGGTGCGTGCACGGTGACCTTGACTAGTAGAGCGACGAGGAGCAGCTGGAGGATTGGTGCGGCCACGACCACGTGGGCGTTGAGCACTTGTGCCCACCTTCCTCTTCCTTTGAGCGAGAGGGACATCGTCTTCATCGGAACCCTCTTGAACCACTTGCTTGCCAGCGCGACCCATCTGAGATGATATGGAAAGATTGCATAAGATGGTTGAAAGGATTCGAGAAGAGTCGACCCATATCTTGAACTTCAGCCCCTGCAACAGGCTCCTGTCGGTTCTACCGACCTGGGGTCAGTATTACCGCCAGCGCGTGCTACAGTGGTGTTGATCCAAGAATGGAACGATTCAACCAACAAAAGTTCTCAAGATCATAGGCATGAGTTCTAGGATGGATAAGAAGATGATTCCCTAAAGCATTGCTCCTAGAACCTACTACATTGAGAGATCGGGCGTCGGGATTTTGAATGAGATACCTTGAGTACTTCCCGCACGAATCGAGGAACTCCCGGCGAGGATCGGATGTTCCGAGGGATGGAGAATCCAAGGAAACACCTAGCTTGAAGATTCCACGGTCGATCTTGGAGTTCCCTTCGAGAGATTTGAGAGAGGAGAAAAAGGGGGTCGGCAACGGCTATGACTTAGAACCCTAGAACCAGCCGGCCCCTAGGGTATTTATATACCCACGGGATTTCTCGGTAGTACCGATGGGGGTCGGTACTACCGGGGGTCCAGATAAATTCAACTGAGTTCTTATTGGTAGTACCGGCCCTGGCTCGGTACTACCGAGGTCCATGAAAAAAAACTGCCAGTGAACGCTTATCGGTAGTACCGAGTAGGGGCCGGTACTACCGATGGTTTTCAAAACTCCAACAGTGCGCTCATATCGGTACTTCCGGCCCTGTGCCGGTAGTACTGAGGATTTTCGAATTTCCAACAGTGAGAGCATATCGGTACTTCCGACCTTGTGTCGGTAGTACCGAGGAATTAGAGATCCTTTTGAAAAGATGGGAAATTCAGCAGAGATAGATAGAGAGATGAAGCTAGGGACATGTAGAACAACCACAATATTTGGTGATTAGACGCAATCAATCAAGCAAAGCAATAATCACTAAAGATCATGGGAAGAACCAATTTTTGTAAGACACACACAAAATTAAGAAAATAAAACATTTTTCTCTCTATCTAGGCATCAAACAATTTGTGTGCAACAAGTCAAGCCAAGTTATGAGAATCCAAGATGTTTAGCTCACTTCTCAAAGAACAAAACCTTTGCTCGTCTAAAGGCTTAGTGAAGATATCGGCAAAAGTTGCCTCTCGGTGCTCACATGACGTAGAGCAATATCTCCCTTAGCCTCATGATCCCATAAGAAATGATGTCGAATATCTATGTTCTTTGTTCTAGAGTGTTGGACCGGATTGTTTGCTAGTTTGATGGCACTCTCATTGTCACACAAGAGTGGAATCTTACTAAACTCACAACCGTAATCACTTAACGTTTGCTTCATCCACAAGAGTTGTGCACAACACGCACCAGCCGCCACATACTCGGCTTCGGCCGTGGACAAAGCAACCGAATTTTGCTTCTTTGAGCTCCACGACACCAAAGACCTACCAAGAAATTGGCAAGTCCCGGTAGTGCTCTTTCGATCTACTTTGCAACCGGCATAGTCCGAATCGGAGTAGCCAAGTAAATCAAAAGTGGAGCCCTTGGGATACCACAAGCCAAGGTTAGGAGTTTGTACCAAATATCTAAAGATTCTCTTAATGACCATTAGATGACACTCCTTAGGATTAGCTTGAAATCTTGCACACATACACACACTGAGCATTATATCGGGCCTAGATGCACAAAGGTAAAGGAGCCAATCATGGAGCGAAATACCTTTTGGTCGACCGACTTCCAGAGAGCCTGTGTGGTTCGAGGACCGGTGGTAGGTCGCTTCCTGGTGTGATGAGTGATTGACAACGTGGTGTGGACTGATTCTTGGCTAAGTATTACAGGTGCAGGTTGCGGCTTGACTGGTGTTGGTGCTGGTGAAGAACAAGCGCGAAAGGTCATTGCTGGTGAGGCCTCCAGGTGTGGAGAAGACAAGTAGGCTTGGTTCGAGGGACCCGGTGGCCAGCGGAGTCAAGTGCGGTCCGCATGGTGGCTAGAACAGCGAGATGAAGTCATGGACGGTTTCTTGGTTGAGCCTCAAAACCAAGGTCGAGCCGGGATTACGTGGGACCTGAGTCATGAGTGGTGATTGGCGGAGTCTACATCGAGTTCGTGGGGTTTCCAGTGGTTCACCAGAATACCACTGGGTTCCTTGGTTGATCCACAAAGCCAAGACTGAAGACCGAAGACGGAGGTGCAGCAGCATTGGACCGGTCTGACCGATGGGTCTGACTGGTGGGTACCGGTCTGACCGGTAGGGAGCACCGGTCTAACCGATGTGTGACAACGCAGTCCGGAGACTTCGAAGCAGAGGACACGCGTCGGGATCGCAAGGCTTGCGTCGAGGCTAAGCAAGTTTGCGGTCGCCGGGCATCCGTCCGATGGTGCGAAGACAAAGATTCCCAAAGTGCCTCTCGGGGGTGTGTATCCTAGTATTAGGACTTAGGGGTATTTTAGTCTTTCGGCTTGCCTCCATATAACCCAAGTGGTGAGAGGATGGCAGCCATCTCTTGGAACCCTAGCTCATTTTATTTTGCTATTTTCCTCTTCCTTTTTCCTTTGGAATTTCAAGGACTAGCTTGAGAGCTTCATGGTGAGATCTTGTGAGAGGGAAGGATGATCGGGCGGCAAGCTAGACCTTGTATGAACCTCTTTGGTATGTATAGATGATTCGGCGTGGTTTCTCAAGGATTGGATGTGTCTTTCCCGTTTCTCCTTTTTGGTGATTTTCGGAGCCCTTTCTTTGCGAATTTCTTGTGGTTGTTTCGAGGCCTTTCTCTTTGGGATTTGGTGGGGGATGTATGCTTGAACCCTTCGTGGTTCTTTTCCCTTTGATTCCCCTCCCAAATCCGTGAGCAAAGGGGCTCGATTTTGGGGTTTTCTTGGCTTCAGGGTTAGAGGCGTTCTTGGTTGGATTTCTTCGATTCCTCTCGATTTAGCGAGTTTTGGTGGACCAAATCTTGGCTATGGAGTGCCCATGAGGTGTTCCTACGATCCCCAAAGTCTTCCGCAAATCCGTGGAGCGATTCGGGAGATCGGGAGTTGGATTTGGGGGAGTTGACCTGCGGGTGCTGTTCATCCCGAGCGTCCCAGCCTGACCGGTCTGACCGGTGCTGCTCACCGGTCTGACCGGTGCAGAGGCTTTGTGGGTTTTGCCTCGGGTGAACGTCTTGGTGAGTTCCCTGTTGTCTCGTGTTGCTGCTGTTTCGAGTTTGGTCTGTTTTGGAGCTTGGTAGGTCTGTTTGGTGGATTTGGGATTTCCTGGCTTGGATCGGTCTGACCGGCAAGCTACACTGGCCTGACTGGTGTAGGGGCCTTTTGTGGAAGTTCTCAGGTTTTGCCAGGTTGCTCCAGCAAGGACCGGTCTGACCGGTGCAGGACAGTGGTGCTCTCGTTGCTAGTTCCGCTGCGTTCTCGAGTAGGTGTAGGTGGTTGTTGGTTCCTAGGACCAGTAGCACTTAAGTGGCTACGTGGTCTTGGACAATTTGGGTAGTTGGGTCGGAGAAGTGTTTTGGAAGCCGTGTTTGTCTTGTTGGAGTTCCTATCTCCTTCGAGAAGAATTTTTATCGTCTCCCATTCACTCCCCCCTCTCTGGTCGCCAGTTCTGGTCCTTCAAGTGGTATCAGAGCCGGTTACGGATCTTCGGATTCTAACCAGCTAAGATCCAAGGATGGCGTACCAGGAACGGGGTTCGAGTCCTCCGCACTTCGATGGCAAAAACTACCAGATGTGGCAGAGGCGGATGGCGGTGTTCCTCCGCGGAAAGGGTCAGATCCTGTGGGATGTTACGGTGAACACAGCTTATGTTCATCCGATTAACTTCCTTGCTCCGGGATCGAGGGACATGTTCGACGCCAACAACAAGGCAGTCGACTACTGGTTTCGTGCTTTGTGTCAGTCCGAATTCAATCGGGTTCAGACAGAGGACTTAGCTTGTAGGATTTGGGAGCAGTTGAAGGATGCTCATGCTGGGAATGCTCAGGTTCAGGCTCGGATGTACGCGACTTACCGGAGAGAGTACGAGAACTTCACTCATCTCCCCGGCGAGTCTGTCGATGCCCTTTTCCAGCGGTTTACGGTTGTGGTGAACAACATGAGAGCCAATGTGGCTGTGCTCCCATACGATGATCATGATAGAGCCGTGAAGCTCTTGCACTCGCTGGATCGCACCGTATGGGACGAAAAGGTCGAGGCTATTCTTGAGTCCGAGAAGTACGACACCCTGACCGTGAACGAGCTGTTTTCGAAGCTCAAGTCGGCTGAGTTGGACCGTGGTGTGACAGCCAAGATCGAGAGCCTGACTGACTCTCATAGTCTTGCTCTCGTTGGTGGCAAAGGGGCTAAGTCTAATGCTAACGCATCCTCCAGGATGTACTCTCTGTCTTCTTTGATGTCTTTGCCAGACGAGGAGTTCGACGTGCTTGGAGAGGACGAGCTGGCGTTGCTGACCAGGCGGTTCGAGAGGTTGCACGAGAACCGGGTGAACACAAGGAGGAATCCACAGACATGCTTTCAGTGCGACAAGCCAGGACACTTCGTCGCCGACTGTCCGGAGAAGATGGAGAACAAGGACGGCTACAAGGACGGCTACAAGCACCGGTCGAACAAGGACAACAAGTACCGATCAAGGCGCGATCACAAGCACAAGAACAAGCACAAGGACGAGCGACAGTCGAGGAAGAAGGACGGCTGCGGCAAGTACCGATCAAGGCGCGATGACAAGTAGTGAAGATGAAGGTGATCGACGCAAGAACAAGAAGCCATCCAAGAACTTGACTAGGCTGAGCTGCTACGTGAGAGATGGCTTCTGCGGCATGGCTCGTAGCTCCGGCGGCAAGAAGAGTCACCAGTGCGACTCGGATTCTGACTCCGAGGATGAGGTACGTGACGAGCTTCCCTTCTTGCGTGAGGAGAACAAGCGTCTTGGCAAGTTGCTTGATAATCGTGATGACATGCTTAGAGAGCCAAAGAAGAAGAGGAAAGAGCTTAGGGCCTCACTAGAAGATGCTAGGAACCGAGTAGCTGAGCTAGAAACCCAGAACCTTGATGCTAAGCTTGAGATAGATTCGCTTAAGGCTTCACCTGTGGTTTCTGATGAGATTGATTGTTGTGGTTGCTCTGTGTACCTAGCTGATCTTACTGCTCTTAAGGATAAGCATGCTTCTACTTGTGATGAACTAGATGTGCTTAGGGTTGAAGTGGCTGAGCTTGAGTCTAGACCTGCTTTGCTAGGTGCTTGCACTTCTTGCCTTGTTTTGCATGGAAAGATTGATGAGATGCATGCTTATACTGTTTCGCTTGAGGCTAAGTTGAAAGAACCTGTTCCCACTTCTTGCTCTACTTGTGAAGTGCAAGCTTTTAAAAATCTGGAACTTGCACATTATGTGGATCGCTTGCAGGATGAGAATGATGAGTTGAGAAAAATGATGGGTTGGTTGTCGGGTCATGAACCACAGCTTAGGATGATGACAGAGGCATACAAGCATTTTGATGGGCAAGCGCTTGGTTCGGAGAAGGTTGGAGAGTGTAGTGGTGAGGGAGGAGAGAAGATTGGTGATATCCTAGCTCCACCAAAAACATTCCACAAAAATGCCTATGCTCCTAAGCCCAACCCACTAAGAAACAAACTTGACACAACCCCAGATCCTCCCATATTTCCTCGCCCAACAAATGATTTCCAAAAACCGGTGAAGTTTGTGAGCTCTAAGGAGAGTGAGGTTGCAGTGAAGAAGGGTGAGAAGCCGAGTGGAGAGAAACCAAGTGAGCAACCCCATCCCAAGCCTAAGCCTGAGCCCATACGCTTTCATTGTGACTATTGTGGGAGAGATGGTCACAAGGGTGAGTTTTGCTTCAAGAGGAAGCGTGAGGAGAGAATGGCTAGGGAGTGGGCTAACAAGGACAGGTACCGCCCTTCAGATGGTGTACCTGAGCCTCGTATGCAGATGCCCAAGGCCAAGGCGATTGTGAGGACGATTCCGGCTTAAGGAGATCAAAAGGTGGTAGGTGATGCTGCTGGCCGAGCGCCACCGGTCAGACCGGTGCAGTCCACCGGTCAGACCGGTGCTGGTCTAGACAGACAGCAGTTTGGGTTTCGTGCTCGTGCGGATGCTCGGTTTGGTTCAGGTGGTCGTGGTTCTGGTGGTTGGCATGGAGAGTTTGCAGGTGGTCAGTTTGCTAGACGTTCTCCACCTCGTGCTCAATACGAGGGTGGGAGGAGTTGTAGCTTTGAGATGGAGAGGAGGAACGGTCCACGATCTTCCTTTCGTGGTTTTCATTCTCCTCCAGCTAGACAGGGGTGGTTCCCTCGTGGTGGTTCCCGTGGTGGTGTTCGTGGTGGTAGCTTTGATAGGCGTGATGATTTGGTTTGTGCTAACCCCACTTTGGAGCAAATGGCTCGGCACTGGTTTTACTCTTTTGGTACTAACCCTAGTGCAGAGTCGTTTGTTCACTCACATTCTTGTTTTTGAATTTCAGGTTGGAGACTTGAGGAATGTTTGGTTGATTGACTCCGGTTGCTCGAGACATATGACCGGAGACAAGGGGTGGTTCTCAAGTCTCGTCCCGGTGGTGTCCAAGACATACATCACTTTTGGGGACAATGGGCGAGGGCATGTGCTTTCAGAAGGTGAGATTAAGGTAAGTGAGAAGGTCACTCAGGCGTGTTGCTCTTGTTCAATCGCTCGGGTTCAATTTGCTTTCGGTGTCCCAGCTATTGGATGAGGGTTTTGAGGTGTTGTTTCGGCCTGGTGGTTCTCGGATTTTGGATTCTCGAGGGGACCTAGTTTGCATGGTCGTTCCCGAGGGTCAAGTGTTCCGAGCATATTTCTCTCAGTCTTCTGGTGTGGAGCGTTGTTTCTTGGCTGGTTCTTCAAGTGAGTTGTGGAAGTGGCATAGGAAGTTGGGTCACTTAAGCTTTGACCTTTTGTCTCGCTTGAGTAACCTCAATTTGGTCCGAGGATTGCCACGGCTGAGGTTTGAGAAAGAGTTGGTTTGTGCGCCGTGTCGGCATGCTAAGATGGTAGCTTCTTCCCATCCACCCCTCACCGATGTGATGACGGAGCGTCCATGCGAGCTGCTCCATATGGACCTTGTTAGCCCAGCTCGTGTGCGATCTGTGGGTGGGAAGTGGTACGTCCTGGTTGTGGTGGACGACTACTCTCGGTATGCATGGGTTTTCTTTCTTGAGGAGAAAGGGGAGACGTTTGGTTTTGTTCGAGATCTTGTCTTGAGGTTAAGAAACGAGAGGCACGGAGATACCATACGAGCGATTCGCAGTGACAATGGCTCGGAATTTAAAAACTCTCATTTCGAAACCTTTTGCCATGACTTGGGTCTTGAACACCAGTTTTCGAGTCCGTATACGCCTCCCCAGAACGGCGCAGTGGAAAGGAAAAAGAGAACCTTGTGCGAAATGGCTCGGACGATGCTTGATGAGCATAGGACTCCGAGGAGGTTCTGGGCTAAGGCGGTGAATACCGCATGCTATGTGTCGAATAGGATTTACCTCAGGGTGCATAAGAAGAAAACATGCTATGAGTTGATGCACGGGCGCACACCGAAGGTGAGTCACTTCCACGTGTTTGGGTGCAAATGCTTTATCCTGAAGAAAGGTAAGAAGTTGGACAAGTTCGAGGTTAGGTCTGTTGATGGCATTTTCTTTGGTTACGCGTCTCATTCTAGAGCCTTTCGAGTGCTCAACCTTGAAACTAACCAAATCGTGGAGACTTGCGAGGTTACCTTCGACGAGACACAGCCACGTAGTCAGCTTGTTTTTGAGTGTGCAGGTGACGATGAACTTGGCTAGGAGATTTTCCAAGAGGAGGAGCATGAACATGGAGATGATGAAGACGGAGGTGTGGTGCCCGAGGCTGAGCATGTACCTACTACTTCGACTACGGTGGTGAACGGGCTCTCTCCCACACCTACAACGACAAACCCAAATCAAGGAGAAGCTGCTGTTGAGGGGGAGGTAGCATCAAGGCGAGAACCTCCCCAGTGAGTTCAAGTGGATCACCCAACTTCGAGGATCATTGGCGACATCAACGAACGCACTACACGGTCGAGGGTTCGAAACAATTCTCACTTTGCTCATGCTGCGTTTGTTGCTACTTTTGAGCCCAAAGACATTTTACATGCGCTATCTGATCACAATTGGGTTAATTCGATGCATGAGGAGTTAGAGAATTTTGAGAGAAACCAAGTTTGGAAGTTGATGGATCCTCCACCGGGGTGTAAGCTGATTGGGACAAAATAGGTGTGGAAAAATAAAGATGGAGAGAAAGGAGAAGTGGTGAGGAACAAGTCAAGGCTTGTTGCTCAGGGGTACTCACAGAATGAGGGAATCGACTACGAGGAGACCTTTGCTCCCGTAGCTCGTTTGGAGGCGATTAGGATCCTTCTAGCCTTTTCCGTGGCTAAAGGGTTCAAGTTGTACCAGATGGATGTCAAGAGTGCTTTCCTAAATGGTGTTTTGGAGGAAGTAGTGTATGTGAGGCAACCACCGGGGTTTGAGAGTGAGAAGTATCCCCACCGGGTGTACAAGTTGAGGAAGGTGCTGTATGGGCTGAAGCAGGCGCCTAGAGCTTGGTACGGTAGGTTGAGGGGGTTCCTGTTTGAGAGAGGGTTTGAGATGGGGAAGGTCGATCAGACCTTGTTTCTTCTCAGGCAGGGCAAAGATATCCTGATTGTGCAGGTGTACGTGGATGATATTGTCTTTGGTGGCTCGTCTAACTCTCATGTTGCAAGGTTTGCAGAAGACATGAGTAGGGAATTTGAGATGAGCATGATGGGTGAGTTGCAGTTCTTCCTCGGGCTCCAGATCAAGCAATCAAAGGAAGGAACATTCGTGCACCAAGCCAAGTACACCAAGGACATTGTGAGGAAGTTCAAGATGGAGGACTCCAAGGCCATGGCGACGCCTATGAGTACGACTACAGCTCTTGATGCGGACGAGGACGGTGAACACGTGGACCAGAAGGAGTACCGAAGCATGATCAGGTCACTCCTCTACTTGACGGCGACGAGGCCGGACATCCAATTCTCGGTATGTCTGTGCGCTCATTTTCAAGCGTCTCCGAGGACTTCGCATCGGCAAGCAGTCAAGCGTATATTGAGGTATTTGCGTCATACTCCCGACTTCGGCCTTTGGTACTCCACGTCTTCTTCTTTGGCTCTTCATGGATTTTCGGACGTGGATTTTGCCGGATGTCGGTTGGATAGGAAGTCCACTTCTGGGACTTGCCAGTTCTTGGGTTCTTCTTTGGTTTCTTGGTCTTCCCGCAAACGGTCGAGTGTTGCTCAATCCACTACCGAGGCAGAGTATGTGGCCGTAGCTAGTTGTTGCTCTCAGCTCCTTTGGATCACATACACCGTGAGTGACTTTGGTGAGGAGTATACCCATGTCCCACTTCAATGTGACAGCACTAGTGCCATAAGTGTTGCAAAGAACCCAGTGTTCCACTCAAAAACCAAGCACATAGAAGTGAGGTATCATTTCCTGAGAGGCAACGTAGAGAAAGGGAAAATCGCTTTGATCCATGTACCCACACATGACCAGCTAGCCGATATTTTCACCAAACCCCTAGATCAAGAAACTTTCACTCGTTTGCGGGGAGAGCTTGGTGTTTGTTAGATTTCTTGAGTTGGGTGTGTGGGAACTCCTTTGTAGTATATGTATAGCTTTCCTTTATGCTTTCTTGCATTTGCATTGCATTTGTATCATGATGTATAGTCATCTTTCTAGGATAGGTTGCATGCATTTTGTACCATATGCATTTTGTAGGAAAGCTTCTCCTATATACATTGTTCACCATGGTATGATATATATGTCCTTGTGAGCTAGTTTGGTATGATATGGCTTAGTGTGGCTTAGCTCTTGATGATCTTGATTTATATCCATGGTTGATAGCTATGTTTTTCAAAAATGTCATATGTATGCTCTCTTGTGAGTAAATGCCTTTATATGATCTTGACATGTTTTTGTGGCTTGGCTATGCTTAATTTGTGGTTGGATAGCTTATTTTGATCATATGGGGCCAAAGGCTCATTTGCCATCATGAATGTTTAGCCCCCATGCTTTATCTTGTGGAGGGGCATAAGTTCCTTTTTGTCGCAAAGACATTTCATGTACCAATTATAAATCTGAAAATGAAATGTAAATTGCTTGGAAAATATGCTCCCATGTCATATGTGCTTAGTTTAGTTGCTTTTGGGTGCTAAACCGTTGCATGTTGCTTACCAATGAGAAGTCTCATATCTAGAAGTAAGCACATGGCTCGGTGGCTTTGACATGACATAAGGTGCTTGTGGGTGTTTATGATGGTCTTATGCTTAGAATGGCTGTCCTAGCATGAAGTTTGTGTGGCTTTGCCATTTTGATATGTTTTGATCATGTTTAGGACTTTGCTCATGAGAGGGAAATTTTTCGCAAAAATAGTAATTTCTATCTTAGCTTCGTCCAATGGTTGTGAAACTTGGTGATCTTGTAGTTTTTGTCCATACGAAGCTATAGAGTATCTAACTTGCTCATTTGGACATGTGTAGCATCCTATGTTGAATTTTGTCTATTTGTGAAGCTCTAGGTTGCATTTTTTGCATTTTTGGCTTGATTCATGCATTGTCAACAAGGGGGAGAAGTTTGAGCATGTTTTGGCTTGCTGCATGCATTTAGAAGGTTTTCAAGTGGTTTCGGGCTAGTTTTGAGCTCGGGTAATTCCCAGTTTTTCCCAGGTGGTCATCGGCCTGACCGGTGCTGCTCACCGGTCTGAGCGGTGTAAGTGTCAGGTGCTGGACGATCTTGTCCACCGATCTGACCGGTGAAGTTGACCGGTCTGACCGGTCAAAGCAAGGCTGTAGCAGCTGCTTTGTTTCGCGATGTGGTTTGCATGCATTCGTCCAGGGGGAGTTGCATTGGTTCAGGGGGAGCTTGCATGTGTGCAGGGGGAGCTCTTTGTGGTTTTCGAGATTTGGATTGGTGGTTTGTGCTCTTTGCTTGAGCATATTTTGTCTCGGATGTGTCGAGCCGTTGCCCTTGCTTAAGGGGTCCGAGACTTGTCTTCTTCAAGTGATCTTGCTCTTTGCCTTTTCTTTGGCTTTTGATCGCTTGTTAGAGTTTCTTTCAGTCGTTTCTTTTCTTTTCCTTTTCTTTTTGGTTACCAAAACGTGTGTGTTGTCAATGCACTCATCAAGGGGGAGATTGAGAGCCTGTGTGGTTCGAGGACCGGTGATAGGTCGCTTCCTGGTGTGATGAGTGATTGACAACGTGATGTGGACTGATTCTTGGCTAAGTATTGTAGGTGCAGGTTGTGGCTTGACTGGTGTTGGTGCAGGTGAAGAACAAGCGCGAAAGGTCATTGCTGGTGAGGCCTCCAGGTGTGGAGAAGACAAGTAGGCTTGGTTCGTGGGACCCGGTGGCCAGCGGAGTCAAGTGGGGGCCGCATGGTGGCAAGAACAGCAAGATGAAGTCATGGACGGTTTCTTGGTTGAGCCTCAAAACCAAGGTCGAGCCGGGATTATGTGGGAGCCGAGTCATGAGTGGTGATTGGCGGAGGCTACACCGAGTTCGCGGGGTTTCCGGTGGTTCACCAGAAAACCACTGGGTTCCTTGGTTGATCCACAAAGCTAAGACCGAAGACCGAAGACGGAGGTGCAACAACATCAGACCGGTCTGACCGGTGGGAATGGCCGGTCTGACCGGTGTGCGACGACGCAGTGCGGAGACTTCGAAGCAGAGGACACGCGTCGGGATCTCAAGGCTTGCGTCGAGGCTAAGCAAGTTTGCGGTCGCCGGGCATCCGTCCGATGGTGCGAAGACAAAGTTTCCCAAAGTGCCCCTCGGGGGTGTGTATCCTAGTATTAGGCCTTAGGGGTATTTTAGTCTTTCGGCTTGCCTCCATATAACCCAAGTGGTGAGAGGATGGAAGCCATCTCTTGGAACCCTAGCTCATTTTGTTTTGCTATTTTCCTCTTCCTTTTCCTTTGGAATTTCTAAGACTAGCTTGAGAGCTTCATGGTGAGATCTTGTGAGAGGGAAGGATGATCGGGCGGCAAGCTAGACCTTGTATGAACCTCATTGGTATGTATAGATGATTCGGCGTGGTTCCTCAAGGATTTGATGTGTCTTTCCCGTTTCTCCTTTTTGGTGATTTTCGGAGCCCTTTCTTTGCGAATTTCTTGTTGCGGTTTCGAGGCCTTTCTCTTTGGGATTTGGTGGGGGATGTATGCTTGAACCCTTCGTGGTTCTTTTCCCTTTGATTCCCCTCCCAAATCCGTGAGCAAAGGGGCTCGATTTTGGGGTTTTCTTGGCTCTAGGGTTAGAGGCGTTCTTGGTGGGATTTCTTCGATTCCTCTCGATTTAGCGAGTTTTGGTGGACCAAATCTTGGCTATGGAGTGCCCATGAGGTGTTCCTACTATCCCAAAAGTCTTGCACAAATCCGTGGAGCGAATCGGGAGATCGGGAGTTGGATTTGGGGGAGTTGACCCGCGGGTGCTGTTCATCCCGAGTGTCCCAGCCTGACCGGTCTGACCGGTGCTGCTCACCGATCTGACCGGTGCAGAGGCTTTGTGGGTTTTGCCTCGGGTGAATGTCTTGGTGAGTTCCCTGTTGTCTCGTGTTGCTGCTGTTTCGAGTTTGGTCTGTTTTGGAGCTTGGTAGGTCTGTTTGGTGGATTTGGGATTTCCTGGCTTGGACCGGTCCGACCGGCAAGCTACACCGGCCTGACCGGTGTAGGGGCCTTTTGTGGAAGTTCTCAGGTTTTGCCAGGTTGCTACAGCAGGGACCGGTCTGACCGGTGCTGCTCACCGGTCTGACCGGTGCAGGACAGTGGTGCTCGAGTTGCTAGTTCCGCTGCGTTCTCGAGTAGGTGTAGGTGGTTGTTAGTTCCTAGGACCAGTTGTACTTAAGTGGCTGCGTGGTCTTGGCCAATTTGGGTAGTTGGGTCGGAGAAGTGTTTTGGAAGCCGTGTTCGTCTTGTTGGAGTTCCCTTCTCCTTCGAGAAGAATTTTTATTGGCTCCCATTCACTCCCCTCCTCTCTGGTCGCCAGTTCCGGTCCTTCACTTCCCTTCTTCATTGAGATCAAGATGTCCATTTAATGCCATGGGAGTCTTGATGAGCTTGGAATCAGACATGTCAAACCTCTTGAGCATATCCTTCACATACTTGGTTTGACATAAGAAAGTCACTTCCTTCAATTGCTTGATTTGAAACCTAAGGAAGAACTTCAATTCACCCATCGTAGACATCTCGAATCTCTTGGTCATGATCCTACTAAACTCTTCACAAAATTTATCATTAGTAGACCCAAAGATAATGTCATCAACATAAATTTGGCATACAAAGATATCAGTTCCATTTCTTTGAATGAAGAGAGTAGAATCGACTTTGTCTATCTCAAAACCGTTCTTGAGAAGAAAATCCTTAAGGCATTCATACCATGCTCTAGGAGCTTGCTTGAGCCCATAGAGCGCCTTATGGAGCTTGTACACATGGTTTGGGAAGTTTGGATCTTCGAAACCCGGTGGTTGATCAACATACACTTCTTCTTGGAGAGGTCCATTCAAGAATGCACTTTTTACGTCCATTTGATGAAGCTTGAAGTCATGATGAGTAGCATAGGCCAAGAGGATACGAATTGATTCAAGCCTTGCTACCGGTGCGTAGGTCTCTCCAAAGTCCAAGCCTTCAACTTGAGTGTAGCCTTTGCCAACGAGCCTTGCCTTGTTCTTTGTGACGACACCAAATTCATCTTGCTTGTTCCTAAAAACCCATTTGGTGCCAATTACATTTTGCTTGGGTCTTGGCACCAACTCCCAAACTTCATTTGTCATGAAGTTGTTCAACTCTTCCTCCATGGCAATAATCCAATCCGGGTCCTCAAGAGCTTTTTCCACACTAAGAGGTTCCAAAGAGGAAACAAACGAGTAAAATACACAAAAATTTGACAATCTTGAGCGAGTTGTTACCCCTCTTTGAATACTCCCAAGTATGTTGTCGATGGGATGATCCCGTTGAACCATTTGATGTACTCTTGGGTGTGGTGCTTGAGATTGGCGTTGAATGAGTCCATCATCATCATCTTCAACTTGTGGAGCTTCTACTTGAGCTTCACCACCTTGTTCTCCCCCTTGATCAAAGCTCCGTTAATGATCGTCACCATGAACTTGACTCTATTCTTGATGAACTTGAAAATTTGATGGTTCCACACTTGTTGATGATGATGGATCTTGATTGCTTGTGTAAACCGGAGCTTGAACTTGAACCTCACGAGGCATCACTTCATCGGTCCCCATTCTAAAGATTGATACACTTGGGGGTTCTTCATCATCTACAAGGTTTTCACTAACTTGCTCTCCTTGAGAGCCGTTGGATTCATCAAATTTCACGTCTACCGTGGTCTCAACACAACCGGTGGTTTTGTTGAAAACATGATAGGCATGTTCGTTAGTTCCATACCCAATGAGAAAACCTTCATCAACCTTGGATGCAAACTTTGAGGCCTTGGGTTTCTTGTTAAGTATGAAACACTCACACCCAAAGACCCTAAAGTAGTGCACACTTGGTTTCTTACCGGTGATGATCTCGTAGGGGGTCTTATTCAAGTAATTGTGGAGGTAGAGGCGGTTGGCGGCGTGGCATGCGGTGTTGATGGCTTCCGCCCAAAATGAGTCTGGAGTCTTATACTCATCTAGCATTGTTCTTGCCGCTTCAATCAACGTACGGTTCTTCCTCTCAACAATGCCATTTTGTTGAGGAGTGTACCGAGCGGAAGGTTCATGCTTGATGCCTTTTTCATCAAGGAAATCTTCAACTTGAGTGTTCCTAAACTCCGAGCCGTTGTCACTTCTTATGTTCTTTGACCTTGAGCTCGAACTCATTTTGAACTCTCCTAATGAACTTCTTGACTACTCCCTTTGCTTCACTCTTATCTTGCAAAAAGAATACCCTAGTGAAACGGGAAAAGTCATCAACAATTACTAGACCATATTTGTTACCACCATTGCTTATGTAGGCAATTGGTCCAAACAAGTCCATGTGTAGAAGCTTCAACGGTCTTGATGAGGATAGGATGTTCTTGGCGAGATGATGCGCTCCAACTTGCTTCCCGGCTTGACAAGCACTACACAACCTATCTTTCTCAAAAACAACATTTGTTAGTCCTAGGATGTGCTCGTCTTTTTGAAGTTTGGCCAAGTTCCTCATGCCAACATGGGCTAGTCGGCGATGCCATAGCCAACCCAAGTCGGATTTTGCCACTAAACAAGCCTTAGGGTCCACCTTCACTTTTGTGAAATCCACATAGTAAAGCTTTCCCCGTATATGACCCGTAAAGACAATAGAGGAATCCTCCCTTCTAGAGACGGTCACACCCTCATGGGTAAAGAGACAATTGTAGCCTTTCTCACAAAGTTGTGAAACAGACAACAAGTTGTATCCTAACCCTTGAACATGATAAACATCTTCAATTAAATTAGTTGTTGAGATAGCAATTTTACCTAGACCAACCACATCTCCTTGACCATTATCTCCATAGATGATAGTGTCTGTTGGGGTGTCATAATGATCAAGGGATGCAAATAAGCCTTCATCTCCGGTCATATGATTAGTGGCACCACTATCAATCAACCATGCGCTTCCACCGGAGGAGTAGGCCTACAAAACAAGTTTAAGATTTTGGTTTAGGTACCCAAAAAGATTTGGGTTCTTGGAGGTTAGAAGCACAAACTTTTGGAACCCACACACTCTTCCTCATAGCCTTCTTGGTGTAGGCCCCTACATACTTGACCACCATTTTACCATTGTGGTCTAAGGTCACAACATAGTCACAAGTGTAGTTAGGAGAGGGCTTGTGTTCCACCACATTCTTCGATGCCTTAGGTGGAGAATTAACCCCACCATATCCTTTTGTGGTGCTCACAACCTTCGGCTTGTCCTTTGTTGTGGTAGAGGTGGTGACTCCATGGGCAATGTCTATTATAGTGTTGAGGTAGCCTCCCTTGTTCCACAAGGGAATCTCATGCACTTTCACCACCACCCTACCATTGACCTTGTTGTGCTTGTAGTGCCCGAGTCCTTGCTTGTCAACCACCTTAGGTATGGACTTGGCACCGTTCTTGCTTTGAGTGATCAACATGTTCAACCGGGCTATTTCTTTGTCTTTGCTCTTGATGGTCTCTTCAAGCCTTGCATGGTTAGTCTTGAGAGCATTTATATTAACATTAGAGCAAATAGAACAACCTTTGCTAGTGGAGGCACTAGAGTCAAGTGTTGCCTTTGGATTGGCTTTGGTGCTTTCCCAAAGAGTACTATAGTTTGCTTCAAGATTTTTATGTTTATCCATCAAGCATGAAAAGCTTGATTGAAGCTCACTATGAGTAGCCTTTAGGGAAGCTAGAGATTCATTTGCCAAAGTGTAGTCCTTTGACATCCTCTTGTTGGTGTCATTGGCCAAGGACAAGTCCGTGGTCAACTTCTCCACCTTAGCCGCCTCTTCGGCAAGGCATCTCTCTAGAGCAAGGTTTCTTTCCTTCTCAAGGATAAGCAAGTCTTCTTGCACATGGAGAGACACTTTCCTTTTCTCTAATTTCTCCAAAAGCCTTTTTATTTCCTTATAGCTCTTTTTACTAAATTGCTTTATTATGTTGACTTCCATTTCTTCTTCATTGTCTAGATCATCTATGTCACTAGGTGTGGATGAAGAAGAGGTGAGAGAGGATAGGGTGGTAGTTTCTTGTACCTTGCTCCCCCTTGCCATGAGGCAAAAATGAGAGTGGTCCTCATCATCGGAGAAGTTGTTGAAGAGGCGTGGTGAAGATGGTCCTTGTGCCATGGCGATGGTTGCGATGCCTTGCTTCTTTGGTTCTTCATCTTCATCACTGGAGTCCCATTGTTGACCCACGTGAGCACGCTCTTGATACTTGTTCTTGTACTCTTTGCTCTTCTCCTTGTATTTCTTCTCTTCCTCATTCTTGTTCTTGTTCTTGGGACACTCGACAATGAAGTGTCCATACTCTCCACACTCATAGCATTTACGTTGAGACTTCTTCTTCCTTTCGTCACCGCCTTTCCTTGATGCTCTTGACTTCAAGAATTTCTTGTACTTCCTTATGGCAAAGGCGGTTTCTTCATCCGTGCTTCCTTCTTCACTAGTATCTTCTTTCTTGGTCTTGGAAGTCTTTGGCTTTACTTCCACCATTTCACTAGAGCTAGCATTGAGGGCTAAGCTCTTGTTCATCTTCAAGCTTAGCGACTTCTCCACATCTTGGTCAACTAGCTCTTGATGCAAAATCTCTCCAAGAAGTTGATTCGGGGTCATCTTGTAGTAGTTTGGATCCCTTCTTATCTTGGCTGCTAAGTTTTTGTCCTTCGGGGCGAAAGCTCTTAGCAACTTCTTTGTGACCTTGGAGTCTTCCCAATCATCACTTCCGAGTGCTCTAATATCCGAGACAAGGAGCATGAGTCTATCATACATTTCTCTCACGGTTTCTCCATCCTTCATGAAGAATAGCTCAAGCTCTCCGTTGATCAAGTCCATCTTCCCTTGTCTCACATGCTCGGTCCCCTCATGTGCTTCCTTGAGTGTGTCCCAAATCACCTTGGCAATTTGGATGTTCCGAACCTTGTTGAATTCTTGAGCACACAAGGATCCAGTGATGACTCTTGTTTCTTGCACATTGCGGTGGAGGTCTTGCTCATGCTCAATTGTTAGGGCTTCTCCTTCGGCGGGAATTGACACACCTACACACACAATCTTCCAAACAGAAGGGTGAAGCCCGTAAAGGTGCATTTGCATATCATAAGCCCATTTGGGATAGTCTTTCCCATCGAAATGAGGAGGCTTTCCCAAATGTACGGAGTAGAATTTTTTGTTAGGATGGTTGCCCGGAAATTGTGCGTAGTTGTGGGACACTTTATAGTAGCCGGAGTGAGTGTACTTGGCTTGCTCCTTCTTGATCATCTTCTTGAGGAGCTTCTTGGCCATCTTCTTAGCCTTCTTCTTCTTCTTCTTAGCCTTTCTTTTCTTCTTTGCCGCTTTCCTTGCCGTATCATCACCATCCTTGTTATCTTCATCGCTTGAGTCGGAGTCCGAGTCGGAATCGGATGAAGAATCATCGGAGCTCTCGATGTTGGACGGTGTGCGACTTGGAGCCTTCCCGGTGAGGTCACCGACTTGGGCTTCCTTGAGCTCTCTTTCTTGAGCTTCCTTGGCGGCGATCTCTTCGGCGGTTGGGTTGCCTCCACTCCCTGACACCTTGATCCCTTAGCAGTTAAGCCTGAATCAAGGGATTAGGCTGTGATACCAATTGAAAGGACCTTGTGATGCCTAGAGGGGGGGGTGAATAGGATCACTTCAAATTTCTGAAACAAAAGCAACGGTTAAAACGTCTGTCGGTACTACCAACGTTGTGCCGGAACTACCGAGGGTCTCGGTACTTCCAGTACAGGGTCGGTACTACCGACAGTGCAGAGAAACTTAAAATGAAATTTGAAATGCATGAAGAATTTAGCAATTCTACTTGAATCAAAGGTTAGGTATGGACGCTAAGAACCTCCTGCAACCACAGATATGAGTTGGAACACAACCAAGAGATAGATCGGGCACAAACAAGTTCTAGGGTTAGTGAAATGCAAAGAACTCAAGCAAGCAAAGGAGACACAAGATTTAATCCGAAGTTCATTCCCACAAAGGAAGCTACGTCTCTGTTGAGGATCCCACAAAGGGAGGGCTTTCACCAAGAGCCTCTTTGCCTCACCCAATCCCCACAAAGGAAGATTGGTGCTCACTAAGAATTCTCCAACAAGGAGAGGGTAATACAAACGATCCCGGGTGCTCCACACCAAGAGGGCACTCAACGGGAGACGCCTAACCGTCTAGAAGCAAGCTTCAAGAGTAACAAACACGAATCGATGCCCGGAGATGCTTCAAGTGCTCTTGAGATGAGGGAAATCGAAGGGACTCTCAAAGCTTCTCTATCTCACACTATAAATCACTCCTCCAACCAAACCCTAGCTCAAAGGAATCAAGACTTGGCTCTAGGAGGGAGGGGAGAAGTGGAGTGAATGCTCAAGTGTGTTTTTGTCCCGTGGTTGGTCAGCAATAAGTGAGGGAGAAGAGAGGGGGTATTTATACTTAAGTCTGAAAACTAGCCGTTACTGTGCAAAACTCGGGACCATCGGTACTTCCGACCCCGGGTCGGTACTACCGAGGGGTGTGTTGACGGTCCTTACAACAAAGATTCGACCGTCAAAACCTCGGGTTCGAGAGGGGTATATGGCAAGTTTCATGCACATTTTTAGTACTAATAAAGTTCCACGAGTTGTGTTGTGAATTTCATAGGCCGGTACACATTTTGGGAGAAATTGGAACCAACGTGCCACATGAGCAAGGCACGATCGAACCACCTGGTCCAGCCGGCCCTGCAGGTGCGGCCGGCCTAGCAGGTGCGACCGGCCCTGTAGGTGCGGCTGGCCCTGCCAGGTGCGGCCAGCCCTGCCCCGTGGCTCGTGCCTGGTCCAGAGCACCTCCTCTCCCTCGAGCAACACTTGGACGAGCACGATTCACTGAAGAACGTCGGTTTGATCCAAAGGTGGAGGCTAGGATCCTAGGCGTCCCTAACCGAAGGCGGTGCATCACACGGCACGGAGGTGGGCCGGCCGCACCTAGAGGGCCGGCCGCACCTACCAACCGACGTGCTAGGCGAAACCGACCCAAGGAACCGACCCACAACCGCCTCAGTTGCAGTGATCAGGGGCGTCCAAGGCGAGAGGAGGTGGATCATAGGGCCGGCCGCACCTCCTGATCCGGCCGCACCTGACATATTGGTCCCACGCGCTCAACCGACCTCCCTTGCCTATAAAAGGCACCTCACACTCGCTGGATTAGACACACAACGCAGTTGCATCTCCATTTCCCTCTTTTGTTCACTTAGAGTAGGATTGGTGTAGCTTGGGAGTTAGAGTCGAGTCGAGCTAGTCTCAGGGTTCCGGAGGAGTCTTCTTCAGAGTTCCGGTACTACTCTTGTATCCTTTCTTTGTTTAGACTCAACTACAATTCAATTTATCTTTCTATCTTACCTTTCGAGTCAATTACATTCAGCTTTTACTTTGCTCTAGAAGCTTTATTCTTGGTTTAGACTAAAGTTAGTTTAGTCTTGGTTAGCATAGCTCCCTTGAACCCTATAGTGTAGTGGTCGTTCTTCGCTTGATCTCCGGTGGTTCACGGGAGAGAGAGACCTTCCTTCGTGGTACCCGGGGAAAGGTTCTTTGGTTTGTTGTGAGCGCGGTGCTCAGAGCTTACCTTATTCTTGGATTGGTGACCCATTCAACGGAATAGTTGTGGTACCCTAAGGAGGTGACAGCTCCGGACGGGCTTTGTAGTCCACCACGTTAGTTCGGGCCGGTAGGATTCAGCGCGTCGTCGTTCTCCCTTCTCATCCCAGTCTGAGAGCGTGGCTTTGCATGCCCCTGCAGCACTAGAAGAGCTTGTCGAGTTTAGCTTGCCTTGGTTATCCTTTGCTTTAGTTCTTTGCCGAGAGTTGACAAGAATAGATAGATTGTGTTAGGATCCTTTCTCGTCTCGTTGTCCTCCCAGCTCGCTAGATCCTCTCTAGTCCTTTATCAAGATCTCCTTGCGTGTGTCAAGTTATCCCCGGATATCTTTATTCGTTACCCCCGCTATAGCTCTTTACCAAGTCTTGTCTTTCTCCACCATCTTTTCGATCATCTTTGCCGTAGTGCCTCCCTTGGGAAAATATAAATACGATAACCCGAATACCACCGGGTGAAGTGCTACAACGGTAATCCGTGCGCTTGCGGACCTTTCTGTGATCATGTGTTTTACCAAAGACGTACCCTAGCCCCGTTACTAGAGGTGTAAACCCGGTAGAGACGCTTGCGAGTGCCTCAAGCATTCCTGGCGCCGTCACCGTAAGTGCAACCTTAGTAGTGAGGCTAAGAAACGTCAACAAGCATTTATGGCGCCGTTGCCGGGGAGGCAATAGGCATAAGATATCGTATAAACTTTGTGGTAGAATTATCAAGGTTCGGTGAACCGCTATTTAAGCGGGTTTACCCTTGCTCTAGTCTCGTGTACGCAGAGTAGTGCATGACCGGTTTCGACCTACCGTCCAACTTTAACGACAATCCGGAGTCACTTGTGAGGAGAGTGCGACCCCGTGTCCTCATTCCTCAGAAGTTTCTCTCGAATCAAGAGATGAGCACCGTCGATCCCGTAGACAGCACCTCGTCAGCACCGATGGCTGAGAGGATGATCCACGAGTTTTCCGCTCCCTCCAACACCAATGTCTCTATCGGGCCAACCACGACGGTGGGAGATGGAAACTTCGAACTCAAGCCGGCGTTGATCAACATGGTGCAAGCAAATCCGTTCTCCGGCAAGCCGAATGAAGATGCCAATGCACATCTCCAGCATTTTCTGGAGGTGTGTAGGACTTTCACTATCCGCGGAGTGACGGATGATGCAATTCGTCTTCGCCTATTCCTGTTCTCATTGCTCAGGAAGGCGAAGCAATGGTTTTATGCGGAGCGAGATGCCATCAACACATGGGATAAGTGCTCAAAGGCATTTCTCGCAAAATTCTTTCCGGTAGGCAAAACCAATGCCCTTCGCGCAAGAAATTCGGGCTTCCAGCAGCAGAATGATGAGAGCATCCCGGAAGCATGGGAACGCTTCTAGGAGTACATCACCGCGTGCCCGCACCATGGCATGCAGGGGTGGTTCTTAATTCAAACCTTCTATCACGGGCTCAAGCGTACTTCCCGTGAGCACCTAGATGCAGCCGCTGGAGGAGCCTTCTTCTCGCTACAAGTACCAGCCGCTAAGGAATTGATCGAGAAGATGGTGGCAAATCAAGGTTGGGATGGAGATCGTCTCCAACCCCGTACCCGCGGTGTACACCAAGTCGATGGAATCGACATGCTCGCCGCCAAGATGGACCTCCTCATGAAGAAATTGGATGCACCTAACAACATGGAGACCGCCAAGATTATGGACGCTCGCATGACGTGTGAGGTTTGCGGTAATGTGGGTCATTCGGGCAATGATTGTCTCGAGACAAGGGAAGAAGCCAGCTTCATCAACAATGGCAACAACAACGGGTTCCGCAACAACAACTACAACAATCAAGGGTGGAACTCAAGGCCCAACTTCCCGTTCAACAATCAAAATGGAGGTAACTATTCTAACAATTTCATTATTCAATAATCAGCCTTCCATTAAAGATCTTGTCTTTGGCCAAGCTAGAATTAATGAAAATTTAAATAAGAAGCTAGCCGCCAACGAGAAAGTTCTTGAAAATTTAAATTCCACCATAGAATCTTTCACCACCGCTATGAAGAATCAGCTAAGCTTTAATAAAATGATAGAAACTCAACTTGCTCAGCTTGCTGCTTCTTTACCTTCTTCTGAGTCGGGTGGAATCCCGGGGCAACCCGAGCCTACCCGAGAGAATGTCAGCATTATATCCACCAGATGGGGTAAGCCATCTAGGAGGATGTATGCACCTAACCATGTAGGGAAGCTCATACATCAAATCCAAGACCCATGGGATGAATCAGCAGTCTTGCACAAGAAAGACAATGGATATCCGGGCATCACATGCACGATCTACTACCAAAAGATCAAGAATGCCCTTTGTGACCTTGGAGCGAGTGTCAACCTCATGCCCAAAGCCATGTTTGAGGAGTTAGGATACCCGGCTATCTCTCCGACAACGATGACAGTCCAACTTGCCGACTCATCGATCAAATATCCAGAGGGCATAGTAGAAAATCTCTTGGTGAATGTCAGAGGCTCATATGTCTTTGCGGATTTCGTGGTCCTCGACACACAAGAAGAAATTCCGCTTATTCTCGGGCGACCATTATTAAGAGATGTCAATGCAAGGATTGATGTCAGAGCCGGAAAGATCCAATTCCGCATAGGGCGAAGGAACATGACATTCAAATTCCTAGCAAAAGAAGAGCAATTTTACCTAGTGCAAAATATGAAAGCTAGGGGGTGGAGGAAGCCACGGCCCCAATACAAGAAAGAAAAGGTAGCCCCGACTACGCCCAAGGTGGATAGCCTCATTACAACGATGAGGAAGCATTGGGAGCAAGACAAAGTATTCAAAGGGCGCCACCAACCTAAGAAGTCGAAGGCAATCAACAAGGCTAAGGGGGAAAAGACGGAAACCAAAAACACCCCCACTAAAGCCTCACCAACTTCAGCGCCACCGAAGAAAACAAAGAAGGTGTGGCGTGTGAAGGGAGCATCGTCCGAGTCTTCCACTCCGGGACTGGACGAATCCAAGGTCAATTGAGCAAACGGAGGAGTCCCGCTCACGGACTCTTGAGAGCCAGGTGTGGTTCGAGGACCGGTGGATGGTCGCTTCCTGGTGTGATGAGTGATTGACAACGTGGTGTGGACTGATTCTTGGCTAAGTATTGCAGGTGCAGGTTGCGGCTTGACTGGTGCAGGTGCAGGTGAAGAACAAGCGCGAAAGGTCGTTGCCCGTGAGACCTCCAGGTGTGGAGAAGACAAGTAGGCTTGGTTCGAGGGACCCGGTGGCCAGCGGGGTCAAGTGCGGGCCGCATGGTGGCAAGAACAGCAAGATGAAGTCATGGACGGTTTCTTGGTTGAGCCTCAAAACCAAGGTCGAGCCGGGACTACGTGGGAGCCGAGTCATGAGTGGTGATTGGCGGAGGCTACACCGAGTTCGCGGGGTTTCCAGTGGTTCACCAGAAAACCATTGGGTTCCTTGGTTCATCCACAAAGCCAAGACCGAAGAACCGAAGACGGAGGTGCAGCAGCTCCAGACTGGTCTGACTGGTGGGTACTGGTCTGACCGGTGACGAGCACCAGTCTGACCGGTGTGCGACGACGCAGTCCGGAATCTTCGAAGCAGAGGACACGCGTCGGGATCGCAAGGCTTGCGTCGAGGCTAAGCAAGTTTGCGGTCGCTGGGCATCCGTCCGATAGAGCGAAGACAAAGATTTCCGAATTCGCCCTTGCGGGGCATGTATCCCTAGTTAGCTAGTAAGGGTATTTTCGTCTTTCGGTTGCCTCCATATAAACCAAGTGGTGAGAGGATGGCAGCCATCTCTTGGGACCCTAGCTCATTTGCTTTCCTTTTTTTCTCTTCCTATTTTCCTTAGGATTTTCTTAGGACTAGCTTGAGAGCTTCATGGTGAGATCTTGTGAGAGGGAAGGATGATCGGGCGGCAAGCTAGACCTTGTATGAACCTCTTTGGTATGTATAGATGATTCGGCGTGGTTCCTCAAGGCTTGGATGTGTCTTTCCCGTTTCTCCTTTTTGGTGATTTTCGGAGCCTTTTCTTGGCGATTTTCTTGGAGCGATTTCGAGGCCTTTCTCTTTGGGATTTGGTGGGGGATGTATGCATGAATCCTTCGTGGTTCTTTTCCCTTTGATTCCCCTCCCAAATCAGTGAGTAAAGGGGCTCGATTTTGGGGTTTTCGTGGCTCTAGGGTTAGAGGCATTCTTGGTGGCATTTCTTCGATTCCTCTTGATTTAGCAAGTTTTGGTGGACCAAATCTTAGCTATGGAGTGCCCATGAGGTGTTCCTACTATCCCCAAACTCTTGCACAAATCCGTGGAGCGATTCGGGAGATCGGGAGTTGGATTTGGGGGAGTTGACCCGCGGGTGCTGTTCATCCCCGAGCGGCCCAGCCTGACCGGTCTGACCGGTGCTGCTCACCGGTCTGACCGGTGCAGAGGCTCTGTGGGTTTTGTCTCAGGTGAACGTTCTGGTGAGTTCGTTGTAGTCCTGTGTTGCTGCAGTTTCGAGTTTGGGTCAGTTTGGAGCTCGGTAGGCCTGTTTGGTGGATTTGGGGTTTCCTGGCTTGGACCGGTCTGACCGGCGAGCTACACCGGCCTGACCGGTGTAGGGGCCTTCTGTGGAAGTTCCTAGATTTTACCAGCAGGGACCGGTCTGACCGGTGGTGCTCACCGGCCTGACCGGTGTAGGTCAGTAGCGCTCGAGTTGCAAGTTCCGCTGCGTTCTCGAGTTCGTGAAGGTGGTTGTTGGTTCCTAGGACCAGTAGCACTCCAGTGGCTGCGTGGTCTTGGCCAACTTGGGTAGTTGAGTCGGAGACGTGATTCGGAAGCTGTGTTCGTCTTGTTGGAGTCCTCATCTCCTTCGAGAAGAATTTTTATCGGCTCCCATTCACTCCCCCCTCTCTGGTTCGCCTAATCGGTCCTTCAATTAGTATCAGAGCCGGTTCGGGTCTTTATTGACTCTTACCAGTCTAAGATCCAAAGATGGCGTACCAGGAACGGGGTTCGGGTCCTCCGCACTTCGATGGGAAGAACTACCAGATGTGGCAGAGGCGGATGGCAGCGTTCCTCCGCGGAAAGGGTCAGATCCTTTGGGATGTCACGGTGAACACAGCTTATGTTCATCCGATGAACTTCCTTGCTCCAGGATCGAGGGATATGTTCGAAGCCAACAACAAGGCTGTCGACTACTTGTTTCGTGCTCTGTGTCAGCTTGAATTCGATCAGGTTCAGATAGAGGACTTAGCTTGTAGGATTTGGGAGCAGTTGAAGGATGCTCATGCTGGGAATGCTCAGGTTCAGGCTCGGATGTACGCGACTTACCGGAGAGAGTACGAGAACTTCACTCATCTCCCCGGCGAGTCTGTCGATGCCCTTTTCCAGCGGTTTACGGTTGTGGTGAACAACATGAGAGCTGTTCTCGAAGCTCAAGTCGGCTGAGTTGGACTGTGGTATGACAGCCAAGATCGAGAGCCCGACTGATTCTCATAGTCTCGCTCTTGTTGGTGGCAAAGGAGCTAAGTCTAAAGCTAACGCATCCTCCAGGATGTACTCTCTGTCTTCTTTGATGTCTTTGCCAGACGAGGAGTTCGACGTGCTTGGAGAGGACGAGCTGGCATTGCTGACCAGGCGGTTCGAGAGGCTACACGAGAACCGAGTGAACACAAGAAGGACAGCACGGACGTGCTTTCAGTGCGGCAAGCCAGGACACTTCGTCGCCGACTGCCCGGAGAAGATGGAGAACAAGGACGGCTACAAGGACGGCTACAGGCACCGATCGAGCAAGGATGGCAAGTACCGATCGAGGCGCGATCACAAGCACAAGAACAAGCACAAGGACGAGCGACGGTCGAGGAAGAAGGACGGTCGCGGCAGGAAGGCCCGAGCGATGGTCGGAGCGAGCGACGTCGACTCCAGCTCCGCCTACTCTTCCTCGAGCTCGAGTAGCAGTGAAGATGAAGGTGATCGGCGCAAGAACAAGAAGTCATCCAAGAACTTGAGCGGGTTGAGCTGCTTCGCAGGAGATGGCTTCTGCAGCATGGCCCGTAGCTCCGGCAGCAAGAAGAGCCACCAGAGTGACTCGGACTCCGACTCCGAGGATGAGGTATGTGATGAGCTCTCTTCTTTGCGCAAGGAGAATGATGAGTTGGTTGACTTGCTTGATAACCGCGATCACATGCTTAGAGAGGCCAAGAAGATGAGGAAAGAGCTTAGGGCCTCACTAGAAGATGCTAGGAACTGTGTGGCTGAGCTAGAAACCCAGAACCTAGATGCTAAGCTTGAGATTGATTCGCTTAAGGCTTCTCCTGTGGTTTCTGATGAGATTGATTGTTGTGATTGCTCTGTGTACCTAGCTGATCTTACTGCTCTTAAGGATAAGCATGCTTCTACTTGTGATGAACTAGATATGCTTAGGGTTGAAGTGGCTGAGCTTAAGTCTAGACCTACTTTGCTAGGTGCTTGTACTTCTTGCCCTGTTTTGCATGGAAAGATTGATGAGATGCATGCTTACACTGTTTCGCTTGAGGCTAAGTTGAAAGAGCCTATTCCCACTTCTTGCTCTACTTGTGAATTGCATGCGGTTAAGAATTTGGAGCTTGCACATTATGTTGATCGCTTGCAGGATGAGAATGATGAGCTGAGGAAATGTATGAGCTGGTTGTCGGGTCAGGAGCCTCAGCTTGGTATCATGATAGCGGCTTTCAAACGCTATGATGGTCAAGCACTTGGGGCTGACAAGCTTGGAGAGAACAGTTGTGAGGGAGTTGAGAGAGTTGGAGAGATTCCTATCCCACCACCAAACAGATACAAGAACAAGTTTGAGCCCAAGCCTAACCATCTCAGAAACAAACTTGACACTACTCCAGATCCACCCATATTCCCCCACCCAACAAATGATTTCCAGAAACCGGTGAAGTTTGTGAGCCCAAAGGGAGGTGAGGAAGGAGAGAAGAAGAGTGAGAAACCGAGTGGGCAGCCACAACCCAAGCTTAAGCCTAAGCCACAGCCCATAAAGTTCCATTGTGGGTATTGTGGGAGAGATGGTCACAAGGATGAGTTTTGCTTCAAGAGGAAGCGTGAGGAGAAAATGGCTAGAGAGTGGGCTAACAAGGACAGGTACCACCCCTCTAATGGTGTACCTGAGCCTCGTATGCAGATGCCCAGGGCCAAAGCGATTGTGAGGACGGTTCCGGCTTGGGGAGACCGGAAGGCTGCAGGTGGTGCTGCTGGCCGAGCTACACCGGTCAGACCGGTGCACTACACCGGTCAGACCGGTGCAGGTCTAGGCAGACAGCGAGTCGGGTTTCGTGCTCGTGAGGATGCTCGGTTTGGTTCTGGAGGTCGTGGTTCTGGTGGTTGGTCTGGAAAGTTTGCAGGTGGTCAGTTTGCTAGGCGTTCTCCACCTCGTGCTCAATACGGAGGTGGGAGGAGTCGTAGCTTTGAGATGGAGAGGAGGAACGATCCACGGTTTTCCTTTCGTGGCTTTCGTCCTCCTCCAGCTAGAGAGGGTAGGTTCCCTCATAGTGGTTACCGTGGTGGTGTTCGTGGTGGTAGCTTTGATAGGCGTGATAATTTGGTTTGTGCTAACCCCACTTTGGAGCAAATGGCTCGACACTGGTTTTACTCTTTTGGTACTAACCCCAGTGCTGAGTCGTTTGTTCACTCACGTGCTCGCTTTTGATTTTCAGGTGGGAGACTTGAGGAACATTTGGTTGATTGACTCCGGTTGCTCAAGGCATATGACCGGAGACAAGGGGTGGTTCTCAAGTCTCGTCCTGGTGGTGTCCAGGACATACATCACCTCTGGGGACAATGGGCGAGGGCGTGTGCTCTCAGAAGGTGAGATCAAGGTAAGTGACAAGGTAACTCTCAGGCGTGTTGCTCTTGTTCAATCGCTGGGGTTCAATTTGCTTTCTGTGTCCCAGTTGTTGGATGAGGGTTTTGAGGTGTAGTTTCGTCCTGGTGGTTCTCGGATTTTAGATTCTCGAGGGGACCTTGTTTGCATAGTCGTTCCCGAGGGTCAGGTGTTTCGAGCTGATTTCTCTCAGTCTTCTGGTGTGGAGCGTTGCTTTTTGGCTGGTTCTTCGAGTGAGTTGTGGAAGTGGCATAGGAAGTTGGGTCACTTGAGCTTTGACCTTTTGTCTCGCTTGAGTAAACTCAATTTGGTCCGAGGATTGCCACGGTTGAGGTTTGAGAAAGAGTTGGTTTGTGCGCCGTGTAGGCATGCCAATATGGTAGCCTCTTCTCACCCGCCTCTCACCGATGTGATGACTGAGCGTCCATGCGAGCTGCTCCATATGGACCTTGTTGGCCCAGCTCGTGTGCGATCTGCGGGTGGGAAGTGGTATGTCCTTGTTGTGGTGGACGACTACTCTCGGTATGCGTGGGTGTTCTTTCTTGAGGAGAAAGGGGAGACGTTTGGCTTTGTTCGAGATCTTGTCTTGAGGTTAAGAAACGAGAGGCACGGAGATGCCATACGAGCGATCCGCAATGACAATGGCTCGAAATTCAAAAACTCTCGCTTCGAAACCTTTTGCCATGACTTGGGTCTTGAACACCAGTTTTCGAGTCCGTATACGCCTCCCCAGAATGGCGTGGTGGAAAGGAAAAACAGAACCTTGTGCGAGATGGCTCGGACGATGCTCGACGAGCATAGGACTCCGAGAAGGTTCTGGGCTGAGGCGGTCAATACCGCGTGCTATGTGTCGAACAGGATCTATCTCAGGGTTCATAAGAAGAAAACCTGTTACGAGTTGATGCACGGTCGCACACCCAAGGTGAGTCACTTCCATGTCTTTGGTTGTAAATGCTTCATTCTGAAGAAAGGGAAGAAGTTGGACAAGTTCGAGGCTAGGTCTGTCGATGGCATTTTCTTTGGTTATGCATCTCATTCTAGAGCATTTCGTGTGCTCAATCTTGAAACTAACCAAATCATGGAGACTTGCGAGGTAACCTTCGACGAGACACAGCCACGTAGTCAGCTTGTTTTTGAGTGTGCAGGTGACGACGAACTTGGCGAGGAGATCTTTCAGGAGGAGGAGCATGAACATGGAGATGATGAAGATGGCGGTGTGGTGCCCGCAGCTGAACATGTACCTACTACTTCGACGACGATCGTGAACGGGCCCTCTCCCACACCTACAACAACAAACCCAGATCAAGGCGAAGCTGCTGTTGAGGGGGAGGTAGCATCAAGGCGAGAACCTCCCCGGCGAGTGCAAGTGGATCACCCAGCTTCGAGAATCATCGGCGACATGAATGAACGTACTACACGGTCGAGGGTTCGGAACAATTCTCATTTCGCTCATGCTGCTTTTGTTGCCACCTTTGAGCCCAAAGACATTGGACACGTGTTATCTGATCATAATTGGGTTAACTCGATGCATGAGGAGTTGGAGAATTTTGAGAGGAACCAAGTTTGGGTGTTGGTTGACCCTCCTCCAGGGTGTAAGCCGATTGGGACAAAATGGGTGTGGAAAAATAAAGAGGGAGAGAAAGGAGAAGTGGTGAGGAACAAGTCGAGACTTGTTGCTCAAGGGTATAGTCAGAAAGAGGGGATCGACTACGAGGAGACTTTCACTCCTGTAGCTCGTTTGGAGGCGATCAGGATCCTTCTAGCCTTTTCCGTGGCTAAAGGGTTCAAGTTGTACCAGATGGATGTGAAGAGTGCTTTCTTGAACGGTGTGTTGGAGGAAGAGGTGTTTGTGAGGCAACCACCGGGGTTTGAGAGTGAGATGTACCCCCACCGGGTGTACAAGTTGAGGAAGGCGCTGTATGGGTTGAAGCAGGCGCCTAGAGCTTGGTATGGTAGGTTGAGGGGGTTCCTGTTTGAGAGAGGGTTTGAGATGGGGAAGGTCGATCAGACCTTGTTTCTCCTCAGGCAGGGCAGAGATATCCTGATTGTGCAGGTATACGTGGATGATATTGTCTTTGGTGGCTCGTCTAACTCTCTTGTTGCAAGGTTTGCAGAAGACATGAGCAGGGAATTTGAGATGAGCATGATGGGCGAGTTGCAGTTCTTCCTCGGGCTACAAATCAAGCAATCAAAGGAAGGAACATTTGTGCACCAAGCTAAGTACACCAAGGACATTGTAAGGAAGTTCAAGATGGAGGACTCGAAGGCCATGGCGACGCCTATGAGTACGACTACAGCTCTTGATGCGGACGAGGAAGGTGAACACGTGGACCAGAAGGAGTACCAGAGCATGATCGGGTCGCTCCTCTACTTGACGGCGACGAGGCCGGACATGCAATTCTCGGTATGTCTGTGCGCTCGTTTTCAAGCGTCTCCGAGGACTTCGCATCGGCAAGCAGTCAAGCGCATTTTCAGGTATTTGCGACACACTCCCGACTTCGGCCTTTGGTACTCTGCGTCTTCTTCTTTGGCGCTTCATGGATTTTCAGACGCGGATTTTGCCGGGTGTCGGTTGGATAGGAAGTCCACTTCTGGGACTTGGTGTCTTGGTCTTCCCGCAAACAGTCGAGTGTTGCTCAATCCACTACCGAGGCAGAGTATGTGGCTGCAGCTAGTTGTTGCTCTCAGCTCCTTTGGATCACATACACCATGAGTGACTTTGGTGAGGAGTATACCCATGTCCCACTTCAATGTGATAGCACCAGTGCCATAAGCGTTGCAAAGAACCCAGTGCTCCATTCCAAAACCAAGCACATAGAAGTGAGGTATCATTTCTTGAGAGACAACGTAGAGAAAGGGAAGATAGCTTTGATCCATGTACCCACACATGACCAACTAGCCGATATTTTCACCAAACCCCTAGATCAAGCAACTTTCACTCGTTTGCGGGGGGAGCTTGGTGTTTGTTTGATTTCTTAAGTTGGCGTGTGGGAGCTCCTTTGTAGCATATGTATAGCTTTCCTTTGTGCATTTCTTGCATTTGGCATGGCATATGTAACATGATGCATAGGCATCTTTGTATCTTAGGTTGCATGCATTTTGTATCATATGCATTGTTTAGGAAAGGCTTCTCCTATATACATTGTTCACCATGGAATGATATGTATGTCTTTGTGAGCTAGCATGGTAAGCTATGGTTAGTTTGGCTTAGCTCTTGATAATCTTGGTTTATATCCATGGTTGATGGCTATGTTTTTGAAAATTTTCATATGTATGCTCTCTTGTGAGTAAATGTCTTTACATGATCTTGACATGTTTTTGTGGCTTGGCTATGCTTAATTTGTGGTTGGATAGCTTATTTTGATCATATGGGGCCAAAGGCTCATTTGCCATCATGAATGTTTAGCCCTCATGCTTCATCTTGTGGAGGGGCACAAGTTCCTTTTTGTCGCAAAGACATTTCATGTACCAATTATAAATCTGAAAATGAAATGTAAATTGCTTGGAAAATGTGTTCCCATGTCATATGTGCTTAATTTACTTGCTTTTGGGTGCTAAACCGTTGCATGTTGCTTACCAATGAGAAGTCTCATATATAGAAGTAGGCACATGGCTCGGTGGCTTTGACATGACATGAGGTGCTTGTGGGTGTTTATGATGGTCTTATGCTTAGAATGGTTGTCCTAGCATGAAGTTTGTATGGCTTTGCCATTTTGACATGTTTTGCTCATGTTTAGGACTTTGCTCATGAGAGGGTAACTTTTCGCAAAATTGCTCAATTCTATCTTAGCTTCGTCCAATGGTTGTGAAACTTGGTGATCATGAAGTTGATGTCATTACGAAGCTATAGAGTATCTAACTTGCTCATTTGAATATGTGTAGCATCCTATGTTGAATTTTGTCTATTTGAGAAGCTCTAGGTTGCATTTTTTGCATTTTTGGCTTGATTCATGCATTGTCAACAAGGGGGAGAAGTTTGAGCATGTTTTGGCCTACTGAATGCATCTAGAAGGTTTTCAGGTGGTTTCGAGCCATTTCTGGGCTCTGTTGTGCACCGGTCTGACCGGTTGAGGTCACTGGTCTGACCGGTCAGAGTGCTGGTCCTGTTCACATGTTGAGCACCGGTCTGACCGGTGGTGTCGACCGGTCTGACCGGTCAGAGCTGAGCTGTTGCAGCTGCTCTGTTTCGTGAAGTGGTTCGCATGCATTCGTCCAGGGGGAGTTGCATTGGTTCAGGGGGAGCTTGCATGTGTGCAGGGGGAGCTCTTTGTGGCTTTCGAGCTTTGGATTGTTGGTTTGTGCTCTTTGCTTGAGCATGTTTTGTCTTGGATGTGTCGAGCCGTTGCCCTTGCCTAAGGGGTCCGAGATTTGTCTTCTTCAAGTGATCTTACTCTTTGCCTTTTCTTTGGCTTTCGATCGCTTATTAGAGTTTCTTTTAGTCGTTTCTTTTCTTTTCTTTTCTTTTTCTCTTGGTTACCAAAACGTGTGTGTTGTCAATGCACTCATCAAGGGGGAGATTGTGAGCCAGGTGTGGTTCGAGGACCAGTGGATGGTCGCTTCCTGGTGTGATGAGTGATTGACAACGTGGTGTGGACTGAATCTTGGCTAAGTATTGCAGGTGCAGGTTGCGGCTTGACTGGTGCAGGTGCAGGTGAAGAACAAGCGCGAAAGGTCGTTGCCCGTGAGACCTCCAGGTGTGGAGAAGACAAATAGGCTTGGTTCGAGGGACCCGGTGGCCAGCAGGGTCAAGTGTGGGCCGCATGGTGGCAAGAACGGTAAGATGAAGTCATGGATGGTTTCTTGGTTGAGCCTCAAAACCAAGGTCGAGCCGGGACTACGTGGGAGCTGAGTCATGAGTGGTGATTGGCGGAGGCTACACCGAGTTCGCGGAGTTTCCGGTGGTTCACCAGAAAACCATTGGGTTCCTTGGTTGATCCACAAAGCCAAGACTGAAGAACCGAAGACGGAGGTGCAGCAGCTCCAGACCGGTCTGACCGGTGAGGAGCACCGGTCTGACCGGTGTGCGACGACGCAGTCCGGAATCTTCGAAGCGGAGGACACGCGTCGGGATCGCAAGGCTTGCGTCGAGGCTAAGCAAGTTTGCGGTCGCTGGGCATCCGTCTGATGGAGCGAAGACAAAGATTTCCGAATTCGCCCTTGAGGGGCATGTATCCCTAGTTAGCTAGTAAGGGTATTTTCGTCTTTCGGTTGCCTCCATATAAACCAAGTGGTGAGAGGATGGCAGCCATCTCTTGGGACCCTAGCTCATTTGCTTTCCTTTTCTCTCTTCCTATTTTCCTTAGGATTTTCTTAGGACTAGCTTGAGAGCTTCATGGTGAGATCTTGTGAGAGGGAAGGATGATCGGGCGGCAAGCTAGACCTTGTATGAACCTCTTTGGTATGTATAGATGATTCGGCGTGGTTCCTTAAGGCTTAGATGTGTCTTTCCCGTTTCTCCTTTTTGATGATTTTCGGAGCGTTTTCTTGGCGATTTTCTTGGAGCGATTTCGAGGCCTTTCTTTTTGGGATTTGGTGGGGGATGTATGCATGAACCCTTCGTGGTTCTTTTCCCTTTGATTCCCCTCCCAAATCAGTGAGTAAAGGGGCTCGATTTTGGGGTTTTCGTGGCTCTAGGGTTAGAGGCGTTCTTGGTGGGATTTCTTCGATTCCTCTTGATTTAGCAAGTTTTGGTGGACCAAATCTTGGCTATGGAGTGCCCATGAGGTGTTCCTACTATCCCCAAAGTCTTGCACAAATACGTGGAGCGATTCGGGAGATCGGGAGTTGGATTTGGGGGAGTTGACCCGCGGGTGCTGTTCATCCCCGAGCGGCCCAGTCTGACCGGTCTGACCGGTGCTGCTCACCGGTCTGACCGGTGCAGAGGCTCTGTGGGTTTTGTCTCGGGTGAACGTTCTGGTGAGTTCGTTGTAGTCCCGTGTTGCTGCTGTTTCGAGTTTGGGCAGTTTGGAGCTCGGTAGGCCTGTTTGGTGGATTTGGGGTTTCCTGGCTTGGACCGGTCTGACCGGCGAGCTACACCGGCCTGACCGGTGTAGGGGCCTTCTGTGGAAGTTCCCAGATTTTACCAGCAGGGACCGGTCTGACCGGTGGTGCTCACCGGCCTGACCGGTGTAGGTCAGTAGCGCTCGAGTTGCAAGTTCCGCTGAGTTCTCGAGTTCGTGAAGGTGGTTGTTGGTTCCTAGGACCAGTAGCACTCCAGTGGCTGCGTGGTCTTGGCCAACTTGGGTAGTTGAGTCGGAGACGTGATTCGGAAGCTGTGTTCATCTTGTTGGAGTCCTCATCTCCTTCGAGAAGAATTTTTATCGGCTCCCATTCACTCCCCCCCTCTCTGGTTCGCCTAATCGGTCCTTCAACTCTAAACCACGGGCCCTCACCGAGAGGTAAACCGGTATTTATCCCATATTTCCCTTTCAACATTTTATTTCGTGCATCAAGCATATTTAGATTTCAAATTTGTTTTCACCAATGCATTAGTAAATAAACAAGACATAGAAAAGCAGTTTTGGAGATTTTTGGTGATACGGCCGAACCTAGAGGTACAGCTGTACCTCCCCTCAACAAAATTTTTGTGCAGGATGTTTACAGGAGGGGACACGAATGCTTGGAGCAAATATAGTGGGGCCGGCCGTACCAAGTGATACAGCCGTACCTATGATTTTTCACAAATCCATCAAGTCAACCACTACAAGCTTCCAAGTGCTCAACTCATCACCAAAATGAAGACACGCCGACCAGGTAGCCAAAAATTAGCTTGGGGGAGACCCCATTTTCAATCAAGGAAGGTATGTCCATCCAAACCAATTTTCAACATCTTGTTTATCTCTTTTTAATAAAAGAAAAACAACAAAAATATTTGCTTCAACCATGTGCTTGAAATCTTGTTTATGTACCCTCACTTTGGAAATGATGAATGGTTGCTATGTTAAAACTTTGCAAGAACCAAGTGTGCATCCTTGTGCTCTATGTCTATTTGAATTTGCTGGTATATTTTGAGACAAGAGCCTGAAATAAAACTTTGTGGGAAGCAAATGCTTATGACCAAACCTAGGGTGTTGATTAGTATGATATGGTGCGACAATGTTGATCTTGCTCTATCTCATAGTATGGTGAAAATCTCGGATGATTTCTTTTGAAAATAAAACAAGGTAAGTTCCTCAATGGTCGTATCACCTACCAAAGCCATATGTCGATATCAAAGTACAAACCTTCTGCATATGCTTGCTTGTGACCCATTGAGTTTTGCCAAATTGTTGTGACCCTTGGTAGAATCTTTTCATGCTTCCATGATCGAGATCACGTACACCCACATATACATGCTAACTCCTACACCGGGAGTTACGCAAAATATGCCATCCATCCACCAAAAATAAATACTCCAAAGTTCCAAAGAGATTTCTCTTCTTGTAATCTTGTAAAAAGGAGAGAGGGGTCATTGAAAAAAAAAGTATATGCTCAAGAAGCATAGAAAAAAATATGTGCTCCAATCAAAGAGCATAGAAAAAAAAAGAAAAAAGAAGTGAAGCATGACCCCCCTCCAAAAGAAAAGCAAGAGGAGAATCTCAAAGTAAGGAGTACTTAGAAAAACAAACAAAAATATTCCACACTTGCACATCTCGATCAAGTTGCATGACTAGTTTCTTCTTAGATCCGGTCTTTGGCTCAACAACATTATGTGACACAAGTGAGTCTCATACTTATCCTACCCAAAGCTCCACATACAAGCCATAGAGTAGGAGGTTGAGGCTCGCTTAAAGCCTTTGGTGAGGTAACAAATACCACTTGAGCGATCGAGGGAACCATCCGAGGAACCTTGTCTTTCTTTGCAAAATTTTCAAAAACTCCGAGATAGGATCCAGAAAAGAAGAGTGAGAGATGCAAAGTCAAAAACCATTCTACTCTTCAACCTCCGAAGGCTAGGTGGAAAGCTACAAGCCCCACGGGTAAAGTAAGGCTAAACTTCTCTCGTACCAACCTTTTCAAATTAGCAAGAAGAGCATGGAGTTTGTGCATAGGTACTTGCCGAGCGATAACATCATGCAACTCCTGATCCACCGAGGCCGAGTCTAGACTTTGCTCGAGGACGAGCAAACGTTTAGCTTGGGTGAGTTTGTTGACGGTCCTTACAACAAAGATTCGACCGTCAAAACCTCAGGTTCAAGAGGGGTATATGACAAGTTTCATGCACATTTTTAGTACTAATAAAGTTCCACGAGTTGTGTTGTGAATTTTATAGGCAGGTACACATTTTGGGAGAAATTGGAACCAACCACATGAGCATGGCATGGCCGAACCACCTGGTCCGGCCGGCCTGGCAGGTGCGGCCGGCCCTGCAGGTGCGGCCGGCCCTGCCCCGTGGCTCGTGCCTGGTCCAGAGCACCTCCTCTCCCTCGAGCAACACTTGGACGAGCACGATTCACTGAAGAACGTCGGTTTGATCCAAAGGTGGAGGCTAGGATCAATGGGTCCACTTGTCCGGCCGCTCAACCGCCACAACCGTCATTCCAAGGCGATCCTAGGCATCCCTAACCGAAGGCGGTGCATCACACGGCACGGAGGTGGGCCGGCTGCACCTAGAGGGCCGGCCGCACCTACCAACCGACGTGCCGGGCGAAACCGACCCAAGGAACCAACCCACAACCGCCTCAGGAGTAGTGATCAGGGCATCCAAGGCGAGAGGCGGTGGATCATAGGGCCGGCCGCACCTCCTGATCCGGCCGCACCTGACATATTGGTCCCACGCGCTCAACCGACCTTCCTTGCCTATAAAAGGCACCTCACACTCACTGGATTGGACACACAACGCAGGAGCATCTCCATTTCCCTCTTTTGTTCACTTAGAGTAGGATTAGTGTGGCTTGGGAGTTGGAGTCGAGTTGAGCTAGTCTCGGGGTTCCGGAGGAGTCTTCTTCAGAGTTCCGGTACTACTCTTGTATCCTTTCTTTGTTTAGACTCAAGTACAATTCAAGTTATCTTTCTATCTTACCTTTCGAGTCAATTACATTCAGCTTTTACTTTGCTCTAGAAGCTTTATTCTTGGTTTAGACTAAAGTTAGTTTAGTCTTCGTTAGCATAGCTCCCTTGAGCCCTATAGTGTTGTGGTCGTTCTTCGCTTGATCTCCGGTGGTTCACGGGAGAGAGAGACCTTCCTTCGTGGTACCCGGGGAAAGGTTCTTTGGTTCGTTGTGAGTGCGGTGCTCAGAGCTTACCTTAGTCTTGGATTGGTGTCCTGTTCAACGGAATAGTTGTGGTACCCTAAGGAGGTGACAGCTCCGGACGGGCTTTGTAGTCCACCACGTTAGTTCGGGCCGGTATGATTCAGCGCATCGTCGTTCTCCCTTCTCATCCCAATCTGAGAGTGCGGCTTTGCATGCCCCTGCAGCACTAGAAGAGCTTTTCGAGTTTAGCTTGCCTTGGTTATCCTTTGCTTTAGTTCTTTGCCGAGAGTTGATAAGAATAGATAGATTGTGTTAGGATCCTTTCTCGTCTCGTTGTCCTCCCAGCTCGCTAGATCCTCTCTAGTCCTTTATCAAGATCTCCTTGCGTGTGTCAAGTTATCCCCGAATATTTCTATTCGTTACCCCCGCTATAGCTCTTTACCAAGTCTTGTCTTTCTCCACCGTTTTTTCGATCATCTTTGTCGTAGTGCCTCCCTTGGGAAAATATAAATACGATAACCCGAATACCACCGGGTGAAGTGCTACAACGGTAATCCGTGCGCTTGCGGACCTTTCTGTGATCGTGTGTTTTACCAAAGACGTTCCCTAGCCCCGTTACTAGAGGTGTAAACCCGGTAGCGACGCTTGCGAGTGCCTCAAGCATTCTTGGTGCCGTCACCGTAAGTGCAACCTTAGTAGTGAGGCTAAGAAACGTCAACAGGGTGCCGAAAAACTCAGCCAGTGAAGCTTTATCGGTACTACCGACCTAGGGTCGGTACTACCGAGGGTCTGGCTAAAACTCGCCAGTGAACCCATATCGGTACTACCGACCCTAGGTCGATACTACCGACAAAAGTTGAAAGAGTGAGGTAAGATTAGCAAACGTGTTCGTGTCGACTCGGGTTTCCTCTCACTCACTTAGGTCATCTCCTTAACCACTTTTACCATCTCTTGTCGGTCAATTCCCCCTTTATAGTACGGTGTTTCCTATACTCAAATTCAAAATTAAAATAAATTTAAGCCTTGACTTGAGTTGAAAACGCCGATTTGGAGTTGGTGAGAGCCTGTGTGGTTCAAGGACCGGTGGATGGTCGCTTCCTGGTATGATGAGTGATTGACAACATTGTGTGGACTGATTCTTGGCTAAGTATTGCAAGTGCAGGTTGCGGCTTGACTGGTGTTGGTGTAGGTGAAGAACAAGCGCGAAAGGTCGTTGCCGGTGAGGCCTCAAGGTGTGGAAAAGACAAGTAGGCTTGGTTCGAGGGACCCGGTGGCCAGCGGGGTCAAGTGCGAGCCTCATGGTGGCAAGAACATCAAGATGAAGTCGGGGACGGTTTCTTGGTTGAGCCTCAAAACCAAGGTCGAGCCGGGACTACGTGGGAGCCGAGTCATGAGTGGTGATTGGCGGAGGCTACACCGAGTTCACGAGGTTTCCGGTGGTTCACCAGAAAACCACTGGGTTCCTTGGTTGATCCACAAAACCAAGACCAAAGCCCGAAGACGGAGGTGCAGCAGCATCAGACCGATCTGATCGGTGAGGAGCACCGGTCTGACCGGTGTTCGACGACGCAGTCCGGAATCTTCGAAGCGGAGGACACGCGTCGGGATCGCAAGGCTTGCGTCGAGGCTAAGTAAGTGTGCGGTCGCTGGGCATCCGTCCGATGGTGCGAAGACAAAGACTTCCAAATTAGCCCTTGAGGGGCATGTATCCCTAGTTAGCTAGTAAGGGTATTTTAGTCTTTCAGCTTGCCTCCTTATAACCCAAGGGGTGAGAGGATGGCAGCCATCTCTTGGAACCCTAGCTCATTTGTTTTGCTATTTTCCCCTTCCATTTTTCCTTTGGAATTTCTAGGACTAGTTTGAGAGCTTCATGGTGAGATCTTGTGAGAGGGAAGGATGATCGTGCGGAAGCTAGACCTTGTATGAACCTTCGTGGTATGTATAGATGATTCGACGTGGTTCCTCAAGGCTTGATAGTGTTCTTCCCGTTTTCCTTTTGTGGTGATTTTCGGAGCCTTTTCTTGGCGATTTTCTTGAGGCGGTTTTGAGACCTTTCTCTTTGGGATTTGGTGGGGGATGTATGCATGAACCCCTCGTGGTTCTTTTCCCTTTGATTCCCCTCCCAAATCCGTGAGTAAAGGGGCTCAATTTTGGGGTTTTCGTTGTCATAGGGTTCGTGGTGTTAGCGGAAATCCTTTGATTACTCTTGATTCAACGAGTTTTGGTGGACCATAACTTGACTATGGAGTGCCCATGAGGTGTTCCTACTATCCCCAAAGTCTTGTGCGAATCCGTGGAGCGAATCGGGAGATCGGGAGTTGGATTTGGGGGAGTTGACCCGCGGGCGCTGTTCATGCCGAGCTGCCCAGGCGCGACCGGTCTGACCGGTGCTCTTGACCGGTCTGACCGGTGCTAGCCCTTGGTGGGATTTATCTCGGAGAACTGCCTTGTTCGTGTGGTTTTGTCCAGTGGTGCTGCTGGTCAGTTCTTGGCTCGTTTGGAGTTGTTTAGCTAGGTCTTGTGAAGGGTTCTTCTTCCTTGCAGGTTGTGTTTTGGAGGTGGTTTTTGTTCAAGGGCCTAGAGGAGTCACTGAGGCTTCCTAGAACGTTTGCTGTACGGCTGCTGTAGCCACCGGCCTGACCGGCTCTGTCCACCGGTCTGACCGGTGTCACCGGTCTGACCGGCACAAGCCATCGGTCTGACCGGTGTAGAATAGGTAGCAAGCCGTGCAAGTTTCCGCTGTGTGTGTTCGGGAGTTTTAGTTCGGAAGGTTGTGTGTTGGTTCCTAGGACAAGTAGCACTCCAGTGGCTACGTGGTCTTGACCAACTTGGGTAGTTGAGTCGGAGACGTGCTCCCATTCACTCCCCCCTCTGTGGTCGCCAGTTTTGGTCCTTCAGTTGGGGGCCTTCCTTTGGTCAAAACCATGATTTTCAATAAAGTAAATCCGGCACACATCTCATTCAACGATTAAATACAACAAATTGTGTTTGTCACCATCACCAAAATAATTAGGGGCCAAGATGCACTTTCACTAGGTACTCCTAGGGGTGGTAATGGATCATGGCCCTATTGCTTTCTTCACAATCCAACTAGGCCTTTTTATTTTTTAGTTCAAAATTGAATAGAATTACGACCCGATCCTTATAGGGTCTGATCCTTAAATTTCTTAGTACAAAATGAAAGGCCCGTTACCACCCCTAGCTACTCCTCTTCCACCTCCCACCTCCGTCTACTCCGCATCACCCCTTCCTCTTCCTCAACGGCTAACTCCCTCCCTCTTCTCGCAAGATCTGTGGAGGAGGTGCTGTAGGCCTCGGTTCCTCCCCAACTCTGAACCCTCCCCGACTCCTGTGCCGTCGGCCACCCGACCCCGTCGACGCTTGAGCCGGGAGCAGTCGAGCCTAGTTCCAGCGTCAGATGCCCACATCAGCACAAGAGCCATCCCCAATTGAAAAATCCCCTCACGGCAACTGGTGTGTACTCTAACTCCATCTCCATCTTGCTTTATTCATTCGTCATGGTGATGATTTATTGGCCCAGATTATTACTGGTTAGTCAAACTAAATTGTTGGAGGAAATGCGGAGTTAGCTTTGTTTGTTACTGATGACATGATGTGATTTATATTTCTTTCAGATGTAATTTATGCCAAACGTGTTCTAGGAATTACACCTTTAGGTCCCTTCGATAAACCAAAGGCCTTTTTTGAAACAAATGTCTTTTTGAAAAAAATGAATATGCTTCTCAGAATATTTCATAGGTACCAAAGTTGTAGGTATCGTTGTTATCTTTCCAATGGCACTGGTTTTGTCCCAATCGGATTAGTGGTTTAGGAAATATGCCCAAAACTGTGCTGCTGTCTTGTTAGGAAAATTTGGTGCACATGAATATGTTTAATTGAGTTCGTCCATGTTAGAGCCGTAATTCGTATTGTATATCCATCCATAAGTTGTGGGAACTTCAGTGTAGCTGAAATTTCGCACCAACTGTCCAACTGTTTAGTCTAAAATGGTGGCCGCCCACTGTCGTGTTGAAAGTCTTAAGCCTCTATCACCTGGACCCTGGGCCTTTATATGCTAATGAAAAGTTTCATTTATGTGATAATCTCAGCACTTTATCGTCTTGGATATGTGATTTATGCTTAATGATTTCACCCTGATAGTGGAACATGTGTCGACTGGCTGAACTGTTTTGTTTGTTCACAAACTTTTTTTTGTTGGCAATGTAATTGTCTGTCAGATAAGAGTAGTATGTGGTTAACAGAGATTAAGTACTAGCACAGCGCATTCCTGGTCTGCTCATAGCCAAAGTGCTGCAGAATCTTGCGTTTGAATATTATATCATACTAGACAGATAACATTTACAGCCAAAATAACATCAGTTATTAATACATATTGATTTGGCTGGGAGTCTGATTTTTTTTTATTTAGGTTGAGGTTGCACTTATATATTCAATCACTATTAGCTTCTATTACTGCATTTCATGTATGATATCGCTGCTGATTATCGTTTATGCCTTTTTCAAACAGATGTCTTCTCTTCAGTTAGAGGCCTCTGGTACAAGTGAGAGCACCAACAATAGTTCATCGCAAACACCAAATAGAAAGGCACCAATCTAGGAGTATTATGAGCCGGAATTGGTCAAGATAGATGGTGCACTAAAAGCAATTTGCAAGTACTGTGGAGCGAAGTTGATTGCAAACAGGAAATCAGGTACAAACAGCCTTCAAACTCACATTGCAGAATATATTTCCAAAGTCCCTAGTGATGATAGGAGCAGATTTATCGCTACAATGAAGAAAAGGCCAGATGGTCCATTCACCTTTAATAAGCAGAGAACTTGGGACCTTTCAGTAGTTCGTTCCCGTTTCATTGTGGTAGTTCTTTTTCTGCGTTTCATGTATGATGTTTCTGAATCTTTTGCGATATTTGAGTCATCTCTGAATATTATATTCAGTATTTGATATCATGTATGATGTATCTTATATTCTTTGTGAGACACTAAGATGGTTTTCTTTGTGGCATGTAGTATCTTTGCTAATAAGGTGTTAGGTTAAAACACCTTCACCTTTGCAGATTGCAGATTATCCATGTGCATAGGCATGTAGCATGTAGGATGCCATGTGAAGGATTACAGAGTCGTATGTGGCTTATGATATGAATTCATGGATTTTAATATAATTACTTGTCTGTAATGTATAGGTTAATGTGTAGTGTTCAAGATATTCACCTATTTGAGATCAGTTCTATTATGCAAAAAGCCATTCCTTATAATCTTGCATGATTATTTTAGACACATTCATGCTTGCTATTACTGACTGCACTATTTGTTTTTACAACAACTGACTGCATTGCTTATTTGCAGAGCACTGGTAGAGGAAGAGTGGAAGACGACTTGCTTTGCTGGTTGCTACTTCAAGTTCTGATAGCATTGTGTTGCACTACTGCTCATCATGCTACTGGACTTGGTTATCTAAAAAATGGATAGGAGCTTTATTTTCAGTTTTTTCCATATAATTTGAGATGGATTGACTTAAAGACCATGCATCAGGGAACTAGGATTTCTGCATCTGAGCATACTCATGCATGCCGTTTCAACTGTCCTCTCTGTTTGTACTATTTTTTTAGAAACCTCTCTGTTTGTACTAGACGAGGCACAAACAGGCTGACAGCGATAGCTTTATGTGACGAGGCACACACATGCACACACAGCAACAGTGACAGCTCTGTGACAGCAATCCCCATTAGTAAACCCGCGCAAACGGGGCGGGGCGGGGCGGGGCGGGGTGGGGTGGGTTGAGCAACCCGCAGTTATGTCTTAGCTGTGGGTAGGGGTGGGTTTGGGGCGGGTTACACCCCATTAGCAGGCCTAACTGCAACAGTATTGAGTCTAACAGCTACTTCCCCATACACCCTATGAAGCCACATTAGTACTAGACACTCGATACTATGTGTGAGCATTAGTACCAAGTGTTCCCTACACCGGCATCAATGCTCCACCCCCTTTAGTAACGGGTGAAGGGAAACCCCGGCATTAAATAGGACACATTAGTCCCGGGCGCAAGGATACCCAATACTAATACGCTATACTTGTTGCGCACCCTCTCTCTTCGTTAACTCCCGCACCACACGACACCAAGCACTATGTACACACGCACATATTTCTTCTTTTTCCCTTACCTCTCTATCTCTTTCTCCCTCAAGCTCTGCTCAATCTTATCTTCTTCTCACCTATTTCTCTCTGTCTCTAGGTAGCAGGGCAGGCCGTCACCCCTACTAGCTCGTGCGGAGACTCCCGGGTGCGGCACGGCCGTGTGGCCTGTTGAGCCTTGGCGTGACCTCCCCGTCTTGTGATGTGGTGACGCGGGAGCAAGCGCTGCTGAGGCCCCGATGGTCGGAAGCAAGGCTGAGCGCAGGCGCGGGAGCGGTCGGCGGCTGGGTCTGCGTTTGTGCGACCATGATGCGCATGTAGCAAGGTTTTTTACCCAACCGGAACCGGTCCGGAAACCGCGGTTCCAAACAAGTGGGATTCAAAAATTTGAATTTGAATTAAAAAATGAAAATTTCTCAAAAAAATTCTCAAAAATACTTCAAGTTGCGAAGAATCTAACAGTGTCAAAAATTTTCAAATATTCGTTCATTTAGTATACTTTGCGGGCATTCGAAGTTCAACCAAAAAAAGAAAAAGAAAAAAATTGGCCGGTTTAACTTCTAATTCCCAAAAAAATACTAAATGCACTAATATTTGAACTTTTTTGACACCATTAGATTCTACATACCTTGAAATATTTTTAGAAATTTTTTGATGTATGGGGCTGTCACCATCCGTACACCTACCCTAACATACCGTGGAATACGGCCACCCGAAGTGGATCTTATGGCACCGAGCACCACGCTCGCGACCATAATCTCTACTCTAGCCCCTCCGGAACCCGAGCCATGCTGACCCACAGGCTTAAGGCTAGAGCAAGCCCGAGAGCACACCCCACCGTTACAATAGAGCAAACCTATACTAATCACACTAGTATAGAACATGAAAGCATATATAAAGGTATAACATACTACTAGAGTAGAAGTACCAAACTTTGTATAAATATGAAATATATGAAAAGAGTACATAGCCATACCATAGGCCGGAGGGTGAGCCAACCGACCCGAGGCGATCGCTATGCGCTACTAGCGAGAAAGCACTAGGCCTAAGCTCCACTAACCTAGCGATTCGAGAGAGAGAGAGAGAGAGAGAGAGAGAGAGGCTCCTTGTGTGGTGTGTGTGAATGAGAGGGGGAGGCCTCCATATATAGGGTGGAGAGGTCGGTTCCCGGTGGGTTCTGGCGCCATCTCCACCTCCACCGACATAAGCTTACGCGGGAGAATCTTGGCGGGAAAGGAGGGCACCAACCGCCTTAGCCCTAGTTCGGCCGAACTAGTGGGTTGGCCAAACCAGGCCTGGCCCATCTGGCTGCCGCCTTTGGTTGGTGGTCCCCTGTAGTCGCCTTATCTTGTGGACCCTATTTGTGTTGACTTGTTTTTCTTCGGTTTGGGCACGTTTTTGACCATGCAGAATCAACTTATGTCATTCTTCGTGTAAGTCTTGTAGTTCTGCACGTCTTTCCCCCGTTTCCGGCTTCTCGTCCCTGAAATACATTATTGATGAAACACTAGATAATATGTTAGGTAGAGATGCTAATCCCCTCTTATTGGAATAATGTTGACAGTCAAATGTTTGCTGTAAGGACCGTCAACAAGATCTCGCCAAGCTGCCTTCTTGCTCGTCCCGAGCAAGACACTTGGTTGTTGATCAGGAGTTGCTACAATGCCTTCTTTCTTTCTTATACCTTGGATACAAAATAATTCTTTTTTTTGTTTTGAATAAGTTAGCATTGCTCACCTCTTTTTCTTTACTTCCCATGGGCTTTTAGCATTCTCTTTGCCTTTGGTGATTGCAAGGCAGAATGGTTATATAGAGTCACCATTCACATGTTCTTCACTCAACTTTCTTTCTGGAGGTTTTGATAAATTTTTGAAAAGAAAACTGAGTTTCTCAAATGACGCACTCTTGGTCACTCAAAGTGTATAGTCCTCACCAAGGCATTGTGATTGCCTTCCCTACTTCTAATAAGGCTTGTTGTGGGGTTTTGGGTAAGGAGAAGTAGGGGCATATTTGTGTCACATAATATTGCAAAGTCAAAAAGCGGTCTAAGATAGTCACGTCATGAAACTCGATCAAGAAGTGCATGTTTGTGGGTGATGATGATGATGATGATGTGGCAAGGTGGATGCTAGGCCTGGAATAGGTGCTAGCTTTTGCCATAATGAATACTCGGGATTACGGTAAGGTGGATGCTAGGCCCGGAATGGGTGCTAGGTATTACCGTAAATGATGAGTATGATATTGATGGTAAGGTGGTCACCAGGCCCGGAATGGGTGCTGGTTATTACCATCTATGACTGGCACTGAGGTGATGGCGCGGGTGCCATCTAATAGAAGTGCCTTTGAGGTGTCACGGTAAGGGTGCTAGTTATTACCATGAACCTTTACACGGACTCTATGCACATGACTCCCTCCTCCTTTATTTTTCCGAGACATGGGCTATCTCCTTTCTTTTTCTGCTTTTCCCTCTTTTTTTTTGCATGGACTATGATATGTCAATTATTCTTCTTTTTGCATGGACTTGACTAGTCCATCTTTTCCTTTATTTTTTCGACGTGCTCTTTGGCATGGATTGTTTTCTTCTTTTTCGTTTTCTTCCCTTTTCTTTTTCTTTTTGCATTGCCCATACCCCTCGAATGATGAATAGGGAGGAGTCATGACATAGAGATGGAACCTATATTCTACGATGATGAATGCGTAACTTCTAGTATAGAAGCCAACATGAATGAGTATGTGGACTGTACGTGATCTTGATCAAGAAAGCATGACATGGACCATTGAAGGGTCACATCGTTTGACAACGCTCAATGTAACAACAAGTAGCATATGTGCTGGGTTTATCTGATAATCCTACACAAGGCTCTAGTGGGACATGTCAACATCATTGAGGAACTCTTTTTTTTGGGGGGGGGTTGAAAATAAAAACTCCAGACGTCAAGTTTCATTCAAAACAAGATCATAGCAAACTCCATTGTACCATATCGTACCGAGCAACAACCTAGACTTAGATCATGCATGTGGGGGATATACCCCCGGGGTGCCGCATAGAAGGGTCCCACGGCATATCTTCGGGGACGACAAGGGCCCACACGGCGGCACCGGCGCAGGCGTACGGATCAGGAATGAGGTGGCGCCCAAGGAGATACGATACCATAGATGAAGACTAGTTGGTTAGGAAAGAAATTACTTGTATTTGAGGAAAAGATCTTGTGTAACTGACTAGGATAGATCCCACGTGATCTGTAACCCTGCCCCCCGAGCCTGTATGAGGGCGGCAGGGACCCCCTCCAAAACATGTCCAATCGGATTCCCAAGCAATACAATCACCAGACGCATGATGTAGGATATTACGCATTCTTGTGGCCCGAACCTGGATAAACCCTTGTGTCCTTCGTCTACCATCTAGCTCCAGTCTCGGCGATCCCCTCCACACAATCTACCACCATAGCCTACCCAGTGGTGGACTGCCGACACCATTGTACAGACAGTTGGAGCACCAAGTAGGGGCTTCGCCATGATAATTGGCGAGATTGATGGTCGCAGTTAAGATCCCGGCTAGCTGCCTCACTCTTGCCGCATTGGGAGCGGGAATCCCTTTCGGGACCATCAATCTCGTCCCCACTATCGACGAGTAGATGGCTGGCTTCGTGACTCCTCCTCAGGGTCACATCCTTGTCGAGGAGATCCCCTGCATCATCTCCGACACCGCAATCACCACGGAAAAGACACCTGGTGCGGTACCTACGCCGCCCGCGGGCAACAGATCGGTTCCCAGATCCAATCTGGAGAAACCTAAAGCTTGCCAAGTCCTCTTCGGCACGCCACCAGCCCGGCAGCCACGCCTCTCGGCTGGAAATCTAACGGTCGAAGGATCCTCCGATCCTCCCGAATGCGATCTGGTTAAATCCATGGATCGGGTCATTGGCCAGATGGCCAGCACCATTGCGATCTGCGAGGTTGCCCTCAGCACCCCACGGGACGAGCGCTTTCCCTACGGGTTCAAGAGTTGAGCCGCTTCTGTCACCTCAGAGGCGGCAAAGAAAAACCTAGCAGCGGTCTCCTCACCCCAACCGGTGGAATACCGCTCGGATGAAGAGCAACCGCGCTTCATGTCGATGGTGATCACCCCTCTCGAGCGCGATGATCATGACAGATCCCTCTTCTCCATCTTGGAGGAGGACAGACAACTTGGAGATTGGACCACCGAGGAGTCTGGAGATCTGCACCAGCCGACCTACTCGGCCAGACGACCTGGTCCCGACCACGACTCGGAAGGCTCCTGCACATCCTTGAGGGCGGCTCTCGGCCTCGAGGACAGCTTTGAGACCTTCGGACCGACCGACACTACAGAGATCTGATCTACTGATCCCTCCGATTCGTCAGACGGCGGCCGAGCTCCCGCTTTCGTCTACGCGGAGGCATCTGGCGCCGGTGCTCCCGCGGTGATCTCGGAGGACGAACGCACTCAGGATGGCGAGACGGTCGCACAAAAGGTCGAGCACCTAAGAAAGAACTTGGACCGAGCACGGCGGCGCCAGGAGGCTAACTGCGGGCGCCAGCGTCGGGACGAAGAAGAAGAGGAACCCGAGGATGACTACTCGGGGTCCAGCCCGCCTCGCCGGAGGTCGAGATGCCGCACTTGGTGCTCTCACAACATAGGTCCCCGTAGGCTGGAAGATGAGTTCACCGTTGACTTTGGTGGACACAGGATTTACACGACCCCAAAGGAGAACCTCATCATACTGAATGAGGAGCTCGACAAACTACCGACCGAGACACCGGGCCTGGGGCACCTCCAAGCGCTGGTCCAAGCCACCGCGACCCAGGCTAACCGGGTCGACCCCTCCCCACCAATCGGGCGAGGAGAGACACATGGCACGTGCTGACCACAGCGCAAGATGGCACACCGCGAGAGAGGCGAGGATCTTCGTGACAGGCTTCGTGCCCACGACACGAGGCACACCATCAACCGACGCGCACGGGAGAGGTGACGGCACTAGACGGAACGCCGCCATGACTACGATAGGGAATACGGAGCCCCGAACCGTCGTGGTAGGCGCAACGTGATCCCGCCCTCTGACTCGCGCAGTGGCTATGAAGACTACTCGGACAGTTATGGCAACTCCGGGGAGAGCTACAGCTCCTACGAGAGGCCAGCCCACAGACGCCACAGGGGTCGAGAGGACGTGCCATCGTATGATGGCTTCCTCTCCCTCACAGCGCGGCTGCGAAGGGTGACCTGGCCCGAGGGTTCAAACTGTCTGATGTAGATAAGTACGATGGGATATCCGATCCCATCCAATGGCTACAGATCTACTTCACCGAGGTCAAAGCCACGGGAGGTAATTCCGACGTGATGGCAAACTACTTGCCAATCATGCTCACGAAGGGGTGCAGAAGTTGGCTCGCGGGGCTCCCCAAGGACTCGATCGACTCCTGGGAAGAGCTCTACGCCTTCTTCATTAACCAGTACTCCGGCACATGAGAGCGGCCGGGGAACAGGAGGATGCTGGATCAGATCCGACAACGTAAGAACGAGTCCCTGTTCTCGTACATTTGTCATTTCTCCGAGAAGAAGAACCCCCTTCCTTTCGTCGAGGAACATCACGTCATTAGCGCCTTGCAGCATGGACTAGTCTATGGCAAGTTGGTGAACATGTGGGCCCAGAAGCCCCCCTAAGACCGTCAATGAGCTCTTCACGGTGGCAAACCTAGAAGCTGACGACGAGGACGCAGAGCGCGAGTAGCTCAGAGGCATCAAACACATGTCGAGTTTCGATCCGCAAGCGTATGGATCACCTATAGCCTTTTTCACCACGGGGTGACTCCCAAGGTTCTTGTCAATCCGCGGAGCAAGGGGATTGTTAGCGCCTAACCAAGTACTAATCTAGTTGATCGAAAAACCTTTGAAAGAGGATTAATCTTAAAGTAAAGACAATCTAACCTATGTTAATCTAAGATTGAATCTAAGGTTAAACTAGATGGCAAGGGTGGATACAACAGAGAGATTAAGATTGATAAGTGTTGTCTCCCTAGGGTCTAGGATCTCATGAACATGCATCTACCACATGAAAGGGGTGTTGCCTTCACTAGCTTCATGGCGGTTATGCGGACGCTAAACCTTTTCCCTAAATACACAAGGTAATCAACCACTTTCGCGAATATACCGCATCTATGTCTAAGCATCCATAGAGTTAAGCTAATCACCACGATTACCATAAACCCTACCAAGACCACATGTTGTACACACATATGTAAATAAACACTACAAGAAAAACTCCGACTAGTGACGCAAAAAAAGGCCGTTTCTCATCATAACCTGCGATTAATGACGCCGGTTGTTACGAAAACGCTCCATCATTAATTGAGCGTCACAAACCGTGATTAATGACGAGACCTTATTTCGCGGCGTCATGAGTTTAATGACGCATATAAATTCGTAACACTAAGGCATCATAAGGTACATGCCATGTCAGACCGAGATCCATCGTGGCTCCGACGTGGCAGGGGGTTATGACAATTTTGGTTCGTCACAAATTGAGGCCCGGTCCATGTAAGAGCCTTTGTGCGCCTAATATTGTTGGGCCAATTTTAGCCCGTTTCAGGTTTTCGTGTTATGTTTTGGCCATTCCCTAAATGTTTGTTGCATGCTATATTGGGCTATTTTATTTTGGGTCCTAGCAATCTAACGAACTTGGCCCATATTGCATTATGCTTGGACATTTGATTTTGGGCAATTATCCACAGGGCCTTTCCTGGGCCTTGGCCCATATTGCTTTTTTTAGATCAGCCCACATTGCATTTCGCAGGGCACTGTATACTGTTCTGGCTACTGCTGATCGCCAGCACATAATCAGACAACAAAACAAAACATTTCCCACTTCCATATAATTCACACCACATTCAGGGAATAGTTCAACCAGTACAATTGTGCAATATACATCAAGTTAGCATCGAATCGAATCAACATACAAGTCATCAGCAACACAAGTTCACTAGGACCACACTTCAGTTGAGAGGAGGATAAACCTGGCTGAAATTTATCAAGCCTTGGATCGGATTATTCAAAGCTTCAAGTGCTTCTGTTTGAGACTTCAATGTTGTCTCCTGTTCTTGAGCCTTCAATCTCAATTCGCTCATCTCGGCCTCCTGTTCAACAATCTTCTGCCGCAGTTGTGCCCCCCTTGCTTCTCATTGTTAAGTCCAGCTCGTATTTCCTGAACCTGAAATGCAGTAGTAACCCTAGTCTTTTTCATGGAGGGCGGGCGAATGCCAGCAACCTCCCGAAAAATCCTAGATTGGACAACTTCCGCGACTGCTTCAGCAGCAGTCTTTCTTGGTGGGTCGCCTTGAGGTTCAGCGACAATTTGTTCCATGCGAGCCTAAAAAAGAAAATAAAATGAAAGGTTTAAAATAAAATAGTCACACATGTTTCTAGTATTGTTGCAAAGAAAAATGCAGAAGAAGACAAGTACTTACAATGGCTGCCTGTACTAGAGCGGTGAAGCCATTCTTGCTGCAATGGAAGGACTTGAAAAAATCAAGTGGACTTAGCCCTTCTCCTTTAGCAGTATACTTCTACCTCTAAATATGTTTCGAAAACAGGCATAATTATTAAAGTGCTAGCATTGTAAAATGGTTCATGAAATGAACTACAGAGCAAAAACATGACTTGTTCATCTGCTTACCACAAGATTAGCTTGTACAATGTAGCTTCGAGATCCCGTGCGCTGATGGTACTTGACCTTTCCTCGATTACCGGTGTTTGTACTAGACCTCGCCTTTACAATAATAAGAACTCGTGTAAGAAATAAGATTAAGAACAATATATAAGTACATGAAAATGTGGTAGTGGCAAGTTGAAGTTCTATCATACCCTGTGCTCAGGGGAAGACCACATGTTAACCAGTGCCTTCCATTGGGCGTCGATCAGATTGGGCACAGGAGATTTAGTTGGGATTGCATTTGCTGGAACATCATTGAAGTACTTTTGCTTCAGGCGATACCTCGCCTGTCTCTGTATCGACTTCAACATGCCAGTGCATGCCACCCTTATAGGCTCACTAGTGGTGTCAATGTCGAATTGCCTCTAGCACAAGAAAATTATCAGAAAAATGGATGACAAGAATGGATGCAAAGAACTATGGTAGTAGATGAGTGGACATATGCACACCGCTAGTTTGCCCATGTAGTTCTTGAGATGGTCTTCAGTCTTTTCACCATCTTGCTAGTTCTGCTTTGGCTTGTAGGCCTTCCAGCTAGGAAGGATCGGTATGTGCCCACACACTATGATCCCACCTTCTGATGCAAACTTTGCAGCTTGCATTGGTGCCTCTAGGCGTTTGAGCCCTTCTTGAATGCGTATAGGGATCTTGCCATTTAAGTCTCGGCTAATTCGGTCTAGATCTCTGCACAATCTTCTTGAATCCCGTGGCCCCCGTTGTGCTCTGGAAGGGCGTGCATCACCTAACAAGTTTGTTACAGTCATACAAGTTAATAATTATTCGGTTAGTGATTAGGACATTCGAATATGAGATCAAATGACTTGCCTTCTGCAGTCGTCATGTCGATGATGTTCTCATCGTGGGTTGCTGTTGCTTGGCCTTCAGTGGGCAATTCTTGTGTATCAAGAGTTGTCCCAATCCCATCAACTAAAGCCAATTCCCTTGCCTTGGTCCTAGTCTGTCTAGGAGGCATTCTGGTAGGGTCATCCGGTGCCTGAATTCTCTTGGTCCCTCTTCCTCCATTGACAGGTATGCTATGAGTGACCTGATTACACAAAATTCAAGAAAGAAAGAGAACATCAGAAGCAATCCTGCATAACTAGTACATGAAATGAGTTCATGATAAGATTACCTCTTGTTGACATGTCTCTGGGTCAGATTCATGTTCATCAGAAGGGTTGTACTCCGGATCCAAATCTTGTATTGTTGTATCGTTGGTACCCTTTCTGCTTGGTCGGTCAGCTGCTAAAGTGCTTTCATTTTCTCGATGCCAAGACTAGAGAAGAAATTATGATTCTTCAAAACATTCATGTCCCTCTGCCGCTCGTAATCGCCGCGCTCGTTTACTTCTGTTAGGAAAGCAGAGAAACTTTTGTAAGGTTGGGCTACCGCTGTAAATAAAACTAGATCTAAACACTTCTATAAGAACCAGTAGGATGTTCCTAGCCGAAACAAGATCCTGAAAAAGATGTTCCTAGTCAAAACAAGATCTTGAGAAGAAGTAGTGTAGACATGGGATCTGTCAAATCTAAAAACTTCTATAAGAACCAGTAGGATGTTCCTAGCCGAACAAGATCCTGAAAGGATGTTCCTAGTCAAAACAAGATCCTAAAAAGAACTAGTGTAGACATGGGATCTACCTGATAAAAAAAACTAGTACACACATGGGATCTGCCACACGGGAAAACACACAAGTACGAATCCACCGGGGATGCTAAACCGAGGAGGAAAACATTGTACCTTGTTCTAGATTTTTTCCTTCGTGCGACCTTCCCTCCTGGTGCCATTGTGTTGTCGCTGTTGCTACTACAAAGGCAGATGGGAAAGGGGCTGAAGCTATGAGCAGTAGATTTGAGAGATGGAGGAGAGGAGGTGAAGATTTGGGCTACCGGCGAGGAGGGAAGGTGAAATGGGGGCGGAAAGATTTGAGATGGCGAGGAGAGGAGTAGAATGGGGGAAGGGACGGGAGCGGGGGTAATTTATCCATTTCGGTGGAGGGCCCTGTCAGATTACCAATATACCCTTTCATTATGGTGGTGACTGAAACGGGGTGCAATGGGAAGGGGGAAGCAAAAAGGACATTTAACATCTGCTTTGCCCGGGCGTCTGAAATTCCAAATATTTGAATCGCGCGCCGGTTTGTTCTAGGGGCTGGTCAACACTATATACTGGCGGCAAAGGATGTTCCTCTTATCAAGATACTACTACATAGGATATTCCTTTATTAGGAATTACTCATTTCATTTATGTACTGCTCCCCTTATATTGATCAACACATCCTTTCCTTCGTCGATTCAATTCACCTAGTACTACATGATCATGAGCACGTCACGTTGCATACTCCTCGATCATACCCACATTGGAGATCAACACATCCCTTCCTTCGTCGATTCGATTCGGTTAGTACTACAAGATTATGAGCACGTCACGTTGCATACTCCTCGATCATGCCCACATTGGAGATCAACACATCCCTTCCTTCGTCGATTCGATTCGCCTAGTACTACATGATCATGAGCACGTCACGTTGCATACTCCTCGATCATGCCCACATTGGAGATCAACACATCCCTTCCTTCGTCGATTCGATTCGCTTAGTACTACATGATTATGAGCATGTCACGTTGCATACTCCTCGATCATGCCCACATTGGAGATCAACACATCCCTTCCTTCGTTGATTCGATTCGCTTAGTACTACAAGATTATGAGCACGTAACATTGCATACTCCTCAATCATGCCCACATTGGAGATCAACACATCCCTTCTTTCATCGATTCGATTCTTAGTACTACAAGATTATGAGCACGTCACATTGCATACTCCTCGATCATACCCACATTGGAGATCAACACATCCCTTCCTTCATCTATTCGATTCGCTTAGTACTACAAGATTATGAGCATGTCACGTTGCATACTCCTCGATCATGCCTACATTGGAGATCAACACACCCCTTCCTCTCATCAAACATCGGTATTGTGACATGATTCAAGGATTACATCGAAAATTACAAACAAAAGCATGCGTAGGGAGTGTTGGGTTCATTTATGCATAGCACGACTCATGCATTGCGTGATGTCGAGGCTGTAGAACTCTCTGTTTTGGTTGTAGGAATCCCGTATTGATCCAAGCCATTAATCCAATCGGAGGATTCAATCGTATGGAAGTCGGAGTCTTCAACGTCACGACACAAGTATGATGTTTTATTCTGGAAACGAAGTGCTGGTACCTGTATCTCATTCTGCAACCCGGTACAAGAGTATTGGGAGTCTTCTGACTTTGGTACAATTTCATCTTGGTCAGCAATTGTAAAGACCTGAGCACAAAGCCCAGACAAAATAATTATTTATGGCTGGTTCGCACACGTGAAGAAAAATGTATTGTTCAACTCGAATACAACAATCAAATGGAATCAATGACAATAAAAGGAATGTTTAACATTCTACCTCTTTTTCGTCGGTGTTCGAAGGGGCCGATATAACAGGATTGTGAAGAGGGTCATCAGGAGCTGGAGCAGGAGCAGGAGCAGGAGTAGGAGCAGGAGAGCCTTCTTTGGTAGCAGGAGCAGGAGCTAGAGCAGGAGAGCCTTCTGAGGTAGCAGGAGCAGGAGCAGGAGCTGGAGCTGGAGAGCCTTCTGAGTAGCAGGAGCAGGAGCTGGAGCAGGATAGCCTTCTGAGATAGCAGGAGAAGGAGCAGGAGCAGGAGCAGGAGAGCCTTCCGACGTAGCAGGAGCTGGAGCAGGATCAGCTCCACGAGAGCCTTCCGAGGTAACTAGAGCAGGATCTTCCGGACCATTTGCTGTTGCCGCCAAAGGATCTTCCTTATTCGTTTCCTCTGCTGCAATATCAGATAGAACCTTGAGTATTGTTGCATCTGCTTCCTTTTCTTTTTTGGAATCCTTTTCTGTCATCCATTGTGAACCAATTGCTGAACTATGAGGCAGCTCATAGACTTTAGATGATCTACCCAACTTAGCAGGAGGCATGAGGTGCAAGGGGGTGTGACAAATAGGCGCGAGTAGAGCGGGCGGTGGCGGTAAGCCGTTAACTTGGTGAAGGTGACTGAGTAAAGCATTCACAAAATTCTCCATAGTGTGCTGCTACTGTGTTACCATTTGTACTATCTGCTCTGAGTGTGCGCTGTTTAACTCCTACTGTGCCATCTTCTTCTCCATCATTGACTGGAACTTGGTCTGCTGGCGCTAATTTTCAAGGATCAGTTTCAGAAAGGAGGAAGAGTCCATTGGCTCACTGGTTGTTGCTGGAGTGACTAGAACTGTTTCTGTTTTTGTAATGGGTAGCGACGCACCATCATGTACTCGGAGATGTCTCACTGGAGACGCCTCATTGTCTTCACTGTCTGAGGAACAAATGTCATCAGGAGATGGCTCAATTGTAGCCCTTAGGCCATGATGTCTGTCTCCTGGTCTTGCAGGCCTGTATTACTTGAAATGTGTCTCGGACATCATGTACCCGGGACACCAATCTTTGGGTCTGGTTCGCACCCTTTCTCCGTCTTCATCTACTCTGGTAACACGACTCAGGATGAAGGAGATCCAGTGAGCATACAGCATATGTCGGGCCACGGTCAACCCATCAAAGATAACATCTTCAATCTTGGCTAAAATGAAGTCCACGATGTCGAAGGGCCGGCCAGTCATGACGTGAAGGAGAAGCCACTGCTGAAGACTAGTGATCGACTCTGCATTTCCAATCCGTGGTAACAATGTCTTCTGTCGTGCCCGGTGAACCACATTTGCCTCAGGGGTAAGCATGTCAGGCGTGCGATATGCTCGCCTACCTGTGAACGACTCAACAAAAAGTCCGGCCATCTCCTCGTTGGATGGGAACGACCCACCAAGCAAACTACGCCGAGGTGGTTCACGATCCCCGTAAACAATATTATGTAGGGATTGTTTATGGTCGTACTTTCCTATTTCTCAATCCCTTAATCCAAGAGTGTCAGCAATATGGTGTCAGAAAAGAGTATACTGGCGTCCCTAAAACATGAACATGATGTACTCCCTAGTATCGGCAATGTACACAGTAGCATAAAAAACTCTCACCCGATCCCCAACATACTGATGATACAATGAGACCAAATCAGCCAATCCGGGATGATCATCGAAGTATACCTTAACACCCCCTCCCGCGGCCAACTTCATATGATCCCAATTTATAACCCTATGATGGTACAGTTCTGTTGACATTGAATTTCCGTCAACCTAGCCATGAGTTTACCTTCGGTGTTGGCATCAATTTTATATCTTATCCATTGGTACTAACCCCCTTGGTATAACAAGTTCGTTCGTGCATGTCGGTTTTGGAGTTTGATGTTTATGCAGGAATTTAGCGTTGAAAGCAAGACTTCCTGGTAAAGTTCATCAAGCACCTCGTGAGAAGACCATGAAGCCCGGTACAAGTCAAGCAATGAAGTGTGAAGGACCGGAACGGCGAACTAGAGAGGGGGGAATGAATGGGAGCTGATAAAAATTCTACTCAAGAATTCGGCCTATGAACCCAAAATCACTCGGACACCTCCGCAAGCTTCTCTTGCCAAATCCACGTAGCCACTGGAGTGCTACTGGACCTAGGAGCAACATCTAACCAACAGCCACTCGAAACACGCAGCGGAAAACAACTCGAAACAGCTGCTGGCAGCCAAAACCAGTCAGGCCAGTTTCTGAAACCGGTCAGACTGACCTTCTGAGACTTAGCCTCTCACAGGCAGGGGAAACTGGTCAGGCCGGTTTGGCAAACCGGTCAGGCCGGTTTTGTCCAGGAAATCCCCAAAAGACCTTCGAGACCAAACCTATCCAAAACTGCCTCACGAACCCTTCAACCTTTGAACAAGAAAAGCCATAGCATGAACGAAGCTTTCCTGTCCAAAAAAACCTCACGACAGCCAACTGGGCTAAACCGGTCAGACCGGTTTGGGAAACCGGTCAGGCCGGTTTTGCCTGGGCAGTCGGGAAGAACTCAGCCCGCGGGAAAAACCTAACCTTCACCTCGATCGATCTCCCGATTCGTTCCACAGATTCAAGTGAGACTTTGGGGATAGCTGGGGTACCTCATGGGCTACCTTTGACTAGAAGCTTGGTCCCCAAAACCTACTCAATCAAGAGGAATCGGAAGTCAACACTCAAGAATACCTTCCCATGAACTCCACCGAAAACCACCAAATCGAAGTCATTTTGGAGGGTTTGTTGGAGCAAGATCACCAAGCAAAGAGTTCCAAGGTCCTCATATGTGACATCCAACAATAATCCCTCAAAGAAGCACCCCCAAAACTTCCCCACGGAAATTCCAAGAAAAGGCTCCGAAAATCACCAAAAAGGGAAAATGGGAAGAACACAATCAAGCCTTGAGGAACCACGCCGAATCATCTATACATACCATGAAGGTTCATACAAGGTCTAGCTTCCGCCCGGTCATCCTTCCCTCTCACAAGATCTCACTATAAAGCTCTCAAGCTAGTCCTAAGGAAAATATGAAGGAAAATAGCAAAGGGAAAATGAGCTAGGGTTCCAAGAGATGGCTGCCATCCTCTCACCACTTGGGTTATATGGAGGCTAGCCAAAAGACTAAACTACCCCTATTACATAAACTAGGATACACGCCCACCAAGGGCACTTTGGGAAATTGTCTTCGTAACACCATCGGACGGATGCCCGGCGACCGCACTTCGCTTAGCCTCGACGCAAGCCTTGCGATCCCGACGCGTGTCCTCCGCTTCGAAGCTTCCTGGCACCCTGCGACCCCAAACCGGTCAGACCGGTTTCACCAACCGGTCGGACCGGTTTTGGCCTGACAGCCACGCCCGGTCTTCGGCCTCGGCTTTGTGGCTCAGCCGAGTAACCTAGTGGTTTTCTGGTGAACCACTGCAAACCCCGCGAACTTGATGTAGCCTCCGCCAATCACCACTCATGACTTGGCTCCCACGAAGTTCCGACTCGACCTTGGTTTTGAGGCTCAACCAAGAAACCGTCCACGACTTCGTCTTGCTGTTCTTGCCACCATGCAACCCGCAATTGACCCCGCTAGCCACCGAGTCCCTCGAACCAAGCCTACTTGTCTTCTCCACACCTAGAGGCCTCACCGGCAACGACCTTTCGCGCTTGTTCTTCACCTGCACCAACACTAGTCAAGCCGCAACCTGCACCTGCAATACTTAGCCAAGAGTCAGTTCACACAATGTTGTCAATCACTCATCACACCAGGAAGCGACCATCCACCAGTCCTCGAACCACACAGGCTCTCAATCTCCCCCTTGATGAGTGCATTGACAACACACATATTTGGTAACGAAAGAGAAAAGGAAAAGTAAAGAAACGACTAAAAGAAACTCAAACAAGCGATCGAAAGCCAAACAAAGGCAAAGAGCAAGATCACTTGAAAGAGGAAAGACTCGGTCCCTTTAGGCAAGGGCAACGGCTCGACACAACCGAGTCAAAAACAAGCTCAAGCAAAGAGCACAAACCACCAAAGCATACAAGAGCTCCCCCTGCACATGTGCACACTCCCCCTGAACATGTGCCTGCACTGGGCACAAACCGGTCAGACCGGTTTCCCAAACCGGTCAGGCCGGTTTCCCCAAACCGGTTTGGCCGGTTCCAAAAACCAGTCAGACCGATTAAACTCAGCAGAAACTCACCCCCAAAAGCCAAAAATGCAAAAGAAATGCACAAGCTCCCCCTTGACTATTGGGATATGTTCTAAGGATGTAATGCAACTTTTCTCAACCAACATTTCTCCCCCTTGTTGCCAATGCATGAATCAAGGCTCAAATTTGGAAAAGATGCAACTAGAGCTTCTCAAATAGACAAAATTCATCACAAGATGCTACACATGATCAAATGAGCAAGTTAGATACTCTACAGCATCGTATGAACATCAACTATATGATCACCAAGTTTCACAACCATTTGGTAAAGGTAAGATAGAATTGATCAGTTTTGCGAAAAAATACCCTCTCATGAGCAAAGTCTTAAACATGAGCAAAACATGTCAAAATGGTAAAGCCACACAAACTTCATACTAGGACAACCATTCTAAGCATAAGACCATCATAAACACCCACAAGCACCTCATGTCATGTCAAAGCCACCGAGCCATGTGCTTACTTCTAGATATGAGACTTCTCATTGGTAAGCAACATGAAATGGTTTAACACCCAAAAGCAAGTAAATGAAGTATATATGACATGGGAGCATATTGTCCAAGCAATTTACATTTCATTTTCAGATTTATAATTGGTACATGAAATGTCTTTGTGACAAAAAGGAACTTATGCCCCTCCACAAGATAAAGCATGGGGGCTAAACATTCATGATGGCAAATGAGTCTTTGGCCCCAAATGCTCAAAGCTAGCTATCCAAGCACAAATTAAGCATAGAAATGCCACTAAAACATGTCATGATCATATAAAAGCATTTACTCACAAGAGAGCATTGATGTGACATTTTTCAAAAACATAGCTATCAACTATGGATATAAATCAAGATCATCAAGAGCTAAGTCACACGAAGCCATATCATACCAAACTAGCTCACAAGATCATATATAGCATATCATGGTGAACAATGTATACAAGAGAAGCTTTTCCTACCCAATGCATATTATACAAAATGCATGCAACCTAAGATACAAAGATGCCTATACATCATGTTACACATGTAATGCAAAATGCAAGAAATGCACAAAGGAAAGCTATACATATGCTACAAAGGAGCTCCCACACACCCAACTCAAGAAATCAAACAAACACCAAGCTCCCCCCACAAACGAGTGAAAGTTGCTTGATCTAGGGGTTTGGTGAAAATATCGGCTAGCTGGTCATGTGTGGGTACATGGATCAAAGAGAATTTTCGTTTCTCTACGTTGTCTCTTAGGAAATGATACCTCACTTCTATGTGCTTGGTTTTGGAATGGAGCGCTGGGTTATTTGCAACACTTATGGCACTTGTGCTATCACATTGAAGTGGGACATGGGTATACTCCTCACCAAAGTCACTCATGGTGTATGTGATCTAAAGGAGCTGAGAGCAACAACTAGCTGCGGCCACATACTCTGCCTCGGTAGTGGATTGAGCAACACTCGATTGTTTGCGGGAAGACCAAGACACCAAAGAAGAACCCAAGAACTGGCAAGTCCTAGAAGTGGACTTCTGATCCAACCGACACCCGGCAAAATCAGCATCCGAAAATCCATGAAGATCCAAAGAAGAGGACGCGGAGTACCAAAGACCGAAGTCGGGAGTATGTCGCAAATACCTGAATATGCGCTTGACTGCTTGCCAATGCGAAGTCCTTGGAGATGCTTGAAAACGAGCGCATAGACATACCGAGAATTGGATGTCTGGCCTCGTCGCCTTCAAGTAGAGGAGTGACCTGATCATGCTCCGGTACTCCTTCTGGTCCACGTGCTCACCTTCCTCGTCTGCATCATGAGCTGTAGTCGTACTCATAGGCATCGCCATGGCCTTGGAGTCCTCCATCTTGAACTTCCTCAAAATGTCCTTAGTGTACTTGGCTTGGTGCACGGATGTTCCTTCCTTTGATTGCTTGATCTGGAGGCCGAGGAAGAACTGCAACTCACCCATCATGCTCATCTCAAATTCCCTGCTCATGTCTTCTGCAAACCTTGCAACAAGAGAGTTAGACGAGCCGGCAAAGACAATATCATCCACGTACACCTGCACAATCAGGATATCTTCGCCCTGCCTGAGGAGAAACAAGGTCTGATCGACCTTCCCCATCTCAAACCTTCTCTCAAACAGGAACCCCCTCAACCTACCATACCAAGCTCTAGGCGCCTGCTTCAATCCATACAGCACCTTCCTCAACTTGTACACCCTTTGGGGGTACTTCTCACTCTCAAACCCCGGTGGTTGCCTCACATACACTACTTCCTCCAAAACACCGTTTAGGAAAGCACTCTTGACATCCATTTGGTACAATTTGAACCCTTTAGCCACGGAAAAGGCTAGAAGGATTCTAATCGCCTCCAAACGGGCTACGGGAGCAAAGGTCTCCTCGTAGTCAATCCCCTCTTTCTGACTATACCCTTGCGCCACCAACCTCGACTTGTTTCTCACCACTTCTCCTTTCTCTCCCTCTTTGTTTTTCCACACCCATTTTGTCCCAATCGGCTTACACCCCGGTGGAGGATCCACCAACTCCCAAACTTGGTTTCTCTCAAAGTTCTCCAACTCCTCATGCATCGAATTAACCCAATTATGATCAGATAGCGTGTGTCCAATGTCTTTGGGCTCAAAAGTAGCAACAAAAGCAGCATAAGCAAAGTGAGAATTGTTTCGAACCCTCGACCGTGTAGTGCGTTCATTGATGTCGCCGATGATTCTCGAAGCTGGGTGATCCACTTGAACTTGCCGGGGAGGTTCTCGCCTTGATGCTACCTCCCCCTCAACAGCATCTTCACTTTGAACTGGGTTTGTCGTTGTAGGTGTAGGAGAAGGGCCGTCCACCACCATGGTCGAAGTATTAGGTACATGCTCAGCCGCGGGCACCACACCGCCATCTTCATCATCTCCATGTTCATGCTCCTCCTCCTGGAAAATCTCCTCGCCAAGTTCCTCGTCACCTGCACACTCAAAAACAAGCTGACTATGTGGCTGTGTCTCGTCAAAGGTAACCTCGCAAGTCTCCACGATTTGGTTAGTTTCAAGGTTAAGCACTCGAAAGGCTCTAGAATGAGATGCGTAACCAAAGAAAATGCCATCGACAGACCTAGCCTCGAACTTGTCCAACTTCTTACCTTTCTTCAGGATAAAGCATTTGCACCCAAACACATGGAAGTGACTCACTTTGGGTGTGCGCCCGTGCATCAACTCATAGCATGTTTTCTTCTTGTGAACCCTGAGGTAAATCCTGTTCGACACATAGCACGCGGTATTCACCGCCTCAGCCCAGAACCTTCTCGGAGTCCTATGCTCACCAAGCATCGTCCGAGCCATCTCGCACAAGGTTCTGTTTTTCCTTTCAAGCACACCGTTCCGGGGAGGCGTATACAGACTAGGGAACTGGTGTTCAAGACCCAAGTCATGGCAAAAGGTTTCGAAACATGAGTTTCTAAATTCCAAACCATTATCACTGCGGATCACTCGTATGGCATCTCTTTGCCTCTCGTTTCTCAACCTCAAGACATGATCTCGAACAAAACCAAACGTCTCCCCTTTCTCCTCCAAAAAGAAAACCCACGCATACCGAGAGTAGTCGTCCACCACAACCAGGACGTACCACTTCCCACCCACGGATCTCACACGAGCTGGGCCAACAAGGTCCATATGGAGCAGCTCGCATGGACGCTCTGTCATCACATCAGTGAGGGGTGGATGGGAAGCAGCTACCATCTTAGCATGCCGACACGGCGCACAAACCAACTCTTTTTCACACCTCAGCCGTGGCAATCCTCGGACCAAATTGAGTTTACTCAAGCGAGACAAAAGGTCAAAGCTTAAGTGACCCAACTTCCTATGCCACTTCCACAACTCACTCGAAGAACCAGCCAACAAACAACGCTCCACACCAGAAGACTGAGAGAAATCCGCTCGGAACACTTGACCCTCGGGAACGACCATGCAAACTCGGTTCCCTCGAGAATCCAAAATCCGAGAACCACCAGGCCGAAACAACACCTCAAAGCCCTCATCCAAAAGCTGGGAAACGGAAAGCAAATTGAATCTGAGCGATTGAACAAGAGCAACCCGCCTGAGAGTGACCTTCTCACTTACCTTAATCTCACCTTCTGAAAGTACACGCCCTCGCCCATTGTCCCCAAAGGTGATGTATGTCTTGGACACCACCGGGACGAGACTTGAGAACCACCCCTTGTCTCCGGTCATATGCCTTGAGCAACCGGAGTCAATCAACCAAATGTTCCTCAAGTCTCCCAACTAAAATTCATCAACGAGCATGTGAGTGAACAAATGACTCTACACTAGGGTTAGTACCAAAAGAGTATAACCAGTGCCGAGCCATTTGCTCCAAAGTAGGGTTAGCACAAACCAAATCATGATGCCTATCAAAGTTACCACCACGAAAGCCACCACGGGAACCACCACTAGGGAACCACCCCTGTCTCGCTGGAGGAGAACGAAAACCACGAAAGGAAGACCGTGGATCGTTCATCCTCTCCATCTCAAAGCTACGACTCCTCCCTCCATCGTATTGAGCATGAGGTGGAGAACGTCTAGCAAACTGACTACCACCAGACTCACCATGCCAAACATCTGGACCACGACCAAAGGACCTGAACCGAGCCTCATCCCGAGCACGAAAGCCAAACTTGTCACCCTACTACCTCCAAACCGGTCTGACCGGTTTTGGAACCGGTCTGACCGGTTTCGCTGTACGAGCAGCCCAAACCGGTCTGACCGGTTTTCAAACCGGTCTGGCCGATTTAATTCCTCCACCAGGGTCCCTTCCACCCAAAGCACTCTTGTCTCCCCAAGTCGGAACTGTGCGAACAATGGCCTTACCCCTAGACAGTGGCATACGAGACTCAGGCACACCATGAGATGGGTTGTACCTGTCCTTGTTTGCCCACTCCTTAGCCATTCTCTCCTCTCACTTCCTCTTGAAGCAAAACACCCCTTTGTGACCATCTCTCCCACAATAGTCACAATGAATCCGGATTGGTTTTGGCTTTGGTTTTGATTGGGGTTGCTCACTCTGTTTCTCCTCACTTGACTTCTCACCCTTATTCTCTCCAACCACACTCTCCTTAGGACTCACAAACTTCACCGGTTTTTGGAAGTCATTTGTTGGGTGAAGAAATATGGGTGGATCTGGAGTTGTGTCAAGTTTGTTTCTCAGAGGGTTGGGCTTAGGAGCATAGGCATTTTTGTGGTAGGTTTTAGGTGGAGCTTGGATATCACCAATCTTCTCTCCTCCATCACCACTACACTATCCAATCTTATCCGACCCAAGCGCTTGCCCATCATAGCGCTTGTATGCCTCTATCATCATCCTAAGTTGTGGTTCATGACCCGACAACCAACCCATCATTTTCCTCAACTCATCATTCTCATCCTGCAAGCGATCAACATAATGTGCAAGTTCCAGATTCTTCAAAGCATGCAACTCACAAGTAGAGCAAGAAGTGGAATAGGCTCTTTCAACTTAGCCTCAAGCGAAACAGTATAAGCATGCATCTCATCAACCTTTCCATGTAAAACAAGGCAAGAAGTGCAAGCACCAAGCAAAGCAGGTCTAGACTTAAGCTCAGCCACTTCAACCCTAAGCACATCTAGTTCATCACAAGTAGAAGCATGCTTATCCTTAAGGCTAGTAAGATCGGCTAGGTACACAGAGCAATCACAACAATCAATCTCATCAGAAATCACATGTGAAGCCTTAAGCGAATCTATCTCAAGCTTAGCATCAAGGTTCTGGGTTTCTAGCTCAGCTACACGGTTCCTAGCATCTTCTAGTGAGGCCCTAAGCTCTTTTTCCTCATCTTCTTTAGCTCTCTAAGCATGTCATCACGATTATCAAGCAACCTGCCAAGACGCTCATTCTCCTCACGCAAGAAGGGAAGCTCGTCACGTACCTCATTCTCGTAGTCGGAGTCCGAGTCGCTCTAGTGACTCTTCTTGCTGTCGAAGCTACGAGCCATGCCGCAGAAGCCATCTCGTGTGAAGCAGCTCAGCCCGCTCAAGTTCTTGGATGACTTCTTGTTCTTGCGCCGATCACCTTCATCTTCACTGCTACTCGAGCTCAAGGAAGAGTAGGCGGAGCTGGAGTCGACGTCGCTCGCTCCGACCATCGCTCGGGCCTTCCTGCCGCGGCCGTCCTTCTTCCTCGACCGTCGCTCATCCTTGTGCTTTTTCTTGTGCTTGTGATCGCGCCTCGATTGGTACTTGCCGTCCTTGCTCGACCGGTGCTTGTAGTCGTCCTTGTAGCCGTCCTTGTTCTCCATCTTCTCCAGACAGTCGGCGACGAAGTGTCCTAGCTTGTAGCACTGGAAGCACATCCGTGTCGTCCTCCTCATGTTCACCCGGTTCTCGTGCAGCCTCTCGAACCGCCTGGTCAGCAACGCCAGCTCATCCTCTCCAAGCACGTCGAACTCCTCGTCTGGCAAAGTCATCAAAGAAGATAGAGAGTACATCCTGGAGGATGCGTTAGCGTTTGACTTAGCACCTTTGCCACCGACGAGAGCAAGACTATAGGAGTCAGTCAAGCTCTCCAGATGGGCTGTCAAACCACGATCAACCTCAGCTGACTTGAGCTTAGAGAACAACTCGTTCACCGTCAGTGTGGTATACTTTTCCGACTCAAGAATGGCCTCGACCTTTCCATCCCATACGGTACGATCCAGCGCGTGCAAGAGCATCACAACTCTATCATGGTCATCGTACGGGAGGACATCCACATTAGCCCTCATGTTGTTCACAACCACTGTGAACCGCTGGAACAAGGCATCAATCGACTCACCGGTGAGATGAGTGAAGTTCTCGTACTCTCTCCGGTAGGTCGCATACAACCGTGCCTGAACTTCAGCATTTCCAGCACGAGCATTCTTCAGCTCCAACCAAATCCTACAAGCTAAGTCCTCTGTCTGAACCCGATCGAATTCGGATTGACACAGAGCACGAAACAAGTAGTCGACCGCCTTGTTGTTGGCGTCGAACATGTCCCTCGATCCCGGAGCAAGGAAGTTAATCGGATGAACATAAGCTGTGTTCACTGTAACATCCCAAAGGATCTATCCCTTGCCACGGAGGAACGTAGCCATCCGTCTCTGCCACATCTGGTAGTTCTTTCCATCGAAGTGCGGAGGACCCGATCCCCATTCCTGGTACGCCATCTTTGGATCTTAGACTGGTTAGAGTCAACAAAGACCCGTAACTGGCTCTGATACCACATGAAGGATCGGAACGGCGAACCAGAGAGGGGGAGGGGGTGAATGGGAGCCGATAAAAATTCTACTCAAGAATTCGGCCTATGAACCCAAAATTACTTGGACACCTCCGCAAGCTTCTCTTGCTAAATCCACGTAGCCACTGGAGTGCTACTGGACCTAGGAGCAAGATCCAACCAACTGCCACTCGAAACACGCAGCGGAAAACAACTCGAAACAGCTGCTGGCAGCCAAAACCGGTTAGACGGACCTTCTGAGACTTAGCCTCTCACAGGCAGGGGAAACCGGTCAGGCCGGTTTGGCAAACCGGTCAGACCGGTTTTGTCCAGGAAATCCCCAAAAGACCTTCGAGACCAAACCTATCCAAAACTGCCTCACGAACCCTTCAACCTTTGAACAAGAAAAGCCATAGCATGAACGAAGCTTTCCTGTCCAAAAAAACCTCACGACAGCCCACTGGGGCTAAACCGGTCAGGCCGATTTGGGAAACCGGTCAGGCCGGTTTGGGAAACCGGTCAGGCCGGTTTGGGAAACCGGTCAGGCCGGTTTTGCCTGGGCAGTCGGGAAGAACTCAGCCCGCGGGAAAAACCTAACCTTCACCTCGATCGATCTCCCGATTCGTTCCACGGATTCAAGTGAGACTTTGGGATAGCTGGGGTACCTCGTGGGCTACCTTTGGCTAGAAGTTCGGTCCCCAAAACCTACTCAATCAAGAGGAATCAGAAGTCAACCCTCAAGAACACCTTCCCATGAACTCCACCAAAAACCACCAAATCAAAGCCGTTTCGGAGGGTTTGTTGGAGCAAGATCACCAAGCAAAGAGGCACAAGGTACTCATATGTGACATCCAACAAGAATCCCTCAAAGAAACGCCCCCAAAACTTCCCCACGGAAATTCCAAGAAAAGGCTCCGAAAATCACCAAAAAGGGAAAGTGGGAAGAACACAATCAAGCCTTGAGGAACCACACCGAATCATCTATACATACCATGAAGGTTCATACAAGGTCTAGCTTCCGCCCGGTCATCCTTCCCTCTCACAAGATCTCACCATGAAGCTCTCAAGCTAGTCCTAGAAATCCTAAGGAAAATATGAAGGAAAATAGCAAAGGGAAAATGAGCTAGGGTTCCAAGAGATGGCTGCCATCCTCTCACCACTTGGGTTATATGGAGGCTAGCCAAAAGACTAAACTACCCCTATTACATAAACTAGGATACACACCCACCAAGGGCACTTTGGGAAATTGTCTTCGTAACACCATCAGACGGATGCCCGGCGACCGCACTTCGCTTAGCCTCGACGCAAGCCTTGCGATCCCGATGCGTGTCTTCTGCTTTGAAGCTTCCTGGCGCCCTGCGACCCCAAACCGGTCAGACCGGTTTTGGCCTGACAGCCACGCCTGGTCTTCGGCCTCGGCTTTGTGGCTCAGCCGAGTAACCTAGTGGTATTCTGGTGAACCACTACAAACCCCGCGAACTTGATGTAGCCTCCGCCAATCACCACTCATGACTTGGCTCCCACGAAGTTCCGGCTCGACCTTGGTTTTGAGGCTCAACCAAAAATCGTCCACGACTTCGTCTTGCTGTTCTTGCCACCATGCGGCCCGTACTTGACCCCGCTAGCCACCGGGTCCCTCGAACCAAGCCTACTTGTCTTCTCCACACCTGGAGGCCTCACCGGCAATGACCTTTCGCGCTTGTTCTTCACCTGCACCAACACCAGTCAAGCCGCAACCTGCACCTGCAATACTTAGCCAAGAGTCAGTCCACAAAACGTTGTCAATCACTCATCACACCAGGAAGTGACCATCCACCAGTCCTTGAACCACACAAGCTCTCAAAGTGAACATGACCCCAAGAAGCCCAAAGACCAACCCGTGAAGACAGAAAACTCCGAGGACCCGAGCAGAAAATGCTGAATCTTACGAGATAAGGAGCTCTATCCAAACCGCGGAGAAACTGACGTCAAGGGCCCACATGCAGAAGGGAGAACGTTATAGAAGACACGGGAAGCATCGCCAGCAAAGGAGGCCGCGGGATGGGTCGAAATGGGCCCAGGCCGGCCGACCTAGCCCATTTCGGGCCCCATTCGCCGCCCCCTTTGACCTAGACGATCCTCGGACTATTTATAGTCCCCCTGCCAAGAGCCACACATCAACTCATTCACCATTTGCCGCCGAGGAGCAGAGAAGAGAGGGACACCATTCCGGAGAGGAGAGGGTCGAGCTAGTTGTCTAGGGTTTCCCTAGCCGGCGTGGGAACCTTGCAAGGAAGACCACGTTGGAGTTCCAGGAGCTAGGAGCAAGATCAACGTAGGATTCTGGTGGTGATCTTGTCCATGTACCTTTGAGTATGTTGAATTATCAAGTTGCAATCTGATTTCTAGTGATCAAGTGCTTCTTCTACGACTTTGATTTCAATTGGCTTTTCTTACTTTAAGATCTATTCTCGAGATAGATCATAGAGGGTGTTCTTGTAGCCGTGGTGGCTAGAGGTGCATGCCTGACCTACCAAGAGATTTCAACTTGTCCTTTGGACTTGCCCTAGGCTAACCCGCACGAATATGAGTGCGTTGTGACAGAATGGTGGCTCCAAAAGGTGGGCGTCTTCGGAGTTGGAACGGAAGCCGCGGTTTAAAGAAGCTTTTTATGAGATTGATCTTGGTTTATTCTTCTTTGCTTGGAACTTCAACAAGGGCTTGATCAAATCTCTCTAGATTGGTTTTACCTATCCCTCTCTATCGCTTGCTACCTCCGGTTTTCATTCGATTAGATTCGTTTTCATGATGTTCTTTAGATTAGATGCATAAGAGTTTCCTTTGAAGATCAAAGTTCTTGGCTTTATTAGATTGATTCTTGCATCACACATTTGTTCCACGAATTCGATACCTTGGGTTGACACTTGAGGGAAGAAGGGTCCCTTGACTACGACGGAGGATTTGTTCGCTTGCAATCCAAATGAAGTTTGATACGCATATATATACCGTCAACAAGCCCCTTTTTCTGTCGCCATTGCCGGGGAACAAGTGATCAAGATTCGATATTTTATTGCTTTTTGTGAATATTTTCAGTTTTCTTTTGGTTTTTCTTTTTGTATCTACTAACTTTTGATCATCCTCAAAAATCAATCTAATCTAGTTTGACTAACCCTAGTTTTCTTAGATTTGTTTTTATTTTTGTTTTTGTATATATTTTGTTTATTGCTAACCCTAACAGGAGATGGACGGCTACCTCTCCAACAAACCCGAAAATTTTGTGGATGATCCAAAAAAACTTTACAGGCTAAAGAGACGTGAAGCACAAGCTAAAAAGCTGGAATTTGCAGATCCAAAAGCGGAGGCCGAAGGATCGTCGGAGTCTCCAAAGGAATCACCACCTCCAAGCCCTAGGAAAAAACAACTTCAACCGCAACCGATGGGAGAACAACCACAGCCGAAGCGCAAGATCGGGGAGCTATGCACCCCGGACATCATCGATCTACCAATCTTGAACCTAACGGAGATCGGAAGGCCGTTCAAGATCAAGACCTCAACAATCCGCATGGTGCAACATTCACCCTTCACCGGTAAAGAGGATCCAAACCTTCACCTCCAAGCGTTCATTCAACTTTGTCAGACATTCAACATGGAGGGGGTGACTCAAAACCAAATGAGGGCAAGGCTCTTTCCGTTCTCGCTACTCGGAAAAGCTTTGCAATGGTTCTACTCTCAACCGGCGGAGACGGTGCAAAATTGAGAAGCCTTGATGAAAGCCTTCATGAAGGAATACTACTCACCGGGTAAGACTCAAAGCTTGCGCAATAAGATTGCTACCTTTGCTCAATATCCTACGGAGACCATATCGGAAGCATTCGAGCGTTTCAATGAGTACACTCGGGCGGTTCCACGTCACAAGTTCCCGAAGGAAGATCATGTTCAAAAGTTCAATCAAGGACTTACCATGGCGTCAAGGACGATCATCGATGCATCGGCGGGAGGATCCATCATCGAGCTTACACCGACCCAAGCTTTCACTTTATTCAAGAAGGTCGTGGACAATGACACGTGGGCGTCATCCGGACGCTTCTTCCGGTTCAACCCACGGGAAACGTCAAAGGAGTCTTGCAAGTGGAGAAGGAAGATCTACTCGAAGGCAAGATCGACTCGCTTATGAGGAGGTTGGAGAAGATGGAGATAGAGAAGAAAGAAGCTTAAGATTTAAAGGCTGCCGAAGCAAGATCCACATGTGAAGAGTGCGGAGAGTATGGCCATGTCCAAAAGGATTGCCTGAAGGAAGCCAATATGCTTAACTACATGAGGAAGGGAGATTTGCCAAACTTCCGCTATGGGCAAGGTAGACCTCAATTTAATGCAAGTTCATTCATTCCGAATTCGGTTCATCTTCGTATGCAATTGAAGGACTTCATGGACGAGCAAGCTAAGATCAACAAGGACACTGTCACCAAGTTCAAAGCCATAGATAAGGTGTTCGAGAACATCGATAGCAAGGTGACAGAGGTCGGAAGCTCCAACCATCAAGTGCTCAACGTGATGAAGATGCTCGAGACAAAAGTGGGACAACTTGCCGACGCCTATCCGTTAATGAAGGGAAGCTACCGGGACAACCTCAAGGTCCCGAGACAGCGAAGGCCATTCAAACTCGTTCGGGGAAGGAGACCGAAGATCCGGAGCATTCTGCGGGAGCTAGAAAGCCTAAACCATCTACCGAGGCGGTGGAATTTGCTAAGGAGAAGGTTACCAAAATCATCACCGAAGAGCCCGAGTTTGAGATGCCAGGAGAAGACACGAAGATACCACAACTCAAGCCACGCTACTTCCGAGGTAAACTTGATAACCATTTTGAGAAGTTCGTGGAGGTTGTGCGTAGGTTGAGCATCAACATGCCGCTATTGGACGCCCTTCAAGTTCCTACATATTCTCGCTACTTCAAAGATATACTAGCAAACAAGTATGAGATAGCAACACTTGGGTGGATCATGTCAAGATGTCCGAGCAATGTAGCGCTGCTATTGCAAACGGACTAGAGAAGCAAGGAGACCCCGGATGCCCGACGACTCCGTGTTCTGTTGGTTCATTCAAGTTTGAGAAGGCATTATGTGACCTTGGAGCAAGTATGAGCGTCATGCCAAGAGATGTGTTTGAGAAGCTAGAGCCTACGGCCATGTGCTTGGAGTTGGGTGACAACTCCATTCGCTACCCTTTGGGCATCGCCGTGGATATGCCTGTGAAGGTCGGACACCACTTCATCCCCGTCGACTTCATGGTGCTCGAGAAGGGAGAAAGGGAGAAGCCTTCGCACATCCTTGGGAGGCCTTTCCTCAAGACCATCGGAGCTTCCATCGACGTCGGCAAGGGGGAAATCAAGTTCGACATCAATGGCGAGAGGAGTTCTTTCAAGTTTCGACTACGCTCCGAGGTATGCAATATGATCAAAGATAAATATATTCCGCCTGCATCTTCGCGTTAGTAAGGAAGAGCCAAGGAAGAAGGAAGAGCCAGAGAAGAAGGAAGCGAAGGAAATCAAAGAAGTTGTTGCATCCGTCAAGATCAAGGAACAGAAACCGCCTGTGAAGACCAAAAAGATGACTAAGCCGGAGAATAAGCCTGCGCCAAATATGGTGCGGAAGTGGGTACCCAAGATTGCAATGCCCGCAAAGATCGTTGATCCGAAGTAAACAAGTGAAGAAGTCTAGCCATGGACTATACACGAAGCGCTAGGCGGGAGGCAACCCGTTCGTCTAGTGAGGACAGGAGCGTCCGAGGACCGATGGATGGTCGCTCCCTGGTGGGATGAGCGATTGACAACGTGGTGTGGACTGACTCTTGGCCGAGTATTGCAGGTGCAGGTTGCGGCTTGACTCGTGTTGGTGCAGGTGAAGAGCGGCCGCGAAAGGTCTATGACTTGCGGGGCCTCCGAGGAGTGGAGAGACAAGTAGGCTCGGCTCGAGGGACCCGGTGGCCAGCGGGGTCAAGTGCGGACCGCATGGTGGCAAGAAAAGCAAGACGCAGTCGTGGACAGGAGCTGGTGCAGGGTAGCGGCTCACGACCGGAGTCTGCACGCGGGGTTTGCGGCGGTTCACCACAAAATCGTCGGGTTACTTGGTTGAGCCACAAAACCAAGACCGGAGGCTCGGCGGGCGGAGACGGGATCCGGGCGTGCCGAGAAGCTTCGATGCCGGCGGGCACGTAGCGGGATCGCAGGGCTTGAGTCGGGAGGACGCGGACTGCGGTGAAGGTGTGGCCGTGCGATGAAGAGGAGTATTACATGACCTATTTGCCTCTGAGGGGATTGTATCTTAAGTTTAAGTGGTAGGGGTAGCTTGGTCATTTGCCCAACCCAGAGGGACTCATATATATAGCTCTAGGGTTTTCTGGGCAAACCATCCATCCGGACTGCTTCTCATTTCCTTGCTCCATAGGCGTAGATTTTCTTCACCGTTTTGTAGAGAATCTGACCTCCGAGTGTTTGGAAGCATTCATGGTTGCGTCGATTTCCTTCTTGTGGCTCGTGTGATTTTCATGTCTTTTTCGAGCTATTTTCGTTGGATTTTCGTGCGTGCCTTGTTCCTTCGATGATGAGGTGTTTGGGTTCGGATTTGTTAGTGGGGATCATGGATAGATGTCTTGTGCATCTTTGTGCTTGATCTTGACCCCCCAATCTCCGGATTTGGCCTCCGATTGAAGAATTTCGGTTAGAACCCTAGCTTTTTGGTAGAGCTCAGTTGCGATTCGATTCCTGGCGATTTAGTTCGTTTGAGGTCTCAAGTTTTGGGGTATAGCATCTCCTAGGGACGCTTCACATCTCCCCCAAATCTTTCCTCAAGAGCTTAAGCCGTTTGGGAGATCCATGGATGGATAGGAGGGGTTGACTTCTCGTTTTCGGGCTCGAGTAGCTCTGTCCGCACCTGGCGGACAGTCCGCCTGGTAGGCGCGAATAGTCCGCGCGGCCCTGTGTTCGTCCAGTTCATCGCTTGTTCTTGCGCGTTCGTGGTTCGATCCGTCGGAGAGGTTGCATTTCGTTGCAAGTGGTTTGCGGACTGTCCGCCTGGGTGTCGCGGACCGTCCGCGCGCCACAAGTTGCTCTCAGACCATCCGCGGGTAGGGTACGGACCGTCTGTATTTCGAGGTGCAGTTCTGTTTGCTCGGTGAGTATTTGCGGACCGTCCGCTGAGGTCCCGCAGACCGTCTGCCAGCCCGTCGCGGACTGTCCGCCCGGTCACTGCGGACCGTCCGCCTGGGTCTTTGCAGATCGGCTAAGTCCTTTGCTTCTTGAGTTTCGCTTTCGCTTTGGGACTGTTTGGGGGTTGTTCCTAAGGTTGGTAGGTCTGTTGTGACTACACGACCTTGGCAAGCTTGTGTGAGAATCCTAGGTTGTGAATTTGGGACATAGGCCGAGTTCATCCTTCGGGAAGAATTTTTATCGGCTCCCATTCACTCCCCCCCTCTCTGGTCGCCTAATCGGTCCTTCAATTGGTATCAGAGCCGGTTACGGATCTTCGTGATTCTAACCAATCTAAGATCCAAAGATGGCGTACCAGGAACGGGGTTCGGGTCCTCCACACTTTGATGGTAAGAACTACCAGATGTAGCAGAGGCGGATGGCTGCTTTCCTCCGCGGCAAGGGTCAGATCTTGTGGGATGTCACGGTGAACACAGCTTATGTTCATCCGATGAACTTCCTAGCTCCAGGATCGAGGGATATGTTCGACGCCAATAATAAGGCGGTCGACTACTTGTTCCGTGCTCTGTGTCAATCCGAATTCGATCGGGTTCAGACAGAGGACTTGGCTTGTAGGATTTGGGAGCAGTTGAAGAATGCTCATGCTGGAAATGCTCAGGTTCAGGCTCGGTTGTTTGCAACCTACCGGAGAGAGTACGAGAATTTCACTCATCTCCCCGGTGAGTCCATTGACAGCATGTTCCAGTGGTTCACGGTGATTATGAACAACATGAGGGCTAATGTGGCCGTGCTCCCGTACGATGATCATGACAGGGCTGTCAAGCTCCTGCACTCTCTGGATCGTACCGTGTGGAGTGGGAAGGTCGAGGCCATTCTTGAGTCAGAGAAGTATGACACCCTCACGGTGGATGCGCTGTTTTCCAAGCTCAAGTCATCCGAAGTGGACCGTGGGGTGCACGCAAAGATCGAGAACCCGACTGACCCTCATAGTCTGGCTCTTGTTTCTGGATCAAGGACTAACGCTAACATGTCTTCGAGATAGTTCTCTCTGTCTTGTCTTGTGTCCATGCCAGATGAGGAGTTTGACGTGCTAGGCAAGGAGGATCTCGCATTGCTGAGCAGGCGGTTCGAGCGCATGTACACGAACCGGAAGAACGCACGGAGGACCTCGGGCATGTGCTACCGGTGCGGGAAGCACGGGCACTTTATCGCTGAGTGCCCGGAAGCCATGGAGGTGAAGCCCGAGCACAAGCACCGTCCGAGGACCGACCACAAGCACCGCTCAAGGGACGACAACAAGGGCAAGAACAAGTCTGAGCGGAGGCCGAGGAAAACTGGTGGTCATAAGAAGAAGGAGCGAGCGATGGTTGCCGGAGCAAGCGACATCGACTCGAGCTCTTGCTACTCCTCATCGAGCTCAAGTGATGAAGATGAGAACCGGCACAAGGGCAAGCGGTCAAGCAAGAACATCAACGGCTTGTGCTTCGCCGCCCAAGGCTTTTGCGGCATGGCACATAGCTCCGCAAGCAATAAGAGCAACAAGGATGACTCGGGCTCCGACTCCGAGGAAGAGGTAAACAATGATCCATCCTTCTTGGTAGTGGAGAATGCTAGGTTGAATGACTTGCTTGACAACCATGATGATGTGCTTAGAAAGACCAACAAGGAGAAGAGAGAGTATAGGTCTTTGCTTGGAGAGGCTAAGGAGAAGGTGGTTGAACTAGAGTCTTTGCTTGTTGATGCTAGGGCTCAAATAGATTCTCTTAAGTCTGCTCCTATTGTGACCGATGAACCTGAATGCACTGATTGTTCCACTTTTCTTGGTGAATTGACTGTGCTTAAGGAAAAGTATGCCTCCAAGGTTGAGGAACTAGATGTGCTTAGGGTTGAGCTAGATGAGATGAAATCTAGACCCTCTTTGCTTGGTGCTTGCACTTCTTGTCCTGTTTTGCATGAGAAGCTAGATGTTTCGCTTGTTTATGCTAGATCACTAGAGGCTCAGCTGAAAGCTCCTATTCCTACATCATGCTCTACTTGTGAAATAAATGCTGTGAAGAATATGGAGCTTGCACACTATGTTGATCGTTTGCAGAATGAGAATGATGAGTTGAGAAAGATGATGGGTTGGTTGTCTGGTCATGAGCCTCAGCTCCGGATGATGATTGAGGCATACAAGCGCTATGATGGGCAAGCGCTTGGGGCAGACAAGATTGGTGAAGGAAATGGTGAGGATGAGGGGAAGATTGGAGATATCCCAGAGCCACCAAAAACCCACCACAAAAATGCCTATGCTCCTAAGCCAAACCCACTTAGGAACCGACTAGACACAACCCCAGCTCCACCCGTGTTTCCTCCACATACCGACAACTTCCAGAAACCCATCAAGTTCAAGAGTGACTTGGGGAATGAGTTCTTTGGGAAGAAGGGAGAGAAACCGAGTGAGGAGAAGCCAGAGCCCAAAGAGAGCCCAAAACCAAAACCAAAACCAAAACCCTTCCATTGTGAGCATTGTGGGAGGGATGGGCATCTTGTTGAGTTTTGCTTCAGGAGGAAGCGTGAGGAGAGGTTGGCTAGGGAGATGGCCAACAAGGACAGGTACCGCCCCTCTCGTGGTGTGCCTGAGCCTAGGTTGGTGCCAAGGGGCGAGGGTATGGTGCGTACCATTTACCCTCGAGAGAGGCATGTGTTTGTGCCTTGAGGTGAGCCACCACATAGAGAAGGTGGTAGGCATGTTGGGTTTGGGCGTGGTGAGTTTGCTGGACGTTCCTTTGCTCGTGGCCAATACGAGTATGGGGGGAACGATCACAGTTTTAGGTCCTAGAGGAGCTACGGACCATGGTCTCCACCTCGTGGTGCGCGTAGTCCTCCAAGGGGACGTGTGGGTATTCCACCTAGAGGAGATAGGATGGATTTTGCTAACCCCACTTTTGAGCAAATGGCACAGCACTAGTTTGATTCATTTTGTATTAATCCCAGTGCTGAGTCGTTTGCTCACTCTCGCTCTCATTTTTGATTTGCAGGTGGGAGGCTTGGAGGGCTTTTGGTTGATCGACTCCGGTTGCTCTCGACACATGACCGGAGATCGAAGGTGGTTCTCCAGCCTCACCCCAGTGATGACCAAAGAGTACATCACTTTTGGGGATAATGGGAAAGGTAGAGTGCTTTCAGTGGGCACGGTGAAGGTGAGCGAATCTGTGACTCTTAGGCGTGTTTCTCTTGTCAAGTCTTTGGGGTACAATCTTCTTTCCGTTTCCCAGCTTCTTGATGAGGGTTTTGAGGTCCGTTTCAAAATGGGCGCTTCGCGTGTCTTGGATTCTCGAGGTGATCTTGTGTGCACGATCATTCCTGAGGGTCAGATTTTCAGAGCTGATTTTTCTCAGTGTGTTGGCTCTTCTCGTTGCTTGGTTGCTGGCATTTCGGCGGAGCTTTAGCAATGGCATAGGAGACTAGGTCACTTGAATTTTGACTTGTTATCACGCTTGAGTGGGCTAGGATTAGTCCGAGGATTGCCTAAGTTGAAATACCAAAAGGACTTGGTATGTGCTCCGTGTAGGCATGGTAAGATGGTCGCCGCCTCTCACCTGCCTCTGACATCTGTTATGACAGAGAGGCCATGTGAGCTGTTCCATATGGACTTGGTTGGTCCAGCTCGTGTGTGCTCGGCGGGTGGGAAATGGTATGTCCTGGTGATAGTGGACGACTATTCTCGCTATGCTTGGGTCTTCTTTTTGGCTGACAAGGGGGAGACGTTTGGTTTTGTGAGGGATCTAATCTTGAGGTTGAAGAATGAGAGGAATGGAGATACCATTCGAGCTATCCGTAGCGACAATGGTTCTGAATTTAAAAACTCTCGTTTCGAAACCTTTTGTCGTGATTTGGGTCTCGAACATCAATTTTCCTCTCCCTATGTGGGTTGTCAAAATGGTGTGGTTGCGAGGAAAAATCGTTCCCTTTGTGAGATGGCTCGGACGATGCTCGATGAGCGTAGGACTCCGAGGAGATATTGGGCTGAGGCGGTGAATACCGCGTGCCATGTTGGGAATCAGATTTTTCCTAGGGCCTTCTTGAACAAGACGTGGTATGAGCTCATGCACGGGCGAGCACCTAGAGTGAGCCATTTCAGGGCTTTTGGTTGTCGGTGCTTTATTCTCAAGAAGGGTAGGCTTGATAAGTTTGAGTCGAGGTCTTCCGATGGGATTTTCTTGGGTTATGCTAGTCATTCTCGAGCATTCCATGTGCTCAACCTTGATACTAACCTAGTCATGGAAACTTGCGAGGTTACCTTCGACGAGACCCAGCCATGCAGTTCGTCTGTCTTTGAGTGTGCAGGTGACGACGAGATTGGCAAGAAGATCTTTGAGGACGAGGAGGATGATGCTGGAGAGGATGATGGTGATGATGAAGTTCCAGCCGGGCATGTACCCTCTACTTCCACTACGACGACTACGGTGCAGGATGGTCCAGCCCCTACACCGACTACGATCCAGCAAGATCAAGTGGAAGCTGCAGCTGAGGGGGAGGTTGTCTCCAGACGAGAGGCACCGAGGCGCGTTCAAGTTGATCATCCTCCCTCAAGAATCATCAGCGACATCAATGAACGTACGACACGGTCAAGGTCCAGGAATGTTTCTCACTTTGCTCATTCGGCTTTTGTTGCTACCTTTGAGCCGAAAGACATCGGACACGCTCTCTCTGATCCTAATTGGGTGAACGCAATGCATGAGGAGTTAGAGAACTTTGAGAGAAGCCAAGTTTGGGAGTTGGTAGAGCCACCACCACATTGCAAACCTATTGGGACAAAATGGGTGTGGAAGAACAAAGAGGGTGAGAATGGTGAGGTGGTGAGAAACAAATCGAGGTTGGTTGCTCAGGGGTACAGTCAGAAGGAGGGGATAGACTATGAGGAGACATTTGCTCCTGTAGCCCGTTTGGAGGCAATTAGGATCCTTCTAGCCTTTTTTGTGGCTAAAGGGTTCAAGTTGTACCAAATGGATGTGAAGAGTGCCTTCTTGAATGGGTTTTTAGAAGAAGAGGTGTATGTGAAGCAACCACCGGGCTTTGAGAGTGCTGAGTTTCCTCACCGGGTGTATAGGTTGAGGAAGGCGTTGTATGGGCTGAAACAAGCTCCCCGTGCTTGGTATGGCCGTTTGAGGGGGTTCTTGTTCAGCAAGGGGTTTGAGATGGGCAAGGTTGATAATACTCTTTTTCTCCTCAGGCAGGGCGATGATATCCTAATTGTTCAGGTGTACGTGGATGATATTGTCTTTGGCGGCTCGTCTCACTCTATGGTTGCGAGGTTTGCAGAGGACAAGAGCAAAGAATTCGAAATGTCCATGATGGGAGAATTGCAGTTCTTTCTCGGGCTTCAGATCAAGCAGGCAAAGGAGGGAACCTTCGTGCATCAAGCCAAGTACATGAAGGACATCCTCAAGAAGTTCAAGATGGACGACTCGAAGCCCCTGTCGTCACCGATGAGTACGACTACATCGTTGGATGCGGACGAGGACGGAGAGCCCGTGGACCAGAAGAAGTACCGGAGCATGATCGGCTCCCTCTTGTACTTGACGGCGACGAGGCCGGACATTCAGTTTTCTGTGTGTTTGTGCGCTCGTTTTCAGGTGTCGTCGAAGACTTCACATTGGCAGGCCGTGAAGTGGATCTTCAGGTATCTTTGATACACTCCTGAGCTTGGTCTTTGGTACTCGGCGTCCTCTTCTCTTTCGCTTCTTGGGTTTTCGGATGCTGATTTTGCGGGGTGTCGAGTCGATAGGAAGTCGACTTCGGGGACTTGCCAGTTTTTGGGATCTTCGCTTGTTTCTTGGTCTTCTCGCAAACAGTCTAGTGTAGCTCAGTCTACCACAGAAGCCGAGTATGTTGCTGCCGCTAGTTGTTGCTCACAGTTGCTTTGGATCACATACACGCTGAGTGACTTTGGTGAGGAGTGTTCCCATGTACCTCTCATGTGTGATAGCACGAGTGCCATTAGCGTTGCCAAAAACCCCATGCTCCACTCCAGAACCAAACATATAGAGGTGAGGTACCACTTCCTGAGAGACAATGTTGAGAAGGGAAACATAGACCTCATCCATGTGCCAACCGAAAAGCAGCTTGCCGATATCCTAACCAAGCCTTTGGACCAAGCTACATTTGCCCGTTTGCGAGGGGAGCTTGGAGTTCTTTTTCCTTTTTGAGCTTTGGTTGGGGGGTTTGTTGTACATACTCATATTGCATTTTCATTTATGTATCATATCATGCTTGCATCTTTGTATCATAGACTGCATATGTACCATATGAGATGTGCTTCTCCTATGTACTTGGATCACTATGATATGCTAGATAGGAGATTATGACTTTGCTTGTGATGCTCATATGATGGATAGCGATGCTCTTGATAGATTTGGGATGTATGTGCTTATGGATGGCTTATTTTTGTGAAAATGATATATATGATCCTCTCTTATGAGTTGAATGCCTTTCATGCTAAATTTGTGCACTTATGGCTATAGCTTGCTTAATTTGTGCTTGGGACCATGTTCTTTTCATACGGGGTCAAAGACCCATCTATCATCATGGATGTTTAGCCTACATGCTACCTTGTGGAGAAGCCTAAGCTTCTTTTTGCCACAAAGGCACTTCATGTACCATGCTTAATTTGTAAATCTTGAAATTGGTATGTGAAATGCTTGTGCTTGAAAAATATGCTTCTATGTCATGTATGCTTTAAATTTATTATTTTGGGTGCTAAACCGTTGCATGATGTTCACCGTTGAGAAGTCCCACATTTAGAAGTGAACACATGGCTCGGTGGCTTTGACATGACATGAGATAGCTTGTAGGTGTTTGTGATGATCTTGTGATGAGAATTTGTAACCTTGCATGAAGTTTGTGAGTTATATGCTGTTTGTGCTCATTTTGATCATGTTTAGGTCCTATGCTCATGAGAGGGAAGTTTTTGTGAAAAATTGCTTTATTTTTCTCATGGCTATGTCACATGCTTGTATGTCCCTATCTATCTCGTTGGCAATGCTTGTGCTAAATTTGTGGCAATCTTGCTTGTCTTTGTCTCTTTTTAGCATGTTGTAGTGCTCTATGTCTATTTGAGAAGCAGATGCTTGCATTTGTAGACTTGATTCATGCATTACCAACAAGGGGGAGAGATAGTACCCAATTCGTGTTTTGGGGGAGAAATGCATTTGTTCAGGGGGAGCTTGCATTCATATGCATTTGGGAGCTCTTTTTCGCCTGAATGTTAGTTGTGCTCTTTTGCCGATGGTGTCGAGCCCTTTTGCCTCACCTTGAGGAGTCAGCAATTTTGGAGCATTTTATCTCGGTTGTGTCGAGCCGTTGCCCTTGTCTTAGGGGACCTAGATTTTTCTCTCTCAAGTGATCTCTTCTTGGCTTTTGTTCGGCTTTTGATCACTTGTTTGAGTTTTTCAGTCGTTTCTTTTCTCTTTCTCTTGTCTCTGAATTGGTTACCATGTGTGTGTTGTCAATGCACTCATCAAGGGGGAGATTGAGGACAGGAGCGTCCGAGGACCGGTGGATGGTCGCTCCCTGGTGTGATGAGTGATTGACAACGTGGTGTGGACTGACTCTTGGCCGAGTATTGCAGGTGCAGGTTGCGGCTTGACTCGTGTTGGTGCAGGTGAAGAGCGGGCGCGAAAGGTCTATGCCTTGCGGGGCCTCCGAGGAGTGGAGAGACAAGTAGGCTCGGCTCGAGGGACCCGATGGCCAGCGGGGTCAAGTGCGGACCGCATGGTGGCAAGAAAAGCAAGACGAAGTCGTGGACAGGAGCCGGTGCAGGATAGCGGCTCACGACCGGAGTCTGCACGCGGGGTTTGCGGCGGTTCAACACAAAACCGTCGGGTTACTTGGTTAAGCCACAAAACCAAGACCGGAGGCTCGGCGGGTGGAGACGGGATCCGGGCGCGCCGAGAAGCTTCGATGCCGGCGGGCACGTGGTGGGATCGCAGGGCTTGCGTCGGGAGGACGCGGAGTGCGGCGAAGGCGTGGCCGTGCGATGAAGAGGAGTACTACATGACCTATTTGCCCCTTAGGGGATTGTATCTTAAGTTTAAGTGGTAGGGGTAGCTTGGTCATTTACCCAACCCAGAGGGACTCATATATATAGCTCTAGGGTTTTCTGGGCAAACCATCCATCTGGACTGCTTCTCATTTCCTTGCTCCATAGGCGTAGATTTTCTTCACTGTTTTGTAGAGAATCTGACCTCCGAGTGTATGGAAGCATTCATGGTTGCGTCGATTTCCTTCTTGTGGCTCGTGTGATTTTCGTGTCTTTTTCGAGCTATTTTCGTTGGATTTTCGTGCGTGCCTTGTTCCTTCGATTCTGAGGTGTTTGGGTTCGGATTTGTTGGTGGGGATCATAGATAGATGTCTTGTGCATCTTTGTGCTTGATCTTGACCCCCCAATCTCCGGATTTGGCCTCCGATTGAAGAATTTCGGTTGGAACCCTAGCTTTTTGGTAGAGCTCGGTTGCGATTCGATTCCCGGCGATTTAGTTCGTTTGAGGTCTCATGTTTTGGGGTATAGCATCTCCTAGGGACGCTTCACATCTCCCCCAAATCTGTCCTCAAGAGCTTAAGCCGTTTGGGAGATCCATGGATGGATAGGAGGGGTTGACTTCTCGTTTTCGGGCTCGAGCAGCTCTGTCTGCACCTGGCGGACAGTCCGCCTGGTAGGCGCGGACAGTCTGCGCGGCCCTGTGTTCGTCTAGTTCGTCGCTTGTTCTTGCGCGTTCGTGGTTCGATCCGTCAGAGAGGTTGCATTTCGTTGCAAGTGGTTTGCGGACTGTCCGCCTGGGTGTCGCGGACCGTCCGCGCGGCACAAGTTGCTCTCGGACCGTCCGCGGGTAGGGTACGGACCGTCCGTATTTCGAGGTGCAGTTCTGTTTGCTCGGTGAGTATTTGCGGACCGTCCACTGAGATCCCGCGGACTGTCCGCCGGCCCATCACGGACTGTCCGCCTGGTCACTGCGGACCGTCCGCCTGGGTCTTTGCAGATCACCTAAGTCCTTTGCTTCTTGAGTTTCGCTTTCGCTTTGGGATTGTTTGGGGCTTGTTCCTAAGGTTGGTAGGTCCGTTGTGACTACGCGACCTTGGCAAGCTTGTGTGAGGATCCTAGGTTGTGAATTTGGGACATAGGCCGAGTTCATCCTTCGGGAAGAATTTTTATCGGCTCCCATTCACTCCCCCCCCTCTCTGGTCGCCTAATCGGTCCTTCATCTAGTCAAGAATAAGCTACCGGGAGGACAACCCGATCAAGATTTTTTGAGTCTTTCAAGTAAGTTGGTTTTAGATTTTTGCTACGCAAGACATTCATAGACTTAAAGTGGTTGGATAATGTTTAGAGTTATAAATCTTGTTTGGATATTTTATTTGAATCATAAACCCTTTACATGAGCCATCCTATGAGTTATTTGCTTCTTTTCGAGAAACCAAAACCAAAAATTCAGAACCTACCTCAACCTTTCATCCTCTTCATGATGTTATGGTTGACTTGTTTTACATGTTAAAAACACACGAGTAGAGCCACGCTATGTTCCTAGATGATATTTAAATTTCAGCGCATGGTAGGACTCGCGTGAACCTAGAAACTTAATTTTTGGTTTGTTCAAAATTCATATCCTTGGTTTCTCTAGAGTTAGAATTTTTCTAAGCCTCATTTAATTTCATTTCATTCAAAATGTCTCCCACATTTAACCAAAATTAGAACCTAAACCTATACCCCCAAGATCAAGTCGGGAAAAGCTTGCTCTTAACTAATGGAAGCAAACAATACCGGTGCGACCAAAATAAAAGTAGTCGGAAAACATTTTCGACTTACATTTTTTTTAATGCCTAAAAACTCCTCTAATTATATTTGAACTCATTGCAAGCTCTGAGTTTAATTTTATTTTTCGAAATTAGAGGAGTGCTTAGCATTAAAACATGCTTAGAGGGAGGCAATTGAATTAACTTAACTACATATGCACCATGATGCATCACGGGATGCCTCTCCAACAATTATCATTAAAGGACATGCAAAGGACAAGCATGGGGGACAGCCAAAGCTTTGTTTTGCAGGAATCTCATGGAAGCATGCGAGGCAAGGGAGCATGGAAGTGACTCAAAGTAAAACAATCAAGTGGAAGGATCAATCATGCAAGCAAAGGAGTGGACGAGAGCATTTGGGCGGTGCAACCCCGTGGAGCACGCAGTCACAAAGCAACAAAGGAGGATGGAGTGCACTAGAGAAAATTGGAGCCAAGTGGAGCAGCAAGGACCCCAGGCCGGTCGGCCCAGGTCGGCCGGCCTCACCCCCATTTAAGCCCCCTGGTGCTCTCCTTCGGCAGGTAAGTCACTCGTCCAGTTCCTCGTTCATGTTCATGAGCTCTTAGTCCAGAACCACCAGAGACATAGCTTCCCACTTCGAGTTTTGTTTCATCCATCAAAATCCATCCTAAATCCACTCAAAGTCCATACTCCAAATAATTTTTGTGTGCCTTGCTACCGGTTGAAAACCCCGGGTATGTATTTGTGAGGAAGAGTGCAGCAACCATGTGGAAGAAAACTACAAGTCTCTTCACCAAGAATAAGGGATCACCATCGTCCAAGCCATCATCGACAAGCTCTTCGAGGAGGCACTCGGTCTCCGAGTCTCTTCGGAGTATGGAGGAGGACACGGCACCGTCGAGGAGGAACGACACTCTACTCCTCGGTGGCATGAGGGCCACACGAAGCTCGTCCATGCGGTTCACCGAACCACAAGGACGTACGGAGGAGCCGCCCGTCCGACCTCACCGCTCGACACGATCATCCGCTCCACCTCCATACGCTCCGCGATATTCCAAGTATGGGTTCATTATCAAGACGGAGGAAGAGGAGGAGAAGCTCACTAACCTTGAGAACAGGCTTGTGGCGAACGTCGACCTCGACGATCCAGCTCTCCAAGTGTTGGGTTTTCATACGGATATTTATTACATGTTGGGACACCTAGGTTGGGTGCAATTCTCCAACGGAGTGTCGGCAAACACCCACAAGGAATTCGCCTTGGAAATTCTCATGACCATGGCGCCAATACTTGATGAAGGAGTGCCAAATCTCTCATTCCATTTGGAAGGAGATGAACAAGTGGTTCCCTATGAGTACATTAGGGAGTTGCTTGGTTTTTAAAAGGGAGCCCCGGAGCAAGTAGATGTGCATGGAGGCACATTGGAAAGTTTTTGGAGAATGATCGCAGGAGAAGCTAACTGGCAAAGAAATAGTATACGGAAGCCCATCATCCAGGTGTTTCACTCATGGATGTGCAAGAGGATTTTGGGGAGAATGAAAGAGACCAAGATAACCAACATGGAGTTGAATTGGCTTTACTCGGCTTTGATTACCGGGCAGCCAATCGACCCCACTCACCTTATGATCAACCGGTGGTGTTGTGAAGCAACATCGGGATCGGGAGATATTGGTTCGGGGTGTTACCTCTCCATGTTGGCCATCTCTTTGAAACCGGGAATTCCAAGAAACCCGGAGCATCTCCTAGTCGGGACTTCCCTAGGAATTGATTATTTGAAGCAAGGCAAATATATAAGTGGATATGAGAGAGGAGGCTTCAAATTGGCCAAGGTGAATTTACCCCTACCGGATGCAAGACTAAGACTTTTTCTTGAGGGGAAAGAAGATTGGTTAGAGGAAGGACTTCTTGTGCCGGCGAAGAAAAACAAGAGAGGAAGGATTATAGAAGAAGGTTCTTCCGCAGCCCAAGAAGGAGAAGGTGCGCCCCAAAATTATGTACCACCATATGGAGGAATTCCGGTGCTGCCGAGATACTACGGTGGTGTACCAATGCAAGCATGGGGGAGTGGTGCAGCCATGCCCCCACCAAATATTGCGGTACCCAACGTAGCCTTTGTGGAGCAATATGCACACCTTCCTCAACCACAACAAAGTGTGGCCATCATTGGAGGATACGCTGCAAGAAACATGCAAAATATCGCAGCCATCCAATCCAATGCAAACCAAATGGGTGAAGGAAATGCAAACATCGCCTTTGAGCTTGGCCGCCTTTACCTAGCACCGCCGGAGCAATTCATAGGAGGAGCGGTGCAATCCTATTATGAGCAAGGGTATAACAATCAAGATTATCAATGTCAACCACCGGCGGAAGATTAGAGAGAGGAGGAGCTTTGTTTTATTTTTCCTTTTCCCTATTCTTTAATTTTCAGCTTGTATGCGCCTATGTATGCATAGTGTTTTCAGTTTTCTTTATTTATTTTCAGCATATGTGTTAGTTTTTATTTTCATCTTGAATAAAATCACCACCTTGTTTTTACCTTTGGCAAAGATAAAAAGTTTGTGCCATGTTGATATATGATGATAAGTTGCCGCTTTGTTTATCTTTGTACTTGTTTTATGCATGATTAAGCTAATGCTCTCTTAAAATGCAAATCTGAAATTAATCTAAATGCTAGTTTAATCTTTTGCGGAGGTTATGATAAAAATAAGACCCATGGTTTTACTTATGCTCTCAAGTTTTGGATGGATTAAAGATGATTTATTTTTGTTCCTAAAAGTAATGCTAACCTTCTCATAAATACCACTTGCATGTTGCTCTACCTATCCAGAGCCATATATACATTTGAGTGCAAAAACTTAGTATACAAGGTTTATTTTTGGCTGAGTTATTTCAGGGCTTGATTTCTCTGGCCCGAGACTAAGAAGCTGGTTATTCCATTTTTTGCGTATCTATCTTTTTGCTAGCCTTTCTATCCGTGCATTGTGTATCCCCACATCGGAGATTTCACAAACCTCACCGGATATCCATCCTTAAAACCAAAAATATCATCTTTTGTGTTTACCTCCTTGACCACAACCTATCATTTGAGTATGGATCGTCAACTCGAGGAAGATCGCAAGATGCTGCCAAGATTGAAGATTTCAAAGTATCTCTCCAAAGGAAAATTATTTATAGTACCTACCTTATCTCTATCACCTCTTTGCCCGAGGACGAGCAAACATCTAAGCATGGGGGAGGAGGTAGGTACAATGCAATTTTAGAGTTCAAGCGGAGTAAATAGAAAAAGTGTATAAAGAAAAAGAAAAAAAAGAAGAAAGAGAAAAAAGAGATAAAGAAACAATATGTATGAGAAAAAAATATGAGTATGTATAAAAAAATAAAAATAAAGTGAACTCCTCGGTTCTCTAAATGCATTAGGAATTTCAAAGGTTTCAAGATTAAATATCCAAACTCATCTTTCCAACCATGTGCAATCCGATAACGAGGACTTCCTTTGTGCCTCGGGATCACTCTTTGCCATTTGCACATGTCCACCTATCTCAAAGTGTGTGTATTTTTCTCTCCCCCTCCTTGATATAACATTATTTTTCAATGACCTTTTTGATGAGTCTCGGTAAGACCATGAGAAGCTTGTCTTGTTTTGACAACATCTCATTTATAATATCTTGGTAGGACTAAACTTTCCCAAAAAGCTCCATATAAATCCTACCACATATATATATGTTTTGAGAAGGAAAGGAGTAGAAGAAATAGGCTTGAGAGACAAGATGAGATGAGAGTTCATGAGCAAGATGCAAGGTGGTTTAAATTTTTGAACTTGGTTTAGATCTTTTTCGTCTTGTTCTTTATTTCTAAATTTTTGAGATCCGTTTGAATTTTGGGAGCATGTTTAAGTACTTGTGGATGAGATTAATTAATATCAACCCTCCGTAGGGATGAAGGCTAGTACACTATGGAACTCTAACGAATTAAACTTTTGAGAGCATTATGTTTTCTCGTGTATGACCAAGTGCAGGGTTTGAGCAATGAAGGGCAACACTGATATCTATCGAAGGCTTACTCGAGGACGAGCAAGGTTTAAGTATGGGGGAGATGTTGATGGTGAATTTCCGTCAACCTAGCCATGAGTTTACCTTCGGTGTTGGCATCAATCTTATATCTTATCCATTGGTACTAACCCCCTTGGTATAACAAGTTCGTTCGTGCATGTCGGTTTTGGAGTTTGATGTTTATGCAGGAATTTAGCGTTGAAAGCAAGACTTCCGGGTAAAGTTCATCAAGCACCTCGTGAGAAGACCATGAAGGCCGGTACAAGTCAAGCAATGAAGTGAACATGACTCCAAGAAGCCCAAGGACCAACCCGTGAAGACAGAAAACTCTGAGGACCCGAACAGAAAATGCTGAATCTTGCGAGACAAGGAGCTCTATCCAAACCGCAGAGAAACTGACATCAAGGGCCCACATGAAGAAGGGAGAACATTCTAGAAGACACGGGAAGCATCGTCAGCAAAGGAGGCCGCGAGATGGGCTGAAATGGGACCAGGCCGACCGCCCAGTCCATTTTGGGCCCCATTCGCCGCCCCCTTTGACCTTGACGATCCTCGGACTATTTTTAGTCCCCCTGCGAAGAGCCACGCATCAACTCATTCGCCATTCGCCGCCGAGGAGCAGAGAAGAGAGGGACACCATTCCAGAGAGGAGAGGGTCGATCTAGTTGTCTAGGGTTTCCCTAGCTGGCGTGGGAACCTTGCAAGGAAGACCACGTCGGAGTTCCAGGAGCTAAGAGCAAGATGAAGGTAGGATCCCGGTGGTGATCTTGTCCATGTACCTTTGAGTATGTTGAATTATCAAGTTGCAATCTGATTTCTAGCGATCAAGTGCTTCTTCTACGACTTTGATTTCATTTGGCTTTTCTTACTTTAAGATCTATTCTCAAGATAGATCATAGAGGGTGTTCTTGTAGCCGTGGTGGCTAGAGGTGCATGCCTGACCTACCAAGAGATTTCAACTTGTCCTTTGGACTCGCCCTAGGCTAACCTGCACAAATAGGAGTGCGTTGTGACAGCATGGTGGCTCCAAAAGGTGGGCGTCTTCGGAGTTGGAACGGAAGCCGCGGTTTAAAGAAGCTTTTTATGAGATTGATCTTGGTTTATTCTTCTTTTCTTGGAACTTCAACAAGAGCTTGATCCAATCTCTCTAGATTGGTTTTACCTATCCCTCTCTATCTCTTGTTACCTCCGGTTTTCATTAGATTAGATTCGTTTTCATGATGTTCTTTGGATTAGATGCATAAGAGTTTCCTTTGAAGATCAAAGTTCTCGGCTTTATTAGATTGATTCTTGCATCACACATTTGTTCCACAGATTCGATACCTTGGGTTCACACTTGAGGGAAGAAGGGTCCCTTGACTACGACAGAGGATTTGTCCGCTTGCAATCCAAACGAAGTTTGATACGCATAAACACCGTCGACAAGTTCCATGGGTAGGTATTTGTAGTTGTAATAGAAAGTTTGCTGAACGACATTCCTAAATCTTGGTTCGACCCGTTTGTCCTTGGTTTTGTCCCACCACTGATTCTCAGGCACCCATCTAAGACCTTTAATCATTTGGTAGGTGTGGTTGCGCAGGTCCATCATCTTAAGCGGCTCTTCCGATGGAGGGTGAAGTTGTACCTATTTCTCCTTCCTGGGATCTGGCGCAGGAAACTTTGAAGAGCGGGGCGGGCGACGGCCCGCGGTTGACCCACCCATCTGCGGCAGGAAGGCGCCGAGCTTGACCCACCCTGTGTGCGGTAGGAAGGCGCTGAGCTTGACCACCCCGTGTGCGGTAGGAAGGCACCGAGGTTGACCCACCCCATGTGCGGCGTGTAGGGGCAGAGGAAGAATCCCGTGCCGCAGGCATGCACCTTAGCCTCGTCTGAGGCAGACATGCCTGCAGAAGTCGGCTGCGACTTTCGTTGTCGCTTCGCCAGAGGAGGATCAAGCGCCATTCCATCTCTCTTTCCACCATCTCGGCCCATCTGCAATAAATTTCTCGAATTAGTGCCATTCCAAGAATTGGGCGGCGAATTGTGGTATCTGTCGTACGGACATCCCTGGGCCCACTACTCAGGTGGGTACTGGGACCGACTACTCTGTGGGCCCCTGGGACTACTCGACTTGGGCTACACGACACCTGATGGCGTGGAGCGCAAGGCATACAGAGGACTAGTACTCGGTTAGGAAGCTAGACATGTCCGGATCCATGTAGAGTACTCCTAGCCGTACACGACTAGTACTCTTCTGGCAAACCGACTTGTAACCCTGCCTCTCGGACTATATAAGGCGAGGCAGGGACCCCTATTCATCTATCCGCATCATCTTGTAAACACACCCAATCAATCCAGAGCTACGCAGCATACAGGACGCAGGGTATTACGCACCTCGCGGCCCGAACCTGTCTAAATTGTGTGCCACGTGTCTCTCCTTTGAGTTACCGATCTCGGCGAGGCCACATTCATCTACCTCAAGTACTCCCCTCGGTAGGTTGCCGGTCTAAAACACTGACAGCTGGCGCGCTAGGTAGGGGATCTTGCCGAAGATCACATGGCGAACTCGACGGCTTCAATCATCATCAAGCCAACCGCCACTTTCAACCGCGGCGACACCTTCGTCTTCGGCTCCTGGGTCTGCACTGCTGACGGCGCTGGATCATTTCGGCGCTACCTCACCATGACCCCGGACCTGGAGACCGGGCTCGTGACACTTCCCGAAGTCATCACGGGTCCACTGACCGAAAAAATCGGTGAATTTTCGCTCTACAACCAAGTCGTCGACTTCGAGATTGGATCCGACTCGAACTCGAACTCGACGTCACCCTGGATCGAGTCATGCGAGCCGGCTCCTGAGCCATCGTGTGAAACGGTCCTCCTCCATGAGCACTTCCCATACGGCCTTTGCAACTCTAGCAAGGCCCATGCGGAAGCTCTCGCCGCACGCCGGGCTGGCAAGGAGATCGTCTCCGAGTACTCCTCGGACTCCAACACCACACCCGGCTATTATTCAGATTCTTCCAACGAGTTCGACTTCGGTTCGGACCCAATCAAGTCTGAGTCCGAGCTCAACACGACTGAGGAATCGCTGTCAGGCCCTGCCGCTAGCTTGGTCATTACATCTACTCCCGCCGGCAGATTTGTCTACTGGCCCGACCGCAAGCCCGCAGACCTGATCAACGACAACTCACACTGCGTCACCTACCTCAAGACATTCCCCTTCCAGGAGGGGATACCGCTGAATCCGCTCGAGGAAGAGCACACGCCCACCGAGGTCGCGACTACCGACTCCAACCTCTGCACCCCTAACCGTGAAGTCTTCATGGCGGCCGGGGATGTTGGAACCTCGGAAGACCGACCTGACCGGTACCTCGACGACATCTCAGAGGATGAGTTGTCCGCAAACGCACCTCCGAACGAGACTACCGAAGACAAGAACGCTCGGCGCGACCACAATAGGAAGCGGAACGATCGACGCTGACGTCTCCGGGAAGCTCCCCCCATCCGGAACCTCAATGAGGCCCTGGATCAAGTTGCCAACCGGGTACACACCAGCCCTGAGCAACGCCTCATGTCTATCACCACGATAGCATGGCAGGCCCAGGGGCACCGTGCAGGTGAAGTCATCGCCAAGCTTGCTGAAGACGCCTACTTCATGTGGGTCGACAACAGGATCACCCAAGTTCCTCCCGCTGGAAACCACGAAGCCACTAGTCGCAGCCAGGCAGACGGCGGACGCAACCGCGTCCGTGGTGAACACCAGCCAAATCCCAACTGCTCTAGGGCCTCGGCTAGAGGACCCTCACAGGGCGGCAACAGCCAGGCGGGCGTCGGAGGTAGTCGCGGCGGCGGCGGTGGTGGCGGCAGCAGCGGTGGAAGTTCATCCCATGGCGCCGGCAGAAGAGCTGGTGGCGGCGGCGATCGCGGAGGCCGAGGCCACGCGAATAGCCATGCCACCGGCAACTCACGAGGCAGCTACGACGCTCGCCACAGGATCGACGAGATCCGCCGCAAGAAGGCTACTGAAGCAAGCGACAGCGACGGCTACCCCGCCTACTCTGCACGACTTCGCGATCTGCTTCTTCCCGAGAAATTCAAGCCTGTCGGAATTACCAAGTACGACGCGAAGCAAGACCCAGTTTAGTGGCTCAGGTGCTACACCTTGTCCATTGAAAACGCTGGTGGCAACAACGACACGAAGTGCCTCTACTTCCCTTTCTGTCTAGACTAGGCTCCACTCACTTGGCTCGAGTCACTCGACAAGAACTCGATCGACCAGTGGGACCAGCTGAAGGCCTAGTTCACTAGCAACTTTGTGGGCGCCATGGGGCGCTCGGGTACCCGCATGGATCTAGCGATGGTCAAGCAGGAACAAGGTGAGACCCTACGCCAGTACATGCGCCGCTTTTTCGACAAGCGTGCGACCATAGTCGACATCACCGACAAAGAAGTCATCGACTTCTTCCAAGACGGGCTCTATCACCGTCGCACCTTCGAAGATTTCGGTCGCCGCCGCCCGAGTTCCATTACCAAGCTCAAAGAAATGATTACATCATGGGCTGATGAAGAGGACAAGGCAAATGCCAAGTACGACTCCTTTCGCGGCAAGAGCAAGAACAACACGGGCGGCAACAACAACAACAAGGATCAGAAGGGTCGCAACAACAACAATTACTCAGGTCCTAACTGCAAGCACAAGCCAGACAACACGGTCGCAGCTATACAGCGCCCTGTGAAGGACAACTCGAAAAAGACCTCCGGCGGCTTCAAAGATTTGCTCAAAGAGAAGTGTCCGTGGCATCCAGACGGCAACCACACCACCGATCAATGCTTCCAACTCCGGCGAGCACTCAAGGATACCCCCGAGCCACTGCCTCCTCATGACAAGAAGGGAAAGAAAAAAGTCGACGAAGGCAACGGCGACTTCCAGGAACCTGACAAGACGGTGAATGTCCTGTTCGGCGGACTACCCACCAAGCGGTCCCAAAAGCTCACTCTACGGGAAGTCTTGAGCATTGAACCAGCGGTGCCGACACCCTTTAGGTGGTCGAAGGTACCTATCACCTTCTCCCGCGTAGATCAATGGACAAGCTTCTCTGAGCCGGGAGGTTTCCCACTGGTCCTGAAACTAGTAGTCGCGGGCTCCAAACTCAACAAGGTACTCATCGACGGCGGGAGCGGACTCAACGTCCTCTTCACCAAGACCTTGAAGAAGATGAAGCTCGACATCACTGACATGCTCACCAAAAGCGCGTCGCCTTTCTACGACATCGTCTCGGGTAACTCGGCTATTCCACTTGGCTCAGTGGTCCTGCCAGTCACCTTCGGGGAGACAAGGGAGAACTACCGCACCGAGTACATCAAGTTCGAGGTTGCGGACTTCGAAACCTCCTACCATGCCATCCTCGGCAGACCAGCGATTGCCAAGTTCATGGCGGTCTCTCACTACACCTACTTGGTACTCAAGATGCCAAGTCCTACTGGAGTACTCGCGCTGCAAGGGGACTTGAAGGTTTCTTACGACTGCGACACCGAAGTCGTGGAACTCGCAGCCACTAATCAAGTACCCAACGCAATGATGGAGATCTTCGCTGCTTCCAAGAAGCTCGCCCCGACTGAACTCGAGGTACCTGAGAAGACCGACACCGCAAACAAGCCTCAGCCAACAGAGGAAGTGCAGGTGAAGGCCATTGACCTCGGGACAGGCGACAGTAGCAAGACTACAATGATCGGCGCGGGGCTCGACCCGAAATAGGAAGACACGCTCGTCTGCTTCCTTCGGGCTAACCGCGACATCTTCGCATGGAAACCAGCGGACATGCCAGGTGTGCCCAGGAGGCTGATCGAGCACTCGCTCAACGTCGACCCTAAAGCTACGCCCAAGTGACAACACCTCCGCTGCTTCGCTGACGACCGACGGGATGCCATCAAGAAGGAACTCGCCAAACTACTCACAGCTGGCTTCATCCGTGAAGTCTTCCATCCTGAGTGGCTCACCAACTCCGTCCTCGTCTGCAAGAAGAACACAAACTAGTGGAGGATGTGCGTCGACTACACCGACCTCAATAAGCACTACCCCAAAGACCCCTTCGGGTTGCCGCGGATTGATCAAGTCATCGACTCCACGGCAGGCTGCGACCTGCTCTGCTTCCTTGACTGCTACTCCGGCTACCACCAGATCGCTATCAAGGAAGAAGACCAGGAGAAGACCACGTTCATCACCCCGTTCGGCACCTACTGCTACACGACAATGTCGTTTGGGTTGAAGAACGCCGGCGCTACCTACCAGCGAGCTATCCAGGCCTGCTTCAAGAAGCAGCTCAACAAGAATGTCAAAGCCTATGTGGATGACGTGGTCGTCAAGACCAGAAACTCTGATACGCTCATCGCCGATCTTGAAGAGACTTTCGCATCCCTGCAAGAGTACCAATGGAAGCTCAATCCCAACAAGTGCGTCTTTGGCGTACCATCTGGGAAACTACTCGGCTTCATCATCAGCCATCGCGGCATCGAAGCCAACCCCGAGAAGATCTCCACCATCACCAATATGAAAGCTCCAACCTGCATCAAGGATGTCCAGAAGCTGACCGGGTGCATGGCGGCCCTGAACAGATTTATTTCGAAGCTCGAAGAACGGGGACTACCCTTCTTCAAACTACTCAAGCATCAAGAGAAGTTCGTGTGGACCGCGGAAGCTGACCAAGCTCTGGCACAGCTCAAAAACTTCCTGTCGAAGCCACCGGTCCTCATGGCTCCTCTCAAAAAGGAGCAGCTGCTGCTCTACCTCGCTGCGACTACCCACGTGGTCAGTACTGCCATCGTTGTCGAGCGGCAGGAAGAAGGCCACGCATACCCAGTCCAGCGACCAGTCTACTTCGTCAGCGAGGTTCTGTCAGAGTCCAAGTCACGGTACCAGCCGGTCCAGAAGCTAGTCTACGCAGTACTCATCACCTCGCGGAAGCTACGACACTACTTCCAGGAGTACTCGATTGTCGTCATCACCGACTATCCGCTCGGCGACATCCTCCACAATCAAGATGCTACTGGAAGAATCTCCAAGTGGGCTGTCGAACTTGGGGCCCTCAACATTGACTTTAAGCCACGTACCGCTATCAAGTCTCAAGCACTAGTCGACTTCATGGCAGAGTGGCAGGAGAATCAGCTACCAACCCCAACAGAGCGGCGAGAGCATTGGGTGATGTACTTCGACGACTCACTCAAGCTCGAGGGCGCGGGTGCAGGGGTACTCTTGACCTCTCCAAAGGGTGAACAACTCAAGTACATCCTGCAGATCTTCTGGAAGGTCTCAAACAACAAAGCCGAGTACGAAGCCCTACTGCACGGGCTTCACCTCGCAATCTCATTAGGCATCAAGCGGCTACTAGTCTACGGCGACTCCGCAGTGGTCATCAACCAAGTCAACAAGTCTTGGGATCGCAGCAAGGAGAATATGGACGCCTACTGTCTGGAAGTCTGCAAGCTCGAGAACAAATTCTATGGTCTCGAGTTCCATCCCGTCGTCCGCGACAACAACGTCGCAGCAGACGTCCTGTCAAAGCTTGGTTCTACTTGCGCACAAGTACCCGTCGGAGTCTTCATCCACGAGCTTCACGCGCCATCCACCCCAGAGCCGGTGCCCACGACCACTGACCCTGCGCCACCGCAGTCCGGTCAGGAGGTCATGATGATCGACGTAGACTGGAGACAACCCTACATCGACTACATCCGCAAGCAGAAGGTTCCCTCCGATAAGAACATGGCCGAACAACTCGTCCGCCGAGCCAAGACCTACGTACTAGTCGGAGACAAGCTCTACAGGCGGGGTGCCACTTCTGGAGTACTCATGAAGTGCATACCTCGGGATGAAGGCAAGGACATCTTGGAGGAGATCCACAAGGACGTCTGCGGCAACCACGTGTCTTCTTGCACGCTGGTGAGCAAGGCTTTCCAACGAGCTTTCTACTGGCCCACAGCTCTGGCCGACGCTAAAGAACTCGTCAGAAAGTGCCAAGGATGTCAATTCTTCGCCAAGCAGCAACACGTCCCGCCCTACAAGCTAGTCACCATACCACCAACCTGGCCCTTTGCCTGCTGGGGGCTCGACATGATTGGGCCTCTGCCAACTGCGCCAGGAGGATTCAACAGAGTCTTGGTGGCCATCGACAAGTTCACCAAGTGGATCGAAGTCAAGCCGGTTACTTGCCCAAATGCCGACCGAGTACTCGACTTCTTGGATGAACTCGTGCATCGCTACGGGCTACCCCATCGCACCATCAGAGACTTAGGTTCCAACTTCAACAACCATCAGTTCTGGGAGTACTGCGAGAACAGCGGGATCGACGTCCGGTACGTCTTAGTTGCCCACCCCCACGCCAATGGACAAGTTGAGCGCGCCAACGGGATGGTACTCGACGCCCTCAAGAAGCGATTGCACGACGCGGCTAATACCAAAGGAGGCAAGTGGATCAAGGAACTACCCAACGCACTCTGGGGGCTTCGTACTCAACCTACCAAGCCTACATGGCAGTCGCCCTACTTCCTGGTCTACGGCTCCGAAGCTATTCTACCCGCCGACGTGATGTGGGAATCCCCGGTAGTAGAACAATATGACGAAGGCATCTCTGAAGACAGCAGACGTGTTGACATCGACAGCCTCGAAGAAGCCCGCTGTGCTGCCCTCGTCTAGTCAGCAAGGTACCTAGAGGGTATCCGACGCTGCCATGATCGCAACATCAAGGAACACTCCTTCAACGTCGGTGATCTAGTCCTCCGTCACATCCAGAACACGAACAGACTATACAAGCTCAGCTCGCCCTGGGAAGGTCCCTTCTCAGTATCCAAGGTGACCGGACTAGGCTCCTATCGCCTCCAAACACTTGAAGGCGAGCCCATCAGCAACTCGTGGAACGTCGACCAGCTGTGTCGCTTCTACGCGTAGTCACTCGACTACTCTTCTACGGGTCCAGCCTATGCGGCTACCAACAGACTCGTCACTGTAAGCGGCCTCTCGGTCCTAGCACTAGTCTCCGGACTACTCTTCTCCAAGATCCAGCGTCAACGGCTACTAACGGTTCTTGGGCTGCTCAGAGCAGAAGGACTCTGGTGGCGGTCTATGGACCATGTACTCTAGATCCAGCCTATACGGCTACTAACAGATCTCCAGCTGTAAGCGGCCCAATGGCCCTAGCAAACACTTAGCCGTAGGCGGCGCACGGGTCTTGGCGACTACTCATTTGTAACGGCCTTGGCCACCCGGGTGTACTTCTTCATCAGTAATAAAGTTTGATTTTACTTAACTCATTTACTATGCCTTCCAACTAGGCAGACTTTACTAAGTACTACTACTCATGACTTCTCCACGGTTTGGTACTCCGCGCACTTCGCTGCAAGTGGCGGCCATGAGTACTCATTCCATATACAAGAGGTGGACAACTTTCATTCATAATTCAAACAAGTTACTGACTACTTTGTTTGTTTTACATGAATTACCCTAAGCTACCTCTACAGGTACATCTACTGGAGATTAAGCTTCTCCGCCACCTGTTCAGCAATAGGTGCCATCTCTTCGAGGAGAACCTTGTACTGCTCATTAGTGCAGTTCGCCGCAAGTCCACCGGCCACCACATCCACAGGTGCTTTGGGGAAGTACGACTTCATATACGCCAACACCTGGTTTGGGATTGACTTCGCTAGGTGCTTGACGTATGTCGCCAAGCGCCCGGGGGCTTCCTTCAGCCTGTCCACCAGTGGCGCAATCTTCGGCCTGCCTGGATGTGGCACCAGCAGCCTCGCAATGGGCAGCGCGGCTTCCTCAAGCTCCTTCAGCTAGCCTCGAAGATTCTCACAGTCTTCATTGAGCTTCTGCAGATATTTATAGCAATTGACAAGGTCATGGTCTGAGGCTTCACGGAGCTCCATGTGGTAGATACACTCATGGCTCAACTGGGTGTACTTGTACTCGAGTACCTCTCTTTTGTCGGTCTCTCGGTACACGATGTTCTTGAGGTCCGTCTCTGACGCCTTCAGCTGGTCAACCTTTTCCTCAAGTTCTGCAGAAAACTCATCTCAAGGTCAAACTACTCATAAAGTACTACAATAAGTACTCAGTGCTTCGGCGGAAGACATACCTTTATTCTTCTGGCGTAACGACTTGTTCTTTCGGATCAAGTCATCCCTCTTCGCCTGCATCTCCTACACCTCATTATGGTACTGGGCGATGGCACCATCCAGTTTGGATTGGAGCAAAGCAGCATGTTTCTTCGATTTGTCCAGCTCCTTCTCCAAACCTTCGGCACGAAGGACCGTGTCGCCATATCCCTCTCAACAACGTCCTACGCAAGACAGAACGACCAATGAGTACTCAGTACTCTACACAGCAAGACTAATCAGGGTACCCGCAATGTACCTTGACCCACTACTGGGTGCAACGCCATGACTCCATGCTCAGAGCGACAACGGCCGGATCAACGAGATTGTCTTCCAGCAACTCGAGTCCTTCACGACTTGAAGATGTCGCCTGTGGCATGGGTGCCGAGCGAAGCGGCGCAGCCTCTTCTATGATTGGCTCGCGGACGACTACGTCCGTGCTTGCCTCGGGGAGTGGATCAACCCGCGCCTCCGCGCTTGGCTCGGGGGCTATCGTAGTCCCCGGCCCGGGGGCTGTTGCTGCCGTCGCCCCAACAACCGGTTCTGAGGACTCTGTCTCCACAGCGGTCGTCTCCATGGCTACAGCCTTAGGGATCGAGGCTCCTTTGGCTTGTGCTCCTGTCAAGACCAGTACAAGAAGTCAAGTCAATGATTACGGCTACCGTCCATAATGACTACTCGTGGTGGCAGGGAGGCATACCTTCAACCAACATTGCTTCTTCGAGCATTGGCTCCACCGCGACACCAGCTTGTGGTGGTGGTGTGGGTTCGCGCACTTCGGCTAAGCGGTCTTCTCCATCAGCCGGAGTGCTGGTCTCCCCACCATCCCATGACAAGTCCGTGGATTTCCTGCATCACAAAGTACGCAGTCAACCACATCAAGCTTGACGACTACACGACTACTCGAGAGTTCAGAGAACTTACAGTGTTGACCGCACCACGGTCACGGTCGGCGCGCCCAGTATACTGGCGATATCGACTATGCCAGCCTCGCCGGCAGCTCCGACCTCAACAGAAGTCTCCTCTGGCTGCTCTACGGCTGCAACCGGAGGAGGGCCCTGTCCTTCTTCTACCGACGCCTGCGGCTCCACGGCGTCGGTCTGCTGTTGTGCCTCTTCTGGCACGATGACTTCAGTAGCCCGAGGCGGGCTGGTACTCTTCTCAGCCGTCACCCCCACCGTCTCCCAAGCATCTTCATCACCTTGATCGGCGGGGTCCGATGGGGGGGTGTCCTGCACCAACACAGTCATATAGTTAGAACCACAGACTACTCATTGGCGGTACTCGACTACTCTACCCCAGTACGCACCTCTTCGCTGGTGGCTTCGGAGATCTTCAACTTCTTCACGGCGCGTTTCCGCGCCACGTTGCGCGGCTTCCTAGGCGGTGCCGGCAAACTAGCTTCCAGGCTAGATGGCTTCTCGATGACGGGAATATGAGGCATCCCAGCCCGACTGAACCGTGAGCGGAGCTGGAACCGCTATTGTAGCGTCTCTTCGTCCTCATCATCCGAGCTGTCTTCAACGATGACAGTATCGTCACCTTCACCGACTACGCGGCGTTCCTGCACCTTGGATTCTCCCTTCTCCTGCGGTTGTCCCTCAAGTCGCAGAGGGGAGGGTGGAACGGAGACATACTTCTCCAGGTCGTCCTGCAACATCAAGCAAGTATGAGTACGACTACGACAAGCAAATCAGTACTCGGGGGCTAATGTCACGACTACTGACCTGGTTCGGCAGGCGTGCCACGGAGTACTCAGGCACCGGGCACAGTGTGTACGGGGTCATATCTTTGAAGATCCTGCCCAGCCTGTCGATGATGACATCGTCATCACTCTCCTCGCCAGGCATCCGGGACGTATCCTCGTTGCCGGTGTACTGGTACCCGAGGGTGTCTCGCGCCATCAGCGGCTACACCCTCCTCTTCATGAAACTGAAGGCCACGTGCTCGGCCCTCAGTTCGGCCTCCCGTAGGGCCTTGATCTTCTTTAGCAGGGGAGGTAGCTGGATACCTTCCTGCATGGTGGGCTCTGTGTTCCACCACGGCGCGTGCTTTGGCTGCCGCCCGCTCGACTTCGGCAGCTCGGGGTGGTGGTTGCTGATGTAGAACCACTTCGCCTTCCAGTCTTGGTTGGAGTCAATAAGCTTGTACGGCAAGTACTGGTCGGCGGCGTCTTCTCGCATCTGGATCCCGGCACCTCCGACTACCCCCGGTTCATTTGAGCTTGGCTGCGGCTTCACCCGAAAAAATTTCCGGAACAAAATCTAGTGGGGCTTGATCCCCACAAAGGCTTCGCAGAAATGGATGAAGATGGAGACATGGAAGATCCCATTGGGGTTGAGATTGAGGTACTCGATGCCGTAGTTCCTAAGCATCCCTTTGAAGAACTCGCTGGCCAGCAGTGCGAGTCTGCGCTCCAAGAACCGCGCGAACATTGGGATCTCGTCCGGGTTCTTCTCCATCGGATACGGGTCGCTGGTGGCAGTGCGCCAGAGATCCATCTCCTTCTCGCGGAGGAATCCACTGTTGACCAGGGCAAGGAGGTCCTCGGTCTTCAACTTCGCTTTCTTCCACTCCTTCGACGGATTGGGGTGAGGGGTGGAGGGCGACGACGGTGACGACTGGTCGGCATCTCCGGCCTCATCACAGCTCCTCTTCTTCGACGCACCGGTCTTCGAGCTCTTCGCTTTCATCCTCCAAGTCACGGGTGTCTTCACTCATATTCGCTCGGGGGCTACAGCGGCGGGCGGACTACGGCGGCGGGCGAGTGTAGATCTAATCTACTTCGCGGCGGCGGCGGCAGAGGAGCAGAGGGAGCACACACTCAGATCTAAACTGTGGAATGCAACCGCTGGTAGTGAAAAACCCTAAGGGGTTCACCGCTTATTTATAACTCATTCGGTGGTTCGGTTCTGCAAGGGCGGATAAGCGCCAGGCGGGTGACTCAGCAGCGGCAGCCTGACTCTTCATATTCCAGTACTCGATGCTCTCAATCTCGGGGGCTCGACTACATCTGGCGGACTCAGTGGGCTACACCAGTTCAAGATCCCACTCAGGACACATTCTACAGTCAAGATGACCCTTCAATTCGAGAGAAAGTACTCGACTCAAGGCTCGGGGGCTCCGTGCCACGTTTCCTCCGGTTTTTTCTCTGGATTTTTCGAGATATGATTGGGAAAACTTCAGATTGACCCTCAGCTTGAATCTACGATTCGACCTAAGGCTCGGGGGCTACATTCCATATGGAATGCGATTGTCCGAATCGCATTTTCCATATGGTTCTTTATCAAGACAACACGAGTACTATTGAAGACCTTCGAGAGGAGCACTCGGGGACGCTTGGGAACTACTCGAGAAGACTTCAAGACTACTCAAAGATCAGCTGGAGTACCTTCCAGCCTCGGGATGATTCAAGCACTCTTGAGGACTTTCGGCTTGTGGAACTTGGGGACGCTCAAGGACTACTCGCCAAGACCGTCAAGACTACTCGAAGACATCCTGCTCGACTACAAAATACTCGGGGGCTTGTCGTACGGACATCTCTGGGCCCACTACTCAGGTGAGTACTGGGACCGACTACTCTGTGGGCCCCTGGGACTACACGACTTGGGCTACACGTCACCTGATGGCGTGGAGCGCAAGGCATACAGAGGACTAGTACTCGGTTAGGAAGCTAGACATGTCTGGATCCATGTAGAGTACTCCTAGCCGTACACGACTAGTACTCCTCTTGCAAACCGACTTGTAACCCTGCCTCCCGGACTATATAAGGCGAGGCAGGGACCCCTATTCATCTATCTGCATCATCTTGTAAACACACCCAATCAATCCAGAGCTACGCAGCATACAGGACGTAGGGTATTACGCACCTCGCGGCCCGAACCTGTCTAAATTGTGTGCCACGTGTCTCTCCTTCAAGTTACCAATCTCAACGAGGCCACATTCATCTACCTCGGGTACTCCCCTTGGTAGGTTGCCGGTCTAAAACACCGACAGTATCTACTGGAGCCTGGAGGCGGACGCATACCTCTGATTTTGGCGACAGATTGAGGTATTGAGGACCAGGAGCGTTCGAGGGTCGATGGATGGCCACCCCTCAGTGATGAGTGATTGACAACGGGTGTTGGACTGACTCTTGGCTCAGTGTTGCAGGTGTAGGCTACGGCCTAGTTCGTGTTGTTGCAGGTGAAGAACGGGCGCGAAAGGTCTTCAGCCTAGAGGGGCCTCCGGGAGATGGAGAGACAAGTAGGCTCGGTTCGAGGGACCCGGTGGACAGCGGGGCTAGGTGCGGGTCACATGGTGGCGAGACGAGCAAGACGAAGTCAAGGACGATCGAGCCGGTGCACGGTGGCGGCCGAGTCAAGGGGCTTGGCGGGAGGCCGTGCCGAGCGCGCGGGGTTTGGTGGTTTGCCCACAAAACCATCGGTGGACGGTTTCTTGGTTTGGGCCTCAAAACCAAGTCCGAGGGCCCAACGCGACGGAGACGGGATCCGGGCGCGTCGGGAAGATTCGAAGCGGAGGACACGTGGCGGGATCGCATGGCTTGCGTCAGGAGGACGCGGGGTGCGGCGAAGGCGTGGCCGTCCGATGGCAAGATCCACATATTTACCTAAATACCCCTACGTGGGTTGTATCGCCAGTTGAATTATAAGGGGTAGTCGAGTCATTTACCACACCGGCGGGACCCGATATATAAGCCAAGGGTGTTGGTGGATGAGCGCTCTGTCTGCGACTCTAGGGTTTCATTTCCCCCCTTTGCTTTCTCTTTTTCGGTAGACATTTTCCCTTCCATTTTCTGTAGGCTAGCATGAGAGCTTCATGAGAGATTTGTTGAGAGGGATGGATGCTAGGGCGGCATGCTAGACCTTGTGAATCATTCATGGTATGTATAGAAGATTCAGCGTTGTGATTCCCGTGGGTCTTTTTAGTGCTTTTCTTGGGATTTTCGTTCGTCGCTCGATTCATCGATTTGAGGGCGTTTCTCTCCGGATTTCTTTGAGGGGATCATGGGTGAGTGCCTTGTGCCTCTTTGTGGATGATCTTGACCCCTCAAACACCGAGAATCAGTCTCGATTTGAAGGTTTTGGGATGAACTCGAGTTCTTGGTGGAAGTTCCTTTGATTCGCGATTACTCATGATTGGAGGTGTTTGGGGACGAAATCTTTGAGATAGAGCCTCCTCTAGTGGTGCTACTACATTCCCCAAACATTCTCTTCAATCCGTTGGGTGAATCGGGAGATCGGGTGATGGGAACTTAGGGTTGACTCCACGGGTGTCTCGAGCTGTTGAAGGTCCGGAGTTTCTGGACTTTTGTCCGGAGTTTCTGGAAAACCCGGAGTTTCCGGACTTTGGCCCGGAGTTTCCAGACCTTGGAGTTTCCGGACTTTGGCCTGGAGTTTCCGGACTTTTGGAAACCTGGAGTATCCAGACTTTGGTTCTGAGTTTCCGGATTTTGGCCCGGAGTTTCCGGACTTCCTAGAGGGTTTTGCTAGACTTGTTTACTTGTGCTTCCGCTTTGTTCCTAGGCTTGATCTAACTTGTTCCTAGGGTCAGTAGGTCCGTTGTGACTACGTGATCTTGGCAAGTGTGTGCGAGATTCTTCGGAAGTGATTTGGGGCATAGGCTGAGTTCTTGAGAAGAATTTTTATCGGCTCCCATTCACTCCCCCCCTCTCTGGTCGCCAATCCGGTCTTTCAATTGGTATCAGAGCTTGGTGCCGGATTCTTTGTGACTTTAACAATTCTTGAATCCAAAGATGGCGTACGTAGAGCGGGGCAGTCCTCCGCACTTCGATGGGAAGAGTTACCACAAGTGGGCGGCTCGTATGATGATCTTTCTTCGTGGCAAGTTGTTGGATTTCATTGTTCTTGACAAGACTTATGTGATTCCTCCTGAGATCCATACTCTTATGGTGACCGATTCCAACGCAAAGGCCAAGTATGAGGCGAATGCAAAAGCCGTTGATCACTTGGTCCGAAGCTTGTGTGATCCCGAGTTTGAGCGTGTTCGTCATTTGAATCTTGCTTGGCAAATTTGGGAGAAGTTATTGGTTGCTCACGGTGGTGATAACCATGTGACGGCTCGCCTCTTTGTCTCTTACCGGATGCAATATGAGAACTTTACTCAACTTCCTGGTGAGGACATTGATGCTATGTTTCAGAGATTCACCGCCATTGTGAACAACATGAAGGCCAATGTTGAGGATTTTCCTTACACCGAGCATGATCAAGCTTTGAAACTTTTGCATATTTTGGATCAAAATGTTTGGGGTGCTAAGGTTGAGGCAATCAAGGAATCCGGGCAATACTTGACCATTGAGTTGGATGATCTCTTTTCTAAGCTCAAGTCGTCCGAGGTCGATAGGAGGTTGCAATCCAAGCATGAGGGCACGACTGATTCACATAGTCTTGCTCTTGTGGGCGGATCAAAGTCCAAAGCTAACACTAACCCCTCCTTTCGACAGTTTTCCTTGTCTTCTCTCATGACCATTCCAGATGAGGAGTTTGACGTGTTGGGTGAGGATGATCTCGCCTTGCTATCAAGGAGGTTCGAGCGGTTGCATGAGAACCGGAGGAATGCAAGGCGAAGATCGGGGACGTGCTTCAAGTGTGGCAAGCGTGGCCACTTCATCGCCGAGTGCCCTGAGGTGGAGGAGAACAAGTACAAGACGAGCGAGTACAAGGCGCATCCAAGGCGTGAAGACAAGTACTCCTCGAAGAGCAAGCACTATAGCAAGTCCAAGAGCAAGGACAAGGACAAGCGAAGGTCGAGCAAGGGCGGCGGCCACAAGAAGGACAAGGCAAGAGCCATGGTGGCCGGTGCAAGCGACGTCGACACAAGTTCAAGCGACGCGCAATCAAGCTCGAGCAGTGAAGATGAAGACGCCGGGCGGCGCAAGGGCAAGAAGAATGTGAGCCAGAACCTCAGCGGGTTGAGCTGCGTTGCACTTGAGGGCTTTTGTAGCATGGCACTTAGCTCAAGTAGCAAGAAGAGCGAGAAGGAAGACTCCGACTCCGACTCCGAGGATGAGGTAAACCGTGACCCCGACTCTTTGCTTGCTGAGATCACTAGCTTGAATGGATTGATTGATAACCGTGATAGTGTGCTTAGAGATGCTAAGAGGATGAGGAAAGATCTTAGGTCTCAACTTGAGGAAGCTAGTGAGAAAGTAGGAGAGTTAGAGTCTAAATTGCTTGAACTAAAACTTGAAAATGACTCTTTAAAACTTATTCCTACTATTTCGGATGAAGTTGAATGCTCTGAATGTGATGCTTGGTTGAATGAGATCAAAGTGCTTAATGAGAAACATGCATCCACTATGTCTAAACTAGATGCTCTTAGGACTGAGTATGATGAGCTTAAGGCTAGACCCACTCTACTTGGTGCTTGTAAATCATGTCCTACTTTGCATGCTAAGCTTGTTGATGCTCATTCTACCATTAGCTCTTTCGAAGCATCTTTGAAATCTCCTGTGGTGAATGCATGTTCTAGCTGTGATGATGTTAGTGTGCGCAATATTGAGCTTACTTCTCGCTTGGATGTCATATATGAGGAAAATGATTATCTGAGGAAGGTGTTGGGTTGATTGTCTGGGCGTGAACCTCAATTGCGTATCATGATTGAGGAGTTCAAGAGAGCCGATGGTCGTGGTTTGGGTTTTGAGAAGTTGGGTGAGAAAGTGGGAGAGAACAGTGGGGAGAGTGTGTATGAGAAGTGTGTTGAGTCCACTCCCAAGTTTGAGATGATTGGAGACATTCAAGTTCCACTCCCAAAAGCACCCAAGAACTCATTTACACCAAAGCCAAACCACCTTTGCAACAAGCTTGACACAACCCAAGATCCACCCAAATTTCCATCCAAGGCCAATGACTTCCAGAAACTAGTGAAGTTTGTGAGTAAGAAGGGTGTGAGATCCAGTGAGAAGCCAGAGCCAAAGCCAAAACCCATCCCTTTCAAGTGTGAGTATTGTGGCACAGAGAGGCACCTTGCGGAGTTTTGCTACAAGAGGAAGAGGGATGAGAGGCTTGCTAGGGAGCAAGCGAACCAGGACAGGTACCGCCGGTCTTATGGTGTGCCTGAGCCTCGAGAGCCACTTCCACAGGGTGTGGGAAGTGTGAGGAGTGTTGGTCGGGTTGGGGCTCAGAGTGGTCGGTTCCCACAGAGAATTGGTGGTGAGCGGTTTGATCGGAGAGATGGTGGTGTGCGTGCTGGTGAGAGGTTTGGTCAGGCTCGTGGTGGTTTTGCTAGACGTCCCCCTACTCGTCCTCAATACAGGTTCAAGGGAGATGATCATAGCTTTGGGTTCCAGAGGAACTACGGACCACGTTTTCCCCCTCGTGGTGTTCGTGTTCCTCCCATGGGACATGGGAAGTCTGGTGGCAAAGGGATGATGATGTTTGCTAACCCCTCTTTTGAGCAGATGGCTCGACACTGGTTTAACTTTCTTTGTGCTAACCCCAGTGTCGAGTCGTTGGCTCATTCTCGTTCTTGTTTCTGACTACAGGCAGGAGGCTTGGAGAACATTTGGTTGATCGACTCCGGATGTTCCCGACACATGACCGGAGATAAGCGGTGGTTCTCCAGCCTCACCCCCGTGAAGGAGAAGATCTACATCACGTTTGGGGACAACGGACGAGGAAAGGTGATTTCTGAGGGTGTAGTGCAAGTGTGTGACAAGGTAACTTTGAAGCGAGTTGCTCTTGTGAAGTCTTTGGGCTTCAATTTGCTTTCGGTTTCCCAGTTGCTCGATGAGGGTTTTGAAGTGCGTTTCAAGTCTGGTGAGTCTCGTTTGTTGGATTCTCGAGGTGATCTTGTCTGTATGATCATTCCCGAGGGTCAGATTTTCAGGGTTGATTTCTCTCGTTCTTCTGGTCATGCTCGTTGTTTGATGGCTGGTTCTTCGAGTGAGTTGTGGAAGTGGCATAGGAAGTTGGGTCACTTGAGCTTTGACCTTTTGTCTCGCTTGAGTAAACTCAATTTGGTCCGAGGATTGCCACAGTTGAAGTTTGAGAAAGAGTTGGTTTGTGCGCCGTGTAGGCATGCCAAGATGGTAGCCTCTTCTCACCCGCCTCTCACTGATGTGATGACTGAGCGTCCATGCAAGCTGCTCCATATGGACCTTGTTGGCCTAGCTCGTGTGCGATCTGCGGGTGGGAAGTGGTACGTCCTTGTTGTGGTGGATGACTACTCTCGGTATGCGTGGGTGTTCTTTCTTGAAGAGAAAGGGGAGACGTTTGGTTTTGTTCGAGATCTTGTCTTGAGGTTAAGAAACGAGAGGCACGGAGATGCCATACGAGCGATCCGCAGTGACAATGGCTCGGAATTCAAAAACTCTCGCTTCGAAACCTTTTGCAATGACTTGGGTCTGGAACACCAGTTTTCGAGTTCGTATACGCCTCCCCAGAATGGCGTGGTGGAAAGGAAAAACAGAACCTTGTGCGAGATGGCTCGGACGATGCTCGATGAGCATAGGACTCCGAGAAGGTTCTGGGCTGAGGCGGTCAATACCGCGTGCTATGTGTCGAACAGGATCTACCTCAGGGTTCACAAGAAGAAAACCTGTTACGAGTTGATGCACCGTCGCACACCCAAGGTGAGTCACTTCCATGTCTTTGGTTGTAAATGCTTCATTCTGAAGAAAGGGAAAAAGTTGGATAAGTTCGAGGCTAGGTCTGTCGATGGCATTTTCTTTGGTTACGCATCTCATTCTAGAGCATATCGTGTGCTCAATCTTGAAACTAACCAAATCGTGGAGACTTGCGAGGTAACCTTCGACGAGACACAGCCACGTAGTCAGCTTGTTTTTGAGTGTGCAGGTGACGACGAACTTGGCGAGGAGATCTTCCAGGAGGAGCATGAACATGGAGATGATGAAGATGGCGGTGTAGTGCCCGCGGCTGAGCGTGTACTTGCTACTTCCCCGACGACCACGACAGATGGTGGACCGTCTACGTCATGGACGACGACGCTTCGACAGGAAGATGAAGTGAGAGAAGCTGGTGTTGAGGGGGAGGCAGTCTCGTGGCGAGAGGCTCCCCGGCGAGTTCAAGAAGTGCACCCACTGTCGAAGATCATCGGGAACATCGACGAGCGCACTACACGGTCAAGGTCCAGGAATTCCTCTCATTTTGCTCATGCTGCATTTGTTGCCTCCTTTGAGCCCAAGGACATTGGACATGCTTTATCTGACGCAAACTGGGTTAATTCCATGCATGAGGAGTTGGAGAACTTTGAGAGGAACCAAGTGTGGGAGTTAGTTGAACCACCTCCAAATTGCCATCCTATAGGAACCAAGTGGGTTTGGAAAAACAAAGAGGCTGAGAACAGGATAGTTGTAAGGAACAAGTCCAGACTTGTTGCTCAGGGGTACAGTCAGAAGGAGGGGATCGATTATGAGGAGACCTTTGCTCCTGTGGCCCGTCTTGAGGCAATTCGGATCCTTCTAGCCTTTGCCGTGGCTAAAGGATTCAAGTTGTACCAGATGGATGTGAAGAGTGCTTTCCTGAATGGGGTCATAGAGGAGGAGGTGTATGTGAAGCAGCCACCGGGGTTTGAGAGTGAGAAACATCCACATAGAGTGTACAAGTTGAAAAGGGCGCTGTATGGGTTGAAACAGGCGCCCCGGGCTTGGTATGGGAGATTGAGAGGTTTTCTGTTGAGCAGAGGGTTTGTGATGGGTACCGTGGATAAAACCTTGTTTCTCCTCAAGCATGGGAATGACTTATTGGTTGTGCAGATCTACGTGGATGATATTGTCTTTGGTGGCTCGTCACATAACCTTGTTGCCAAGTTTGCAGATGAGATGAGCAGGGAATTCGAGATGAGCATGATGGGCGAGCTGCAGTACTTTCTCGGACTGCAGATCAAGCAAGTGAAGGATGGGACATTCGTGCATCAAACTAAGTACACGAAGGACATGCTGAGGAAGTTCCAGATGCAAGATGTGAAGCCCATGTCAACACCGATGGGTAGTACGGCTACTTTGGACGCGGACGAGGACGGAGAACCCGTGGACCAGCGGGAGTACCGGAGCATGATCGGCTCCCTCCTCTACCTGACGGCGACGAGGCCAGACATACAGTTCAGCGTGTGTCTGTGTGCTCGTTTTCAGGCTTCGCCAAGGACATCACATCGACAGGCCGTCAAGAGGATCTTCAGGTACTTGCAGTCTGCCCCTGGTCTTGGCCTTTGGTATTCGTCCTCCTCGACTCTTTCGCTTCATGGTTTTTCGGATGCGGATTTTGCTGGTTGCCGAGTCGAGAGGAAGTCTACTTCTGGTACTTGCCAGTTTCTGGGGTCTTCGTTGGTTTCTTGGTCTTCCCGCAAGCAGTCAAGTGTAGCTCAGTCTACCACCGAGGCAGAGTATGTTGCAGCCGCAAGTTGTTGTTCCCAGCTGTTGTGGATTTCATACACTTTGAGAGACTTTGGTGAGGAGTGCACCCAGATCCCACTTCTTTGTGATAGCACCAGTGCCATAAGCGTAGCCAAAAACCCAGTGTTGTCTTTCCTGAGAGACAATGTGGAGAAGGGAACCATAGTGTTGAGCCATGTGCCTACCCAAGATCAGCTAGCCGACATCTTTACAAAGCCTCTCGACCAAGCTACATTTGTGCGCTTGCGGGGGGAACTTGGGGTTTGTTGCCCGTTTTAGTTGGTTCTTGGGGGAGTTGTCTTTGTAGCATATGTATCATACCATGTCTTTACTTTGATGTACATACATGCTTTGCTTGATGTATAAAACCTGGTAGGATAGCCATTTTGTTCCATATCATGTTGCTTTTGTATCATATTGCATTTTAGGATTATGAGCTTCTCCTATATGCCTTATTTGAGTATCATTGGCTATTTGTGAGATTGTGGTCACTATTGTGGAGAAATGGTAATGTGAGGCTATGCTCTTGGGAGTTTGAGATATATGTGTTGTGAGACAGCCCCTTTTGGAATGAAATGCTAATCTTGACTTAATTTCTATGAAATGTGCTCCACCCATGTGTAGTAGTGTATCCATGTCACTTTTTGGTCTAGATGTGCTTTTTGTTCTTAGATTGTGCTTGGATGCCTCTTTCTTGCATTTGGGCCAAAGGCCGATATCATTGTGAATGTTTAGCCTATGTTGCATCCATGGAGGAGCATAAGCTTCTTTTTGCCGCAAAGGCACTTCATGTACCATGAAATGAATTAATCTTAAAAATGAAGTGTGAATGCTTTGAAATATATTGAAAATGCTCCATCCATCATGTTTGTGCTTAAAATGCTTCATCTTTCACATATGGGTGAAAACATGTTGCATGATGTTCACCAGTGGAGAAGTCTCCCCGAAGTGGACACATGGCTCATGAGCTTTGACATGACATGTTTTGCTATATGGGTGTTTGCAATGATCTTTTGCTAAGAATTTGATATCCTTGTATGATCTCTGGATGATATGCATGCTCAGGCTAGAATACATGGATAGGCTTTTACATTTGTGGTGAGCCATCTTTTGATAAAAATGCCAAAATCTGAAAATTTGCTTTGTCACATGCTTAAGTTTCAATATATTCTTTGTGGCAATGCTTTGACTATGCTATGATCCATGTGAGTGCTCTTTGTCTCATTTATAGCTTTTGACACTAGATTTGGCCTATTTGAGAAGCTCGAGTAGATGTTTATATGTTTTGTCTTACATTGTGCATTTTCACCTTGATTCATACATTGTCAACAAGGGGGAGAAGAGGTGAGTTTAATGAAAAATTCAGAAAAATGCATCTAAAATTTGGAAAATTTGGAAGATTGCATCCACATGTTCAGGGGGAGCTTGCATTTGTTCAGGAGGAGCTTTCTTGTTGGTTTCAGTGTGGTTTGCTTGAGTTTGGGCTTTGCTCGGCTTGTGACCTTTCTTTGCCTTTCTTTGGTTTTGGTCATAAGGTTGCGCTTCTTTGCTTTCTTTCTTCTTATTTTTTCCTTATCTGAATTTCATTCGTGTTGTGTGTTGTCAACGCGCTCATCAAGGGGGAGATTGAGGACCAGGAGCATCCGAGGGTCGATGGATGGCCGCCCCTCAGTGATGAGTGATTGACAACGGGTGTTGGAGTGACTCTTGGCTCAGTGTTGCAGGTGTAGGCTGCGGCCTAGTTCGTGTTGTTGCAGGTGAAGAACGGGCGCGAAAGGTCTTCAGCCTTGAGGGGCCTCCGGGAGATGGAGAGACAAGTAGGCTCGGTTCGAGGGACCCGGTGGACAGCGGGGCTAGGTGCGGGTCACATGGTGGCGAGACGAGCAAGACGAAGTCAAGGACGATCGAGCCGGTGCACGGTGGCGGCCGAGTCAAGGGGCTTGGCGGGAGGCCGTGCCGAGCACGCGGGGTTTGGTGGTTTGCCCACAAAACCATCGGTGGACGGTTTCTTGGTTTGGGCCTCAAAACCAAGTCCGAGGGCCCAACGCGACGGAGACAGGATCCGGGCGCGTCGGGAAGATTCGAAGCGGAGGACACGTGGCGGGATCGCATGGCTTGCGTCAGGAGGACGCGCGGTGCGGCGAAGGCGTGGCCGTCCGATGGCAAGATCCACATATTTACCTAAATACCCCTACGTGGGTTGTATCGCCAGTTGAATTGTAAGGGGTAGTCGAGTCATTTACCACACCGGCGGGACCCGATATATAAGCCAAGGGTGTTGGTGGATGAGCGCTCTGTCTGCGACTCTAGGGTTTCATTTCCCCCCTTTGCTTTCTCTTTTTCGGTAGACATTTTCCCTTCCATTTTCTCTAGGCTAGCATGAGAGCATCATGAGAGATTTGTTGAGAGGGATGGATGCTAGGGCGGCATGCTAGACCTTGTGAATCATTCATGGTATGTATAGAAGATTCAGCGTTGTGATTCCCGTGGGTCTTTTTAGTGCTTTTCTTGGGATTTTCGTTCGTCGCTCGATTCATCGATTTGAGGGCGTTTCTCTCCGGATTTCTTTGAGGGGATCATGGGTGAGTGCCTTGTGCCTCTTTGTGGATGATCTTGACCCCTCAAACGCCGGGAATCAGTCTCGATTTGAAGGTTTTGGGATGAACTCGAGTTCTTGGTGGAAGTTCCTTTGATTCGTGATTACTCATGATTGGAGGTGTTTGGGGACGAAATCTTTGAGATAGAGCCTCCTCTAGTGGTGCTACTACATTCCCCAAACTTTCTCTTCAATCCGTTGGGTGAATCTGGAGATCGGGTGATGGGAACTTAGGGTTGACTCCGCGGGTGTCTCGAGCTGTTGAAGGTCCGGAGTTTCTGGACTTTTGTCCGGAGTTTCTGGAAAACCCGGAGTTTCCGGACTTTGGCCCGGAGTTTCCGGACTTTGGCCTGGAGTTTCCGGACTTTTGGAAACCTGGAGTATCCGGACTTTGGTTCTGAGTTTCCGGATTTTGGCCCGGAGTTTCCGGACTTCCTAGAGGGTTTTGCTAGACTTGTTTACTTGTGCTTCCGCTTTGTTCCTAGGCTTGATCTAACTGGTTCCTAGGGTCAGTAGGTCCGTTGTGACTACGTGATCTTGGCAAGTGTGTGCGAGATTCTTCAGAAGTGATTTGGGGCATAGGCTGAGTTCTTGAGAAGAATTTTTATCGGCTCCCATTCACTCCCCCCCTCTCTGGTCGCCAATCCGGTCCTTCAGGTATCTGATGGAGGCTGCTGCAGGTGGCGACGGCGGCGGCGGTAGCGGCGGAACCCTACGAAGGGGTTGCGCCGCAAGTGAGGAGGCAGTAAATGGGGGGATGGAGGGTCAGCACAAGTGACACACCGTTGGATAAAGCCATAAAGGTGTGTGTAGTGCGCTATTGGCACCCTGTGACCAGGAAATGGGAAGCGCCTTTCGTACCTGTAGTTTGCAAGGAAGTTCCTCTGTTTCGATGTATACCAGATCGGATCATCCTCTGGATGTATGTCGATGAGTATGAAAGTCATCACAGGATGGTCCTGTCGTACATAATACAAAGAACCGAACAATCCATTCGCATACTTAGTCGATCATGCCCACATTGGAGATCAACACATCCCTTCCTTCGTCGATTCGATTCACCTAGTACTATATGATCATGAGCACGTCACGTTGCATACTCCTCGATCATGCCCACATTGGAGATCAACACATCCCTTCCTTCGTCGATTCGATTCGCCTAGTACTACATGATCATGAGCACTTCACGTTGCATACTCCTCGATCATGTCCACATTGGAGATCAACACATCTCTTCCTTCGTCGATTCAATTCGCCTAGTACTACATGATCATGAGCACGTCACGTTGCATACTACTCGATCATGCCCACATTGGAGATCAACACACCCCTTCCTTCGTCGATTCGATTTGCCTAGTACTACATGATCATGAGCACGTCACGTTGCATACTACTCGATCATGCCCACATTGGAGATCAACACATCCCTTCCTTCGTCGATTCGATTCACCTAGTACTACATGATCATGAGCACGTCACATTGCATACTACTCGATCATGGCCACATTGGAGATAAATAGATCCCTTCCTTCATCGATTTGATTCGCCTAGTACTACATGATCATGAGCACGTCACGTTGCATACTACTCGATCATGGCCACATTGGAGAGGATAAGAAATGGATATTTTCTAACCTACCATTCATGTAACCCATACAAGACGTTCCGTTGTTTTATAATACAACATACCGGATAATCGGTCATCCCCATGCACGATTGTATATTTTGTATAAGTCGCAATAGGAAGTTCCGATGCTACATAATACAGTGAACCGGATAGTAGGCACCGACGGCAGGTTTAATATTCAGGAAAGTGCACTTCAACTACATATAAATCATAAGGTCCACATGATTTCAGTTCGGATCAACTTAAACATTTACTGATTTGATATCCTAGTCGTCGTCACTTTCATTGGCAGCATTTTCATCTTCATCGACGTATTGCCATAGAGTGTCGTCGTCCTCATCTTCAGAATTGAATCCATCCACATCAGACAGCTCCTGCTGGCGAATTGCGTCAACTTCTGCGGCTGCAACCATAGCCTCCTCGCCAGTAATAGGCACTGGAACCTCCGAACCATCACCGAGACCATCATCAAGTATAACATCATGCAAGGTTTGGTCAATTTCATCATCTTGATATGCAAGTACCATGCCAGTGGGAGCTATGTCCTCATCATTTTCATTATAGCTCCACAAATACCTGTGCTCAAATTTTTGCACCACTCTCCACGGGTGTTGTAGCAGGGTGTCTGGCAAGTAAAAGACCTTTGTTGCTTGTTCAGCAAGAATGTAGGGATCATCTTGGTACCAGTAATCTCCAGTATTGACGCTTGTGAAGTAACCATCATTTATAATCTTCGGTTCCTTCTTGGTCCCTTCCAGATCATACTAGTCAACCTGGAATAAAACTACAGTTCGATCTCTGTCAAGCCCCGAGTTGTACCGCAGCTCAATAATGTCTCCTAGTGAACCATAAAACTCAATTTCTTCAATGTATTTATGTGATCCTGTAGTCATGATTCCACTATTTTGTGTCTTCCTATTTGCCTCTCGGGCCTTGGTGTGGTACCAGACACAACCTACAATACATGCTGTATAAGTTTTTGCTCGCCAGTCTGGTTCAGCTGATTATGCATATAGGTTGTCCTCGCTCACTGGATTGTTTGTAATCTGTACGAAAGGGCCATAGTTTTTTAATATAGTCTTGTGTAAAGGTCCTCACCAGGTAATATAAGCTAGGTACGAAACAAAAAAAATGAATACTAACATGCGATCTAAACTAGTGCCGAAATTCTGTGACAATTCGACGATCAATATCCTCGTCCGACACACCTTTCGCTTTTAATTCATTCTTGAACACTCTGCATAGCAGTACCATCTCAAAGTTAGAATGAAATAATTGTAGTTCTATCATTGCAATGGTGATTTACTTACTCGATATATGGCTTCACCTCTTCGCAATTGTTTAGCACATACCAAACCACCTTGTCATACTTTGACCCAAGCCAACAAGTGGTCCCTGCTCCAAGTACTTGAACATTGTGATCGAAACAGGATGTTCCATCTATAGACAAATTAGCATTCTCTCTGTTCCTTCCAACCTGATTGAATCGTGTGGCCACATCATCAGCCGCGATGTACCTAGACCAAAATGTCAAGGCCTCATTAGCAACATATGCTTCTGCAATGTATCCTTCAGGCCTAGCTTGGTTTCTCACTGAACGCTTTAATGTGCATAGCCTTCTTTCGACGGGATACATCCATCCATATTGTACTGGACCTCTCAGGATTGCTTCCTCAGGCAAATGGACAGCCAAGTGGACCATAACATCAAAGAAGGTAGGAGGGAAAATTTTCTCAAGCTTGCACAGAATTATTGGGATATCTGTTTTCAGTTTTTGCAAGACATCCAACTTCAGAGTTTTGCAACATAGTTGCCGGAAGAAGTTTCCTAATTCTGCAATAGCTGTGTATATCTCTTTGTCCACTAAACCGCGAAGACAAGCCAACAAAACCCTTTGGAGTAGGATATGACAATCATGAGTTTTCAATCTTTGTAGTTTGCATCATTCTGCAGCAATACACCTAGCTAAGTTTGAAGCATATCCATCTGGGAACTTCACCAAACTTATAAAATCACAAAATAGCTTCTGTTTCATTTTTGAAAGTACATACAGAGCTTCTGGCATTTTGCATGACTCACCATCCTCAGTTGCCACCATGTGTAGATTTGATCTTACGCCCATCTCTTCCAAATCAACCCTAGCATTGATGGTGTCCTTTGTCTTCCCAGCAATTTTAAACAATGTTCCAATAAGGTTTTCGCATATGTTTTTCTCAATGTGCATCACATCAAGGTTATGTGCCAACTTCAGAGATGACCAGTACGGCAAGTCCCATAAACAAACCCTTCGGCTCCAGCACTGTCCGGATTCGCACTTCCTTTTCTTTCCTTGAGGTAGAGGATGCTTTCCTGATGTAACGTCTTTAACCTTCTCCAGTTGCTGCTTCAACTCCTCATGGGTAAACTGCTCTGGCTTTTCTCGGTTTTCAACAGTACCATCAAAATCTGCTCTCTTTCTTCTCCATGGATGATCAGTTGGAAGGAAACGACGATGCCCAATGAAACATATCTTGTTCTTCAATCTCCTTGAGCAAGGATCCTTGTCGCAACGCACATAGGCAAAATAGCCTTTCGTGACTCGCCCAGACAACATGCTCAATGCCGGATAATCATGTATGCACCAAAGAACCGCAACATGCAGTTTAAATTCTTTGCCCTCAACAGCATCGATTGCCCAGACACCCTTCCAAAGTTACTACAGCTCTTCGACGAGAGGTTCCATGAAGATATCAAAATCCTTTGATGGAGAACTCGGCCCAAGGATCAATAAGGCCATCATCAAGTTTGATTCTTCCATGCATACCCATGGTGGCATGTTATACGGCACAACAAATACTGGACACATACTTATGAGTTGTTCATGTTGCCAAATGGATTGAAACCATCAGTTGCAAGACAAAGTCTAAGGTTCCTAGCATCTTTTGCAAATTCTTTCCAACTTTTATTGAATTTTTTCCATGCCTCACCATCCGCTGGATGGCTAAGCTCATTCTTCATCGGTTTCCGCTTTGACTCGTGCCATCATGCATCCTTTGCTGTTTTTGATGAAAGAAACATCCTCTTCAGCCTGGAAATTAGCAGAAAATGCCTCAATACCTTTTGAGGAACGCACTTGTTGGTGTCTGCATCTTTCCATCTTGAATCCGCTTCACAACATACTGGGCACACATCAAGTTTGACATACTTCTCCTTGCGAAACAATATACATTATTTTTGCAAACATGGATTTTTTTCATAGCCGAGTCCCATGGAACGTATGTACTTCATTGCTGCATCGAAAGAGTCTGGAAGACACGCTTCTGGGAATCCTTTTTGTAACAAATTCATCATTGCATTGAATGCGACGTTGCTCATCCGACTGAAAGACTTTATATGAAGTAACTTCACAACAAATGTAAATTATGCATATGAAGATGTCAGTTACACCTTACGGTTCAGATGTTCCTTTACAGATTCATACATTTTCTCACCGAGCACCTGACCCTTGCCCAAGTCAGCAATCAATTCAGACATCCCATCGTCTTCAGCGCCTTCGTCCTCCACCATACCCGATATGTATTGGTTTTCCTATACCATTTCCTGATCACCACCATCCCGTGGAGCTGCATTATCCACATGCCCCTCTGCATCCGGTAGAATTGCGTTATCCTGTACATTTGCATCATCGTCAACCATATCCTCCAAAGCTTCTCCATGATGGATCCACCTAGTGTAAGTGGTTGCCATCCCACTCACAAGTAAGTGAACTCCAATTCGCTCTATAGTCCCTGTAGAGTTATTGAGGCATCGACAACACGTGCATAGTATTTCTTCGTCCTCAGCGTATCTTGTCCGAAGAAATGCCAAGAAATCCTGGACCCCTTTCTCATGATCAGTGGTAAAACCAATACAACCGGTTATCAGCGTCTATCCATCTGGAAAGTTTTTGGCGAATCCAACTCAAAATTACTGACCACAGAACGAATCGAAAAGGAGAACATTCTGCGAAATGAAATTTTCCAGATTGAACACAAAATTACTTACTAGATTGACATGCCGTTGCAGCAAGTATAACCCAGGTTGCGCCCGTAGGAGTGAGCAGCCGTTGGAAGTCGCAAATCACCGCTGGAATGATCCGTTTTGGTAGCCTACTCGCCTCTGCATTCTTCGTTTTCCCTTTTCGGGGCAGTGGGTTGCGGGAAAACTATTTTTGGCTACAACGCGGGCTTTTCTCTTGCCAACTTATCAGAACCGCTCCGTGCTGTGGTTGGGGTGGAAAGTGTTTCTCATTAAATTGACACAACCAAGAGGTGGTGCAGTGGTAGATAGTGCTGTCTTGTTCCTATAGATCTCTAGTTCGAACCCTTGCTATGGCAAATTGTTTTTGCAACATTTCGTGACCGATAGTAGGAAACAAGCAGTTTCGCGATCATTACTCAGGAAGGTCCTTCCAGCAAAACATCAACAGAACGAACCAGCAAACATCAGCAAAATTAATTCAGAATGGTGAGTATGCTCGACTCAATTTGAAATAGATTAAACCAAATTGGCATAATAAGGTGGAATCTCACAGCACTCATCACCACAAAGTTCACACCACTGAGTAGAAAACATAATAAGATGATGAGGTAGAAACTATTGACACCGTTTTTTGGAAAAACAGGTCAAGAAAGGATAAGGAGAGGTAGCCGATGAAAACAGAGTGCAATCGGCCGATTGAAGGAGAGAGAAGGATGATCAACAAAATTCTCCGATGGTCAAGGAGGCTTAACCCTGACAGTGGGCCAGCGGGTCAGAGCGATCGGCCGATGGTTAACCAAAGGATCGGCCGATGGAGAGGAAGAAGGCGGTAATACGCCAAAAGGAAGGCACAGTGGAGGCGGGTCAATCTACAATTGGCAACGGGTCAAAGAGTCAGTTTTAGGAAGTTTTAACTCCTGCGAGAGTCCTTTTTTATTTTTAGTAGTTTTTTTGTCTTTAGATGCAAGTAAACAGTGTCGTGATCGGCTATGAGTCGGGGTTGTCCTCAGGACAAAAATAGCAACCCTGCGTGGTCGGGAAATCTGTACACACCAATATCAAACAAACCGCCTCCGGGCAAACCCTTTACTTTACTGCATCTACTTTACAGCATCTACCTTTACAGCATCTACTTTTCGGCGACTTCGCTATTGCGTTTTTCCTCTTTTCTACAAAGCCGTGCTTCGAGTTCATCGGGCTGCATCAACTGACCTCCGGCAAGCTTGTGAGTACCGTTTTACCGAATAATCCTAGGCTTTAACCTCCGGGCGCATCGCTGGGGTTTCGTCTAGTTCTTTATTCACCCCTTACCGATAATTAGCTAGATCTACAAGTTTTCGTACCAAATTCTTGTGGTTTTAGCTATTATCATTATCATCCGCTCGATCTAGATCCTATCGGCTTCTAACACCGCAGCCGATCCCAACCTACTCGAGCGCTGACGTCACGATCGGCCGATCCAGCCGATCCATCTGTTTACGCACCCGCGCTTCGGTCGCTCTCGAGCCAACCGATCCCACTTTATTTTGTATCAGCCGATTGGCTGGTACACGTGTCGCTGAAAGGCCATCGGTTCTCTAGCCGATCCCTAATATTTTCTATTGTCAATCAACAGGTCAGATTGGCTGGCATGCCTCGCTACAGACCGGGGAGTCACGTGTGCTGCGCGCGGAGGTGACGTCCTATTTTCGCGTCAACACACTTTTGGCACGCCCAGTGGGACACGAAAAAGTCAACAATGACGAAAACTATGAAGACTGGTCCTCATGAAGTTGATCCAGAAAACGTTCAACCGATCACTAGGGATCAGCTGAAATATACAGACAAAGCTGAGTTCGAAGCTCACATGAGGCATTATGAGGAGCTTTGTCTGGCATCATATGGTCAGACTGAAGGTGGAGTCTTCAAGAAGAATCCTTTGCCAACACCTAAGCAAGTCACCTTCTCAGCCGATCCTGAAGGGCTTCAAGACATGATGACCAAGGCGATGCATCAAACAATGATTGATCAATCTAAGGTATTCGCAAACACTATTCAGAATACCATAATTGATGCACTCAAGAAAGGAGCAAAAGGAGGATATCTGGGGCCTGCATATTTTCAACCAAACCAAACTCCTCCAATGTTCCAACAAGACCAATCGGCTTCCCCGCCGATTGATGATCCAACAGTAGGGATCTCACCTTCTCCACAGGTCAATACAGTCGCTCCTGGTTCTTCATCGGACTCTCAGCCGATTCAGAACAAAGGTATTGGAGAAAAAGCCAAAGATCCTGCTGTTACCACACCTGTGGTTCAAACATATGAAGTACAATCCAGTGCCCAAGATCAGGGCTTTCCAGTGCAAAATCAAAAGTATCCTCCCATGAGAGATCAAGATGGAAGGCTTGAAGGATGGGGCTTACCTCGTGATCATTTTGAGACTAACATCTCAAACTTTCTTGAGCCTCAGCCTGAAGAAATCCCAGAAGTGAAGTACCCACAGTCTTATCAAGCCATGTTTGGGGGTACTCCAGGGACTGTGCACATGAATGGGGATGGAGTGGAGTTCGTCTACTTCAATCACGGGAGCAAAGCTTTTGAAAGAGTCAAAATCAGTCCAGCTCATGCTCATATGGTCATACCAACAGAGAAAAAGACTCCTGTTCCACCTTAGAGATCGGCTCAACAGCCGATACTCGGAATGCCCGTGCCAACTGCTCCACTACAGTAGCCAACATTAGGGATGCCTGTACAGACTGCCCCATTATAGCAGTCAGCATCAATGCTGCCTGTCCTAACCCCAGCCAACACAGTGGCTCATACAAGATCATCGCCTCAGCAGCCGATCAACCAAGGGGTAACAGGACAGCCAATATTTCCACAAGTGGATTCTGCACAACTACTGCAAACACTTCTAAATCAATTGGCTATCTCAAGCCAATCGAATTTGCAGTAGCCAACTCCAACGGCTGGTCAGCCGATCGGACAAGCTCCACCTGTTTCAAATATGCAGGGTTCTTCTAGGACAGGGGCGTCAACAGTACCAAATCCACAACCAAGAATCTTAGAAGAACGGCCTCCAAAAACTCTAGTTGAGATACAAGCAATTGAACAAGCATCTGCTGAGTTGAAGACACACATGAAGCAGGAGTTGATCGACCACTTTTCGAAGGTGCTACAAAAGCAATATGGGATGAAACCCAAACAGCTATCCTGCATGTATAGGACACCATATCCATCTGGCTATGACCATATACCGTTCCCTCCAAGATTCAAGGTGCCAGATTTCACCAAATTCTCTGGGCAAGATGAAACATCCACTATGGAGCATATCACTCGATTCATCATCCAATGTGGAGAAGCAGGGAACGTTGATGCACTTAGAATACGCTTGTTCTCTTCATCTCTGTCAGGGCCAGCGTTCTCATGGTTCACATCACTGCCAGCTAACTCTATCATCAAGTGGTCTGACTTGGAACAGTAGTTCCATAACTACTTCTTCTCTGGCATCCATGAGATGAAAATCACTGATCTGACCAGGCTCAAGCAAAGGAACGATGAAACAGTAGCTGGGTTCATTCAAAGATTCAGAGAGGTCAGAAACAAGTGCTACAGTTTGAACTTGGGAGACAAACAATTGGCTGAGCTAGCTTTCCAAGGTCTCTTGCTGACCTTGAGGGAGAAGTATGCATCACACGACTTCGAGAGTCTCAGCCAGTTGGTCAGTCGGATGAGTCAGGAAACTGCAAAGTCCTATGAACCTAGAAGGAACTTTCAAAAGAAGGTGTCTTATGTGGACTACTCTGACTCAAAAGATGAAGACAATATGATAGGGCTCGCAGAGTGGATCAAAGGCAAGAAGACAGTGTCCTGTCCCTTTGGCAAGAAAGAGCCAGAGAAATTCGGCTTTGATATCACTAAGGCTGATAAAATATTTGATCTGTTGCTTCAGCAAGGGCAGATTAAACTCTCCCAGTTCCATACCATACCATCTGCAGAGGAGCTGAAGAGGATGAAGTATTGCAAGTGGCACAATGCAACATCGCACGACACCAATGATTGCAAAATCTTCAGACAACAGATCCAATCAGCTATTGAGCAAGGAAGGCTTAAATTCGAAACTCCTACCAAAGCTGAAAAGCTGATGAAGATTGATCAGCACCACTTCCCAACTAACACAGTTGAGGTGTCTAGCAAAGGCACGTCACAAGTTAAGTTGCTGACATCTGATTCGGCTCAAAATAAAGGAGCCGTTGATCCCAAAGTACAAGTAACCACTGCTGATGTCAAAGGGAAAGGGTTACTACTTGAAGAAGACTTGAAGCCACGCCGACCTGTCACTTCCCAAATGCTAATGAACAAGTTCCAGTGCTAACAAGAGAAAGCAAGGGGAAGAGAAGAGTGGGCACAACGCAATGAAGGACATTGGAGATGTCCGTTCTTCAAGTACTGCTGGGAAGAAGGAATCAAGCTGCCGATGGCAGAAAACTGTCCAGAGTGCAATGGGGCTTACAATAATAGCAACTCATCCAAAAGGGTTTGCTTTGATGATAGAAGACCTTCAGCCGGGGATCACCGTGAATTCAGCAATCAACGGGTATCAGTCCACGATCGGCTGGGGGGCAAAGCCAGCGTCCACGATCGGCTGGGGGGCAAGGCCAGTGTTCATGATCGGCTGGGTGGCCGAGTCAATGAAGAGTCAAACAATCGACTGGAAGAGATGGCCGATTCTCTGGTTCCTGATGAGGACATCATGTGCTGAGCTCCTGAACGTCGACACACATTGCAACTGGATGATGAAGGGTCAAACCAAACACATAAGAAGCCCAATCCGCAGTGGTGTCCAGATGGCTTGACCAAGTCCCAGAAGAGAAGAGTCCAGCACCTACGTCAGCTAGAACAGCATGAAGAAGCAGAGAGACGTGTGCTGGGCAAGAAGAAAGTTCGGTCTAAAGTTTGGCGCCCAAAGCCTAAGGCTGATGAAGGAAAGGATGACAAACCTCAAGCTGATATAAACATGGTTGTCTTCTTACCAAAAGAGTTCATGGCTCCAGTTGATTCGGATATGTCCGATGAAGAACTTGACATGACTCAATTGACACTGGAACCTAGGCAAGCCATCTTTGAGAAGCCAGAAGATGAGAAGAGACAACACTTGAAGGCTTTGTTTCTCAAGGGATTTGTCAATGAGAAACCGGTCACCAGGATGCTAGTAGATGGAGGAGCAGCAGTCAACCTAATGCCATACACCATGATGTTGACCCAAACCTGATGATGTTGGTGGACTTCGAAGGCAACGTCTCTCCAGCTCAAGGAGCAATCTGCGTGGAGCTCACCATCGGCAGTAAGACCCTTCCAACCGCTTTCTTTGTCATTAAAGGGAGGGGATCTTATAATCTACTACTGGGTCGGGATTGGATACATGCCAACTGTTGCATACCATCTACAATGCATCAATGCATTATCCAATGGATCAGAGATTCAGTGGAAGTGGTTCAAGGAGAAACCTCCTTGACAGTAGCAGCTACAGAAGCACAAGGATGGACTTATGATCAAGTGAGCTGCATATCTGGAAAAGCATGGGATACCAAATATCTCAAAATGTCCGATTTCGGACTAAAGCCGGTTCAAGCAGTCGGCTCTGAAGACGAGATTTAATGGATCAGTTCATTGAAGAGGAAGGGAAGCTTGGGCATGGGTTTACATCGGCCGATGAATTAGAAAAGATAGATCTTGGAGATGGAAGCAAACCAAGGCTGACGTACATTAGTGCCAAGCTAGAGGTAGAATACAAGAAAGAACTGATCGCATTATTGAAGGAATTCAAGGATTGTTTTGCCTGGGAATATTATGAGATGCCCGGTTTGGATCGGTCCATTGTCGAGCATCGATTGCCCATTAAACCAGGGTATCGCCCATTCCACTAGCACCCGAGGCAGTGTAATCCGAAGATTTATCCTGATATAAAAGCCGAGATAACAAAGTTACTCGAAGCTGGTTTTATTAGGCAATGTCGATATGCCGAATGGATTTCTAATATAGTCCCTGTCTACAAGAAAAACGGCAAACTACGCGTGTGCATTGATTTCAGGGACTTAAACAAAGCAACGCCGATGGATGGATATCCGATGCTAGTGGCCGATGCATTGGTCAACGCTGCTGCAGGGCACAAGGTCATCAGCTTCCTGGATGGTAATGCCGGGTACAATCAAATATTCATGGCCATAGAAGATATTGCAAAGACTGCTTTCAGGTGCCCCGGCCACGTCGGATTGTACGAGTGGATCGTCATGACATTTGGGTTGAAGAATGTTGGTGCTACATATCAAAGAGCCATGAATTATATATTCCATGAACTCATCAGCAAAATAGTAGAAATCTACATTGATGATGTAGTTGTCAAGTCAAAAAGCTACAAGGAACACTTGGCAGACCTACGAAGAACGCTGGAATGCACAAGGAAGCATGGCTTAAAAATGAACCCCAACAAGTGTGCTTTTGGTGTTTCAGCTGGCCAATTCTTGGGTTTCTTAATACACGAGAGCGGGATCGAAGTGGGCCAGAAGTCGATCAGCGTAATTGACAATATAAAAGCGCCGTCAAACAAGAAAGAGCTCCAGTCATTAATTGGAAAAATCAATTTCATCAGAAGGGCTAATCCAATATCTCTCGAAAAGGATTCAGCCATTTACACCTCTACTGAAGCTCAAGGCTGATTAGAAATTCGTATGAGGAGAAGAACAGCAAAAGGCTTTAGATAATGTCAAGCATTACCTAAAATCTCCTCCTGTCTTAATGCCTCCTCAAGACAAGAAGCCGTTCAAATTATACTTATCAGCTAATGAGCAGGCTATTGGATTAGCCCTTGTGCAAGAGTTTGAAGTAAAGGAGCGGGTTGTATATTTCGTAAGCAGAAGACTCTTGGATGCAGAAACGAGGTATTCGGCGGTGGAAAGACTATGCTTGTGCTTATATTTCTCATGCACGAAGTTGAGACCTTATCTATTAACTGCTGAATGCACCGTGGTGTGCAAAGATGATGTGGTCAAATATATGCTGTCATTACCAATCTTGAAGGGTAGGATTGGAAAATGGATCTTAGCTTTGTCAGAATTTGATTTGACCTACCAATCGGCCAAAGCAATCAAAGGGCAAGTAATGGCCGATCTGGTAACTCAGCATTGTGGACCTGAAGTTGCAGTCATAGAACCTATTCCATGGACTATGTTCTTTGATGGATCATCATGTGGAGTAGGAGCTGGGATCGGAATTGTCCTCATTTCACCTCAAGGAGCAAATTACGAGTTTTCCATCCCGATTGAGAAGACTTCAACAAACAACCAAGCTGAGTACCAGGCAGTATTAAAGGGGATAAAGCTACTACGAGAAGTCAATGCTGAAGTCGCTGAGATATTCGGAGATTCTCAACTCATGATAAATCAATTGGCAGGAGAGTATGAATGCAAAGATGATATATTAAGGGTTTATCATGAAGAATGCCTTCAATTACTTCGAGAGTTCAAGATAGTAAAACTTGAACATATCCCTAAGTGTCATAATAGTGAAGCTAATCGGCTGGCCCAAGGGGCATCAGGATATCGACCGATTCTGTCTATAGAGTTATCAGTTGAAGATTGGAGGAAGGAGATAATAGATTATCTGAAAGATCCATCCAAAAAGGTTGATAGACAATTAAGGTATAAGGCCACTAAGTATGTTTTGCTGTAAGATGAGTTATACTATCGTACCATTGATGGAGTTCTGCTCAAATGTCTTGGTGAAGAGGAAGCTAAAACCTTAATGGGAGAAATTCGCGAAGGAGTCTGTGGAGCTCATCAATTAGCATTTAAGATGAAATGGATGATCAGAAATAATAACTATTATTGGCCAACAATATTAGAAGATTGCTTCAAATATTATAAAGGATGTCAAGAATGTCAGAAATTTGGGAGCATTCAGAGGGTTCCAGCATCGGCAATGAACCCAATAATTAAACCATGGCCATTCAGAGGTTGGGCGATTGATCTGATCGGGCAGATATATCCACCATCAAGCAAAGGTCATAAATTCGTGCTGGTGGCTACCGATTATTTCACAAAGTGGGTTGAAGCCATCCCAATCAAGACTATGACATCAGGCAATATGATTGATTTTGTTAATGAGCACATTGTCTATCGGTTTGGTATACCTCAAACTATCACAACCGATCAAGGGAGTCAATTCACTTCAGGGGAGTTTGAAGAATATGCAAATTCTTTAGGAATCAAACTGTTAAATTCGTCTCCATATTATGCCCAAGCAAACAGACAGGCAGAAGCAGCAAACAATGAAAATCCTAAGCGATGGCATATGGTGCTTAATGAAGCACTATGGGCATATAGAATGGCATGCCACGGAGCAACCAAGGTATCACCATACCAACTGGTATATGGTCATGATGTTGTACTGCCTTGGGAACTAAAAACTGGATCTAGAAGGACTTCTTTACAAGATCAGCTATCGGTCGATGATTATTCAGCTATGATGAAAGAGGAATTAGAAGATCTTGCTGGTAATCGGCTGAGAGCTTTGGAAAATATCGAAAAGAATAAAAGAAGGATAGCCAGATGGTATGACAAGAAAGTCAAAGTTAAAGAATTCGCTGAAGGAGATCTGGTTTGGAAGCTCATATTACCAATCGGCTCAAGGGATCCTAAATATGGGAAGTGGTCACCTAATTGGGAAGGACCATATCGGATCAGTCAATGCGTGCCAGGCAATGCATATATCTTGGAGACATTGGAAGGAGAAAAGTTTGCCAGAGCATTAAATGGGAAGTATTTAAAGAAATACTATCCAAGCATATGGGTAGACGCTTAGTCCAATCAGAGCCTAAAAGCGACCGATTTGAGACTCAGGTTACGGCCGATTGCGGATGGAATCGTCTCTAGTAGCAGAAAGCCGAATTATCAAAAGCATGTTCCGTTTCACAATATGGCCGATGTACAAATCGCCCTTAGAATAAAAAATATATATATATATTTTTTCTCTCGTCTTCAATTACAATGGTGACATCACAAGTACATATCTGAAGAGTACATTTGAAGACAGACTTGGGTGATCCATTACAGATCTATTACATCAGTCATCACTGAAACAGACGATGGGGATGAAGAAAGGGAAAAACAAAAAAGAAAGCACAAATTTGACGAAGATGAATCACCAGATGGGGTAATTCTTCCCGTCAAGATTGTTGGGAAAGAAGACATAGGGTTGTTCTTCTTTCCGCAGCACCCAGGGACAACTTCCGCCCTCCTCCACCAGCTGATGCACCTAAGCTACATCACAAGGCTTCTTCTAGCTGTTGGACCTCCTGGCTTCACAAAAGGAGGCTAGAGAGGGGAGTATGTTCTAGGCTGTTTCACAAGAATTCTTCTAGCCATCTTGAATCAGAGAAGAAGAAGGGGACCAAAGAGCAGGAGCCTAAAACTCCCTGGATCTATATCTCGAGCCATGGGTGAAAGGAAAAGTGTGGCCTCCGTAAGGGGGTGAAGAAGGCTATTTATAGCCTAGGCACCGGAAGAGATAGAGATGAAGAAGCTAGGAAAGACGGAAACCGAAGATGCTGGATCTAATAAAAAAGGAAACAGATAACCCGTGAATGGCTCAGTTTCCAAAGAATGTCTGATTCAGAGGAATCACCCCAAATAAAGGATAACGTACGTACACTCAAATGGTGGGGAGTTTCTCTATCACGTCAACAAACTGCAGACCGTAGTTCACAGAAATCTTCTGCTCAATATTACAGACAGAGTCTACTAGCTCAGTGTTGACGCTTTTTCCGGTCGAACACACTGGTGCGCTAGGTCGCGCGGTCGTCGAAATGCTCCTCGTCGAAACCACCAGCAGGGGGCGGTCTAACCGCCTATGGGGGGCGGTCTAACCGCCTCTGTCAGAGGATCGCCGAAAACCTAAATCCGCTGCCCCGGGAGGGACCCCGTCAGGGACAACGAGCCTAGGGTTGCTCTGAGATCGGCAGGCCACTCAGAACGTCCTTGAACGCCGTAGAGACGAGCAAAGAAAGCAAAGAGATTGGAAAAGTTAGGGTTTGGAAATAAAAGTGTAAAAAGATAATTGATCGATTGGGTGATAGGCCCTCAATCGGCCATGGCCCTTTATAAATAGGGTGGGGAGGTCTTGCCCCGCAAGGAAACCTTTTACAACTCAAAATCTACAAGGATTCCTCAATTTGGTTCGGACTCAGGGAGAGGCGGTCTAACCGCCCCGGCCACGCGGTCTGACCGCCCTGGCCACTTTTGTCGGACCAGCTACAGCGCGACCCGGTCAGACCGCCCTTGGTACCCGGTCTGACCTACCTGCCTGACCTGAGTCGGCTTTTGCCAATTTTGAGTGTCAACATATGCCCCCTGTTTTTTAGTAAAGCTTGCGTGCTAAAAAATAAATCTAAGGTCGATGTGATATCTTTCATCGGCCATTTTTTATTCTAAGGGCGATTTATCAAATCGGCCATGTCTTCTCAAGCGTCTTGCCAAACACTTGGATGGAACTTCTTCAAAATATCTCCCATGGATAGCCCTGGGCAGCTGCTGTCCTTGCAAAGTCTCCACTATATAAGAATTTCCAGAGCAAACTCTCACAATCTTGTATGGTCCCTCCCAACTTGGAGACCACTTACCGAACTTGTTGCTCTTAGATCCTATAGGCAAAATAGTTTTCCAAACCAGATCACCTACATGAAAAGATTTGGCTTTAACTCTCTTGTTATATGCTCTAGCAACTCGCCTCTTGTCCCTTTCAATTGCCTCCAAGGCCTCCAATCGCTTGTCGGTCACCTCATCAATATTGTCCGTCATCAAAGCATAATATGTGTCAAAATCAAGATCATTTTGCTTTGCAAGTCTATATGCGCCTAGATTCACCTCAACGGGCAAAACGACCTCTTGACCATACACAAGCTCATAAGGAGTAACTTTAGTAGCACCATGTCTAGATATACGATGAGCCCATAAAGCCTCAGATAATACCTCATGCCATCTTCTAGGATTATCCTCTATCTTCTTCTTAATGAGCTTAATCAAGGTTTTGTTGCTAGACTCGGCTTGACCATTAGCTTGAGCATAATATGGAGATGAATTGAGCAACTTAATACCATAGGAATTGACAAAATCACGCACCTCTTTAGATACAAATGAAGTTCCTTGATCTGTAGTCAAAGTTTGTGGAATGCCAAACCTATGAATAATATGCTCCGTAATAAACTCAATTACCTCCCGATGAGTCATATTCTTAAGAGGAATTGCTTCAGTCCACTTGGTAAAATAGTCAGTTGCCACAATCACAAAGCAATGTCCCTTTGATGAAGGAGGATGAATTTTGCCAACAAAGTCCAAACCCCAACCTCTGAAAGGCCATGTCTTAATAATCGGATGCATCAACGCAGCAGGTACCAACTGAATATCCCCATGCTTTTGACAATCTTCACACCCTTTGTAGTACTGAAAACAATTAGCTATCATAGTAGGCCAATAAAAGCAAGCTCTCTTAAGGAGCCACTTCATCTTAGGAGCCGATTGATGAGTACCACAAATTCCTTCATGAACCTCTGCCATAGCTAACCTTGCTTGATCAGGTCCTAAACATTTGAAAAGCAAATCATCTGTAGTCCGATGATACAATTCACCATCTTCCAAAACAAACTTGAGAGCCCATCATCGGATTTTTCTGTCAACTGTACCTTTAGGATCCTGCAAATAGTTAATCAGAGGCTTCCTCCAATCGTCAACTTTGTCCTTATCAGTTTTGGAAGAAACAATGGCCGAAGCGACTTCTTCCTCTGCAGGGCGGTCAGACCGGCCTGGCAGGGCGGTCAGACCGGGTGGGGCGGTCTGACCGGGTGGAGTACGCGGTCTGACCGCCTCCTCCAGGGCATAACCCTCGGCTTTGCTAAACATCGGTTTTCGTTCATGAAAATTTCTTTTCTGAACATCATAACCAGATGCTTGCTGAGCCAGAGCATTTGCCCTTGGATTCTCTTCTCGTGGCACATGATAAATCACAAACTCATCCACACAAGATATAATGTCCAAGCATTTATCAAGATAAGCATTTAAATAACCATTTAAACACTGGCATACCTTGGAAACTTGCTGCACCACCAGTAGAGAATCACCATAAGCTTCTACATGTTTTACTCCCATGTCATGCAAGATTTGCAAACCAAACAAGAGAGCCTCATATTCGGTTTGATTATTAGTACAATCATGATCCAATCGGTTAAGAGCTTCAAAAATCGTTCCAGTGGGGGAAATAATAATTACTCCAACACCACAACCACTTTTGCAAACCGATCCATCAAAATGCAATTTCCATGGAGTAAAAGTAATGTAACCGACATCTAAATCAAGTTGTTTATCAATTCTATGTTCTACTATAAAGTCGGCTACAATTTGTCCTTTCATAGTTTGTAATGGCTCATAACATAAATCATATTCAACAAGTGCATAAGCCCATTTGCCGACTCTACCACTAAGAATAGGTTTTTGCAACATATATTTAATTATGTCGGTTTGACATGCTACCACACAAATACTTGATAACAAATAATGCCTTAACTTGGTACAAGCATGATATAAGGATAAGCATAATTTCTCAATAAAAGTGTACCTTGTCTCGGCGTCCAATAACCTTCTACTCTCATAAGCCACAATATACTCCTTGCCATCAGTTTCTTGAGTGAAAACAGCCCCAATAACACTATCTTCAGCCGCTATATATAACTTGAAAGGAATACCACTCTTGGGGGCTTGAAGAACGGGCGGCGAAGTTAAATAATTTTTAATCTCATCAAATGCCTCTTGCTGTTTTGCCCCCCAAGTAAATTCAGCTCCACTTTTTAACCGAAGTAAAGGAGTAAAAGCATTTACCTTCCCGGACAAGTTACAAACAAATCGCCTCAAATAATTTACCTTGCCCAAGAATCTTTGCAAATCTTTCTTGCAAGTAGGAGCTTGTACTTTTCGAATGGACTCAATCTTTTTAGGATCTATCTCAACACCATTCTCATGTACAATAAAGCCCAAGAATTTACCAGCCGATACACCAAAGGCACATTTGAGTGGATTCATTTTTAAATTATACCAGCGCATTTTTTCAAATGCAAGTCTTAAATCAGCTAAATGAGAATTTAAACCAGCCGATTTGACTACAATATCGTCGATATAAACTTCTACTATTATACCAAGCAAGTCATGAAAAATCAAATTCATAGCTCTTTGATAAGTAGCACCAGCATTTTTTAAACCAAAAGTCATGACTACCCACTCAAACAAGCCTACAAATCCCGGACATATAAAGGCCGTTTTAGAAACATCCTCTTCAGCCATAAACATTTGATTATAACCAGCATTACCATCAAGAAAGCTAAGAATTCTATGTCCGGATGCAGCATTAACAAGAAAATCGGCTATAGGCATAGGATATTCATCTTTAGGAGTAGCTTTGTTAAGATCTCTAAAGTCTATGCAAACACGAAGTTTCTTAGTTCCTTTTTTCTCCACAGGCACAATATTAGAGATCCAATCAGCATATCGACAAGGCCTAATAAACTTAGCATCAAGTAACTGATTGATTTCTTCTTTCACTCGGTCATAAATATCAGGATTAAAATTCCTACGAGGTTGTTTATAAGGCCTAAAACCAGGTTTAATTGGCAATTTATGTTCAACTAAATCACGACTTAAACCAGGCATCTCATTATAACTCCATGCAAAGCAATCAACATACTCCTTTAATAACTTTATTAATTTGGACTTAAAAACAGGATCAAGATTCTTGTTTACAAATGTCGGCCTGGGTATAGTGCCGTCACCAATGTCTACCTCCTCAAGAGGATCGACCGACGTAAACCCTTGTCCTAGCTTGCCCAAATCAAGATCTTCGATAGCTTCACACGTATCGTTCTTTTGCTCCCGATAGTGTTCAAGTCTCCGCTGCAACCACTCTTGATTTGACTCCATCGAATCACATGAAATGGTTTAGCCGATTATTCACCGGCTTTATGACAGCAGGGACAAAGCCATCTTTAGAACAACTAATGAACTCATAATTAGATAAATCTAAGCCAGATAGACATTTTACATCATCATGCACTCCTATAGAATTGCTATCAGCTATAGCTACACAAGCAGAATTATCACCATGCACAACTTCTACCTCCTCATCTACCCATTGTATTAAAAACTGATGCAAGGAAGAAGGCACACATTGATTTGCATGAATCCAATCACGACCAAGGATTAAGCTATAGTTACCTTGCGTCTCAGCGACGAAGAAAGCTGTAGCTAACGTCTTGCTCCCAACGGTGAGCTCCATAGAAGCAACGCCTTTGGCACTCATCGGCTCGCCTCATCCCACACCGCTGACGGTCATGTTGGTCTTGATCAACTCCTCATCTGAACCTCCAAGTTTCTTGAATAAGGAGTATGGCATTAAGTTGACGATCGCTCCCCCATCAACAAGCATCTGAGTGACTGGCTTCCCATTGATGTGCCCCTTGACGTATAAAGCCTTCAGATGATTTTCAGTCTCTTTTGGCTTCTGGAATACAGCATCTTTCGGCCCCAATTCAAGGTGAGCAATGTCCTCCTCTGAAAGCATAAAACCATCACTAGACATATGTATAACATTAATTTCAAGGTTCATCTGCTCAGGAGAGGAACTGTAGTCAACAAGCTGCTCATCATCCTCTGGCGCAGGCACTGAAGATATCGGAGTCGAAGAATCTGAAACGGGCAAATTTTCTGGACCAGGCGGTCTAACCGCCTCTAGACGCGGTCTGACCGCCCCTGGTGGTTTAACCGCCTCAGCTGGCGTTTTGACCGCCTCTGCCTGAGGTGCTGCCTGTAGTGTCGCCTTGACTCTCCACTCTTTCCCTTGTGGTGCCATTGGTATGTAGAGGTTGAACATATCATCTCTCTGTTTTTCGAACTCATTTTCCTTCTTCTCTCGAAACCTCAAGCGTCGAAGCTTCCTCCTTTGTGTACGCGTCAAACCGGGAGGACACAACCTCGGTAAGAAGTACTTGGAGTTGGAATCACTCCCACTGGCCTCATGATCATTAGCAGCACATCCTTTCTGAACAGGTGTCATAACCTGATTGTTTAACACAACCGGTCCTTTGCCACCTTTCTCAATAGGAACATCCATTGTTCCAATTTGTATGATGTCTTGGCTAGTAGTCCTCTCTGGATCAATATCCATCTTCTTAACCTCCTCTTCTCTGATCTTGGGCTTGTACACCTGTCGCGGAGGAGATTGAACATTTTCTCTGGGTAGGGCGGTTTGACCGCGTATAGGGGGCGGTCTGACCGCGTTGGCCCTCAGGGCGGTCTGACCGCGTGTAGGAGGCAGTCTGACCGCGTTAGCCAACTGATGCTGCCCTGACCAACGTGGAGCCCAACGATCCTGTGTAGGTCGTGAAATCCGATCCAATGCTGGTCTTCTTGGCCCTCCCCATCCAGGATGGAAGGACTGCTGAAAAGGCACCCACATTACTCCATTGTCATCATAAACCGGACGAGGTTCCCATTGTGGAGTAAATCGTTGTCCTTGCTGTGATGAATCACCTTTGAATCTTGTAGCTGCTCTTGGAGGTGACGACGGCCTCTCTTGATGTGGAGGTGATCTCATCCTTTTTTTTAATGGCCGATCACTTGTAACGGCCTTTTGTTTAGAGTATTTGTCAAATAGCATATCAAACGTGACCTTTGGTTTTGAGACACTCCCCTGATTCTTTGCCATGTTGAGCTTCCAGTTTCCAACTTCCGGCCGCTTCGGAATAAGCATCTTTGGACGGCCATGTACAGGGGCGGTCTGACCGCCTGCCACACCCGGTCTAACCGCCCCTACCTGAACAGGTGCAGATGGCTGTTGATCAGTAGGTGTTGCAGATGTGGACGACCCTTGCCCCCCATGTCCAGAAGCTTTGACAGTAATTTTAAACGTTTCTCTGCCATCAGGGGTCTTCTCATATGCTACTTCCCTTGTCAACTCTTTTCCTCTCAAATCGGGCTTTGCCTCCCCGACTACCACATTCTTTCCCTTGGTTGAATCGACTTGATGAGGCCGAACCAGTACCTTGGGCTGCTGCAAATCCATGGTATTGACAGGAAAAGGTTGCTTGTCCACTTGCATCTCATGAAACATCAAACGACCTTCATTTATGGCTGATTGAACCTGACGACGAAACACATTGCAATCGTTAGTAGCATGAGAATAAGAATTATGATACTTACAATATGCACGTCTTTTTATTTCTTCAAGTGGAGGCAAAGTATGAGTCAATTTAATGTTTCCAGATTTATGTAATTCATCAAAGATACGATCACATTTAGAAACATCAAAAGTAAATTTTACTTCTTCTTGCCGACCCTTATGAGCCGGTTTAAGTGATGAACAAGAATAAGCTTTTTCTTTAGAGGGCCAAACAAATTCAGCAGCATATACCTCTTTGTCACTATCGCTCGAACTATCAGAATCATAGTCAATAATATGTATATTAGAACGACGTGACTTAGAGCTATCTTTTTCCTTATTCATTCGGTTTTCAATAATTAAAGCTCTCACTTGAACTTGAGCAACTGAAAGAAAATCAGAACCCTCTATTTTATCTCTAATTGAAGACCTTAAGCCCTTTAAGCAAATATCAGCAAGGTCCATATCAGTAATTGACAAATTAAAGCACCGGTTTTTAGTTTCTTTAAACCTTTTAATGTAAGAAGAGACGGTTTCATCTCTACCTTGCCTAACCGATGTTAAATCTGTCAATTTTAATTGCACACTCCCGCTATAAAAGTGATCATGAAATTTACGCTCTAACATATCCCAAGATATAATAGAACCGGGAGCAAGTGAAGAAAACCAAGCAAAAGCGGTGCCAGTCAACAATAAAGAGAATAAACGTACTTTAAGAGCATTATAAGCACCCGCTTCACCAAGTTGAGCCGTATATTGACTAATGTGTTCCCATGTGGTTCGGTCATCATCACCACTAAATTTAATCAAATCAGGCATACGCCAACCACGTGGGAGAGGAAAATTATCAAACTCGGGATCGTATGGTTTTTTATACAAATTTGTGCTACCAATATCAACACCAAGTTTATTTTTAACCACACTAGCCAAATCTTCCTTAAATTTATTAAATTCCGCCCAATTAGGATTATTTGGCTGCTGTGGGGCTGCATTCACCAAATTCATCTTATTTAAGTAAGGAGCTATCTTAGCTTGAGCTAGCCTATAACTTTCAAACACATCATCAGGAATTAAATTTGGTTGAACAGATGTGTTAACTGTTGTATTATAATGAGGTCCAGCATTGCCAACTATATTAGAAAAATTAGGAACCACTGAACTCGGCACAACAGAAAGTGGTAAAGGCTGTTCGGGCACCAATTCCATGGCGCTGGTCAGGCCGGTTTGACCGCCTGTCAGGGGCGGTCTAACCGCCCCGGCCGTGTTCGGCCATTGCGGCTGTATCGGTGTTTGTTGACCAACGTTGAAGTCAGGTGGCATGCCGTACATGTAATTTGCAGTATTAGTACTAGGCAAAGGCGCTAAGCTAGTATTAACTACCCCACTAGTATTAATTTGAGGAACACTATTACTAGTTTCATTATTATTGTAAAAACTAGCACTCCTATCCTTTTCAAGATCTTCTAATCTTTCTAAACGAGCAATATACGAGGCAATCAACTCATCACTTTCCACAGTCGTTTTTTGAGAAATAGAAGGATTTTGTGGAGATTGACTTATAGTGGTAATTACCTCAACATTATTGTCATTTAACTTGATCGCCGGCAGCTCGAATTCCTTCAATCTTGCTACCTTGCCATGATGATCCTTCTTGACGCCTGCTAGAAATTGTACCTTCATGTACTCTTGCAGTGCCTGGAACTTCTGCTCCTCCTCCAGAGAGAGATCCTCCATCGAAGCCGTGATGATATTCTCCGTATCAAGTTCGCACCGAGATCCCATCTTACTAGGGCAAGATTGAACGGTTTTGAAAACCAGATCTTCTTTTCCCCAGCGGAGTCGCCAAAAGTGTGTTGACGCTTTTTCCGGTCGAACACACTGGTGCGCTAGGTCGCGCGGTTGTCGAAACGCTCCTCGTCGAAACCACCAGCAGGGGGCGGTCTAACCGCCTGTGTCAGAGGATCACCGAAAACCTAAATCCGCTGCCCCGGGAGGGACCCCATCAGGGACAACGAGCCTAGGGTTGCTCTGAGATCGGCAGGCCACTCAGAACGTCCTTGAACGCCGTAGAGACGAGCAAAGAAAGCAAAGAGATTGGAAAAGCTAGGGTTTGGAAATAAAAGTGTAAAAAGATAATTGATCGATTGGGTGATAGGCCCTCAATCGGCCATGGCCCTTTATAAATAGGGTTGGGAGGTCTTGCCCCGCAAGAAAACCTTTTACAACTCGAAATCTACAAGGATTCCTCAATTTGGTTCGGACTCAGGGGGAGGCGGTCTAACCGCCCCGGCCACGCGGTCTGACCGTCCTGGCCACTTTTGCCGGACCAGCTACAGCGCGACCCGGTCAGACCGCCCTTGGTACCCGGTCTGACCGGCCTGCCTGACCTGAGTCGGCTTTTGCCAATTTTGAGTGTCAACACTCACTAGCAGTACTCAGAAGGAATGCTATTTTGAGCTAAAGTCTGTCAACGGCTAGTGATAATCATCGACGCTCACAGAGTTTTCCAGGGGAAGATGCCTCTCATACCCATAAGACTAAAGAGCTAACACCTACATCAGGAAAAACCCAAGGGCGAAAAGGAATACAAAGAACCCCTGGGTAAAAGGGCGAGTCTTATAAGGAAGGAGAGCGAAAGAGCCAAGGAGTCACATGGTAAACAACCCTGAGGAGAGTTAGATGGAAAGGACGATACACTATCAATGGAGATTGACCATGTCGATCACGCGAAGAGATTCGACTATTATTTAAAAGATATCAAGCGAATTTCGGAGCAAAAGGATTATTTACCCCGAAACTGGGGGGCATGTGTTGACACCGTTTTTTGGAAAAACAGGTCAAAAAAGGATAAGGAGAGGTAGCCGATGAAAACAGAGTGCAATCGGCCGATTGAAGGAGAGTGAAGGATGATCAACGAAATTCGCCGATGGTCAAGGAGGCTTAACCCTGACAGTGGGCCAGCGGGTCAGAGCGATCGGCCGATGGTTAACCAAAGGATCGGTCGATGGAGAGGAAGAAGGCGGTAATACGCCAAAAGGAAGGCACACTGGAGGCGGGTCAATCTACAATTGGCAACGGGTCAAAGAGTCAGTTTTAGGAAGTTTTGACTCCTGCGAGAGTCCTTTTTTATTTTTAGTAGTTTTTTTGTCTTTAGATGCAAGTAAACAGTACCGTGATCGGCTAGGAGTCGGGGTTGTCCTCAGGACATAAATAGCGACCCTGCGTGGTCGGGAAATCTGTACACACCAATATCAAACAAACCACTTCCGGGCAAACCTGTACTTTACTGCATCTACTTTACAGCATCTACCTTTACATCATCTACTTTTCGGTGACTTCGCCATTGCGTTTTCCCTCTTTTCTACAACGCCGTGCTTCGAGTTCGTCGGGCTGCATCAACTGACCTCCGGCAAGCTTGTGAGTACCGTTTTACCGAATAATCCTAGGCTTTAACCTCCGGGCGCATCGCTGAGGTTTCGTCTAGTTCTTTATTCACCCCTTACCGATAAATAGCTAGATCTACAAGTTTTCGTACCAAATTCTTGTGGTTTTAGCTATTATCATTATCATCCGCTCGATCTAGATCCTATCGGCTTCTAACACCGCAGCCGATCCCGACCTACTCGAGCGGTGACGTCACGATCGGCCGATCCAGCCGATCCATCTGTTTACGCACCCGCGCTTCGGTCGCTCTCGAGCGGGCTGATCCCGCTTTATTTTGTATCGGCCGATTGGCTGGTACACGTGTCGCTGAAAGGCCATCGGTTCTCTAGCCGATCCCTAATATTTTCCATTGTCAATCAACAGGTCAGATTGGCTGGCACGCCTCGCTACAGACCGGGGAGTCACGTGTGCTGCACGCGGAGGTGACGTCCTATTTTCGCGTCAACAGAAACATGTTTCTTAAGATTGCTGGAACTTCTCCAGCTCATTTCTGGCCTCCTGCAGCTTCACACTAGCAGCTTCACACTTCATGTTACATTTTTTCAACTGGGATATCTTCTCCCGGGTCACTTGGTTAGCCTCTTCCATCAATTTGCAAGCCACTTTCAACACATCAGTATGATCGTTCTGTAACTCATTAAATTCTTTCAGCGCGGCGTTCTCCCATTGTAACAATAGTAGAGACAAGTCATTCAGCTTCTATAACGATTGCTTATATAGGCCCTTGTATAGTGCAGCCTCTTGCTCTTGGTCTTGCAAGTCTCTCTTCACTTTCTGGAGCTCAGCGACAGTGGCTTGAAGCTCCTGCAGAAGCTAGTAGAATACAAGAACCTAAAAATCCATCAAACGATGCAAATTGGAAACTAACTAAATCTAACACCTATGAGTTGTGCAAAGGATAAGAATCATGACAGAATCCAGATGCCCCTTCACAGTCTGCAGCTCAGAGATAGTCTCTTCAATCTATCAATCCATAAAACGATGCAAATTGAAAATATAAGGATCTATCAATCCTATCAATTGTGCACCTTCAGAAAAATCTATAAAAAGTGTGGCATGAAGAACATCCGGAAGCTACTAAAATACAAGAACCTATCGTAAGATGATGTAAATTGAAAACTAACTAAATCTAACACCTATGAATTGTCTATAGCCTAACAGCTTCTAACACCAATCAAAGTGCAAATCTAAGAGTGCGATGAAATCTGAATCTAACATATATGATCATCAATCCTCCAGATCCCTAAATCTCGAAATCCCCAAACCTAGGAAGATAGGGGAACATATAGCGGCTCAAACCAGAGGAGAGGACTGACCTCGTCGTGCTGTTTCATCCTCTCGTTGCTTGGATATGGCGGCGCAACAATCTTCCCATCACCGCTAGGATCCGACATTCCTGTCAAAAGTCTCACCTTGGAATTGCTGATCTGCATAGCAAAAGTCGAGAGTCTTTGCGAATGCAGTGAAGCGTTTCGCCTTCGAATTACCAATTTATATTAAAGACTCACATGAAATTTACAGGTGGGACATGGTCAACGTAAAAAATTTCCCTTCGAGTGGACCCTAGAACTATTTATGACGACTTGGAACACTCTATTTTCGAAAAAAAATGCTTACAAGTGGGACCAAAGTTGGTTTATGACGCCACTGACATGGCAAAATTGCTTACATGTGGGACCCTGGAAAATTTTATGACGACTTGGAACACTCTATTTTTGAAAAAATGCTTACATATGGGACCCAACTAAATTTTATGACGACTTGGAACGCTCTATTTTTAAAATAATGCTTACAAGTGGGACCAAAGTTGGTTTATGACGCTATTGCGGAGCTTATGGCGTCACAAAACAAGCATGAAACAGTGAACGCTCGGCTACAGTAGCAACCGTTATGATGGAAGTTTTTTTTGTCACTAAATTTGCTCGGAAGTGAAATATTATGACGAGATTAGCCAGGAACATCATAAATCAATGACGCTAAAATGTGGTTGCATCACTAGTCAATAATTTTCTTGTCGTGAAAGCAATCGCAAAGACAGAGACCATAAAGCATTGATATGCATAAGATTCATGTAGAGATTACATATCATGTATCCATATCTAACCCTAGGGACGAATGGAGGTATTACCCCATCATATTACACGGATGAAGCACATAGGGGTGATGGAAACTCTGGAGAACGTCGTTGATGAAGATGGCGGTGATGAATCTCAAGAACACCCCTTGGCCAACGGCTTGGAGTCCTCCTCTTGCTTCCTTCCCTCCACCGGCGTTGATCCTTGCGACGAACTCATCCAACTCTCTCCCTCATCTTGTGGCGCAGCTTTCTGGTTAATGGGCGTCGATGAATGATTGGATGCGGAGGCCGTCGGAGGCAGGAGCTACAAATAGACTGAGGAGGGGCTAGGTCAAAGGGGACCGCAAACCGAGGCGAAAAGGGCCTGGGCCGATCCGACCAGGCCGGCCGGCCTGGGCCTTTTCTGTCCCGATTCGGGCCCGTCTTCCTCCTCACAGCTCATCTTGACATTTTGGACATAAACCCCTTTAATTGTGTCATTTTGGCGTTGTCATCCCCGCGGTCAAGATAGGGGGTCTTCTCGCATGAAGTCCGAACTTTACGTCTTAGTCCTCGGGGATGATCCATTGTAGCACCTTGGTCCTTGCCAACTTTGGAAGTGATTTCGCCTTGCTCTTGAACATGAATGTAACTCCTCATTTTCTCATTTGAACTCGTTGTGACTCCGTCTCTTTTGTCCATATTTTCCCGCAAAAGCACAAGACTTCCAAATGCACATACAAAGTTGAACTTGTTATATCATTAGTGTGCCTAGTGGCGGGTTAGTTCCATAATCGAGCTCAAACCAAAGTGTAACGAATATGTTTGGAGCACCAAAATTCATCGTCAACATCTTCCCCATGCTTAAACCTTGCTCGTCCTCGAGTAAGTAATCCTTGCTTAAAAGGGAAATCAGCGTTGCCTTCCAATGTTGTCCCTGCACTTAGTCATTCATGACGAGGAGAATTGCTCTCTCTTAAGAATTTATTTTTAAAGTTCAAGTTGTGACCGGCTTCTTTTTCATTATGGAACATAAACTAACAATAAAGAACAAGCCACATTTAATAAACACGATGCTCTCAAACTCAAGTGAAGTTCAAACCGTTACCTTGTTCCATGGAAGAATTTTCAAAAGATGCATATCCAACATAAGTGAAAATCTCTTGCAAAAGCTCATGGAAACACTCATCTCATCAAGTCACTCAAGCCTATACTAGATTATTTTCAACCTATTCTACTCATATGTGATAGTGGCAGGCTTATGTGGAGCTTGGTAGGTTAAAAACAATCCTAGCAAAACATACATCCGAAATATTGTCAAATTAAGAGAGAGATCTATTGGAATTACCGAGACTTGTCAAAAAGGTCATGGAAAATAAATGTCAGAAAGAGAGGGATGAAACACACACATTTAGATAGGTGGACATGTGCAAGTGGCAAATGGATGATGTCGAGGCACAAGTGAAGTCCTCGTTCTTGGATTGCACATGGTTGGAAGATTTGAGTTCGGATTTGTCTTCAAGGCACTTGAGAACATATGAAGCAAAAAGAACTGAGGAGCAACTTTATTTTTTTTACTTTTATTTTATTTCCTTCTCATTTTTCTCTCGCTTTCTATTTTTTTTCTTCTTCTTTTTTCTTATTTTTCTTTTCTTCACATCATTTTTTTTAATTTTTTATATTTTTTTCTTTTGCTCCTCAGAACTTTTGCAACATAATACTTACTCAGCATTTGTCAGAGATGATGTGATGACTCCTCCGCCATGCTTGAACGATGCTTGTCCTTGAGCATAAAAGAGGGGGGACATATGGCTGCTAGAGAAGTACAAAATCCTTATGTTCCTTTATAAATGTCTTGAAAATCTTCATGGGCATCCTCGTGTCGAAACTCCGTATGATCTTGGGTGCATTGATGAGTCCCCTCCATATGTTATATATCTTGAAATCTTGCTAGAAAATCTTCAGAAAATTCATCGAAAGATCATCCATACTCAAATTGGGTTGTGGACAAGAAGGTGATCACAAAAAGATATTTCTGGTTTAGGGTGGATGCCCAGCGAGGTTTGTGAAATTTTTTATGTGAAAACCCACAATGCATGGACAAAAAGGCTAGCGTGAAAAGTTACACAAAGGAATGACCATCTTCTTAGTCTCAAACCATAGAAATCAATCCTAATCCAACTCATCAAAACATATGTTTGCAATCATAGAACATATATGTATATGGCTTTGGTAGGTAGAACTTTGCAAAAGCATCACAAATATGTAGATAGCATAAAAGTTAAGTTTTCATAACAAGTTATCCAGCTATCTGTAAACTTAAATCGAAGAGCAAAGCTATATATGTGGGTCTAGAGTACAGTCTTTTCACCTCCACAAATAAAAGAGCCCGTATTTAAATTAATTTCAGATCATGTTATAGAGAGCAATTAGCCAAGACATGTATAACTTCATGTAGGTAAAAAAAAAGCGACAACTTTTATCATCTTTCCATGCATAGGCAATATGAAACATCGAGGTGAACACATGGTCATGCTTATTTATTGAAAATAAAAGGAAATCAAGGTTGTGTAACACCTCGTGTTTTAAATCAATGCTAATTAGGGATAATCATGATCCTACTCAAGTCATTAAGCACTAATGGTCAAACATTGGTCAAATCATGGTCAAACCCTAGTCAAAACCCATAATGTCCTTGAACCTCTCTAGAACTTTTGCCGCGTTCTCCAAATTTCACCTAAACACTTCAAATTCTCCCAATACAAAAGTTGTGCAGTTTTTTATGGGACAAAACTTTCATGTTGAGTGGCATTTCAAATTCGAAGTGTAAATGTGTGAAGAACTTTGGTCAACGCCAGCAGCCACTATTTGCCGACGCCGAGAAAAGTCCCATCTTGGCAAGCAATTTTAGCAAAACCTGTTGCTCAAAATCTCTATGAGCCTTTGTAGAAGTTGTAGAGGGTAGTGAGATCTACAACTTTGGTATGAATATCTCGGGTCACTTTCGTTCAAAACTTTGGAGTAAATGTTGGTCAAACTAGGCTTGAAATTCGCCAGAACGCGACGTCTCCCCTGCGCCACGTCGGCCCACCGCTGTACCCCGCCGTACGCGCATGCCGAGGCACGCCGGCGACCATCGGTCCGTGCGTGACGCGAGTGGACCCCCTGGTCGGTGCCACGCGGCGCGCTCGGTCTCACCGCCACGAGGCCGCACCACCATCCGCCATTGGTCTCCGGCCGCCGCACGTCGCCACCACCCCTTTATCCCATACCGTGACGTGCCTGTGGACTCGCTCGAGTGAACCGCTTCTCCGCGCACCCGAGCCATCTATTTAAGCGCTCGCCCTTCCTCCTCGCGCGAGCACCGAGCGCCGCCGCCATTGCCGCCGCCTCAACGAGCTCCCTCTCCCGCTCGCTCCTGGTGCTGCCTGACCACTCTAGCCCCTTCCCTAGGACCCCACTGAGCTTCCCACTCACGTGTTTCCTTGCATTACCCCTCACCTCGCTGGAATTTGGGCCGAGGCGGACGTGCCAACTCTGCTCCACCGCCGGCACTCGCCGGAGCACCCCCTGACCTCAACTCCGCCTCCAATCGCCCCTAGGTGAGCACGCACGTCGACCTGTGCCGCTTGTTGGCCATGTCCGGCCGGTCATCGCCGCCGGCGAGGGTGCTCTGCACCGCCAAGGGCACACTTGTGGCGATTGCAATCTTGTAGGGACCCAAGTGTGAAACGCGAGGGTACAGTTGTGAAGAATAGAAAGGTTCCGGGGACCTTAGCGTAAATAGATTCTTATAGTGTTGTTTGACTTTGCCTGAACCTTGGAAAATTCGTAGAAAATCACAGAAACATCTGAAAAATGCAAAACCAATTTTGTTGGTTTCCTTGTGAGTAGATCTACAACTTTTGCAACGATTGACCCTACTTTTGACTGATCGTTTTTGCATGAAAATTTGAAATTAGTTTAACCTACTTTTGTTGTAGTTCAAAATCTAGATGTGATCTCAAGCTGCATTTTGGATATGTTGTTAGTTATGACCCTACTTGTGTATTTATGATGATTCTGCCCTAATGAATTTTATAGCTTAAAATAAATATATTTTTTGCCCAACTTGTGAGTATAGTCTTCTTATGCCTAGATTCACCTCTTGTGAATTTATCATTATTTTGTAACTACGAGAAATATTTATTCCTGAATTATGGTTAGTTTAAAATGTAATTGCATAGCTTAAAATTTAGAAAGGCCCATGAGCTAAATGTTGTGTGTAGCCTAGTTTTGGGCCAGAGATTGAGTAGGAGAAAGTTTTGATCCAAAAGTTGTTTAATTATTTTTATATGCATTTATCTTGTTTTGGTAAATAAAAGTTGTTATTTGTGGTATAATTAATTTATAGCTTCATTATGTGTGTACTTGTGTTCAGTGGCTTTGTATAGGGATAAAGAGCTTAAGAAATGTCACCTACTGCATTTTATGAATTAATTTTATGGAAAAAGCTTTGGAAGCCAAGTTAAGCTTAATATTAAAGTTAAATTGGAAAACCACCAGCACCACACCTAATGACCCTATGTTTGTGATGTGAAACATGCTAAAAGGCTTGGAACCCAGCCTTTGCTGTTTTTGTAAATTTACTTTGGTTTATGTGTGTAAATATGTACACAGTCACCATCAAAAAGAATAATTAATAAAGCACCGCATATTGTTCCTTTATTGGAAGAGTATGCTGAATATATTATTATCTAGGTGAATGTGGCCAACCATGCACCCCATGGTTGTCATGTGTTGTTTTGTAATTAATTAAATCGAAACCGTCAATTAAATCTTGCATATGCATCCTTGTGTAGGTCTTCCCGACGGTAGCTATACGCTCGTGCCGGAAGGAGGAGACGAAGGAACTGACGGGGATGTGCACTACGTCGCTGTAGAGCAAGACTTGGATCAAAGTCCGAAAGGGCCAAAGGCCAACCTTGCCAACGAAGGCAAGCCCCGGATCATTAACCAATGTTTTATGTAATTTATGCAACTATCTTTGCTATGCTTGTGCATTTACATTTCAGGAATTGAATGAAACCCTAGTTGCATGATCCCTAAGTACCTATGATCTTTAACTAGTATGCTAGGTCGATAGTTGCTATGCTGTAGGACCCGGTAAAAGTCGAGTGATGTTCGTCACTCGCGAGAATAGGTTCTTTTGTCAGAATCATAAGGTCTTTATAAATGGATTGCTCATGTGGTAAGAGCATGGGATTTGGGCTCCGGTCCAGTGGCTTCGTGGGCTAAGCTTTTGAACATACTAAGCACTTGTCGGGAATGGGACCGGTAAGCCTAGTACTTTAATGAGACCGTGCAGGATCTTACTATTACTAATCTTGAGCATTCTCCTGCCCGGCTCATAACCGGGAGGAGGGTACACGTGTGAGATTGGATGTACTGTGTGGGGCATGCCAGATAAGCCTTGTACCCGGGACTGTAAGCTATTATCCCAAGCCGAGGATTTTTGGGAACCGCCTGGTCGGTGTCAGGTCAGTTGGGGCACCGCTCCGTGTGTTTAGGTCTACCTTGCAAGGGTTGAATCAATCGATTGTCGGCCTCTTACCGTTATCTGAGACTGCTTAATCAACTGGCCATGATATCCCTTACTGATGGAACTATGTGAATTCTTCTGCGTGAATTAATTGTATTGTACAATTCTTGATTGCAATAGTTTTCTTATTTCAGTAATGGTTAACTCACTAGAATCTGAGCTAAAATATTTAAAGTAAGGATCCATGATGCTAGTTGCTTTTTGGCAAAACAAACCCACTAGCCAAAAGCCTTACATGTCTAGAGGTAACTTTTGATGGGTAAGTCTTGCTGAGTATTAGTATACTCAGCCTTGCTTAAATGTTGTTTTCAGGTGAAGTTGTTTGGCCTAGAGAGATTCCACCCGGCTGGGAGCTGGAATGGGTGGATGACATCACGGATGGCCTCCTTTGATGTCTATCGTATCGCTAGTTTAAATTCCGCTGTTTTAAAACTCTGAACCTTTACTTATCATGTCATGAACCATGGTTTGTAATAATTAACCCCTAAGGGTAAATTTGGAGTTAATTTGTGTAATGTACTCTGGACTCGCCTTCGTGTGAGTTTTAATGCATGTGCTCGATCCTTTGTACTATTCAAGTGATTTACCGGGCTTGACCCGGCAACACTCGACGAGATGGTACTTTACTATCGCTTAATGGCCAAGGTGGATTGGCTTAAGCGATAGTACGGTATTTTCCCGAGCGGGGTTTTCACAGCTGGTATCAGAGCGATTGACATGCACCAAAGTTAATTAACAACCTTAATCACTTGTTTTTAATAAAAAGTGCCAACATTGCTTGTATTTGCAAAAGACGTTGGATCATTAAGGAATGATCTAGCCCTAGAGGCCCTAGAGGGAATTTCGGGTTCTTTAAGGTGGTGTAAGAATCTATGGTTTATTTTGCTAACTTCCAGCACTTTATTTTATGTCAGACTTACTTTCTTGCACAACCAAACTAGATGAAGCCATGTGTTTTATACATGTGCTGTGCCGCATCACGAGTATGCGAGGGTTGATGGAGTGATCTATTCCACAGATCCCATCTTCTCGGTTGGATGCTCACGTGTTTTATATGTGCGCTTTCCGTATGCAAGTCATACGAAGGATGGCATGCTCTATTCAAAATGAACATGGCATGGGTTGTGATGTTACCACGTTTTGCCATACGTGTGCGTTCCGCATTACAAATATGCGAGGCAAGGATACACTCCATTCAAACGGAGGTTGTCCGAGGTTGGACGCTGTCCATGCAGCGGTTTGATGCATGTATACCGTTTCTATAGTGAACGGTAATGTATGTGGATGCTTCCTTGACGTGATGGCATGGAAGGTTCTTTTCTGCAGGTACACTAATAACGTTTCGTAAGTCGCTAAGTGAGCATTGAGTAGTTCTCGACTAGTTATTATAGGGAGGAACGTATATAAGCCTTGCCACCGGCACTAACTTAGATTTTTGGCTTGATCGCCTTGTGAGAATGAATAGGATGTCTTGCATCATGTTAAAAATTGTGGAAACTTAAAACCGAACCCTATACATGTTTTGGGTGCTCTCTAGGTGAAATATTGCTAGTGTGTGATTTCTTATATAGCCTCTCATGTCTAGATGTGTTGCTGTCCAAAAATCTAGTGCAGCAGTTTGCTTGAATTTTTACCCCCTGTTCTAAAAATAATTTGACTAGATGATCTATATCAACATTTCTCCATATATAATCTAGTTTTTGCTCGCAAAAATTCATGGTCATAGCTTCTGTAGATTTCGAGTTATGCCCAAATTAGTGAACCTTTGTCATGCTGTTTTTTTCCTGAGGACCTACTCTGAACTTTCGATTAAATTGAGCATCTTCCTAATCTTTCTAGATCAACCTTTGAATACCAAAAAGGTGCCTCATAACCTTTCTGAGTTGCTACCAAAATTGGAAATTTTTGGGGTCATAGGTTCTGAGTTATGAATTTTTGTTCACGACTTCTGAGCCTTATGCCAGTTGGTATGTACACTCGTTTCGAGTTTGGCATACCGTTGTACCTTGTACAGATGGCTACCCCAAATTTTACCCTACATGGGGATCAAACTTATTCCTCCATACCTCTCCGCGATCTCGTGAAAGATTGGAACCTTTAGTAGTGGTTTTTGTATGCGACTCTCTTTTTTATAGCTATGAGAATCTATCCTTGTGCACATTCTTGCATCTAGGTTCTTACGTTCGTCACTTTATCCAGATGTCCGACTCTGGATCCATGACCGTTGATGCGCAGGCGTGGACTCACTTGAACTGCCTCAAGGAAGCTGGTTTCCCTGCACTTTTGTGGGACACCATGAAGGACTTTGGGTGCATCGCTTATCCAGAGTACTCGGCACGTGAGCTCATGACCTCAGGCCAACTCCTTCGTTGTGAAGTGAAGGTGAAAGTCCCCGTGTGCCTGACAAATCCTGCTTGGGAAGAGTAGGAGAGTAAGGCACAAGGGTTGAACCTGGCTGACATGGTGTAAAAGGCTGCTCTGGAAGCACTCACAACTTTTTGTGGGAAGCACTGCAGCCAAGGTGATTCCTTTGCCTGAGCAGCATTTCGGACAATGGGTCGAACGCGAAGCTTTTCTCTCTACCCAGGGCAACGCTCATTCTAGTCCTTATCTTGTTACCTTAGTCCATTTCTCTAAAGCTATGTATGACACCTATCAACTGATGGTGGGAGAAAGTGTGTTCTATAGACACCAAGCTTATATGCCACAAATTAGGTAGGTGGAAGGTACCACCCAAGAGTTGAAGAAGCCCGAGCACTAATAGCTACTCTCAAGAAGAGAAGACGCAAGGATAAGGCAAAAATACGAGAATTGAGTCAAGTTATTCATGAGCAAAATTTTATGCTACAACATAATGACCAATATATGGTCGAACTAGACAATCAACTGGAAGCTGTAGCAGCTCCACCTCCTGAACCTGTCATTCCTGGACCAGAAGAGGAAGAGAATCCTGAAGACATTCAAGGAGAATCTAGAGTAGAGTCTAGACCCGCTTCGCCTTGAGCCTTTCTTCGGCTTGGGAAAGTCAATCCAATACGAAGTGAACCTAGGCTAGCTTGTCATCCAGTTGGTGTCTAGTATGCTTATAATAAGGTAATGAGTTGTACTATGAGTGTTGTAGTAGGATGGATAATTGACGCTGGTTGTGATCAATTCTGGATCTAAGTTGAATACCAAGTTATGTGAAATGTTGTGGAGATCATGCTCACCAAAATTCATCATGTTTGCATAAACGTACCGAGAGTTATGGCAATTTTAGTGCACCACGGTCTCCTGTGAAAACAGCTAGGAACAGCCTCGGTTACGGAATCTTTCAAGCATGATAATGTTGGAAATTGACTCGGAGTTGAATACCAACATTGGAGCTTATGAAATCCTACATCTACTGACCAAAAAAAGAGAATTTTTTTGTATATAAGTAGAGATCTATGATTTTTTTGCTTATGACCGTTGTGCTGTCTGGTTTCGAAGAAATTGCCATGAATGAGTTTTCGTCGTGCATATTCTACTTGTTAATTTTTATGAGCAAGCTTATGAATATGTGTTTACTGAGAACTCAAATTTTCAGATGGTCGGACCAACACGCAGCACTCCTAACGGTTTTGGTGCGTCGGGTAGTGGTGACCCACCGCCGCCACCGCCCATGACACCAGTGGAGGTATTCATGGCCACCCAGACCGAAGTGTTGCGCCAGATCCAGCAGACGCAATAGCAAATGGCCCAACAGATGCAATAGGGACCTCTACTTGGGGTTAATCATGATGGACTACATACGGTCACCGCCTACACCCAGTTTCTTGGGATGAAGCCCCCAACGTTTACTAAGGTAGAAGAACCCCTTGACGCTGACGCATGGGTCAGGGCCATAGAGGCCAAATTTTCTGCGTTTGTCCTGCCTTGCTCTGAGGAGCGCAAGCCAACTTTGCGACCTTGCAGCTTTGCGTAGAAGCTCTGATGTGGTGGGAGAACTTTAAGTCTATGCAACCTGTTGGACATGAAGTCACTTGGGCTGAATTCAAGCAAGCTTTCAAGGACCACCACATCCCTAAAGGACTCATGGATAGAAAGATGAAAGAGCTGCTGGCTCTTAAGCAGGGAGCTGACACTGTGTATCAATATACACAGAAGTTTAACAGTTTTTTCCAGTACAGAGGACACCACATGGACTCCGATGCTAAAAAGGTGGAATGTTTCCGTGAAGGCCTTAACGGTGATTTGTATGAAAGGTTAAATCTACTGGAGCCCAACAATTATCATGAGTTGCTAAACAAAGCTATCTCTCAAGAGGATGCCATGATGAAGGTACAAAAGGATAGAAAGAGACAGATCAAATTTGCTTCGGGAGATGGATCGGGCAAGAAATTCTGCTTCGTCAAGAACAGTACACATGGTTCTTCCCAATCTTCCGCATCGGGGCACTGGAGAGTGACCCTTTCCCAGCATAAGCCTTCGGGAAATTTCCAATGCCGCCAAGCGCAACCACAAGTTTCCAAGCCTAAAACACTTCCACCTTGCATTTGCTACAATTGTAGACAACCTGGGCATTATGCAAATGAATGCCCAAACCCTAGGCAGAATAAGCCCCAGCAGCATAATCAAAACCCCGGAGTGGATAAGGGACATCACAATAAGAAGCCCATGATTCAAGTGAAGCAAGACCAGCTTAACTTCATGGGTAACTTTTCTATCCGAGAGCACCCCTCCATACCTTGGTCTTTTACTTTCGAATCTCGGGACGAGATTCTTTTTAAGGGGGGTAGGCTGTAACACCTCATGTTTTTAATCAATGCTAATTAGGGCTAATCATGATCCTAATCAAGTCATTAAGCACTAATGGTCAAACATTGGTCAAATCATGGTCCAACTGTCATACGGACATCCCTGGGCCCACTACTCTGGTGGGTACTGGGACCGACTACTTCGTGGGCCCCTGGGACTACTCGACTTGGGCACCACGGCACCTGCTGGCGTGGAGCGCAAGGCTTACAGAGGATTAGTACTCGGTTAGGAAGCTAGACATGTCCGGATCCATGTAGAGTACTCCTAGCCGTACAGGACTAGTACTCCTTTGTCAAATCGACTTGTAACCCTGCCTTTCGGACTATATAAGGCGAGGCAGGGACCCTTATCTCTTCATCCGCATCATCTTGTAAACATACCCAATCAATCTAGAGCTACGCAGCATACAGGACGTAGGGTATTACGCACCACGCGGCCCGAACCTGTCTAAATTGTGTGCCACGTGTCTCTCCTTCGGGTTCCCGATCTCGGCGAGGCCACAAACATCTACCTCGGGTACTCCCCTTGGTAGGTTGCCGGTCTAAAACACCGACAGCTGGCGCGCCAGGTAGGGGATCTCGCCGAAGATCACATGGCGAACTCGACGGCTTCAATTGTCATCAAGCCAACTGCCGCCTTCAACCGCGGTGACACCTTCATCTTCGGCTCCTGGGTCTGCACCGCTGACAGCGCTGGATCGTTCTAGCGCTACCTCACCATGACCTCGGACCCGGAGACCGGACTCGTGACGCTTCCCGAAGCCATCACGGGCCAACTCGTCGAGAAATTCGACGAATTTTTGCTCTGCAACCAAGTCGCTGACTTCAAGATTGGATCCGCCTCCAACTCGAACTCGATGTCACCCTGGATCGAAACATGCGAGCCGGCTCCAGAGCTATCGTGTGCAACGGTTCTCCTCCATGAGCACTTCCCATACGGTCTCTGCAACTCCAGCAGGGCCCATGCGGAAGCTCTCACCACACGTCGGGCCGGCAAGGAGATCGTCTCCGAGTCCTCCTTGGACTCCAACACCGTCCCCGACAGAGTCCTCGGGCCGGCAGATTTGTCTACTGGCCCGACCGCAAGCCCGCAGACCTGATCAACCACAACTCACGCTGCGTCGCCTACCTCGAGACACTCCCCTTCCAGTAGGGGACACCGCTGACGGCGGCTGAGGAAGAGCACACGCCAACTGAGGTGGCGACTACTAATTCTGGACTCTGCACCCCTGATCGCGAAGTATTCATGGCTGTCGGAGAAGTCGGAACCTCCGGCAACCAAGTCGATCGGTACCTAGACGACATCTCAGCAGACGAGGAATCAGCTAACGCACCTCCAGATGAGACTACGGAGGCCAAGAATGCCCGGTGCGAGCGCGACAGAAGACGAGCTGATCTGCGCAGGCGGCACCGAGAAGCTTTTCCCATCCGGAACCTCACAAAGGCTCTGGATCAAGTCGAAAACCGGGTACACACCACCCCTGAGCAATGCCTCATGTCTATCACTACGATAGCACGAACAACTCAGGGGCACCGTGCAGGCAAACTCATCGCCAAGCTTGCTGAAGACGCTTACTTCATGCGGGTCGACAACAGAGTCGCCCCTGTCCCTCCCACAGGAAACCACGAAGCCACTAGTCACAGCCCAGCAGACGGCGGACGCAACCGCATTCGTGGCGAACACCAGTCAAACCCCAACCGCTCTAGAGCCTCGGCGGGAGGACCCTCATAGGGCGGCAACAGCCAGGCAGGCGCCGGCGGTAGTCACGGCGGCGCCGGCGGTAGTCGCGGCGGCGGCAATGGTGGCGGCAGCAGCGACGGAAGTTCATCCCACGGCGCCGGCAGAAGAGCTGGTGGCGGCGGCGATCGCGGGGGCCGAGGCCACTTGAATAGCCACGCCACCGGCAACGCACGCAGTGGCTTCGACGCCCGCCACATGATCGACGAGATCCGCCGCAAGAAGGCTACTGAAGCAAGCGACAGCGACGGCTTCCCGGCCTACTCAGCATGACTTCGCAACCTGCTCCGTCCTGAGAAATTCAAACCTCTCGGGATCACCAAGTATGACGCGAAGAAAGGCCCAGTTCAGTGGCTCAGGTGCTATGCCCTGGCCATCAAAAACGCTAGTGGCAACAATGACGCAAAGTGCCTCTTCTTTCTCTTCTGTCTGGATCAAGCTCCACTCACATGGCTCGAGTCACTCGAAAAGAACTCGATCGACGAGTGGGACCAGCTGAAGGATCAGTTCACCAGCAACTTCACAGGCGCCATGGGGTGCTCAGGTACTCGCATGGACCTGGTGATGGTCAAGCAGGAACAAGGCGAGACGCTTCGCCAGTACATGCGTCGCTTTTTTGACAAGCGCGCGACCGTAGTCGACGTCACCGACAAAGAAGTCATCGACTTCTTCCAAGACGGGCTCTATCACCGTCGCACCTTCGAAGACTTCGGTTGCCGCCGCCCGAGTTCCATCACCAAGCTCAAGGACATGATCACATCATAGGCCGACGAAGAGGACAAGGCGAATGCCAAGTACGACTCCATTCGCGGCAAGAGCAAAAACAACACGGGCGGCAACAACAACAACAAGGATCAAGGGGGTTGCAACAACAATAACTACTCGAGTTCCAACCGCAAGCGCAAGCCAGACAACACGGTCGCGGCTATACAGCGCCCTGCGAAGGACAACTCGAAAAAGACCTCTGGCGGCTTCAGAGACTTGCTCAAAGAAAAGTGCCCGTGGCATCTGGATGGCAACCACACAACCGACCAGTGCTACCAACTACGGCGAGCACTCAAGGACATTCCCGAGCCACGGCCTCCTCACGACAAGAAGGGCAAGAAGAAAGTCGACGAAGGCAACGACGACTTCCAAGAACCCGACAAGACGGTGAATGTCCTCTTCGGCGGACTACCCACCAAACGATCTCAGAAGCTCACTCGACGGGAAGTCTTAAGCATTGAACCAGCGGTGCCGACACCTCTAAGGTGGTCGGAGGTACCCATCACCTTTTCCCACGCGGATCAATGGACAAGCTTCTCTGAGCCAGGACGTTTCCCACTCGTCCTGAAACCAGTAGTCGCAGGCTCCAGACTCAACAAGGTACTCATCGACGGCGGGAGCGGACTCAACGTCCTCTTCACCAAGACCTTGAAGAAGATGAAGCTCGACATCACCGACATGCTCACCAAGAGCGCGTCACCCTTCTACGGCATCGTTCCCGGTAACGCGGCTATACCACTGGGCTCAATGGTCCTGCCAGTTAGCTTCGGAGACTCAAGGGAGAACTACCGCACCGAGTACATCAAGTTCGAGGTTGCAGACTTCGAGACCTCCTACCATGCCATCCTCGGCAGACCGGCCATCGCCAAGTTCATGGCGGTGCCTCACTACACCTACTTGGTACTCAAAATGCCAAGTCCTGCCGAAGTACTCACGCTGCAAGGGGACTTGAAGATTTCTTTCGACTGCGACACCGAAGCCGTGGAACTCGCAGCGACGAATCAAGTACCCAACGCAATGATGGAGATCTTCGCTGCGTCCAAGAAGCTTGCCCTAACAGAACTCGAGATACCTGAGAAGACCGACACCGCAAACAAGCCTCAGCCAACAGAGGAAGTATAGGTGAAGGCCATCGACCTCGGGACGGGCGACAGCAGCAAGACTACCATGATCGGGGCGGGCCTCGACCCGAAATAGGAAGACGCGCTCGTCAGCTTCCTTCGGGCTAACCGAGACATCTTCGCGTGGAAGCCAGCGGACATGCCAGGTGTGCCCAGGAGGCTGATCGAGTACTCACTCAACATCAACCCTAAAGCTACCCCCAAGCGACAACACCTCCGCAATTTTGCCGACGATTGACGAGATGCCATCAAGAAGGAACTCGCCAAACTACTCGCGGCCGGCTTCATTCGAGAAGTCTTCCATCCTGAGTGGCTCGCCAACCCCGTCCTCGTCCGCAAGAAGAACACGAACGAGTGGAGGATGTGCTTCGACTACACCGACCTCAACAAGCATTGCCCCAAGGACCCCTTCGGGTTGCCGCGGATTGATCAAGTCATCGACTCCACGGCAGGCTGCGACCTGCTCTGCTTCCTCGACTGCTACTCCGGGTATCACCAGATTGCTATCAAGGAAGAAGACCAGGAGAAGACCGCATTCATCACCCCGTTCGGCGCCTATTGCTACACGACAATGTCGTTCGGGTTGAAGAACGCTGGCCCTACCTACCAGCGAGCTATCCAGACCTGCTTCAAGAAGCACCTCAACAAGAACGTCGAAGCCTATGTGGATGACGTAGTCGTCAAGACCAGAAACTCCGACACGCTCATCGCCGATCTTGAAGAGACTTTCGCATCCCTGTGAGAGTACCAATGGATGCTCAATCCCAACAAGTGCGTTTTCGGCGTACCATCTGGGAAACTACTCGGCTTCATCATCAGCCATCGCGGCATCGAAGCCAATCCCGAGAAGATCTCCGCCATCACCAATATGAAAGCTCCAACCTGCATCAAGGATGTCCAGAAGCTGACTGGGTGCATGGCGACACTGAACAGATTCATCTCGAAGCTCGGAGAACGGGGACTACCCTTCTTCAAACTACTCAAGCATCAAGAGAAGTTCGTGTGAACCACGGAGGCTGATCAAGCTCTAACGCAGCTCAAAGACTTCTTGTCCAAGCCACCGGTCCTCACAGCTCCTCGCAAAAAGAAGCAGCTGCTGCTCTACCTCGCTGCGACTACTCACGTGGTCAGTACTGCCATCGTTGTCGAGCGGCAGGAAGAAGGCCACGCCTACCCAGTCCAGCGACCAGTCTACTTCGTCAGCGAGGTTCTGTCAGAGTCCAAGTCACGATACCAGCCGGTCCAGAAGCTCCTCTACGCAGTGCTCATCACCTCGTGGAAGCTACGACACTACTTCCAGGAGTACTCGATTGTCGTCATCACCGACTATCCGCTCGGCGACATCCTCCGCAATCAAGATGCTACTGGAAGAATCTCCAAGTGGGCGGTCGAACTTGGCGCCCTCAACATCGACTTCAAGCCACGCACCGCTATCAAGTCTCAAGCACTAGTCGACTTCATGGTAGAGTGGCGGGAGAATCAGCCACCAACTCCTACAGAGCGACCAGAGCACTGGGTGATGTACTTTGACGGCTCACTCAAGCTCGAAGGCGCGGGCGCAGGAGTACTCCTGATTTCTCCAAAGGGCGAACAACTCAAGTACGTCCTGTAGATCTTCTGGAAGGTCTCAAACAACGAAGCCGAGTACGAAGCCCTACTGCATGGGCTCCATCTCACAATCTCACTGGGCATCAAGCGACTACTAGTCTACGGCGACTCTGCAGTGGTCATCAACCAAGTCAACAAGTCTTGGGATCGCAACAAGGAGAACATGGACGCCTACTGTCTTGAAGTCCGCAAGCTCGAGAACAAATTCTATGGTCTCGAGTTCCACCACGTCGTCTGCGACAACAACGTTGCAGCGGACATCCTGTCGAAGCTTGGTTCTACTCGCGCGCAAGTACCCGTCGGAGTATTCGTCCACGAGCTTCATGCGCCATCCATCCCGGAGCCGGTGCCAATGACCACTGACCCTGTGCCACCACACACCGATAAGGAGGTCATGATGATCGATGTGGACTGGAGACAACCCTTCATCGAGTACATCCACGAGCAGAAGGTCGCCTCCGACAAGAACATGGCCGAACAACTTGTCCGCCGAGCCAAGACTTACGTACTAGTCAGAGACAAGCTCTACAGGTGGGGTGCCACTTCTGGAGTGCTCATGAAGTGTGTACCTCAGGATGAAGGCAAGGACATCTTGGAGGTCCACAAAGGCATCTGCGGCAACCACGCGTCTTCTCACACGCTGGTGAGCAAGTCTTTCCGACGAGCTTTCTACTGGCCCACAGCTCTAGCCGACGCTGAAGAACTCGTCCAAAAGTGCCAAGGATGTCAATTCTTTGCCAAGCAGCAATACGTCCCGGGCTACAAGCTAGTCACCATACCACCAACCTGGCCCTTTGCCTGCTGGGGGCTCGACATGATTGGGCCTCTGCCAACTGCGCCAGGAGGATTCAACAGAGTCTTGGTGGCCATCGACATGTTCACCAAGTGGATCGAAGTCAAGCCGGTTACCTGCCCTAAGGCTGACAGAGTACTCGACTTCTTGGATGAACTCGTGCATCGCTACGGGCTACCCCATCGCATCATCACAGACTTGGGTTCCAACTTCAACAACCATCAGTTCTGGGAGTGCTGTGAGAACAGCGGGATCGATGTCCAGTACGTCTCAGTCGCCCACCCCCGTGCCAACGGCCAAGTTGAGCGCGCCAACGGGATGGTACTCGACACCCTCAAGAAGCGATTACATGACGCAGCTAACACCAAAGGGGGCAAGTGGATCAAGGAACTACCCAATGCGCTCTGGGGGCTTCGTACTCAACCTACCAAGCCAATAGGGTAGTCGCCCTATTTCCTGGTCTACGGCTCCGAAGCTATTCTACCCGCCGACGTGATGTGGGAATCCCCGGCAGTAGAATAATACGAGGAAGGCATCTCAGAAGACAGCAGACGAGTTGACATCGACAGCCTTGAAGAAGCTCGCTGCGCCGCCCTCGTCCAATCAGCAAGGTACCTGGAGGGTATCCGACGCTACCATGATCGCAACGTCAAGGAACGCTCCTTCAACGTCGGTGATCTAGTCCTCCGTCGTATCCAGAATACGGACGGACTACACAAGCTCAGCTCGCCATGGGAAGGTCCCTTCTCAGTCTCCAAGGTGACCAGACTAGGCTCCTATCGCCTCCAAACACTTGAAGGCGACGACATCAGCAACTCGTGGAACGTCGACCAACTGTGTCGCTTCTACATGTAGTCGTTCGACTACTCCTCTACGGGTCCAGCCTATACGGCTACTCACGGACTCTTCACTGTAAGCGGCCTCTCGGTCCTAGCACTAGTCTCCGGACTACTCTTCTCCAAGATCCAGCGTCAACGGCTACTAACGGATCTTGGGCTGTTCAGAGCAGAAGGACTCTGGTGGCGGTCTACAGACCATGTACTCTAGATCCAACCTATACGGCTACTAACGGATCTTCAGCTGTAAGCGGCTCAAGGGCCCTAGCAAACACTTTGTCGTACACGGCCTATGGGTCCTGGCGACTACTCATTTGTAACGGCCCTGGCCACCCAAGTGTACTTCTTCATCAGTAATAAAGTTTGATTTTACTCAACTCATTTACTGTGCCTTCTAACTGGGCAAACTCTACTGAGTACTACTACTCACGACTTCTCCCACGGCTTGGTACTCCGCGCACTTCGCTGCAAGTGGCGGCCATGAGTACTCATCACATATACAGGCAGTGGACAACATTCATTAATATTTCAAACAAGTCACTGACTACTTTGTTTGTTTTACACCAACTACTCTAAGCTACCTCTACAGGTACATCTACTGGAGATTCAGCTATCCGCCACCTGCTCAGCAATGGGCGCCATCTCTTCGAGGAGAGCCTTGTACTGCTCATCAGTACAGTTCGCCGCAAGTCCACTGGCTACCACATCCACAGGTGCTTTTGGGAAGTACGACTTCATATACGCCAATAACTGGTTCGGGATGGACTTCGCCAGATGCTTGACGTATGTCGCCAAGCGCCTGGGGGCTTCCTTCAGTCTATCTACTAGTGGGGCTATCTTGGGTCCTCTCAGATGTGGCACCAGTAGCCTCGCAATGGGCAGCGCGGCTTCCTCAAGTTCCTTTAGCTGGCCTCGAAGCTTCTCGTAGTCTTCATTGAGCTTCTGCAGAGATTTATAACAATTGACAAGGTCACGATCTGAGGCTTCACGAAGCTCCATGTGCTTGATACACTCATGGCGCAACTGAGCGTACTCATATTCAAGTACCTCTCTTTTGTCGGTTTCACGGTACACAATGTTCTTGAGGTCCGTCTCCGACGCCTTCAGCTGGTCAACCTTTGCCTCAAGATCTGCAGACAACTCATTACAAGGTTAGACTACTCACACGTACTACAATAAGTACTCGGTGGCTTTGGCGGAAGACGTACCTTTGTTCTTCTAGCGCAATGACTTGTTCTTCCAGATCAAGTCGTCCCTCTTCGCCTGCATCTCTTGTACCTCGTTGTGGTACTGGGCGAAGGCGCCATCAAGCTTGGACTGGAGCAAGGCCGCATGCTTCTTTGACTTGTCCAACTCCTTCTCCAAGCCCTCGGTGCAAAGAATCGTGTCGCCATACCCCTTCAGAAGTTCGGACTTCTGGCGGGATCTTTCAACCACGTCTTGCGCAAGATAGAACTGTCAATGGTTACTCAATCTTCAACAAGGCAAGACTACTCAGGGTTCTCGCAATGTACCTTGACCCACTGCTCGGTGTGGCGCCATGATTCCATGCTCTGAGCGACAATGGCCGGGTCGACAAGGTTGTCATCCAGCAGCTCAAGTCTTCCACGGATGGAAGATGCTGCCTCTGGTATGGGCGCCGAGCGAAGCGGCACAGCTTCTTCTATGATCGCCTCGCGGACGACGACGTCAGTACTCGCCTCGGGGAGCGGATCAATCCGCGCTTCCGCACTCGGCTCGGGGGCTACCGTAGTCCCCGGCCCGGGGGCTGTTGTCGTCACCGCTTCAACGACTGACTCTGCGGCCATTGTCTCCACAGCAGCCGTCTCAATGGCTACTGCCTCAGGGATCGTGGCCCCATCGGCTTGTGCTCCTGTCAGGATCAAATCAACAAGTCAGCAACGGCTACGACTACCCTCCATGATGACCACTCGTGGTGGCAGGAAGCGTACCTTCGACTAAGGTGGCCTCTTCACGTGCTGGTTCTACTGCAGCTTGTGGTGGTGGTGTGGGTTCGCGAACCTCCGTCGAACGGTCTCCTCCATCGGCCGGAGTGCTGGTCTCCCCACCATCCCATGACAAGTCCGTGGATTTCCTGCATCACGAAGTACTGAGTCAATCACAATAAGCTTGATGACTACACGACTACTCGAGAAGTTCAGAGAACTTATAGAGTTGACCGCACGACGGTCACGGTCGTAGCGCCTAATATCCTGGCAATATCAACTATGCCGTCTTCGCTTGTGGCTCTGGCCTCCACAGGAGCTTCCTCTGGCCACTCTACAGCTACGGCCGCAGCTGGAGGAGGGCCCTGTCCTTCCTCTGGCACGACGTCTTCAGTGGTTGGAGGAGGGCTGATGCTTCTCTCAGCCGCCGCTCCCACCATCTCCCAGGCATCCTCATCACCCTGTTCAGTGGGGTCCGACGGGGGGATGTCCTACACCAACACAGTTATACAGTCAGCCACAGAGTATTCATTGGTGGTACTCGACTACTTTGGTGATGGTACTTACCTCTTGGTTGGTCGCCTCCGAGAGCTTCAACTTCTTCACGGCGCGTTTCCGCGCCACATTGCGCGGCTTCCTGGGTGGCGTCGGCAAGCTAGCCTCTGTTGACATTTCTTAGCCTCACTACTAAGGTTGCACTTACGGTGACGACGCCAGGAATGCTCGAGGCACTCACAAGCGTCGCTACCGGGTTTACACCCCTAGTAACGAGGCTAAGGAACGTATTTGGTAAAACACACGATCACAGAAAGGTCCGCAAGCGCATGGATTACCGTTGTAGCACTTCACCCAGTGGTATTCGGGTTATCGTATTTATATTTTCCCAAGGGAGGCACTACGACAAAGATAATCGAATAAACGGTGGAGAAAGACAAGACTTGGTAAAGAGCTATAGCGGGGGTAACGAATAAAGATATTCGGGGATAAAATTGACACACACAAGGAGATCTTGATAAAAGACTAGAGAGGATCTAGCGAGCTGGGAGGACAACAAGACGAGAAAGGATCCTAACACAATCTATCTATTCTTGTCAACTCTAGGCAAAGAACTAAGGTAAAGGATAACCAAGGCAAGCTAAACTCGACAAGCTCTTCTAGTGCTGCAGGGGCATGCAAAGCCGCGCCCTCAGACTGGGATGAGAAGGGAGAACGACGACGCGCTGAATCCTACCGGCCCAAACTAACGTGGTGGACTACAAAGCCCGTCTGGAGCTGTCACCTCCTTAGGGTACCACAACTATTCCGTTGAACGAGACACCAATCTAAGACTAAGGTAAGCTCTGAGCACCACGCTCACAACGAACCAAAGAACCTTTCCCCGGGTACCACGAAGGAAGGACTCTCTCCCGTGAACCACCGGAGATCAAGCGAAGAACAACCACAACACTATAGGGTTTAAGGGAGCTATGGTAACCAAGACTAAACTAACTTTAGTCTAAACCACGAAAAAAGCTTCTAGAGCAAAGTAAAAGCTGAATGTAATTGACTCGAAAAGTAAGATAGAAAGATAACTTGAATTGTACTTGAGTCTAAACAAAGAAAGGATACAAGAGTAGTATCGGAACTCTGAAGAAGACTCCTCCGGAACCCCGAGACTAGCTCGACTCGACTCGAACTCCCAAGCTACACTAATCCTACTCTAAGTGAACAAAACAGGGAAATGGAGATGCTCCTGCGTCGTGTGTCCAATCCAGCGAGTGTGAGGTGCCTTTTATAGGCAAGGGAGATCGGTTGAGCGCGTGGGACCAATATGTCAGGTGCGGCCAGATCAGGAGGTGCGGCCGGCCCTATGATCCACCGCCTCTTGCCTTGGACGCCCCTGATCACTGCTCCTGCGGCGGTTGTGGGTCGGTTCCTTAGGTCGGTCTCGCCCGGTACGTCGGTTGATAGGTGCGGCTGGCCCACCTCCGTGCCGTGTGATGCACTGCCTTCGCTCAGGGATGCCTAGGATCGCCTTGGAATGACGGTTGTGGTGGTTGAGCGGCCGGACAAGTGGACCCATTGATCCTAGCCTCCACCTTTGGATCAAACCGACGTTCTTCAGTGAATCGTGCTCGTCCAAGTGTTGCTCGAGGGAGAGATGGTGCTCTGGACCAGGCACGAGCCACGGGGCAATGCCGGCCGCACCTGCAGGGCCAGCCAGACCAGGTGGTTCGGCCGTGCCTTGCTCATGTGGCACGTTGGTTCCAATTTCTCCCAAAATGTGTACCTGCCTAAGAAATTCACAACACAACTCGTGGAACTTTATTAGTACTAAAAATGTGCATGAAACTTGCCATATACCCCTCTCGAACCTGAGGTTTTGACGGTCGAATCTTTGTTGTAAGGACCGTCAACAAACTCTCCCAAGCTAAACATTTGCTCGTCCTTGAGCAAAGTCTAGACTCATCCTCGGCGGATCAGGAGTTGCATGATGTTATCGCTTGGCAAGTACCTGTGCACAAACTCCATGCTCTTCTTGCTAATTTGAAAAGGTTGGTACGAGAGAAGCTTAGCCTTACTTTACCCGTGGGGCTTGTAGCTTTCCACCTTGCCTTCGGAGGTTGAAGAGTAGAATGGTTTTTGACTTTGCATCTCTCATTCTTCTTCTTTTCTGGATCCTATCTCGGAGTTTTTGAAAATTTTGCAAAGAAAGACAAGGTTCCTCGGATTGTTCCCTCGATCGCTCAAGTGGTATTTGTTACCTCACCAAAGGCTTTAAGCGAGCCTCAACCTCCTACTCTATGGCTTGTATGTGGAGCTTTGGGTAGGATAAGTATGAGACTCACTTGTGCCACATGATGTTGTTGAGCCAAAGACCGGATCCAAGAAGAAACTAGTCATGCAACTTGATGGAGATGTGCAAGTGTGTGGAATATTTTTATTTGTTTTTCTAAGTACTCCTTGCTTTGAGATTCTCCTCTTGCTTTTATTTTGGAGGGGGGTCATGCTTTCTTCTTTTTTTTTCCTATGCTCTTTGATTGGAGCACATTTTTTCCTATGCTTCTTGAGCATATACTTTTTTTTTCAATGACCCCTCTCTCCTTTTGCAAGATTCAAGAAGAGAAATCTCTTTGGACTTTGGAGTATTTATTTTTGGTGGATGGATGGCATGTTTTGCGTAACTCCCGGTGTAGGAGTTAGTATGTATATGTGGGTGTACGTGATCTCGATCATGGAAGCATGAAAAGATTCTAACAAGGGTCACAACAATTTAGCAAAACTCAATGGGTCACAAGCAAGCATATGTAGAAGGTTTGAACATTGATATCGACATATGGCTTTGGTAGGTAATATGACCATTGAGGAACTCGCCTTGTTTTATTTTCAAAAAGAAATCATCCGAGATTTCACCATACTATGAGATAGAGCAGAATCAACATTGTCGCACCATATCATACTAATCAACACCCTAGGTTTGGTCATAAGCGTTTGCTTCCCACAAAGTTTTATTTCAGGCTCTTGTCTCAAAATATACCAACAAATTCAAATAGACATAGAGCACAAGGATGTACACTAGGTTCTTGCAAAGTTTTAACATAGCAACCATTCATCATTTCCAAAGTGAGGGTATAGACAAGATTTCAAGCACATGGTTGAAGCAAATATTTTTGTTGTTTTTCTTTTATTAAAAAGAGATAAACAAGATGTTGAAAATTAGTTTGGATGGACATACCTTCCTTGATTGAAAATGGGGTCTCCCCCAAGCTAACTTTTGGTTACCTGGTTGGCGTGTCTTCATTTTGGTGATGAGTTGAGCACTTGGAGGCTTGTAGTGGTTGAATTGATGGATTTGTGAAAAATCATAGGTACGGCCGTACCACTAGGTTCGGCCGGTCCTACTATATTTTCTCCAGGCACTCGTGTCCCCTTCTGTAAACATCCTGCACTAAAATTTTGTCGAGGGGAGGTACGGCCGTACCTCTAGGTTCGGCCATATCACCAAAAATCTCCAAAACTGCTTTTCTATGCCTTGTTTACTTACTAATGCAGTGGTGAAAACAAATTTGAAATCTAAATATGCTTGATGCACAAAATAAAGGTTGAAAGGGAAATATGAGATAAATACCGGTTTACCTCTAGGTGAGGGCTCGTGGTTTAGAGTCCGTGAGCGGGACTCCTCCGTTTGCTCAATTGATCTTGGATTCGTCCTGTCCCGGAGTGGAAGACTCGGACGATGCTCTCTTCACATGCCACACCTTCTTTGTTTTCTTCGGTGGCGCTGAGGCTTTAGCGGGGGTGTTTTTGGTTTCCGTCTTCTTTTCCCCCTTAGCCTTGTTGATTTCCTTCGGCTTCCTTACATGGTTAGGTGCATACATCCTCCTAGATGGCTTACCCCATCTGGTGGATATAACACTAACATTCTCTCGGGTAGGCTCGGGTTGCCCCAGGATTCCACCCAACTCGGAAGAAGGTAAAGAAGCAGCAAGCTGAGCAAGTTGAGTTTCTATCATTTTATTAAAGCTTAGCTGATTCTTCATAGCAGAGGTGAAAGATTCTATGGTGGAATTCAAATTTTCGAGAACTTTATCATTGGCGGCTAGCTTCTTGTTTAGATTTTCATTAATTCTAGCTTGGCCAAAGACAAGATCTTTAATGGAAGGCTGATTATAGAAATTGTTAGAATAGTTACCTCCATTTTGATTGTTGAACGGGAAGTTGGGCCTCGAGTTCCACCCTTGATTGTTGTAGTTGTTGTTGCGGAACCCGTTGTTGTTGCCATTGTTGATGAAGTTGGCTTCTTCCCTTGTCTCGGGACAATCATTGCCCGAATGACCCACATTACCGCAAACCTCGCACGTCATGCGAGCGTCCATGATCTTGGCAGTTTCCATGTTGCTCGATGCCTCCAATTTCTTCATGAGGAGGTCCATCTTAGCGGCGATCATGTCGATTCCATCGACTTGGTGTACACCGCGGGTACGGGGTTGGAGACGATCTCCATCCCAACCTTGATTTGCCACCATCTTCTCAATCAATTCCTTGGCGGCAGGTACTTGTAGCAAGAAGAAGGCTCCTCCAGCGGCTGCATCTAGGTGCTCACGGGCGGTACGCTTGAGCCCGTGGTAGAAGGTTTGAATTAAGAACCACCCATGCATGCCATGGTGCGGGCACGCGGTGATGTACTCCTAGAAGCGTTCCCACGCTTCCGGGATGCTCTCATCATTCTGCTGCTGAAAGCTTGAAATTCTTGCGCGGAGGGCATTGGGTTTGCCCACCGGAAAGAACTTTGTGAGAAATGCCTTTGAACACTTATCCCATGTGTTAATGGCATCTCGCTCCGCATAAAACCATTGCTTCGCCTTCCCGAGCAATGAGAACGGGAATAGGCGAAGACGGATTGCATCATCCATCACTCCACGGATAGTGAAAGTCCTACACACCTCCAGAAAATGATGGAGATGTGCATTGGCATCTTCATTCGGCTTGCCGGAGAACGGATTTGCTTGCACCATGTTGATCAGTGCCGGCTTGAGTTCAAAGTTTCCGTCTCCCACCGTCGTGGTTGGCCCGGTAGGGACATTGGTGTTGGAGGGAGCGGAAAACTCACGGATCGTCCTCTCGGCCATCGGTGCTGACGAGGTGTTGTCTACGGGATCGACGGTGTTCATCTCTTGATTCGAGAGAAACTTCTGAGGAATGAGGACACGGGGTCGCACTCTCCTCACAAGTGACTCCGGATTGTCGTTGAAGTTGGACGGTAGGTCGAAACCGGTCATACACTAATCTGCGTACACGAGAGTAGAGCAAGGGTAAACCTGCTTAAATAGCGGTTCACCGAACCTTGATAATTCTACAACAATGTTTAAACGATATCTTTTGCCTATTGCCTCCCCGGCAACAGCGCTAGAAATGCTTGTTGACGTTTCTTAGCCTCACTACTAAGGTTGCACTTACGGTGACGGTGCCAGGAATGCTCGAGGCACTCACAAGCGTCGCTACCGGGTTTACACCCATAGTAACGGGGCTAGGGAATGTCTTTGGTAAAACACACGATCACAGAAAGGTCCGCAAGCGCACGGATTACCGTTGTAGCACTTCACCCAGTGGTATTCGGGTTATCGTATTTATATTTTCCCAAGGGAGGCACTACGGCAAAGATAATCGAATAAACGGTGGAGAAAGACAAGACTTGGTAAAGAGCTATAGCGGGGGTAACGAATAAAGATATTCGGGGATAAAATTGACACACACAAGGAGATCTTGATAAAAGACTAGAGAGGATCTAGCGAGCTGGGAGGACAACGAGATGAGAAAGGATCCTAACAGAATCTATCTATTCTTGTCAACTCTAGGCAAAGAACTAAGGCAAAGGATAACCAAGGCAAGCTAAACTCGACAAGCTCTTCTAGTGCTGCAGGGGCATGCAAAGTCGCACTCTCAGACTGGGATGAGAAGGGAGAACGACGACGCGCTGAATCCTACCGGACCGCACTAACGTGGTGGACTACAAAGCCCATCCGGAGCTATCACCTCCTTAGGCTACCACAACTATTCCGTTGAACAGGACACCAATCTAAGACTAAGGTAAGCTCTGAGCACCACGCTCACAACGAACCAAAGAACCTTTCCCCGGGTACCACGAAGGAAGGTCTCTCTCTCCCGTGAACCACCGGAGATCAAGCGAAGAACGACCACAACACTATAGGGTTCAAGGGAGCTATGCTAACCAAGACTAAACTAACTTTAGTCTAAACCTAGAATAAAGCTTCTAGAGCAAAGTAAAAGCTGAATGTAATTGACTCGAAAAGTAAGATAGAAAGATAACTTGAATTGTACTTGAGTCTAAACAAAGAAAGGATACAAGAGTAGTACTGGAACTCTGAAGAAGACTCCTCCGGAACCCCGAGACTAGCTCGACTCGACTCTAACTCCCAAGCTACACTAATCCTACTCTAAGTGAACAAAAGAGGGAAATGGAGATGCTCCTGCGTCGTGTGTCCAATCCAGTGAGTGTGAGGTGCCTTTTATAGGCAAGGGAGGTTGGTTGAGCGCGTGGGACCAATATGTCAGGTGCGGCCGGATCAGGAGGTGCGGCCGGCCCTATGATCCACCACCTCTTGCCTTGGACGCCCCTGATCACTGCTCCTGAGGTAGTTGTGGGTCGGTTCCTTGGGTCGGTCTCGCCCGGTACGTCGGTTGATAGGTGCGGCCGGCCCACCTCCGTGCCGTGTGATGCACCGCCTTCGCTCAGGGACGCCTAGGATCTCCTTGGAATGACGGTTGTGGCGGTTGAGCGGCCGGACAAGTGGACCCATTGATCCTAGCCTCCACCTTTGGATCAAACCGACGTTCTTCAGTGAATCGTGCTCGTCCAAGTGTTGCTCGAGGGAGAGAGGGTGCTCTGGACCAGGCACGAGCCACGAGGCAGTGCCGGCCGCACCTGCCAGGCTGGCCGCACCTGTAGGGCCGGCCGAACCAGGTGGTTCGGCCGGACCTGGTGGTTCGGCCGTGCCTTGCTCATGTGGCACGTTGGTTCCAATTTCTCCCAAAATGTGTACCTACCTAAGAAATTCACAACACAACTCGTGAAACTTTATTAGTACTAAAAATGTGCATGAAACTTGCAATATACCCCTCTCGAACCCGAGGTTTTGATGGTTGAATCTTTGTTGTAAGGACCGTCAACAGCCTCAAAGCTAGATGGCTTCTCGATGACGGGGATATTGGGCATCCCAGCCCGGCTGAACCTTGAGCGGAGCTGGAACCGCTGCTGCAGCGTCTCCTCATCCTCGTCATCGGAGCTGTCCTCGATGACGACGGTATCGTCGCCCTCACCGACTTCGCGGCGCTCGTTCCCTTTGGGCTCCGCCTTCCCTTGCGCTTGCCCTTCAAGTCGTGGAAGGGAGGGCGGAACGGAGACATACTTCATCACATCGTCCTACAAAATCAAGCAAAGCATCAGTACGACTACATCAAGCAAATCAGTACTCAGGGGCTTATGTCATGACTACTGACCTGGTTACCTTCTTGCATGGTGGGCTCCGTGTTCCACCATGGTGCGTGCTTCGGTTGACGCCCGCTCGGCTTCGGCAGCTCGGGATGGTGGTTGCTGATGTAGAACCACTTTGCCTTCCAGTCCTGATTGGAGTCGATGAGCTTGTACGGCAGGTACTAGCCGGCGACGTCTTCACGCATCTGGATCCCGGCGCCTCCGACTACCCGCTGATCATTTGTGCTCGGCTGCGGCTTCACCCGGAAGAACTTCCGGAACAAGATCCAGTGGGGCTTGATCCCCACGAACGCTTCGCAGAAATGTATGAAGATGGAGACGTGGAAGATACCGTTGGGGTTGAGGTTGAGGTACTCGATGCCATAGTACCTGAGCATCCCCTTGAAGAAATCACTGGCGGGCAGCGCGAGTCCATGCTCCACGAATCGCGCGAACATCGGGATCTCGTCTGGGTTCTTCTCCATCGGGTATGGGTCGCCGGTAGCAGTGCGCCACAGATCCATCTCCTTCTCGCGGAGGAACCCACTGTTGACCAAGGCGAGGAGGTACTCGGTCTTCAACTTCGCCTTCTTCCACTCCTTCGCTGGATTGGGGCGAGGGGAGGAGGGCGGCGGCGACGACGACTGGCCGGCATCTCCGGCCTCATCGCGGCTCCTTTTCTTCGATGCGCCGGTTTTCGAGCTCTTCGCCGGGGATCCCTTCATCCTCCAAGTCACGGGCATCTTCACTCGCATTCGCTCAGGGGCTACGGAGGTGGGTGGACTACGGCAGCGCGCTGGTGTAGATCCAAACTACTTAGCGGCGGCGGCGGTGACAAGGAGCAGAGGAGCAGGGGTGCAGATCTAAACTATGAATGCGACTGCTGGGAATGCAAAAAACCCTAAGGGGCTCACCGCTTATTTATAAGCTATCGAGAGGACCAGTTCCGAATGGGCGGATAAGCGCCAGACGGGTGACTCAGCGACAGCAGCCTGACTCTTCATATTCCAGTACTCGACGCTCTCAGTCTCGGGGGTTCGACTACATCTGGCGGACTCAGTGGGCTACACCAGATCAAGATCGCACTCAGGACATATTCTACAGTCAAGATGACCCTTCAATTCGAGAGAAAGTACTCGACTCAAGGCTCGGGGGCTCCGTGCCTTGTGTCCTTTGGTTTTTTCTTCGGATTTTTCAGGATAAGATTGGCAAAACTTCAGATTGACCCTCAGCTTGAATCTGCGATTCGACCTAAGGCTCGGGGGCTACATTCCATATGGAATGCGATTCTCCGAATCGCATTTTCCATATGGTTCTTTCATCAAGACAACACGAGTACTATTGAAGACCTTCGAGAGAAGCACTCGGGGACGCTTGGGAACTACTCGAGAAGGCTTCAAGACTACTCAAAGATCAGCTGGAGTACCTTCTAGCCTCAGGATGATTCAAGCATTCTTGAGGACTTTCGGCTTGTGGAACTTGGGGACGCTCAAGGACTACTTGCCAAGGCCATCAAGACTACTCGAAGACATCCTGCTCGACTACAAAGTACTCAGGGGCTTGTCGTACGGACATCCCTGGGCCCACTACTCTGGTGGGTACTTGGACCGACTACTCCGTGGGCCCCTGGGACTACTCGACTTGGGCAACACGGCATCTGCTGGCGTGGAGCGCAAGGCTTACAGAGGATTAGTACTCGGTTAGGAAGCTAGACATGTCCGGATCCATGTAGAGTACTCCTAGCCGTACACGACTAGTACTCCTCTGGCAAATCGACTTGTAACCCTGCCTTCCGGACTATATAAGGCAAGGCAGGGACCCCTATCTCTTCATCCACATCATCTTGTAAACACACCCAATCAATCCAGAGCTACGCAGCATACAGGATGTAGGGTATTACGCAACACGCGGCCCGAACCTGTCTAAATTGTGTGCCACGTGTCTCTCCTTCGGGTTCCCGATCTCGGCGAGGCCACAAACATCTACCTCGGGTACTCCCCTTGGTAGGTTGCCGGCCTAAAACACCGACACAAACCCTAGTCAAAACCCTAATGTCCTTGAACCTCTCTAGAACTTTTGCCGCGTTCTCCAAATTTCACCTAAACGCTTCAAATTCTCCCAATACAAAAGTTGTGCAGTTTTTCATGGGACACAACTTTCATGTTGAGTGGCATTTCAAATTCGAAGTCTAAATGTGTGAAGAACTTTGGTCAACGCCAGCAGCCACTGTTTGCCGGCGCCGAGAAAAGTCCCATCTTGGCAAGCAATTTATTCAAAACATGTTGCTCAAAATCTCTATAAGCCTTTGTAGAAGTTGTAGAGGGTAGTGAGATCTACAACTTTGGTATAACTACCTCAGGTCACTTTAGTTCAAAAATTTGGAGTAAATGTTTGTCAAACTAGGCTAAACTGAATTGAAATTCATCGGAACGCGAACGATCATCGGTCCGTGCGCCGCGCCGAAGCGCTCCTGTGCGTGACGCGAGTGGACCCCCTGGTCAGCTCCATGCGGCGCGCCTGCACGCACCGGATGGCCGCACCGCCATCCGCCATTGGTCCCCGGCCGTCGCACGTCGCCACCGCCCCTTTAGCTCATACCGTGACGTGCCCGTGGACTCACTCGAGTGAACCGCCTCTCGGCACGCCTGAGCCGTCTATTTAAGTGCTCGCCCTTCCTTCTCGCACGTGCACTGAGTGCCGCCACCGCCATTGCCGCCGCCTCGACGAGCTCCCTCTCCCGCTCGCTCCTGGTGCCGCCGGACCACTCTAGCCCTTTCCCTAGGACCCCACTGAGCTTCCCCACTCGTGTGTTGCCTTGCATTGCCCCTCACCTCGCCGGAATTCGGGCCGAGGCGGACGCGCCGCCTCTGCTCTACCGCCGGCGCTTGCCTCCAATCGCCCCTAGGTGAGCACGCACGCCGACCTGTGCCGCTTGTTGACCAATTCCGGTCGGCCATCGCCGCCGGCGAGGGTGCCCTGCGCCGCCAAGGGCACACTTGTGGCGATTGTATTCTTACAGGGACCCAAGTGTGAAACGCGTGGGTATAGTTATGAAGAATAGAAAGTTTCCAGGGACCTTAGCGTAAATAGATTCTTATAGTGTTGTTTGACTTTGCCTGAACCTTGGAAAATTCGTAGAAAATCACTGAAAAATCTGAAAAATGCAAAACCAATTTTGTTGGTTTCCTTGTGAGTAGATCTACAACTTTTGCAAATAATGACCCTACTTTTGACTGGTCGTTTTTGCATGAAAATTTGAAATCAGTTTAACCTACTTTTGTTGTAGTTCAAAATCTAGATGTGATCTCAAGCTGAATTTTAGATGTGTGTGTAGCCTTGTTTTAGGCCAGAGATTGAGTAGGAGAAAGTTTTGTTGACACCGTTTTTTGGAAAAACAAGTCTGTTGACACCGTTTTTTGGAAAAACCAGGTCAAAAGGACAGCGAGAAACAGCCGATGAAAACAGAGCACAATCGGCCAATGGAAGAAGGAGGAGGATGGTCAACAGGATTCGCCGATGGTTAAGGGAGCTCAAATCTGACGTTGGACCAACAAGTCAAACTGATCGGCCGATGGTCAAATAGGAGGATCGGCCGACGGAAAGAAGAAGGCGGCAATCGAAAAGATACGCCAAAAGGAAAGCATGGTGGAGGCGGGTCAGTCCACGATTTGCAACGGGTAAAAGAGTCAGTTTTAGGAAGTTTTAACTCCTACGAGAGTATTTTTCTATTATTAGTAGTATTTGTCTTTCTTTAGATGCCAGTAAATAGTGCCGTAATCGGCTAGGAGTCGGGTTGTCCTCGGGACATAGATAGCGACCCTGCGCAGTCGGAAAAAAGTGTACATACCAACATCAAACAAACCGCCTCCGGGCAAACCCTTTACATTACAGCATCTACTTTACAACATCTACTTCTACAGCATCTACCTTTCGGCGACTTCGCCATTGCGTTTTTTCCCTTTTCTACAACGCCGTCCTTCAAGTTCGTCGGGCTGCATCGATCGATCTCCGGCAAGCTTGTGAGTATAGTTTTACCGAATAACCCTAGGGTTCAACCTCCGGGCGCATCACTCAGGTTTCGTCTAGTTCTTTATTCACCCCTTACCAATATTAGCTAGCTCAAGTATTCGTACCAATTCTTGTGGTTTTTAGCTATTATCACCAATTATCCCACTCGATCTAGATCCGATCGGCTTCTAACACCGCATCCGATCCTGACCTGTTCGAGTGCTGACGTCACGATCGGCTGATTCCAGCCGATCTATCTGCTCACGCACCTGCACTTCGGTCGCTCTCGAGCCGGCCGATCCCGCTTTACTTGTATCGGCCGATTGGCTGCTACACGTGTTGCCGAAAGACCATCGGTTCTCTAGCTGATCCCTAATATTTTCCATTGTCAATCAACAGGTCAGATTGGCTGGCACGCCTTGCTACAGACCGAGGAGTCACGTGTGCTGTGCACGGAGGTGACGTCCTATTTTCGCGTCAACAAAGTCAAAAGAAGATAAGGAGAAGTAGTCGATGAAAAAGCAATACAATCGGCCGATTGAAGAAGAGAAGGTGGTCGGCAGAGCCCGCCGATAGTCAAAGCAGTCCAACTCCGTCTAGTAAACAGGCTGGTCAACCTGATCGGCCGATGGTCAACCAGGGAATCGACCAATGGAAAGGAAGAAGGCGGTAATTGAGAGAATACACCAAGGGCAACAGCACGGTGGAGGCTAGTCAATCTACGATTGGCAATGGGTGAGAGTCAGTTTTAGGAGAGTTTGACTCTTGCATGAGTCTTTTTCTATTTTTAGTAGTGTTCGTTTTCTTTAGATGCAAGTAAATAGTGCCGTAATCAGCTAGGAGTCGGGTTGTCCTCAGGACATAAATAGCGACCCTGCGTGGTCGGAAAAAAGTGTACACACCAATATCAAACAAAACACCTCCGGGTGAACCCTTTATAATTTACAGCATCTACTTTACAGCATCTACTTTTCGGCGACTTCGCCACTACGTTTTTCCTTTTTCTTCAATGTTGTCCTTCAAGTTCGTCAGGCTGCATCGATCGATCACCGACAAGCTTGTGAGTACCGGTTTACCGAATAATCCTAGGCTTTAAGCTCTGGGCGCATCGCTGAGGTTTCGTCTAGTTCTTTATTCACCTTTTATCGATATTAGCTAGATCTACAAGTTTTCGTACCAATTCTTGTAGTTTTAGCTTTTATCATCAATTTATCCCACTCGTTTTAGATCTCGTCGGCTTCTAACATCACAACTGATCTAGACCCGTTCGAGTGCTGGCATCATGATCGGCTGATCCAGCCGATCTCTTTATATACATACTCGCACTTCGGCTGCTTTCGAGCCTACCGATCCCGCTTCTCTGTATCCGCCGATTGGCAGATACGCATATTACTGAAGACCCATCAGTTCTCTAGCCGATCCTTAATATTTTCCATTATCAATCAACAGGTCAGATTGGCTGGCACGCCTCGCTACAGACTGGGGTGTCACGTGTGTCGCGCGCGGGGGTGACGTCCTATTTTCACATCAACACACTTTTGGCACGCCCGGTGGGACCCAAAAAAGTCAACAATGTCTAAGAACACGAAGAATTTTGAAGTTGACCCGAGCAACTTTCAACCAGTTACTAAAGATCAGCTGAAGGATGCAGACAAAGCCGAGTTCGAAGCACACATGAAGCGATATGAAGAATTATGCTTGGCTTCATATAGTCAAACCAAGAGTGGGGTCATCAAGAAGAATCCTCTTCCAGGGCCTCAACATATCACCTTTTCAGCTGATCTTGAATGACTTCATGACATGATCAATAAGGCTATGCATCAAACTATGATCAATCAGTCAACAGTCTTCACCAATACTATTCAGAACTGTCTGACTGAAACATTCAAGAAGGGGACAGATGAAGGATATGTGTGACCTACATACTTTCAGTCGGGGCGATCTCCTTTGATGTTCCCAGAAGCTCAATCGGCTTCCCAGCCGATTAATGATCCAACAGCAGTGATTACGCCATCTCCACAGGTCAACGCAACTGCTCCTGATACATCATCGAATTCCCAGCCGATTCAGAATCATAATATTGGAAACACCTAAAAATCCAGCTATTACAATGCCAATAGTTCAAACCTATTCAACACAGTCCAACGTCCAGGATCAGACGTTCTCAGTCCAGAATCCTCCTCAAAAATATCCTGTAATGAGGGATCAAAATGGGAGACTTTCAGGATGGGACTTGCCTCGTAATCACTTTGAGACTGATATCTCAAACTTTTTTGAGCCCCCACCTGAGGAAATTCTAGAAGTAAAGTACCCAAATCACTATTAAGCTATATTTAACCAAGGAAGGAGTGGAGTTTGTCTACTTTAATCATGGGAGCAAGGCTTTCAAAAGAGTTAAGATTAGCCCTGCTCATGCGCATATGGTTATACCAATGGAAAGAAAAGCTCCTATTACACCTCAAAGACCGGCTCCTCAGTAGATCTTAGGAATGCCTACCACTCCACTACAGTAAACAATGCTGTAGCAACCTGTCATGACCCCAGCTAGTACGGTTACTGACGTGAGATCATCGCCTCAGCAGCCAATCAATCAAGGGGTGACAAGGCAACCAGCAGCACAACCACAGAAGATGGATCCTGTACAGACGATGCAGATGCTTACGAATCAATTGGCCATCTCGGGTCAGTTGAACCTGCATCAACCAACTCCATCAGCTGGACAGCCGATCGGGCATATTCCACCTGTAACGGGTCAATCAAATACGCAAAGTTCTTCTGGAGCAAGGGTATCGACAGAAGTGCCAAATCCACAGTCAAGAATTATCGAAGAAGAACCTTCAGAAACTCCATTGGCTGACGTACAAGCGATAAAACAGATATCTGTTGAGTTGAAATCTTATCTGAAGGAAGAATTGATTGACCATCTTTCAGAGATGCTGCAGAAGCAATTTGGGATAAAGCCAAAGCAGAAAATCTACATGTATAGAACACCGTATCCATCTGGCTATGATCAGATACCTTTGCCTCCAGGATTCAAGGTGCCAGATTTCACCAAATTCTCTAGGCAAGATGATACATCCACAATGGATCATATCACTCGATTCATCATACAGTGTGGAGAAGCAGGGAATAGTGATGCACTCAGGATATGATTGTTCTCTTCATCTCTATCAGGGCAACATTTTCATGGTTCACTACACTGTCGGCCAACTCCATCATCAAGTGGTCTGATTTGAAACAACAATTCCACAATTATTTCTTCTCTTGCATTCATGAGATGAAGATCACTGATCTGACCAGACTCAAGCAAAAGATCAATGAACCTGTTGCTGAATTCGTTCAGAGGTTCAAAGAAGTCAGAAATAAATGTTACAACTTGAATCTAGGAGATAAACAGCTGGCTGAGTTAACATTCCAAGGGCTCTTGCCAACCTTGAGGGAGAAATATGCATCACATGACTTCAAGAGTCTGAGAGCCTGTGTGGTTAGAGGAACGGTGGATGGTCGCTTCCTGGTGTGATGAGTGATTGACAACATTGTGTGGATTGATTCTTGGCCTAGTATTGCAGGTGCAAGCTGCGGCTTGATTGGTGCTGGTGCAGGTGAAGAATAAGCGCGAAAGGTCGTTGCCGGTGAGGCCTCCAGGTGTGGAAGAGACAAGTAGGCTTGGTTCGAGGGACCCGGTGGCCAGCGGGGTCAAATACGGGTCGCATGGTGGCAAGAATAGCAAGACAAAGTCATGGACGGTTTCTTGGTTGAGCCTCAAAACCAAGGTCGAGCCGGGACAACATGGGAGCCGAGTCATGAGTGGAGATTGGCGGAGGCTACACCAAGTCTGCGGGGTTTGTAGTGTTTTACCACAAAACCACTAGGTTACTCGGTTGAGCCACAAAACCGAGACCGAAGACTCGACGAGGGAGTGCGGCCACTGCCTAGGCCAGTCTAACCGCCCAAGAGGGGCGGTCTGACCGCCCGAGTCGTAGCCGCCGAGAAGCTTCGAGGAGGACATGCGGCATGATCGCAAGAGTTGCATTGGTGCTACGCAAGCTTGCGGTGGATGCACATCCGTCTGATGGTGCTGAACTGAAGACTTCCAAAATTGCCCTTGAGGGGCTTGTATCCCTAGTTGCTAGTAAGGGTAGTTTAGTCTTTTGGTTGCCCCCATATAAACACTTGAGTTGTGGGATGGCAGCCAACTCTTGGAACCCTAGCTCATTTCCCTTTGCTATTTTCCCTTCCTATTTTCCTTAGGATTTTCTAGGACTAGCTTGAGATCTTCATGGTGAGATCTTGAGAGTGGGATGGATGACCGGGTGACAAGCTAGACCTTGTATGAACCTTCATGGTATGTATAGATGATTCGTGGTTCCTCAAGGCCTTGTGTTGCCTCTCCCGTTTGTCTTTTTGGTGATTTTCGGAGTTCTTTCTTGTGATTTTTGTGGCGGAGTTTTGAGGGAGATTTCTTGCGGGATTCTTGTTGAGTGTCATGTATGAGGACCTTGTGCCTCTTTGCTTGGTAACTTTGCCCCAAGAACTCCTTTGAATCGACCTCGATTTGGTGGTTTTTCGAGTTGCTCGAGTTCATGACATAGAGGGCCAAGATCTGCGATTCTCTTTGATTGAGAGCATTTCAGTGCAATTCCTTTGGTGGAGAGGTTGCCCATGAGGTAACCCAGGTATCCCCGAAGTTCCGCTGCAATCTGTGGGGTGAATCGGGAGATCAGGCGATGGGAAGTTAAGGGTTGACCCGCGGCTAGTTTTCTGGGAGGGGCGATCTAACCGCCATAGGGGGCGGTCTAACCGCCCTGGGTCTCCTAGGTGGAAAGTTTGATTTTGCCGGATCTTTCTCTGTGAGTTTGTTTGCCTTGATCAGAGGAGCGTCTAGTGAAATCTTGGCTCGTTTCGGTGCTGTTTGCTAGGAGTTCTTGCCTTGTGTTTCATGCTAGGTATAGGAGGTTAGACCGCCCCTGGTAGCCGGTCTAACCGCCCCCTAGGCCCCTGGGTGAAGTTTTGGTTTTTGCCAAGATTCTCTGGTAGCTAGCTTGGCCTTGACCAGAGGATCCAGTGGGTAAAACCGTGGAGTGTTTTAGAGCTCAGAGGAGGTAGTTCAGAGGATTTCTTCGTTACCAGGTGGAGGCGGTCTAACCGCCCCCATACCTGGTCTAACCGCCCCCTCCAGGCAAGCGACATCTGAGTTGTTTCCGCTGCCATGTGTGTGTAGAAGTTGTGCCTGCAGGTAGGGTTTGCTCCTAGGACCAGGAGCACTCCAGTGGCTACGTGGTTTTGGCAAACAGAAGGTTCTGTGCGGAGCGTGTGATTTTGGGTACCCGAACGAGTTCATCTTATTGGAGAAGTCATCTCATTCGAGAAGAATTTTTATCGGCTCCCATTCACTCCCCCCCTCTCTGGTAGCCAGTTCGGTCCTTCAAGTGGTATCAGAGCTAATTACGGGTCTTTCGGGACTCTAACCAGTCTAAGATCCAAAGATGGCGTACCAGGAACGGGGATCGGGTCATCTGCACTTTGATGGAAAGAATTACCAGATGTGGCAGAGGCGGATGGCTACGTTCCTCTGCGGCAAGGGTCAGATCCTTTGGTACGTTACGGTGAACACAGCTTATGTTCATCCGATTAACTTCCATGCTCCGGGATTGAGGGATATGCACGACGCCAACAATGAGGCGGTCGACTACTTGTTTCATGCTTTGTGTCAATCCGAATTCGATCGGGTTCAGATAGAGGACTTGGCTTGTAGGATTTGGGAGACGCTGAAGAATGCTCACGCTGGGAACAGTCAGGTTCAGGCTCGGTTGTTTGTGACTTACCGGAGAGAGTACGAGAACTTCACTCATCTCCCCGGTGAGTCCATTGATACGATGTTCTAGCGGTTCACAGTGATTGTGAACAACATGAGGGCCTGAGAGCCTGTGTGGTTCGAGGACCGGTGGATGGTCGCTTCCTGGTGTGATGAGTGATTGGCAACGTTGTGTGGACTGACTCTTGGCTAAGTATTGCAGGTGCAGGTTGCATCTTGACTGGTGTTGGTGCAGGTGAAGAACAAGCGTGAAAGGTCATTGCCGGTGAGGCCTCCAGGTGTGGAGAAGACAAGTAGGCTTGGTTCGAGGGACCCGGTAGCCGCGGGGTCAAGTGCGGGCCGCATGGTGGCAAGAACAACAAGATGAAGTCGGTGGACGGTTACTTGGTTGAGCCTCAAAACCAAGGTCGAGCCAGGACTTCGTGGGAGCCGAGTCATGAGTGGTGATTGGCGAAAGCTACATCAAGTTCGCGGGGTTTGCAGTGGTTCACCAGAAAACCACTGGGTTACTCGGCTGAGTGTTGACGGCTGTTAAGTGCTTACTTTAGCCGTCAATTTACTAATGAATGAAGGAGCAAGAGGCATTTCTTACACGCATTTTAGTTAAGAATAATGTAGTTCCACTTGTCCTTGGAGATTACGTGATTGTAGGAAAATAAGCATAAAAGAAGTGGCAAACTCACCTTCTATGATTCATGCTACGTCACCTCAAGGAGTGGCTGCCACTTCAGGTGCTATGCCTACAAGCTAAGCCACCTCAGGTGCCACGCATGCACGCCATGTCACCAATCCAAGAGAGGTAAGCCCCGACGAATCAGAGCGTCACACGTGAACTTCACATGGATCCATGGGCCTACCAGAGCACCTAAACCGCCTCAAGAACACGTGTACACCGGGGACCAACTTAAGGGCCCACAGGACAGCCACCCCTAGGAAGCACACCCCGAGTGGGGCCCACCTGGGGTCGGCCGACCCTAAGATCGACCGAACCGACCTTGGGTCGGCTGATCCTTGGCTTCCACGTGGCGCTTGTCCATTGGTCCTAGAGGCCATCCCTAGGGTGTTTCACTCCTTCTTGCGCCGGTGCTCTGGCCTATAAATAGAAGGGGAGGGGGTTCATTTCTTACCAACACATCTTACTCCTCCTCTCTCACTTTTGGTTTCTAAGGCTAGGAGGTAGGCTAGAGTAGTTCTACTTCAGGTTCCAAGTCTACTTTGGGATCTAGGTATGAGTCCTCTTGTATCTTTATTTTATTGTATGACTTTGATCTACTTCAGTTATTCAGCTATTTCATATAAAGTTGAGCTTGTATACATGGGTGATTTGTTCATGTGTTCTTCGCTCGTTCATCATTTAGAGGCTCCTATTCTTGATGAATAAGGCCTTTCGATCCAGTTGACGAGTGACTTACACATGTTTTCGGTGTTTGTTCATAAGTTAGAGGCTCGTGTTCATCACGAACACGACCCTTTGATCTTGTTGAATACACATAGGAAAGCACAAATCCGTTTGTGTGCTCAGCCTAGTTTGATCTAGTTAGATCCCATGTTCATGTCGCATGAAGTTCGTGCTCAAGCTACGGTACTCGGTGTAATTGGTCGGTTTATCTGGCGGCTCTGACCTGGGTCACAATAGCCCGGGCCGGTCAGGGTCCTGCTAACAACGTAAGCGTGGTGCTTGGGTTGCGTAGCTACGTTGCTTACGAGTGTATCCCACAGTTTGTCTTTTGGTAGGCCGCGGTGGTGACAGCCGTTGGACCCTTCTGGAATCCCCCACGTTCGGATACGCTGTAGGAGTCTAAAGTCTAACAACCGGAGTCGTGCGTAAGCGACGCGGGAGGTTAGCTCCCCGTTTGTACCTGGGTGCTTGAGCCAGCGATCATCCGATGCTAGTGTGTGTCTAACTCGTTTGACTAACTTTGTGTGTTTAGTACCTTAGAACCTAGAACTAACTCTTATGTTGCCTCCTAAGCCTAGGACCTTTAGAGAGAGTGTGTCTGTGTGTTCACACTACTATCTTATCTATCATATCTTACCCCTGTACTTGAGTGTCTGGTTCGTTCCCGTCTATGATTTATACTCCTTGCAATAGTGTTGAACTTGTTAATCCGCCCCGCCTTCCTTGGATTCGATACCCTTTGGAATACTCCTTTGGGGAAATGCTACAATGGTACTTCCATGCGCTTGCGAACTCTTGTCATCGTTAGGATTACCATTTGGATATTTCTGGCATCGTTGCTAGGAACTCATAACTTAGCATCGAGGTTAAGAAATACCAACACTGAGCCACAAAGCCGAGGCCGAAGACCAGGCGTGGCTATCAGGCCAAAACCGGCCTGACCGGTTTGTGAAACCGGTCTGACCGGTTTGGGGTCGCAGGGCACCGGGAAGCTTCGAAGCGGAGGACACACGTCGGGATCGCAAGGCTTGCGTCGAGGCTAAGCGAAGTGCGGTTGCCGGGCATCCGTCCGATGGTGTAACAAAGACAATTTCCCAAAGTGCCCTTGGTGGGCGTGTATCCTAGTTCATGTAATAGGGGTAGTTTAGTCTTTTGGCTAGCCTCCATATAACCCAAGTGGTGAGAGGATGGCAGCCATCTCTTGGAACCCTAGCTCATTTTCCCTTTGCTATTTTCCCTTCCTATTTTCCTTAGGATTTCTAGGACTAGCTTGAGAGTTTCATGGTGAGATCTTGAGAGAGGGATGGATGATCGGGAGGTAAGCTAGACCTTGTATGAACCTTCATGGTATGTATAGATGATTCGGTGTGGTTCCTCAAGGCTTGATTGTGTTCTTCCCGTTTTCTCGTTTTTGGTGATTTTCGGAGCCTTTTCTTGGATTTCCCGTGGTGAGGTTTTGGGAGCGTTTTTTTAAGGGATTCTTGTTGGATGTCACATATGAGGACCTTGTGCCTCTTTGCTTGGTGATCTTGCTCCAACAAACCCTCCGAAACGGCTTCAATTTGGTGGTTTTCGGTGGAGTTCATGGAAGGGTGTTCTTGAGGGTTGATTTCTGATTCCTCTTGATTGGGTAGGTTTTGGGGACCGAGCTTCTAGCCAAAGGTAGCCCACGAGGTACCCCAACTATCCCAAAGTCTCACTTGAGTCCGTGGAACGAATCGGGAGATCGATCGTGGTGAAGGTTGACTTTTTCCCGCGGGCTGAGTTCTTCTTGACTGCCCAGGCAAAACCGGCCTGACCGGTTTCCCAAACCGGTCTGACTGGTTTCCCAAACCGGTCTGACCGGTTTAGCCCCAGTGAGTTGTTGAGAGGAGTTTTTGAATAGGAGAGTCTCGTTCACGCTAGGTTTCTGAGGTTGAAGGGTTTCTGAGGTGGTTTGGCTAGGTTTGGTCTCGAAGATCTTTTGGGGATTTCCTGGACAAAACTGGTCTGACCGGTTTGCCAAATAGGCCTGACCGGTTTCCCTGCCTGTGAGAGGCTAAGTCTCAGAAGATCGGTCTGACCGGTTTCAGAAACCGGCCTGACCGGTTTTAGCTTCCAGCAGCTGTTTCGAGTTGTTTTCCGCTGCGTGGTTTGAGTGGCTGTTGGTTGGATCTTGCTCCTAGGTCCAGTAGCACTCCAGTGGCTACGTGGATTTGGCAAGAGATGTTTGCGGAGGTATCCGAGTGATCTTGGGTTCATAGGCCGAATTCTTGAGTAGAATTTTTATCGGCTCCCATTCACTCCCCCCCTCTCTGGTTCGCTGTTCAGGTCCTTCAAGTGGTATCAGAGCCGGTTACGGGTCTTTATTGACTCTAACCAGTCTAAGATCCAAAGATGGCGTACTAGGAATGGGGATTGGGACCTCCGCACTTCGATGGAAAGAACTACCAGATGTGGCAGAGACGGATGGCTGCGTTCCTCCGTGGCAAAGGACAGATCCTTTGGGATGTTACGGTGAACACAGCTTATGTTCATCCGATTAACTTCCTTGCTCTGGGATCGAGGGACATGTTCGACGCCAACAACAAGACGGTTGACTACTTGTTTCGTGCTCTGTGTCAATCCGAATTCGATCAGGTTCAGACAGAGGACCTAACTTGTAGGATTTGGGAGCAGTTGAAGGATGCTCATGCTGGGAACGCTCAGGTTCAGGCTCGGATGTATGCGACTTACCGGAGAGAGTACGAGAACTTCACTCATCTCCCCGGTGGGTCCATTGATGCCTTGTTCCAGCGGTTTACGGTTGTGGTGAACAACATGAGAGCAAATGTGGTCGTGCTCCCATACGACGATCATGATAGTGCCGTGAAGCTCTTGCACTCACTGGATCATACAGTATGGGATGGAAAGGTCGAGGCTATTCTTGAGTCTGAGAAGTATGACACTTTGACGGTGAACGAGCTATTCTCGAAGCTCAAGTCAGCTGAGGTGGATAGGGGCATGACAGCCAAGCTCGAGAGCCCGACTGACTCTCATAGTCTCGCTCTCATCGGTGGCTCAGGTGCTAAGTCTCATGCTAACCCATCCACCAGGATGTACTCTTTGTCCTCTTTGATGACTTTGCCAGACGAGGAGTTCGACGTGCTTGGAGAGGACGAGCTGGCGCTGCTAACCAGGCGTTTCGAGAGGATGCACAAGAACCAGGTGAACACAAGGAGGAACACGAGGACATGCTTTTAGTGCGGCAAGCCAGGACACTTCGTCGCCGGCTGCCCCGAGAAGATGGAGAACAAGGACAACTACAAGCACCGGTTGTGGACGGATAACAAGCACAGATCGAGGCGTGATCACAAGCACAAGCACAAGAACAAGGATGAGCGACGATCGAGGAAGAAGGACGGCCGCGGCAGGAAGGCCCGAGCGATGGTCGGAGCGAGCGACGTCGACTCTAGCTCCGCCTACTCTTCCTCGAGCTCGAGTAGCAGCGAGGATGAAGGTGATCAGCGCAAGAGCAAGAAGTCATCCAAGAACTTGAGCGAGCTGAGCTGCTTCTCACGAGATGGCTTCTACGACATGGCTCGTAGCTCCGGCAGCAAGAAGAGTCACCAGAGCGACTCAGACTCCGACTCCGAGGATGAGGTATGTGACGAGCTTCCCTTCTTGCGTGAGGAGAATGAGCGTCTTGGCAAGTTGCTTGATAATCGTGATGACATGCTTAGAGAGGCAAAGAAGATGAGGAAAGAGCTTAGGGCCTCAGTAGAAGATGCTAGGAATCGAGTAGCTGAGCTAGAAACCCTCAACCTTGATGGCAAGCTTGAGATAGATTCGCTTAAGGCTTCACCTGTGATTTCTGATGAGATTGATTGTTGTGATTGCTCTGTGTACCTAGCTGATCTTACTAGTTGGTTGTCAGGTCATGAACCACAGCTTAGGATGATGACAGAGGCATACAAGCATTATGATGGGCAAGCGCTTGGTTCGGAGAAGGTTGGAGAGTGTAGTGGTGAGGGAGGAGAGAAGATTGGTGATATCCTAGCTCCACCAAAAACATTCCACAAAAATGCCTATGCTCATAAGCCCAACCCACTGAGAAACAAACTTGACACAACCCCCGATCCTCCCACATTTCCTCACCCAACAAATGATTTCCAAAATCCGGTGAAGTTTGGAGTCCTAAGGAGAGTGTGGTTGGAGAGAAAAATCGTGAGGAGTCAAGTGAGGAGAACCGAATGAGCAACCCCAACCAAAACCAAATCCAAAATCAATCCGGTTTCATTGTGACTATTGTGGGAGAGATGGTCACAAAGGGGAGTTTTGCTTCAAGAGGAAGCGAGAGGAGAGAATGGCTAAGGAGTGGGCAAACAAGGACAGATACAACCCATCTCATGGTGTGCCTGAGTCTCGTATGCCACTGCCTAGGGGTAAAGCCATTGTTCACACAGTTCCGGCTTGGGGAGAAAAGAGTGCTTTGGGTGGAAGGGACCCTGCTGGAGGAATTAAATCGGCCAGACCGGTTTGGAAACCGGTGAGACCGGTTTGGGCTGCTCGTACAGCGAAACTGGTCAGACCAGTTCCAGAACCGGTCAGACCAGTTTGGAGGTAGCAGGGTGACCAGTTTGGTTTTCGTGCTCGTGATGAGGCTCAGTTCTGGTCCTTTGGTCGTGGTCTAGATGTTTGGCATGGTGAGTCTGGTGGTGGTCAGTTTGCTAGACGTTCTCCACCTCGTGCTCAATACGATGGTGGGAGGAGTTGTAGCTTTGAGATGGAGAGGAGGAACGGTCCACGGTCTTCCTTTCGTGGTTTTCGTTCTCCTCCAGCGAGACGAGGGTGGTTCCCTAGTGGTGGTTCCTGTGGTGGTTTTCGTTGTGGTAGCTTTGATAGGCGTGATGATTTGGTTTGTGCTAACCCCACTTTGGAGCAAATGGCTCGGCACTGGTTTTACTCTTTTGGTACTAACCCCAGTGCAGAGTCGTTTGTTCACTCACGTGCTCATTTTTGAATTTCAGGTGGGAGACTTGAGGAACATTTGGTTGATTGACTTCGGTTGCTCGAGGCACATGACTAGAGACAAGGGGTGGTTCTCAAGTCTCGTCCCGGTGGTGTCCAAGACATACATCACCTTTGGGGACAATGGGCGAGGGCGTGTGCTTTCAGAAGGTGAGATTAAGATAAGTGAGAAGGTCACTCTCAGGCGTGTTGCTCTTGTTCAATTGCTCGGGTTCAATTTGCTCTCGGTGTCCCAGCTTTTGGATGAGGGTTTTGAGGTGTTGTTTCGGCCTGGTGGTTCTCGGATTTTGGATTCTCGAGGGGACCTAGTTTGCATGGTCGTTCCCGAGGGTCAAGTGTTCCGAGCGGATTTCTCTCAGTCTTCTGGTGTGGCTCGTTGTTTCTTGGTTGGTTCTTCGAGTGAGTTGTGGAAGTGGCATAGTAAATTGGGTCACTTAAGCTTTGACTTTTTATCTCGCTTGAGTAAACTCAATTTGGTTCGAGGATTGCCATGGCTGAGGTTTGAAAAGGAGTTGGTTTGTGCGCTGTGTCGGCATGCTAAGATGGTAGCTGCTTCCCATCCACCCCTCACCGATGTGATGACGGAGCATCCATGCGAGCTGCTCCATATGGACCTTGTTGGCCCAGCTCGTGTGAGATCCGTGGGTGGGAAGTGGTACGTCCTGGTTGTGGTGGACGACTACTCTCGGTATGCGTGGGTTTTCTTTCTTGAGGAGAAAGGGGAGACATTTGGTTTTGTTCGAGATCTTGTCTTGAGGTTGAGAAACGAGAGGCATGGAGATGCCATACGAGCGATCTGTAGTGACAATGGCTCGGAATTTAGAAACTCTCGTTTCGAAACCTTTTGCCATGACTTGGGTCTTGAACACCAGTTCTCTAGTCCATATACGCCTCCCAGAACAGCATGGTTGAAAGGAAAAACAGAACCTTGTGCGAGATGGCTCGTACGATGCTTGATGACCATAGGACTCCGAGAAGGTTCTGGGCTGAGGCGGTAAATACCGCGTGCTATGTGTCGAACAGGATTTATCTCCTGGTCCATAAGAAGAGAACTTGCTACGAGTTGATGCACGGAAGAACCCCCAAGGTGAGCCACTTTCACGTCTTTGGCTGCAAATGCTTCATTCTTAAGAAAGGCAAGAGTTTGGACAAGTCCGAGGCTAGGTCTGTCGATAGCATTTTCTTTGGTTACGCGTCTCATTCTAGAGCCTTTCGGGTGCTCAATCTTGAAACTAACCAAATCGTGGAGACTTGCAAGGTTACCTTCGACGAGACACAGCCACGTAGTCAGCTTGTTTTGAGTGTGCAGGTGACCATGAACATGGCGAGGAGATTTTCCAGGAGGAGGAGCATGAACATGGAGATGATGAAGATGGCGGTGTGGTGCCCGCAGCTGAGCATGTACCTACTACTTCGACTACGGTGGTGGATGGCCCTTCTCCTACACCTACAACGACAAACCCAGATCAAGTCGAACAGGATTTACCTCAGGGTGCACAAGAAGAAAACATGCTATGAGTTGATGCACGGTCGTACACCCAAGGTGAGTCGCTTCCATGTGTTTGGGTGCAAATGCTTTATCTTGAAGAAAGGTAAAAAGTTGGACAGGTTCAAGGCTAGGTCTGTCGATGGCATTTTCTTTGGTTACACGTCTCATTCTAGAGCCTTTCGAGTGCTCAATCTTGAAACTAACCAAATCGTGGAGACTTGCGAGGTTACCTTCGACGAGACACAACCACGTAGTCAGCTTGTTTTTGAGTGTGCAAGTGACGATGAACATGGCGAGGAGATTTTCCAGGAGGAGGAGCATGAACATGGAGATGATGAAGATGGTGGTGTGGTGCCCGCGGCTGAGCATGTACCTACTACTTCGACTACGGTGGTGGATGGCCCTTCTCCCACACCTACAACGACAAACCCAGATCAAGGCGAAGCTGCTGTTGAGGGGGAGGTAGCATCAAGGCGAGAACCTCCCCGGCGAGTTCAAGTGGATCATCCAGCTTCGAGAATCATCGGCGACATCAATGAACGTACTACACGGTCGAGGGTTCGAAACAATTCTCACTTTGCTCATGCTGCTTTTGTTGCTACTTTTGAGCCCAAAGACATTGGACATGCGCTATCTGATCACAATTGGGTTAATTCGATGCATGAGGAGTTGGAGAATTTTGAGAGGAACCAAGTTTGGGAGTTAGTGGATCCTCCACCGGGGTGTAAGCTGATTGGGACAAAATGGGTGTGGAAAAACAAAGAGGGAGAGAATGGAGAGGTGGTGAGAAACAAGTCAAGGTTGGTGGCGCAAGGGTATAGTCAGAAAGAGGAGATCGACTACGAGGAGACCTTTGCTCCCGTAGCCCATTTGGAGGCGATTAGGATCCTTCTAGCCTTTTCCGTGGCTAAAGGGTTCAAATTGTACCAAATGGATGTCAAGAGTGCTTTCCTGAATGGTGTTTTGGAGGAAGTAGTGTATGTGAGGCAACCACCGAGGTTTGAGAGTGAGAAGTACCCCCACCGGGTGTACAAGTTGAGGAAGGCGTTGTATGGGTTGAAGCAGGCGCATAGAGCTTGGTACGGTAGGTTGAGGGGGTTCCTGTTTGAGAGAGGTTTCGAGATGGGGAAGGTAGATCAGACCTTGTTTCTCTTTAGGCAGGGCAGAGATATCCTGATTCTGCAGGTATACGTGGATGATATTGTCTTTGGTGGCTCATCTAACTCTTTGGTTGCAAGGTTTGCAAAAGACATGAGCAGAGAATTTGAGATGAGCATGATGGGTGAGTTGCAGTTCTTCCTCGGCCTCCAGATCAAGCAATCAAAGGAAGGAACATTTGTGCACCAAGCCAAGTACACCAAGGACATTGTGAGGAAGTTCAAGATGGAGGACTCCAAGGCCATGGCGATGCTTATGAGTACAACTACAGGTCTTGATGCGGATGAGGAATGTGAGCACGTGGACCAAAAGGAGTACCGAAGCATGATCAGGTCACTCCTCTACTTGACGGCGACGAGGCCGGACATCCAATTCACGGTATGTCTGTGCGCTCGTTTTCAAGCGTCTCCAAGGACTTCGCGTCGGCAAGCAGTTAAGCGCATAATCAGGTATTTGCGACATACTCCCGACTTTGGCCTTTGGTACTCCGCGTCTTCTTCTTTGGCTCTTCATGGATTTTCAGACGCGGATTTCGCCGGGTGTCGGTTGGATAGGAAGTCCACTTCTGGGACTTGCCTGTTCTTGGGTTCTTCTTTGGTGTCTTGGTCTTCCCGCAGACAATCGAGTGTTGCTCAATCTACAACCGAAGCCGAATATGTTGCTGCAGCTAGTTGTTGCTCTCAACTCCTTTGGATCACATATACCATGAGTGACTTTGGTGAGGAGTATACCCATGTCCCACTTCAATGTGATAGCACAAGTGCCATAAGTGTTGCAAAGAACCCAGTGCTCCATTCCAAAACCAAGCACATAGAAGTGAGATATCATTTCCTGAGAGACAACGTAGAGAAAGGGAAAATCTCTTTGATCCATGTACCCACACATGACCAGCTAGCCGATATTTTCACCAAACCCCTAGATCAAGCAACTTTCACTCGTTTGCGGGGGGAGCTTGGTGTTTGTTTGATTTCTTGAGTTGGGTGTGTGGGAGCTCCTTTGTAGCATATGCATAGCTTTCCTTTGTGCATTTCTTGCATTTTGCATTGCATGTACAACATGACGTATAGGCATCTTTGTATCTTAGCTTGCATGCATTCTGTATCATATGCATTATGTAGGAAAGCTTCTTCTATATACATTGTTCACCATGATGTGTTATATATGATCTTGTGACCTAGTTTGATATGATATGGCTTAGTGTGGCTTAGCTCTTGATGATCGTGATTTATATCCATGGTTGATAGCTATGTTTTTGGAAAAATGTCATATGTATGCCTTTATATCATGACATGTTTTAGTGGCATTTCAATGCTTAATTTGGGCTTGGATAGCTTGTTTTGAGCATATGGGGCCAGAGGCTCATTTGGCATCATGAATGTTTAGCCCCCATGCTTTATCTTATGGAGGGGCATAAGTTCCTTTTGTCGCAAAGACATTTCATGTACCAAATATGAATCTGCAAAATGAAATGTAAATTGCTTGGAAAATGTGCTCCCATGTCATATGTGCTTAATTTACTTGCTTTGGGTGCTAAACCGTTGCATGTTGCTTAACAATGAGAAGTCTCATATGTAGAAGTAAGCACATGGCTCGGTGGCTTTGACATGACATGAGGTGCTTGTGGGTGTTTATGATGGTGTTATGCTTAGAATGGTTGTCCTAGCATGAAGTTTGTGTGGCTTTGCCATTTTGACATGTTTTGCTCATGTTTAGGACTTTGCTCATGAGAGGGTAATTTTTTCGCAAAAATGATCAATTCTATCTTAGCTTTACCAAATGGTTGTGAAACTTGGTGATCATGTAGTTGATGTTCATACGAAGCTGTAGAGTATCTAACTTGCTCATTTGATCATGTGTACCATCTTGTGATGAATCTTGTCTATTTGAGAAGCTCTAGTTGCATCTTTTTCAAATTTGAGCCTTGATTCATGCATTGGCAACAAGGGGGAGAAATGTTGGTTGAGAAAAGTTGCATTGCCTCCCTAGAACATATCCCAATAGTCAAGGGGGAGCTCGTGCATTTCTTTTGCATTTTTGGCTTTTGGGGGGTGAGCTTCTGCCGAGTTTAATTGGTCTAACCGGTTTTTGGAACCGGCCTGACCGGTTTGGTGGAACCGGCCCGACCGGTTTGTGCCTAGTGCAGGCACATGTTCAGCGGGAGTGTGCATATGTGCAAGGGGAGCTCTTGTATGCTTTGGTGGTTTGTGCTCTTTGCTTGAGCTTGTTTTTGATTCGGTTGTGTCGAGCCGTTGCCCTTGCCTAAGGGGACCGAGTCTTTTCTGTTTCAAGTGATCTTGCTCTTTGCCTTTGGTTGGCTTTCGATCGCTTGTTTGAGTTTCTTTGTTCGTTTCTTTTCTTTTTCCTTTTCTCATTGGTTACCAAATGTGTGTGTTGTCAATTCACTCATCAAGGGGGAGATTGAGAGCCTGTGTGGTTCGAGGACCGGTGGATGGTCGCTTCATGGTGTGATGAGTGATTGACAACGTTGTGTGGACTGACTCTTAGCTAAGTATTGCAGGTGCAGGTTGCGGCTTGACTGGTGTTGGTGCAGGTGAAGAACAAGTGCGAAAGGTGGTTGCCGGTGAGGCCTCCAGGTTTGGAGAAGACAAGTATGCTTGGTTCGAGGGACCTGGTGGCCAGCGGGGTCAAGTGCGGGCCGCCTGGTGGCAAGAACAGTAAGATGAAGTCGGTGGACAGTTTCTTGGTTGAGCCTCAAAACCAAGGTTGAGCCGGGACTTCGTGGGAGCCGAGTCATGAGTGGTGATTGGCGGAGGCTACATCAAGTTTGCGGGGTTTGCAGTGGTTCACCAGAAAACCACTGGGTTACTCGGCTGAGCCACAAAGCCGAGGCCGAAGACCTGGCATGGCTGTCAGGCCAAAACCGGCCTGACCGGTTTGTGAAACCGGTCTGACCGGTTTGGGGTCGCAGGGCGCCGGGAAGCTTCGAAGCGGAGGACACGCGTCGGGATCGCAAGGCTTGCGTCGAGGCTAAGCGAAGTGCGGTCACCGGGAATCCCTCTGATGGTGTTACGAAGACAATTTCCCAAAGTGCCCTTGGTGGGCATGTATCCTAGTTCATGTAATAGGGGTAGTTTAGTCTTTTGGCTAGCCTCCATATAACCCAAGTGGTGAGAGGATGGCAGCCATCTCTTGGAACCCTAGCTCATTTTCCCTTTGCTATTTTCCCTTCCTATTTTCCTTAGGATTTCTAGGACTAGCTTGAGAGCTTCATGGTGAGATCTTGAGAGAGGGATGGATGATCGGGAGGCAAGCTTGACCTTGTATGAACCTTCATGGTATGTATAGATGATTCGGCGTGGTTCCTCAAGGCTTGATTGTGTTCTTCCCGTTTTCCCGTTTTTGGTGATTTTCGGAGCCTTTTCTTGGATTTCCCGTGGTGAGGTTTTGGGAGCGTATCTTTGAGGGATTCTTGTTGGATGTCACATATGAGAACCTTGTGCCTCTTTGCTTGGTGATCTTGCTCCAACAAACCCTCCGTAACGGCTTCAATTTGGTGGTTTTTGGTGGAGTTAATGGAAGGGTGTTCTTGAGGGTTGACTTCCGATTCCTCTTGATTGGGTAGGTTTTGGGGACCGAGCTTCTAGCCAAAGGTAGCCCACGTGGTACCCCAGCTATCCCCAAAGTCTCACTTGAGTCCGTGGAACGAATCGGGAGATCGATCGAGGTGAAGGTTGGCTTTTTCTCGTGGGCTGAGTTCTTCCCGACTGCCCAGGCAAAACCGGCCTGACCGGTTTCCCAAACCAGTCTGACCGGTTTAGCCCCAGTGGGTTGTTGAGAGGAGTTTTTTAACAGGAGAGTCTCGTTCATGCTATGGCTTTTCTTGTTCAGAGGTTGAAGGGTTTCTGAGGTGGTTTGGCTAGGTTTGGTCTCGAAGGTCTTTTGGGGATTTCCTGGACAAAACCGGCCTGACCGGTTTGCCAAACCGGCCTGACCGGTTTCCCCTGCCTGTGAGAGGCTAAGTCTCAGAAGATCGGTCTGACCGGTTTTAGAAACCGGCCTGACCGGTTTTAGCTTCCAGCAGCTGTTTCGAGTTGTTTTCCGCTGCGTGATTTGAGTGGCTGTTGGTTGGATCTTGCTCCTAGGTCCAGTAGCACTCTAGTGGCTACGTGGATTTGGCAAGAGAAGTTTGCGGAGGTATCCGAGTGATATTGGGTTCATAGGCCGAATTGTTGAGTAGAATTTTTATCGGCTCCCATTCACTCCCACCCTCTCTGGTTCGCCGTTCCGGTCCTTCAGGGCCAATGTGACCACGCTCCCGTACGATGATCATGACAGAGCCGTGAAGCTCTTGCACTCGTTGGATCATACTATTTGGGGCGGAAAGCTGGAGGCCATTCTAGAGTTTGAGAAGTATGAGACTCTGACGGTAGATGAGCTGTTCTCAAAGCTCAAGTCGACTGAGGTGGACCGGGGTGTGATCGCCAAGATCGAGGGCCCAACTGACTCTCATAGTCTTGCCCTCATCGGTGGCTCAGGTGCAAAGTCTAACACTAACCCATCCACCAGGATGTACTCTCTATGTTCCTTGATGCCTTTTCCAGATGAGGAGTTCGACGTGCTTGGAGAGGACGAGCTGGCGCTGCTGACCAGGAGGTTTGAGACGATGCACGAGAACCGGGTGAACACAAGGAGGAACACGAGGACGTGCTTTCAGTGCGGCAAGCTAGGACACTTCGTCGCCGACTGCCCTGAGAAGATGGAGAACAAGGACAACTACAAGCACCAGTCGAGGACGGAGAGCAAGTACCGGTCGAGGCGCGATCACAAGCACAAGCACAAGAACAAGGACGAGCGAAGATCGAGGAAGAAGGAAGGCCACGGCAAGAAGGCCCAAGCAATGGTCGGAGTGAGCGACGTCGACTCTAGCTCCACCTACTCTACCTCGAGCTCGAGTAGCAGTGAAGATGAAGGTGATCGGCGCAAGAGCAAGAAGGGATCCAAGAACCTGAGCGGGCTGAGCTGCTTCGCGCGAGATGGTTTCTGCGGCATGGCACACAGCTCCGGCAACAAGAAGAGCCAGAAGGACGACTCGAACTCCGACTCCGAGGATGAGGTACGTGATGAGCTTTCCTTCTTGCGCAAGGAGAATGAGGAACTAGGAAAACTACTTGATAATTGTGATGACATGCTTTGAGAGGCTAAGAAAATGAGAAAGGAGCTTAGGGCCTCGCTTTGAGATGCTAGGAGTAGAGTAGCTGAGCTAGAAACACAAAACCTGGATGCTAAATTTGAAATTGACTCGCTTAAGGCTTCACCTGTTGTTACTGATGAGGTTGATTGTGCTGATTACTCTGTGTTCCTAGCTGATCTTACTGCTCTTAGGGAAAATCATGCCTCCAAATGTGAGGAACTAGATGTGCTTAGGGTTGAGTTGGCTGAGCTGCAGTCTAGACCTTTTTTGCTAGGTGCTTGCACATCGTGTCCTGTTTTGCATGGAAAGATTGATGAACTTCGTGCGCGCATTGTTTCACTTGAGGCTGATTTGAAAGTTCCTATTCCCACTTCCTGCTCTACTTGTGAATTGCATACTGTGAAAAATCTGGAACTGCACATTATGTTGATCGCTTGCAGGATGAGAATGATGAGTTGAGAAAGTGTTTAAGTTGGTTGTCGGGTCAGGAGCCTCATCTTGGTATCATGATAGTGGCTTTCAAATGCTATGATGGTCAAGCACTTGGGGCCGACAAGATTGGAGAGAGCAGTGGTGAGAGAGATGAGAAAATTGGAGAGATCCCTATCCCACCACAAACAAAACACAAGAACAAGTTTGAGCCAAAACCTAACCATCTCAGAAACATACTTGACACAACTCCAGATCCACCCATATTCTCTCACCAAACAAACAACTTCCAAAAAGCGGTGAGATTTATGAGCTCTAAGGAAGGTGTGGTTGGAGAGAAGAAAGGAGAGAAACCTAGTGAGGAGAAGCCAAGTGAGCAGCCCCAACCCAAGCCTAAACCAAAACCCATACGGTTCCATTATGAGTATTGTGGTAGAGATGGTCACAAGGGTGAGTTTTGCTTCAAGAGGAAATGGGAAGAAAGGATGGCTAAGGAGTGGGCGAACAAGGACAGGTACCACCCATCTCATGGTGTGCCTGAGCCTCGTATGCCACTGCCCAGGGGGTAAGGCGATTGTGAGAAGCATTCCAGCATGGGGAGATGCGAGTTCCCACAGCCGAGGGGGTTTTCTGGAGAGGGCAGTCAGACCAGCCCTACCCAGAGGGGGGCGGCTAGACCGGCCTGGCTAGGCGGTCAGACTGCCCCCGCCAGAATTCTGGGCGGGTTGGTTTTTGAGAGCCAGGTGTGGTTCGAGGACCGGTGGATGGTCGCTTCCTGGTGTGATGAGTGATTGACAACGTGGTGTGGACTGATTCTTGGCTAAGTATTGCAGATGCAGGTTGCGGCTTGACTGGTGCAGGTGCAGGTGAAGAACAAGCGTGAAAGGTCGTTGCTGGTGAGGCCTCCAGGTGTGGAGAAGACAAGTAGGCTTGGTTCGAGGGACCCGGTGGCCAGCGGGGTCAAGTGCGGGCCGCATGGTGGCAAGAACGGCAAGATGAAGTCATGGACGGTTTCTTGGTTGAGCCTCAAAACCAAGGTCGAGCCGGGACTACGTGGGAGCCGAGTCATGAGTGGTGATTGGCGGAGGCTACACCGAGTTCGCGGGGTTTCCGGTGGTTCACCAGAAAATCACTGGGTTCCTTGGTTGATCCACAAAGCCAAGACCGAAGAACCGAAGACGGAGGTGCAGCAGCTCCAGACCGGTCTGACCGGTGGGTCTGACCGGTGAGGAGCACCGGTCTGACCGGTGTGTGACGACGCAGTCCGGAATCTTCGAAGCGGAGGACACGCGTCGGGATCGCGAGGCTTGCGTCGAGGCTAAGCAAGTTTGCGGTCGCTGGGCATCCGTCCGATGGTGCGAAGACAAAGACTTCCATTTTCGCCCTCGAGGGGCATGTATCCCTAGTTAGCTAGTAAGGGTATTTTCGTCTTTCGGTTGCCTCCATATAACCCAAGTGGTGAGAGGATGGCAGCCATCTCTTGGAACCCTAGCTCATTTGGTTTTCCTATTTTTCCTTCCTATTTTCATAGGATTTTCGTAGGACTAGCTTGAGAGCTTCATGGTGAGATCTTCTGGGAGGGAAGGATGATCGGGCGGCAAGCTAGACCTTGTATGAACCTCTTTGGTATGTATAGATGATTCGGCGTGGTTCCTCAAGGCTTGGATGTGTCTTTCCCGTTTCTCCTTTTTGGTGATTTTCGGAGCCCTTTCTTGGCGATTTTTTTGGAGCGATTTCGAGGCCTTTCTCTTTGGGATTTGGTGGGGGATGTATGCATGAACCCTTCGTGGTTCTTTTCCCTTTGATTCCCCTTCCAAATCCGTGAGCAAAGGGGCTCGATTTTGGGGTTTTCGTGGCTCTAGGGTTAGAGGCGTTCTTGGTGGGATTTCTTCGATTCCTCTTGATTTGACAAGTTTTGGTGGACCAAATCTTGGCTATGGAGTACCCATGAGGTGTTCCTACTATCCCCAAAGTCTTGTGCAAAACCGTGGAGCGAATCGGGAGATCGGGAGTTGGATTCGGAGGAGTTGACTCGCGGGCGCTGTTCATCCCGAGCTGCCCAGGCACGACAGGTCTGACCGGTGCTATTGACCGGTCTGACCGGTGCTAGCCCTTGGTGGGTTTTTGTCTCGGGGAATAGCCTTGTACGTGTGGTTTTGTCCCGTGGTCCTGCTGATCAGTTCTTGGCGTGTTTGGAGTTGTTTTGCTAGGTTTTGTGAGGGGTTCTTCTTCTTCATAGGTTGTGTTTCGTGGTGTTTTTTGTTCCAGGGCCTAGAGGAGTCACTGAGGCTTCCTGGAACGTTTGCTGTGCGGCTGCTGTAGCCACCGGCCTGACCGGCTCTGTCCACCGGTCTGACCGGTGTCACCGGTCTGACCGGCACAGGCCATCGGTCTGACCGGTGTAGCACAGGCAGCAAGCCGTGCAAGTTTCCACTGTGTGGTTTGGTGAATTTTGGCTCGGAAGGTTGAGTGTTGGTTCCTAGGACCAGTAGCACTCCAGTGGCTGCGTGGTCTTGGCCAACTTGGGTAGTTGGGTCGGAGACGTGAGTTGGAAGCCGTGTTCGTCTTGTTGGAGTTCTCATCTCCTTCGAGAAGAATTTTTATCGGCTCCCATTCACTCCCCCCCTCTCTGGTTCGCCTAATCGGTCCTTCAATTGGTATCAGAGCCGGTTCGGGTCTTTATTGACTCTTACCAGTCTAAGATCCAAAGATGGCGTACCAGGAACGGGGTTCGGGTCCTCCGCACTTCGATGGGAAGAACTACCAGATGTGGCAAAGGCGGATGGCGGCGTTCCTCCGCGGAAAGGGTCAGATCCTTTGGGATGTCACGGTGAACACAGCTTATGTTCATCCGATGAACTTCCTTGCTCCAGGATCGAGGGATATGTTCGAAGCCAACAACAAGGCTGTCGACTACTTGTTTCGTGCTCTGTGTCAGCCTGAATTCGATCGGGTTCAGACAGAGGACTTAGCTTGTAGGATTTGGGAGCAGTTGAAGGATGCTCATGCTGGGAATGCTCAGGTTCAGGCTCGGATGTACGCGACTTACCGGAGAGAGTACGAGAACTTCACTCATCTCCCCGGCGAGTCTGTCGATGCCCTTTTCCAGCGATTTACGGTCGTTGTGAACAACATGAGAGCCAATGTGGACGTCCTCCCATACAATGATCATGATAGAGCCGTGAAGCTCTTGCACTCGTTGGATCGTACCGTATGGGACGGGAAGTTTGAGGCTATTGTTGAGTCCGAGAAGTATGACACCTTGACGGTGAACGAGCTGTTCTCGAAGCTCAAGTCGGCTGAGTTGGACCGTGGTATGACAGCCAAGATCGAGAGCCCGACTGATTCTCATAGTCTCGCTCTCATTAGTGGCAAAGGAGCTAAGTCTAACGCTAACGCATCCTCCAGGATGTACTCTCTGTCTTCTTTGATGTCTTTGCCAGATGAGGAGTTCGACATGCTTGGAGAGGACGAGCTGGCGTTGCTGACCAGGCGGTTCGAGAGGCTGCACGAGAACCGGGTGAACACGAGGAGGACAGCACGGACGTGCTTTCAGTGCGGCAAGCCAGGACACTTCGTCGCCGACTGCCCGGAGAAGACGGAGAACAAGGACGGCTACAGGCACCGATCGAGCAAGGATGGCAAGTACCGATCGAGGCGCGATCACAAGCACAAGAACAAGCACAAGGACGAGCGACGGTCGAGGAAGAAGGATGGCCGCGGCAGGAAGGCCCGAGCAATGGTCGGAGCAAGCGACGTCGACTCCAGCTCCGCTTACTCTTCCTCGAGCTCGAGTAGCAGTGAAGATGAAGGTGATCGGCGCAAGAACAAGAAGTCATCCAGGAACTTGAGCGGGTTGAGCTGCTTCGCAGGAGATGGCTTCTGCGGCATGGCCCGTAGCTCCGGCAGCAAGAAGAGCCACCAGAGTGACTCGGACTCTGACTCCGAGGATGAGGTATGTGATGAGCTCTCTTCTTTGCGCAAGGAGAATGATGAGTTGGTTGACTTGCTTGATAACCGCGATCACATGCTTAGAGAGGCCAAGAAGATGAGGAAAGAACTTAGGGCCTCACTAGAAGTTGCTAGGAACCGTATGGCTGAGCTAGAAACCCAGAACCTAGATGCTAAGCTTGAGATTGATTCGCTTAAGGCTTCTCCTGTGGTTTCTGATGAGATTGATTGCTGTGATTACTCTGTGTACCTAGCTGATCTTACTGCTCTTAAGGATAAGCATGCTTCTACTTGTGATGAACTAGATATGCTTAGGGTTGAAGTGGCTGAGCTTAAGTCTAGACCTGCCTTGCTAGGTGCTTGCACTTCTTGCCCTGTTTTGCATGGAAAGATTGATGAGTTGCATGCTTACACTGTTTCGCTTGAGGCTAAGTTGAAAGAGCCTATTCCCACTTCTTGGTCTACTTGTGAATTGCATGCGGTTAAGAATTTGGAGCTTGCACATTATGTTGATCGCTTGCAGGATGAGAATGATGAGCTGAGAAAATGTATGAGCTGGTTGTCGGGTCAGGAGCCTCAGCTTGGTATCATGATAGCGGCTTTCAAACGCTATGATGGTCAAGCACTTGGGGCTGACAAGCTTGGAGAGAACTGTGGTGAGGGAGTTGAGAGAGTTGGAGAGATTCCTATCCCACCACCAAACAGACACAAGAACAAGTTTGAGCCCAAGCCTAACCATCTCAGAAACAAACTTGACACTACTCCAGATCCACCCATATTCCCTCACCCAACAAATGATTTTCAGAAACCGGTGAAGTTTGTGAGCCCAAAGGGACGTGAGGAAGGAGAGAAGAAGGGTGAGAAGCCGAGTGGGCAGCCCCAACCCAAGCCTAAGCCTAAGCCACAGCCCATAAAGTTCCATTGTGGGTATTGTGGGAGAGATGGTCACAAGGATGAGTTTTGCTTCAAGAGGAAGCGTGAGGAGAGAATGGCTAGAGAGTGGGCTAACAAGGACAGGTACCACCCCTCTAATGGTGTACCTGAGCCTCGTATGCTGATGCCCAGGGCCAAGGCGATTGTGAGGACGGTTCCGGCTTGGGGAGACCGGAAGGCTGCAGGTGCTGCTGCTGGCCGAGCTACACCGGTCAGACCGGTGTACTACACCGGTCAGACCGGTGCAGGTCTGGGCAGACAGCGAGTTGGGTTTCGTGCTCGTGAGGATGCTCGGTTTGGTTCTGGAGGTCATGGTTCTGGTGATTGGTCTGGAAAGTTCGCAGGTGGTCAGTTTGCTAGGCGTTCTCCACCTCGTGCTCAATACGAGGGTGGGAGGAGTCGTCGCTTTGAGATGGAGAGGAGGAACGATCCACGGTTTCCCTTTCGTGGTTTTCGTCCTCCTCCAGCTAGAGAGGGTTGGTTCCCTCGTGGTGGTTACCGTGGTGGTAGCTTTGATAGGCGTGATGATTTGGTTTGTGCTAACCCCACTTTGGAGCAAATGGCTCGACACTGGTTTTACTCTTTTGGTACTAACCCCAGTGCTGAGTCGTTTGTTCACTCACGTGCTCGCTTTTGAATTTCAGGTGGGAGACTTGAAGAACATTTGGTTGATTGACTCCGGTTGCTCGAGGCATATGACCGGAGACAAGGGGTGGTTCTCAAGTCTCGTCCCGGTGGTGACAAAGAAGTACATCACCTTTGGGGACAATGGGCGAGGGCGTGTGCTGTCAGAAGGTGAGATTAAGGTAAGTGACAAGATCACTCTCAGACGTGTTGCTCTTGTTCAATCGCTTGGATACAATTTGCTTTCTGTGTCCCAGTTGTTGGATGAGGGTTTTGAGGTGTTGTTTCGGCCTGGTGGTTCTCGTATTTTAGATTCTCGGGGGGATCTTGTTTGCATGGTCGTTCCCGAGGGTCAAGTGTTCCGAGCTGATTTTTCTCAGTCTTCTGGTGTGGAGCGTTGCTTTTTGGCTGGTTCTTCGAGTGAGTTGTGGAAGTGGCATAGGAAGTTGGGTCACTTGAGTTTTGACCTTTTGTCTCGCTTGAGTAAACTCAATTTGGTCCGAGGATTGCCACGGTTGAGGTTTGAGAAAGAGTTGGTTTGTGCGCCGTGTAGGCATGCCAAGATGGTAGCCTCTTCTCACCCGCCTCTCACCGATGTGATGACTGAGCGTCCATGCGAGCTGCTCCATATGGACCTTGTTGGCCCAGCTCGTGTGCGATCTGCGGGTGGGAAGTGGTATGTCCTTGTTGTGGTGGACGACTACTCTCGGTATGCGTGGGTGTTCTTTCTTGAGGAGAAGGGGGAGACGTTTGGTTTTGTTCGAGATCTTGTCTTGAGGTTAAGAAACGAGAGGCACGGAGATGCCATACAAGCGATCCGCAGTGACAATGGCTCGGAATTCAAAAACTCTCGCTTCGAAACTTTTTGCCATGACTTGGGTCTTGAACATCAGTTTTCGAGTCCGTATACGCCTCCCCAGAATGGCGTGGTGGAAATGAAAAACAGGACCTTGTGCGAGATGGCTCGGACGATGCTCGACGAGCATAGGACTCCGAGAAGGTTCTGGGCTGAGGCGGTCAATACCGCGTGCCATGTGTCGAACAGGATCTACCTCAGGGTTCACAAGAAGAAAACCTGTTACGAGTTGATGCACGGTTGCACACCCAAGGTGAGTCACTTCCATGTCTTTGGTTGTAAATGCTTCATTCTGAAGAAAGGGAAGAAGTTGGACAAGTTCGAGGCTAGGTCTGTCGATGGCATTTTCTTTGGTTATGCATCTCATTCTTGAGCATTTCGTGTGCTCAATCTTGAAACTAACCAAATCGTGGAGACTTGCGAGGTAACCTTCGACGAGACACAGCCACGTAGTCAGCTTGTTTTTGAGTGTGCAGGTGACGACGAACTTGGCGAGGAGATCTTTCAGGAGGAGGAGCATGAACATGGAGATGATGAAGATGGCGGTGTGATGCCCGCAGCTGAACATGTACCTACTACTTCGACGACGATCGAGAATGGACCCTCTCCCACTCCTACAACGACAAACCCAGATCAAGGCGAAGCTGCTGTTGAGGGGGAGGTAGCATCAAGGCGAGAACCTCCCCGGCGAGTGCAAGTGGATCACCCAGCTTCGAGAATCATCAGCGACATGAATGAACGTACTACACGGTCGAGGGTTCGGAACAATTCTCATTTCGCTCATGCTGCTTTTGTTGCCACTTTTGAGCCCAAAGACATTGGACACGCGTTATCTGATCATAATTGGGTTAAGTCAATGCATGAGGAGTTGGAGAATTTTGAGAGGAACCAAGTTTGGATGTTGGTTGACCCTCCCCCAGGGTGTAAGCCGATTGGGACAAAATGGGTGTGGAAAAATAAAGAGGTTGAGAAAGGAGAAGTGGTGAGGAACAAGTCGAGACTTGTTGCTCAAGGGTACAGTCAGAAAGAGGGGATCGACTACGAGGAGACTTTCGCTCCTGTAGCTCGTTTGGAGGCGATCAGGATCCTTCTAGCCTTCTCCGTGGCTAAAGGGTTCAAGTTGTACCAGATGGATGTGAAGAGTGCTTTTCTGAACGGTGTGTTGGAGGAAGAGGTGTTTGTGAGGCAACCACCGGGGTTTGAGAGTGAGAAGTACCCCCACCAGGTGTACAAGTTGAGGAAGGTGCTGTATGGGTTGAAGCAGGCACCTAGAGCTTGGTATGGTAGGTTGAGGGGGTTCCTGTTTGAGAGAGGGTTTGAGATGGGGAAGGTCGACCAGACCTTGTTTCTCCTCAGGCAGGGCAGAGATATCCTGATTGTGCAGGTATACGTGGATGATATTGTCTTTGGTGCCTCGTCTAACTCTCTTGTTGCAAGGTTTGCAGAAGACATGAGCAGGGAATTTGAGATGAGCATGATGGGCGAGTTGCAGTTCTTCCTCAGGCTACAAATCAAGCAATCAAAGGAAGGAACATTTGTGCACCAAGCTAAGTACACCAAGGACATTGTGAGGAAGTTCAAGATGGAGGACTCCAAGGCTATGGCAACGCCTATGAGTACGACTACAGCTCTTGATGCGGACGAGGAAGGTGAACACGTGGACCAGAAGGAGTACCGGAGCATGATCGGGTCACACCTCTACTTGACGGCGACGAGGCCGGACATCCAATTTTCGGTGTGTCTGTGCGCTCGTTTTCAAGCATCTCCGAGGACTTCACATCGGCAAGCAGTCAAGCGCATTTTCAGGTATTTGCGACACACTCCCGACTTCGGCCTTTGGTACTCTGCGTCTTCTTCTTTGGCGCTTCATGGATTTTCAGACGCGGATTTTGCCGGGTGTCGGTTGGATAGGAAGTCCACTTCTGGGACTTGCCAGTTCTTGGGTTCTTCTTTGGTATCTTGGTCTTCCCGCAAACAGTCGAGTGTTGCTCAATCCACCACCGAGGTAGAGTATGTGGCCGCAGCTAGTTGTTGCTCTCAGCTCCTTTGGATCACATACACCATGAGTGACTTTGGTGAGGAGTATACCCATGTCCCACTTCAATGTGATAGCACCAGTGCCATAAGCGTTGCAAAGAACCCAGTGCTCCATTCCAAAACCAAGCACATAGAAGTGAGGTATCATTTTCTGAGAGACAACGTAGAGAAAGGGAAGATAGCTTTGATCCATGTACCCACACATGAACAACTAGCCGATATTTTCACCAAACCCCTAGATCAAGCAACTTTCACTCGTTTGCGGGGGGAACTTGGTGTTTGTTTGGTTTCTTGAGTTGGCGTGTGGGAGCTCCTTTGTAGCATATGTATAGCTTTCCTTTGTGCATTTCTTGCATTTGGCATGGCATATGTAGCATGATGTATAGGCATCTTTGTATCTTAGGTTGCATGCATTTTGTATCATATGCATTGTTTAGGAAAGGCTTCTCCTATACACATTGTTCACCATGGAATGACATATATGTCTTTGTGAGCTAATTTGGTAAGCTATGGTTAATTTGGCTTAGCTCTTGATAATCTTGGTTTGTATCCATGGTTGATGGCTATGTTTTTGAAAAATTTCATATATATGCTCTCTTGTGAGTAAATGCCTTTACATGATCTTGACATGTTTTAGTGGCTTGGCTATGCTTAATTTGTGGTTGGATAGCTTATTTTGATCATATGGGGCCAAAGGCTCATTTGCCATCATGAATGTTTAGCCCCCATGCTTCATCTTGTGGAGGGCATAAGTTCCTTTTTGTCGCAAAGACATTTCATGTACCAATTATAAATCTGAAAATAAAATGTAAATTGCTTGAAAAATGTGCTCCCATGTCATATGTGCTAATTTTAATTTGCTTTGGGTGCTAAATCGTTGCATGATGCCTACCAATGAGAAGTCTCATATATAGAAGTAGGCACATGGCTCGGTGGCTTTGACATGACATGAGGTGCTTGTGGGTGTTTATGATGGTCTTATGCTTAGAATGGTTGTCCTAGCATGAAGTTTGTGTGGCTTTGCCATTTTGACATGTTTTGCTCATGTTTAGGACTTTGCTCATGAGAGGGTGATTTTTCGCAAAATTGCTAAATTCTATCTTAGCTTCGCCCAATGGTTGTGAAACTTGGTGATCATGAAGTTTATGTCATTACGAAGCTATATAGTATCTAACTTGCTCGTTTGGACATGTGTAGCATCCTATGTTGAATTTTGTCTATTTGAGAAGCTCTAGGTTGCATTTTTTGCATTTTTGGCTTGATTCATGCATTGTCAACAAGGGGGAGAAGTTTGAGCATGTTTTGGCCTACTGAATGCATTTGGAAGGTTTTCAGGTGGTTTTGAGCCATTTTTGGGCTCTGTTGTGCACCGGTCTGACCGGTTGAGGTCACCGGTCTGACCGGTTTCCCAAACCAGTCTGACCGGTTTAGCCCCAGTGGGTTGTTGAGAGGAGTTTTTTAACAGGAGAGTCTCATTCATGCTATGGCTTTTCTTGTTCAGAGGTTGAAGGGTTTCTGAGGTGGTTTGGCTAGGTTTGGTCTCGAAGGTCTTTTGGGGATTTCCTGGACAAAACCGGCCTGACCGGTTTGCGAAATCGGCCTGACCGGTTTCCCCTCCCTGTGAGAGGCTAAGTCTCTGAAGATCGGTCTGACCGGTTTTAGAAACCGGCCTGACCGGTTTTAGCTTCCAGCAGCTGTTTCGAGTTGTTTTCCGCTGCGTGATTTGAGTGGCTGTTGGTTGGATCTTGCTCCTAGGTCCAGTAGCACTCTAGTGGCTACGTGGATTTGGCAAGAGAAGTTTGCGGAGGTATCCGAGTGATATTGGGTTCATAGGCCGAATTGTTGAGTAGAATTTTTATCGGCTCCCATTCACTCCCACCCTCTCTGGTTCGCCGTTCCGGTCCTTCAGGGCCAATGTGACCACGCTCCCGTACGATGATCATGACAGAGCCGTGAAGCTCTTGCACTCGTTGGATCATACTATTTGGGGCGGAAAGCTGGAGGCCATTCTAGAGTTTGAGAAGTATGAGACTCTGACGGTAGACGAGCTGTTCTCAAAGCTCAAGTTGACTGAGGTGGACCGGGGTGTGATCGCCAAGATCGAGGGCCCAACTGACTCTCATAGTCTTGCCCTCATCGGTGGCTCAGGTGCAAAGTCTAACGCTAACCCATCCACCAGGATGTACTCTCTATGTTCCTTGATGTCTTTTCCAGATGAGGAGTTCGACGTGCTTGGAGAGGACGAGCTGGCGCTGCTGACCAGGAGGTTTGAGAGGATGCATGAGAACCGGGCGAACACAAGGAGGAACACGAGGACGTGCTTTCAGTGCGGCAAGCTAGGACACTTTGTCGCCGACTGCCCTGAGAAGATGGAGAACAAGGACAACTACAAGCACCAGTCGAGGACGGAGAGCAAGTACCGGTCGAGGCGCGATCACAAGCACAAGCACAAGAACAAGGGCGAGCGAAGATCGAGGAAGAAGGAAGGCCACGGCAAGAAGGCCCAAGCAATGGTCGGAGTGAGCGACGTCGACTCTAGCTCCACCTACTCTACCTCGAGCTCGAGTAGCAGTGAAGATGAAGGTGATCGGCGCAAGAGCAAGAAGGGATCCAAGAACCTGAGCGGGCTGAGCTGCTTCGCGCGAGATGGTTTCTGCGGCATGGCACACAGCTCCGGCAACAAGAAGAGCCAGAAGGACGACTCGAACTCCGACTCCGAGGATGACGTACGTGATGAGCTTTCCTTCTTGCGCAAGGAGAATGAGGAACTAGGAAAACTACTTGATAATTGTGATGACATGCTTAGAGAGGCTAAGAAAATGAGAAAGGAGCTTAGGGCCTCGCTTGAAGATGCTAGGAGTAGAGTAGCTGAGCTAGAAACACAAAACCTGGATGCTAAATTTGAAATTGACTCGCTTAAGGCTTCACCTGTTGTTACTGATGAGGTTGATTGTGCTGATTACTCTGTGTTCCTAGCTGATCTTACTGCTCTTAGGGAAAATCATGCCTCCAAATGTGAGGAACTAGATGTGCTTAGGGTTGAGTTGGCTGAGCTGCAGTCTAGACCTTTTTTGCTAGGTGCTTGCACATCGTGTCCTGTTTTGCATGGAAAGATTGATGAACTTCGTGCACGCATTGTTTCACTTGAGGCTGATTTGAAAGTTCCTATTCCCACTTCCTGCTCTACTTGTGAATTGCATACTGTGAAAAATCTGGAACTGCACATTATGTTGATCGCTTGCAGGATGAGAATGATGAGTTGAGAAAGTGTTTGAGTTGGTTGTCGGGTCAGGAGCCTCATCTTGGTATCATGATAGTGGCTTTCAAACGCTATGATGGTCAAGCACTTGGGGCCGACAAGATTGGAGAGAGCAGTGGTGAGAGAGATGAGAAAATTGGAGAGATCCCTATCCCACCACAAACAAAACACAAGAACAAGTTTGAGCCAAAACCTAACCATCTCAGAAACAAACTTGACACAACTCCAGATCCACCCATATTCCCTCACCAAACAAACAACTTCCAAAAAGCGGTGAGATTTATGAGCTCTAAGGAAGGTGTGGTTGGAGAGAAGAAAGGAGAGAAACCTAGTGAGGAGAAGCCAAGTGAGCAGCCCCAACCCAAGCCTAAACCAAAACCCATACGGTTCCATTATGAGTATTGTGGTAGAGATGGTCACAAGGGTGAGTTTTGCTTCAAGAGGAAATGGGAAGAAAGGATGGCTAAGGAGTGGGCGAACAAGGACAGGTACCACCCATCTCATGGTGTGCCTGAGCCTCGTATGCCACTGCCCAGGGGTAAGGCGATTGTGAGAAGCATTCCAGCATGGGGAGATGCAAGTTCCCACAGCCGAGGGGGTTTTCTGGAGAGGGCGGTCAGACCAGCCCTACCCAGAGGGGGCGGCTAGACCGGCCTGGCTAGGCGGTCAGACTGCCCCCCCAGAATTCTGGGCGGGTTGGTTTTTGAGAGCCAGGTGTGGTTCGAGGACCGGTGGATGGTCGCTTCCTGGTGTGATGAGTGATTGACAACGTGGTGTGGACTGATTCTTGGCTAAGTATTGCAGATGCAGGTTGCGGCTTGACTGGTGCAGGTGCAGGTGAAGAACAAGCGTGAAAGGTCGTTGCCGGTGAGGCCTCCAGGTGTGGAGAAGACAAGTAGGCTTGGTTCGAGGGACCCGGTGGCCAGCGGGGTCAAGTGCGGGCCGCATGGTGGCAAGAACGGCAAGATGAAGTCATGGACGGTTTCTTGGTTGAGCCTCAAAACCAAGGTCGAGCCGGGACTACGTGGGAGCCGAGTCATGAGTGGTGATTGGCGGAGGCTACACCGAGTTCGCGGGGTTTCCGGTGGTTCACCAGAAAATCACTGGGTTCCTTGGTTGATCCACAAAGCCAAGACCGAAGAACCGAAGACGGAGGTGCAACAGCTCCAGACCGGTCTGACCGGTGGGTCTGACCGGTCTGACCGGTGGGTACCGGTCTGACCGGTGAGGAGCACCGGTCTGACCGGTGTGCGACGACGTAGTCCGGAATCTTCGAAGCGGAGGACACGCGTCGGGATCGCGAGGCTTGCGTCGAGGCTAAGCAAGTTTGCGGTCGCTGGGCATCCGTCCGATGGTGCGAAGACAAAGACTTCCATTTTCGCCCTCGAGGGGCATGTATCCCTAGTTAGCTAGTAAGGGTATTTTCGTCTTTCGGTTGCCTCCATATAACCCAAGTGGTGAGAGGATGGCAGCCATCTCTTGGAACCCTAGCTCATTTGGTTTTCCTATTTTTCCTTCCTATTTTCTTAGGATTTTCGTAGGACTAGCTTGAGAGCTTCATGGTGAGATCTTGTGAGAGGGAAGGATGATCGGGCGGCAAGCTAGACCTTGTATGAACCTCTTTGGTATGTATAGATGATTCGGCGTGGTTCCTCAAGGCTTGGATGTGTCTTTCCCGTTTCTCCTTTTTGGTGATTTTCGGAGCCCTTTCTTGGCGATTTTTTTGGAGCGATTTCGAGGCCTTTCTCTTTGGGATTTGGTGGGGGATGTATGCATGAACCCTTCGTGGTTCTTTTCCCTTTGATTCCCCTTCCAAATCCGTGAGCAAAGGGGCTCGATTTTGGGGTTTTCGTGGCTCTAGGGTTAGAGGCGTTCTTGGTGGGATTTCTTCGATTCCTCCTGATTTGACAAGTTTTGGTGGACCAAATCTTGGCTATGGAGTACCCATGAGGTGTTCCTACTATCCCCAAAGTCTTGTGCAAAACCGTGGAGCGAATCGGGAGATCGGGAGTTGGATTCGGAGGAGTTGACTCGCGGGCGATGTTCATCCCGAGCTGCCCAGGCACGACCGGTCTGACCGGTGCTATTGACCGGTCTGACCGGTGCTAGCCCTTGGTGGGTTTTTGTCTCGGGGAATAGCCTTGTCCGTGTGGTTTTGTCCCGTGGTCCTGCTGATCAGTTCTTGGCGTGTTTGGAGTTGTTTTGCTAGGTTTTGTGAGGGGTTCTTCTTCTTCACAGGTTGTGTTTCGTGGTGTTTTTTGTTCCAGGGCCTAGAGGAGTCACTGAGGCTTCCTGGAACGTTTGCTGTGCGGCTGCTGTAGCCACCGGCCTGACCGGCTCTATCCACCGGTCTGACCGGTGTCACCGGTCTGACCGGCACAGGCCATCGGTCTGACCGGTGTAGCACAGGCAGCAAGCCGTGCAAGTTTCCGCTGTGTGGTTTGGTGAATTTTGGCTCGGAAGGTTGAGTGTTGGTTCCTAGGACCAGTAGCACTCCAGTGGCTGCGTGGTCTTGGCCAACTTGGGTAGTTGGGTCGGAGACGTGAGTTGGAAGCCGTGTTCGTCTTGTTGGAGTTCTCATCTCCTTCGAGAAGAATTTTTATCGGCTCCCATTCACTCCCCCCCTCTCTGGTTCGCCTAATCGGTCCTTCAGTTTTCTAGGTGGCGATTCGAGTGGTTTCAGTTCTGGTGGTCGTGGTACTGGTGGTTGGTATGGTGAGTCTGGTGGTGTTGAGTTTGCTGGACGTTCTCCCCCTCGTGGTCGATACGAATCTGGGAGAGGTCGCAGCTTTGAGATGGAGAGGAGCTATGGTCCACGGTCTTCCTTTCGTGGCTTTCGTGCTCCTCTACCGAGATAGGGGTGGTTTCCCTGTGGTGGTTCACATGGTGGTAGCTCTGGTAGGTGTGATGGAATGGATGGTGCTAACCCCACTTTGGAGCAAATGGCTCGGCACTGGTTTTACTCTTTTGGTACTAACCCTAGTGTTGAGTCGTTTGTTCACTCACATGCTCGTTTTTGAATTTCAGGTGGGAGGCTTGGGGAACGTTTGGCTGATCGACTCCGGTTGCTCGAGGCACATGACCAGAGACAGGGGGTGATTCTCCAGCCTCACCCAGGTAGTGTCCAGGACATACATCACTTTTGGGGACAATGGGCGAGGTTTTGTACTTGCGGAAGGTGAAGTGAGGGTAAGTGACAAAGTGGTGCTGAAGCGTGTTGCCTTGGTCAAGTCGTTGGGGTTTAATTTGCTCTCTGTTTCCCAGCTTCTTGAGGAAGGTTTTGAGGTGTTGTTTTAGTAGGGTGGTTCTCGGATACTTGATGCTCGAGGTGACCTTGTCTGTGTGGTCGTTTCCGCGGGTCAAATATTCTGGGCGGATTTCTCTCAGAGTTCGAGAGTTTTGAGGTGTTTCGTGGCTGGTTCTTCGGGTGAGTTGTGGAAGTGGCATAGGAGGTTGGGTCACTTGAGTTTTGATCTTTTGTCATGCTTGAGTGGACTCAACTTGGTCCGAGGTTTGCCCTGTTTGAGGTTCGAAAAGGATTTGGTGTGTGCACCATGCAGGCATGCTAAGATGGTAGCTGCTTCCCATCCACCCCTCACCGAAGTGATGACGGAACGTCCATGCGAGCTGCTCCATATGGATCTTGTTGGCCCAGCTTGTGTGAGGTCTGTGGGTGGGAAGTGGTACGTCCTGGCTGTGGTGGACGACTACTCTCGGTATGCTTGGGTTTTCTTTTTGGAGGAGAAAGGGGAGACGTTTGGTTTTGTTCGAGATCTTGTCTTGAGGTTGAAGAATGAGACGCACGGAGATGCCATACGAGCAATCCGCAGTGACAATAGCTCGGAATTTAAAAACTCTCAATTCGAAACCTTTTGTCATGACTTGGGTCTTGAACACCAGTTCTCGAGTCCGTATATGCCTCCATTGAATGGTGTGGTGGAATGGAAAAACAGAACTTTGTGTGAGATGGCTCGGACGATGCTCGCTGAGCATAGGACTCTGACAAGGTTCTGGGCTGAGGCGGTAAATACCGCGTGCTATGTGTCGAACAGGATTTATCTCCAGGTCCATAAGAAGAGAACTTGCTATGAGTTGATGCACGGAAGAACCCCCAAGGTGAGCCACTTTCACGTCTTTGGCTGCAAATGCTTCATTCTTAAGAAAGGCAAGAGTTTGGACAAGTTCGAGGCTAGGTGTGTCGATGACATTTTCTTTGGTTACGCGTCTCATTCTAGAGCCTTTCGGGTGCTCAATCTTGAAACTAACCAAATCATGGAGACTTGCAAGGTTACCTTCGACGAGACACAGCCGCGTAGTTCTCTTGTTTTTGAGTGTGCAGGTCACGAGGAACTTGGCAAGGAGATTTTCGAGGATGAGGTGCAGCAGCATGGAGACGAGGAAGATGGTGGTGTGGCGCCCGCGGCTGATCATGTACATACTACTTCGACTACGATCGAGGACGGGCCTTCTCCCACACCTACGACGACGTGTCGAGATCGAGAGGAAGCTGCAGCTTAGGGGGATGTGGCTTCGAGGCGAGAACCTACCCGGCGAGTACAAGTGGATCATCCAGCTTCAACGATCATCGGGAACATCAACGAAGGAACTACACGGTCGAGGTTTCGAAATGACTCTCACTTTGCCCATGCTGCTTTTGTTGCTACTTTTGAGCCCAAAGACAGTGGACATACGCTATCTGATCACAATTGGGTAAATTCTATTCATGAGGAGTTGGAGAATTTTAAGAGAAACCAAGTTTGGGAGTTAGTGGAGTCTCCACCGGGTTGTAAGCCGATTGGGACAAAATGGGTGTGGAAAAATAAAGTGGGAGAGAAAGGTGCAGTAGTGAGAAACAAGTCGAGCCTGGTTGCTCACGGGTACACACAAAAAGAGGGGATAGACTATGAGGAGACATTTGCTCCTGTGGCTCGTTTGGAGGCGATTAGGATCCTTCTAGCCCTCTCTGTGGCTAAAGGGTTCAAATTGTACCAAATGAAGGTTAAGAGTGCGTTTCTAAATGGTGTGTTGGAAGAAGAAGTGTTCGTGAGGCAACCACCGGGGTTTGAGAGTGAGAAGTACCCCCACAGGGTGTACAAGTTGAGGAAGGTGCTATATGGGTTGAAGCAGGCGCCTAGAGCTTGGTATGGTAGGTTGAGGGGTTCCTGTTTGAGAGAGGCTTTGACATGGGGAAGGTACATCAAACCTTGTTTCTACTCAAGCAGGGCAAGGAGATCCTAATTGTGCAGGTGTACGTGGATGATATTTTCTTTGGTGGCTCGTCTAACTCTTTGGTTGCATGGTTTGCAGAAGACATGAGCAGGGAATTCGAGATGAGCATGATGGGTGAGTTGCAGTTCTTCCTCGGCCTCCAGACCAAGCAATCGAAGGAAGGAACATTTGTGCACCAAGCCAAGTACACCAAGGACATTGTGAGGTAGTCCAAGATGGAGGACTCCAAGGCCATGATGACGCCGACAAGTATGACTACAGCTCTTGATGCAGACGAGGAAGGTGAACACGTGGACCAGAAGGAGTACCGGAGCATGATCGGCTCCCTCCTGTACCTGACGGCGACGAGACCGGACATCCAATTCTCGGTATGTCTGTGCGCTCGTTTTGAAGCGTCTCCAAGGACTTCGCATCAACAAGCAGTCAAGCGCATCTTCAGGTATTTGCGATACACTCCCGACTTCGACCTTTGGTACTCCGCGTCTTCTTCTTTGGAGCTTCATGGTTTTTCAGACGCTTATTTTGCCGGGTGTCGATTGGATAGAAAGTCCACTTCTGGGACTTGCCAGTTCTTGGGTTCTTCTTTGGTGTCTTGGTCTTCCCGCAAACAATCGAGTGTTGCTCAATCTACAACTGAAGCCGAGTACATTGCCGCAGCTAGTTCACTATGTGAAAAACTCACTTTGGTAACGGGCATAGATTGCCTTTAGTAACGGGCAAAGAGCCCGTTACCGATCAAGTGTTACAAATGAGCCAAGAAAGGTAACGGGCAGATGCCCGTTACAGATAACACATATTCGTAACGGGCATCAAACAATGACCGTTACCACAACTAGCCACTGGTCACGTGAAATGGCTGTTTCTCTGGGCCCACAGGGAACTTTAGTAACGAACACCAAAACAAATCCCGTTACATCAAGTCAACATCGGAGAGCCGTGCTGTAAACATGCGTCTCCACTGTCTCGACCAAATGAGACGCGTCTATTTCACTTGCGTCTCAGCACAGCTAGGATTAGTAACGGGCATCAAACAACAACTGTTACCACAACTAGTCACCGGTCATGTGAAATGGCTGTTTCTCTGGGCCCACAGGGAACTTGGGTAACAGACACGAAAACAGAGCCCGTTACTGTGAACTCAACATCGGAGACGTGTGCTTTGAACCTGCGTCTCCTCTGTCTCGATGAAATGAGATGCATCTATTTTCACACGCGTCTGTTGTCTCTCGACTAAAGGAGACGCATGCTATCCTGCATCTCCTCTATCTCGACGAACAGGCCAGGTTCTGGGGCCCATCGGTCAGTACTGGTAACAGGCTTTTACGCTGCCCGTTACATTGTTGGCATGTTTATAACGGGCATTCCGAATGAAGCCCGTTACTCACTGATCAGTGTTTGTAACGAGCTTTAATTAACGTCCGTTATAGATACGTAGGCCACCCCTACATAACCTGCCTGCTTGCCGGCTGCATCCTGGAACCAGCCAGGATTTGGCAACCATCAGGGGCTGCATCCTGCCATCCTGGAACCAGCCAGGATATGGTAGCCATCACAGCAAGGAGACATCACAAACACAAAAGCAAGATCACATTTATAGACAAGCAAGATCACATCAAGTTTCTAGTTACTCATCAGGGCTTGTTTCGATGGAGTCATGAGAAAACTGCCTGAACCAGGCAGCATCTGACCCCAACCAAGCAAGCCAAGCAGGTTTCTCAGGCAACAACACCTGACTAAAGAAGACTGAATGCCACAAGTTTCAAGTTTCTGGCTACAATGAACTCACGGTGCACCATTATAGAAGTTGCCCTTTCGGTCGATGGTCTCCTTAAGAATGTACTCGCACAGCATCTCCCGAACCTGCTTTAGATCTTCTGTGGAAACATCTACGGCAGCTTTGAAATCCTGCAAAATACAATCATTTATGAGAATACAAGTAGAAATCAGTTTCTAAAATCAGATGGAGAATATGAGCAGAGACAAGGTTGAGCATTATTATCTACTTATAGCAACCTTCTTGATGTCAGGTATGTCATCGAGTAGTCTTAACATATGGAATGCCACATGGAATCCACACAAAGAGGACCGCCATGGCTGCTGAGCACAATGCATCGAGGTACCAAAATGACAAGTTAATACAGTACCAAATAGGTAAGAAAGGACCATAAAAAAACCTCAGTCCTACATCAAGATTTGGTTTGTGCTTGAGTGTTGTGGCTTTTGGCTTTTTTTCTTTCCTTTCGTCACTTCGTCCTGTGCATGATCAGCAAAGGCCTTGCATGATCCGCAATACCGATTAGAAACACTAAGAGATTGAATTTTTGTGAACAAAACCTACAAGATACTGTACCAAAGGCCCTGCATGATCAGCAATACCGATTAGAAATATTAAGAGATTGAATTTTTGTGAACAAAACCTACAAGATACTGACCAGTCCACAACAGCTTTGAGGTCTGCGAACTTTAGCGCGGGATGTTGTTTAGAAGAATCTAGATACCAAACCTCTTTGAACTTCATACAGATGATCAGTGTTACCCAGTGGCCAGTGTAGTAGGCACCCACCACGTAGTCGTTGTTCTTTGCATTTGCGATTGCTTTTATTACAAGGCCAGAATGCTGAGAAATATTTGTGGAAGTAAAAAATTCTAGATCTAAAAACCCAACACTGATCTGCATCTCCGCTGCCTTGTCCATCATTTTCCTACAAAAAATCAAATTGTTAGCATGCATGAACTTTGTGGTCAAAATTAAAGAAATATCTTTTTAGGTTTTAAGGGACTTACAATGTCCACAACCTCAAGAAGGTAACATCTAGAGAAGCCAGGGTTATAAGGTTATACACGCTACTGAATGCAATGTTTAACATTAAAACACCACCACCTTGAAAGTAGTGTTGATCCACCTTTGCTGGAAAGACAAGTTTATCCTTACTGTGTTCCATGACGTAAGCATGCAACCTGGCACAATTTGGTCCAGCAGCGTCTAAGTTTGCTTCTGACAACATAGGTGCACCAGGCTTGTATTTTGGTCGTTATTGTTCTGTCCCAATAATACAGTTAAGAATCTCATCTTTAGACAGAGGTTTCCTGGCCTGGTTCCCCTTTTGCAGTGGAGATTTCCTGGGCTCCTCCTCCTGTTGCAGAGGCTGCTGTACATGTTGCATCTGCTGCTTAGGGGGAGATTGCCTGGGCTCCTCCTACTGCTGCTGCAGAGGCTGCTGTTTTGTCTGTTGCTTATCCTCATGTTGCAGCTACTGCTTAGGCGGAGTTTGCTCGGGCACCTCCGGCTGTTGTCGACGCTCCTGCTGCGTAGTTTTGCTGATCTGCTGCTGCTGCTGAGCCTTCTCTTGCTGACACTGAGCTGCAGTACCTCCATCTGATGTTGTACCCCTGCTACCTGTTACGGCTTCAGGGTTGGGATGTCTCGTCATGGGTGGTATAAGGATCCTGTCCTTTGGCCATTGGATCCTTTGAATGAGAGCCTTAGCTAGGGTTGCTATGTCACCCCCATCAATTGGTATAGGCAGAGGGTAGTGACCCTCATTGGCCCACATATAAGTAGGTTGCACCACAACATACCCATCCTGCATCGGTACTGTATGGCAAGCCTTTTGAAATGGAAAGACTTTCGCTAGTGCGAGCTCCACATTAATCCCGGTGCCATCCAAAAGGCTGCACGCGGTTGGCTCTGTCAGCTTATCTATTGTGTCCAGCATAGGTGATCAACCTGTGAGACATGGGTACCCCTGGGTCCCCACCGACCAAGCTCACGGCCGTCCCCGACAAGTGGGTCCAGCCTACCAGAAGACCCGCTGACCTGACAGTGGTCCCAACCGACCTAGTTGGTGGCCCACATGACCTGCCGAAGACCATGCAAAAGATTCCCTAGGCGACCTTATCCATAACGACTTCAAGACTTGGCGTGCAAGGCAAGATAACGGTGGATTCCGACAAGCAGCCCGATGTATATGGTAATGGTTGTAATCAACTAGACTTAGGTCTCGTGGTCATAACCGACCAGGAGTTTGGGCGCCGACCTTGTCCGCTGGCCAATATAAGGCGGGCAGGGTGACCCCTTGTACAATCACGCAATCCTCAAGCAATCTACACCGACAATTGGACGTAGGGTTTTACTCTCCGGAGGCCTGAGCCAGTATAAACTAGCCGTGTTCTCTATGTTCCGTGTGCTCATGCGCAACTTTCGAGTTCTTAGCCCTAGATTCCACCCTGCCGAACAAATAAACCACCAGGGTTAACCCCCCTGTGGGCTTTGCAGATCTAACCATCTGATAGTTGGCGCGCCAGGTAGGGGCTAATCCAGGGTTCTTCGTGCAACTCGATGGCTTCACCAAGCGGCGTCATCTTTCCTGAGAGCATGGTGGACATCCTCGCTAATCCCGTCGACATCTGCTTCCTCTCTATGCCGGCAGAATTCACCACCAACCAGCAGGTCAGATCCGATCTGCTAGAGGAAACCCACCCACCCACTCCTCGCGACCTAATCGTGGGGCTCGATCACATCGAGGACATGCTCTCCGACACGATCAAGGTCTGTGAGCACGTCAAGCGCCCTCGCAGGACCTCTCCACCTTCACCCAGCATGCCTCTTGGCTTGCGGAACGCAGCTCATGCATCGTCTCGCTACATGAAGAACAAGATCCAGATTGAATCTGGACCCAAGACCCCACATCGTGGAAACTGCAGAGGTCATCTTCATGACCCTTGCCCTGTCCACGAGGACTCCAAACACACGGCTCGCCAGTGCTGTGTTCTTAAGAAGCTTCGCTGACCCCTAATCGTGGCTAATCATCGCCAGATCAACCGTGTGTCGTCCCCGGACTGCCTCACATTCCAGATCGCCCGTACGACCATCTCTCCCAACAACCCGGGCAACGTGTTCGAGATCCCGGATCGAGAGGTCCTCGTGGTCTCCGCCGACGTACCCCCTCAAGCCGGCGAGACAGATGAGCAGTGCCAACAGCGGGAGAACGCTAATGCCACACGAGCTCTGCGTCGTCAGTAGGAGGTAGATGCAGCTGCAGCAGCTGCCTAGGCCCCAGGTCAAGCCGCGGGCAACGTCGTACCCGGTGCCGGTGTCCAACCCGTAGGTAACGTCATCGATGGGAGACATCCCCCTACGGCCCCAACCGCTCCTCAGCAGCAGCAGAATCAAAACGAGCCTCGTCGACACCGCCTACGTGCCAGAGACCTTCCGAGGGACTTTGAGCAAGATGGCCATGAAGTCTACAACTCTCCTCAAGCCAACCTAGGTGCGGCCCTTACCGAGTTGGGACAACTTGCGGATACCCCTGCGACTCGACGTCTACAAGCTCACATCCGTATCGCCACTGCCTAGGTCGAAGAAAGGGGTCCAGGATACAACAGATCGGCTTCAAGTTCCTACTCCTGGAGTACGTCGGAGCGACCCCGCCATCGTCGTCACCACAACGACAACGCTCCCCTTCAGCCCGTGCCAGAAGAGGGAGGTGGTGAGAATGAAGTCGTGCAACCAGTCAATGCTGCGGCCAATGCAACGGCCAATCTAGCTGCCAATGCGCCCGGTAATGCTGCCGGCAACACTGCCAATAATGCCGCCAATGCTGCTGGCGCCCAGTAGCAGAACGCCGTCGGCAACGTAGGACAGAATGCGGGAGCTCAACCTCCACCAGCGCAAGCCACATGCACCCAGAGCAATCAGCGTCAACCCATACGAGATGAAGCGGAGATGGAGTGCCGCGCTAACTATGACCGCGACAACAGGGTCCCCGATACCCTCGACGCCAATCACCCTATCCAAGCAGCAGAGCTTCGCGAGATGCACGATCGTGAGCTTCTATGTCGTGCCCAGTACGACTAGGATAATGGTCCTCCCGATGACCTCTACGTCATCCCAACAACCTACGCTCCAGCATCTAGTTCTAGAGCAATCAACAACTTCCCAGCGTTCTCACGACATCTCAGGACGATGAGATACCCAAAAGACTTCAAGCCAGCCATCGAAAAATATGATGGTTGCTCTGACCCAAGTATTTGGCTCAAGATGTACAGCATCGCCGCCCGGGCATCAAGAGGCAATGAAGATCACATGGCAGGATACTTTCCTCTTGTGATGGGCCAGGCGCCACTCTTGTGGCTCGACAATCTCCCTGCGGAGTGCATCACCTCGTGGGCGACCTTATCGCGGCTCTTCACAACCAATTATCAAGCAACCTACAACCGCCCCAGCAACACTCACCATCTCACCAAAGTGCGGATGAGGAAGGACAAAACTCTTCGTGAGTACACCAACCGCTATTTTGAGAACCGCAACACTCTTGCGGGTGTCAAGGATGAAGATGTCATAGCCTACTACAAGAAGGGGGTAACTAACCTCAAGCTCTTCGAGAAGATCCATGAAGCTGACGCTAACACCATCACCGACCTCATGGCCTACGTCGACAAGCTTGTCGATACCCAAGACGCGGTGGTACACATCTTCAAAGGAGATGACCACGACGACAACAACGGTGGCGGCAGGTCGCGCAAGCGATCTGGTGAGGTCTACGTAACCGATCTACTAAGACCCTCCACCTTCCTCGAAGGTGACTTCAACTGCACACTGGACGACGTGTGTCAGTTCCACCGCGACGCCAAGCACACCATGAGGGATTGCAAGCAACTAAAGCGCGCCCTAGGCGTACCTCCGGAGACGAAGAAGACCAAGAGCGGCAACAATGACGACCAGAGCAATGGCCGCCGCTATGACAACCGTAACCGTCGACCTGATCGACGTGACTACCATGACTGACGACCTTACCGTCGCAACGACGAAAGGGATCGCTGAGATTATCACTGCGACTACCGTCGCGACGACCGACGTGATGACTGTCGCGAAGAGCGATCCAACTACCGTCACTGCGACGACCACGACAACGACGGCAACCTTTGGAACGAGCCTTCTTCTCCACCTCCGCCTAAAGCAAGCAACCCCAATGGTGCATTTCAGAATGCCAAACGGCAGATCAACTTCATCGTCGGTGGTCGTCAAGCAGCCAAGAGCAACAGACAGCAGCGATCGAACACAAGAGAGATCGACCAAGTCAACACTGAAACTCCACAACCACTACGGTGGTCGGAGTTCCCCATTACTTTCTCCAGGAAAGACAACTGGGTGCACATACCTGACCCCGGGACTTACCCGCTGGTTGTCAACCCCATAGTGGATGGCGCCTTCCTGCCTAGGACCCTCATTGATGGGGGCAGCAGCTTAAACATCATCTTCACCGAAACGCTGAAGAAGATGGACTTCGACTTCTCCAAGATGACTGCCTGCGACGAACCCTTCTACGGGGTCGTGCCCAGCAAGGCTGCGTACCCCATAGGTTGTGTATGCCTGCCGGTCACTTTTAGCAAAGAAGAAAACGTCCGCACGGAGTACCTGACGTTCGAGGTCGCCGACTTTCGCTCCTCCTACCACGCCATCCTCGGCCGACCTATGTTGGCCAAGTTCATGGCTATTCCGCATCACACTTACCTCATCATGAAGATGCTAGCGCCAAATGGAATCCTCTCCGTCTATGGCAACATCCTCGTCTCCTTCAAGTGCGAGAATGACACTGTCAACCTCGCCAAGGTATCTGCGTGCAAAGCCGCAGCCACGGTCATGGTCGCTCAAGCTGCCAAGATCGACCAAACTAATCTGGAGGTGCCAGAGCAAAAGCGTACAGCCACTGCCTTGGATGCAAGTCCTGCAGTGAAGAAAGTTCGCCTCGGCCTGCCCGACGCAACCAAGGAAGTCACCATTGGGGCCGACCTCGACCCCAAATAGGAACTCGCACTCACCAGTTTCCTCTGGGACAACGCTGACATCTTCACATGGAGTCCATCCGACATGGCCGGTGTCCCCAGGGACCTGGCTGAGCACGCACTTGAAGTAAGCAAGACAGCAAGACCTATCAAGCAAAAGCTCCGGCGATTTGCAAAAGATAGAAAGCAGGCCATAGAAGTAGAAGTCTGTAAGCTCTTAGCTGCAGGATTCATACGAGAATGTAAACACCCAGTTTGGCTCGCAAACCGGGTCCTTGTACCCAAGAAGACTGGAGGATTAAGGATGTGCATCGACGACACCGACCTCAACAAACACTGCCCGAAAGATCCCTTCCCCCTTCCTCGCATCGACCAGGTCGTGGATTCCACGGCTGGTAGCGTCCTTCTGTGCTTCCTCGATTGCTATTCAGGGTATCACTAGATAGCCCTGAACCCTGATGATCAAGACAAGACGGCGTTCATAACGCCCAACAGAATCTTCTGCCATAAGGTCATGACCTTAGGCTTGAAAAACGCTGGAGGTACCTATCAGAAGGTGATATATAAGTGCTTGAAGTCTCAGATCGGGAAAAATGTGGAAGCCTATGTTGATGATGTGGTCGTCAAGACCACCGAACAAGACCAACTTATCGCCGACCTCGCCGAGACCTTCACCAACCTGCATACCTACCAATGGATGCTCAACCTGACCAAGTGTGTCTTCGGCGTCCCCTCCGGATTGCTCCTGGGCTTCATGGTGGGACACCGAGGCATTGAAGCCAACCCCATGAAGAGCGACGCAATTTGCAACATGGCCAAGCCATCTTGCAAGAAAGACGTCGTGAAGCTTACGGGTATGATGTCGGCTCTAAGTCGTTTCATCAGCAAGCTCGGCGAAAAAGGCCTGCCTTTCTTCAAGCTATTGAAGAAAGCAGATAAGTTCGTATGGGATGAAGAGGCACAGAAGGCTTTCGACGCGCTCAAGGAGTCCTTAACCACACCTCCAATCATGACACCTCTGATCCCAAAGGAAACACTCCTCCTGTACATCTCCGCTACCACTAATGTGGTCAGCACGGTCCTCGTTGCCAAACAAGAAGAAGAAGGGCAGGTCTACCTTATTCAACGACCTGTATACTACGTGAGCGAGGTCCTGGCCGACGCTAAAACACGTTACTCACAGCCTCAGAAGCTGCTCTATGCACTCCTGATCATGTCGAGAAAGCTCCGGCACTACTTTCAAGCCCACAAGATCAAGGTGCCTTCATCCTTCCCGCTAGGGCTGATCATTTGTAACCGTGACGCCAATGGTCGCATCGTCAAGTGGTCGGTAGGGTTGGGCGAGTTCGACATCGAATTCTGCCTCAGACAAGGGATCAAGTCGCAAATCCTAGCTGATTTCGTGTCAGAGTGGACAGAAATCCAGATGCCCCCTCCCAAGGAGCGGCCTAAACACTGGATCATGTACTTCGACAGTGCCCTTAACCTCGAGAGTGCCGGAGCAGGCGTGCTATTCATCTCTCCTCAAGGAGACCAGCTCAAATACGTCCTGCAGATAGACTACAAGGCCTCCAATAATGGAGCGGAATACGAAGCTCTAATCCATGGGCTCCGAATCGCAGTGTCTCATGGCATCAAGCGACTACTAGCGTATGGCGATTCCAAGGTCGTCATCGAGCAAGTCAACAAGGAGTGGGATTGTGTGAAAGACACAATGGACGCCAACTGCGCTGAGATCCGGAAGCTCGAAGGCCACTTCGAGGGGATCGAGTTTCAGCATGTGCCACGTAACAACAATGTGGGTGCCAACGTTCTATCTAAGCTAGGCTCCAAACGAGCTCTAGTCCCGGCGGGTGTGTTCGTCCAAGACCAACGCAAGCCGTCAATTAAGTTGTTGGATCCGGACAACCCGGACCAAGATCAGCCCGACCAAAACCCAGTACCTCCCAGAGACATGCTGATGACAGAAAAAGAGGACGATTGGCGCGAGCCTTTCCTGGCCTTCCTACTCGACCAGTGAGTCCCAAAGGACAAAGCTGAATGGGAACGCATCACGTGGCGTAGTGCTAACTACGTCGTGATCGGCAATGACCTCTACAGAAAAGCTGCCTCTGCTGGCATCTTAATGAAGTGTATCTTGCGATCAGAAGGTCTTCAGCTCCTAGCTGAGATCCATGGCGGTGGGTGTGGCTGCCACGTAGTGTCTGCCAATCTGGTCGGCAAGGCCTACCGATCTGGCTTCTACTGGCCCACGGCCATGACCGATGCCAAAGACCTCGTAAAGAGGTGCAAGGGATGTCAATTCTTTGGCAAACAGCAGCATCTGCCAGCTCAGATCCTACGCACAATACCCCCATCATGGCCCTTCGCCATGTGGGGCCTTGATTCCATAGGGCCATTCAGATCCACCCCTGGCAGCTACAAGCACATCCTTGTGGCCGTCCACAAATTCACTAAGTGAATTGAAGTCTGACCTGTCGCCAAGGTCACATCGGAAGAAGCGGTGAAATTCATCCAAGAGATAACGCATCACTTCGGTGTGCCCAACAGAATCATCACCGACCTCGGGTCGGCCTTCACAGGGTCTGCCTTCTGGGACTTTTGCCAGGACAACATGATTGATGTCTACTACTCGTCGGTCGGCCACGCTTAGTGCAACGGCCAGGTCGAACGTGCTAACGGCATGGTTCTTCAAGCTCTCAAAGATCGTATCTTTGATGATGCTTCAAATTATGCTTCTCGGTGGTTAGCCAAGCTACCACACGTCATTTGGGGTCTACGGACCCAAGTTAGTTTGGCTACAGGCTTCTTGCCCTTCTTTCTGGTCTATGGATCAGAGGCCATCCTACCCACTGACGTCACTTTTGGACCTCCATGTATACAGTTCTACAAGGAGGGAGAAGCCGAGCAAACTCGTCGCGTCGACCTTGACAGCCTCGAGGAGCAGAGAGTAGCAGCCGTCATGAGACAAGCTCGCCATGATCAGCAGCTTCATCGTTACCATGACCGCAACATCCGAGAATGCTCCTTCAACGTTGGCGATCTAGTCTTAAGGCGCATCTAGAAGACCGACAACATGCACAAGTTGTCCGCCCCTTGGGAGGGACCGTTCATCGTTACAGAAGTTATCAGCCCGTCAACATATCGCCTACAGTGGGGCGACGGCTAAGGGGTCCCCAACCCATGGAACGTGGAGCATCTCCGTCGATTCTATCCATAGAATAGTTTTCATTACAGCTATGTATTCTTCGTCTTTGTACTTTTAGTTAATTAAATATTAGTTGTAAGTAGTCATCTGCTGTGTCTCGAGCTCTATCCTCTTTTCTTTCATGTCATGTACCCTCCCCCTCGACATGCTCGGGGGCTTTGCAAAAGCCAATACAAGGGGTCGAAAGACCTGAGGGTTGAAGTTTTTTCTTTGTTCCTCCCCCTCGACATGCTCGGGGGCTTGGCGAAAGCCAATACAAGGGTCGTTCGACCTAAGGACGTCATCCCTCATGATTACTTACTCTATGTTGTTGCGAGCCAGATTGGTCATGTGGTTGCAAAACCAGGGTCCCAAACTCCTCCTCGCGCGCCGATCGCACGTAAGTCTCCCTGCTGAGCCATGGTGATTGGTAAGCCAGCATCTCCGTGAGTAGTGGTCAGTGAGGTTTGATAAAAACACATTGCTTCAGGGCAACCAGGCTCGTGCAAACATAAACTAAGTATGTCATGCAGGCCAACAGAAGATCACCAATGTTATTTACATGAATGGAAGAGGAGGGGGTACAGCTCTATGACTACGACTACTCTTCACCATCATCACCCTTGTAATCGATGGCATCCATTATCTTCTCGGCGGCCTCCCGCACTTCTTCTTCTACGACCTGAAGATCCTTCGTGGTGTCTGGGCCTTCCCCGACCTTGACCATGTCGATTTCGGGGAAGTGCAATTTAACTCGCACCAGCGACTCCGTAGCCGCTGTCAGACTTGTCACCCTCAAGAGGTCGACCAACTTCTGGGGTGCAGCCAGAAGCCGGTCAATGGCTGGCTTCTGCTCCTCCCCAGCGACCGGCGTCTCCACCATGTCCATCACATGGTCGGCGGCGTTCTTCAAATCGTTCACCTCCACCTCCAGCCCTACAATGATCACCTGGTCATTCCGCAACGACGGCAAAGCCACCTCGAGACTGACCTCAAGGTCCTTTCGAGCTTGCTTCTCATAAGCCAGCTTCTGGGACACAGCATACTCACTGTCCACGGCAGCCTTCATCAGTTGCTTCAGCTCCTCGCCGCTTGCGTCAGCAGCTCGTAGGTCCACCTCAAGGCTTCGGACCCTTTCCCTGGCAACCTTAAGGTCTCCCTTGAGCTTGTCCTTGTCCCTGTGAAATTCTGTGATATAAAGAAGTCGTCAGATACAAGATCCACCTACACAAGATGAGATACACAAAGTCGTGGGCTATTGGTCTCACCAGCACTCACGGACGTCAATAGCGTGTCGGCGTCATGATTCTTGCGCTGTTCTTCCTTCAGCTCGTCCTCGAGCTTCCTCTTATCAGCGGCGGCCTCCTCCCGAACCCGCTTGAGCTCTTGCTCGAGCTCCGTCACCCGCAGCTGCATGGCTGTGGCATTCCTACACTGGTCGGCCCTGCTCTGGGCACGGTTGGCCAGTGACTGCTTCAAGAACACAAGACAGGTCGTCGATAACAAACTACAAGACAAGATGCTTACTGAAGTCAAAGGCAGTTACTTACCATGAACGCGTCGTTAAGCGTCAAGATGGCTCGACGGACCTCTTTCAAGTCCTCGTCGTCCTCAAAGACATCTCCCTCCCAGGGAGTGCCGCTCCAGTTGATCTCCCGCCTCCTCAAGTCTGGCCCCATCGACGTCAAACCTGGTACCTCTCCGCCGGCTGTTTCTGGGCCCCGCTGTGGCTACTCGAGCTGAGCTTTGTCCACCACCGGGTCCTGAGCCGATGTGTTTGGCACCGCGTTGATCGGGTCCACTTCAATGATGGGCGGGGGAGTCGATGTCCCCACGTCGCCAATGGAACCTTGAGTTCCGACGTCCTGCTCGGACGTCGTCGTCCTTGTGGGAGAGCCTTGAGCACCCAAGGTGCTCTGAGGTCTAGCGTCGACCTACAATTATTTCTTCGTCAATATGCTACAACCTCACATCGGTTATCAATGAACAAGTTCAAGTATTGGGGTCTTACCTCACGATCACTAGCGCGCAATTTTGGCTTTAGGGGCCAAGCTCGCACCTTCATAGGCATCTTTGCCTGGGCACCGACTGCATCCAGCTGTGCCTCCCTGATGCGGCAGAGGTCCTCCTCTGTCACCTGTTGCTCCGCCTCCCGCTGCCTCTTGGTCACGGGACTTGGCGACCTCGGTACCGCACAATCATCAATGATCGGTGGATCATCAGTAGCTTCATCCTCTTCCTCGACCTCCTGGGACGTCGGGGTGGGGATCGTCTTCCTCCTCCTCTTCTTCTTGGCGGCCTGGAGCTTAGCAGTCTTTGCTGCCTTGGCCATCGCGACAGCCCTCGAGCTCGACTGCTTCGCCGTCGCTGCCCTTGTCTTGCATCCCGGCCTTGTAGCACTGCTCGCCTCAGGCCGGCTCACCACGTCGTCACCGACCTTCGGTTCACTGTCTTCATCAGCCCCTACTGACGAATCTGACAAGTAATTCTCCAGCAGCGCAGCTGCCGGAGGCTGGTAGTCTTGCGACCTCTATTTCCGATGTGGCTCCTCGCCGGTCGGAAGCGGTGTAGGGCACCAGTATTGCATCTCCCGAGCCTGCACAAGACAAGAAACAAGGTTTAAGAGGTCTTCCTCTAAGGCACAAAGCAAATAACCACTTCAAAATGAGCTAGTTATTCCAAGACTCACCGGATCAGCTGGTCAGGTCAAGGAGTGCGCCTTCGGGCACTTCCTGTTCTGGATCCGCCTGGTGTAAAGCTGCGTAACTCTGGTCACCATCTCCTCTTGGGAGACCTTGCGGTTCAGTTCGCGAGTAGGGTCCGACTGACCCCAATACTCGTAGGTCGAATGCACCTGGTCATTGATCGGCTGGATCAGGCGATGACAGAACGACATCGCCACCGAGCCTGCTGTCAGACCCTTCTTCTTGAGGTCGGCCACAAGGGCGAGTAACTCCTTAACACCTTCCAACTCGCGAGAGGTGAGGGACAAGTCCCACTCAGGTATCTTCTCGGGCCTGTGCCCAGTTCGCTTCGGGAGCGCTGGCTTCTGGTCAGCGACGTAGAACCACTCCGACCTCCACCCCGCGGTGTTGTCCGGCAGGTCCATATCAAGCCATTCTGCCTTAAGACCTGGTCTTAAGTAGAACATCATCGAGCCTATGACGCCTGTATGCTTGCCGATGGTCTTGACTTGGGAGAAGTATTGCCACAACAAAAAATGGGGTGGTATCCCCAAATACGCCTCGCAAAAATGTATGAACAACGACGCTACAGTGATGGAGTTGGGAATGAGGTGTACCAACTCCAGCTTGTAGTAGTACAACAGACCTCGGAAGAAGTCGCCAGCGGGCAAATTGAACCCGCGCTCGAAGAAGGATGCGAAGACGACCTGCTCCTTGTCGTCCTCCGTCGGGAATGCCTCGCCGGTGGGCGCCTTCCACTCCATCTCCGCCTTGGACCTAAGCAGCCCGCGATTCACCAGCGCTTGGATCTTCTCCTCGATCATCACCGAGGGCTCCCAGACCGTCTCCGGGGCGGGGATTTGGGAAGCCGTGGCCGCCATTTCTTGGGAATCTTTGGATTTGGATCTAAATGTCACTAGGGATTTTATGCGCATGCGGAGCAGTGCGGCACATGGGTCGTGGTGGCGGCACGCGGTCTGCTAGGGACGGCGGCGGTGAGCTTCGGCTGCAAATGTGGTGAGGTGGATGCGAAAGCTCAGCGACTAGGGCAAGGAAGCTTCTAGTGGATGGCGAGAAGAAGAAGACGATGGCAGGGGAGGGTCAACGCCCGTCCCCACGGCCGTATTTATATGGGCCCCGCCGTGGACGCCCGTTGCGGATCTATCACTGCAACGGATCTACCGCAACGGCTCTTCGCCGCTAATTTCGCGAGACGATATCGCCGGATTTCACACCAACGGCTATATACCCAACATATAAAATTGATGACCTAACACTCCGAGTTTAGGTCATACATGTACTAAAAGCTATCAGGTCGTCCCGATAGCATTTTCGATCTCTATGAGGTCGATAAGCCCCCAAATCACATCATTTTAGGTCTTTGATGAATAATTCTTCAAAACGACCATTACATGATAGAAGAGAGCGAACATTACATGAGAACTTCGAAGGTACACAGGTCACCTGCGACCTCATTGGATCCAGAACCTGTTACAAGATACAAACATATTTGAAGACCTGATCTACATAGAGCAATCTTTGCCATGTTCTCTGCTATAGTAGAGCACATCGCAAGAATTCTTCTAGCTTCAGACCTCCAATGATGACCTCGAGGCGAATGCTTGCACGACGCTGCACATAGCAGGTCACACTTTGTGCCTGACTATGGAATGCAGACATGAGCTTGCTCTTCGGCACGTACTGCAAGCCCTCAATGAGCATCTCATGCTTACCAAGAACCTGCAGCATCACCTCGGGCCTCTACAGCATCACCTCCAAACTCTCCTTGATTCTTCGCTGAGGCACGGTACAAAGAGTGGGGGTGCTACCTACACTTCACAAGAGTTCTTCTAGCTCCAAACTTCTACAAACTTTGCATCCTATGCTCTGGTGGATGGACACATGCCCATGGCATGGCCAAAATACTACTCTGCGGCTTCATAGCTCAGCAAAGCTCGGTGCTTACCTCCTTGAGCCTTATGGTGCTATTTATAGCCAGAACCAGGCCTTGTGCGGCCGATGAAGTGGTGACACTGTTACCATGTGATCGGGAGGTCCTGTAGACATGTGGATGATTAAAAGCGATGTCCTTTTCCCTGCTTTGCAATGCCCTTGTCGCTTGTGCATCACTTTTGCCCAAGGCCGCTGTGGTGTCACATGGCTACAGTACACCTCTTGGTCAGTGGTCAGTTTGTCGTTTCTAGGTGGCAAGGGAATCTCTGACCACTGTTGACCCGTGACCCCGCAGTCTACGGAGGGATAAGACTGACTCCACATCAGATGGCCCCGCACCACTCTACATCTACAGACGACGACGACAACAACGACAATAATTAATAGCACTCGCTAGGCTCTGCGTCCTGGTGCACCCGCTATTGCTCTGCACGTAAACGAACCTATTCTAATCAACTTATATTTTTGTTCCCTGAGCAGAATGGCTATAGGTTCGATTGAAGACCTCCTGGGGTAGGCGTGCCTCGCTGCTTTGCCAGATTCGTCTGGGTGCCTGGGGATCAGAATCTTCACATCTACGATTTCGTCAGGCCCCCGTGGTCGGTGTGCCTAAAAACTAAGGTCGTCAATACCTTAGCACCTTGGATCCGCTGGATAGCTAGCAGCTATTATGGTCGTCTGGACACCAAAACGACCTTCTCGAGGTTGGTGTGCCTGAATACCCAGGTCTTCCAATACCTCGGTATAGTTACGGCTCTGCCAACCTATTTGGGCACCCTGGATGCGTGACCTTCCGAGGTCGGTGTGCTCTTGAAGCCCTGCCAGCCTGCTCTGGACACCCAAGATTTTACGTCGGGAATAAAGGCCTCCCTATGGGGTGCGTGCCTAATGGCCCTGCCAAGTATCTCCGGGTGCTTGGGCGCTTCTAATTTGAGACCTCCTTGAGGTCGGCATGCCTCGAGTGGCTCTGCCAGATTCTTTGCGGCCATGCAGGATATCTGGATGTCTCTACACTCCATTCGTTCAAGATCAACATTTTTTCTACAGCTTCATCATCGACGGTTTTGACATTACAACTTCGGCTACAACATTATTGACGACCTCTTCATGTGATGCTTGTTTCAAGATCCTGCTGGGTATCCTCGGATACTGGATATTGTTAATTTGAGGTCTCTTTGAGGTCGGCACGCCTACAAGGCCTCCACGAGGTCGGCCCTGCTAGACTCCTTGCAGCCATGCTGAGAGATCTGGGTGTCTCTACACTTCGTTCGATCAAGATCATGACTCAGTTTTTCTTCTCTCTTTTGAGCATCAAACCAGTCATGCTGCCTGCTTCAATGCTCGGGGACTACTCTACGAGAGCGTCTTCGACGCCCTCTTGTTTTCTTCATTGTACCGACCTATTGGGAAACTTGTTTCTCATCACGTCGTTACTTGACCTAATCTTTCTCTTCTCTTTCTTTTTTGGATCATCATACCGGCCATCCTGCCCACCACGATGCTCGGATACTACTCTATGAGTGCATCCTTGATGCGCTCTAAAATTTTTTCATCGTCGTTTCGATCTATTGGAAGTCTGCTTCCTATAGGTCGTCACTCGACCTCACTTCGTTCGGCAAGACTTCAAACAGGTCGGCTGCTGAGCTGATTTCTTTTTTCTTTTGGACCAATGTGCACGCTATTCGACCTGTCGATAGCTATACGACTTCGTCATGACCTCTCGAGGTCGCTGCGCCTACACATCGCTCGGGGGCTTGTGAGACATGGGTACCCCTGGGTCCCCACCGACCAGGCTCACGGTCGTCCCTGACAAGTGGGTCCGGCCTACCAGAAGACCCGCCGACCTGACAGTGGGCCCAACCGACCTAGTTGGTGGCCCACACGACCTCCCGAAGACCTTCCAGAAGATTCCCTAGGCGACCTTATCCAAAATGACGTCAAGACTTGGCATGCAAGGAAAGATAATGGTGGATTCCAACAAGTAGCCCGATGTATATGGTAATGGTTGTAGTCAACTAGACTTAGGTCTCCTGGTCGTAACTGACCAGGAGTTTGGGCGCCGACCTTGTCCGCTGGCCAATATAAGGAGGGCAGGGTGACCCCTTGTACAATCACGCAATCCTCAAGCAATCTACACCGGAGGCCTGAACCAGTATAAACTCGTCGTGTTCTCTGTGTTCCGTGTGCTCGTGCGCAACCTTCGAGTTCTTAGCCCTAGATTCCACCCCACCGAACAAATAAACCACCGGGGTTAACCCCCCTGTGGGCTGTGCAGATCTAACCATCTGACACGACCATCACTATGCACTTGATTTGCTTCGTCCTCATTGGCATTCCAATGGTCTTGCTCTCTGCCACACGCATCTTCCTTGCTGTCATGCCCATGTTCTTCCTCGCGGTCATGCGCATCTTCTTCCTCGCTGCTGCTGACAAGCGCTGGTAATTGGGAAGCAAGAAGTACATTTTTTGGTATTTCGATGCCTGATAGTCTTAGAGCATGGACAACTATTTTAAATGTTATGTCTATCATATCATCAGACCTCTTGTTCCTCCTCTTCTTCCTGTACATTCCAGCAAACTCTTCACCAAACCCTTTACCCCAGCCAAGTGAACTAAACACGCCTCGGACCCGACCTCGATGCTCTGGAGTCTCAAGTGCTGCGGTGAGGATATCATCCTCCCTAACCCAGAGAAAGAACCATCACTACCCTGAGCTGCAAGTGTTTTCACCCTATCTGCTACCCCCACCACCACAAGGTTACTCAATGTTATGCCCCCGCTTCCTTTACTAGTATTCTTCCTCTTCTTCCCTACCCTTGCCCGCAGATAAGGTCTCGAACGTCTAGGAAATTGGTCCCAAGGGTTCTGTTTTCCTTCTGCAACTAGCTTTTCATCCTCCTCCTCCCACTCTTTCCTTTTACCACGAAAACCTTTTCTGCCCGTCTTGTGTGGCTTATTATGCAATGCTCTCTTTTGTTTCATCTCCTGGCTCAATTGCTGAAATGAAGGAGAATTGGTTTCCTGCAAAAACATGTCCCAGTCTTGTTGCTGCAAAAAGGCATGCTTCACAAAGGGAGTCTCCTCTTCGCTCACATATTTTTTTCTTAAATGGGCCTTGAACCGCCATTGCAAGGTTCCAATCTCTGATATAGTTGCCTTAACTTCCCTCTTGCGAACAGATTCTTTCAGATTGGTTGGGTAATCTAGCTTTTTCTCTAAAACTATGAACAGATGTTCCTTCTCAATTGGTGAGAGATCAGCAACCGCCTTGTTGATTGACACCCTCTCCCGAGCAATGAGGCCACAGACCAATACAAATCTATCCCTCGCAGCATCTGGGGTAGGCCAAAAATTGGCATCAAGTCCAGTTGCAGTCAACTTGTCTTCTGGCCATTTGGTTTGTGTCCTTGACCCGCGGGATCGAGTACTACTCGCAGCAGTCTATGCTGAGTGACCCTGTGAAGAAGGTTCACCGCCGATGGGCTGTGATGGTGCACTGGAGGTAGAGGAGTTTGTTGTTGTGGGAGACTGCATAGATGATATGTCAGGTTGTCAGTAGAGCAACATAAGCAAGACTGAAAATCTAAACAAAATTCTTATTAGATAAATTCGTTTTCTCTGACAGGCAAAATAGCTGATAATAGACTAGAAATCAATACAAGTCGTAAATAAAATCAGCATAGACATACACAGTTCATATTTTACTTAATTAGCATACAGGGATAGGTGCTAACCATTTTGATAAGGACACAACAATATGCTTATATATCAAAGCAGAGAATAAATTCCTTCAACTGCTTCCTTGTCCAACTTCAGTAGCGATGGATTGTGTGTTCCATGTGTATATGCAACAAGAGGATAAAGCAATCATGACATTATATATAGAAGTAGTGAAACAACACTCACAACACATCATGACACCAACAATAACAATATATATGACAATAGTGAAACAATTAACACTCACAACAAAGCATAGGACTGTCTAGTTATCACTACATTATAAACCACTGCAATGCAATTCCCACTGACATTATGTGGCCATCAGAATTAAAGTATGCTAACAGGTCCAAAGCATAACTGTCGATCTGGTACATTCAAAGCATAGCAGAATTAAAGTATGCTAACATCATCAATGCTTTTCATGAATTTACAGTGCAAAAATTGTAGCACCAGGAACATAAAAATGAATTTCAACAGTTCATATAACTTCATCTGTTTGCAACAATTTTTTCATAGACTTGGAGCAACAAAATCCATCCATCAAATCCACAGTCAATCAATTAAAAATGAATTATTAAGGCATGTCTCCCTAATCCACCTTCACATGAATATATAGCAGATTGGGTGGACTACATTATAAACCACTGCGATGCAATTCTCACTGACATTATGTGGCCATCAGAATTAAAGTATGCTAACAGGTCAAAAGCATAATTGTCAATCTAGTACATTCAAAGCATAGCAGAATTAATGTATGCTAACAGGACCAAAGTATAACTGTCGATCTGGTACATTCAAAGCATAGCAGAATTAAAGTATGCATTAATCCTTAATGCTTTTCATGAATTTACAATGCAAAAATTGTAGCACCAGGAACATGAAAATGAATTTCAATAGTTCATATAACTTCATCTATTAGCAACGATTTATTCAAACAGTCTTGGAGCAACAAAATCCATCCATCAAATCCAGAGTCAATCAATTAAAAATGAACTATCAAGGCATGTGTCCCTTATCCACATTGACATGAATATATAGTAGATTTGGTGGCCGAGCAGAGATAGGGCGTTGGGGGTTCAAGCAGGACTAATCTCTGTCGCGAATGAAGTAGTTGTTATCGTAATGGTCGGAGGGGCCGGATCCACGTCGGCTCGTGGCCTGAGGTGGCCGGCTCGTCGTCGTGGCCGGGGATGACGGATCCGCGTCAAGTGTCTTTAGGTTGGCCGGGAAGCCGTCCGCATGCCAGTAACCGTGTCCTCGTCACCATCGTCATGCAGGGAGCAGTGGGGCTGGAGAAGAGCAGGGCTGCGGTGGGGAGAGAGACGAAGGCGAGATGGGAAAGAGTGGCGAAGGCGAGCGAGGAGAGTGGCGGCGGCGGTGGGGAGAGTGCGGGCATTGTGGATCTGTCTAGCGAGGAGCCGAATATGTCCCATAAGGAACTACGCGCGTAACTGCGTTTAAGGAAATTACTGGTGTGCCCTTGAATGACTCTCTGGTGGAATTGGAGTTCCATGGGCATTATAGTCAATATAGGTGGGAAATTTTGAGCAGCCCACACACGGTTTGCCTGCTTACGCTGACACGTGGGGCAGTGTCATTGGTGACGATGGTTAGTGAACCCGCATCGCCTTTGTTGGCAGTTGGGTCCTGCGGGCGGGCAGTGGTTATCTTTCTATTTTGGCTGCTGACGCTGACGCGTGGGCTAGCCACTATTTTTTTTCGAATGAAACGTGCTTCCCTAAAATATTAGAGCCCATAAAACAGCACCTAAAAAATCATAAAAATACGATCAATTCGTATTTGGATATTTAGTATTTGAATAAAATATCAACCGTCACACTTGTGTGCCCAAGATTCTTAGAATTCGTTTTTACATCCCATGTTAATGATGTAATAATTCTAATAACATCTAGTGTGCTCTAAAAAATCTAAAAATTGACTTCGCAACATAATTTGGGTACCTAGACTTGTCCTCAAAATTTCAAATGGTTTCGATGAAGGAACAATATACTTGTGTACAAATATCTACATCTCTCACATAGTTTCCAAGAATGTTCCTTGAACATTGAAGTTTTCCACACCTTGCAACATGTTCGAACTCATATGCATTTGAAAACTTAACAAAACCTTGTGTTCACCTTAAGATTACGAAAATGCAAAGTTTCATTATAGGAGGTGTGGAAAACAAATATTATTTATATGTTGTACTTACATAGAACAAGATAAGGCATATAAACATTATTCAAGAAACAGAATATACAGTAAACAATGAAACTAATGAAAACACGGTGATTTTAGAAAACTTTAGAAAAAAATAATCAAATTTGGACTAATTACGATGGAGAAATACATGTTACAAATTTGATTACAGATTAAAAAGAAAAATGCCGTCGGCGACGCGGGACGGATAAACTGTTCTTCATTCTCTAATAGAACAAAGGAGGAAGCAGAGGGCACCGCCGCCCGCCGCCGTGCCCACTTCGGCGGTTTTGACACCCAAGAGGGCATCCTAGGCCTCGTCGGCGGCAAATGAGACCACCACAACCTTCAATTTGACTCACAAACGTGACAAATCAAATCTTGTCTATCAAAAACCGATTAAAAACTGACATCCAATAAAATCAAATCCGCGTTTAGTAATATCTAATAATTTACATTCAAGATAGATAATGTTCATTGATGCTTGCGCCTACATCCCAATGTTCATCCTGCTGACGGCGTACTCCACGGCGACGATGAAGTTACGCATCCAGAGGTCGAACTCATGACGGATGCGACACTCGGCGCTGCAGTAGTGGATGATCTCTGAGGTCTCCAGCCCGTAGCGCCTACATCCCGCTACCCAAATGCAGATGTGGGGATTCTAGACGGGCAGCAACGGAATGTCGTCGTCGCCGTCACCAAGCCAGTACCACCACGCAATGTTCTCGAGATCCCGGTTGATGAGGTAGCGCAGCCGCCGCAGGTTGTGGTTCTTCCACTGCTCGTCAAGGGGCGACGGGCCGCCGCTGATTTCCGAGAGCAGTGCCATGGCTTCGGGGTCCGCAGGGTTGCAACGGTACTTCAGAATCACTAAGAAGTACTTCACACCAGAGTCTTCAGTACTGACATCTCTGACGAGCTTCAGACCCTTATCGGGATTCCACCGCCTCATCAACCTATCCATCCCCTTGAAGCATAATGCCTCTGGATGATTGGCCTCGCGGAAGCGCCGCTCAAAGCACGACCTGACGTAGCGATTCTTGCACACCTGACGAAGCTCACATAGTGACACGTGCAGTAGTACCTCATCGGAGTCGCAGATGCACCGGAAGGTGCTGCAGATTTTATCACGAATGATCAGAAAACGAATGATGGGCTCATCCTTGATTGAGTGGATGATGATCTGGGTGATAAGATCATCTGGCAGCAGCGGCATCAAGCATATTTCGACCATCAAGAGGAAATAGAAAAGCGATAGGGTTTGGAAATTGAAAGGCGACGAGGTTGAAATTGAAAGGTGACGAGGGTTGAAGTTGAAAGTGACGGGGTTTGGAAATAGAACAAGGTGACTCGGTCATCTAAAACAATAAATGGAAATTGAAAAGGTGCCGCAGTTTGGCTGCTGCCGCTGACGAGTGGGCCCGACATCATTGCCCCTGCCCCTTCACTTTCCCGCGTAATTGAAAGGAGACACGTGGTTTTGGATAGTTTTGCGCCCGAAACAGAGCTCGATGCGCCGTAGTGGCAGTAGTGGAGTCGTGGGTGGGGGCAGAGGCGCCTGACGGTTCCGCATCTTGTCAATCTAACTCCCGTACCTTCCCCTGCTTTCCCCTGCTTCTTCCATAAACTTATCATCTCTTTCGCTTCTTCCTCCTCGCGATCCACCACTACAAATCTTCAGTCACCGAGAGATCACGAAGGAGGAGATGGCGTCGAGGGGCCCGCCACCGGTGAAGCGGGGACGAAGGGAGGACGACGATGATGAAAGCCGCCGTCAAAGGAAGTTGGAGAAGGGGAAGGAGCCGGCGACCAAGGACGCCGACGAGGAACTATTCGTCGACGACACTAAGTTCGCCGTCGACCTGCTTAGGAGCGCCTTCAGAAAGCTTCAAGATATTGGCGAGGCCTTCGACATCAAGGCGCCTCATGAAGTGGACAAGGACCCGAGCGTGAAGCTCGAGAACCTCCCCGTGGTCAAGCGGGCAGGCCGCCACTTCGTCTTCTCTGACGGCGACTCCGACGGCAACCACGGCGGCGACGACGGCGGGACTCCGACGACGGCGATCGACTAAATGATAGACTCCTCTACCATGTATAGTAATAATGTGTGTGTGTTTGTGTCTTCGTTAGGTTGTTGGACATGAACTACTTAGTTTGTTTGTCGATCATGAACTGCTTAGTTAATTAGTTTGGTTTTTGGATTTTGTATGTCATGAACTCGATCTAAAAGACGCGAGTAGATCCATCCGCGTCTCCTATAATATGTGTTCTGTTGTGATGAACTGGAGATCTGTTGTGATGAATTAGATCTTAGAGACAATGGATAGTCATTGCCGATGTGGGTTAGAGACAATGGAGATCTTATTATCTTTTTTATATTGGCTGCTGACGCTTGTTGACACCGTTTTTTGGGAAAACAAGTCAAAAGGGAGTAGCCGATGAAAACAGAGTGCAATCGGCCGATCGAAGGGGAGAGAAGGATGGTCAACGAGACTCGCCGATGGTCAAGGAGGTTCAACCCTGACAGTGGACCAGCAAGTCAGAGCGATCGGCCGATGGTTAACCAGGAGATCGGCCAAAGGATAGGAAGAAGGCGGTATTCAAGGAGATACGCCAAAAGAAAAGCATGGTGGAGGCGGGTCAATCCACGATTGGCAACGGGTCAAGAGTCAGTTTTAGAAAGTTTCGACTCCTGCGAGAGTCCTTTTCCATTTTTAGTAGTTTTGTCTTTAGATGCAAGTAAATAGTATCGTGATCGGCTAGGAGTCGGGGTTTGTCCTCAGGACATAAATAGCGACCCTGCGTGGTCGGAAAATCTGTACACACCAATATCAAACAAATCGCCTCCGGGCAAACCCTTTACTTTACTGCATCTACTTTACAGCATCTACCTTTACAACATCTACTTTTCGGCGACTTCGCCATTGCGATTTTCTCATTTCTACAACGTCGTGCTTCGAGTTCGTCGGGCTGCATCAGCTGAGCTCCGGCAAGCTTTGTGAGTACCGTTTTACCGAATAACCCTAGGCTTTAACCTCCGGGCACATCGCTGAGGTTTCGTCTAGTTCTTTATTCACTCCTTACCGATATTAGCTAGATCTGCAAGTCTTTGTACCAATTCTTGTGGTTTTAGCTATTATCTTTATCCTCCACTCGATCCAGATCCTATTGGCTTCTAACACCGCAACCGATTCCGACCTACTCGAGTGCTGACGTCACGAGCGGCCGATCCAGCTGATCTATCTACCCACGTACCTGAGCTTCGGTCGCTCGCGAGCTGGCCGATCCCGCTTTTAATTCGTATCGACCGATTGGCTGATACACGTGTCACTGAAAGGCCATCGGTTCTCTAGCCGATCCTTATATTTTCCATTGTCAATCAACAGGTCAGATTGGCTGGCACGCCTCGCTACAGACCGGGGAGTCACGTGTGCTGCGCGCGGAGGTGACGTCCTATTTTCGTGTCAACACACTTTTGGCACGCCCAGTGGGACCCGAAAAAGTCAACAATGACAAAGCCTACGAAGACTGGTCCTCATGAAGTTGATCCAGAAAACGTCCAACCAATCACCAAGGATCAGCTGAAAGACACAGACAAAGCTAAGCTCGAAGCTTACATGAAGCATTATGAAGAGCTTTGCCTGGCATCATACGGTCAGACTAAAAGTGGAGTCTTCAAGAAGAATCCTTTACCGACACCTAAGCAAGTCACCTTATCAGCCGATCGTGAAGGGCTTCAAGACATGATGACCAAGGCGATGCATCAAACAATGATTGATCAATCTAAGGTATTCGCAAACACTATTCAGAATGCCATAATTGATGCACTCAAGAAAGGAGCAGAAGGAGGATACCTGGGACCTGCATATTTTCAACCAAACCGAACTCCTCCAATGTTCCAACAAGACCAATCGGCTTCTCCACAGGTCAATACAGTCGCTCCTGGTTCTTCATCGGACCCTCATCCGATTCAGAACAAAGGTGTTGGAGAAAAAGCCAAAGATCCTGTTGTTACCACGCCTGTGGTTCAAACACATGAAGTACAGTCCAGTGCCCAAGATCAGGTCTTTCCAGTGCAAAATCAAAAGTATCCTCCCATGAGAGATCAAGATGGAAGGCTTGCAGGATGGGGTTTACCTCATGATCATTTTGAGACTAACATCTCAAATTTCTTTGAGCCACAGCCTGAGGGAATTCCAGAAGTGAAGTACCCACAGTCTTATCAAGCCATGTTCGGGGGTACTCTAGGGATGTGCACATGAATGGGGTGGAGTGGAGTTCGTCTACTTCAATCACGGGAGCAAAGCTTTTGAAAGAGTCAAAATCAGTCCAGCTCATGCTCATATGGTCATACCAACAGAGAAAAGGACTCCTGTTCTACCTCAGAGACCAACTCCTCAGAGATCGGCTCAACAGCCGATACTTGGGATGCCCGTGCCAACTGCTCCACTACAGCAGCCAACATTGGGGATGCCTGTGCAGACTGCCCTGTTACAGCAGTCAGCATCAATGCAGCATGTCTTAACCCCAGCCAACACAGTGGCTCATACAAGATCATCACCTCAGCAGCCGATCAACCAAGGGGTAATAGGGCAGCCAGTATTTCCACAAGTGGATTCTGCACAACTACTGCAAACACTTCTAAATCAATTGGCTATCTCAAGCCAATCGAATTTGCAGCAGCCAACTCCATCGGCTGGTCAGCCGATCGGACAAGCTCCACCTGTTTCAAATGTGCAAGGTTCTTCTGGGACAGGGGCATCAACAGTACTAAATCCACAAGAACGACCTCCAGAAACTCCAGCTAAGATACAAGCAATTGAACAAGCATCTGCTGAATTGAAGACGAACATGAAGCAGGAGTTGATCGACCACTTCTCGGAGGTGCTGCAGAAGCAATATGGGATGAAACCCAAACAGCTGTCCTGCATGTACAGGACACCATATCCATCTGGCTTTGACCAGATACCGTTCCCTCCAAGATTCAAGGTGCCAGATTTCACCAAATTCTCTGGGTAAGATGAAACATCCACTATGGAGCATATCACTCGATTCATCATCCAATGTGGAGAAGCAGGGAACGTTGATGCACTCAGAATACGCTTGTTCTCTTCATCTCTGTTAGGGCCAGCATTCTCATGGTTCACCTCACTGCCAGCTAACTCTATCATCAAGTGGTCTGATTTGGAACAGCAGTTCCATAACTATTTCTTCTCTGCCATCCATGAGATGAAAATCACTGATCTGACCAGGCTCAAGCAAAGGAACGATGAAACAGTAGCTGGATTCGTTCAAAGATTCAGGGAGGTCAGAAACAAGTGTTACAGTCTGAACTTGGGAGACAAACAATTGGCTGAGCTAGCTTTCCAAGGTCTCTTGCCAACCTTGAGAGAGAAATATGCATCACATGACTTCGAGAGCCTCAGTCAGTTGGTCAGTCGGATGAGTCAAGAAATTGCAAAGTCCTATGAGCCTAGAAGAAACTTTCAGAAGAAGGTGTCCTATGTGGATTACTCTGATTCAGAAGATGAAGATAATATGATAGGGCTTGCAGAGTGGGTCAAAGGCAAGAAGACAGTGTCCTGTCCCTTTGGCAAGAAAGAACCAGAGAAATTCGGCTTTGATATCACTAAGGCCGATAAGATATTTGATCTATTGCTTCAGCAAGGGCAGATTAAACTGTCCCAGTTCCATACCATACCATCTGCAGAGGAGCTGAAGAGGATGAAGTATTGCAAGTGGCACAATGCAACTTCGCACGATACCAATGATTGCAAGATCTTCAGACAACAGATCCAATCAGCTATTGAGCAAGGAAGGCTTAAATTTGAAACTCCTGCCAAAGCTGAGAAGCCGATGAAGATTGATCAGCACCCCTTCCCAACTAACACAGTTGAGGTGTCTAGCAAAGGCACATCACAAGTTAAGTTGCTGACATCTGATTCGGCTCAAAATAAAGGAGCTGTTGATCCCAAGGTACAAGTAACCACTGCCGATGTCAAAGGAAAAGGGTTACTACTTGAAGAGGGAGACTTAAAAACACGCCAGCCTGTCACGTCCCAGATGCTGATCAGCAAATTCCAGCGTCGACAAGAGAAAGCAAGGGAAAGAGAAGAGTGGGCACGGCGTAATGAAGGACATTGGAGATGTCCGTTCTTCAAGTACTGCTGGGAAGAAGGGATCAAGCTACCAACGGCAGAAAACTGTCCAGAATGCAATGGGACTTACAATGATAGCAACTCGTCCAAAAGGATTTGCTTTAATGACGGAAGACCTTCAGCCAGGGATCACCGTGAATTCAACAATCAACGGGTCTCAGTCCACGATCGACTGGGGGGCAAAGCCAGCGTCCACGATCGACTGGGGGGCAAGGCCAGTGTTCATGATCGGCTGGGTGGCCGAGTCAATGAAGAGTCAAACAATCGGCTAGAAGAGATGGCCAATTCTCTGGTTCCTGATGAGGACATCATGTGCCGAGCTCCTAAACGTCGACGCACATTGCAACCAGATGATGAAGGGTTAAGCCAAACACTCAAGAAGCCTAATCCACAGTGGTGTCCAGATGGCTTGACCAAATCCCAGAAGAGAAGAGTCCAGCGCCTATGTCAGCTAGAACAGCATGAAGAAGCAGAGAGACGTGTGCTAGACAAGAAGAAAGTGCGGTCTAAAGTTTGGCGCCCAAAGCCTAAGGCCGATGAAGAAAAGGATGACAAACCTCAAGCTGATATAAACATGGTTGTCTTCCTACCAAAAGAGTTCATGGCTCCAGTTGATTCGGATATGTCCGATGAAGAACTTGGCATGGCTCAATTGACACTGGAACCTAGACAAGGCATCTTTGAGAAGCCAGATGATGAGAAAAGACAACACTTGAAGGCCCTATTTCTCAAAGGATTTGTCAATGGCAAACCAGTCACCAGGATGCTAGTGGATGGAGGAGCAGCAGTTAACTTGATGCCATACAATATGCTGCGCAAGATTGGGAAGTCTGATGAAGACTTGACCCAAACCGACATGATGTTGGTGGACTTCGAAGGCAACGTCTCTCTAGCTCAAGGAGCAATCTGCGTGGAGCTCACTATCGGCAGTAAGACCCTTTCGACCGCTTTCTTTGTCATTAAAGGGAGGGGATCTTATAATCTACTGCTGGGTCGGGATTGGATACATGCCAATTGTTGCATACCATCTACAATGCATCAATGCATCATCCAATGGATAGGAGATTCAGTGGAGGTAGTTCAAGGAGAAACCTCTTTGACAGTAGCAGCTACAGAAGCACAAGGATGGACTTATGATCGGGTGAGCTGCATATCTGGAAAAGCATGGGATACCAAGTATCTCAAAGTGTCCGATTTTGGATTAAAGCCGGTTCAAGCAATCGGCTCTGATGATGAGACTTAATGGGTCAATTCACTGAAGACAAAAGGAAGCCTGGGCTTGGAGTCATAATAGCCGATGGATTGGTTGCCTAAGTACATCAACAGTTATATAAGCCGATTGTCTTATCGTGCCTATCGGCCGATCGAGTTTTCGGGTCATAGCCGATTGCAAATGTAATCGTGAGATAGCCGATATCTGTAAAGAATCACCTTTAGTGCAAAAAATATAGAACCGATGTACAAAATTAATATATTCGGTTATAGCTGATACATATATCGCCTTCAGAATAAAATGAATACACGTTTATCTCTTCTGTTTTGAATTACAGCAATGATATTACAACTCAGAGCTACAGATTACATGCTTTTCAAGAAGTTACAAGAGGTGCATTGTCCTAACTCCCAGTGTGATGAGGATATTGACTCGATGAATGGGAGAAAGACACACGCGAAGAGGAAACGGAAGATTAAGATCTTCACTCGATTCTACAATCTTCCGCCGAAAGGAGCCCGAGTTGATGACCAAGATGGTCATTCCTCTGGCACGCTCTTCCTCTGATAAATGTGTAGCAAGACACCCTACCTGTGTTCTTCCCCCAAAGCCAGATCCTCACAAGGATTCTTCTAGCTATGGTGCCTCCTATCTTTTCAAAAGGAGGCAAAGAAGAAGAGGGGCCACTACACTACTTCACAAGAATTCTTCTAGCTATGAAGGAGAGAAGGAAGAAAGGAACAGTCATACAGCAAGAGCCTGTAATCTATCTGAGTTGGTTGCGCCATGGCCGATGAATGGGTTTCCTCATTGAGCTTCAGGCCTATTTATAGCCTCAAGATGCAGAAGGGATAACTACACGAGGGAATTGAAAAGGGGAAAATGAAGAGCATCTGATGCAGTCAAGGCGAGAACAGTTTCCCTGTGAAAGTCTTAGACTGGACAGTGGGCAGGCATGCAGTGATACATTTCCCAAAAATCAGGGGTTGGCTTTGAAAGAGTATTAAATAGTAATGTGTAGTCCTACTCTGTACTCCAGAAGAGGAGACTATCAGGATTCGCCTCTCTCTAAATTTCCAGCAATAACGACAAGCTTTGATGCATCATTAGGGTACAAGAAATCTTCAAAGAGAAACTTGTCAAGGAGTGGAGATAATTGCATTTTCCTGAAGGCACTCTAAAAGAGGTTTGCCTCTTATTCCTAATGGAAAATCGGTCTGGTTCATAGTCAGAGGATTATGGTGCTACATGAGGAGTGGGCTACCATTTTATAGTAGAGAAGTTGAACCAGATCGTAAAAGCAGTACCTACAAATATGGGTGGAAATTCATTACTGAAAGATGGTGCTTAAGATAAATATCCAGAGGTGGTGATTTTCATTCATAAAAGGCTGATTACATCGGCTGATAGTACATCAGAAACTTAAAGAAGGCTCTTGGCCTTATCTAGCTCTACTCTAACTTGACCTATTTCTTCGCCAACACGATCCAATTCCTGAAGAAGAGCTGCCCTCCTGGCTTCAAGGACCTCTAACTTCTACGTTTTGTTGGCAATCACCAGACGGAGACCACGTTCTTGTCTAAACGGGTGGTTTGGCCGATTTCCACCAAAGGCATTGATGTTCGAGACGATCTTTTCTACAGCATCACGGTTTGGATACTAAGGAAAGAAAAAACGTCAGGGAAAGAAATCGTGAGAACAAAGAAAAGAAAGGAAAACCAACCTGATTCACAGAAGAGGAGGAAGAAGAAGCCATTGCAAAAGGAAGATGACAGTTCTAAAAGGACTAAAAGGAGGCTAGCAATATAAAGACCGATTGAAACGTTCGGTCAAAATATTCAATACGGAGTGTTGGAAGTTGGCCAGTAAAGGCCTATTATAGTTTACAAAATTACAAATAAAAGTTTAAACTATGCCTAAAAGATGGATAGCATTGATGAGATCCAGGCGCATCTGGTCAACCGCTTCTATCTCCTGACGATCGGCATCGGCCGAACCAGGAATCGGCTGCTCTTGTTCACGAAGAGTTTGGGCTTGCTGCACGATGGAATCTCTCTGTTCTTGCATTGTGGATATGGTGCCTGGGAGATCGGCCAGTTTCTGCTCTTCAGCTGCCAAGTTTTGATCGATCTGACCAAGCTCCTTCATCAGCTCAGCACGACGCCTCTTCAAATGATCAATGCTACCGACAATATCAGAGCGAGAGGATGTCAGGAGTTCAATTCTATTATCAAGATCGGCCATTCTGCTATCCAAGTTCTCCCTGTCCTGAGTAAGTTGCTCTTGACGTCTCCTTTCCTCTAGCCGATCTTGAGCTTCTTGGACTATGAGCTACCGATTCTCGATAAAAGCAACTTGGAGCATCTTCGCCTTAAGATCTCTAGGCAACTGGCCTTGAATTTGCTTGAAGATAGCTCTGATCAGCTCGGCATCTTGTACAAGTTGGCTGACGTCCTGATTCAGAAATGGCAGCACTTCGATCAACTTAGCCTTCACTTCATCTGATAGAATAACTGCCAATGTACCCTGAGCAGAAGGCAAGTTTGTTAAAGAACACTGCAGGTGAAACAAAAGGGTTGAAAAGAAATTCAAAGAAGTCAGGAAAATTACCTCTACAGCAAAAGATGTTGCCTGAATCTGAGCAGTTGGGTTTTCAGCTGATGATGATTCATGAGCTTCGACAATCGGCAACTGTGGTTGATCACCGACATCTTGTTGAAGATCACCCGAAAACTTATCTTGAACCTCAGTTGATGACCTAACAATATCCTGGAGCAAAAGACAAAGAGTCAGAAAATGAGAGTGGTGAAGAAACAACTAATGAAGATCATGCCTCGGTTGGTTGTTCAGTTTGAGAATCGACTTGGTCAGAAGAACGCTGAGGCTGATTAGCAAAAGCATCTGACACATCGGTCCTCTGAATATCAGGTTGTTCGACCGATGAAGCAAGAATGTCATCACCCAAGTTATCTATTCTGTCTGGCTCAGGTTGTTCAGATGGCTCGACCAAGATATCATCAGCAGGGACTTCTTGAATTGGCTCCAATACTGGACCTCTATCAGAATCAGTAACATCGGTCTGTACTGATTGACCGGTTAATCCCGAAGACTGCACAAAACGATCAGTGAGGAATGCAAAAGGGAAAGACAAAATGTTAGAGAAAACCAGTACCTCAAAAGCACTCACCAACTTCCCAGCCAGATCAGGAATATCAACAACTGCAGTGTCAATTTTCCTCCTTGTTTTACGAGCAAGAGTCTTGCTAAGTCCACCTTTCCTCTTGAGCATCGACAAAGGCAGATTATCCAGGACGGGCTTGGTTTTAGGACTTTGCATGACTGAAGAAATCGAAGGGGCTTTATAGCCGATATATGGTGTCCGTCTCGGTGGCAAATATTGGATCGGCTTACCACTTTTACTGACAGCAGGAGGCTCTGTGGTTTCAGGCTGCAAAGGAAAAGAGGATATAACAATCTGGATACAGTCAGACAGAATACATAAATTGATCAAAAGAGAGTTACCTCATCAGCCGATGCATGATATGCAGAGTCCAATTCTTCACAATAAATTCTTGGAGAGACACAGAAGAGGTGATCGCACCATTCTGCCCACCAAATGTTGAAAAGGGAAGAAGTAAAACTGGAAAATCTCCAAGAAGCAAGATCGATGGTGGAAGAATCAGGAACCCGATCCAAAAGACACTGATAATGAGTACCACTAGGAATAATCTCCCGTGGTTTAATCAAATCGGAGAAATAAAGACCAATTGGCAGCTGGTCAAACCCCAACTGGCGAGCGCACACTGAAGGATTATAAAATTCATAGGAGGCCGATTGATCTTTTCCAAAGACACAAGAAGGGAGGATCCCCGATTTAATGATCTCCACAAAAGCGATTCTATCTTCATCGTCCCTGTGAATATCATCAAAGTTGAATGTAGTCTCAAAATGGGTGTCATCATCTCTATATGCAAACCAAATGATGGATCCTGAATTGAAGCCTAGGTAAAAGCTTCTGAAGTATTCTGCAATACGGGAAGGAGTCCTCTTGTGTCCTGGAAAGACAGAAACATCCTCTCCGAAGTTCATGCATAGGCGCTTCACAATCTGAACACCGTCTGGTTGATCTCCTGGAAAACGCTGATTAAAGATATTTTGTTCCAATCTATCTCGAAGATGAAGGTTTAGCCATATGTTAATGAACCACCAGGGGCCTCCAGGAGTACCTATGGGAGAATTGGTTGACAAGCTGACTGCTACTTGATGAAGAAGATGATAAACCACACCTAAAAGGTATTTTCCAAGAGGGATACGATTGCCAGCAGCCAACCGCTTAGCCACTATCTGATAATTAGCGGTAGGGCCAAAAGTTTTGCCACAGAAGACGAATTTCTCAAGCCACATATTCAGGAAAGCAACATGTTCCCTCTGTCCCACGGTTCCTTCTTTCTTGTGCTCACTAATATAACCAGACCATCCGCCTATATTCTTGGTCTTCAACTGATGAGAAAGTTTGTCATTTCGGTGGCTAAAGAGAGTGTCTGAAGAGGAAATATCTAGACCAGTCAACACAAGGACATCGGCCAAAGTTGGAGCCATCGGCCCATGGCCGAACAAAAAGGCATTAAGTACATCAGACCAAAAATAAGAGGTAGCTATCAGAAGAGATTCATTACGGGACATCTCAGACAGGGATAAAGTGATGCATTGACTAATTTTATACTATTCCCAAGATCCCTTGTTCTTCGCAGAAACCCTGAGGTACCAATCTCTCCACCCTTTAACATAACCTGTCCAAGACCTGAAACAGCTGTCCCAATCGGCCAAATTCAAGGAAGCATGCTTGAAAGGGATTCGACCAGTTTCAAGGTTGATCATCTCAGTGGGGTCAGCATCACCCATTGGTCCAAGGAAGGTGAGCCCGGGTTTATCATCAACAGGGATAGTGAGATGGGATCTAAGTTCCTGGAGAGGTGGGTGAATCTAGGCTTCAGGCAAAGCGGAACAACGGTATTTAAAGCCAAATAAAAGCAAAAGATTGAAGAAAATACCGGGGGAGCTGAAGAAAGAGACGCCTTCGGAGGCGCAGAAGTAGAGCAAGAACCTCCAGCAGAGCTTGAGGACACCATGGATCAGCAGAAGCTTTGAGGTTTAGGGTTCGTCGCTTGAAAGCTCGAACTGTTGGAACAACAAGATTTGGGGGAGAAGAAAGAACCAAGGCGGCTGTATTTATGGCCCCTGAAGATTTGTTGAGATTCTACGGCCGACTTCAAATCGAGGAAGATAAAGGATTCGAGGAAATTTCGGAGCAAAAAGATTATTTACTCCGAAACTAGGGGGCATGTATTGACACCGATTTTTGGGAAAACAAGTCAAAAGGGAGTAGCCGATGAAAACAGAGTGCAATCGGCTGATCGAAGGGGAGAGAAGGATGGTCAACGAGACTCGCCGATGGTCAAGGAGGTTCAACCCTGACAGTGGACCAGCAAGTCAGAGCGATCGGCCGATGGTTAACCAGGAGATCGACCGATGGATAGGAAGAAGGCGGTATTCAAGGAGATACACCAAAAGGAAAGCATGGTGGAGGCGGGTCAATCCACGATTGGCAACGGGTCAAGAGTCAGTTTTAGAAAGTTTCAACTCCTGCGAGAGTCCTTTTCTATTTTTAGTAGTTTTTGTCTTTAGATGCAAGTAAACAGTGCCGTGATCGGCTAGGAGTCGGGGTTTGTCCTCAGGACATAAATAGCGACCCTGCGTGGTCGGAAAATCTGTACACACCAATATCAAACAAACCGCCTCCGGGCAAACCCTTTACTTTACTGCATCTACTTTACAGCATCTACCTTTACAGCATCTACTTTTCGGCGACTTCGCCATTGCGATTTTCTCTTTTCTACAACGTCGTGCTATGAGTTCGTCAGGCTGCATCAGCTAAGCTCCGGCAAGCTTTGTGAGTACCGTTTTACTGAATAACCCTAGGCTTTAACCTCCGGGCGCATCGCTGAGGTTTTGTCTAGTTCTTTATTCACCCCTTCTCGATATTAGCTAGATCTGCAAGTCTTTGTACCAATTCTTGTGGTTTTAGCCATTATCTTTATCCTCCACTCGATCCAGATCCTATCGGCTTCTAACACTGCAGCCGATTCCGACCTACTCGAGTGCTGATGTCACGATCGGCCGATCCAGCCGATCTATCTACCCACGTACCTGCGCTTCGGTCGCTCCCAAGCCGGCCGATCCCGCTTGTAATTCGTATCGGCCGATTGGCGGATACACGTGTCACTGAAAGGCCATCAGTTCTCTAGCCGATCCTTAATATTTTCCATTGTTAATCAATAGGTCAGATTTGCTGGCACGCCTCGCTACAGACCGGGGAGTCACATGTGCTGCGCGCGGAGGTGACGTCCTATTTTCACGTCAACAACGCTGACACGTGGGCCCGTCACTATTTTTTTGGAATGAAACTTGCTTCCCTAAAATATTAGAGCCCATAAAACAGCACTCAAAAATCATAAAAATACGAACAATTCATATTTGGAAATTTAGTATTCGAATAAAATATCAACAGTCACACTTGTATGCCCAAAATTCTTATAATTCGTTTTTACACCCCATGGTAATGATATAATAATTCTAATAACATCAAATGTGCTCTAAAAAATCTACAAATTGACTTGGCAACATAATTTGGGTGCCTAAACTTGTCTTCAAATTTTCAAATGGTCTCGATGAAGGAATAATATACTTGTGTACAAATGTCTACATCTCTCACATAGTTTCCTAGAATGTTGCTTGAACATTGAAGTTTTCCACACTTTGCAACATGTTCGAACTCATATGCATTTGAAAACTTAACAAAACCTTGTGTTCACCTTAAGCTTACGAAATGCAAAGTTTCATCACTAATATTTGTGTAAAACAAATATTATTTATATGTTGTTGTACTTACAAAGAACAAAATAATGCATATAAACATTATTCAAGAAACGAAATATACACTAAACAATAAAATTAATGAAAATATGGTGATTTTAGAAAAATTTAGAAAAAATATCAGAATTGGACTAATTACGACGAAGAAATACATGCTACAATATTTGATTGCAAATTAAAAGGAGAAATGCGAACTATTTTTCATTCGAATGGAACTGGGCCCCACAGTCATTAGCGACACGGGACTGATAACCCGCGTCGGCTTTGCTGCTCTTCCAAAAATATACACAGATAATACGAGCAACATTCAAAAGCTAATCCACTACTGATTTCCTATTCCAATACTCCGTTCGAATTTCACCATTTCGCGGCGGAGCCTACGGTCTTCGCTGCAAAACAGAGAAATTCCAAGCCATCCTTTATCCACGCCGTAGCCGCCGCCGTTTCCTGCGCATGGCTGATCACCGCGCACCTGTGCCGGAGGCGGCAGCAGTTCACCCCAAATGCGCCAAGTCGAGGAGTGGATCGCACGCGCGGCCTTCTCGTGCAAAGGCAGACACTCCTCGTTGCTCAACCTTTTCGACGTCGTACTGCCACTGCCCGCGACCCGCCTCATGTACCGCTTCACGGTGTCGTCGGCAGCGGCACCGCCATTGTCCCTGTAGAGCAAGATGGCGTATAGATAGGCCGCCGCATCGTGCCCACCCTCGGCGGCGCGCCGGAGATCATTGCTATCCTTGTTTTCCATGAACACAGATTTGATCTCGGAGAAGAAGCAAGCTTCCGGATTCCCGAGATCGCTCAGCATAGCAAGGAAGGATTTGTAGGCAGTGGGGTCCCACACCCAAGAAATCTCATCTCTTATCCCCTCTATCGGCAAACGCCGGCCGACGACGCCGTGGCCGCACACGCGGCGCATGGTCGAGCAAGTACCGCGTAGGCTGCGGAGGTCAGCCAAGGGCCGCTCCGAGGTCGCACCGACACGCGCCGCAATCTCAATGCAGAGGTCTTGAGGGAGATCCAGCAGTGACAACGGCTGGTGCCGGCTGCTTCTTCCCGGCATGCTATTCATCTCCGGTCGGGAATGGTGACGATGAGGAGTAGGTAGTTGTTGTTTTTGCGTAGGTAGATGAAGGGGCAGGGGATCTAAATTATTTTAGAAGGAGAAGATATAGGAGATTTGTTTCCAAACACGGTTTAAGTATGCAATGGAGACGACGTTTGGCTAATCCGCGTATCCTTTAATTCTCCATTGCAGACGACGTTTAGCTAATCCGCGTATCCTTTAATTCTACATTGGAATCACTACCTCCGCTCTCAGCCATTGACTGGGCAACTGCTTCCCCATTGACCGGATCTAACATCAATTTCTTGGGAACCTTCCCGTTTCCTGTGCTCTTGATCTTATCCCTTCCTCTTTTTTTTGACAACCGATCTTATCCCTTCCTTGTTTTTGCTATAAAAAAGGGACTGATGCCTATCGGTCCTCCTCACTTGCTTCGTTCTTCTCTAGATCTAGATCTAGCTATGGCACAAAGAATAGATCTTGTAGGGCGCAAGCTTTTGCTTTTCTCTCTTCTTCCTCCTCCTCGTTCTCTCAGTTTCTAGAAGAATTCTTGTGATATGGGTGATTGGGTTGCTCATCCCTCTAGCACAGCTGCTAGAAAAATATTTCCTTGTGATTTGGCATCAGCTGTCGAGGGGAGAGTAGCCCAGAACCTCCTGCATCAGGAAGAACAAGCCAACGGAAAGATCACTGAGGTCTGGGGAGAGAAGCCCAACTCCACTACATCTTTCTCATCAAATTTGCGCTTCCTTTTGCTTTCCCTTCTCCTCTAGGAGGAGGATTTTTGAAGGGATATGTTTCCACCCTTTGTTGTATCTTTCTCTTCTGCTCACTTGTAAGCATGAAGAAGAGCAAGCGGACGGGAAGGTCGCAGAATCTGGAGCATATCTCGTCAAACTTTCATTTCCTTTTGAAGGGATATGTTCTCCCCTTCTTCTGTATTTTCCTCACTTGTAAGCATGAAGAGGAACAAGCCGCCGGGAGCATATCTTTTGCTTAGTTTAGATCTAAATATGTTCCTCATCCTGGTAGTGCCTAGTGATGATGAACATAGATGGCCGCTTTGCAACCTTCTGATATATCAATGATGACTGTAATCTGTATGTGTGATTTTGCATCTCAAGAGACATGCTTGTGTGATTATCTGTGCGCAGTCCAATTTTTTGTATGATTTACCTACTCACTTGCAAGCATGAAGAAGAACAAGCTGACGGAAGTATATCTCTTTTGCTTAGTTTAGATCTATGTTCCTTATCATGGTAGTGCCTAGTGATGATGAACATAGATGGCCGCTTTGTAACCTTCTGATGTATCAATGATGACTATATATCTGTGTGTGTGATTTTGCATCTTAAGAGACATGCATATCTGTGTGCAATCCAATTTATTTTTATGATTTACCTGCTCACTTGCAAGCATGAAGAAGAACAAGCCGACGGGGGCTGGCTAATCCGTGTCTCTTTTGATGTAATCTATGTGTGTGATTTCGCATCTCTTGCCCATAACAAAGGCGACGCGGGTTGGTTAATCCTCGTCTCATGCCCATAACAAAGGCGACGCGGGTTGACTAATCCTAGTCTCTTTTATATTAACGCCCGTTACTGAACTTAAGCAGCCTGCAACATACTTACTGAACTGAAGCAGAATATAAACAGAATATATATAGTATCTCAGGCAGAATATATTACAAAAAGGATTCAAATTCCACCACATCCTATATATTACAAAAAGGATTCAAATTCCACCAATACATCACATCCTTTATATTACAAAACGGATTCCATTTCAACCAATAGACACATCCAGCATTACAAAAAGGATTCAGCAGAAATCAGGCTTCCTTTTTCTTCCTTGATTTCTGTATATGGATTTTTTAACTATGGTCGCTTCGCAAGTATGGTGTTTTATTAGTTCCCAAAAGTCAGGGCTTGTATGAAGTGTCGAAGGATGGAATTTCGTCAAACTGGTTGTATTCCTCCTCCTCAACAACATTTTCAACCCCAACAATCCTTTTTTTCCAGGCAGAACCACAAACCAGTTCTTCTTTGCAAGGTCAGGTACATAGAACACTTGCTCAACATCATTGGCAAAGACAAACGGTTCGCTTTTGTAACCAAAGACTCGGAGATCAACACTAACATAACCATATTTGTCCTTGCTGACAGCTCTCTTCCCATTGGTGACCCATCTACACCAAAATAAGGCTACCTTCAATCCTACATAACCAAGCTCCCATATCTCCTCTATTTGACCATAATATGCGTCTGTCTCCATGTCATCATCATCATCAATGTCGTCGACGATGGCCCATACATGCACACCACTATTTTGATAGACGCTCTTTTTATCCTAGGCCATGGTGTAGAATGTGTATCCATTGATACCCATTGCTTGGTATTTTGTAACAGTGAACAATGGCCCCGCTGCTAGATTCCTTATCTCGTCGGTTATTACAGCATTGTTGCATGTCTCGACATAATCTCGGAGCCACCTGCTGAAACCTTGCATGTGCATCTTTGCAAGCCAAGCCCTACCACGGTCAAGGTTGTCTTGACGTAGTTGTGACTTGTGCTCATTGGTGAATGGTGTAATTAGGTGCAGCTGTTGTATCATGGTGAAATGAGCCTTTTGGAAGGCATCTGGTTCTGGAGTGACTGACTTTTTCGCTAGGGTCCCAACACCTGAAAGCCTACCTTCATGCCGTGAGCGAGGCACACCAATGGGGTTTTGGGGGTCTATATAACCCATGGCCCGCTCCACTGCTTCGATGGTCTCGTAGCCATGAACAATGGCTCCCTTCGGAAATAACCGGTTATGTAGCAATGATTTCAGGAATCCAAAGAACTCTCATATGTAAACATCTGATGAAGGTAAGATGGGCCAAGGAACCAGATCTCCCTCACGAGGTGTGCTGTTAGATGCAGCATGAGATCAAAGAATGATGGTGGGAAGGTAGCTTCAAGCAGGCATAGGGTCTCGAAATGCCTCCTCTCTAAGTCCAATATGTTTTCCTCATCAATCACCTTCTGTTCTATTGCATTAAAGAATAAACACAAGCTCGTGACCGCGTCGCGAAGCAGTTCTGTCTTGATACCTCTAAGTGCAACAGGAAGAAGAGCTGTCATCAACACATGACAATCATGAGATTTCATCAAGTTGAAATTCATTTTCATGCCTTCACCAACACTAGCCTCTTGAAGTTTGATGAGTAGCCTGAAGGTACTTTCAAATCATGCAAAAACTGAATGAATTCTTTTCTCTCTGCCTTTGACAAGGTGGTTGCAGCAACGGGAAGGTCCGTCCCCGACTTTGTTTCCTCTGCATAGAGCTCCGGCCTAATGCCCAGATCCTTAAGATCCTCCCTTGCATTTTTATGATCTTTTCCTTTGGACTTCTGTTGTAGCAATGTTCCACAAGTAGCTTCACACACATTCTTCTTGACGTGCATGTTGTCAATCGAATGACGCACATCCAACATCGGCCAATACTCTAGCTCCCATAGAATTGATTTCTTGTTTCACATTCCTCCTCCTTCTTCTTCTTCTTCACCATCTCGTTTCTGTTGACACCATTTTTTTGGAAAAACAGGTCAAAAGGGATAAGGAGAAGCAAGCCGATGAAGAACGAAGTGCGATCGGCCGATTGAAGAAAGAGAAAAGGGTGGTCAACAGGATTTGCTGATGGTCAAAAGAGTTCGACCCTATCAACAGACCGGCTGGTCAACCAATCGGCTGATGGTCAACCAAAGGATCGGCCGATGGAAAGAAGAAGGCGGTAATCGAGGAAATACGTCAAAAGGAAAGCACGGTGGAGGCGGGTCAATCCACGATTGACAAAGGGTCAAAGAGTCAGTTTTTTGGAAATTTTGACTACTGCGAAAGTCCTTTTCTATTTTTAATAGTTTTTATCTTTCTTTAGATGCAAGTAAACAGTGCCGTGATCGGCAAGGAGTCGGGTTGTCCGCAGGACATAAATAGCGACCCTGCGTGGTCGGAAAAAAGTGTACACACCAATATCAAACAAACCGCCTCCGGGCAAACCCTTTACTTTACAGCATCTACTTTACAGCTCCTACTTTTACAGCATCTACTTTTCAGCGACTTCGGCATTGCGTTTTTCTTCTTTTCTACAACGTCGTCCTTCAAGTTCGTCGGGCTGCATCGATCGATCTCCGGCAAGCTTGTGAGTACCGTTTTACCGAATAACCCTAGGCTTTAACCTCCGGGCGCATCGCTGAGGTTTCGTCTAGTTCTTTATTCACCCCTTACCGGTATTAGCTAGATCTACAAGTTTTCGTACCAATTCTTGTGGTTTTAGCTATTATCACTATTATCCCACTCGATCTAGATCCTATCGGCTTCTAACACCGCAGCCGATTCCGACCTACTTGAGTGCTGACATCACGATCGGTCGATCCCAGCCGATCTATCTACTCACGCACCCGCGCTTCGGTCACCCTCGAGCCGGCCGATCCCGCTTTACTCGTATCGGCCGATTGGCTGGTACATGTGTCGCTACAAGGCCATTGGTTCTCTAGCCGATCCCTAATATTTTTCCATCGTCAATCAATAGGTCAGATTGGCTGGCACACCTCCCTACAGACCGGGGAGTCACGTGTGCTGCGCGCGGAGGTGGCGTCCTATTTTCGCATCAACACACTTTTGGCATGCCTGGTGGGACACGAAAAAGTCAACAATGACGAAGAACACAAAGAGTGGCAGTTCCGAGGTTGATCCGGACAACGTCCAAGCAATCACCAAGGATCAGCTGAAAGATGCAGACAAAGCTGAGTTCGAAGCTCACATGAAGCATTATGAAGAGCTTTGCCTGGCATCATACGGTCAGTCTAAAAGTGGAGTCTTCAAGAAGAGTCCGTTGCCAACACCTAAGCAAATCACCTTCTCAGCTGATCCTGAAGGGCTTCAAGACATGATGACTAAGGTGATGCATCAAACGATGATTGATCAAGCTAAGGTTTTCGCCAACACCGTTCAGAACAGTCTAATTAAAGCACTCAAGAAAGGAGCAGAAGGAGGATACCTGGGACCTGCATATTTTCAACCAAACCGAACTCCTCCAGTGTTCCAACATGACCAATCGGCTTCCCCGCCGATTGATGACCCGACAATAGGGGTTTCACCGTCTCCATAGGTTGCTCCTGGTTCTTCATCAGACTCCCAGCCAATTCAGAATCAAAGTATTGGAGATAAGGCCAAAGATCCTGCTGTTACCATGCCTGTGATCGAAACACATGCAGTACAGTCCAACGCCCAAGATCAGACTTTCTCAACGCAGAGTCAAAAATATCCTGCCATGAGAAATCAGGATGGGAAGCTTGCAGGATGGGATTTGCCTCGTGATCATTTTGAGACTAACATCTCAAATTTCTTCGAACCCCAACCTGAGGAAGTTCTAGAAGTGAAGTACCCGTAATCTTATAAAGCCATGTTTGGAGGTACTCCAGGGACTGTACACATGAACAATGAGGGAGTAGAATTTGTCTACTTCAATCACGGGAGCAAGGCTTTTGAAAGAGTCAAGATCAGTCCAGCTCACGCTCATATGGTTATACCAACATAAAGAAAAGCTCCTGTTCAAACCCAGAAATCGGCTCAGCAGCCGACGCTAGGGATGCCCGTGCAGACTGCTCCGCTATAGCAGCCGACATTGGGGATGCTCGTGTAGACAACCCTGTTGCAACAGTCAGCGCCAATGCAACCTGTCTTGACCCCGGCTAATACAGTGGCTCATACGAGATCATCGCCTCAGCAGCCGATCAACCAAGGGGTGACAAGACAGCCAGTAATTCCAGAGGTGGATCCTGCACAAGTGCTGCAGACGCTTCTAAATCAATTGGCTATCTCAAGCCAGTTGAACTTGCATCAACCAGTCCCATCGGCTAGTCAGCCGATCGGACAAACTCCACCTGTTGCAAGTCAACCAAATGTGCAGAGTTCTTCTAGAGTAGGAGCATCAATGGCACCAAATCCACAGTCAGGAACCTCAGAAGAACAACCTCCAGAGACTCCATCAGCTGATATGCAAGCAATTGAACAAGTATCTGCTGAGTTAAAGTCTCATGTGAAGCAAGAGTTGATGGATCACTTCTCGGAGATGCTGCAAAAGCAATATGGGATAAAGCCCAAGCAGCAGTCCTGCATGTACAGGACACCGTATCCATCAGGTTATGATCAGATATCGTTCCCTCCAAGATTCAAGGTGCCAGACTTCACCAAGTTCTCGGGGCAGGATGAAACATCCACAATGGAACATATCACTCGATTCATCATACAATGTGGAGAAGCAGGGAACGTTGATGCACTCAGGATACGATTGTTTTCTTCATCTCTATCAGGACCAGCATTCTCATGGTTTACATCATTGCCAGCCAATTCCATCATCAAGTGGTCCAATTTGGAACAATAGTTCCACAATTACTTCTTCTCTGGCATCCACGAGACGAAGATTACTGATCTGACCAGACTCAAGCAGAGGAATGATGAAAAAGTAGCTGGATTCATTCAAAGGTTCAGAGAAGTCAGAAACAAATTTTATAGTCCGAATCTGGGAGATAAACAACTGGCTGAATTGGCATTCCAAGGTCTCTTGCCGACCTTGAGGGAGAAATATACATCACATGACTTCGAGAGTCTCAGCCAGCTGGTCAGTCGGATGAGTCAAGAAACTGCAAAGTCCTATGAGCCTAGAAGAAACTGCAAAGTCCTATGAGCCTAGAAGAAACTTTCAGAAGAAGGTGTCTTATGTGGATTACTCTGACTCAGAAGATGAAGACAATATGATAGGACTTGCAAAGTGGGTAAAAGGCAAGAAGCCAGTGTCCTGTCCCTTTGGCAAGAAAGAGCCAGAGAAATTCGGCTTTGATATCACTAAGGCCGATAAGATATTTGATCTGTTGCTTCAGCAAGGGCAGATTAAGCTCTCCCAGTTCTATACCATACCATCTGCAGAAGAGCTGAAGAGGATGAAGTATTGCAGGTGGCACAATGCAACATCGCATGACACCAATGATTGCAAGATCTTCAGGCACAGATCCAATCAGCTATTGAGCAAGGGAGGCTTAGGTTTGAAACCCCTACCAAAGCTGAAAAGCTGATGAAGATTGATCAACATCCCTTCCCAACTAACACAGTTGAAGTGTCTAGCAAAGACACGTCATGTGTTAAGCTGCTGACGTCTGATTCGGCTCAAAATAATGGAGCTGTCGATCCCAAGGTACAAGCAACCGCTGCCGATCTCAAAGGAAAAGGGTTGCTGCTTGAAGAAGGAGACTTGAAGTCACGCCGACCTGTCACGTCCCAGATGCTGATCAATAAGTTTCAGCGCCGACAAGAGAAAGCCAGAGAGAGAGAGAAGAGTGGGCGCGTCACAATGAAGGACATTGGAGATGTCCGTTCTTCAAGTATTGCTGGGAAGAAGGGATCAAGCTACCAACAACGGAGAATTGTCCAGAATGCAATGGAGCTTACAACAATAGCAGCCCATCTAAAAGAGTTTGCTTTGACGACAGAAGACCTGCAGCTGGAGATCACCGTGAGTTCATCAATCGATGGATCTCAGTCCACGATCGGCTGGGGGGCAAGGCCAGCGTCCACGATCGGCTGGGGGGCAAAGCCAACGTTCATGATTGGCTGGGAGGCCGAGTCAATGAAAAGTCAAACAATCGGCTAGACGAAATGGCCGATTCCCTAGTCCCTGACGAGGATATCATGTCACTACTAGGAATGATGCCTTGGCCAATGCCTATATTTGGTTGCAATATGGCCATTTTGGTTGAACTGGAATCAATTGCATCTAAGTTTTTTGGTCGACAGATGGTTGCAATTGGAACGGTGTAATAGCCTCAAGCAACTATTTGATGTGGCGTTGCAACAGATTTTTCTATTGCAACGAACAAGAAAACATATTGCCACCAATACATGGTTGCAAGAACAAACATTGCAACGAACAAATTTGCCTAATGTAAACAACACTTCGTTGCAAGATCAAATATTGCAACGAACAAAATAGCCTTATGCAACCAATACTAGGTTGCAAGAACAAATATTGCAATGATTAGATTGGTTGCCTTAGGTTCTAATGCGACGCAACACTTGGCTGCAATATTCCATGGTTGCCACCAATGAATGTGTTGCAATAGAAAAGTATTGCCACTCGAAAACTACGTGGTCATATGGTCATATTACCACGAAGTGTGATCCATTGCATTACATTGCTCTTGCAACATATCAGATATGGTGGCAATAGATGATATATTAATGCAACAAACTAGTCTTCGAGGTAATATATGGAAGTAGCAACGAAGTTGAGTTGGTGGTAATAAAGGGCACATGCAACAAACAATTGTTTGTTGCAATAGATGATATGATAATGCAACACATAAAGTTCGTCGCAATAATGCATATTGCAACCAAAATCAATGGTTGCCTATTATTCTATCGCAATGAGGGGAATTTGAATAGTAGTTTACAAATCAATTGCACAGCATGCACATCACATTTAATAACTGATACATTCATTATTTAAAATTGTCTCAAACCAAAGTAACAGATAATGACCAGAATTCTTCTTAAAGGAACATGACCACAACTAACAAAATAAAGACACCATATTTAACTAAGTTCACAACATTGTTTAGCATATAATAAATGGATCTAAAAATTAGTTCCTTGGTTGCTCCATCGCCCATCAGCTTCACCATCATAAATTAGCATCTTTGTTCCTTGTCATTCTTGTTGGCCGCCCATCAACAGTAAGCCATGGAAGCTATCTCTAATTGTTTTGGCTGTCTGAGTTTCTCTGCAAATCATGAAAACATATATGATTAAATTCATGGAGTAATTAGCAATCATAGAACAAGAGCAATTGAGATCAAACAATTCCAAGCACATTCATCCCTAGAAGGAGAACAATTGTGTCTTATCACTGCTGGGAAAAAATGTTTAACAATTCAATCTATAAATAAATTATGTGAATGATTAAAAAGTCAACTTAGCTTACGAGTCAAAGATTAAAAACAAATAGAACAACTCAATGACAAAAGCGAATCGATGCTTAGCTACTATTAGCTGCAATGCTTGGTGCATGTAATCCCTCTTAGTTAACAATTTCAGTTGGCCCATGGTAGCATGTGGCAGTCCAATCTCACATTTGTTTTCACTGAGAAAGCAGATTAACTATACACTCTCTAAACTAGAAATATTCTACTCAATATTTTAATTTACAAATTTAAGAAAATAGGCATTTTATTGTTTCAAGTTTCTTATACAAACATCAATCTTCCATGCTTCGGATTTCAAGAAAATGAACTAATTAACAAGCAAGTTAGTGCACAAGAACACTGCTGCAAGATAGGAACAACAAGGAGCTTACATGCTTACTATGTCAAAGTGTTCCTTCCATTCTTAGACATCACTACAACAATTCTAGAGGGGGTGTAACCTGTACATCTTGCTTAGAAGCTGACATGCATGCCAGTATATGAACATGCACACCTAATAACTGAACCAAGTCAATTCCAGAAACAGGTAACAACTAAGATGCAATAGAACCGCAATAGAACTAGATACCTTTACTAAACTCACAAAGAAAAAACAAGCTTACGGGGAAAAAAGTAGGAACAGTCCAGAGTTGAGTGTTTAATTTCTAAATAAAAAAGCATAGGGTTTCCTATCATAGACAGGGGGCAAAGTTGTGCTCCATCAAATGACCATGAATTGTATTTAGCAATAAATGTGCACATTTCATTAATTAATTATTCTATTTGTGCTAGTAAACCTGAATACTACAGTGCAGATATGCAGCACCTCAGCTAGTAGTCTGATGAAATCACAACTAGACATTCAGAAATCACATACACACAAACATATATGGATGTGGCCCTGCTCGCTGCTACTTCTCCAACTCCTGCGAAAAATAAGTAAAAAGTTTCAGTTTTTAAATTACAAGCTAGCAGAGCCGACACCTTAGTAGTTCTGTATAAGCTGAATAAATAGCAGCAGGGCCCTCACTTCTGAACTGAATAAAATTTATGAAGCAAACACTTATTCAGTGGCAGTTTTTCTAGCAATCAAGGATTTGGGCCCATTCCTGTTGGTTCTCAGCCACTTCATAATTTGATATCCATGAGGTACAATTCATAAGAAGATAGTAGCTGCAGTAGAACAAATTCATGTAAGTATAAATTGGATATGTAAAGAAACAATGCGTGTAGTTCCTAGCCTGTAGTGCACATCTTTGTGTGAAGAAAAAACAATGAATTAGTTTCCAGTCTCTAGAGCATACTGGATAGAAGATATTGAGATATCTAATTTTGTAACACTAACTACAGGTTCTTGTAATAATCCATAAAAAACAGTAGTCTAAAATAGCACATGGCTCAAATCATACAAATATCGTTCACTTAACAAATACATTGTTCACTAGGCAAGTTAATCAATACAAATGAACAGCAAGTGAAGAGGGATTAGGGGAGGGGAGCTGTCGTAGAGCAGGGAGAGATGAAGGCGGCGGTGAGGAGAGAGGGTGGTGGCGGCAGTGGCGAAGCCAGGATTTCATTGTTGGGTATTCCCATCCAACAGAAAAAGTTTATAGTCAAAAAGAATATTCAGAGTTCACTATTCATAGTTTGTCAATATCGATCATCAAATAAATAAAAGTACAAATCATTCAATTCTAAGAATAGAATACTGCTCTAACCCTACATTTATTTTGAATGTCTCTCCCACAAAGTCTTCAAATCAATATCAATTGATTTCTTCTTCATTTTGAAAGTTCAATCTACAAAAGTAGATAAAAGAATACTACTCAGACTAGAGGTAAATTGCAACTGAATTCAGGATTGAGCTTTTTTTTTTCTTGGTTATTGGCTTTTTTTACTCAAGTTAAAGCTTTTCTTTCCTAGCTTTTTCACTCGAGTTGTTTAATTGTTCGCTTGGCTTTAGCTCATTTTTTTGTCCATTTCTTCTCTTTACGGATCCCCTCGAAGTAGGAAGAAGAATGGCAATGAAAAATAATAGCAATAGTCGTCTCGTAGGTGCGGGTGCTGGTGAAAGAATAGCTTATGGGGCTGGAGTCAAAGGAGCTTTCATAGACATAGAAATCATAATAGAAAGAGCAGGCCTGCGAGCAGCGAGCGCCCTTTGTAAGTTGTGAGCCTGTCAAACCAACAACAAGTCGTACCTAATGAACAATTCCATTCAAAGGAATGTTCTAGAGGGGGCCCTTTTCCACTATATTCGCGATATTGAACAAAATGCAAGAAATTCTTCTCTTCACAATTTCTAGAGTTCCGGAATTACTTCACTGATATCGATTTTTGCCTAAGCACGGCCTCTAGGTTAGTTCAAAGTGTAGTACAACGAACTATCGATACACCGAAAACGAGTAACTGAGTGTGGATTGATAGAATCGAGTGAGTGCTCACCTACCTGCTGGTCCAGCCTCCAGGCACCAGCCGACCAGGGTCCAGGCGCAGGCGGCGGCCTGCCTGGCTGCCTGGGCCTCGCCGGCGGCCGACCGACCAGGCCGAAGTCGCGGCCTCGTGGGGCGGCGAGGCATACGGCGCAGCCCCCTCCCAGTCTTTCGGATCCTGCGCCACCGGTCGCGGGTCACCGCGTGCCCGCGTCGGCGTCAACGCTCCGCCACGGCGCTGCTCGGCCGCCGCCGCCGAACTCGCGTCTCGCCTCGGGTTGGGGCCTTGGGGGTGGGGAGCCGGTGCGGGAGACTGCGGGCGTGCGACGTGACGCACATAACGGAGCGGGGGGAGCGCTGACGACTGGAACGGACGAGGCAAATGGCCTGATGGGCTGGCATGATTGGACGAGTGATGCACAGGAAGGCCGAATCGATTGTTTGGGCTGCATTCAGTTCCACTAATATATGTATATTGTGCTAAAAAACAAATATATGTATATACGTATACACTTAAAGTATACTTGTAATTCTAAAAAAAGTTGGGTATTCCGGGAAATACATGGCCATCACTATAGCTCCGCCACTGGGTGGTGCCGTCGCTTCCACTCCGAGCCATGCACCCGTCACCAGATCTGGATCATGTCGGAGCTGGATTTTTAAATTTTAACTCCTCCAAACTAGTTTTCGAACCTCTAGATGGTCTCAACTTGAAAAGTTATGAATACCCAAAATTTATAACTCATCAAGATCTACAAAATTTATTTAGGTCATTTTTGCATTTGAGAAAGTGTTAGAAAAGTTTAGTTCGAAATTGAGAAGTCTCTCACATAGTTTCATAAACTCTATCACATCCATGTTTTCGTGACTAAGGTTTACAAATTTTAGATGCAAAATAATATTTTTATCCATACATATTTCAGAAACTCTTCACTTAGGTAAGGGTGGAACGTTGTCGTGTTCGTGGTTGCAGACAAGGGATGGGTGAACAAATCTGGTGGTAGGGTTAGGAGCAGCAATGACCGACGGGGAGATCTGCAAGAATGGTGGTGGAACAAGAAGGCACCCGCGCCGCCTGTCACAGAGCCGGCGGCGGCCCTCGCACTCCGCCGCGGAGCCGTTCGTCGTGAAGCCAACAACGGAGCCCCCATCCGCGGCGCCGTCGTGCGGGGGACTCCTGCAACCGAGGGGGCGGTGCGCAGCTGAGGGGGGCGTGGAGCGTCGTCAGAATGAGGGAGGGGCGCAGCACGAGCGGCGCTGGGGGATTCCACAGCCGAGGCCCAAGGTGGCCGCGGAGCAGCGTCGGATCGAAGCGAGGGCGGGCTTCTGTGGGAGGGAGGGGGTCATGGAGTGGCGGCGGCCATGTCCACGGCTTCGTTCTCCTTCCTGTTTTCCCTAATCTCGTTTTTAACAGAAGAATTTTGGGTCTGTCAGACAATGATGGCAATTCCTGCACATTTCGCCACCCTTTTCTTGTGCCTCTCGATGCCGTAGTAGGTAGTACACCTCTGACCGCCGGCCATTATATTCCTGTGCCTCTAGCTATGGCTGGGCTCGCCTCGTCCCCTCTGCCCCTTCTTCGCAACCACGATATGACGACAACACACGTGCAGGTACGCAAGTTTTATTCCCTTCTCTCTAATCCCTAATTCATGTTTGATTTGGTAGCAAAAAAATAGGAGAATTCGTGTTTTTTCATGCTGTTTCCCACAATTCAAATGCCTTAAGGATCGCCATGCCGTGCATCCCAGTCCCATTGTGAAAGCCCTAACCTGAAATGATTTCGGTTTTCTTATCTTCAGAATACATAACTTAATATATGTCAGCATACATATCAAGTGAATGAATGCAGATCTGTCATAATATCATATTATCAGGTGAATTAACTCCCTGAAATCCTGAACCTTACTCAAGAATGCTGAGGTATCTGAGAACAAGCACATTTGACTATTTGCTTTGAAAGAGCCTGGATCAAGGTTCAGAACTTCAGATGCCATTCTGGATATGCTCATTTTATTATTATGATTACTATCTTAGGTTCACAAATGTTGTCATGTGAAATATGATGTACCTGAAATATGTGCAAGATACTTTGTGCTCAAAAGAATACATGGGTTGTCTAATTCTTTAAAAATGATTTATGGCTTAAGGGTACATACAAAAAATTGTTTATAGAGTTTTAGAAGGCTCCTGACAAGTTGAGAATCAAAATAGCCTATTTCAAATAACCATGTGTTTTTCTACAATCTGTAGATCTGCTGACATTAACCCTTTTTTCTTAGAAAAAAGACATCAATTGCGATGATGTTAAAGTTCATTTGATTACTGAATATTATAATGACAGTTCACAATCGTGCTATTTATCATGTGCTTGTTTGTTGCTCGTGACAGAACTATCAAATAGGAGAAGAGAGGTAACTTAGGAAGGAGGACTTTGGCTTATAGAAAGCAGAAGGTAAGATCATGAGATTTAAATTTCTCATATTTCATATTTTTCCCTTCTCCAACTTCATTTATAATAAAGTCAGCAATACACAAATTTAGGTTTATGTAGATCTTGTAATGTGAAATAAATGTCTAGCACTGGGAGAGCGCCTCATATGTCTGAAGCTTAGCTATCGTGATTACTTTGCACTTGCCGAAAAGCTAATTCACCTCAAGGCACAGTGCAATTGTTTACTTGATAAGAATTTTCTATTCATCACATATTTTGAGATCGGCATTAGTAACTGAAAATCTCTGCAAACTATCAAACTTAGCTCATTCCAAAAGGCTTGCCCTCTATCAAAAGGCCGACTTTTTATACTGAAAATCTCTGCAAATATTTGGGAAGCTCCATGTTAGGAATATGTGCAAAGGGAAAGAAGCAGAGATGATACTTGCCTCAACTTAATTGATTTGATCAAGGAATGTGGGTACAAATAAGTTTTACTGCACTAAAATAGAATTCTAATATTATGGAAATACTTGAGTACCAATTGTTCCGCCTCCGACATGTATATGTTGTATATAACTTCTGCATATGTAATGTCAAAGCCATATTTCTTTATGCAGGTTCAATTATCAATGGCTGGATAATTATATTTGAAATCATACAAGAACGGATCCACAAACAAGAAATTGGAACCACATGAGATTTGTTTTATGTCTAGTACAAGTGTAGAACTTGTAGTATCCACTGCTATGTATATTAATTTATTCATTGGAATTATATTGTAAAGTATATTGAGACGACGCCGATGGCGAGGATGAGCGAACAGCGCCCCAAGGTGGCAGCTGCCCTCGGCGGTGCACGACTGCCATCCCGCTGGGCTCCCGTGCGCCCATGCCGCTCTCACAAGGGGCCTCCGTCGTCCAAGGCTGCCTGGGGCCGCCGACATCCAAGGCCGCTAGCACCTTCTTCGTTCTCCGCCCGCCTCGTATTCGAGATCCGCTGATGCTCTGGTCCTGTTCGTCACCTGCTGTTCCAGTTCGGTCAAAGTTGGCCATGCTCACCCATCCATGGGAGAGCGCAGCGCCCCGGGATGCGAGGTAGCCCTGCTCCCGTCCTCGTGGGGTAGCAAGACGGCCAGGGTGCGGCTAGTGGCTGCTGCCTGGTACAGCCGGCCAGGGCCTTGGTGCGGCCAGCCAAGCCTTGGTGCAATTGGTCGGGGCACGGCCGGTGGCTACTGCCTGGTGCAGCCGACCGGGGAGGCTGTGGCCGGCCGGGGCCGTGGCGCGGCCAGGGCACAGCCAGCCGGGGCTGTGGCGCGGCCGCTATGTGGCGTGGGAGGTTGCGGTCGGCCGGGGCCCTGGCCGTGGCTGGGCCGCTGCGTGGCACGGTCGGCCAGGGCTCGGCCGACCGTGGCCGCAGTTGGCCGGTGGCAAAACCAAGTACAAAAGTGTTGAATGCAAAGGAAAAACACAAATTTGTATGTAGTGTAGTGGTAAGAGTTGTTTAGTTGAGGCAAGAGGTATTGTTCAAAGCTTGACCTCTTCAATTTTTTTTATTTACTCTATTTTTTCCTAAGTTTTTAATTATTGATCGTGATGATCTATATTTCTTTTCACACGTTACATGAAAGTTCACATAATTCATTGGTGGCAATAGAAGCTAATTGATTCAACGATTTGTTTTCTGATGCAACAGGCACATGAGCTATCGCAACACAGGTTAAGTTTTAGACAATGTTATTTCATCGTGGCCACAAGTAGGCAAAATATCAAACAACTAAATGTTCGTGGCAACAAATGCACATCAAATGCAACGAACTGTTTGCTGGATGCAATAGCCACATGAGCTATTGCAACAAAGGTTAAATTTTAAATAACATTATTTCATCGTGGCCAGGCATGCCTATTCGCAACCAACTAAATGTTTGTGGCAACAAACACACATCAAATGCAACGAACTGTTTGCTGGATGCAATAGCCACATGAGCTATTGCAACAAAGGTTATGTTGTAGACAACGTTCTTTCATCGTGGCCACAGGCATGCCTATTTGCAACCAAATAATTATTCGTGGCAAGAAACACACATCTATCGCAACACTAAATCGATACTATCGCAATGCACAATTAGTTGTGGCAATAGGTACCCATAAAGGCAACCACCATTTTCACCGTGGCATTAACACCAACCTGTTGCAATGACTGTTTCAACAGACGCAACCCACATTTTTGGTTGCCATAACATCCAGATATCGCAACCCATTAATACGTTCGTTGCTATAAAACCAAATATTGCAACCAAATACGTGGTGTTGCAAAAAAAATTGGTGCTCTAACGGTCAATTCCTAGTAGTGTGTGCCGAGCTCCTGAGCGTCGACGCACGCTACAACTGGATGATGAAGGATCAAGCCGAACACGTAAGAAACCCAATCCACAATGGTGTCTAGATGGCTTGACCAAATCTCAAAAGAGGTGAGTCCAGTGCCTACGCCAGCTAGAACAGCAAGAAGAAACAGAAAGATGCGTGCTGGACAAGAAGAAGGTTCGGTCTAAAGTATGGTGCCCTAAGCCTAAGGCCGATAATGGAGAGGATGACAAACCACAAGCTGAACATGGTTGTCTTCCTACCAAAAGAGTTTATGACTCCAGTTGATTCGAATGTGTCCGATGAAGAACTTGGCATGGCTCAGTTAACATTAGAACCTAGACAAGCTATCTTTGAGAAGCCAGAAGACGAGAAGAGACAGCATTTGAAGGCATTGTTTCTCAAAGGCTTTGTCAACGGGAAGCCAGTCACCAGGATGCTAGTGGATGGAGGAGCAGTAGTCAATCTGATGCCATACACCATGCTGCGCAAGATTGGGAAGTCTGATGAAGACTTAACCCAAACCGATATGATGTTGGTGGACTTCGAAGGCAACGTCTCTCCGGCTCAATGAGCAATCTGCGTGGAGCTCACCATCGGCAGTAAGACCCTTCCAACCGCTTTCTTTGTCATTAAAGGGAGGGGATCTTCTAATCTACTGTTGGGTCGGGATTGGATACATGCAAATTGTTGCATACCATCTACAATGCATCATCCAATGGATCGGAGATTCAGTGGAGGTGGTCCAAGGAGAAACCTCCTTGACAGTGGCAGCTACAGAAGCACAAGGATGGACTTATGACCGAGTAAGCTGCATATCTGGAAAAGCCTGGGATACCAAGTATCTCAAAGTGTCCGATTTCGGACTAAAGCCGGTTCAAGCAGTCGGCTCTGATGACAAGATTTAATGAATCAGATCATTGAAGACAAAGGGAAGCTTGGGCTCGGAGTCACAGCAGCCGATGGAATGGTCACCCAAGTATACGAACAGCTGTGTAAGCCGATTGTCATATCGAGCCTATCAGCCGATTGAGTTTTCGAGCTGTAGCCGATTGCAAGTGTAATCGTTTCTAGTAGAATAGCCGATATCTGTAAAGAATCACCTTTAGTGCAGAAAATGTAAAACCGACATGCAAGATTAATACATTCGGTTTCAGAACAAAATGAATGCATTTTCATCTCTTTTGGATTACAGTAATGATATTACAACTCAGATCTACAGATTACATATGTTCTCAAGAGGTTACAAAGAGTGTGTTGTCCTAATCTCCAGTATGATGAGGATATTGAATCGATGAATGAGAGAAGGGCACAAGCGAAGAGGAAACGAAAGACTAAGATCTTTGCCAGATTCTGCAATCTTCCGCCAGAGGGAGCCCGAGTTGATGACCAAGATGGCCGTTCCCTTAGCACGCTCTTCCGCTGATAAATGTGTAGCAAGACACCCTACCTTGGTCCTTCCCCTAAAGCCAGATCCTCACAAGGATTCTTCTAGCTATGGTGCCTCCTTGCTTTTTAAAAGGAGACGAAGAAGAAGAGGGGCCGCTACACTACTTCACAAGAATTCTTCTAGCCATGAAAAGGAGAGAAGAAGAGAAAACCATCGTACAACAAGAGCCTATAATCTATCTGAGTTGGTTGAGACATGGCCGATGAGGATGAGTTTTTCTCCATCGAACTTCAGACCTATTTATAGTCCCAAATGGCAGAGGGGATAACTACAAGAGGGAATTGAAAAAGGGGAAATGAAGAGCATCCGATGCAGTCAAAGCTAAAATAGTTTTCCCGTGAAAGTCTCAGACTGAGCAATAGGCAGGCATGCAGTGATGCGTTTCCCAAAAATCAGGGGTTGGCTTTGAAGGAGGATTGAATAATAATGTGTGGCCCCACTCTGTACTCCAGAAGAGGAGACTATCAGGATTCCCCTCTCTCAACATTTCCCACAACAACGACAAACTTTGATGCATCATTTGGATGCAAGAACACTTCAAGAAGAAACTTGTCAAGGAATGGGAATAGTTGCATTTTCCTGGAAGCACTCTAAAGGAGGCTTGCCTCTCAGTCCTAATGGAAGCTAATTCAACGCATACTCAGAAGAATATGGTAACACCCGAGAGACGAGTTGCATTTTATAGTAGAGAAGTTAAATCAAATCATAAAAGAGCGCCTACCAATATGGGTGGGGATTTATCACCAAGAAACAGTACAGTCAGATCCATCGAAACCCATAAGAGCTAATGATTTTATTCATTAAAAAGGCGGTTGCATCGGCTGATAGTACATCAGAATTCAAAGGAGGCTTTTTGCCTTGTCTAGTTCTACTCTAACTTGGGTTATCTCTTCACCCATGCGATCCAGTTCCTGTAGGAGAGTAGTCCTCCTGGCTTCAAGGACTTCCAGCTTCTTCTCGTTGTTTGCAATCACCAAACGGAGACCACATTCTTGTCTAGATGGTTGGGTTGGCCGATTCACACCAAAGGCATTGATGTTCAACATGATCCTTTCCACGGTATCACGATTTGGGGACTGAGAAAAGAAGAAACCGTCAGAGAAGAGATCATGAGAATGAAGAAAATAAAAGAGAACCAACCTGATTCACAGAGGAGGAAGAAGAAGAGGAAGCCATCGCAAAGGAAAGATAACAGTTCAAAGGACTAAAGAGATCTGGGCATCTTATAAAAGGCCGAGTGAAACGTCCGGTCAAAACAGTTAATACAAAGCATTGGAAGTTGGCCAGTAAAGGCCAATCACAGTTTAGGAAAATTACAAATAAAAGTTTAAACTATGCCTAAAAGATGGATGGCATTGATGAGGTCCAGACACAGCTGATCGACCGCCTCTATCTCCTGGCGATCGGCATCGGCCGAACCAGGAATCGGCTGCTCTTGTTCACGGAGAACTTAGGCTTGACGTGCAGCAGAATCCCTCTGTTCTCGCATAGCAGCGATGGTGCTTGGAAGATTTGCAAGCTTCTGCTCTTTGGCTGTCAAATCTTGCTCGACCTGACCAAGTTCTTTCATCAGTTCAGCACGACGCTTCTTCAAACGATCGATATTGTTGACAATATCAGAACGAGACGAAGTTAGGAATTCAATCCTGTTGTCAAGATCAGCCATGCTACTGTCCAAATTCTCTCTATCCTGAGTAAGTTGCTCTTGACGCTTCCTCTCATCCAGCCGATCTTGGGCTTCCTGGACTACGAGCTGCCGATTCTCGATGAAAGTGACTTGAAGCATCTTCGCCTTAAGATCTCTAGGCAACTGGCCCTGAATCTGCTTAAAGATAGCTCTGATCGGCTCGGCATCTTGTACAAGTTGACCAATATCCTGGTTCAGCAATGGCAACACCTCGATCAGCTTAGCCTTCACTTCATTTGGGAGAATAACTGCCAACATGCCCTGAACAGAAGGCAAGTTTGTTAGAACCTGCAAAAAAAAGCAAAAAAGTTGAAGAAGAAATTCAAAGAAATCGAGAAGTTTGCCTCTATAGCAGAAGATGTTGCTCGAATCTGGACAGTTGGGTTTTCAGCTGATGATGATTCAGGGACTTCAACAATCGGCAACTGTGGTTGATCACCAGTATCTTGCTGAAGATCACCCAAAGACTTATCATGAACCTCAGTTGATGTCTCGGCAATATCCTGGAATAAAGACAAGGAGTTAAAGGACGAGAGTAATAAAGAAACAACTAATGAAGATTGTACCTCAGTTGGTTGTTCAGTTTGAAAATCGGCTTGTTCAGGAGAACGCCGAAGCTGACTAATAGGAGCATCTGAGACATTGATCCTCTGAGTTTCAGGTTGTTCGATCAATGAAGTCAGGGTATTATCAACCGGATTCTCCATGACTTTATCTAGTTCAGGTTGCTCAGACAGCTCAACCAAAGTATCATTAGTTGAAGCTTCTTGAATTGGCTCCAGAACTGGACCTTGATCAGAATCAGCATTACCAGTTTGTGTTGATTGACTTGAAGACTGGGCAGGAAAAGAAGATGATCAATCAAAAAATACAAAAGGGAAAGGGAAAAAGGCAAAAGTCAGTACCTTGAAGGCACTTGCTAATACTCTGGCCATATCAGAGGCATCGACAATCACAGTGTCAATCTTCCTCTTTGTTTTACGGGCAAGTACTTTGCTGGTCACACCCTTCCTCTTAAGGGTCGACAGAGGTAAATTATCTGAAGAAAGATTGATCTTGGGGCCTTGCATGACTGAAGAAATCGAGGGAGCGTTATAGCCGATGTACGGTGCCCGTCTTGGTGGCGAATAATGGATCGTCTTGCCACCTCTGCTGATGACAGAAGGCTCTGTGGTTTTAGGCTGAAAAAAGGAAATACAGCAATCAAACTACAACCAATACGGATGCATGAACTTATTGCAAGACAATTACCTCATCAGCTGATGCATGATATGCGGGGTCCAATTGCTCACAATAGATTCTTGGGGAGACATGGAAGAGGTGATGACACCATTCTGCCCACCTGATGTTAAAGAGGAAGGAAGTAAAGCTGGAAAATCTCCAAGAAGCAAGATCAATAGTGGCAGAATCAGGAACCCGATCCAAAAGGCGTTGATAACAAGTACCATTAGGAATAATCTCCCGTGGCTTAATCAAATCAGAGAAGTAAAGGCCAATCAGCAACTGACCAAACCCCAGCTGACGCGCACACACTGAGGGGTTGTAAAATTCGTAGGTGGCCGATTGATCCTTTCCAAAAACACAAGAAGGGAGGAGCCCCGGTTTGATGATTTCTACAAAAATGATCCTGTCTCCATCATCCTTGTGGATGTCATCAAAGCTGAATGTGGTCTCGAAATAAGTATCATCGTCTCTATATGCAAACCAGATATTGGATTCTGGATTGAAGCCGAGGTAAAAACTTCTGAAGTGCTCTGCTATACGAGAAGGAGTTCTCTTGTGTCCTGGAATAACAGAGACAGCTTCTCCAAAATTCATACATCGGCGCCTTACAATTGGAACACCATCTGGTTGGTCTCCCGGGAAGGTCTTGGTAAAAATATTTTGCTCCAACCTATCTCGAAGATGAAGGTTTAGCCTCATGTTGATGAACCACTAGGGACCTCCCGGGGTGCCTATGGGAGAATTGGTTGACAAGCTGACCGCCACTTGGTGGAGGAGGTTATAAACTGCACCTAGAAGATATTTTCCAAGGGGTATACAATTGCCATCGGCCAGACGTTCAGCCACTATCTGATAGTTGGCAGTGGGACCAAAAGTTTTGTCGCAGAAGATGAATTTCTCAAGCCACATGTTCAGAAAAGCGACATGTTCCCTGTGACTCACGGTTCCCTCTTTTTTGTGCTCGACAACATAACCGGACCATCCACCTATGTTTTTGGTTTTCAACTGATGAGAAGGTTTATCATTCCGATGACTAAAAAGGATGTCTGGAGAAGAGACATCTAGTCCAGTCAGCATCGGAACATCAGCCAAAGTTGGAGCCATCGGCCCATGACCAAACAAGAAAGCATTAAGCGCGTCAGACCAAAAATAGGAGGCAGCTATCAACAGAGATTCATTCCGGGACATCTCAGATAAAGAAAGGGTGATGCATTGATTGATTTTGTACTGCTCCCAAGATTCCATGTTCTTTGCAAAAACTCTACGGTACCAGTCTCTCCATCCTTTGACATAACCTGTCCAGGACCTGAAGCAGCTGTCCCGATCGGCCAGATTCAAAGAGGCGTACTTAAAGGGAATTCGGCCAGTTTCAAGATTAATCACATCAGTGGGATCAGTATCACGCATTGGACCAAGAAAAGCAAGTCCAGGTTTGTCATGGATCGGGATGATGAAATTAGATCTAAGTGCCTGAAGAACTAAATGAAAGAAGTTTGGACTTCAGACAAAGCAGAGCGGCGTCGTTGAAGGGCAAACAAAAATAGGGGGATAGAAGAAATACCAGGGAACTGAAGAAAGAGATGCCTTCGGAGGCGCGGAAACGGAGCAGGAACCTCCAGTGGAGCTTGAAGACGCCATGAATCAGCAAGAGCTTTGTAGCATACGGTTCGTCACCTGAGAGCTTGAGCTGTTGAAACAACGAGATTCGGGGAGAAAAGAAGAGTCAAGGCAGTTGTATTTATGGCCCCTGAAGATTTGTTGGGATTCTTCGGCCAACTTCGAATCAAGGGAGATAACGGATTCGAGGAAATTTTGGAGCAAAAGATTATTTACTCTGAAACTGGGAGGCATGTTTTGACACCGTTTTTTGGAAAAACAGGTCAAAAGAGATAAGGAGAAGCAAGCCGATGAAGAACGAAGTGCAATCGGCCGATTGAAGAAAGAGAAAAGGGTGGTCAACAGGATTTGCCGATGGTCAAAAGAGTTCGACCCTATCAACAGACCGGCGGATCAACCAATCGGCCGATGGTCAACCAAAGGATCGACCGATGGAAAGAAGAAGGCGGTAATCGAGGAAATACGCCAAAAGGAAAGCACGGTGGAGGCGGGTCAATCCACGATTGGCAAAGGGTCAAAGAGTCAGTTTTTAGGAAATTTTGACTCCTGCGAGAGTCCTTTTCTATTTTTAATAGTTTTTATCTTTCTTTAGATGCAAGTAAACAGTGCCGTGATCGGCTAGGAGTCTGGTTGTCCTCAGGACATAAATAGCGACCCTGTGTGGTCAGAAAAAAGTGTACACACCAATATCAAACAAACCGCCTCCGGGCAAACCCTTTACTTTACAGCATCTACTTTTACAGCATCTACTTTTCGGCGACTTCGCCATTGCGTTTTTCTTCTTTTCTACAACGCCGTCCTTCAAGTTCGTCGGGCTGCATCGATCGATCTCCGGCAAGCTTGTGAGTACCGTTTTACCGAATAACCCTAGGCTTTAACCTCCGGGCGCATCGCTGAGGTTTCGTCTAGTTCTTTATTCACCCCTTACCGGTATTAGCTAGATCTACAAGTTTTCGTACCAATTCTTGTGGTTTTAGCTATTATCACTATTATCCCACTCGATCTAGATCCTATCGGCTTCTAACACCGCAGCCGATTCCGACCTACTCGAGTGCTGACGTCACGATCGGCCGATCCCAGCCGATCTATCTACTCACGCACCCGCGCTTCGGTCGCCCTTGAGCCGGCCGATCCCGCTTTACTCGTATCGGCCGATTGGCTGGTACACGTGTCGCTAAAAGGCCATCGGTTCTCTAGCCGATCCCTAATATTTTACCATTGTCAATCAACAGGTCAGATTGGCTGGCACGCCTTGCTACAGACCGGGGAGTCACGTGTGCTGCGCGCGGAGGTGACGTCCTATTTTCGCTTCAATAGTGTTTTTAAATTTTTATCTTGAAGTGTGTTAATTTAGTGTTCGTGTCGAAAATCAAATAAAAAAGTGTCTTTTAATTTTTGTCTCATGCAATGCTTTTTCTTTCTTTACTCGTATGTTTTTCTGTAATTTTTGATATATGAGCATGAGCGATTGGTTTGAAAAGTTTACGTGGTGCTTAGTGGAGTTTTTACCTTTAAAAGTGCCCGCACCATACTTTGATCTAGAACCCTTTTGCAGTTGTGCTAAGTTTGATGCTAATGTTGGAGGAGTTTAATTCTGAAAATTATATGAAAAACCCTTGTAATAAAGGTTAGTAAACTCTCTTTTTCCAAGTTGAGAGACAAAGAAAAATCCTATACAAGGCCAACTCAATATCCGTTCCACCATAAGTGCGGTTAGCATGATGAGTCGGGCTAGGATCCTTCTCTCTTGGAAGTTTTAATTTCGAGCAATGATCATGTCCTTGTATATATCTTTTATTGCTAGCCTCGTCATGTATCGGTAACGAGACTCTCACATCGAATGTCCCGTACATCGCCGAATTCCATACCCAACCCATAATATCTCTTTTGTACATCGTATTCCTTGAACACAACCTATGTTCGAAGTTTCGTCTTGTTCCTAGCATGGTTTTTATTTAAAATTCAGATTCTGTTTATGCAAGAAGAGATGAGCAAAGAGCTTCGAAAAAGAGGTAAAGATGTCAAGAGAGAGAGAAAAGTAAAGAAAAGCAATATGTGTATGGAAAAGAAAAGAAAAGGAAAGAAAAGAAAGAGAAAAAAGAAGAAAAGAAGAAGAAAGAAAGAGGAAAAGCAAGAAAGGTATGAAGAGGGATGAATCAAGTGAAGATTAAATGAAGTGTAAGGAAGGATGCCATGTTGTTGCTAAGAGACAAATCTTCCATTTTTCCAACCATGTGCAATCTGACAACGAGGACGTCATCGGTGCCTCGTAGTCTTATTTTCTTTTGCCCTTGCACATGTCCACCATTCTATATCTTCTTGTCCTTGAAATCCCCACATCATGGTTTAATTCTCATGATCATTGGCTCAAAAGGTAAACAACCATTAGAGGAATTTCTTAGTTTGACAATATTTGTGTTGATCTCACTAGCCATACCTATAGCTCCACCTTACTTGATAATATGAGAGACTTGTGGGAGGTGAGAGTTTATGAATTGTTTAGGATAGCCACTTCAAATGAGAGACATGTGAGAACTTGGAGAAAGGTTTTTGTTTAATACTTGTTGCAGGAATTTTATTTTTGAAAAAATCATGAAAACCCTCCGATGGAAGCAAAGAAGTAAGCATGACTGGAATTGAGGACCTCGAGTGAAAGGTATGAGTTGTGGGGTAAATCTCGATTTGGTAAAAATTCTAAATGCCCATGTTTATGTATCATGATCATTGCTTTATGTTTATTATATTACAGATAAAATATTGACTAACTTGTGAAGGAAGAATTAGCGGAGCACGTTTTCAACACCATGGACAATAGTTCTTTTACGAGGACTTGCTCGAGGATGAGCAAGATCTAAGCGTGGGGGAGATTTTGACGGTGTATTTTGGTACACCAAACATGTTCATTACACTTTGGTTTGAGCTTGATTATGGAACTAACCTGCTACTAAGCACACTAATGATATAACAAGTTCATCTTCGTATGTGCATTTGGAAGAGTTATATTTTTGTAGGAAAACATGGACAAAAAGGACGGAGTCACAGCAAGTTCAAAGGAGCAAATGAGGAGTCCCGTTCGTGTTCAAGTGCATGATGAAATCACTCCCAAAGGTGGCAAGGACCGAAGTGTTACAAAGGAACATCCCCGAGGATTGAAGCGTAAAAGACCGAACTTCATGCGAGAAGACCCTCTATCTTGGACGTGAGGATGACATCGCCAAAATGATGCAAGTGAAGGGGGCAAAGTGCAAAATGTCAAGAGGACCCACGTGTGTGAAGGGGCGACCGAACCGGGCCGAAATGGGCTTGGGCCGGTCGGCCCAGGCCGGCCGGCCTGGCCCATTCTGACGTCGGTTGGGCCCCCCATTTCTTGAGCGTGAAGATGATGCAACCCTAAGTACGTGGGGGTGCCGCCATTCGCAGAGGGAGAGCCTTTCGCCCGAGAGGCCGTCCACAAGCTAGAGAGGATGGAGAGGACAGAGGTCATTTGCAAGGAGGATCACTCGACTCAAGGGAAGCAACCACAAGTGGAGGAGAACGTCGAGGCCCTGCCACGACACCCCCGGAGGAGAAGGAAGACACCGTCGGAAGCGTCACCATGATCAATGGTGCCATGTCTAGCACCTTGATGGGGGTAATCTTCTCATTTGTCTATGGGTTGTAAACGATCTTGAGATGTAATCGCTACTTTTATGGTTTCAATCTATCATCTAGTGTTGAAGATGCTTTCATGTTTAAGGTTATCTACCATGCCTAGTAGGGAGTATAGATCCCACTTCTCCCTTAGAACCCTTCAATACACCGTGATCATCATAGGTCTAGTCACGAATACCTCCGCGTAGTTGAAGGACCGAACTGGCAACCAGAGAGGGGGGAGTGAATGGGAGCCGATAAAAATTCTTCTCGAAGGAGATAGCTACTCCAACAAGACGAACACAGCTAACCAAAACACATCTCCGGCTCAACTACCCAAGTTGGCCAAGACAACGTAGCCACTGGAGTGCTACTGGTCCTAGGAACCAACAACTCAACCAAACACCCCAAACACGCAGCGGAAATCTGCACAACACATTGCCTGTGCTACACCGGTCAGACCGATGGCCTACGCTGGTTAGACCGATGGCACCGGTCAGACCGGTGGACAGCGCCGGTCAGGCCGGTGGCAACAGCAGTTGCACATAAACATTCCAGGAAACCTCAGTGACTTCTCTAGGCCCTACAACAAAAACCACCTCAAAAACACAAACTGAAGGAAAAGAAAAACCTTCACAAAACCTAGCAAAACTCCTCCAAACCTGCCAAGAACTGACCAGCAACAACACAGCCCAAAATCAAATAGAGCAGGCAGTTCACCCGAGGCAAATCCCACAAGTGTCTTACACCGGTCAGACCAGTCACAAGCACCGGTCAGACCGGTCAAGCCTGGGCAGCTCGGGATGAATAGCAGCCTGCGGGTCAACAGCCCCAAATCCAAACCTTGATCTCCCGATTCGCTCCACGGATCTGCACAAGACTTTGGGGATAGTAGGAACACCTCATGGGCACTCCATAGCCAAGATTTGGTCCACCAAAACTTGCTAAATCAAGAGGAATCGAAGAAATCCCGCTAAGAACAACTCGAACCATAGAGGCAAGAAAACCCCAAAATTGAGCCCCTTTACTCACGGATTTGGGAGGGGAATCAAAGGGAAAAGAACCACAAAGGGTTCATGCATACATCCCCCACCAAATCCCAAAGAGAAAGGTCTCAAAACCGCCACAAGAAAATCGCCAAGAAAAGGCTCCGAAAATCACCAAAAAGGGAAAACGGGAAGAACACAATCAAGCCTTGAGGAACCACGCCGAATCATCTATACATACCATGAAGGTTCATACAAGGTCTAGCTTGCCTCCCAATCATCCTTCCCTCTCACAAGATCTCACCATGAAGCTCTCAAGCTAGTCCTAGAAATTCCAATGGAAAAATGAAGAGGAAAATAGCAAAACAAAATGAGCTAGGGTTCCAAGAGATGGCTGCCATCCTCTCACCACTTGGGTTATATGGAGGCTAGCCGAAAGACGAAACTACACCTATTACATTAAACTAAGATACACGCCATCGAAGGGCCTTTTGGGAAACTTCGTCGTAGCACCATCGGACGGATGCCCAGCGACCGCAAACTTGCTTAGCCTCGACGCAATCCTTGCGATCCCGACGTGTGTCCTCCGCTTCGAAGTCTCCAGACTACGTCGTCGCACACCGGTCAGACCGGTGTACCCCACCGGTCAGACCCACCGGTCAGACCGGCCTGATGCTACTGCACCTCCGTCTGCGGTCTTTGGCTTTGTGGATCAACCAAGGAACCCAGCGGTTTTCTGGTGAACCACTGGAAACTCCGCAAACTCGGTGTAGCCTCCGCCAATCACCACTCATGACTCGGCTCCCACGTAGTCCCAGCTCAACCTTGGTTTTGAGGCTTAACCAAGAAACCGTCCATGACTTCATCTTGCCGTTCTTGCCACCATGCGGCCCGCACTTGACCTCGCTGGCCACCGGGTCCCTCGAGCCAATCCTACTTGTCTTCTCCACACCTGGAGGCTACCCGGCAACGACCTTTCGCACTTGCTCTTCACCTGCACCAACACCAGTCAAGCCGCAACCTGTACTTGCAATACTTAGCCAAGAATCAGTCCACACAACATTGTCAATCACTCATCACACCAGGAAGCGACCAACCAGCGGTCCTCGAACCACACAGGCTCTCAGTAGTGACAGTACGGGGGGGGGGAGGGGGAGGGAAAGGGCGAAACCGTGGTCACAACCCCCGGAAGATTAGATCGGTTTTCATATCCCTAAGCGGTCGCATGTTCAAGTATTGTAGACCCTTGGGCAAGTGTCTTTTATATATCTTATGAGTTTCATCGCCCTCTCTAGTGTAGCGTAGTAGTTATCTAGATTAACCGTAGTTTAGGGTTTGGATAAGTAAACTAGGTAGTGCTAGATCAAACGCTTGTAATCCCCTTGCTCCACGGATTGACAAGAACGTAGGGAATCCCCGTGGTGAAAAAGGTGTAGGTCGTACGCTTGCGGATCGTAGGTGGATACGAGTTTTATCCGTCAACAGCTGCCACACGCGAATTGTTGTAAGTTGCCTCAGGGGTTGTGTGTGTGTGTGTGTGGTCTGTTAGTGTTCTGTACTTTAAGGGTATCTCCATTTTTTCTTCTTAATGCATTGAAGCGCATTTCTCCTGCGTCTTGCGAAAAAAAGATGCATAAAGACAAGCTTCGGACTTGGAGAACAAGCTTCACCCTCTCTTTCCATGCCTAGCACAATGCTAAGCATGGGGGAGGACCCGATGAGAATGAAGGACCGAAAAAGCGAACCAGAGAGGGGGGAGTGAATGGGATCCGATAAAAATTCTACACAAGAATTCGGCCTATGAACCCAAGATCACTTAGAGACCTTCGTGCACTTCTCTTGCCAAATCCACGTAGCCACTGAAGTGCTAGTGGACCTAGGAACAAGACTCCACAAAACAACACTTGAAAACACGCAACAGAAAACAACTCGAGCACAGCTACAGTGACCTCCTGGCCCACGGCTTAATAGGATTGATAAGGATACTCATACTGACGAGGGCCTGGATTAGGGCCCCATAAGTAGCAAGGTAATCACCCTTGAGATGGAGTCTTCTGACACCATCGACAGCGTCAAGGCTAAGATCCAGGATAGGGAAGGATACAAATCTTCATCAAGACCTTCACTGACAAGACACCTCACCTCCGACTAGTAGGCGGCTTGCACGACAAGTCTCCGCCTCGCACGACAAGTCTCCGCCTTGCACGACAAGTTTCCGCCTCGCCTCCGACAACTTGCTCGCACGAGGAGTCTCCGCCTCCGACCACTCGTTCGCACGAGTAGTTTCCGTCGCCGACTAAGGCGGGGCCCACACATGGAGGTCGGAGCGAGGGATCTGGGACCCCACACAGGCGTGGCGCTGCCCCGACGCTCGAGCTCTCCCGCGATGACACGCAAGGCTCTGGTTCTCCATGCCATCCAAACACTCCAGCTGGCGGGACGCGTGGATGGCTGGCTCTGACAGGAGCCGTAATGTTGCACTGTTCGCCAGCGCGGCCTCCAACGCACCGTCTCGTCCAACCTCTGCGGCACGCCACCCCCGTCAGAACAGGTACTCAATGACCCTCTACGGGTGGTGCGTATCTACATTTAGGCCGTAACGTGGCGGGCTGTGACAACCCCATCCGAGATAATTCCGTACTATCACCTAAACTACTTCATTTGGTCATTAAGCGATAATAAAAAACCATCTTGTTGAGTGTTGCCGGGTCAAAGCCCGGTAAATCACTTGAATAACACACAGAGGATCGAAACTTGTGCATTAAAACTCCCACAAAGGAGAGTCTAGAGTGCCTTACAAATTAAAACAAATCTTCCCCATAGGGTCCATTATTACAAACCATGGCTCTTGACATGAAAGTAAATGGTTTAGAGTTTATTAAAATAGCGGAAATAACTAAGCGGTATGACAAGCATCATAAGAGGCCGTCCATGATGCAATCACTTGTCGTCATCCACCCATTCCAGCTCCCAGTCAGGTGGAATCTCTCCAAGCCACACATCACATGCATTACCTGGAAACAACATTTAAATAGCAAGGCTGAGTATACTAATACTCAGCAAGGCTTACCCGTCTAAAATAAAAGACTTTACCTCTAATCATGCAAGGCTTTTGGCGAGTGGGTTTGTTTTTCCAAAAAGCTACTAAGTAGTGAATCCTTACTTTCACATTTTAGCTCAAGTTCTAGTAGAAGTAATCATTACTAGATAAGCAACTATTGCAATCATAAGTTGTACAGTACAATTAATCAAGTATCAATATTCACAAAGTTCCATCATAAGGGATATCATGGCCAGCTGGTTAAGTAGTCTCAGATAACAGTGAGAGGCCGACAATCGATTGATTAAACCCTTGCAAGGTAAACCTAAACACACGGGAGGTGCCCTCACTAAGAGTTCACCAACCAGGCGGTTCTTGTCATTCCTCGGATTGGGATCAGATGTTACAGTCTTAAGTACAAGGTTTACTGGGCTACACCACCAAGGTCACCCAGCCTCACGCATGTACTCAGGTGGCGAGCCCGGGGCCGCAACCCTAAGATTAGTAGCGCAAAGTTCCCGCACCGCCTCATTTAGGTACTAGGCTTACCGTGCCCATTTCCGACAAGTGCTTAGTACGTTCAAACACTTAACCCACGAAGCCACTGGACCGGAGCCCAATCCCATGCTCTTACCTCATGAGCAATCCATTAATAAATATGGTGATTTCATAAATAAGATCCTATGCTCGCGAGTGACGAACATCACTCGACTAATACTAGATCCTTAGAGCATAGCCACTAGCGATCTATCATACTAGTAAAAGATCATAGGTACTTAAGGATTATGCATCTAGGGTTTCAATTCAACTCCTGAACATAAATGCATAGAGATAAGCAATGATAAATTCAGAAGTTTAAAAGAAACACATAGGTTAATGATAAACCAGGGCTTTGCCTTCGTCAGCACAAGCAGTCAAACAAACTTCCGGACTTTGGTCCAGGTCTTGATCTATGGACACGTAGTGCACGTCTCCTCCTGCTCTGTCGTCCTCGTCAGCCGGTACAAGCGTGTAGCTACCGTCCGGAACTTCTACACGGAGGATGCATTGCAATGATTAGTGGTGAATTTAATTTAATTTAATTACAAGCAGCAACACATGACAACAAGAAGCACATGGTTGACCATATTCACCTAGATAAAATATATTCATCATTCTCTTCCTTTTAAAGAATATCATGAAGTGCCTTAATAATTATGCTTCTCTTTATAGTGGTTGTGTGCAAATTTAAATAAATAAATTTATTTATTTGCACAAACAGTAAGGGGTGATATGAAACTCCTAATTCATCTCCCTAACACATCCATAGGGTTCCTAGGGGTGATAGGGTGATTTTCCAATTAATCTTATTATTAAGCTTAACATGGCTTTCTCATTTTTATTCATCAATTTAATTTATAAGAATACAGTAATGACATTCTGGAGCTCTCTAACCTTATACTAGTCCACTGGACCAGCAAGCACACTTGTTTGAGCTATGAAAATAAATATACCAAAAATAACATTTCTAGCTACCACAAATGAGATAAATGCATACAAAACTAAATACATCACTTCTGGATCCAATTTTTCTTCTACATCACCTCTGACTTAAAACAAGGCTAGGAAACCAACAAATACACCAAGAGCCATTTTAGATCTTGAACTAGGCATTTATGATTAAAACCAAGCATAAATCAGGAACAAATATTTCTAGCAGTTATAAAATCATTATTAATTCAGTAAAGGTGGATCTAGTCATTTCAAGACTATACTCAGAAGTAGAGCTCACAAATCTATATAATTTGTGCTACAAAAATCATTAAGGTAGAAATAGCATAAATACAATATAAATCATAATAAAAGATTTACTCAATAACTTTGGGCAATTTTTTGTGTAGAGCCTACACATGGTATCTACAACAACATATCCAAAGCTCAGCTTGAGATCCCCACTAGATTTTAAACTACAACAAAAGTAGGTTAAACTGATTTCAATTTTTCATGCAAAAGCTATTAGTCACAAGTAGGGTCATGCTTGGCAAAAGATGTAGGTCTACTCACAAGGAAGCCAACAAAATTGGTTTTACATTTTTACAATTTTTCTGTGATTTTATATGAATTTTCCAAGTCACTGGACCTAGTTGGAAGAAAACTAAGATAAAGATCGTTACAAACAAGTCCTTTATTCGCAGAACAGTCCCTGGAATTCACAACCATGCGTTCCAGCGGTGGGTGAGCTCACCGGTGGCGATGCATGGTAGAAGGAGGCAAACAAATGAGGGAGATGTGCGATTGGGCTCACTGTGGTTCGATTGGTGGCGGCGGCGTGATCGGAGGTGGCTCTGGCGAGCGGCGGCGGCGAGGTCGCGGCGACGCGGCCACCTCGGCTCAGTTTCCAGCGAATGTGGGGATGGAGCTAGGCCATGGATCATTGTGGAAGCTCTAGTGGGTGTTAGGGAGGAGCTTTGAGTCGCTTGTTGGTCATGGCCACGAACGGGAGGAGGACTTCACCGGAGGCGCTGCAATGGTGGACAGGGGCGGTGTGTGGGCTCGCACAAGGAAGAAAGGGGAGGCTTTTATAGGTGGCCGAGTGTAGAGAGGTGGTAACTGGCCACGACTAGTCGGTGCACGGGGTCGCGGGATGGCTACAGGGGGCGCTCTACGTGCGACGGAGCTCCGGCCAATGGCGGCGCACGCGTGCGACGAGCGGCGTGTGCGGACGTGCCGCGTGGCACCGGCCTATGGCCAGGCGCTCGTCACCTCCCTTTGGCACACAGTGCCCGCGGCGCCCTACTTCGGACCAGCGGTCCCTTCGCGGCCTCGGTGTGCGGCGCGTGCGTACGGCGGCGAAGGCCAACGCGGCGCGGCGCGACGTCACGCGCGGGGGCGCGCGTTCCGGCTTGCTTGAATTTGATTTGGCTCTGTTTGAACGAACTTTCCTCAAATTTTTGTAACCAAAGTGCTACAAGCAGTGAATAGCAAAGTTGTGGATCTAGTGACCCTCTACAACTTTTACAAAGGCTGACGTATGTTTTAATCACTAGATTTTGCATGAACTGCTGAGCAACTCGTGGGTTTTCACAGCACCCGGGAACAGTAGCTATGAGCGTTGACCGAAGTGTTTCACCCATTTGTGCTTCGAATTCGAAATGCCACTCAACATGAAAGTTGTGTCCCTCGACAAACTGCACAATTTTATATTGGGAGAAAATGAAGTGTTTAGGTGAATTTTGGAGAACGTGGCAAAAGTTCTAGAAGAGCTAGGGTGGTCAAGGGTTTGACTAGGGTTTTAGGTAGGGTTTGACCAAGGTTTGACCATGGGTACTTAATGACTTGATTAAGCTGATCATTAGCACTAGTTGACACTAAACAAAAACATGGGGTGTTACATGGGCCTAATACACACTCAAGGGGGCTGAGTCACCCACGAAAGGGCTCAGAGGAGGCGCCAAGTACTCCAAATAAATAGTGTCACCTGGACATGCGGCAACCGCAAGCTCCACTACAGCTCAGCGCCCTTCAATGCCTCCTGATTAGCATTAACGTGGGAAAAGACCTCCCAACACCACAGTGCTGTAGCACATATTTGTATCCCCTTTTTACCCCTCACCTTGCATCTATAAAAGGGGGAGGAGGGCAACCGTTCTAGGGGCTGACGAGTTGATCATTCAACACCTACCCCCACAGGGACTTGGGCTCGATACCCTCTCCTGACCAGTTCATAACCCCTACTACAGACTTCCTAGCATAAGAACATGAACACTCGAGACTAGATGTAGGGTATTACTCCTCGGAGGCCCGAACTAGTATAAACCTTCGTGTCTCCTGTGCTAACCATCTTGGTCCGACACACGATCCGATACAAATTTACTGCCGGCGGTAGAGAACGCCGACACATACCAACAAGTTGCATCTTCTTTTCCGGAAGCCCATTGTTGACGACTGTTAAGTACTACTTTTACACCGTCAACTCCTGCATAAAATAAATGAAAAGTGATCATCAACACTAGAATAGGGGTTTATACTGACAATCTCCACAAGTGTTGGTGTTTCTAGCTTTCATTGCAGGATGTACTGAATCATGTGTTAAATGATGTATTCACAGAGCAAGAGAACCAAAGACTTATATAGGGCACCATTGGAAACAGTGTCAAATTCCAAATTGGACTCAACCATTGCATCGAGCTCGTCGAGACGATCAAAATAGATATATCATTTGCCTACTTTGGAGTTCGGATGAGAGAGATATGCACAAGACATCATGTGGGCCCTATGGGACCCACACCAGGCCACGTGGCGATGTGCTGCCACACAGGCGCCCACGTGGCCATGACACCTCAACGATCCAAAGAAGCACACTCTCGACCAATCAGGAGCAAGCACGTGGATCCAAGGCCCACAACCACGAGATAAATGGCTAGAAACACCGTGAACACCCCCATACCCACCTTGGGACCCACTTGGCAGTCACCTGGATGAAAACCGGCGTGATCAGGGCCACCCCGGGATCGGCCGATCCCCCAGGTCGGCCGACCCCACCTTGAGGCCCCTCGCGCCGCCCTTCCACGTGTCGGCTTGTCGTGACGAACCAAAGGCGGTGCCAGGTGCCTGCCCGAATATCTGTCTGAAAGCCTGCTGCTCCTTCTCATGGAAGATTCACCAACTTGCCCCCCACTCCTCTGCGCCACGTGTCACCACGTCATTGGTGTGCCCAAGACTTGTCTCGGCACTATAAATAGAGGTGGAGGGGGCTAGAATAGAGACATCCCATTCCTCCTACTTCTCTCGTTTTCTCTTCTGGAGAGGAGTCTCTCCTCTCCATGTGTAGGCGTGAGTAGGTGATAGGTAGAGATTAGAAGGAAGGTGAGGGGGTGACATGGGGACATGCCATGGTGTGTTGGCATGTTTCCCCAAGAACGAACCTCTATGGGTGCCTTTGTTCTTCATTTAAACTAAAGTGAGTATTTCAACATTTTCTATTTAGACTAAAGTGGCTTTCTACATTATTGAATAGTTCTTGTGTTCTTCATCTGTTCTTGACTTAGAGGCTTGTGTTCTTCATGAACTCAACCCTCTGATCTTCTGGTGCAGTCCATAAGTTGCTAATTCTATTTGTATGCCAGTTAGTCTATTTTGAGTGAAGTGGGTGCTCCGTATGTTTTATTTAGATCAAAGTCCTTCCATGATCCTTCCATTAGATAGCTAATACCTGAGTGAGTTCTAGTCTCTCCCTCGTGGGTTCGTCGCTTCATATTTATACGGAGTGCTATAGTGTTGTTGTGGGTGCACAGACGCAGCCGTGCTATACTAGTGATCGGCGGTGTAGACGTGGTGTCTAGACTGCGGGTTATCCTTCATTTGCCCCGTACCCCATGGTTAGTTAGGGGTAGGCCGCGTTGGTAACAGCCATTGGACCCTTTGTACTCACCCATGTTCGGATACGGTGTATAGTTTTCAGCCAGGACCGACCAGTCATATCCAAGAGGGAACTAGTGCCCGAAACGAGAGTTTCTAATTGAGAGACCGTTCTTAACTCTGTATGCTATCGGCCGGATCCTTTCCATCTCCCATCTCATCCTATAGAGTAGTGTCCTTGGACCATAGCTAGGCTAGGAGGTAGCGCTCACCGTTCCTTGGATTCAATACCCTTTGGAATACTCGTTGGGAGAAGTGCTACAATGGAGTATCCGTGCGCTTGCGGATTCGTTCGCACCCATCAGTGTGCCCGGGTGATTCTTACACACTCACACTAGACGCGCCACTAGTGGTGAGGTTTAGAAATACCAGCAGTCACCACCCACTACAAAAATAGAAACAGTTCCAGTCACTCCAGAAACAACCAGTGAGCCAATGGAGTCTTCCTTCTTTCTGACTTGAAAATCAGCATGAGCACACCAAGTTCCAGTCAATGATGGTGAAGATGATGGCACAGCAGGAGGAGTTAAACTGCGCTCACTAGGAGTAGATAGGACAAATGGTAACACAGCAGCAACGCACTATGGAGAATTTTCTGAATGCTTCACTCAGTCATCCACCAAGTTAACGACTTACCACCATTGCCTGCTCTACTCGCACCTATTGGTCAGACCCCCTTGCAACTCATGCCTTTAGGTAACTTGGATAAATCATCTAAAGTCTCTGAGCTGCCTCACAGTTCAGCAATTGGTTCACAATGGATGACAAAAAAGGATTCCAGAGAAGAAAAGGAAGCAAATGCATCAATACTTAAGGTTCTATCTGATATTGCAGTAGAGGAACAGAACAAGGAAGATCCTTTGGCAGCAACAACAAACTATCTGGATGGTCATGCTATCTCTACCGGTAGTAGTGTAGAACATCCTGGTCACCCAACTTTGCAAGTTTCGGAAGATCCTACTCCAGCTACCTCGGAAAGCTCTACTGCAGCTGATCCTCCTCCTGCTGCAGCTACCTCAGAAGGCTCTCCTACAATTGATCCTCCTCCTGCTCCTGCTACAGCTACCTTAGAAGGATCTCCTACTCCTGCTCCTATTCCTCAGAAGGCTCTCCTGCTCCTGCTCCAACTACCTCAGAAGGCTCTCCTGCTGCTGTTACTGCTCCAGCTCCTGATGACCCCCTTCACAATTGAGGACCGGAGCGTGATGAGTGATTGACAACGTGGTGTGGACTGACTCTTGGCCGAGTATTGCAGGTGCAGCTTGCGGCTTGACTCGTGTTAGTGTAGGTGAAGAGCGGACGTGAAAGGTCTTAGCGTTGCAGGGCCTCCGAGGAGTGGAGAGACAAGTAGGCTTGGCTCAATGGACCCGGTGGCCGAACGGGGTCAAGTGCGGGCCGCATGGTGGCAAGAAAAGCAAGACGAAGTCATGGACAGGAGCTGGTGTAGGATAGCGGCTCACGACCGGAGTCTGCACGCGGGGTTTGCGGCGGTTCACCACAAAACCGCCGGGTTACTTGGTTGAGCCACAAAACCAAGACCGGAGGCTCGGCAGGCGGAGACGGGATCTGGGCGTGCCGAGAAGCTTCGATGTCGGGGGACACACGGCGGGATCACAGGGCTTGCATCGGGAGGACGCGGACTGCGGCGGGCGAAGGCGTGGCCGCCCGATGAAGAGGAGTGCTACTTGACCATATTGCCCCTGAGGGGATTGTATATTAATTTAAGTGCTAGGGGTAGCTTGGTCATTTGCCCAACCCAGAGGGACTCATATATATAGCTATAGGGTTTCTAGGCAAACCATCCTTCTGGACTGCTTCTCATTTCCCTGCTCCATAGGTTTAGATTTTCTTCACCGTTTTGTAGAGAATCTGATCTACGAGTGTATGGAAGCATTCATGGTTGCGTCGATTTCCTTCTTGTGGCTCGAGTGATTTTGGTGTCTTTTTCGGGCTATTTTCATTGGATTTTCGTGCGCGGCTTGTTCCTCCGATTCTGAGGTGTTTGGGTTCGAAATTTTCTTGTGGGGGTCATGGATAGATGCCTTGTGCATCTTTGTACTTGATCTTGACCCCTCAAACTCCGGATTTGGCCTTGGATTTGAGAATTTCGGTTGGAACCCTAGCTTTTTATGTGAGCTCGGTAGAATCTCGATTCCTCTCGATTCAGTGGGTTTGAGGCTCCAAATTCGTAGGCATAGCTTCTCCTAGAGACGCTTCATCTTCACTATGATTTGGTAGCCATCCCTTGGTTCATTTGGGAGATCGGGCAAAGGGAAGGAGGTGTTGACCTTTGCTTGGGGTTCCCGTGCCTGGTAGACAGTCCGCCAGGGGCACGCGGACCGTCCACGAGGAGCCGGCAGATCTGGTGTTCGTCGTGTTCTTCGCGTGTTCTTCCGAGCTCGTGTTTCGATCCATTTGGTCCAGTGCTTTTGGTTGCTCAAAGTTTGGCGGACAGTCCGCGAGGAGAGTGCGGACGGTCTCTTCGCCACGAACGGTCCGCGGGTAGGCATGGACAGTCCGTTTTTCGAGGTGTAGTACTGGAGGTTCGAGGGCTATTTTCGAACGGTCCGCCGTAGACCCGCAGACGGTCTGCCCGGTTCGTGCGGACAGTCCGCCTTGAGCCTCGCAGTTTGGCTAAGTTCTTTGCTTCTCGAGTCGCGCTTTTGCTTGGGGTTTGTTTGAGACTTGTTCCTAGGGTTGGTAGGTCCGTTGTGACTACGCGACCTTGGCAAGCTCGTGTCGGGATCCTTGGTTGTGAATTTGGGGCATAGGCCGAGTTCATCCTTCGGGAAGATTTTTTATCGGCTCCCATTCACTCCCCCCTCTCTGGTCGCCTAATCGGTCCTTCAATTGGTATCAGAGCCGGTTACGGATCTTCATGATTCTAACTAGTCTAAGATCCAAAGATGGCGTACCAGGAATGGGGTTCGGGTCCTCCACACTTTGATGGTAAGAACTACCAGATGTGGCAGAGGCGGATGTCTGCTTTCCTCCGCGGCAAGGGTCAGATCCTTTGGGATGTTACGGTGAACACAGCTTATGTTCATTCGATTAACTTCCTAGCTCTAGGATCGAGGGATATGCATGACGCCAACAATAAGGTGGTCGACTACTTGTTTCGTGCTCTGTGTCAATCCGAATTCAATCGGGTTCAGACAGAGGACTTAGCTTGTAGGATTTGGGAGTAGTTGAAGAACGCTCATGCTGGGAACGCTCAGGTTCAGGCTCGGTTGTTCGCGACCTACCGGAGAGAGTACGAGAACTTCACTCATGTTCTTGGTGAGTCTACTGACGCCATGTTCCAGCGGTTCACTGTGATTGTGAACAACATGAGGGCTAATGTGGCCGTACTCCCGTGCGATGATCATGACAGGGCTATGAAGCTTTTGCACGACCTGGATCGTACCGTGTGGAGTGAGAAGGTCAAGGCCATTCTCGAGTCGGAGAAGTATGAGACCCTCACGGTGGACGAGCTGTTCTTCAAGCTCAAGTCATCCGAGGTGGACCGTGGGGTGCGAGCAAGGATTGATAACCCGACTGACCCTCATAGTCCGGCTCTCGTTTCTGGACCAAGAACTAATGCTAACATGTCTACATGATAGTTCTCTTTGTCTTGTCTTGTGTCCATGCCAGATGAGGGGTTCGAGGTGCTGAGCGAGGAGGATCTCGCATTGCTGAGCAGGTGGTTCGAGCGCATGTACATGAACTGGAAGAACGCGCGGAGGACCTCGGGCATGTGCTACCGGTGTGGGAAGCACGAGCACTTTATCGCTGAGTGCCCGGAAGCCATGGAGGTCAAGCCCGAGCACAAGCACCGTCTGAGGACCGACCACAAGCACCGCTTGAGGGATGACCACAAGGGCAAGAACTAGTTCGAGCGGAGGTCTAGGAGGAGTGGTGGTCACACGAAGAAGGAGCGAGCGATGGTTGCTAGAGCGAGTGACATCAACTCGAGCTCCTGCTACTCTCCACCGAGCTCAAGTGATGAAGAAGAATGGCACAAGGGCAAGCGGTCAAGCGAGAACATCAACGGCCTGTGCTTCGCTGCTCAAGGCTTTTGCGACATGGCACACAGCTCTGCAAGCAAGAAGAGCAACAAGGATGACTCGGACTCCGACTCCGAGGATGAGGTAAACAATGATCCATTCTTATTGGTAGCGGAGAATGCTAGGTTGAATGAATTGCTTGATAGCCGTGATGATGTGCTTAGAAAGACCAACAAGGAGAAGAGGGAGTATTGGTCTTTCCTTGGAGAGGCTAAGGATAAGGTGGTTGAGCTAGAGTCTTTGCTTGTTGATGCTAGGGCTCAAATAGATTCTCTGAAGTCTGCTCTTATTGTGACCGATAAACCTGAATGCACTGATTGTTCTACTTTCCTTGGTGATTTGACTGTGCTTAAGGAAAAGTATGCCTCCAAGGTTGAGGAACTAGATGTGCTTAGGGTTGAGCTAGATGAGATGAAATCTAGGCCCTCTTTGCTTGGTGCTTATACTTCTTGTCCTGTTTTGCATGAGAAACTAGATGTATCGATTGCTTATGCTAGATCTCTAGAAGCTGCTTTGAAAGCTCCTATTCATACATCATGCTCTACTTGTGAAGTAAATGCTGTGAAGAATTTGGAGCTTGCACACTATGTTGATCGTTTGCAGGATGAGAATGATGAGTTGAGGAAGATGATGGGTTGGTTGTTTGGTCATGAGCCTCAGCTCAAGATGATGATTGAGGCATACAAGCGCTATGATGGGCAAGCACTTGGGTCGGATAAGGTTGGTGAGAGAAGTGGTGAGAATGAGGGGAAGATCGTGATATCCCAGAACCACCAAAAACCTACCACAAAAATGCCTATGCTCCTAAGCCAAACTCACTTAGGAACCGACTAGACACAACCCCAGCTCCACCCGTGTTTCCTCCACACACCGATGACTTCCAGAAACCTATCAAGTTCAAGAGTGACTTGGGGAATGAGTTCTTTGGGAAGAAGGGAGAGAAACCAAGTGAGGAGAAGCTAGAGCCCAAAGAGAGCCTAAAACCAAAGCCAAAACCCTTCCATTGTGAGCATTGTGGGAGGGATGGGCACCTTGCTGAGTTTTGCTTCATGGGGAAGCATGAGGAGAGGCTTGCGAGGGAGATGGCAAACAAGGACAGGTATCGCCCTTCTCGTGGTGTGCCTGAGGCTCGTATGGTGCCTAGGGGTGAGGGTGTGGTGCGTACCATTTACCCTCGAGTAAGGCGTGAGTTTGTGCCTCGAGGTGAGCCACCACAGAGAGATGGTGGTAGGCATGTTCGGTTTGGGCGTGGTGAGTTTGCTGGATGTTCCTTCGCTCGTGGCAAATACGAGTATGGGGGCAATGATCGCAGCTTTAGGTCTCTGAGGAGCTACGGGCCACGGTCTCCACCTCGTGGTACGCGTAGTCCTCCAAGGAGACGTGTGGGTGTTCCACCTAGGAGTGATAGGATGGATTTTGCTAACCTCACTTTTGAGCAAATGGCACGGCACTAGTTTGATTCATTTTGTACTAACCCCAGTGCTGAGTCGTTTGCTTACTCTCGCTTTCGTTTTTGATTTTTAGATGGGAGGCTTGGAGGGCTTTTGGTTGATCGACTCCGGTTGCTCTCGACACATGACCGGTGATCGAAGGTGGTTCTCCAGCCTCACCCTGGTGATAACCAAAGAGTACATCACTTTTGGGGATAATGGGAAAGGTAGAGTCCTTTCAGTGGGCATAGTGAAGGTGAGCGAGTCTGTGACTCTTAGGCGTGTTGCTCTTGTCAAGTCTTTGGGGTTCAATCTTCTTTCAGTGTCCCAACTTCTTGATGAGGGTTTTGAGGTCCGTTTCAAAACAGGCGCTTCTCGTGTTTTGGATTCTCGAGGTGATCTTGTGTGCACGATCATCCCCGAGGATCAGATTTTTAGAGCCGATTTTTCTCAGTGTGTCGGCTCTTCTCATTGTTTGGTTGCTGGTGTTTCGGCGGAGCTTTGGAAATGGCATAGGAGACTAGGTCACTTGAGTTTTGACTTGTTGTCACGCATGAGTGGGCTAGGTTTGGTTCGAGGATTGCCTAAGTTGAAATACCAAAAGGATTTTGTATGTGCTCCGTGTAGGCATGGTAAGATAGTCGCCACCTCTCACCTGCCTCTGACATCCGTTATGATAGAGAGGCCATGCGAGCTGTTCCATATGGACTTGGTTGGTCCAGCTCGTGTGTGCTCGGCGGGTGGGATATGGCATGTCCTGGTGATAGTGGATGACTATTCTCGTTATGCTTGGGTCTTCTTTTTGGCTGACAAGGGGGAGACGTTTGGTTTTGTCCAGGATCTAATCTTGAGGTTGAAGAATGAGAGGAATGGAAATGCTATTCGAGCTATTCGTAGCGACAATGGCACTGAATTTAAAAACTCTCGTTGCGAAACCTTTTGTCGTGATTTGGGTCTCGAACATCAATTCTCTTCTCCCTATGTGGCTTGTCAGAATGGTGTGGTTGAGAGGAAAAATCGTTCCCTCTGTGAGATGGCTCGGACGATGCTCGACGAGCATAGGACTCCGAGGAGATATTGGGCTGAGGCGGTGAATACCATGTGCCATGTTGGGAACCGGATTTATCTTCGGGTCTTCTTGAACAAGACGTGATATGAGCTCATGCACAGGCGAGCACCTAGAGTGAGCCATTTCAGGGCTTTTGGTTGTCGGTGCTTTATTCTCAAGAAGGGTAGGCTTGATAAGTTTGAGTCGAGGTCTTCCGATGGGATCTTTTTGGGTTATCCGAGTCATTCTTGAGCATTCCGTGTGCTCAACCTTGATACTAACCTAGTCATGGAAACTTGCGAGATTACCTTCGATGAGACCCAGCCATGCAGTTCGTTTGTTTTTGAGTGTGCAGGTGACGACGAGATTGGCAAGAAGATCTTTGAGGACGAGGAGGATGATGCTGGAGAGGATGATGGTGATGATGGTGAAGCTCCAGCCGAGCATGTACCCTCTACTTCCACTACGACGACTACGGTGCAGGATGGCCCATCCCCTACACCGACTATGATCCAGCAAGATCAAGTGGAAGCAGCTGCTGAGGGGGAGGTTGTCTCCAGGCGAGAGGCACCGAGGCGCGTTCAAGTTGATCATCCTCCCTCAAGAATCATCGGTGACATCAATGAACGCACGACACGGTCAAGGTCCAGGAATGTTTCTCACTTTGCTCATTCGGCTTTTGTTGCTACCTTTGAGCCAAAAGACATTGGACACACCCTCTCTAATCCTAATTGGGTGAACGCAATGCATGAGGAGTTAGAGAACTTTGAGAGAAACCAAGTTTCGGAGTTGGTAGAGCCACAACCACATTGCAAACCTATCAGGACAAAATGGGTGTGGAAGAACAAAGAGGGTGAGAATGGTGAGGTGGTGAGAAACAAATCGAGGTTGGTTGCTCAAGGCTATTGTCAGAAGGAGGTGATAGACTATGAGGAGACATTTGCTCCTGTAGCCCGTTTGGAGGTGATTAGGATCCTTCTAGCCATTTTTGTGGCTAAAGGGTTCAAATTGTACCAAATGGATTTGAAGAGTGCCTTTCTAAATGGGGTTTTAGAAGAAGAGGTTTATGTGAAGCAACCACCGGGCTTTGAGAGTGCTGAGTTTCCCCACCGGGTGTATAGGCTGAGGAAGGCGTTGTATGGGCTGAAACAAGCTCCCTGTGCTTGGTATGGCCGTTTGAGGGGGTTCTTGTTTAGCAAAGGGTTTGAGATGGGCAAGGTTGATAAGACTCTTTTTCTCCTCAAGCAAGGCGATGATATCCTAATTGTTCAGTTGTACGTGGATGATATTGTCTTTGGCGGCTCATCTCACTCTTTGGTTGTGAGATTTGCGGAGGACATGAGCAAAGAATTCGAGATGACTATGATGGGAGAATTGCTGTTCTTTCTCGGGCTTCAGATCAAGTAGGCGAAGGAGGGAACCTTTGTGCATCAAGCCAAGTACACGAAGGACATCCTCAAGAAGTTCAATATGGATGACTCGAAGCCCCTGTCAACACCGATGAGTACGACTACAACGCTAGATGCGGACGAGGACAGAGAGCCCGTGGACCAGAAGGAGTACCAGAGCATGATCGGCTCCCTCTTTTACTTGATGGTGACGAGGCTGGACATTCAGTTTTCTGTGTGTCTGTGCGCTTGTTTTCAGGCGTCGCTGAGGACTTCACATCGGTAGGCCATCAAGCGGATCTTCAGGTATCTTCGATATACTCCTGAGCTTGATCTTTGGTACTCGGCGTCCTCTTCTCTTTTGCTTCTTGGGTTTTCGGATGCCGACTTTGTGAGGTGTCGAGTTGATAGGATGTCGACTTCGGGGACGTGCCAGTTTTTGGGTTCCTTGCTTGTTTCTTGGTCCTCTCATAAACAATCTAGTGTAGCTCAGTCTACCACAGAAGCTGAGTATGTTGCTGCCGCTAGCTGTTGCTCCCAGCTTCTCTGGATCACATACACGCTGAGTGACTTTGGTGAGGAGTGTACCCATGTTCCTCTCATGTGTGATAGCACGAGTGCCATTAGTGTTGCCAAAAACCCCGTGCTCCACTCCAGAACCAAACATATAGAGGTGAGGTACCACATCCTGAGAGACAATGTTGAGAAGGGAAACATAGACCTCATCCATGTTCCAACCGAAAAACAGCTCGCCGATATCCTAACAAAGCCTTTGGACCAAGCTACATTTGCTCGTTTGCGAGGGGAGCTTGGAGTGGTTTTTCCTTTTTGAGCTTCGGTTGGGGGTTTGATGTACATATACATGTTGCATTTTCATTTCTGTATCATATCATGCTTTCATCTTTGTATCATAGATTGCATTTGTATCATATGCTTTAGAGATTTGCTTCTCCTATGTACCTAGATCACCATGATATGCTGGATATGAGCTTATGACTTTGCTAGTGATGCTCATGTGATGTATAGCGATGCTCTTGGTAGCTTTGGGATATATATGCTTGTGGATGGCTTATCTTTGTAAAAATGCTATATATGATTCTCTCTTGTGAGTTGAATGCCTCTCATGTTCAAATTGTGCGCTTATGGCTATATCTTGCTTAATTTGTGCTTGGAACCATGTTCTTTTCATTTGGGGTCAAAGACCCATCTATCATCATGAATGTTTAGCCTACATGCTACCGTGTGGAGAAGCCTAAGCTTCTTTTTGCCGCAAATGCACTTCATGTACCATGCTTAATTTGTAAATCATCAAATTGGTATATGAAATGCTGGTGCTTGAAAAATGTGCTTCCATGTCTTTTATGCTTTAAATTCCTTATCTTGGGTGCTAAACCGTTGCAAGATGTTCACCAATGAGAAGTCTTGATGGGAACTAGGTGGCCTGATCTTCCGTCAGGGAAGGATAGCTTTCGTTTTGGGCGGGTGTGACACACCGATCCGGCTTCAGATCCAAAGACCCGAATCCCTGCAACCTTAGAACCACAACTCCTCTGGTTATCAACCGTGTCACGATCCGGTTGACCTCGCCAAGAAGGCTAATCCCTGCCTGCGAAACGAAGAACACAAGCAAGAACTCGAAAGAACGCAGCTCTCAAAATTTGGTGACAAACTGCAGATGAAAGATTAAGCACACGAGTTGGGGTTTCACAAACCGTCGAGCGGCGACTGTTCGAAGACAGATTGACTAAAGCAAAACCCAAACCCTAATGGATGGGTGGCTACTCTTTATGAAGACCCTAGGGTCGTGCAAGACCCTTTGGACGCGCCCCTAATAGGCTCCAAAACGATACAAGGTCCAAAGACCAAAATAAAGTGATGCAACGCCAGAACAGATTCTGGACGCCAACTTCCTCTGACGATTCCCGTTGGCTCCACCTGAATTTGGGCATGAGATCAGTGCCATTAGAAAGGTATTCTTGTCACGTTTCTGGGCATATAAAGAACACAAAATTCTGAGCCCTTATGCGATCGTAAGACCAGTTTTACTGCATGCTGCTCCTGGACTCCGAAACAGACCCATAGTCGTCTTGGTTTGGGCCTCCACCTCGACTTGGACGCACTTTCTGGTCACCCACACCTCTATGTCCTTCCTCAAGTATATCTTGGTCATCTCCTTGGTTACTAATCAACAAACATTCATAAAGTAGCAATCTATTCTCCAAATTAGATTAATAAGTACATAGGAAGGAGCTCACATCTAAATTCAATTGTCGCGCACGTGCTCTTGTAATTGGACCTTCAATGCTCAATGGAGGGTTGTTATGAATATGTGCAGTAGTGATGTCCTCATCAAGTCTCATATTTAGAAGTGGACACATGGCTCAGTGGCTTTGACATGACATGAGATAGCTTGTAGGTGTTTGTTATGATCTTGTGATGAGAATGTGTGACCTTGCATGAAGTTTGTGCTCATTTTGACCATGTTTAGGTCCTATGCTCATGAGAGGGAAATTTGTGTTGAAAAATGCTTCTTTTTGATCATGGCTATGTCACATGCTTATATGTCCCTATCTATCTTGTTGGCGGTGCTTGTACTAAATTTGTGGCTATCTTGCCTGTCTATGTCTCCATTTTAGCATGTTGTAGTGCTCTTTGTCTATTTGAGAAGCACATGCTTGCATTTGTAGACTTGATTCATGCATTACCAACAATGGGGAGAGATAGTACCCAATTTTTGCTTTGGGGAGGAAAGTACCCATTTAATGCATCTAGGGGGAGTTTTGCATCAAGTGGAAGAAAAATTGGGAGAAATGCATTTGTTCAGGGGGAGCTTGCATTCATGTGCTTTGGAGCTCTTTTTCGCCTGATTTTAGTTGTGCTCTTTTGCCGATGAGGACCGGAGCGTCCGAGGACCGGTGGATGGTCGCTCCTTGGTGTCATGAGTGATTGACAACGTGGTGTGGACTGACTCTTGGCCGAGTATTACAGGTGCAGGTTGCGGCTTGATTTGCGTTGGTGCAGGTGAAGAGCGGGCGCGAAAGGTCTTAGCCTGTGTGGCCTCCGAGGAGTGGAGAGACAAGTAGGCTCGGCTTGATGGACCCGGTGGCCGAACGAGATCAAGTGCGGGCCGCATGGTGGCAAGAAAAGCAAGATGAAGTCGGGTACGGTTTCTTGGTTGAGCCTCAAAACCAAGGTGGAGCCGGTGCAGGGTAGCGGCTCACAACCGAAGTCTGCACGCGGGGTTTGGTTGGTTTACTCCACAAAACCAACACCGAGCCGGGACGACATGGCGACCAAGTCATGAGTGGGATTGGCGTGGAGGCTGCACCGAGTCTGCGGGGTTTGCGGCGGTTCACCACAAAACTGTCGAGGTTCCTTGGTTGAGCCACAAAGCCAAGACCGAAGACTCGGCGGGCGGAGACGGGATCCAGGCGCGCCGAGAGACTTCGAAGCGGAGGACACGCGTCGGGATCGCAAGGCTTGTGTCGAGGTGAAGCGAGGTGCGGTCGCCGGGCATCCGTCCGATGGTGCTACGATGAGAATTCCCAAAGTGCCTTTCGGGGGCATGTATCCTAGTACTATGTAATAGGGGTAGTTTCGTCTTTCGGTTGCCTCCATATAAACTTAGAGGAGAGAGGATGGCAGCCACCATTTGCAACCCTAGCTCATTTGCTTTCTCATTTTCCCTTCCTATTTTCCTTAGGTTTTTCGATAGGACTAGCTTGAGAGCTTCATGATGAGATCTTTAGAGAGGGATGGATGATCGTGAGGCAAGCTAGACCTTGTATGAATCTTTCTTCGCACGTATAGAAGATTCGGCGTGATTCCTCAAGGCTATTTGTTGTCTCTCCCGTTTTCCCTTTTTTGGTGATTTTCAAAGTTCTTTCTTGGGATTTTCGTGAGAAGCTTTTGGAGGTGTTTTTTGTGCGGGATTTGTTTTGGGAATTACACATGAGGTTGGTGTGCCTCTTTTCTTGGTGATCTTGCCCCTCAAATCCCGTAGGAAGGCCTTCGATTTTGGTGGTTTTCGAGTTCGTCGTGTTCTTGAGGTAGAGGCACGAGATTTGCGATTCCGGGAGTTGTAGTGAGTTAGAGGATGTAATTTTTGGGGCATATCTTCACATTAGGGTGCTCATCATCTCCCCAAAATTTCGTCTCAAGACTCCATGTGGTTTGGGAGATCCGTCGATCGGAAGTTTGAGGTTGTTTCTCGAGTTTCTCGGCTGTGCTGATTCGCACCTGGTGTACCGTCCGTGAGGTAGCCGCGGACCGTCCGCGAGGTAGCCGCGGACCGTCCGCGAGGTCACCGCGGACCGTCCGCGAGGTGGCTGACAGCCTGGCTGTTCTTCGTGTTCGTGCGAGTTCTTGAGCGCCTTCCTTTCGATCCTTTTTGTCGGTGGATTTTTGGTGCATGAAGTTTGCGGATGGTCCGTACTAGAGTGTCAGATGGTCCGTGACGAGGCGGACGGTCCGCGGGTCCATCACGGACGATCCGTTTTTCTCGGTGCACTACTGGAGGTTCGCGTAGCATTTTCGGACGGTCCGCCCCCTTCCCGCGGACAGTCCGCGCCCTCCTCGCGGACAGTCCGCCCGGACACTGCGGACAGTACGCCTGGTGCTTTCCAGATTGCCTAAGTCCTTTGCTTTTTGAGTTGTGCTTCCGCGTTGGATTGGTTTGGGACTTGTTCCTAGGGTTGGTAGGTCCGTTGTGACTACGCGACCTTGGCAAGCTCGTGTGGGAATCCTTGGTTGTGGATTTGGGGCATAGGCCGAGTTCATCCTTCGGGAAGAATTTTTATCGGCTCCCATTCACTCCCCCCCTCTCTGGTCGCCTAATCGGTCCTTCAATTGGTATCAGAGCCAGTTACAGATCTTCGTGATTCTAGCCAGTCTAAGATCCAAAGATGGCGTACCAGGAATGGGGTTCGGGTCCTTCACACTTTGATGGTAAGAACTACCAGATGTGGCAGAGGCGGATGGCTACTTTCCTCCGCGGCAAGGGTCAGATCCTTTGGGATGTCACGGTGAACACAACTTATGTTCTTCTTGTGAAATTCCTTGCTCCAGGATCGAGGGACATGTTTGACGCCAACAACAAGGTGGTCGACTACCTGTATCGTGCTCTGTGTCAATCCGAATTCGATCGGGTTCAGACAGAGGACTTGGCGTGCAGGATTCGGGAGCAGCTGAAGAATGCTCACGCTGGGAACGCTCAGGTTCAGGCTCGGCTATTTGCGACCTACCGGAGAGAGTACAAGAACTTCACTCATCTCCCCGGTGAGTCCATAGATGCCATGTTCCAGCGGTTCACGGTGATTGTGAACAACATGAGGGCTAATGCGGCCGTGCTCCCGTACGATGATCATGACAGGGCTATCAAGCTCCTGCACTCTCTGGATTGTACCGTGTGGAGTGAGAAGGTCGAGGCCATTCTTGAGTCTGAGAAGTATGAGACCCTCACGGTGGACGAGCTATTTTCCAAGCTCCAGTCGTCCGAGGTGGACCGTGGGGTGCGAGCAAGGATCGAGAACCCGACTGACCCCCATAGTCTGGCTCTCGTTTCCGGTTCAAGGACTAATGCTAACCCATCCTCCAGGATGTACTCCTTGTCTTCTCTTGTGTCCTTGCCAGATGAGGATTTTGACGTGTTGGGCGAGGATGACCTAGCACTGTTGTCGAGAAGATTCGAGAGGATGTACGAGAACCGGATGAGCTCAAGGAGGAACTCAAGGACATGCTTCAAGTGCGGCAAGACCGGACACTTTTTCGCTGAGTGTCCGATGTTGAACGATGACGCCAAGCACAAGTCCAAGGACAAGAGGAGGAAGTCCAAGAAGAAGGATCATGGACATGGGAGGAAGACACGGTCTCAAGAGAAGATGAAGAAGTCGAGCGACGTCGAATCCGACTCCGAGGACACGTCATCAAGCTCGAGTGATGAAGAAGAAGAGGGCGACAAGAAGAAAAAGAAAAAGAAGAAGAACCTCAGCAAGTACCTCAACGGCCTTTGTGTGATGGGCCTAAGCTCCAAGGACGATTTCTGCGGCATGGCTCGCAGCTCCAGCAGCAAGAGAAGTCAGAAGGACGCCTCGGACTCAGATTCCGAGGATGAGGTATGTGATGAGCTCTCTTCCTTGCGCAAGGAGAATGAGGAGTTGGTTGACTTGCTTGATAACCGCGATCACATGCTTAGAGAGGCCAAGAAGCTTAGGAAAGAGCTTAGGGCTTCACTGGAAGATGCTAGGAATAGAGTAGCTGAGCTAGAAACCCAAAACCTTGAGGCCAAGCTTGAGATAGATTCGCTTAAGGCCAATCCTATTGTTTCCAATGAGGTTGATTGTGGTGATTGCTCTGTCTTCCAAGCTGATTTGACTGCTCTTAAGGAAAAGCATGCCTCCAAGTGTGAGGAACTAGATGTGCTTAGGGTTGAATTGGCTGAGCTGCAATCTAGACCCACTTTGCTTGGTGCATGCACTTCTTGCCCTGCTTTGCATGAAAAGATTGCTGAGTTTCGCTCTCGCATTGTTTCGCTTGAGGCTGATTTGAAAGTTCCTATTCCTACTTCCTGCTCTACTTGTGAATTGCATGCTGTGAAGAATTTGGAACTTGGACAATGTGTTGATCACTTGCAAACTGAGAATGATGATTTGCGAAACTTGTTGAGTTGGTTGTCTAGCCAAGAACCTCAACTTGGTATGATGATTGCAGCATTTAAGCGCTTTGATGGTCAGGCGCTTGGGTCGGATAAGGTAGGGGAGTGCAGTGGTGAGAGAGAAGGGAAGTTTGGGAAAACTCCAGTTCCACCACACACTACACCCAAGAACCAGTTTGCCCCCAAGCCAAACCAGACGCATAAGCCGAGAGAAAAACCAAGTGAGAAGCTGAGTGTGCAAGGCAACAAGCATGAGAAGAAACCACATCCAACACCCAAAGCAAAACCAGTCTGCTTCCATTGTGAGCATTATGGGAGGGATGGTCATAAGAGAGAGTTTTGCTTCAGGAGGAGAAGGGAGGAGAGGCTTGCTAGGGAGATGGCAAACAAGGATAGGTACAGCCCTTCTCGTGGTGTCCCTGAGCCTCGTGTTGTGCCTCAGAGTGAGGTTGTTGTGCATACGGTCCCATCTTGGAGGGATCGGGGCTTTCTTACCCGAGGTGCTCAGAGTTCCCGCTTTCGGGGTCGTGGTGTTGATCGGTTTGGTTCCTTTGGTCGTGGTGCAGGTGATGGGTATGTTGAGTCTGGCGGTGGTATGTGTGCTGGACGTTCTCCACCTCGTGATCAATACGAGTTTGGGAGAGGTCGCAGCTTTGAGTCTCAGAGGGGTTGCAGACCACGTTTTCCCCTTCGTGGTGCTCGTGCTCCTCCAGCGAGACGTGAGGTGATTTCCCGTGGTGGTCATAGCTCTGATAGGATGGATTTTGCTAACCCCACTTTTGAGCAAATGGCTCGGCACTGGTTTGACTCTTTTTGTGCTAACCCCAGTGTTGAGTCAGTTGCTCGCTCTCGCTCTTGGTTTTGATTTTGTAGGCGGGAGGCTTGGAGGACTTTTGGCAGATTGACTCCGGAGGATGGCGACCGGAGATCGAAGGTGGTCCTCAAGCCTCATCCCGGTGGTGTCAAAGGAGAACATCATTTTCGGGGACGATGGACGAGAGCGAATGATCAAGGTAAGTACTTTGGAGACTTTGAGATGTGTGGCTCTTGTTAAGCCACTTGGTCTCTTTTGCTCTTTGCCCTATATCATGTATTTAGGGTGAGCTTTGTATGCTCTTTGGCCCTAGTGCATGTGTTTAGGGGGAGCTTGTGAGTTTTGTGCTCTTTTGCCTTTTTGAGTTTGGGTTGGGCATCTCATGTACATATGCATGTTGCATTTTCATATCATGTTTGCATCTTTATATCATAGACTGCATTTATATCATATGCTCTAGAGATGTGCTTCTCCTATATACTTTGATCACCATGATATGCTGGATATGAGCTTATGACTTGCTAGTGATGCTCATGTAATGTATAGCTGTGCTCTTGGTAGCTTTGGGATGTATATGCTTGTGGATGGCTTTCTTTTGTAAAAATGCTGCATGATCCTCTCTTGTGAATTGAGTGCCTTTCATGTTCAAATTGGGTGCTTATGGCCATATCTTGCTTAATTTGTGCTTGGAACCATGTTCTTTTCATTTGGGGTCAAAGATCCATTTATCATCATGAATGTGTTAGCCTACATGCTACCTTGTGGAGAAGCCTAAGCTTCTTTTTGCCGCAAAGGCACTTCATGTACCATGCTTAATTTGTAAATCATGAATTTGGTATGTGAGATGCCTATGTTTGATAAATATGCTTCCATGTCAAATTTGCTTTAAATTCCTTATCTTGGGTGCTAAACCGTTGCATGATGTTCACCAATGAGAAGTCTCGTATCTAGAAGTGGACACATGGCTTGGTGGCTTTGACATGACATGAGATAGCTTGTAGGTGTTTGTGATGATCTTTTGATGAGAATATGTGACCTAGCATGAAGTTTGTGGGCTATATGTTGTTCGTGCTCATTTTGACCATGTGTAGGTCCTATGCTCATGAGAGGGATATCTTTGTGAAAAATGCTTCTTTTGATCTTGGCTATGTCACATGTGTATATGTCCCTATCTATCTTGTTGGCGATGCTTGTACTAAATTTGTGGCTATCTTGCTTGACTATATCTCTTTTTAGCATGTTGTAGTGCTCTTTGGATATTTGAGAAGCACATGCTTGCATTTATAGCCTTGATTCATGCATTACCAACAAGGGGGAGAAATCTGCATCCAATTCATAACAAGGGGGAGAGATGCATTTTGTAAGGGAGAGTCTTTCATCAAGGGGGAGAAAAAGAGGGATACTCAGTTCAGGGGGAGAACTTGAGTTTGCATGCATTTGTTCAGGTGGAGCTTTCATTCATGCTTTGGGAGCTCTTTGTGTCGCCTGAATTTGCTTTCTGCTTTGCTCTTTTGCCGATGGTGTCGAGCCCTTTTGCCTCACCTTGAGGAGTCGGCAATTTGGAGCATTTTGTCTCGGTTGTGTTGAGCCGTTGCCCTTGCCTTAGGGGACCGAGACTTGCTCTTTCAAGTGATCTTGTTTTGGCTTTTGTTTGGCTTTTGATCACTTGTTTGAGATCTTTGTTCGTTTCTTTTCTTTTTCTTTCTCTTATGAATTGGTGACTATGTGTGTTATCAATGCACTCATCAAGGGGGAGATTGAGGATCAGAGCGTCTGAGGACCGGTGGATGGTCGCTCCTTGGTGTGATGAGTGATTGACAACATGGTGTGGACTGACTCTTGGCCGAGTATTGCAGGTGCAGGTTGCGGCTTGATTTGCGTTGGTGCAGGTGAAGAGCGGGCGCGAAAGGTCTTAGCCTGTGTGGCCTCCGAGGAGTGGAGAGACAAGTAGGCTCGACTTGATGGACCCGGTGGCCGAACGAGATCAAGTGCGGGCCGCATGGTGGCAAGAAAAGCAAGACGAAGTCAGGTACGGTTTCTTGGTTGAGCCTCAAAACCAAGGTGGAGTCGGTGCAGGGTAGCGGCTCACAACCGAAGTCTGCACGCGGGGTTTGGTTGGTTTACTCCACAAAACCAACACCGAGCCGGGACGACGTGGCGGCCAAGTCATGACTGGGATTGGCGTGGAGGTTGCACCGAGTTTGCGGGGTTTGCGGCGGTTCACCACAAAACTGTCGAGGTTGAAGGACCGAAACGGCGAACCAGAGAGGGGGGAGTAGATGGGAGCCGATAAAAATTCTACTCAAGAATTCGGCCTATGAACCCAATTTCACTCGGACACCTCTGCGAGCTTCTCTTGCCAAGTCCACGTAGCCACTGGAGTGCTATTGAACCTAGGAGCAAGATCCAACCAACAGCAACACACAACACGCAGCGGAAAACAGCACGAAACTGCTGCTGGCAACCAAAACCGGTCAGGCCGGTTTCTGAAACCGGTCAGACCGCTTCTCTGGGACTTAGCCTCTCGCAGGCAGGGGAAACCGGTCAGACCGGTTTGGCAAACCGGTCAGGCCGGTTTTGTCCAGGAAAACCCCAAAAGACCTTCGAAGCCAAAACAGCCCCAAAACACCTCAAGAACCACTCCACCTTTGAACAAGAAAAGCCATAGCACGAACAAGACTCTCCTGCTCAAAAACCCTTCACGACAGCCCACGGGGCTAAACCGGTCAAACCGGTTTGGGAAACTGGTCAGGCCGGTTTTGCCTGGACAGTCGGGAAGAACTCAGCCCGCGGGAAAAACCTAGCCTTCACGTCAATCGATCTCCCGATTCGTTCCACGGATCAAAGTGAGACTTTGGGGATAGCTGGGGTACCTCGTGGGCTACCTTTGGCTAGAAGCTCGGTCCCCAAAACCTACTCAATCAAGAGGAATCGGAAGTCAACCCTCAAGAACACCTTCCCATGGAATCCACCGAAAACCATCAAATTGAAGTCGTTTCGGAGGGTTTGTTGCAGCAAGATCACCAAGCAAAGAGGCACAAGGTCCTCATACGTGAAATCCAACAAGAATCCCTCAAAGAAACACCCCCAAAACTTCCCCACGGAAATTCCAAGAAAAGGCTCCAAAAATCACCAAAAAGGTAAACAGGAAGAACACAAACAAGCCTTGAGGAACCACGCCGAATCATCTATACATACCATGAAGGTTCATACAAGGTCTAGCTTCCGCCCGATCATCCTTCCCTCTCACAAGATCTCACCATGAAGCTCTCAAGCTAGTCCTAGAAATCCTAAGGAAAATAGGAAGGAAAAATAGAAAGGGAAAAATGAGCTAGGGTTCCAAGAGATGGCTGTCATCCTCTCACCACTTGGGTTATATGAAGGCAAGCCGAAAGACTAAAATACCCCTAAGGCCTAAACTAGGATACACGCCCACCAAGAGCACTTTGGGAAATTGTCTTCGCAGCACCATCGGACGGATGCCCGGCGACCGCACTTCGCTTAGCCTCGACGCAAGCCTTGCGATCACGACGCGTGTCCTCCGCTTCGAAGCTTCCGGCGCCCTGCGACCCCAAACCGGTCAGATCGGTTTCCCAAACCGGTCAGGTCGGTTTTGGCCTGACAGCCACGCCCGGTCTTCGGCCTCAGCTTTGTGGCTCAGCCGAGTAACCCGGTGGTTTTCTGGTGAACCACCGCAAACCCCATGAACTTGATGTAGCCTCCGCCAATCACCACTCATGACTCGGCTCCCACGAAGTCCCGGCTCGACCTTGGTTTTGAGGCTCAACCAAGAAACCGTCCGCCGACTTCATGTTGCTGTTCTTGCCGCCATGCGGCCCGCACTTGACCCCGCTGGCCACCGGGTCCCTCGAACCAAGCCTACTTGTCTTCTCCACACCTGGAGGCCTTACCGGCGACGACCTTTCGCGCTTGTTCTTCTCCTGCACCAACACCAGTCAAGCCGCAACCTGCACCTTCAATACTTAGTCAAGAATCAGACCACACAACGTTGTCAATCACTCATCACACCAGGAAGCGACCATCCACCGGTCCTCGAACCACACATGGTCCTCAATCTCCCCCTTGATGAGTGCATTGACAACACACACATTTGGTAATCAACGAGAAAAGGAAAAGAAAAGAAACGACTAAAAGAAAACTCAAAAAAGCGATCGAAAGCCAAACAAAGGCAAAGAGCAAGATCACTTGAAAGAGGAAAGACTCGCCCCCCTTAGGCAAGGGCAACGGCTTGACACAACCGAGTCAAAAACAAGCTCAAGCAAAGAGCACAAACCACCAAAGCATACAAGAGCTCCCCCTGCACATATGCATACTCCCCCTGGACATGTGCCAACCCTGGCACAAACCGGTCAGGTCGGTTCCCCAAACCGGCAAGACCGGTTCCACCAAATCGTTCAGGCCGGTTCCCAAAACCGGTCAGGCCGATTTACACAGCAGAAACACCCCCAAAAGCCAAAAATGTAAAAGAAATGCACAAGCTCCCCCTTGACTGTTGGGATAGGTTCTAGGGATGCAATGCAACTTTTCTCAACCAACATTTCTCCCGTTGTTGCCAATGCATGAATCAAGGCTCAAATTTGGAAAAGATGCAACTAGAGCTTCTCAAATATACAAAATTCATCCCAAGATGCTACACATGATCAAATGAGCAAGTTAGATACTCTACAGCATCATATGAACATCAACTACATAATCACCAAGTTTCACAACCATTAGGTAAAGCTAAGAAGGAATAAATCATTTTTGCGAAAAATCACCCTCTCATGAGCAAAGTCCTAAACATGAGCTAAACATATCAAAATGGCAAAGCCACACAAACTTCATGCTAGGACAACCATTCTAAGGATAAGACCATCATAAACACCCACAAGCACCTCATGTCATGTCAAAGCCACCGAGCCATGTGCTTACTTCTAGATATGAGACTTCTCATTGGTAAGCAACATGCAACGGTTTAGCACCCAAAAGCAAGTAAATTAAGCACATATGACATGGGAGCACATTTTCCAAGCAATTTACATTTCATTTTCAGATTTATAATTGGTACATGAAATGTCTTTGCGACAAAAAGGAACTTATGCCCCTCCACAAGATGAAGCATGGGGGCTAAACATTCATGATGGCAAATGAGCCTTTGGCCCCATATGATCAAAATAAGCTATCCAACCATAAATTAAGCATAGCCAAGCCACAAAAACATTTCAAGATCATATAAAGGCATTTACTCACAAGAGAGCATACATGTGACATTTTTAAAAAAACATAGCTATCAACCATGGATATAAATCAAGATCATCAAAAGCTAAGCCACACTAAGCCATATCATACCAAACTAGCTCACAAGATCATATATAGCATATCATGGTGAACAATGTATATAGAAGAAGCTTTTCCTACCAAATGCATATGATACATAATGCATGCAACCTAAGATACAAAGATGCCTATACATCATGTTCTATATGCCATGCCAAATGCAAGAAATGCACAAAGGAAAGCTATACATATGATACAAAGGAGCTCCCACACACCAACTCAAGAAATCAAACAAACACCAAGCTCCCCCCGCAAACGAGTGAAAGTTGCCTGATCTAGGGGTTTGGTGAAAATATCGGCTAGCTGGTCATGTGTGGGTACATGGATCAAAGCGATTTTTCCTTTCTCTACGTTGTCTCTCAGGAAATGATACCTCACTTCTATGTGCTTGGTTTTGGAATGGAGCACTGGGTTCTTTGCAACGCTTATGGCACTTGTGCTATCACATTGAAGTGGGACATGGGTATACTCCTCACCAAAGTCGCTCATGGTGTATGTGATCCAAAGGAGCTGAGAGCAACAACTAACTGCGGCCACATACTCTGCCTCGGTAGTGGATTGAGCAACACTCGACTGTTTGCGGGAAGACCAAGACACCAAAGAAGAACCCAAAAACTGGCAAGTCCCAGAAGTGGCCTTCCTATCCAATCGACACCCGGCAAAGACCGCATCCGAAAATCCATGAAGAGCCAAAGAAGAAGATGCAGAATACCAAAGGCCGAAGTCGGGAGTGTGTCGCAAATACCTGAATATGCGCTTGACTGCTTGCCGATGCAAAGTCCTTGGAGACGCTTGAAAACGAGCGCACAGACATACCGAGAATTGGATGTCCGGCCTCGTCGCCGTCAAGTAGAGAAGTGACCCGATCATGCTTCGATACTCCTTCTGGTCCACGTGTTCACCTTCCTCGTCCGCATCAAGAGCTGTAGTCGTACTCATAGGCGTCGCCATGGCCTTGGAGTCCTCCATCTTGAACTTCCTCACAATGTCCTTGGTGTACTTAGCTTGGTGCACGAATGTTCCATCCTTTGATTGCTTGATTTGTAGCCCGAGGAAGAACTGCAACTCACCCATCATGCTCATCTCAAATTCCCTACTCATGTCCTCTGCAAACCTTGCAACAAGGGAGTTAGACGAGCCACCGAAGACAATATCATCCACGTATACCTGCACAATCAGGATATCTCTGCCCTGCCTGAGCAGAAACAAGGTCTGATCGACCTTCCCCATCTCAAACCCTCTCTCAAACAGGAACCCCCTCAACCGACCGTACTAAGCTCTAGGCGCCTGCTTCAACCCATACAACGCCTTCCTCAACTTGTACACCCGGTGGGGGTACTTCTCACTCTCAAACCCCGGTGGTTGCCTCACATACACTACTTCCTCTAAGACACCGTTTAGGAAAGTACTCTTGACATCCATCTGGTACAACTTAAACCCTTTAGCCACGGAAAAGGCTAGAAGGATCCTGATCGCCTCCAAACGAGCTACGGGAGCAAAGGTCTCCTCGTAGTCGATCCCCTCTTTCTGTGAGTACCCCTGAGCAACAAGTCTTGACTTGTTCCTCACCACTTCTCCTTTCTCTCCCTCTTTGTTCTTCCACACCCATTTTGTCCCAATCGGCTTACACCCTGAGGGAGGGTCAACCAATTCCCAAACTTGATTCCTCTCAAAATTCTCCAACTCCTCATGTATCGAATTAACCCAATTATGATCAGATAGCGCGTGTCCAATGTCTTTGGGCTCAAAGGTGGCAACAAAAGCAGCATGAGCGAAATGAGAATTGTCCCGAACCCTCGACCGTGTAGTACGTTAATTCATGTCGCCGATGATCCTCGAAGCTGGGTGATCCACTTGCACTCGCTGGGGAGGTTCTCGCCTTGATGCTACCTCCCCCTCAACAACAGCTTCTTCTTGAACTGGGTTTGTCATTGTAGGTGTGGGAGAAGGGCCGTCCACCATCGTAGTCGAAGTAGTAGGTACATGCTCAGCCGCGGGCACCACACCGCCATCTTCATCATCTCCATGTTCATGCTCCTCCTCTTGGAAAATCTCCTCGCCAAGTTCGTCGTCACCTGCACACTCAAAAACAAGCTGACTACGTGGCTGTGTCTCGTTGAAGGTTACCTCGCAAGTCTCCACGATTTGGTTAGTTTCAAGATTGAGCACTCGAAAGGCTCTAGAATGAGATGCGTAACCAAAGAAAATGCCATCGACAGATCTAGCCTCGAACTTGTCCAACTTCTTACCTTTCTTCAGGATGAAGCATTTGCACCCAAACACATGGAAGTGACTCACCTTGGGTGTGCGCCCGTGCATCAACTCATAGCACGTTTTCTTCTCGTGAACCCTGAGATAAATCCTATTCGACACATAGCACGTGGTATTCACCGCCTCAGCCCAGAACCTTCTCGGAGTCCTATGCTCATGAAGCATCATCCGAGCCATTTCACACAAGGTTCTATTTTTCCTTTCCACCACGCCGTTTTGGGGAGGCGTATACGGACTCAAAAACTGGTGTTCAAGACCCAAGTCATGACAAAAGGTTTCGAAGCGAGAGTTTTTAAATTCCGAGCCATTGTCACTACGAATCGCTCGTATGGCATCTCCGTGCCTCTCGTTTCTTAACCTCAAGACAAGATCTAGAACAAAACCAAACGTCTCCCCTTTCTCCTCAAGAAAGAAAACCCACGCATACCGAGAGTAGTCATCCACCACAACCAGGACGTACCACTTCCCACCCACAGATCGCACATGAGCTGGGCCAACAAGGTCCATATGGAGCAGCTCGCATGGACGCTCCGTCATCACATCGGTGAGGGGTGGATGGGAAGAGGCTACCATCTTAGCATGCCGACACGGTGCACAAACCAACTCTTTCTCAAACCTTAGCCGTGGCAATCCTCGGACCAAATTGAGTTTACTCAAGCGAGACAAAAGGTCAAAGCTTAAGTGACCCAACTTCCTATGCCACTTCCACAACTCACTCGAAGAACCAGCCAAGAAACAACGCTCCACACCAGAAGACTGAGAAAAATCAGCTCGAAACACTTGACCCTCGGGAACGGCCATGCAAACTAGGTCCCCTCGAGAATCCAAAATCCGAGAACCACCAGGCCGAAACAACACCTCAAAGCCCTCATCTAAAAGCTGGGACACCGAAAGCAAATTGAACCCGAGCGATTGAACAAGAACGACACGCTTGAGAGTGACCTTGTCACTTACCTTAATCTCACCTTCTGACAACACACGCCCTCGCCCATTGTCCCCAAAGGTGATGTATGTCTTGGACACCACCAGGACGAGACTTGAGAACCACCCCTTGTCTCTGGTCATATGCCTCGAGCAACCGGAGTCAATCAACCAAACGTTCCTCAAGTCTCCCACCTAAAATTCAAAAACAAGAACGTGAGTGAACAAACGACTCTGCACTGGGGTTAGTACCAAAAGAGTAAAACCAGTGCCAAGCCATTTGCTCCAAAGTGGGGCTTGCACAAACCAAATCATGACGCCTATCAAAGCTACCACCACGAAAACCACCACGAGAACCACCACTAGGGAACCACCCCTGTCTCGCTAGAGGAGAACGAAAACCACGAAAGGAAGATCGTGGATCGTTCCTCCTCTCCATCACAAAGCTACGACTCCTCCCACCATCGTATTGAGCACGAGGTGGAGAACGTCTAGCAAACTGACCACCATCAGACTCTCCATGCCAAACATCTGGACCACGATCAAAGGACCTGAACCGAGCCTCATCCCGAGCACGAAAACCAAACTGGTCACCCTGCTGTCTCCAAACCGGTCTGACCGGTTCTGGAACCGGTCTGACCGATTTCGCTGTGCGAGCAGCCCAAACCGGTCTGACCGGTTTCCAAATCGGTCTGGCCGATTTAATCCCTCCAGCAAGGTCCCTTCCACCCAAAGCACTCTTTTCTCCCCGAGCCGGAACTGTGCGAACAATGGCCTTACCCCTAGGTAGTGGCATACAAGACTCAAGCACACCATGAGGTGGGTTGTACCTGTCCTTATTTGCCCACTCCTTAGCCATTCTCTCATCTCGCTTCCTCTTGAAGCAAAACCCTCCTTTGTGACCATCTCTCCCACAATAGTCACAATGAAACCGGATTGGTTTTGGCTTTGGTTTTGGTTGGAGTTTCTCACTCGGTTTCTCTCCACTTGGCTTCTCAATCTTCTCCTCACTAGACTTCACACTCTCTTTCCCAAAGAACTCATTCCCCAAGTTACTCTTGAACTTGATAGGTTTTTGGAAATCATTTGTGGAGTGAGGGAATATGGGAGGATCTGGGGTTGTGTCAAGTTTGTTTCTCAGTGGGTTGGGCTTAGGAGCATAGGCATTTTTGTGGAAGGTTTTTGGTGGAGCTTGGATATCACCAATCTTCTCTCCTCCCTCACCACTAGACTCCAACTTTCTCTGAGCCAAGTGCTTGCCCATCATAGCGCTTGTATGCCTCAATCATCATCCTAAGCTGCGGTTCATGACCCGATAACCAACCCATCATTTTTCTCAACTCATCATTCTCATCCTGCAAGCAATCCACATAATGTGCAAGTTCCAGATTTTTCAAAGCATGCACTTCACAAGTAGAGCAAGAAGTGGGAACAGGTTCTTTCAACTTAGCCTCAAGAGAAACAGTATAAGCATGCATCTCATCAATCTTTCCATGCAAAACAGGGCAAGAAGTGCAAGCACCTAGCAAAGCAGGTCTAGACTTAAGCTCAACCACTTCAACCCTAAGCACATCTAGTTCATCACAAGTAGAAGCATGCTTATCCCTCAAGGCAGTAAGATCGGCTAGGTACACAGAGCAATCACAACAATCAATCTCATCAGAAACCACAGGTGAAGCCTTAAGCGAATCAATCTCAAGCTTAGCATCTAGGTTCTAGGTTTCTAGCTCAGCCACACGGTTCCTAGCATCTTCTAGTGAGGCCCTAAGCTCTTTCCTCATCTTCTTTGCCTCTCTAAGCATGTCATCACGATTATCAAGCAACTTGCCAAGATGCTCGTTCTCCTCACGCAAGAAGGGAAGCTCGTCACGTACCTTGTCGTCGGAGTCAGAGCCCGAGTCGCTCTGGTGACTCTTCTTGCTGCCGGAGCTACGAGCCATGCCGCAGAAGCCATCTCGTGCGAAGCAGCTCAGCCCGCTCAAGTTCTTGGATGACTTCTTGTTCTTGCGCCGATCACCTTCGTCTTCACTGCTACTCGAGCTCGAGGAAGAGTAGGCGGAGCTGGAGTCGACGTCGCTCGCTCCGACCATCGCTCGGGCCTTCCTGCCGCAGCCGTCCTTCTTCCTCGACCGTCGCTTGTCCTTGTGCTTGCTCTTGTGCTTGTGATCGCGCCTCGATCGGTACTTGCCGTCCTTGCTCGACCGGTGCTTGTAGCTGTCCTTGCTCTCCATCTTCTCCGGACAGTCGACGACGAAGTGTCCCGGCTTGCCGCACTGAAAGCACGTCCGTGTTGTCCTCCTCGTGTTCACCCGGTTCTTGTGCAGCCTCTCGAACCGCCTGGTCAGCAACGCCAGCTCGTCCTCTCCAAGCACGTCGAACTCCTTGTCTGGCAAAGTCATCAAAGAAGACAAAGAGTACATCCTGGAAGATGTGTTAGCGTTAGACTTAGCACCTTTGCCACCGACGAGAGCAAGACTATGGGAATCAGTCGGGCTCTTCAGACGGGCTGTCAAACCCCGATCAACCTCAGCAGACTTCAGCTTGGAAAATAGGTCATTCACCGTCAGAGTGGTGTACTTCTCGGACTCAAGAATGGCCTCGACCTTTCCATCCCACACGGTACGATCCAGTGTGTGTAAGAGATTCACAGCCCTATCATGATCATCGTACGGGAGGACGTCGACATTGGCCCTCATGTTGTTCACAACCACCGTGAACCACTGGAACAAGGCATCAATAGACTCACCGGGGAGATGAGTGAAGTTCTCGTACTCTCTCCGGTAAGTTGGATACAACCGTGCCTGAACCTCAGCATTCCCAGCATGAGCATTCTTCAGCTCCAACCAAATCCTACATGCTAGGTCCTCTGTATGCACCCGATCGAATTCGGATTGACACAGAGCACGAAACAAGTAGTCGACCGCCTTGTTGTTGGCATCGAACATGTCTCTCGATCCCGGAGCAAGGAAGTTCATCGAATGAACATAAGCTGTGTTCACCGTGACATCCCAAAGGATCTGTCCCTTACCACGGAGGAATGCAGCCATCCGTCTCTGCCACATCTGGTAGTTCTTTCCATCGAAGTGCGGAGGACCCGATCCCTGTTCCTGGTACGTCATCTTTGGATCTTAGACTGGTTAGAGTCAATCAAGACTCGTAACCGGCTCTGATACCACTTGAAGGACCGGAACGGCGAACCAGAGAGGGGGGGGAGTGAATGGGAGCCGATAAAAATTCTACTCAAGAATTCAGCCTATGAACCCAATTTCACTCGAACACCTCCGCGAGCTTCTCTTGCCAAGTCCACGTAGCCACTGGAGTGCTACTGAACCTAGGAGCAAGATCCAACCAACAGCAACACACAACACGCAGCGGAAAACAACACGAAACTGCTGCTGGCAACCAAAACTGGTCAGGCCGGTTTCTGAAATCGGTCAGACCGCTTCTCTGGGACTTAGCCTCTCGCAGGCAGGGGAAACCGGTCAGACTGGTTTGGCAAACCGGTCAGGCCGGTTTTGTCCAGGAAAACCCCAAAAGACCTTCGAAGCCAAAACAGCCCCAAAACACCTCAAGAACCTCTCCACCTTTGCACAAGAAAAGCCATAGCACGAACAAGACTCTCCTGCTCAAAAACCCTTCACGACAGCCCACGGGGCTAAACCGGTCAGACCGGTTTGGGAAACCGGTCAGGCCGGTTTTGCCTGGACAGTCGGGAAGAACTCAGCCTGCGGGAAAAACCTAGCCTTCACCTAAATCGATCTCCCGATTCGTTCCACGGATCAAAGTGAGACTTTGGGGATAGCCTGGGGTACCTCGTGGGCTACCTTTGGCTAGAAGCTTGGTCCCCAAAACCTACTCAATCAAGAGGAATCGGAAGTCAACCCTCAAGAACACCTTCCCATGAAATCCACCGAAAACCATCAAATTGAAGTCGTTTCGGAGGTTTTGTTGGAGCAAGATCACCAAGCAAAGAGGCACAAGGTCCTCATACGTGAAATCCAGCAAGAATCCCTCAAAGAAACGCCCCCAAAACTTCCCCACGGAAATTCCAAGAAAAGGCTCCGAAAATCACCAAAAAGGGAAAACGGGAAGAACACAAACAAGCCTTGAGGAACCATGCCAAATCATCTATACATACCATGAAGGTTCATACAAGGTCTAGCTTCCGCCCGATCATCCTTCCCTCTCACAAGATCTCACCATGAAGCTCTCAAGCTAGTCCTAGAAATCCCAAGGAAAATAGGAAGGAAAAATAGCAAAGGGAAAAATGAGCTAGGGTTCCAAGAGATGGCTGCCATCCTCTCACCACTTGGGTTATATGGAGGCAAGCCGAAAGACTAAAATACCCCTAAGGCCTAAACTAGGATACACGCCCACTAAGGGCACTTTGGGAAATTGTCTTCGCAGCACCATCGGACGGATGCCCGGCGACCGCACTTCGCTTAGCCTCGACGGAAGCCTTGCGATCCCGACGCGTGTCCTCCGCTTCGAAGCTTCCGGCGCCCTGCGACGCCAAACCGGTCAGACCAGTTTGCCAAACCAGTCAGGTCGGTTTTGGCCTGACAGCCACGCCCGGTCTTCGGCCTCAGCTTTGTGGCTCAGCCGAGTAACCCGGTGGTTTTCTGGTGAACCACCGCAAACCCCGCGAACTTGATGTAGCCTCCGCCAATCACCACTCATGACTCGGCTCCCATGAAGTCCCGGCTCGACCTTGGTTTTGAGGCTCAACCAAGAAATCGTCCGCCGACTTCATCGTGCTGTTCTTGCCACCATGCGGCCCGCACTTGACCCCGCTGGCCACCGGGTCCCTCGAACCAAGCCTACTTGTCTTCTCCACACCTGGAGGCCTCACCGGTGATGACCTTTCGCGCTTGTTCTTCACCTGCACCAACACCAGTCAAGCCGCAACCTGCACCTTCAATACTTAGCCAAGAATCAGTCCACACAACGTTGTCAATCACTCATCACACCAGGAAGCAACCATCCACCGGTCCTCGAACCACACATGGTCCTCAGAGGTTCCTTGGTTGAGCCACAAAGCCAAGACCGAAGACTCGGCGGGTGGAGATGGGATCCGGGTGTGCCGAGAGACTTCAAAGCGGAGGACACACGTCGGGATCGCAAGGCTTACGTCGAGGTGAAGCGAGGTCCGGTCGCCGGGCATCCGTCCGATGGTGCTACGATGAGAATTCCCAAAGTGCCCTTCGGGGGCGTGCATCCTAGTACTATGTAATAGGGGTAGTTTTGTCTTTCGGTTGCCTCCATATAAACTTAGAGGAGAGAGGATGGTAGCCACCACTTGGAACCCTAGCTCATTTGCTTTCTCATTTTCCCATCCTATTTTCCTTAGGTATTTCCATAGGACTAGCTTGAGAGCTTCATGGTGAGATTTTTAGAGAGGGATGGATGATCGGGAGGCAAGCTAGACCTTGTATGAATCTTTCTTCGCATGTATAGAAGATTCGGTGTGATTCCTCAAGGCTATTTGTTGTCTCTCCCGTTTTCCCTTTTTGGTGATTTTCGGAGTTCTTTCTTGGGATTTTCGTGAGAAGCTTTTGGAGGTGTTTTTTGTGTGGGATTTGTTTTGGGAATCACACATGAGGTTGGTGTGCCTCTTTTCTTGGTGATCTTGCCCTCAAATCCCGTAGGAAGGCCTTCGATTTTGGTGGTTTTCGAGTTCTTCGTGTTCTTGAGGTAGAGGCACGAGATTTGTGATTCCGAGAGTTGTAGTGAGTTAGAGGCCGTAATTTTTGGGGCATATCTTTACTTTATGGTGCTCATCATCTCTCCACAATTTTGTCTCAAGACTCCATGTGGTTTGGGAGATCCGTCGATCGGAAGTTTGAGGTTGTTTCTCAGGTTTCTCGGCTGTGCTGATTCGCACCTAGTGGACCGTCCGCGAGGTCACCGCGGACCGTCTGCGAGGTGCCTGACAGCCCGGCTGTTCCTCGTGTTCGTATGAGTTCTTGAGCGTCTTCCTTTCGATCCTTTTTGTCGGTGGATTTTTGGTGCATGAAGTTTGCGGACGGTCTCTACTAGAGTGTCGGACAGTCCGTGACGAGGCGGACGGTCCGCGGGTCCATCACTGACGGTCCGTTTTTCTCGGTGCACTACTAGAGGTTTGGGTATCATTTTTGGACGGTCTGCCCCCTTCCCGCGGACAGTCCACGCCCTCCTCGCGGACAGTCCGCCCGGACACTGCGGACAGTCCGCCTGGTGATTTCCAGATTGCCTAAGTCCTTTGCTTTTTGAGTTGTGCTTCCGCGTTGGATTGGTTTGGGACTTGTTCCTAGGGTTGGTAGGTCCGTTGTGACTATGTGACCTTGGCAAGCTCGTGTGGGAATCCTTGGTTGTGGATTTGGGGCATAGCCGAGTTCATCCTTCGGGAAGAATTTTTATCGGTTCCCATTCACTCCTCCCCTCTTTGGTCGCCTAATCGGTCCTTCAGCCGATGGTGTCGAGCCCTTTTGCCTCACCTTGAGGAGTCAGCAATTTTGGAGCATTTTATCTCGGTTGTGTCGAGCCGTTGCCATTGTCTTAGGGGACCGAGATTTTTCTCCCTCAAGTGATCTCATTTTGGCTTTTGTTTGGCTTTTAATCACTTGTTTAAGCTTTTCATTCGTTTCTTTTTTTTCTCTTTTTCTCTGAATTGGTTACTATGTGTGTTGTCAATGCACTCATCAAGGGGGAGATTGAGGACCAGAGCGTCCGAGGACCGGTGGATGGTCGCTCCCTGGTGTGATGAGTGATTGACAACATGGTGTGGACTGAATCTTGGACGAGTATTGCAGGTGCAGGTTGCGGCTTGACTCGTGTTGGTGCAGGTGAAGAGCGGGCGCAAAAGGTCTTAGCCTTACGGGGCCTCCGAGGAGTGGAGAGACAAGTAGGCTCGGCTCGATGGACCCGGTGGCCGAACGGGGTCAAGTGCGGGCCTTATGGTGGCAAAAAAAGCAAGACAAAGTCGTGCACAGGAGCCGGTGCAGGGTAGCGGCTCACGATCAGAGTCTGCACACGGGGTTTGCGGCGGTTCACCACAAAACCGTCGGGTTACTTGGTTGAGCCACAAAACCCAGACCGGAGGCTCAGCGGGCGGAGACGGGATCCGGGCGCGCCGAGAAGCTCTGATGCCGGGGACACGCGGCGGGATCGTAGGGCTTGCGTCGGGAGGACGCAGACTGCGGCGAAGGTGTGGCCACCCGATGAAGAGGAGTGCTACTTGACCATATTGCCCCTGAGGGGATTGTATCTTAGTTTAAGTGCTAGGGGTAGCTTGGTCATTTGCCCAACCCAGATGGACTTATATATATAGCTCTTGGGTTTCTGGTCAAACCATCCTTCCGGACTGCTTCTAATTTCCCTGCTCCATAGGTTTAGATTTTCTTCACTGTTTTGTAGAGAATCTGATCTCTGAGTGTATGGAAGCATTCATGGCTACGTCGATTTCCTTCTTGTGGCTCGAGTGATTTTCGTGTCTTTTTCGGGGTATTTTCGTTCAATTTTTGTGCGCGGCTTGTTCCTCCGATTCTGAGGTGTTTGGGTTCGGATTTTCTTTTGGGGATCATGGATAAATGCCTTGTGCATCTTTGTACTTGATCTTGACCCCTCAAACTCCGGATTCGGCCTTGGATTTGAGGATTTCGGTTGGAACCCTAGCTTTTTGTGTGAGCTCGGTAGAATCTTGATTCCTCTCGATTCAGTGGGTTTGAGGCTCCAAATTCGTAGGCATAGCTTCTCCTAGAGATGCTTCATCTTCACCTATGATTTGGTAGCAATCCCTTAGTTGATTCGGGATATCGGGCAAAGGGAAGGAGGTGCTGACCTTTGGAGGGTCTGGCTCGGGCTGCTGTTCCCGTGCCTGGCGGACAGTCCGCGAGGAGCCAACAGATCTGGTATTCGTTGTGTTCTTCCCGTGTTCTTGCGAGCTCGTGTTTCGATCTGTTTGGTCTAGTGATTTTGGTTGCTCAAAGTTTGGCGGACGGTCTGCGAGCAGAGTGCGGACAGTCTCTTCGCCGCGGACGGTCCACGGGTAGGGCACAGATAGTCCATTTTTCGAGGTGCACTATTGGAGGTTCGAGGGCTATTTTCGGATGGTCCGCCACAAACCCGCGGACGGTCCGCCTAGGCCTCGCGGACGGTTCGCCCGGTCCGTGCGGACAGTCCGTCCTGAGCCTCACAGTTTGGCTAAGTTCTTTGCTTCTCGAGTTGCGCTTTCGTTTGGGGTTTGTTTGAGACTTGTTCCTAGGGTTGGTAGGTCTGTTGTGACTACGCGACCTTGGCAAGCTCGTGTCGGGATCCTTGGTTGTGAATTTGGGGCATAGGCCGAGTTCATCCTTCGGGAAGAATTTTTATCGGCTCCCATTCACTCCCCCCCTCTCTGGTCGCCTAATCGGTCCTTCAACAATCCTATTATATCAGCTCCTTCGAACACCGATGAAAAAGAGGTAGAATGTTAAACATTCCTTTTATTGCCATTGATTCCATTTGATTGTTGTATTCGAGTTGAACAATACATTTTTCTTCACGTGTGCGAACCAACCATAAATAATCATTTTTCTTGCACTTTGTGCTCAGGTCTTCACAATTGCTGACCAAGATGAAATTGTACCAGAGTCGGAAGACTCCCAATACTCTTGTACCAGGTTGCAGAATGAGATAGAGGTACCAGCACTCCGTTTTCAGAATAGAACATCGTACTTGTGTTGTGGCGTTGAAGACTCCGACTTCCATACGATTGAATCCTCCGATTGGATTAATGGCTTGGATCAATGCTGGATTCCTACACCCAAAACGGAAAGTTCTACGGCCTCGACACCACACAATGCATGAGTCATGCTATGCATAAAACGAACCCAACAATGCCTACACATGCTTTTGTTTATAATTTTCGATGTAATCTTTGAATCATGGCACCGTATCGATGTTTGATGAGAGGAATGCAACATGCTCATGATCTTGTAGTAGTATGCTAGTATGCGAATCGAATCGAGGAAGGAACGGATGTGTTGATCTCCAATGTGGGCAGGATCGAGGAGTATGCAACGTGCTCACAATCTTCTAATAGTAAGCTGACAGCCAGGTGTGGTTCGAGGACCGGTGGATGGTCGCTTCCTGTTGTGATGAGTGATTGACAACGTGGTGTGGACTGATTCTTGGCTAAGTATTGCAGGTGCAGGTTGCGGCTTGACTGGTGTTGGTGTAGGTGAACAACAAGTGCGAAAGGTCATTGCCGGTGAGGCCTCCAGGTGTGGAGAAGACAAGTAGGCTTGGTTCGAGGGACCCGGTGGCCAGCGGGGTCAAGTGCGGGCCGCATGGTGGCAAGAACGGCAAGATGAAGTCATGGACGGTTTCTTGGTTCAGCCTCCAAACCAAGGTCGAGCCGGGACTACGTGGGAGCCGAGTCATGAGTGGTGATTGGCGGAGGCTACACCGAGTTCGCGGAGTTTCCAGTGGTTCACCAGAAAACCACTGGGTTCCTTGGTTGATCCACAAAGCCAAGACCGAAGAACCAAAGACGGAGGTGCAGCAGCTCCAGACCGGTCTGACCGGTAGGTACCGGTCTGACCGGTGAGGAGCACCGGTCTGACCGGTGTGCGACGACGCAGTCCGGAATCTTCGAAGCGGAGGACACGCGTCGGGATCGCAAGGCTTGCGTCGAGGCTAAGCAAGTTTACGGTCGCTGGGCATCCGTCCGATGGAGCGAAGACAAAGATTTCCGAATTCGCCCTTAAGGGGCATGTATCCCTAGTTAGCTAGTAAGGGTATTTTAGTCTTTCGGTGGCCTCCATATAACCCAAGGGGTGAGAGGATGGCAGCCATCTCTTGGAACCCTAGCTCATTTGGTTTTCCTATTTTCCTTCCTATTTTCCTTAGGATTTTCGTAGGACTAGCTTGAGAGCTTCATGGTGAGATCTTGTGAGAGGGAAGGATGATCCGGCGGCAAGCTAGACCTTGTATGAACCTCTTTGGTATGTATAGATGATTCGGCGTGGTTCCTCAAGGCTTGGTTGTGTCTTTCCCATTTCTCCTTTTTGGTGATTTTCGGAGGCTTTTCTTGGCGAATTTCTTGTGCCGGTTTTTAGACCTTTCTCTTTGGGATTTGGTGGGGGATGTATGCATGAACCCCTCGTGGTTCTTTTCCCTTTGATTCCCCTCCCAAATCCGTGAGTAAAGGGGCTCAATTTTGGGGTTTTCGTGGTTCTAGGGTTCGTGGTGTTCTTGGAGGAAATCCTTCGATTTCTCTTGATTCAACAAGTTTTGGTGGACCAAATCTTAGCTAGGGAGTGCCCATGAGGTGTTCCTACTATCCCCAAAGTCTTGTGCGAATCCGTGGAGCGAATCGGGAGATCGGGAGTTGGATTTGGGGGAGTTGACTCGCGAGCGCTGTTCATCCCGAGCTGCCCAGGCGCGACCGGTCTGACCGGTGATCTTGACCGGTCTGACCGGTGCTAGCTTTTGGTGGGATTCGTCTCGGGGAACAGCCTTGTCCGTGTGGTTTTATCCCGTGGTCCTGCTGGTCAGTTCTTGGCGTGTTTGGAGTTGTTTTTGCTAGGTTTTCTGAGGGGTTCTTCTTCCTTCCAGGTTGTGTTTCGGAGGTGGTTTATGTTCCAGGGCCTAGAGGAGTCACTGAGGCTTCCTGGAACGTTTGCTGTGCGGCTGCTGTAGCCACCGGCCAGACCGGCGCTGTCCACCGGTCTGACCGGTGTCACCGGTCTGACCGGCGGAGGTCATCGGTCTGACCGGTGTAGCACAGGCAGCAAGCCGTGCAAGTTTCCGCTGTGTGTTTTGGTGAGCTCTAGCTCGGAGGGTTGTGTGTTGGCTCCTAGGACCAGTAGCACTCCAGTGGCTGCGTGGTCTTGACCAACTTGGGTAGTTGAGTCGGAGAAGTGTTTCGGAAGCCGTGTTCGTCTTGTTGGAGTTCTCGTCTCCATTGAGAAGAATTTTTATTGGCTCCCATTCACTCCCCCCCTCTGGTTCGCCTAATCGGTCCTTCAATTGGTATCAGAGCCGGTTCGGGTCTTCATTGACTCTTACCAGTCTAAGATCCAAAGATGGCGTACCAGGAACGGGGTTCGGGTCCTCCGCACTTCGATGGGAAGAACTACCAGATATGGCAGAGGCGGATGGCAGCGTTCCTCCGCGGAAAGGGTCAGATCCTTTGGGACGTCACGGTGAACACAGCTTATGTTCATCCGATGAGCTTCCTTGCTCCTGGATCGAGGGATATGTTCGAATTCAACAACAAGGCTGTCGACTACTTGTTTCGTGCTCTGTGTCAGCCTGAATTCGATCAGGTTCAGACAGAGGACTTAGCTTGTAGGATTTGGGAGCAGTTGAAGGATGCTCATGCTGGGAATGCTCAGGCTCAGGCTCGGATGTACGCGACTTACCGGAGATAATACGAGAACTTCACTCATCTCCCCGGTGAGTCCGTCGATGCCCTTTTCCAGCGGTTTACGGTCGTTGTGAACAACATGAGAGCCAATGTGGACGTGCTCCCATACGATGATCATGATAGAGTCGTGAAGCTCTTGCACTCGTTGGATCGTACCGTATGGGACGGGAAGTTTGAGGCTATTGTTGAATCCGAGAAGTATGACACCTTGACGGTGAACGAGCTGTTCTCGAAGCTCAAGTCGGCTGAGTTGGACCGTGGTATGACAGCCAAGATCGAGAGCCCGACTGATTCTCATAGTCTCGCTCTCGTTGGTGGCAAAGGAGCTAAGTCTAACGCTAACACATCCTCCAGGATGTACTCTCTATCTTCCTTGATGTCTTTGCCAGACGAGGAGTTCGACGTGCTTGGAGAGGACGAGCTGGCGTTGCTGACTAGGTGGTTCGAGAGGCTGCACGAGAACCGGGTGAACACGAGGAGGACAGCACGGACGTGCTTTCAGTGCGGCAAGCCAGGACACTTCGTCGCCGACTGCCCGGAGAAGACGGAGAACAAGGATGGCTACAAGGACAGCTACAGGCACCGGTCGAGCAAGGATGGCAAGTACCGATCGAGGCGCGATCACAAGCACAAGAACAAGCACAAGGACGAGCGACGGTCGAGGAAGAAGGACGGCCGCGGCAGGAAGGCCCGAGCGATGGTCGGAGCGAGCGACGTCGACTCCAGCTCCGCCTACTCTTCCTCGAGCTCGAGTAGCAGTGAAGATGAAGGTGATCAGCGCAAGAACAAGAAGTCATCCAGGAACATGAGCGGGTTGAGCTTCTTCGCGGAAGATGGCTTCTGCGGCATGGCTCGTAGCTCCGGCAGCAAGAAGAGTCACCAGAGCGACTCGGACTCCGACTCCGAGGATGAGGTATGTGATGAGCTCTCTTCTTTGCGCAAGGAGAATGATGAGTTGGTTGGCTTGCTTGATAATCGCGATCACATGCTTAGAGAGGCCAAGAAGATGAGGAAAGAGCTTAGAGCCTCACTAGAAGATGCTAGGAACAGTGTGGCTGAGCTAGAAACCCAGAACCTAGATGCTAAGCTTGAGATTGATTCGCTTAAGGCTTCTCCTGTGGTTTCTGATGAGATTGATTGCTGTGATTGCTCTGTGTACCTAGCTGATCTTACTGCTCTTAAGGATAAGCATGCTTCTACTTGTGATGAACTAGATATGCTTAGGGTTGAAGTGGCTGAGCTTAAGTCTAGACCTGCTTTGCTAGGTGCTTGCACTTCTTGCCCTGTTTTGCATGGAAAGATTGATGAGATGCATGCTTACACTGTTTCGCTTGAGGCTAAGTTGAAAGAGCCTATTCCCACTTCTTGCTCTACTTGTGAATTGCATGTGGTTAAGAATTTGGAGCTTGCACATTATGTTGATCGCTTGCAGGATGAGAATGATGAGCTGAGAAAATGTATGAGCTGGTTGTCGGGTCAGGAGCCTCAGCTTGGTATCATGATAGCGGCTTTCAAATGCTATGATGGTCAGGCACTTGGGGCTGACAAGCTTGGAGAGAACAGTGGTGAGGGAGTTGAGAGAGTTGGAGAGATTCCTATCCCACCACCAAACAGATACAAGAACAAATTTGAGCCCAAACCTAACCATCTCAGAAACAAACTTGACACTACTCCAGATCCACCCATATTCCCTCACCCAACACATGATTTCCAGAAACCGGTGAAGTTTGTGAGCCCAAAGGGAGGTGAGGAAGGAGAGAAGAAGGGTGAGAAACCGAGTGGGCAGCCCCATCCCAAGCCTAAGCCTAAGCCACAGCCCATAAAGTTCCATTGTGGGTATTGTGGGAGAGATGGTCACAAGGATGAGTTTTGCTTCAGGAGGAAGCGTGAGGAGAGAATGGCTAGAGAGTGGGCTAACAAGGACAGGTACCGCCCCTCTAATGGTGTACCTGAGCCTCGTATGCAGATGCCCAGGGCCAAGGCGATTGTGAGGACGGTTTTGGCTTGGGGAGACCGGAAGGCAGCAGGCGGTGCTGCTGGCCGAGCTACACCGGTCAGACCGGTGCACTACACCGGTCAGACCGGTGCAGGTCTGGGCAGACAGCGAGTTGGGTTTCATGCTCGTGAGGATGCTCGGTTTGGTTCTGGTGGTCGTGGTTCTGGTGGTTGGTCTGGAAAGTTTGCAGGTAGTCAGTTTGCTAGGCGTTCTACACCTCGTGCTCAATACGGGGGTGGGAGGAGTCGTAGCTTTGAGATGGAGAGGAGGAACGGTCCATGGTTTTCCTTTCGTGGCTTTCGTCCTCCTCCAGCTAGAGAGGGTTGGTTCCCTCGTAGTGGTTACCGTGGTGGTGTTTGTGGTGGTAGCTTTGATAGGCGTGATGATTTGGTTTGTGCTAACCCCACTTTGGAGCAAATGGCTCGGCACTGGTTTTACTCTTTTGGTACTAACCCTAGTGCTGAGTCGTTTGTTCACTCACGTGCTCGCTTTTGAATTTCAGGTGGGAGACTTGAGGAACGTTTGGTTGATTGACTCCGGTTGCTCGAGGCATATGACCGGAGACAAGGGGTGGTTCTCAAGTCTCGTCCCGGTGGTGTCCAAGACATACATCACCTTTGGGGACAATGGGCGAGGGCGTGTACTATCAGATGGTGAGATCAAGGTAAGTGACAAGGTCACTCTCAGGCGTGTTGCTCTTGTTCAATCGCTGGGGTTCAATTTGCTTTCTTTGTCCCAGTTGTTGGATGAGGGCTTTGAGGTGTTGTTTCGGCCTGGTGGTTCTCAGATTTTAGATTCTCGAGGGGACCTTGTTTGCATGGTGGTTCCCGAGGGTCAAGTGTTCCGAGCTGATTTCTCTCAGTCTTCTGGTGTGGAGCGTTGCTTTTTGGCTGGTTCTTCGAGTGAGTTGTGGAAGTGGCATAGGAAGTTGGGTCACTTGAGCTTTGACCTTTTGTCTCGCTTGAGTAAACTCAATTTGGTCCGAGGATTGCCACGGTTGAGGTTTGAGAAAGAGTTGGTTTGTGCGCCGTGTAGGCATGCCAAGATGGTAGCCTCTTCTCACCCGCCTCTTACCGATGTGATGACTGAGCGTCCATGCGAGCTGCTCCATATGGACCTTGTTGGCCCAGCTCGTGTGTGATCTGCGGGTGGGAAGTGGTATGTCCTTGTTGTGGTGGACGACTACTCTCGGTATGCGTGGGTGTTCTTTCTTGAGGAGAAAGGGGAGACGTTTGGTTTTGTTCGAGATCTTGTCTTGAGGTTAAGAAACGAGAGGCACGGTGATGCCATACGAGCGATCCGCAGTGACAATGGCTCGGAATTCAAAAACTCTCGCTTCGAAACCTTTTGCCATGACTTGGGTCTTGAACACCAGTTTTCGAGTCCGTATACGCCTCCCCAGAATGGCATGGTGGAAAGGAAAAACAGGACCTTGTGCGAGATGGCTCGGACGATGCTCGACGAGCATAGGACTCCGAGAAGGTTCTGGGCTGAGGCGGTCAATACCGCGTGCTATGTGTCGAACAGGATCTACCTCAGGGTTCACAAGAAGAAAACCTGTTACGAGTTGATGCACGGTCGCACACCCAAGGTGAGTCACTTCCATGTCTTTGGTTGTAAATGCTTCATTCTGAAGAAAGGGAAGAAGTTGGACAAGTTCGAGGCTAGGTCTGTCGATGGCATTTTCTTTGGTTATGCATCTCATTCTAGAGCATTTCGTGTGCTCAATCTTGAAACTAACCAAATCGTGGAGACTTGCGAGGTAACCTTCGACGAGACACAGCCACGTAGTCAGCTTGTTTTTGAGTGTGCAGGTGACGACGAACTTGGCGAGGAGATCTTTCAGGAGGAGGAGCATGAACATGGAGATGATGAAGATGGCGGTGTGGTACCCGCAGCTGAACATGTACCTACTACTTCGACGACGATCGTGAACGGGCCCTCTCCCACACCTACAACGACAAACCCAGATCAAGGCGAAGCTGTGGTTGAGGGGGAGGTAGCATCAAGGCGAGAACCTCCCCGGCGAGTGCAAGTGGATCACCCAGCTTCGAGAATCATCGGCGACATGAATGAACGCACTACACGGTCGAGGGTTCAGAACAATTCTCATTTCACTCATGCTGCTTTTGTTGCCACCTTTGAGCCCAAAGACATTGGACACGCGCTATCTGATCATAATTGGGTTAACTCGATGCATGAGGAGTTGGAGAATTTTGAGAGGAACCAAGTTTGGGTGTTGGTTGATCCTCCCCCAGGGTGTAAGCCGATTGGGACAAAATGGGTGTGGAAAAATAAAGAGGGAGAGAAAGGAGAAGTGGTGAGGAACAAGTCAAGACTTGTTGCTCAGGGGTACAGTCAGAAAGAGGGGATCGACTACAAGGAGACTTTCGCTCCTGTAGCTCGTTTGGAGGTGATCAGGATCCTTCTAGCCTTTTCCGTGGCTAAAGGGTTCAAGTTGTACTAGATGGATGTGAAGAGTGCTTTCCTGAACGGTGTGTTGGAGGAAGAGGTGTTTGTGAGGCAACCACCGGGTTTTGAGAGTGAGAAGTACCCCCACCGGGTGTACAAGTTGAGAAAGGCGCTGTATGGGTTGAAGCAGGCGCCTAGAGCTTGGTATGGTTGGTTGAGGGGGTTCCTGTTTGAGAGAGGGTTTGAGACGGGGAAGGTCGATCAGACCTTGTTTCTCCTCAGGCAGGGCAGAGATATCCTGATTGTGCAGGTATACGTGGATGATATTGTCTTTGGTGGCTCCTCTAACTCTCTTGTTGCAAGGTTTGCAGAAGACATGAGCAGGGAATTTGAGATGAGCATGATGGGCGAGTTGCAGTTCTTCCTCGGGCTACAAATCAAGCAATCAAAGGAAGGAACATTTGTACACCAAGCTAAGTACACCAAGGACATTGTGAGGAAGTTCAAGATGGAGGACTCCAAGGCCATGGCGACGCCTATGAGTACGACTATAGCTCTTGATGCGGACGAGGAAGGTGAACACGTGGACCAGAAGGAGTACCGGAGCATGATCGGGTCGCTCCTCTACTTGACGGCGACAAGGCCGGACATCCAATTCTCGGTATGTATGTGCGCTTGTTTTCAAGCGTCTCCGAGGACTTCGCATCGGCAAGCAGTCAAGCGCATTTTCAGGTATCTGCGACACACTCCCGACTTCGGCCTTTGGTACTCTGCGTCTTCTTCTTTGGCACTTCATGGATTTTCAGACGCGGATTTTGCCAGGTGTCGGTTGGATAGGAAGTCCACTTCTGGGACTTGCCAGTTCTTGGGTTCTTCTTTGGTGTCTTGGTCTTCCCGCAAACAGTCAAGTGTTGCTCAATCCACTACCGAGACAGAGTATGTGGCCGCAGGTAGTTGTTGCTCTTAGCTCCTTTGGATCACATACACCATGAGTGACTTTGGTGAGGAGTATACCCATGTCCCACTTCAATGTGATAGCACCAGTGCCATAAACGTTGCAAAGAACCCAGTGCTCCATTCCAAAACCAAGCACATAGAAGTGAGGTATCATTTTCTGAGAGATCACGTAGAGAAAGGAAAAATCGCTTTGATCCATGTACCCACACATGACCAACTAGCTGATATTTTCACCAAACCCCTAGATCAAGCAACTTTCACTCGTTTGCGAGGGGAGCTTGGTGTTTGTTTGATTTCTTGAGTCGGCATGTGGGAGCTCCTTTGTAGCATATGTATAGCTTTCCCTTGTGCATTTCTTGCATTTGGCATGGCATATGTAACATGATGTATAGGCATCTTTGTATCTTAGGTTGCATGTATTTTTTATCATATGCATTGTTTAGGAAAGACTTCTCCTATATACATTGTTCACCATGGAATGATATATATGTCTTTGTGAGCTAATTTGGTAAGCTATGGTTAGTTTGGCTTAGCTCTTGATAATCTTGGTTTATATCCATGGTTGATGGCTATGTTTTTGAAAAAGTTCATATGTATGCTCTCTTGTGAGTAAATGCCTTTACATGATCTTGACATGCTTTTGTGGCTTGGCTATGCTTAATTTGTGGTTGGATAGCTTATTTTGATCATATGGGGCCAAAGGCTCATTTGCCATCATGAATGTTTAGCCCCCATGCTTCATCTTGTGGAGGGGCATAAGTTCCTTTTTGTCGCAAAGACATTTCATGTACCATTTATAAATCTGAAAATGAAATGTAAATTGCTTGAAAAATGTGCTCCCATATCATATGTGCTAATTTTAAATTTGCTTTGGGTGCTAAACCGTTGCATGATGCCTACCAATGAGAAGTCTCATATATAGAAGTAGGCACATGGCTCGGTGGCTTTGACATGACATGAGGTGCTTGTGGGTGTTTATGATGGTCTTATGCTTAGAATGGTTGTCCTAGCATGAAGTTTGTGTGGCTTTACCATTTTGACATGTTTTGCTCATATTTAGGACTTTGCTCATGAGAGGGTGATTTTTCGCAAAATTGCTCAATTCTATCTTAGCTTCGCCCAATGGTTGTGAAACTTGGTGATCTTGTAGTTGATGTCATTTCGAAGCTATAGAGTATCTAACTTGCTCATTTGGACATGTGTAGCATCCTATGTTGAATTTTGTCTATTTGAGAAGCTCTAGGTTGCATTTTTGGCTTGATTCATGCATTGTCAACAAGGGGGAGAAGTTTGAGCATGTTTTGGCCTACTGAATGCATCTAGAAGGTTTTCAGGTGGTTTCGAGCCATTTTTGGGCTCTGTTGTGCACCGGTCTGACCGGTTGAGGTCACCGGTCTGACCGGTCAGAGTGCTGGTCCTGTTCACATGTTGAGCACCGGTCTGACCGGTGGTGTCGACCGGTCAGAGCTGAGCTGTTGCAGCTGCTCTGTTTCGTGAAGTCGCTCGCTTGCATTGGTTCAGGGGGAGCTGCATGTGTGCAGGGGGAGCTCTTTGTGATTTTCGAGCTTTGGATCATTGGCTTGTGCTCTTTGCTTGAGCATGCTTTTGTCTCAGATGTGTCGAGCCGTTGCCGTTGCCTAAGGGGTCCGAGATTTGTCTTCTTCAAGTGATCTTGCTCTTTGCCTTTTCTTTGGCTTTCGATCGCTTGTTGGAGTTTCTTTTAGTCGTTTCTTTTCTTTTTCTTTTCTCTTGGTTACCAAAACGTGTGTGTTGTCAATGCACTCATCAAGGGGGAGATTGAGAGCCAGGTGTGGTTCGAGGACCGGTGGATGGTCGCTTCCTGGTGTGATGAGTGATTGACAACGTGGTGTGGACTGATTCTTGGCTAAGTATTGCAGGTGCAGGTTGCGGCTTGACTGGTGTTGGTGCAGGTGAAGAACAAGTGTGAAAGGTTGTTGCCGGTGAGGCCTCCAGGTGTGGAGAAGACAAGTAGGCTTGGTTCGAGGGACCCGGTGGCCAGCGGGGTCAAGTGCGGGCCACATGGTGGCAAGAACGGCAAGATGAAGTCATGGACGGTTTCTTGGTTGAGCCTCAAAACCAAGGTCGAGCCGGGACTACGTGGGAGCCGAGTCATGAGTGGTGATTGGCGGAGGCTACACCGAGTTCGCGGGGTTTCCAGTGGTTCACCAGAAAACCACTGGGTTCCTTGGTTGATCCACAATGCCAAGACCGAAGAACCGAAGACGGAGGTGCAGCAGCTCCAGACCGGTCTGACCGGTGGGTCTGACCGGTCTGACCGGTGGGTACCGGTCTGACCGGTGAGGAGCACCGGTCTGACTGGTGTGCGACGACGCAGTCCGGAATCTTCGAAGCGGAGGACATGCTTCGGGATCGCAAGGCTTGCGTCGAGCCTAAGCAAGTTTGCGGTCGCTGGGCATCCGTCCGATGGAGCGAAGACAAAGATTTCCGAATTCGCCCTTAAGGGGCATGTATCCCTAGTTAGCTAGTATGGGTATATTAGTCTTTCGGTTTGCCTCCTATAACCCAAGGGGTGAGAGGATGGCAGCCATCTCTTGGAACCCTAGCTCATTTGGTTTTCCTATTTTCCTTCCTATTTTCCTTAGGATTTTCGTAGGACTAGCTTGAGAGCTTCATGGTGAGATCTTGTGAGAGGGAAGGATGATCGGGCGGCAAGCTAGACCTTGTATGAACCTCTTTGGTATGTATAGATGATTCGGCGTGGTTCCTCAAGGCTTGGTTGTGTCTTTCCCGTTTCTCCTTTTTGGTGATTTTCGGAGGCTTTTCTTGGCAAATTTCTTGTGGCGGTTTTGACACCTTTCTCTTTGGGATTTGGTGGGGGATGTATGCATGAACCCCTCGTGGTTCTTTTCCCTTTGATTCCCCTCCCAAATCCGTGAGTAAAGGGGCTCAATTTTGGGGTTTTCGTGGTTCTAGGGTTCGTGGTGTTCTTGGCGGAAATCCTTCGATTCCTCTTGATTCAACAAGTTTTGGTGGACCAAATCTTGGCTATGGAGTGCCCATGAGGTGTTCCTACTATCCCCAAAGTCTTGTGCGAATCCGTGGAGCGAATCGGGAGATCGGGAGTTGGATTTGGGGGAGTTGACTCGCGGGCGCTGTTCATCCCGAGCTGCCCAGGCGAGACCGGTCTGACTGGTGATCTTGACCGGTCTGACCGGTGCTAGCTTTTGGTGGGATTCGTCTCGGGGAACAGCCTTGTCTGTGTGGTTTTGTCCCGTGGTCCTGCTGGTCAGTTCTTGGCGTATTTGGAGTTGTTTTTGCTAGGTTTTGTGAGGGGTTCTTCTTCTTTCCAGGTTGTGTTTCGGAGGTGGTTTTTGTTCCAGGGCCTAGAGGAGTCACTGAGGCTTCCTGGAACGTTTGCTGTGCGGCTGCTGTAGCCACCGGCCTGACCGGTGTCACCGGTCTGATCGGCGGAGGTCATCAGTCTGACCGGTGTAGCACAGGCAGCAAGCCGTGCAAGTTTCCGCTGTGTGTTTTGGTGAGCTCTGGCTCGGAGGGTTGTGTGTTGGCTCCTAGGACCAGTAGCACTCCAGTGGCTGCGTGGTCTTGACCAACTTGGGTAGTTGAGTCGGAGAAGTGTTTCGGAAGCCATGTTCGTCTTGTTGGAGTTCTCGTCTCCTTTGAGAAGAATTTTTATTGGCTCCCATTCACTCCCCCCCTCTCTGGTTCGCCTAATCGGTCCTTCATAAGCGAATCAAATCGATGAAGGAAGGGATGTGTTGATATCCAATGTGGGCATGATCGAGGAGTATGTAACATGACGTGCTCATAATCTTGTAGTACTAAGCGAATCGAATCGAGGAAGGAAGGGATTTGGTGCTCAAGGTGTATTGTTGCTGATGGATGCAAACTACAAAGATTGGAAACTCATGATTGTCATATCCTACTCCGAATGGTTTTGTCGGCTTGTCTTCGCGAGTTAGTGGATAAAGAGATATACACAGCTATTGCGGAACTAGGAAACTTTTTTCGGCAATGGAGGAGGAGACTATGGTTGCAACCGCTAAAGTTGACGCAATTTGCCAGCAGGAGCTGTCTGATGTGGATGGATTCAATTCTGAAGATGAGGACGACAACACTCTATGGCAATACGTCGATGAAGTTGAAAATGTTTCTGATGAAAGTGACGAGGACTAGGATGTGAAATCAGTTAATGTTTAAGTCGATTCAATCTGAAATCATGTGGACCTTATGATTTATATGTAGCTAAAGTCGCACTTTCCTGAATATTAAACCTGCTATCGGTGCCTACTATCCGGTTTATCCGATACATTGTATTATATAACAACGGAACGTCGTGTATGAAGGGGAGAAGCTAGAAAAGGCTAACAAGGCTCCTCCGATTATGGGCTACGTGAATGGTAGATTAGATAATATCCATATAATCACAAGAATGCATGATTATGGATTAAGGCTGCCACTGGGGAGCGTATGGACAAATCCAATTCTTATCCTCTTCAATGAGGGCATGATCAAGTAGTATGGAACGTACTTATGATCTTGTAGTAGTATGCGGATCGAATCAAAGAAGGAAGGGATATGTTGATCTCAAATGTGGGCATGATCGAGGAATATGCAACATGCTCATAATCTTCTAGTAGTATGCGAATCGAATCGAGGAAGTAAGGGATGTGTTGATCTCCAATGCGGGCATGATCGAGTAATATGCAACATGCTCATTATCATGTAGTATGCAAATCGAATCGAGGAAGGAAGGAACAATGTGTTGATCTCCAATGTGGGCATGATCAACTAAGTATGCGAATGGAATGTCCAGTTCTTTGTATTATGTAGCACAAGACCATCCTATGATGACTTTCAAACTCATTGACATACTCCAGAAGATGATCCAATGTGGTATACATCAGAACAGAGGAACTTCCTTGTAAACTACGGGTAGGAAAGGCGCTTCCCATTTCCTGGCCACAGGGTGCGCACAACACAATACACACACCTTTATGGCTTTATCCAACAGCATGTCACTCATGCTAACCCTCCATTCCCCTATTTACTGCCTGCTCACTTGCGGTGCAACCCCTTAGCAGATTATCCGGTACGTTGTATTAGATAACAACGGAATGTCCTGTATGAAGGGGAGAAGCTAGAAAAGCCTAACAAGAACATAGAAAATAGCCTAGTGTACAAAGAAACAAGGCTCCTCCAATTATGGGCTATGTGAATGGTAGATTAGATAATATCCATATAATCATAGAAATGGAGGATTATGGATTAAGGCTGCCACTGGGAAGCGTATGGACAAATCCATTTCTTATCCTCTCCAATGTGGGCATGATCGAGTAGTATACAACGTGCTCATGATCTTGTAGTAGTATGTGAATCGAATCGAGGAATGAAGGGACGTGTTGATCTCCAATGTGGGCATGATCGAGCAGTATGCAATGTGCTCATAATCTACTAGTGTATGCAAATCAAATCGACGAAGGAAGGGATGTGTTGTCCAATGTGTGCAGGATCGAGCAGTATGCAACGTGCTCATGATCAAGAAGTATGCGACTCGAATCGAGGAAGGAAGGAATAATGTGTTGATCCCTAATGTGGGCATGATCGAGTAGTATGCAACGTGCTCATGATCTGACAATCCATCCAAAGTACGCCCTACCATTCTTTACTACTTAACAACGGACATCAATTTAAGCAGAGAAGTACATAAACGAAATGAGTGGTTCCTAACAACGGAATATCCTTTGTACCAATATCTTGATAAGAAGAACATCCTTTGCCACTAGCACATAGCACTGACCAGCCCCCAGAACAAACCGACGCACTATTCAAATATTTGGAATTTCGGACGCCCGGGCAAAGTAGATGTTAAATGTCCTTTTTGCTTTTCTCTTCCCAGTAGCACCCCGTTTCAGCCACCACCATAATGAAAGGGTATATTGGTAATCTGACAGGGCCCTCCACTGTAATGGATAAAGTACCACCGCCCTCGTCCCTTCCCTCCCTTCTACTCCTCACCATCTCAAATCTTTCCGCCCCCATTTCCCCTTCCCTCCTCGCCGCCAGCCCAAATCTTCACCTCCCCTCCTCCATCGTCCCAAATATACCGCTCATAGCTTCAGCCCCTTTCCCATCTGCCTCTATAGAACCAGTGATGATGACACAATGGAACTAGGAGGTAAGGTCATACGAAGGAAATATCCAGAACAAGGTACAATGTTTTCCTCCTCAGTTCAGCTTCCCCGATGGATTCGTACTTGCGTGTTTTCCCATGTGGCAGATCCCATGTGTCCACTAGTATTTTTTTATCAGGTAGATCCCATGTCTACAGTAGGTCTTCTAAGGATCTTGTTCTGACTAGGAACATCCTTTCATGATCTTATTGGGCTAGGAACATCCTACTGGTTCTTATAGAAGTTTTTAGATCTGACAGATCCCATGTGTACAGTAGTTCTTCTCAGGATCTTGTTTTGACTAGGAACATCCTTTTCAGGATCTTGTTTCGGCTAGGAACATCCTACTGGTTCTTATAGAAGTTCTTAGATCTAGTTTTATTTACAGTGGTAGGCCAACCTTACAGAAGTTTCTCCTTTCCTAACAGAAGTAGACGTGCGTTGCGATTAAGTGCGGCAAAGGGACATTAATGTCTTGAGGAATCACACATTCTTCTCTATGCTTGGCCTCGATAAAACTAAATCACTTTTACCACATGACCGACCAAGCAGAAAGGGTACCAATGATACAGGAATACAAGATCCAGATCCGGAGTACAACCCGTCTGATGAACATGAATCTGACCAAGTGACATGTCAACAAGACGTAAGCTTATCATGAACTCGTTTCGTGTATTAGTTATGCAAGATTGCTTCTGCTCATTTCTTTTTTTGTTGAATTTTGTGTAATCAGGTCACTCATAGAATACCTGTCAGTGGAGGAAGAGGGACCAAGAGAATTCGGGCACTGGATGACCCTACCAGAATGCCTCCTAGACTGGCTAGGACCAAGGCAAGGGAATTGACTTTAGCTGATGGGAGCGGGACAACTCCTGATACACAAGAATTGCCTACTAAAGGCCAAGCAACAGCAACCAACGATGAGAACATCATCGACATTGCGACTGCAGAAGTCAAGTCATTTGATCCAATGTTCGAATGTCCTAATTACCAACCGAATGACTATTAACTTGTATGGCTGTAACAAACTTGTTAGGTGATGCACGCCCTTCCATAGCACAACGGGGGCCGCGAGATTCAAGAAGATTGGGCAGATATCTGGACTGGATTAGCCAAGGCTTAAATGGCAAGATCCCTATACACATTCAGGAAGGGCTCAAATGCCTAGAGGCACCAATGCAAGCTGCAAAGTATGCATCAGAAGGTGAGATCATAGTGCGTGGGCACATACCGATCCTTCCTTGCTGGAAGGACTACAAGCAGAATAAGAACACTCAAAAACACGCAGCGGAAAACAACTCAATAACCTGCTGCCAGAGTAAAACCGGTCAGGCCGATTTCTCAAACCAGTCAGACCGGATCTCTAAGACTTAACCTCTCACACGCCAAAGGAAACCGGTCAGGCCGGTTTTGTCCAAAAAACCTCCAAACACCCAACTAGACCAAGCCTTAGCAAGCAAACTCCAAACACAACGAAACTTAGACAAGTGAAGCCACTACCATAGAAAGACATGCTCACCCAAAAGTCTTCTCGAAAACCCACTGGTGACCAAACCGGTCCGGCCGGTTTTGCCTGGGCAGTTGGGAAGAACTCCACCTGCGGGAAAAACTTGACCTTCACCTCAATTGATCTTTCGATTCATTCCACAGATTCAAGTGAGACTTTGGGGATAGCAGGGGTACCTCATGGGCTACCTTTGGCCAAAAACTCAAGCCCCAAGACTCACCAAATCAAGAGGAATCAAAAGTCAACCTCCAAAACCACCTTTCCAAGAACTTCACCGAAAACCACCAAATCAAAGACCTTTCCACGGATTTGGAGGGGCAAGATCACCAAGAAAAGAGGCACCATGTCCTCATGTGTGATTCCCACACCAAAACCTGCAAAGAAACACCTCCGAAACCTTCCCACGAAAATCAAAAGAAAAGGCTTCGAAAATAGCCAAAAAGGAAAATCAGGAGAGGCACAAAGAACACTTGAGGAATCACGCCGAACCTTCTATACATACCATGAAAGATTCATACAAGGTCTAGCTTGCCTCCTCAACATCCATCCCTCTCTAAAGATCTCACCATGAAGCTCTCAAGCTAGTCCTATAGAAAACCCTAAGGGAAAAAGGAAAAACTAAGAAGCAAATGAACTAGGGTTCCAAGAGATGGCTGCCATCCTCTCTCCTCTAAGTTTATATGGAGGCAACCGAAAGACGAAACTACCCCTATTACATAATAGAAGATACACACCCCCGAAGGGCACTTTAGGAATTTGTCGTCATACACCATCAGACGGATACACATCCACCGCAAACCTGCGTAGCACCAATGCAACCCTTCCGATCATGCCACACATCCTCTGCTTCGAAGCTTCCCGACGCCTTCCGACCCCAAACCGGTCAGACTGGTTTTGGCCTGACAGCCACGCTGAGTCTTCGGTCCTGCCTTTGTGGCTCAGTCAAGTAACCCAGTGGTTTTGTGGTGAACCACTGGACACCCCACGGACTTGGTGTGGCCTCCAGCCAAACATGGCCCCCACGGTTGTCCCGTCTCGACCTTGATTTTGAGGCTCAACCAGGAAATCGTCCACGACTTCGTCTTGTTATTCTTGCCACCATGCGGCCCGCACTAGATCCCGCTAGCCACCGGGTCCCTCGAACCAAGCCTACTTGTCTTCTCCACACCTAGAGGCCCACTGGCATAGACCTTTCACACTTGTTCTTCACCTGCACCAACATCAATCAAGCAGCAACCTGCACCTGCAATACTTAGCCAAGAGTCAGTCCACATAACATTGTCAATCACTCATCACACCAGGAAGCGACCATCCACTGGTCCTCAATCTCCCCCTTGATGAGTGCATTGACAACATACACAGTTGGTAACCACAAGATAAAAGGAAAAAGAAAAGAAATGAACAAAAGAATTCAAACAAGCGATCGAAAGTCAAAACAAAGGCTAAGAGCGAGATCACTTGAAGAGGAAAGTCTCAGTCCCCTTAGGCAAGGGCAATGACTTGATACAACCGAGACAAAAGCAAGCTCACACAAAGAGCAAAAACCACCAAAGAAAAGCTCGAAAACACACAAGAGCTCCCCCTGCACATATGCACACTCCCCCTGAACTTGTGCCTGCACTACACACAAACCGGTCAGGCCAGTTTCCACATCTGGTCAGACCAGATTCCCACAACCAGTCAGGCCAGATCCAAAACCAGTCAGGCTGGTTTAACTCGACAGAACTCACCCCGAAAAAACCAAAAATGCAAAGGAAATGCACAAACTCCCCCTTGACAATTGGAAAAGGTTCTAGGGATGCAATGCAACTTTTCTCAGCCTTTCTTTCTCCCTGAAGGACCGAACTGGCGACTAGAGAGGGGGGGAGTGAATGGGAGCCGATAAAAAATCTTCTCTATGGAGATAACTTCTCCAACAAGATGAACTCGGTCGGGTACCCAAAATCACACGCTCCGCACACAAACTTCTATTTGCCAAAACCACATAGCCACAGAAGTGCTACTGGTCCTAGGAACAAATACTACATGCAGGCACAACTTCTACACACACACGGTAGCAGAAACAACTCGGAAGTCATCTGCTTGGGAGGGGCGGTCAGACCAAGTTTGGGGGCGGTTAGACCGCCTGTTCCTGGAAACCAAGAAATCCACTGAAAGCCCTCTTCCGAGCTCCAAAACTCTCCTCGGTTTCAGCCACAGAATCCTCTGGTCAAGGTCAATCTAGCTACAAGAAAATCTTGGCGAAAACAAGAACTTCACCCCAAGGGGCCTAGGGCGGTTAGACCGACTACCTAGGGCGGTCTAACCTCCTGTACCCAGCAAGAATCACCTCCAAGGAAACCCTAGCAAACTACTCCCAAACGAGCCAAGATTTCACTAGAACACTCCTCTGATCAAGGCAAAGAAACTCACAGAGGAAAATCTAGCAAAACCAAAACTTCAACCTGGATGACTGCTCGTCCTCGAGTGAAGGAGAAAGGATCAAGGTGAAACATGATATCCAAAGGTACGAAGCGAGCATAAGAGATATTCCAAACCATACCTTGTACCTGTCAACTCTCTGAAGTGTCTATCTTGCCATCTTGGGTAGTTGAGGAATGGAACGGTCATATCAAATCATTTCTACTCATCATGTCAAGTAACTCGGGGTTTTGCAATAATTTTCAAAACAAACCATTGCTTAGCTCCTCAATTGATTTTCTCAGATCGCTTAGTGTGTATATGTCCTCACCAAGGCAATAGCTTTGCCTTTCTTTCATCCTACTTCTAATGATGGCTATGAGGAGCTCGGGGTAGGATAAAAGTTAAAGCATACTTGCATTACATCTATTGCAAAGTCAAAGACCAGATCAAAGGAGAAAATCAAATCATACAATCAGATCATGATGTGCACATATATGAGATGTGATGAATGTGGTAAGGTGGATACTAAGCCTGGAATGGGTGCTAGATATTACCATATATATCATGAATGTTGTGGTGATGGTAAGGTGGACACTAGGCCCAGAATGTGTACTAGTTATTACCATCAAATTTATTGGAACTCCTTTTTGCATGATCACATCTCTCTCCTTTTCCTTCTTTCTTTTGGACATGGGCTATCATTTCTTTCTTTCTTTTCTTTTTTTTATATCATGCCCTGAGCATGTGTCTCTTTCTTCTTCTTCTTTTTTGCATAGCCCATGTCTCTTTTTCAAGGATACTTTGGAAAGAGATAGGTCACACCACATACAGAGATTTATTTTTATGGGATGAATGGGCGGTACAATGCTAACTTCCAGCGTAGAAGCATAGCAAGGGGATATGATGGTGCACATGGATCTTGATCGTGAAAGCATGAAAAGAATTCTCACAAGGGTCACAACAATTTGACAAAGCTCAATGCAATGACAAGCAGCATATGAGTGAAGGGGTTTCATGATAACTAATCATATGGCTTTGGTAGGACTTTGGCATATCAAACATGAGCTTTGTAAAGGGTTTTTAATTTTTCAAATAAAATTCTCGAGGACTCGAACAATTAGAGAGAAGGTCATATCATCAAAGCATATCACAAACACCAACTATTTAGATGAGCATGAGTTCCCTAATGATATTTGTTCACAAGCATCAAGATGATATGCATGGAATAAAACATATGCAAGCCAACCATAGGAAACATGTAAAGCAGGTAGAGCAAGATTCCATGAGTTGACTTAGCATATAAGAATTGAAACTCATTCAAACTCATGAATCAGGGAGAGTGAGATAAAAGGGTGCACATACCATCGCTCCCGAAGAATATGAGAAACAAAGAAGACTAGTGGTGGTTTAGCTGACCCGTGGGGCAGCCGGCTCACTCTAGTATACCTTGTCCCTTGTCATGAAAGCACAGTCGATGTTGTGCAACGCCTGTGTGGGAGATCTCAAGTGTGTATGTCAATGATAAGCTTGGGAGATCTCCCCCACACTTGTTCATGTACCTGGTGTTGTCTTCAAACAAAATGGGAAAAAAACAAAAGATGGACTCTACTGGTTCGAGAACCAGTGAGCCTTTATTCAAGTTCAAATATAAATTCACCATGAGACCTAGCTCAAACAAGGCTGGCATGCCTTGGCTTACCTTCCCTTTTGAATCAAGCTCGATGACTTACCCCGTTTGGATTCAAAAATTCATACAAGGGTTAATCCGTACATACAACCAATATCCATGAAAGCATATACTATAAGGTTCATCAATCAAACTCGACACCATGTCTTGTTTGATTGAAGTAGACAATTTTAACCTAAGCACTTGCTTAGTTCAAAACAACCTATGAAAGCACATAGCTAAACATGCATTCAAACCATAGCATTAAGAACATAGATAAAGAAGGCATGGAAGCATGATCAAGCATTTCCAAAGGGACATAAACATGAGCAAAAGATGGTGAACATTGGGTAATCTCCCGTAAGGGCTTTGTTTGAAGTCAAAAGCAGGACATACCTAACTAGGCAAGAGGCAATAGCTAACATCATCCCCAAACTAGGATAAGGTTTGGTATGAGAAGAACTTTACTCGAGATGCTCACATATCTCCCCCACACTTGAAGTTTGCATTGCTAGGCAACAAAACTCAAGTGTGTGTGGACATCAAGCTTCCTTTTGTAATGTTCCCTCACCAAAACTTCAGAAGTGTTGAGGTGATGTAGCTCACATGTTCTTAGGCGCTACATGTCCATCATTCTTTATAATCTTCACCTGAAAGGGTTAGGACCAAAATTACCCGAGGGACAACCTATCCTAAAAACATTCTCTTACTTTTTATTTGAAACAAGAAATAAAATATAACCTAATCCAGGCTATATCCTGGCAGTGATTCGTTTACGGTCATAAGCTCGACCATGGGAACTTCTTCCTGCAGCTATCATTGGTGTGTCATTCCCGTCTCACCACCAATTGTTGATGTATCAGTGAAGCCTCAGCTGCAAGGTTAGTGCCATAGTGCATACACGAAATCTGCAATGCTTATGGTAAACATATGCATCTACAACCATCCTTCTAAACTTTTTACAGGAGAGGACCATAAGGCGGTTGTAGTACTCGTGCGTGCTCAGTGAACTAAGCATGGCTGACTCTAGAGAGGCATGATGCAAGCATGGTTCATGTTGTGTTTCAAGAATGAAGCTACCATGCTTATCAATGGAATCCTTTCCTTTGGACTCCAGAGTCAGTGCCTCGTAGATCTCCATGGCCCATGAATTCTTCATCTCAGGAGATTCATCATGTAAGATCGATGTTGATTCTCGATCAAGGTCGAAAGCAACATGATATGGGCCGACAGGAAGAGGCTCAAACTCGATCGAGGGTGATAATGATCGTTCACCTTCACAAGGGTGACAAGGATCTTCCGAGTCGTACTCATGAGGAGTAGAGAATTCTACAACCTCAATGACAACGGGCTCAGACGATACAGACAAAGATACATGCATCATCTCCTCGAGCGGGGTTTTGCTTAGAAAGAGGCTTCGCCATAGAACTTTCTGAGAACAAGGGAGTGGTGGCAGAAGCAGCTTCCCTAAGCTTTGCATGCATGCTCCCTCAAGATGCATCGAGAAGTTTTTCTGCTGGGGAGCCTAAGATGAGATCAAGATCGAGGACATCAAAGATGTGGAAGTTTAGATTAACCTTGATCTTGTCTACTAGGAACGGCACAGCACATGCAACCCCCGGCACTCAAGAATGTGTTCGGAGGGACAACTCTTGAGGAGCTTGTCGGATGGTCTTAGCGCAATATTGCCCAACAGAGTGTACTCTAGGTGCCATGGCATAACATTAACCTCCATGATGGGGTTAAGGTGGGCTTCTACGTTAGTTCCTTTTATGGACCAAGGAACGATCGTAGAGGGTGAACTAATCCAAAGTGCTTCAGAAAAATGTCCCACTCTAGTCGACCACTTCTTTTCCATGGCCTCCTTGTTAGATGTTTCGTTCGGAGGATCAGGAGGCAAAGGAGGTACCATAGGCCTAGGGGAAGGTTCTGTCAAAAGATTTCTAGATTGAAAGATATGGATAGAAAAGACTTCCTCCCCAAATTGGGCATTAGAGAGATTCGAGGTGTTTTTGTTGTTCCTAGAAGGGTCATCCTCGAATTGGAAAGCGAACTCCAAAGGTTGAATTTCTTCTTCCTCCAGTGTTCGTGGCTCAAGAGAGAGCTCAATGGACAAATCTTGGGATCTGGAAACCGTAGGTTCAGGTTCGGCTATTGAGAGACTCTCATGGCTTGACATACATTCTTTATGGAGGCGTTCAGACTCAGCTATGAAGGAGGCATTTTCAGAAATTCACTCTAAGATTTCTATAGCTTCATCTAAAGTCCTTTCACAAAAAGATCCTCCAGCGGTGATGTCGAGATAGTGGGCAGAGTCCTGATCGAGACCTATGTAAAAATGTTGAAGCAACACAACATCTGGGATTGATAGGACACGGCCTAATTTCACCAAGAGTGAAAATCTAACCCAGGCCGCACCTAAGGATTCCTTCTCATTCTGCTAGAACGATACGATAGCCTTTCGTAGGGCAAACATCTGGGTTGTGGAGAAGAATCTAAGACAAAATTTGTCTACAAGGTTATCCCAGCTCCCGTTCATGCTACCTACGATTTTTGTATACCATTGTTTCGCCCTCTCTACAAGAGAGAAGGGAAACAACTTCCACTTAAGGGTATCATGTGACATGCCCGCGATGGCGATGCATGAACACACTTGCTCAAACTCCCGCAGATGGTGGTATGGGTTATCACTACTTAATCTAGAGAAGGAAAGTTTCTGAACCGTAGTGATATAGCCAGAACGGATTTCATAGCCAGATGTGAGAATTGGGTGCTCAGAGGATGATGGCTCAAAAAATTCCCCTTTTGGAGCGGAGAAACTTATAATGGTGGGTTCATCCATGATAACAGGGGTGAAGGTAGAAATAAAGAAAATGAAAATATACGAGGACCACTAGGTACGAAGATAGATACAACAACCGTTCCCTAGCAATGGCGCCAGAAAGCTTGTTGGGTATTTTAGCGTCACACGAATAAATCCGCAAGCGCACGGATACCGTTGTAACTTTCACCTCAGAGTATTCCAAGGGTATCGAATCCAAGGGAACGTGTGTGTACTAACTTCGTATAGTCAGTCCAAGGACACACCTAGATAAGAGGCAAGGATAGAGAGGATTCCTAAAGATAGCACTATAGTTGAGATTAAAGGTCGATCTCTAGATAGAACATGGCTTAGGGACCGATAGCTTTGACTTAACAGGTGACTCCGGTATGCGGATCTATGTGGAACGGAACTCTGACTGTATCCAGTCGTGGAGGATCAATGATGGCCAGAAGGGTTGTCACCACCTCTTGGACTGCCTCTACCTAACCTTGGGATAAGCTGAACGGATGATAACCGGTAGCGTGTCACAACATCCACGCTGTGGTTACTACCGTAGCCAACGAACTACGGCATCCTGTACTAATAGAACTACGACCACAAAAGAGAACTGATCTCACTCACTATTGGTACTACTAGCTTATACTAAAGGCATACAGGACAACACTCGACCATGCTCTATGCTTCCAACGTATACGAACGACTTGCAGCAGACGAACGCATAAACCCAAGATCTACACACTAGCAGAGGAAAAAGACGACTCATGCAACCTAGCATAAACTATTAGAAAGGAATCACGAACACACTTTATTCTAATCAGAGCATGCAAGCATATCCACTTTATTCTAAATGACGAACATGCATACAAACAGATATGAGCACTTATGAACCTATGCTACAAGATCGAAAGGTTGTGTTCGCGAAGAACACGAGCCTCTAAATCAAGAACAAGCAAAGAACACAAGAACATATTACCTATGCATGAATGCTACTTTAGTCTAAATAGAAAATGCAGAAATACTTACTTTACTCTAATTGAAGAACAAGCATCCATAGAGATACAACTCTCTCTCACTCTCCTATTCTCTAATCTACCAAGGAGACGCTTCTCCTTTGAAGGGAAGCTCTCATCCTTGGGTGAGATGTTGTGTCTCTATTCTTACCCCCTCACATCTATTTATAGGGGCTGGACAACTTCGTGAGGACACCCCAAGCCCCTCGGGAATGCCCTTAGGATCCACTGAGGACACGACACGTGGAAGATGGGGGTGAATCGCCTCGGCCAACCTGTGGGGTTGGCCGATCTCGGGTCGGCTCCGTTCGCGCCACCTTTCGTCCAGGTAACTACCAGGTGGGTCCTAAGGTGGGTATGGGGGTGTTTGCGGTGATTTTAGCCCATTTCTGTGGGGAAGTGGGCCCTTGGATCCGTGTACTGGCTCCTGATTGGTCGAAGGTGTGTTTCCTTGAATCGATGAGGTGTCATGGACACGTGGGCTCCTGTGTGGCAGCACGTCGCCACGTGCCCTAGTGTGGGTCTCACCGGGCCTACATGATATCTTGTACATATCTCTTTCATCCGAACTCCAAAGTAGGCAAATGATATTTCCATTTCGATCGTTTCGACGAGCCCGTCGCAATGGTGCGGTCTAAATTGGCATTTGAGGTTGTTTATGATGACGTCCTATATAAGCCATTGATTTGCTTGCTCTCAACTTTATCATTTCATGTGCATTTTAATGTGTCCGGCAACAAAAGCCAGAAACACCATCACTTGTGGAAATTGTCAGTATAAAGACCTATTCTAGTGTTGATGATCACTTTTCAATTATTTAATGCAGGAGTTGATGGTGTAAAAGTGGTATTTAACAGCCGTCAACAATGACCTAGGGTGGTTAGACCGCCCCCCTATGGTGGTTAGACCACCCCACCCAGAAAACCTGGCCGCGGGTCAACCCCCAACTTCCCATCGCCCGATCTCCCGATTCATCCAATGGATTGCAGCGAAACTTTGGGGATAGTTGGGTTACCTCCTAGGGAACCTCTCCACCAAAGTATATCCACCAAAATGCTCTCAATCAAAGGGAATTGCAGATCTTTGCCCTCTAGTTGATGAACTCGAGGAACTTCGAAAATCACCAAATCAAGGTCGATTCAAGGGAGTTGCTGAGGCAAGGTCACCAAGCAAAGATACACAAGGTCCTCATACGTGACACCCAACAAGAATCACGCAAGAAATCGCCCTCAAAACTCCGTCACGAAAATTACAAGAAAAGCCTCTGAAAAACACAAAAAAGGGAAAACGGGAGAGACAACAAAAGGCCTTGAGGACTCACGCCGAATCTTCTATACATACCATGAAAGATTCATGCAAGGTCTAGCTTGCCTCTCGATCATCCATCCCTCTCTAAAGATCTCACCATGAAACTCTCAAGCTAGTCCTATGGAAATCCTAAGAAAAATAGGATGGGAAAATAACAAAGGCAAATGAGCTAGGGTTCCAAGAGTTGGCTGCCAAAAGACTAAACTACCCTTACTAGAATACTAGGGATACAAACCCTCAAGGGCAATTTTGGAAGTCTACTGCTCATCACCATCGGACAGATGCACATCCACCGCAAGCCTGCATAGCACCAATGCAACCCTTGCAATCATGCCGCGTGTCCTCCACTTCGAAGCTTCTTAGTAGATGCGACCCGGGTGGTCAGACCGCCCCACCTGGGCGGTCAAACCAGCCCAGGCGGTGTTGACGGCTGTTAAGTGCTTACTTTAGCCGTCAATTTACTCATGAATAAAGGAGCAAGAGGTATTTCTTACACGCATTTTAGTTAAGAATAATGTAGTTCCACTTGTCCTTGGAGATTATGTGATTGCAGGAAAATAAGCATAAAAGAAGTGGCAAACTCATCTTCTATGATTCATGCCACGTCACCGCAAGGAGTGGCTGCCACCTCAGGTGCCATGCATGCAAGCTAAGCCACCTCAGGTGCCATGCATGCACGCCATGTCACCAATCCAAGAGAGGCAAACCCCGACGAATCAGAGCGTGACACGTGGACTTCACATGGATCCATGGGCCCACCAGAGCGCCTAAACCGCCTCAAGAACACGTGTACACCGGGGACCGACTTAAGGGCCCACAGGACAGCCACCCCGAGGAAGCACACCTCGAGTGGGGCCCACCTGGGGTCGGCCGACCCTAGGATCGGCCGAACCGACCTTGGGTCGGCGGATCCTGGGCTTCCACGTGGCGCTTGTCCATTGGTCCGAGAGGCCATCCCCGAGGTGTTTCACTCCTTCTTGCGCCGGTGCTCTGGACTATAAATAGAAGGGGAGGGGGTTCATTTCTTACCAACACATCTTACTCCTCCTCTCTCACTTTTGGTTTCTAAGGCTAGGAGGTAGGCTAGAGTAGTTCTACTTTAGGTTCCAAGTCTACTTTGGGATCTAGGTATGAGTCCTTTTGTATCTTTATTTTATTGTATGACTTTGATCTACTTCAGTTATTCAGCTATTTCATATAAAGTGTGCTTGTATACATGGGTGATTTGTTCATGTGTTCTTCGCTCGTTCATCATTTAGAGGCTCCTATTCTTGATGAACAAGGCCTTTCGATCCAGTTGATGAGTGACTTATACATGTTTTCGGTGTTTGTTCATAAGTTAGAGGCTCGTGTTCATCACGAACACGACCCTTTGATCTTGTTTAATAGACATAGGAAAGCACAAATCCGTTTGTGTGCTTAGCCTAGTTCGATCTAGTTAGATCCCATGTTCGTGTTGCATGAAGTTCTTGCTCAAGCTACGGTACTCGGTGTAATTGGCCGGTTTATCTGGCGGCTCTGACCTGGGTCACAATAGCCCAGGCCGGTAAGGGTCCTGCTAACAACGTAAGCGTGGTGCTTGGGTTGCGTTGCTACGTTGCTTACGAGTGTATCCCATGGTTTGTCTTGGGGTAGGCCGCGGTGGTGATAGCCGTTGGACCCTTCTGGAATCCCCCACGTTCGGATACGCTGTAGGAGTCTAAAGTCTAACAACCAAAGTCGTGCGTAAGAGACGCGGGAGGTTAGCTCCCCGTTTGTACCTGGGTGCTTGAGCCAGCGATCATGCGATGCTCGTGTGTGTCTAACTCGTCTGACTAACTTTGTGTGTTTAGTACCTTAGAACCTAGAACTAATTCGTATGTTGCCTCCTAAGCCTAGGACCTTTAGAGAGAGTGTGTCTGTGTGTTCACACTACTATCTTATCTATCATATCTTACCCCTGTACTTGAGTATCTGGTTCGTTCCCGTCTATGATTTATACTCCTTGCAATAGTGTTGAACTTGTTAATCCGCCCAGCCTTCCTTAGATTCGATACCCTTTGGAATAATCCTTTGGGGAAATGCTACAATGGTACTTCTATGCGCTTGCAGACTCTTGTAATCGTTAGGATTACCATTTGGATATTTCTGGCATCGTTGCTAGGAACTCATAACTTAGCATCGAGGTTAAGAAATACCAACAGGCGGTCAGACTGCCCCTCCTAGGTGGTTAGACCGGCTTGGGTGGCCGCCCCTCCTCGTCGAGTCTTCAGCCTCGGTTTTGTGGCTCAACTGAGTAACCCAGTAGTTTTGTGGGGAACCACTAGAAACCCCGCAGACTTGGTGTTGCCTCCCGCCAATCTCCACTCATGACTTGGCTCCCACATCATCCCGGCTCGACCTTGGTTTTGAGGCTCAACCAAGAAACCATCCACGACTTCGTCTTGTTGTTCTTGCCACCATGAGACCCGCACTTGATCCTGCTGGCCACCGGGTCTCTCGAACCAAGCCTACTTGTCTGCCCCACACCTGGAAGCCTCACCAGCATCGACCTTTCGCGCTTGTTTTTCACCTGCACCAGCACCAATCAAGCCGCAGCCTGCACCTGCAATACTTAGCCAAGAGTCAGTGCTTATTTCAGCCATGAATATACTCATGAATAAAGGAGCAAAAGGCATTTCTTACACGCATTTACTTAAGAATAATGTAGTTCCACTTGTCCTTGGAGCTTTTGTGATTGCAGGTAAAATCAGCATAAAAGAAGTGACAACTCACCTTCTATGGTCCGTGCCACGTCACCTCAGCCAAGGAAGGGCTGCCACCTAGGATCCATGCATGCAAGCCATGTCACCAATCCAAGGGAAGCAACCCCGATGAATCAGAAGGCGACAAGTGGATGTCACATGGATTGAAGGCCCCACGGGCAGACAAACCGCCTCAAACTCGGGTGGACACCGGGAACCTATGTAAGGATCCACAAGACAGCCACCACGTGGAAGCACACCCCGAGTGTGGCCCACAGGGGTCGTCCGAACCGACCTTGAGGCCGCCACTCAGGGGCTTCCACGTGGTGCCTCCTGGTTGGCTCCTTGTCCACTCCCTGGGTGCTCACGCCATTCTCCCGAAGTTGTCCAAGGCCTATAAATAGAAGGGAGGGGACTCATTTCTTACCCAACTCACTTTCCAACTCCTCTCTCACTTTTGGTTTCCAAGGCTAGGAGGTAGGCTAGAGTAGCTCTACTTTAGGTTCCAAGTCTAGTTTGGGGTCTAGGTATGAGTTCTCTTGTATCTTTATTTAATTGTATGACTTTGATCTACTTCAGTTATTCAACTATTTCATATAAAGTAGTGTTAGCATATATGGGTGATTTGTTCATGTGTTCTTCCTTCGTTCATTATTTAGAGGCTCTTATTCTTGATGAACAAGGCCTTTTGATCCAATTGACGGATGATTTACTCTTGTCTTCGTTGTTTGTTCATAAGTTAGAGGCTCGTGTTCTTCACAAACACGACCTTTGATCCTATTGAATAGACATAGTAGAACACGAATCCGTTTGTATGATTAGCCTAGTTTGATACAGTAAGATCACGTGTTTGGGTTGTATGAAGTTCGAGTTCAAGCTACGGTACTCGGTCTAAGTGGCCAGTTATCTGGTGGCACTGACCTCGGTCACAATAGCACGGGCCGGTCAGTGTCTAGTTAACAACGCAAGCATGGTGCTTGGGTTGAGTAGCTGCATTGCATATGAGCGTGCCCCACAGATTTATAGAGGTAGGCCGCGGTATTGACGGCCGTTGGACCCTTTGTACTCCTCCACGTTCGGGTACGGTGTAGGAGTCTAAAATCTACCAACCGACGTTGTGCGGAAGTGACACGGGCGGTTAGCTCCCCATTTGTACCTGGGTGCTGACCTGATATTCATACAATGCTTGTGACTTACTGGTGTCTACTGACTTTATATGTTTAGTACCTTAGAACCTAGAGCTAACTCATATGTTGCCTCCTAAGTCGTAGTGTACCATAGAGAGAACGAGTTCGAGTGTGTTCACACTACCCTATCCTTATAATATCTTACCCCTGTGTTTGGGACCTGACTTATTTTTCATCATTGATCTATACTCATTGCAATAGTGTTGCACATGTTAATCCAACCATGCCTTCCTTGGATTCGATACCCTTTGGAATCCTCCTTTGGGGAAATGCTACAATGGTATATCCGTGCGCTTGCTGACTCTTTGTAAACATTAGGATTACCATCAGAACATTTCTGGCATCGTTGCTAGGAACTCACGAACTTAGCAAAGATGTTAAGGAATGCCGAAAAACATTTCTGGCACCGTTGCTGGGGATACAACCCTAGTGATGACGTTAAGAAATGTCAACAAGCATTTCTGGTGCTGTTGCCGGGGAAGGCTAAAGGATAACATGACAACACTTTGCATATGTTTATAATCATGATATGGTAAAGTAGTTCTCAATGCAGGCTAACCTTGATTGTCTTCTTTGTCTTTGGATGACGAAGACAGATCATGACTGGTTTCGACTTACCGCCGAATTTCACTAAAGATCCTGAGTCACTTGTAAGGAGAGCTAAAACTCATTTCGGTTCTCCCCAGCGTGTACGTATGGAAGTCGACCCAGCTTCCTTTGTGCCATCTACAACAACTCCTATGGCCAACCTCAACGTCGCGAAGAATCACCGTGAGTACTCTAATCCCTCTGCTGATCAAGTGCCTACAGGCCCCGAGATCGACACCGGGAACAGAAACTTCGAGATCAAGACTGGCCTCATTACGATAGTACTGGCTAGCCCATTATGTGGCAAGCCTAATGAAGACGCGAGTGTAGGTATTTCTTAACGTCGATGCTAAGTTATGAGTTCCTAGAAACGATGCCAAAAATGACCAAATGGTAATCCTAACGATTACAGGAGTCTGCAAGCGCATGGAAGTACCATTGTAGCATTTTCCCAAAGGAGTATTCCAAAGGGTATCGAATCCAAGGAAGGCTGGGTGGATTACAAGTTCAACACTATTGCAATGAGTATAAGTCATAGACGGAAACAAACCAGACACTCAAGTACAGGGGTGAGGTATGATAGATAAGTTGGTAGTGTGAACACACAAACACACTCTCTCTAAAGGTCCTAGGCTTAGGAGGCAATATACGAGTTAGTTCTAGGTTCTAAGGTACTAAACACACAAAATTAGTAAGACGAGTTAGATACACACTAGCATTGCATGACTGTTGGCTCAAGCACCCAGGTACAAACGGGGAGCTAACCTCCCGCGTCACTTACGCATGACTACGGTTGTTAGACTTTAGACTCCTACAGCGTATACGAACGTGGGGGATTCTAGAAGGGTCCAACGGCTATCACTACCGCGGCCTACCCCAAGACAAACCGTGGGATACACTCATAAGTAACGTAGCTACACAACCCAAGCACCACGCTTACGTTGTTAGCAGGACCCTGACCGGCCCAGGCTATTGTGACCCAGGTCAGAGCCACCAGGTAAACTGGCCAATTACACCAAGTACCGTAGCTTGAGCACGAACTTCATACAACACGAACATGGGATCTCACTGGATCAAACTAGGCTAGGTACACGAACAGATTTGCGCTTTCCTATGTCTATTCAACAAGATCAAAGGGTCGTGTTCGTGAAGAACACGAGCCTCTAACTTATGAACAAACACCGAAAACATGAGTAAGTCACTCGTCAACTGTATCAAAAGGCCTTGTTCATCAAGAACATGAGCCTCTAAATGATGAACAAGCGAAGAACACATGAACAAATCACCCATGTATACAAGCACAACTTTATATGAAATAGCTGAATAACTGAAGTAGATCAAAGTCATACAATAAAATAAAGATACAAGAGAACTCATACCTAGATCCCAAAGTAGACTTGGAACCTGAAGTAGAACTACTCTAGCCTACCTCCTAGCCTTAGAAACCAAAAGTGAGACAGGAGGAGTAAAGTGTGTTGGTAAGAAATGAACCCCCACCCCTTCTATTTATAGGCCGGAGCACCAGCGTCAAGTGGAGCGAAACACCCCGGGAATGGCCTCTAGGACCAATGGGGAAGCACCACGTGGAAGCCCCTGAGTGGGGGGCTCAAGGTCAGTTCGGCCGACCTGTGGGGTCGGCCGACCCCTGTGGGCCCCACTCGGGGTGTGCTTCCTCTGGGTGGCTGTCCTGTGGGCCCTTAGGTCAGTCCCCAGTGTACAATTGCTCTTGAGGCGGTTTAGGCGCTCTGTTGGGCCCATGGATCCATGTGAAGTCCACGTGTCACGCTCTGATTCGTCGGGGCTTGCCTCCCTTGGATTGGTGACATGGTTTGCATGCATGGCACCTGAGGTGGCAGCCACTCCTTGGCTGAGGTGACGTGGCATGAATCGTAGAAGGTGAGTTTGCTACTTCTTTATGCTTATTTTCCTGCAATCACATAATCTCCAAGGACAAGTGGAACTGCATTATTCTTAACTAAAATGCGTGTAAGAAATGCCTCTTACTCCTTTATTCATGAGTAAATTGACGGCTAAAGTAAGCACTTAACAGCCGTCAACAGCGAGCGCCCATTTGCAACAGTTCCTGGAACTGTGCAGCACCTTCACCATACGAGGAGTGGAGGAAGATGCTATTCGTCTACGACTATTTCCATTCTCACTTCTGGGAAAGGTGAAGCAGTGGTTCTATGCAAACCGTGAGGAGATAAATACTTGGGCAAAATGCTCAGCGGCATTCCTCGCGTAGTTCTTTCCATTGGGTAAAACCAATGCCCTGCGGGGAAGGATTTCGAGCTTTCAGCAAGCAGCAAATGAGACTATCCCATAAGCTTGGGAGAGGCTTCAAGAGTACATCTTGGCCTGTCCTCATCATGAGATGGACAACTGGCTTATTCTGCAGAATTTCTATAATGGGCTGAATCTGACAGCCCGAGGACATGTTGATGCTGCTGCTGGAGGAGCTTCTTCTCACTCACTATTGCTAATGCAACTCAGCTTATTGAGAAGATGGTCTCCAACCAAGGGTGGAGTGATGATCGACTCCAGCCACGTCAAAGGGGTACACATACTGTCAAGGAAGCAAATATGTTGAATGCCAAGATGGACCTATTGATGAAGCAAATGGATGATTTAACCAATGAGAAGGCTACCATGGCCACCACTACTCAAGCTATGGATTCTCGCATGACCTACGAAGTCTGTGGTAATACTGGGCATTCAGGGAATTACTGCCCCTACTACACAGGAGGATTTGATGTTCATGAACGGCAATAACAATGGTTATCGTCCATAGGGAGGTCAGACGTGGAATCAATGCCCTTATTATCAAGGAGGTAATCAAGGTAATTCTTTCAATCCTAACCAACCTTCCTTGAAACATCTTGTTTTTGGGCAAGCTAAGATCAATAATACTTTCAATAAGAAGTTAGTTGCATGTGATAAGGCTCTGGAAAGCCTTAGCACTATGGTTGATAGCCTCTCTTCTGCTCTCAAGAGCCAGTTAAGCTTTAATAAGATGATAGAAACCCAGTTGGCTCAGTTAGCTGCTTTGGTTCCCTCTGCTGAGGACAGGAAGATTCCGGGGCAACCTGTATCCTCCTGTGAAGATGTTTGTGTAGTGTCCACTAGATTGGGTGAGCCATCTAGGCGGACACAACCTACTGACTATGCAGGGAAACCAGTACAGCAGGTTCTTGATCCATGGGAATCTTCAGCAATTGTACACAGGAGAGACCCTAGTTATTCAGCTATCACTTGCACGATATACTATCAGAAAATCAGGAATGCTCTCTGTGACCTTGGTGCAAGTGTCAATCTCATATCCAAGGCTATGTTTGAGAAATTGGGATATCCTACTCTTTCTCCAACCTCGAAGATAGTTCAACTTGCTGATGCATTGATCCGGCATCCGGAGCGGATAGTGGAGAGCTTATTGGTATTCGTCCAAGGTTCTTGCATCTTCGCGGATTTTGTGGTCCTTGATATGCAGGATGATGCAGAAATGCCACTCATTCTTGGGATGCCATTCCTATGTGACGCAAAGGCGAGGATCAATGTGGGGAATGGAACGATCCGCTTCTGCATTGGGAAGAAGAACTTGATGTTCCAATTTCGACCGACATAAGAGCAGTGTTATTCAGTGCAAGGAAATGATGAGCAATCTGGGGAATGGACGCAGCCACGACCCCTGCTCAAGCAACCTCTGACCACACCAGCAAACCCAAAGAAAGTAAAGAAAGTATGGTGGGAGGTACAGAAGTCATACCCCTCTACTTCTCGGGAGTGGGGTGACGAGTGGAATTAATCACCAACAAAAGTCCCACTCTTAGACTTAAAACGATGAGTCCTTTTTGCCAAAAGGTAAAATTGGTATTTATCTCATATTTTCCCTTTCCAAATCTTTATTTGAATTTTTCGAAATGCATATTTAATTTTCCAACAGTGCATCTGCATGCTAGAATTTTTCTAGTCATTTCCCCTTTTTAAATACAATTTCTGAAAATAATTTTTGAGCTTGGAAGACACTTGAAAAATTATTTGAGCCACTTTATGGGCGAATTTGGACCGAGGCCCTTGGGCAGGACACTAGGTAGCCGTTAGAGAGCAGCTGGCAAAAGCCGGGGGTGAGCGGGCCCGACAGGGCGTCGGCTGACCCCACAGGTCGGCTGACCCAGCCCAACGGTCGGCGGGACCCGCCTCCTCCAACGGCTCCTAGCCGTTACTCTCGGCCTTTACCCCGGTGCCTGGCTCGTTTGCCTATAAATAGAAGGGGGATTGAGAGGGTTCTTCACCCATTCACTCATTTTCACCACACTCCCCCTCTCTACTCTTTGGCTCTTTGGTTTTCTTGGATTTCTTGCTCGAGATTTAAGTGACAAGCACCCTCTCCAAGTTGTTGCTGAGTATTGATCATTGGTGGAGCAACCTCGGTAAGAATTTCATTCCATTTTCACTAATCCATCACTGAGTTGCTTGTGTTGTTTGTTGTGCTCCATGAGTTGGGCCGCCGGTGTGTTCCGGAAGGTGACTCGCTCCCGCCATTCGCGAGACGGAGGAAGCTCATCCCGCTACTCTAGAGCTACCCAAGCCCAATGTCAACAGAGCATGAAGAATAAGAGGAAGAGGAAGAGCTTCCAATGCTTTCGTTCCTATGGTTGAAATGATTAATAGTTGCTCTGTTTATTCCTCTTGTATGCCATGCTTACAGCTTAGTATCCTATCTATGTTTTGAGTTAGTTGGCTTGCATGATCAAACCTTATCTTGAAACTTGTGGGTAGTAAAAAGCATGACCTTAGCCTTGGTTGTTGTGAGGAATGATATGGTATAATAGAGTTGCTATGAGCTAGTGCCAAGTGATGTTTGATTTCTGGAGTTTTCTTTTGAAAAATGCTAAAATGATAAGTTCCTCAATGATGAGAAATTCCTATCCAAGGTCATATGTAGATTCTAGCACTTGTTAGCTTCCACATATGCTACCTGATTTCTTCATTGAGTCTTGTCGAATTGTCATGACCCTCGGCGAGAAACTTGTCATGCTCCTATGATCAAGATCACGTACACAGCCAACATACGCTGGACTTCCACCTTGGGAGTTAGCAACCATCATTCCATCCATTCCCCATCCACTCCACAAATAAAGCTCCACACATTCTCCATGTTTTTATCCCTCTCCAAAAATATTCGAGAATGACTAATGGCATGCATAAAAAAAGAGAATAAAGAAACATAGCCCAAGTCTCAAAATTATCAAAAAGGAGAGAAGGGAAAATCTTGCCAAAAGGAGTCCATCCTCCATCCACCATATACACACACATGCATATCTTGATCAGGTTGTATGACTCGTTGCTCCCAAGGATCTGGGTTTCGACTAGACAATACATGAGAAATAGGTATGCCACATGTTCTCCCTACCTATAGCTCCACATATAAGCTTATTAGGAGTAGGTTGTGAAAGTAGGAAACCCAATGCCTTGGTGAGGAACCATACACATTGAGCGATCCGAGAGTATCATTTGAGGAACTTTGATTTCTTTTGAAAACCTGCAAAACCTCCAGATTGATAGCTGATCAAGGTGCAAGTATTTGGCAATCTTTATATAACCGTTCTATCTTTCAACCTCCCAAGGCAAGCTGAAGCTACATGCCCCGTATCGATCAAGTGAAAGGTAAGATCAATGCCAACTCATTCAACTTTGGATAGAATACCTAGCAGTATGCTTGTCATAAATTAGGAATACAATATCGTAGCAACTCCTGATCAACCAACCTAAGCCCTTCGTGTCTTGCTCGGGACGAGAAAGAGGCTAGTTTGGGGGAGTTGTTGACGGCTGTTAAGTTCTTACTTTAGCCGTCAATATACTCATGAATAAAGGAGCAAAAGACATTTCTTACACGCATTTAGTTAAGAATAATGTAGTTCCATTTGTCCTTAGAGCTTTTGTGATTGCAAGTAAAATAAGCATAAAAGAAGTGACAACTCAACTTCTATGGTCCATGCCACCTCACCTCAGCCAAGAAAGGGCTGCCACCTAGGATCCCATGCATGCAACCCATGTCACCAATCCAAGGGAAGCAACCCCGACGAATCAGAAGGCAACACGTGGACGTCACATGGATAGAAGGGCCCATGGGTAGGCAAACCGCCTCAAACTCAGGTGGACACCAGGAACCGACGTAAGGACTCACAGGACAGCCACCACGAGGAAGCACACCCCGAGTGGGGCCCATAGGGTGTCAGCCGAACCGACCTTGAGGCCGCCACTCAAGGGCTTCCACGTGGTGCCTCCTGGTTGGCTCCTGGTCCACTCCATGGGTGCTCACACCATTCTCTCGAAGTTGTCCAAGGCCTATAAATAGAAGGGAGGGGACTCATTTCTTACCCAACTCACTTTCCAACTCCTCTCTCACTTTTGGTTTCCAAGGCTAGGAGGTAGGCTAGAGTAGCTCTACTTCAGGTTCCAAGTCTACTTTGGGGTCTAGGTATGAGTTCTCTTGTATCTTTATTTTATTGTATGACTTTGATCTACTTCAGTTATTCAGCTATTTTATATAAAGTACTGTTAGCATATATGGGTGATTCATTCATGCGTTCTTCATTCATTCATCATTCAAAGGCTCCTGTTCTTGATGAACAAGGCCTTTCGATCCACTTGACAGATGATTTACTCATGTCTTTGTTGTTTGTTCATAAGTTAGAGGCTCGTGTTCGTCACAAATACGACCCTTTGATCCAGTTGAATAGACATAGTAGAAAACGAATCCGTTTATATGACTAGCCTAGTTTGATCCAGTTAGATCACGTGTTTGGGTTGTATGAAGTTCGAGTTCAAGCTACGGTACTCGGTGTAAGTGGCCAGTTATCTGGTGGCACTGACCTGGATCACAATAGCCCGGGCCGGTCAGTGTCTAGTTAACAACGCAAGCATGGTGCTTATGTTGAGTAGCTGCGTTGCATATGAGCGTGTCCCACGGATTGATAGAGGTACGCCGCGGTAGTGACAGCCGTTGGACCCTTTGTACTCCTCCACGCTCGGGTACGTTGTAGGAGTCTAAAATCTAACAACCGACATCGTGCGGAAGTGACGCGGGTGGTTAGCTCCCCATTTGTGCCTTGGTGCTAAGCTGATATTCACACAATGCTTATGTGACTGACTAGTGTCTACTGACTTTATATGTTTAGTACCTTAGAACCTAGAGCTAACTCGTGTGTTGTCTCCTGATGAGGACATGACAGCCATGCATACGACCATGATTGGTGCATGGAATGGAGTAGAAGAAGTCTAACAAGGGTGTCCAAGTCGAGGAGGAGGCACGAGGCTAATCCGGTTCGAGTCCCCAAGGTGGAGGCCCAAAGCAATTCAAGTTCGAGCCCAGTTCGGAGTCCAAGAGCAGTGCGCAATAAAATGGACGCCCAGGTCGCATACGAAGTCGGATTTAGACATTCTTTATATGCGTGGAAGCACAATTTCATAGAGCTTCCAATGGCACCAGTATCATGCTCAAATTCGTCCTGAGTCAACGGGAATCATCGAAACAAGTTGATGTCCAGAATCTGCCAAGGTGTTGCGTCGCCAGTTTGTTAGGCTTTAGGCCCAGGTTGTGGGCGCCCCACCCAAGGTCGCCCCCAACCCTAGGACGCCCCTCCTCATATACCTTAGTAGCCGCCACCTTAGAAACTTGAGTTTTGTTTTGCATCTAGCTTTAGCTACACCAGACAACGCACAAATACGTGCTGTCATCTGTGATTCAAAACTCCACCTCGAGTGATATTAAGATTGATCGCTTCATAATTCTTGTTTGTTCTTCGATTGCGTACAGGAATTGATCTTCGTGATTAGGCCAATCTTGCTCCAACAAGGTCGGTAACCACAGGGAGTTGGTTCAGCGATTGCATTGGCGCTTCAGGCTTGCTCATCGTAGTCGGATCGTGAGGGTCTACTCCCGCTGAATCGGATTTATCTCCACTCACCGAAAGATCGGGCACTCCCCCTCTATCACCTCCTAAGCCGTAGTGTACCATAGAGAGAACGAGTTCGAGTGTATTCACACTATCCTATCCTTATCATATCTTAACCCTATGTTTGGGACCTGACTTATTCTCGTCATTGATCTATACTCATTGCAAGAGTGTTGCACATGTTAATCCAACCATGCCTTTCTTGGATTCGATACCCTTTGGAATACCCCTTTGGGGAAATGCTACAATGGTATATCTGTGCGCTTGCGGATTCTTTGTAAACGTTAGGATTACCATCGGAATATTTCTGGCATCATTGCTAAGAACTCACAAACTTAGCAAAGATGTTATGGAATGCCGATAAACATTTTTGGCGCCTTTGCTGGGGATACAACCCTAGTGATGACGTTAAGAAATGTCAACAGTTGTCAATCACTCATCACACCAGGAAGCGACCATCCACCGGTCCTCGAACCACATAAGCTCTCAATCTCCCCCTTGATGAGTGCATTGACAACACACACATTTGGTAACCAAAGAGAAAAGTAAAAGAAAAGAAACGACCAAAAGAATTTCAACAAGTGATCGAAAGCCAAAGAAAAGGCACAGAGCAAGATCACTTGAAGGAAAGTCTCGGTCCCCTTAGGCAAGGGCAATGGCTCGACACAACCGAGATAAAAACAAGCTCACACAAAGAGCAAAGACCACCAAGGCGAACAAGCCACAAACTCACACAAGAGCTCCCCCTGCACATATGCAAGCTCCCCCCTGAGCCAAAGCACACTCCCCCTGAACCAATGCAGCAATGCAACTTGGGAATGCAAACAAGGAGCAAAACATGCTCTCCCTACCCAGGGCGGTCAAACTGCCTGCCTGGGCCGGTCAGACTGCCCCTACTTGGGACCTGACCGCCTAGGGGTGGTTAAACCGCCCCATGAAACCGCCATACACACCAACTTACCCGAAACCTGCCCGAACCACTTTGAACACCTTCCAAATGCTCCCAGGTGCCCAAAAAACATACAAACTTCTCCCCCTTGTTGACAATGCATGAATCAAGGCAAAATTCAGAAAATATCGACCTAGAGCTTTTCAAATAGACAAGATTCACCATAAGATGCTACACATGTCCAGATGAGCAAGTCAGATACTCTATAGCTTCGTATGATCACAAGCTACATGATCACCAAGTTTCACAACCATTAGATAAGGCTATGATCAAATTGAGCATTTTCTCGAAAAATTTCCCTCTCATGAGCAAAGTCCTAAACATGAGCAAAACATGCCAAAGTGACAAGGTCACACAAACTTCATGCTAGGACAACCATTCTAAGCATAGGATCATCATAAACACCCACAAACACCTCATGTCATGTCAAAGCCACCGAGCCATGTGCCTACTTCTATATATGATACTTCTCAATGGTAGGCATCATGGAATGGTTTAGCACCCAAAAGCAATTTAAATAAACACAAATGACATGGGAGCATATTTTCCAAGAACAAATTAAGCATAACAAAACCACTCAAGCATGTCATGATCATATAAAGGTATTCACTCACAAAGGGACATACAACTAGCATTTTTCAAAAACATAGCCATCAACCATGGATATAAAGCAAGATCATTAAGAGATAGGCCAAACTAAACCATATCATACCAAACTAGCTCACAAGAACATTTATAGCACAACATGGTGAACAATGTATATGAGAGAAGCTTTTCCTACAAAATGCATGCAACCTAAGATACAAAGATGCCTATACATATGCAATGCAAAATGCAAGAATGCACAAAGGAAAACTATACATATGCTACACAAGGAGCTCCCACCACCAACTCAAGAAACCAAACACACACCAAGTTCTCCCCACAAACGAGTGAAAGTTGCTTGATCTAGGGGCTTGGTGAAAATATCCGTTAGTTGGTTTTGTGGGGGCACATGGATCAAGGCTATTTTCCCTTTCTCAACATTGTCTCTCAGAAAATGGTATCTCACTTCTATGTGCTTGGTTTTGGAATAAAGCACTGGGTTCTTTGCAACACTAAAGTCACTCGTGCTATCATATAGAAGTGGAACCTGGGTATACTCCTCACCAAAGTCACTCATGGTGTATGTGATCCAAAGGAGCTGAGAGCAACAACTAGCTGCGGCAACATACTCGGCTTCGGTAGTAGATTGAGCAACACTCGACTGTTTGCCAGAAGACCCAGACACCAAAGAAGAACCCCCAAGAACTGGCAAGTCCTAGAAGTGGACTTCCTATGCAACCGACACCCAACAAAATCCGCGTCTGAAAAACTGTGAAGCTCCAAAGAAGAAGACACGGAGTACCAAAGGCCAAAGTCGGGAGTGTATCACAAATACCTGAAGATGTGCTTGACTGCTTGCCGATGCAATCCATTGGGTGAATCGGGAGATCGATTGGTTGGAAGTTTGAGTTTTTCCCTGTGAGACATGGGTACCCCTCGGTCCCCACCGACCAGGCTCACGGCCGTCCCCGACAAGTGGGTCCGGCCTACCAGAAGACCCGCCGACCTGTTAGTGGGCCCAACCGACCTAGTTGGCGGCCCACACGACCTCCCGAAGACCTTCCAGAAGATTCCAGATGACCTTATCCAGAACCACTTCAAGACTTGGCATGCAAGACAAGACATCGGCGGATTCCGACCAAGCAGATCGACGGATATGGCAAGTGTTGTAAACAACTAGACTTAGGTCTCCTGGTCGTAACCGACCAGGAATCTGGGAACCGACCTTGTCCGCCAGCCAATATAAGGTTGGCAAGGCGTCCCTTGTACAATCACGCAATCCTCAAGCAATCTACACCAACAACTGGACGTAGAGTTTTACTCTCCGGAGGCCCGAACCAGTATAAACTCGCCGTGTTCCCTGTGTTCCGTGTGCTCATGCGCAAACTTCGAGTTCTTAGCCTTAGATTCCCCCTCTCCGAACAACTAAACCACTGGGATTAACACCCTCGTGGGCTGTCTAGATCTCACCATCTGATAGTTGGCGCGCCAGGTAGGGGTGGAATCCAATGTTCTTGGTGCAACTCGATGGCTTCGACCAACGGCGTCATCTTCCCAGAGAGCATGGCGGACATCCTCGCCAATCCCGTCGACATCTGCTTCGGCTCTATGCCAGCGAAATCCACCGCTCCAGCCGCTTGCCTCATCATCGAAGGCAACGCGGTTACCTCAAACCAACAGGTCAGGACAGATCTGCTGGCGGAAACCCACCCACCCACTCCTAGCGACCTGATCGCGGGACTCGATCGTGTCGAAGACATGCTCTCTGACACGATCAAGGTCTGTGAGCGCGTCAAACGCCCTCACAGGACCTCTCCATCCTCATCCAACATGCCTCTTGGCCTGCGGAACGCAGCTCACGTAGCGTCTCGCTACATGAAGCGCAAGATCCAGATCGAATCTGGACCCAAGACACCAGATCGTGGAAACAGCAGGAGCCACCTCGACGACCCTTGCCCCATCCACGAGAACTCCAAACACACGGTTCGCCAATGCCGTGTGCTCAAGAAGCTTCGCCGACCTCTCACCGCAGCTCAGCGCCGCCAGATCAACCGTGAGCCGTCTCCGGACCACCTCGCATTTCAGATCGCCCGTACGACCATCTCCCCGAACTATCCGGGAGAAGTGTTTGAGACCCCAGATCGCGAGGTCTTGGTAGTCTTTGCAGATGTACCACCTCAAGATGGAGAGACAGATGAACAGTGCATAGAGCGTGAAAATGCCAACGCTGCAAGAGCTACACGTCATCAGCAGGAGTTAGCTGCAGCTACCCCGGCTGCAGGTCAGCATGCAGGTAACGTCAGACAAGGTGCCGGCAATCAACCAGCAGGCAACATCGGGGCGCAAGCACCCGCACCTCAAGCCGCTCCTCAGAATCGCAATGAACCTCGTCGAAACCTCCTGTGTGCCAGAGACCTCCTGAGGGACTTTGAGCAAGATGGCCACAAAGTCTACAACTCCCCCAAGCAAACCTAGGAGCAACCTTTGCCCCGCTAGGTCAGCTCGAGGACACTCCTACAATACGGCGTCTTCAAGCTCACATCCGCGTCGCCACCGCCCAAGTCGATGAAAGAGGCCCAGGGTACAGCAGATCGGTCGCAAGCTCCTACTCCAGGAGTACATCTGAGCACCCTCACCAGCGTCGTCGCAGCAACGGTCCCCTCGAGCCCGTGGCCGAAGAGGGAAGAGGTGAAAACAAAGTGGTGCAGCCGGTCAACCCTGCTGCCAACGCTGCCGCTAACGCCGCAGCCAACCCTCCAGCCAACGCCGCCGCTAATGCCGCAGGCAACGTCACCAACAACGCAGCTAATGCTACCGGCATCCAGCAAAATGCCGCCGCCAACGCAGGACAGAACACTGGAGCTCAGCCCCCACCAGTTCAGGCAAACCACGCCGAGAGTAGTCAGCGTCGTCGGATACGAGATGAAGTAGAGATAGCACGTCATGCTAACTACGACCGCGACCACGGGGTCCCTGATCCCCTCAACGCCAACAATCCTATTCAAGCAACGGAACTCCGGCAGATGCATGACCAAGAGCTTCTATGACGTGCCCAGTACGACCAAGATAATGGTCCTCCAGACGATCTCTATATCATTCCAACGGCCTATGCCCCTTCAGCCAGTCTTGGAGTGGTCAACAACTTTCTGGTGTTCTCATGACGTCTCAGGACGATCAGATACCCCAAAGACTTTAAGCCAGCCATTGAAAAATACGACGGTCGCTCTAACCCAAGTATTTGGCTCAAGATGTACAGCATCGCAGCACGCGCCTCCGGAGGCAACGAAGACCACATGGCGGGGTATTTCCCCCTTGTGATGGGAAAAGCGCCACTCCTGTGGCTCGACAATCTCCCTGCGGAGTGCATCACCTCATGGGCAATGTTGTCACGGCTCTTTACGACCAACTACCACGTGACCTACAATCGCCCTGGTAACACACATCACCTCGCAAGAGTGCGGATGAGGCGTGACGAAACTCTCCGGGAGTACACCAACCGCTACTTCGAGAATCGCAACACCCTTGCAGGTGTTAAAGACGAAGACGTCATCGCCTACTACAAGAACGGAGTCACCAACATCAAGCTCTTAGAAAAGATCCATGAAGCCGATGCCGACACCATTGCCGACCTCATGGCATACGTCGACAAGCTTGTCGATACTCAGGATGCAGTGATGTATGATTTCAACGGGGAAGACCACGACGACGGTGGGAACAGGTCGCGCAAGCGATCTGGCAACGTCTATGCAACGGAACCACCCAGACCCTCCACCTTCCTTGAAGGTGACTTCAACATGGTCATGGACGACCAGTGCTAGTTCCATCGTGACGCCAAGCACACCATGAGGGAGTGTGAACAGCTAAAGCGTGCTCTAGGGGTACCCCCGGAGCCCAAGAAGACCAAGAGCGGAAGCAACGACGACCAGAACAGCGGCCGCCGCTACGACAACCGTAACCGTCGACCTGATCGACGTGATTACCGTGACCGACGTCCTTACCGTCGCAACGACGACAGGGACTGACGTGATTATCGCTGCGACTATTGCCACGATGACCGCCGTGATGATCAACGCAACGACTACCGCCCCGATGATTGCCATGGAGACAATCGCAACGACCGGCGGGATGATCGTTGCGACGACCGACGCGATGAACGCCGCGACGACCGAAGGGATGATCGTCATTGCCGGGACGACCATAACCACAACGACAACAACCACAAGTAGCGTTCTCCACCACCACCGCCAAATAGGGGCAACCCCAATGGCGCGTTCCAGACCGCCAACCGGGAGATCAACTTCATCGTCGGTGGTCACCAAGCAGCCAAAAGCAACAGAAAGATACGATCAAACGCAAGGGATATCGGCCAAATGAATACTAAAACTCCACAACCCCTGCGTTGGTCGGAGTACCCAATCACTTTCTCCAAGAAAGACCATTGGGTGCACATACCTGACCCCAGGACCTACCCGCTGGTCGTCAACCCTATAGTCGACGGCGCGTTCCTGCCTAAGACCCTCATCGATGGGGGCAGCAGCCTGAACATCATCTTCACAGAGACATTGCGCAAGATGGACTTCGACTTCAACGAGATGACCGCCTGCGACGAACCCTTCTACGGGGTTGTGCCCGGCAAGGCTACGTACCCCATAGGTCGTGTATGCCTGCCGGTCACCTTCGGCACAAAGGAGAACTTCCGCACAGAGTACTTGATGTTTGAGGTCGCAGACTTCCGCTCCTCCTACCACGCCATCCTTGGTCGACCTATGTTGTCTAAGTTCATGGCCATACCCCATCACACCTACCTCATCATGAAGATGCCAGCACGAAACGAAATCCTTTCCGCCCTCGGCGACATCATGGTCTCCTACAACTGCGAGAGCTCTACCGTCGAGCTCGCCAAAGACTCTGCCTGCAAAGCCGCAGCCACAGTCATGGTCGGTCAGGCCACCAAGATCGACCAGTCCACTTTGGAGGTACCAGAGTAGAAGCGTACAGCCACAGCCTTGGACCCAAGTCCCGCTGTGAAGAAAGTTTGCCTCGGCCTGTCCGACGCGTCCAAGGAAGTCACTATAGGGGCCAACCTCGACCCCAAATAGGAACTCGCGCTCACCAGTTTCCTCAGGGACAACACCGACATCTTCGCATGGAGTCCGTCCGACATGCCCGGTGTCCCTAGGGAGCTGGCTGAGCAAGCCCTTGAAGTAAGCAAGACCGCTCGACCTATCAAGCAAAAGCTCCGGCGATTTGCAAAAGATAGAAAGCAAGCTATAGAAGTCGAAGTCTGGAAGCTCTTAGCTGCAGGATTTATTCGTGAATGTAAACACCCGGTTTGGCTCGCAAACCCGGTCCTTGTACCCAAAAAGACTGGAGGATTAAGGATGTGTATCGATTACACCGACCTTAACAAGCACTGCCCGAAAGATCCCTTCCCTCTTCATCGTATCGACCAGGTCGTGGACTCCACGGCTGGTAGCGTCCTACTCTGCTTCCTCGACTGCTACTCAGGTTATCACCAGATAGCCTTGAATCCCGATGATGAAGACAAAACGGCGTTCATAACACCCCATGGCATCTACTACTACAAGGTCATGACTTTTGGCCTGAAAAACGCTGGAGCAACGTATCAGAAGGTGATACAAAAGTGCCTGAAGACGCAGATCAGGAAGAACGTTGAAGCCTACGTAGACGATGTGGTCGTCAAAACCACCGAGGAAGACCAGCTCATCGTCGACCTAGCCGAGACCTTCACCAACCTGCGAGAATTCCAGTGGAAGCTCAACCCGACCAAGTGTGTCTTCGGTGTTCCCTCCGGGTTGCTCCTGGGCTTCATGGTCGGACACCGAGGCATCGAAGTCAACCCTGTGAAGGTCGACGCAATACGCAACATGGCCAAACCATCTTGCAGGAAAGACGTCATGAAGCTCACAGGTATGATGGCGGCTCTAGATCGTTTCATCAGCAAGCTCGGTGAGAAAGGTCTGCCTTTCTTCAAGCTATTGAAGAAGGCAGATAAGTTCGTATGGGACGAAGAAGCACAAAAGGCGTTCGACGCTCTCAAAGAGTCCTTGACCACACCTCCAATCATGACACCACCGATACCAGGCGAAACGTTCCTCCTCTACATCTCCGCCACCACCAATGTGGTCAGCACGGTTCTCGTCGCAGAACGAGAAGAAGAAGGGCAGGCCTACCCTGTTCAACAACCTGTGTATTATGTGAGCAAGGTCCTGGCCGACACTAAAACACGTTATTCACAGCCTCAGAAGTTGCTCTATGCACTCCTGATCACGTCGAGAAAGCTGCGCCATTACTTCCAAGCTCACAAAATTACGGTGCCATCATCGTTTCTATTGGGAGAGATCATCCGCAACCGCGACGCTAACGGCCGCATCGTCAAGTGGTCGGTGGAACTTGGAGAGTTCGACATCGAGTTCTGCCCTAGGCAGGCAATCAAGTCACAGATCCTAGCTGACTTCATGTCAGAATGGACAGAGATCCAGATGCCCCCTCCCAAGGAGAGGCCTGAACACTGGATAATGTACTTCGACGGCACCCTCAACCTCGAAGGCGCAGGAGCAGGTGTACTACTCATCTCTCCCCAGGGAGAGCAGCTCAAGTACGTCCTTCAGATACACTACAAGGCCTCCAACAATGGAGCAGAATACGAAGCTCTACTTCATGGGCTCCGTATAGCAGTGTCCCTTGGCATCAAGCGACTACTGGCTTTTGGCGATTCCAAGTTCGTCATCAAACAAGTTAACAAAGAGTGGGATTGTGTCAAAGACACAATGGACACTTACTGTGCTGAGATCCGTAAGCTCGAAGGCCACTTAGGGAATTGAGTTTTAGCACGTGCCACGCAACAATAACGTGGCCGCTGACGTACTTTCTAAACTAGGCTCCCAGCGAGCTCTGGTCCCGGCGGGTGTGTTCGTCCAAGACCTACGTAAACCGTCAATCAAGCTGTTGGATCCAGACAACCCGGACCCAGTACAGCCCGATCAAACCCCAGCACCTCCCCGCGATGTGCTGATGACAGATAAAGAGGATGATTGGCGCGAGCCTTTCTTAGCCTTCCTACTCGACCAACGAGTCCCAGAAGACAAGGCGGAACGCGAGTGTATCACATGACGAAGTGCCAACTACGTCGTGATTGGTACCGACCTATACAGAAAAGCCGCCTCCACTGGTGTCCTGATGAAGTGCATCTTGTGATCAGAAGGGATCCAGCTCTTGGCTGAGATTCATGGTGGAGAGTGTGGCTGCCACGCAGCATCCGCCAATCTGGTCGGCAAGGCATATCGATCTGGTTTCTACTGGCCCACAGCCATGGCTGACGCCAAAGACATCGTCAAGAGATGCAAAGGATGCCAATTCTTTGCCAAACAGCAGCACCTGCCAGCTCAGGTCTTGCGCACAATCCCTCCATCTTGGCCCTTCGCCATGTGGGGCCTCGATTCTGTGGGCCCGTTCAGAACTGCCCCAGGCGGCTACAGGTACATACTTGTGGCCGTCGACAAATTCACTAACTGGATTGAAGTCCGACCTATCGCAAAAGTCACGTCGGAAGAAATAGCAAAATTCATGCAAGACGTAGCACACCACTTCGGTGTGCCCAACAGGATCATCACCGACCTAGGGACGGCCTTCACAGGGTCCGCCTTCTGGGATTTCTGCCAAGACAACACCATCAACGTGTACTACTCCTCGGTCGCCCACCCTAGGTGCAACAGCCAGGTCGAACATGCTAATGGCATGGTTCTCCAAGCCATCACAGATCGTATCTTTGACGACGCTTCAAACTACGCTACCCGGTGGCTAGCCGAGCTACCACACGTAATCTGGGGTCTACGGACCCAAGTCAGTTTTGCTATGGGCTTCTCGCCCTTCTTCCTGGTCTACGGCTCTGAGGCTATCTTGCCCACCGACGTTACCTTCGGAGCTCCACGCATACAGTTCTACGAGGAGGGAGAAGCCGAGCAGACTCGTCGTTTCGACCTCGACAGCTTCGAAGAACAGAGAATGGCAGCCGTCATGAGGCAAGCCCGTCACGATCAGCAACTTCGTCGGTATCACGATCGCAACGTTATGGAGACCTCCTTCAATGTTGGTGACCTAGTCCTAAGGCGCATCCAGAAGACCGACGGCATGCATAAGCTTTCTGCCCCCGGGAAGGACCCTTCATCGTCACCGAAGTCATCAGCCCATCCACATATCGCCTCCAATGGGGCGACGGGCAAGGTGTACCCAACCCTTGGAACGTGGAGCATCTACGACAATTCTACCTATAGAATAGTTTTTATTACAGCTATGTTTTCCTCGTCCTTGTACTTTTTTATGTTTCAATAAATATTAGTTAAAGCAGTCATCTGCTGTGTCTCGAGTCCTACCTTCTCCTCTCTCATGTCATCAACCCTCCCCCTCGACATGCTCGGGGGCTTGGCTAAAGCCAACTCAAGGGTCATATGACCTGGGGGTTAAGATTTCCTGTCCCCCCCCCCTCGACATGCTCGGGGGCTTGGCTCAAAAACAACCTAAGGGTCGTTCGACCTGAGGACGTCATCCCTCATGACTACCTGCTTCGTGTCGTTGCGAGCCTGCTTTGGTCGTAAAAGTTGCTAAACTTGAGTCCTAGACTCCTTTCCGTTCGCCAATCACACGTAAGCCTCCCTGCTGAGCTGTGGTGGTTGGTAAGCCAGCCTCTCCGTGAGTAGTGGTTAGCGGTGTATAATACAAGACGTCGTCACTTCAAAGACTACCAAGTTCACGCAGACACAAAGCAAGTATATCATGCAGGCCATAAATGAAGGTTTCATCAAGTACTATTTTACATGGATGAGAGAAGGAGGAGGTACAGCTCCTAGACTAAGACTACTCTTCGCCGTCGTCGCCTTCATAATCAAGAGCGTCCATTACCGCCGTAGCGGCGTCCCGCACTTCAAGCTCCAAGGCCTTGAGGTCTTTTGTCATGTCAGAACCCCCGCGACCTTGACCAGATCGACCTCGGGGTAGTGCGACTTCACCCGCACTAACGCCTCCGTGGCCGCTGCTAAGCTCGTTGCCTTCAGGAGGTCGAGCAGCTTCTCGGGCATCGCTATTAGACGATCAATAGCAGGCTTGGGCTCCTCCCCCTCGACCTGCGAAGCTATCATGTCCATGGCATAATGGCCAGTGTTCTTCAGGTCGTTCAACTCCACCTCTTGCCCTGCAATGGTTACTTGGTCATTCTGCAGTGACTTCAAAGCTACCTCGAGACTGACCTCAAGGTCCTGTCGTGCCTGTTTCTCATAAGCCAGCTTTTGAGATACAGCGTACTCACTGTCAACGGTCTCCTTCATCACCCGTTTCAGCTCCTGGCCGCCAGCCTCGGCCTCCCGGAGGTTCACCTCCAAGGTTTGAACCTTCTCCCTGGTGTTCTTCAGCTCGTTTTTGAGCTCGTCCTCCCATCAGTGAAATTCTGCAATACGCCAGCAACACCCTGAGGTCAGGACCTCAGCAGTACAAGACTTTGACAAATAGAAACCCGTAAGACAATCAATTTTACCAGTATTTGCGACATTAAATTGTGTGTTGGCCTCTCGGGTCTTCCGCTTCTCCTCAGCCAGCTCGTCCTCGAGCCTCTTCTTGTCTGTCGCCGCCGCCTCGCGTACCTGCTTGAGCTCTTGATCAAGAGTGACCACCTGCAGCTGCGTAGCCGCAGCATTCTTCAGTAGGTCGGCCCTGCCCTTGGCACGGTCAGCCAGCAACTGCTCCACATAAAACCAGGTCATCAGAGGCCGGCTTCAAAAACAAATTATCAAACATAGCACAAGAGAAAGGCTCACAGTCAACGCCTCGTTGAGAGTCAAGATCGCGTTCCGAACCACCCTCATATCCTCGTTGTCGTCGAAGATATCCTCCTGCCAAGGAGTACCATTCCAGTCATCTCCCTACGCCTCAACGTCGGCCCTGTTGATGACGAACTTGGTACCTGCGCGCAGGATGTTTCTGGATTCTTTTGCGGCTACTCGATTTGAATCGGGTCCGCAGTTAGGTCCTGATCCGACGTGCTGGGCACCGCGTTGATGGGGTCCGCGTCGATGATGGGGGGAGAGGTCGACGCACCGACGTCACCTACGGAACCTTGTGCCTCAGCCTCTGCAGCAGGTGGAGGAGTCACCGTCCCAGCGTCGTCGACTAGAGTTCGAGCTCCGACCTCATGGTCGGTCGACCTAGTTTGCGAAGGTGACCCTTGATCACCCAGGGTGCGCTCGGGTTGGACAACCGGCCTGCAGATGTCTTCATCAAAAATAATGCAAAAAAAACCAACAATAGCTAGCAAATGAACAAACTTCAGTACTACGACCCTACCTCACAGCAGCCGGGGCGCGTAGCTTAGGCCTAAAAGGCCGTACTTTTACCAGCACAGGCATCCTTGCCTACGCTCCGGCAGCAGCTCGCTGCGCCTCCGTCCCTTGACGGAGGTCGTCCTCCATCGCCTTCTGCGTTACCTCCCGCTGCCTCTTGGCCGCAGGACTCAACGACCTCCTCGCCGTCCGATCTTCAATGATCGGGGGCTCATCAGTGGCCTCATCCTCATCAGATTCAACCTCCCTGGCCGAAGGTGTAGGAATTACCGACGTCTCGACCGCCGGTGGAGGGCTCGTCCTCCTCTTTCTCTTCTTCTTCTTCTCCGCCTCGAGTTTGGCGGTCTTTGCCGCCTCGACCTGGGCAGCAGCCTTCGTGGTTGACTGCTTCGCCGTCGCCGCCCTTGTCTTACGCCCAGGCTGTCGGTATTTTAGACCTGCAACCTACCAAGGGGAGTACCTGAGGTAGATGAATGTGGCCTCGCCAAGATCGGTAACTCGAAGGAGAGACACGTGGCACACAATTTAGACAGGTTCGGGCCGCTAGGTGCGTAATACCCTACGTCCTGTATGCTGCGTAGCTCTGGATTGATTGGATGTGTTTACAAGATGATGCGGATGAAGAGATAGGGGTCCATGCCTCGCCTTATATAGCCCGGGAGGCAGGGTTACAAGTCGGTTTGAGGGGAGAGTACTAGTCGGGTACAACTAGGAGTTCTTTACATGGATCCGGACATGTGTAGCTTCCTATCCGAGTACTATCCCTCTGTAATCCTTGCGCCCCACGCCAGCAGGTGCCGTGTTGCCTAAGTTGAGTAGTCCCAGGGGCCCACCGAGTAGTCGGTCCTGGTACCCACCGGAGTAGTGGGCCCAGGGATGTCCATACGACAAGCCCCCGAGTACTTTGTAGTCGAGCAGGATGTCTTCGAGTAGTCTTGATGGCCTTGGCGAGTAGACCTTGAGCGTCCCCGAGTTCCACAAGCCGAAAGTCCCCAAGAGTGCTTGAATCATCCCGAGGCTGGAAGGTACTCCAGCTGATCTTTGAGTAGTCTTGAAGTCTTCTCGAGTAGTCCCCAAGCGTCCCCGAGTGCTTCTCTCGAAGGTCTTCAATAATACTCGTGATGTCTTGATGAAGGAACCATATGGAAAATGCGATTCGAAGAATCGCATTCCATATGGAATGTAGCCCCCGAGCCTTAGGTCGAATCGTAGATTGAAGCTGAGGGTCAATATGAAGTTCTGCCAATCTTATCCCGAAAAATCCAGAGAAAAAACCGAAGGACACGTGGCACGGAGCCCCCGAGCCTTGAGTCGAGTACTTTCTCTCGAATTAAAGGGTCATCTTGACTGCAGAATGTGTCCTGAGTTGGTCTTGTATCTGGTTGTGTCCCACGGAGGTCATCTGAAGTAGTCGAGCCCCCGAGATGGAGAGCATCGAGTACTGGAAGTTGAAGAGTCACGCTGCTGCCACTAGGTCACCCGTCTGGCGCCATATCTGAGAACCGAGCCGCCAGGGCCGGTTATAAATAACCGGTGAGTCCCTTAGGGTTTTCACTCCTAGCAGTTGCATTCCTCAGATTAGATCTGAATCACCGCCTCCTCTGCTCCTCTGCTGCCGTCGCCGCCGCGCATAGACGTAGATCCAGTTGCTCGTGCCGCCGTAGTGCACCCGCCGCTGTAGCCCCCGAGCGAATGCGAGTGAAGACACCCGTCTCTTGGAGAATGAAGGGGTCTCCGGCGAAGGGCAAGAAGATCGGTGCGTCGAAGAAAAGAAGCCACGATGAAGAGACCGGTGATGCCGGCCAGTCGTCGACGTCGCCACCTCCGTCCCTCGCCCCAATCCGGCGAAGGAGTGGAAGAAGGCGAAACTAAAGACCGAGGACCTCCTCACCTTGGTCAACAGTGGGTTCCTTCGTGAGAAGGAGGTGGATCTATGGCGCACCGCCACCGGCGATCCATACCCAATGGAGAAGAACCCAGACGAAATCCCAATGTTCGCCCGGTTCGTAGAGCGCGGATTGGCACTCCCCGCTAGTGATTTCTTCAAGGGTCTGCTCAGGTACTACGGCATCAAGTACCTCAATCTCAACCCCAATGGTATCTTCCACGTCTCCATCTTTGTACACTTCTGCGAAGCCTTTGTGGGGATCAAGCCCCACTGGATCTTGTTTCTGAAGTTCTTCCGGTTGAAGCCGCAGCCGAGCACCAACGATACACGAGTAGTCGGAGGTGCCGGTATCCAGATGCGTGAAGACGCTGCCGACCAGTACCTGCCGTACAAATTGATAGACTCCAACCAGGACTGGAAGGCCAAGTGGTTCTACATCAGCAACCACCATCCTGAGCTGCCGAAGCCGAGTGGGTGTCAACCGAAGCACAAGCCGTGGTGGAACACAGAGCCCACCATGCAAGAGGGTATTCAACTACCCGAGTTGCTGAAGAAGATCAAGGCCTTGCGAGAAGCCGGGCTGAGGGCCGAACACGTGGCCTTCAGCTTCATGAAGAGGAGGGTGCAGCCACTGATGGCACGAGACACCCTCGGGTACCAGTACATCGGCGACAAGGATACGTCCCAGTTGACTGGCTTCGAACACGAGGACCACGTCATCATGGAGAGGCTGGGCAAGATCTTCAAGGATATGCTCCCGTACACACCGTGCCCGGTGCTAGAGTATTCTACGGCACGGCCGCCTAATCAGGTCAGTAGTCGTGACATAAGCCCCCAAGTACTGATTTGCTTGAAGTAGTCGTACTCATATGTGCTACATGTTGTAGGATGATGTGGCGAAATACGTCTCAGTCCCGACTTCTCCTCCGCGACTTGTGGAACAACCGGAGGAGAAGGGCAAGAAGAAGGAACACCGCGTGGTCGGTGAAGGCGAAGACGCCGTTGTCATCGAGTCTGGCTCTGATGATGATGAAGATGAAGAAACACTGCAGCAAAGGTTCCAGCTGCGCTCCAGGTTCAGCCGAGCTGGGATGCCAGACGTCCCAGTCATCGAGAAGCCATCCAGCCTCGAGGCTAGTTTGCTGATGCTGCCGAGGAGGCCTCGCAACGTGGCACGGAAACGCGCCTTCAAGAAGCTGAAGATCTCCGAGATGACCAGCCAAGAGGTAAACACCGCGACTAGAGTAGTCGAGCACAGCTGATGGGTAGTCATGTGCTGATGAATTGTCTTGTAATGTTGCAGGATATCCCCTCCCCGGACCTCGTAGACCAGGGCGACGAGGGGGTCCTGGACACCGTGGGGGTGGCAGCTGAGAGGAGTATCAGCCCGCCTCCGTCAACCGAAGAAGTCGTGCCGACAGTGGCACGATAGGAGACCGGCGCTGTGGAGCCGCAGCCGTCGGTTGAAGAAGGACGAAACCCTCCATCGGCCGCAACTGTAGAGCAACCGGAGGAGGCGCCTGTTGAGGCCGGAGCTGCTGCCGAGGCTGGTATAGTTGATATTGCCAGTAAACTAGGTGCTCCGACCGTGACCGTGGTGCAGTCAACACTGTAAGTTCTTATGAACTTTCAAGTAGTCGTATAAACGGCAGACTTGTCTTGCGGAATTGAGGACTTCGTGATGCAGGAAATCCACAGACCTGTTGTGGGACGGTGAGGAGACCAGCACTCCAGCCGATGGAGAGGGCCGCTCGACAGAGGAGAGCGAACCCACGCCACCGCCACAGATTGAAGTCACGGTAGAGTCGTCGTTGGAGGAAGCCACCTTGGTTGAAGGTATGTGTCCTGTCACCACTGATAGTCATCATGCATAGTAGTCGTAGCCGCTGAGATTAACTGCGTGTACTCATTGTACTAGGAGCACAAGCTGAGGGAGCCTCGATTCCTGAAGCTATGGCCATGGAGACGGCTACTGTGGAGTCGGAGCCCACAGGACCAATGGCCGGGATGGCGGAAGAAACAGCCCCCGAGCTGGGTGCGGAGGTGCAGGATGAACCGCTCCACGGGACGAGCACGGACGTAGTCGTCCGCTCGCCCATCATAGAGGAAGCCGCGCCGATCTTTTCGGCGGCTATGGCAGAGGAGGCATCTTCGAGCCACGGGGGTCTTGAGCTGCTGGAAGACAATCTTGTCGATCCGGCCGTTGTCACTCTGAACATGGAGTCATGGCGGTGTACCCAGCAGTGGGTCAAGGTACGTTGCGAGTACCTCGGGTAGTCTTGCACGACGAAGTACAAAGTACCCGTTTGACTGTTTTGTCTGCACAGGATATTATTGGGAGATCCCGTGAGAAGTCCGAGCTACTGAAGGGGTACGGCGACACAGTCCTTCGTGCCGAAGCCTTGGAGAAGGAGCTCGACAAGTCGAAGAAACATTCTGCGCTGCTCCAATCGAAGCTTGACGGTGCCTTCGCCCAGTATCATAACGAAGTGCAAGAGATGCAGGCGAAGAGGGACGACTTGATTCGGAAAAACAAGTCGCTGCGCCAGAAGAATAAAGGTATGCTTCCCGCCAAAGCCTTTGAGTACTTATTAGGGTACCTTGATGTAATCTGGCAATGTGATGAGTTGTCTGCAGAGCTTGAGGAAAGGGTCGACCAGCTGAAGGCGTCGGAGACGGACTTGAAGAACATCGTGTACCGTGAGACCGACAAAAGAGAGGTACTTGAGTATGAGTACGCTCAGTTGCGCCATGAGTGTATCAAGCACATGGAGCTTCGTGAAGCCTCAGACCGTGACCTTGTCAATTGCTATAAATCTCTGCAGAAGCTCAATGAAGATTGCGAGAAGCTGCGGGGCCAACTGAAGGAACTTGAGGAAGCCGCGCTGCCCATTGCAAGGCTGCTGGTGCCACACCCGGGCGGGCCGAAGATTGCTCCACTGGTGGACCGGTTGAAGGAAGCCCCCGGGCGTCTAGCGACGTATGTCAAGCACTTGGCGAAGTCGATCCCGAACCAAGTCTTGGCATACATGAAGTCATATTTCCCCAAGGCTCCAGTGGACGTAGTCGCCGGTGGACTTGCAGCGAACTGTACTGACGATCAGTACAAGACCCTCCTGGAGGAGATGGCACCCATTGCTGAACAAGTGGCGAAAAAGCTCAACCTTTAGTAGGAGTACCTGTAGGAGTAGCTTAAAGTAGTTGATGTAAAACAAACAGAGTTGTTAGTAACTTGTTTGGATTATCAATGAAAGTTGACCACGATATATCTGTGAAATAAGTACTCGTAGCCGCCACTTGCAACGAAGTGTGCGGAGTACCAAATCGTGGTGGAGCTTGCGAGTAGTAGTACTCAGTAGGAGATGCCTGTTTGGAAGGCACAGTAAATAAGTTGAATGGAAATCGAACTTTATTACTAATGAGTAAGTACACATGGATGGTCAGGGCCGTTTACAAGTGTAGTCGCCAGGACCCGGAGGCCGTCTACGGCTAAGTAGCACTAGGACCCTTAGGCCGCTTACAGCTAGAGATCTGTTAGTAGTCGTATAGACTGGATCTAGAGTACATGGTCTTACAGACCACCCTAGAGTCCTCAGCGCTCTAAGCAGCCCAAGATCCGTTAGTAGCCGTTAACACTGGATCTTGGAGAAGAGTAGTCCGGAGACTAGTGCCAGGACCGAAAGGCCGCTTACAGTGAGGAGTCCGTGAGTAGTCGTGTAGACCTGGACCCGTAGAGTAGTCGAGCGACTACGCGTAGAAGCGACACAGCTGGTCGACGTTCCACGAGTTGCTGATGTCGTCACCTTCAAGTGTTTGGAGGCGGTAGGAGCCTGGTCCGGTCACCTTAGAGATTGAGAAGGGACCTTCCCATGGTGAGCTGACCTTGTGTAGTCCGTCCGTGTTCTGGATACGACGGAGGACTAGATCGCCGACGTTGAAGGAGCGTTCCTTGACGTTGCGATCATGGTAGCGTCGGATACCCTCGAGGTACCTTGCTGATTGGACGAGGGCGGCGCAGTGGGCTTCTTCGAGACCGTCGATGTCAACCCGTCTGCTGTCTTCTGAGATGCCTTCGTCGTATTGCTCTACTGCCGGGGATTCCCACATCACGTCGGCAGGTAGAATAGCTTCGGAGCCGTAGACCAGGAAGTAGGGCGACTGCCCTGTCGGCTTGGTAGGCTGAGTACGAAGCCCCCAGAGTGTGTTGGGTAGTTCCTTGATCCACTTGCCTCCTTTGGTGTTGGCTGCGTCGTGCAATCGCTTCTTGAGGGCGTCGAGTACCATCCCGTTAGCGCGCTCAACTTGGCCGTTGGTGCGGGGGTGGGTGACTGAGACGTACCGGACGTCGATCCCGCTGTTCTCGTAGTACTCCCAGAACTGATGGTTGTTGAATTTGGAACCCAAGTCTGTGATGATGCGATGGGGCAGCCCGTAGCGATGCACGAGTTCATCCAAGAAGTCGAGTACTCTGTCGGCCTTTGGGCATGTGACCGGCTTGACTTCGATCCACTTGGTGAACTTGTCGATGGCCACCAAGACTCTGTTGAATCCTCCTGGCGCAGTTGGCAGAGGCCCAATCATGTCGAGCCCCCAGCAGGCAAAGGGCCAGGTTGGTGGTATGGTGACTAGCTTGTAGGCCGGGACGTGTTATTGCTTGGCGAAGAATTGACATCCTTGGCACTTTCTGACGAGTTCTTCAGCGTCGGCCAGAGCTGTTGGCCAGTAGAAAGCTCGTCGGAAAGCCTTGCTCACCAGCGTTCGAGAAGACGCGTGGTTGCCGCAGACGCCTTTGTGGATCTCCTCCAAGATATCCTTGCCTTCTTCTCGAGGTATGCACTTCATGAGTACTCCAGAAGTGGCACCTCGCCTGTAGAGCTTGTCTCTGACTAGTACGTAGGCCTTGGCTCGGCAGACGAGTTGTTTGGCCAAGTTCTTGTCGGATGAGACCTTCTGCTCGCGGATGTAGTCGATGAAGGGTTGTCTCCAGTCCACGTCAATCATCATGACCTCCTGACCGGACTGTGGTGGCACGGGGTCAGTGGTCATTGGCACTGGCTCCGGGATGGATGGCACATGAAGCTCGTGGACGAAGACTCCAGCAGGTACTTGCGCGCGAGTAGAACCAAGCTTCGACAGGATGTCCGCGGCAACATTGTTGTCGCGGATGATGTGGTGGAACTCGAGACCGTAGAACTTGTTATCGAGCTTGCGAACTTCCAGACAGTAGGCGTCCATGTTCTCCTTGTTGCGATCCCAAGACTTGTTGACTTGGTTGATGACCACTGCGGAGTCACCGTAGACTAGTAGCCGCTTGATGCCCAAAGAGATTGCGAGGCGGAGCCCGTGATGTAGGGCTTCGTACTCGGCTTCGTTGTTTGAGACCTTCCAGAAGATCTGCAGGACGTACTTGAGTTGTTCGCCCTTTGGAGAGATCAGCAGCACCCCTGCACCTGCCCCCTCGAGCTTGAGTGAGCCGTCGAAGTACATCGCCCAGTGTTCTGGGTGCTCGGTTGGAGTTGGTAGCTGATTCTCCTGCCACTCTGCCATGAAGTCGGCTAGTGCCTGGGACTTGATAGCAGTACATGGCTTGAAGTCAATGTTGAGGGCGCCGAGTTCAACCGCCCACTTAGAGATTCTTCCAGTAGCATCCTGGTTGTGGAGTATGTCACCGAGCGGGTAGTCGGTGATAACAACAATCGAGTACTCCTGGAAGTAGTGTCGTAGCTTCCGCGAGGTGATGAGCACTGCATAGAGTAGCTTCTGGACCGGCTGGTACCGTGTCTTGGACTCTGACAGAACCTCACTGACGAAGTAGACTGGTCGCTGGACTGGGTAGGTGTGGCCTTCTTCCTGCCGCTCGACGACGATGGCAGTACTGGCCACGTGAGTAGTCGCAGTGAGGTAGAGCAGTAGCTGCTCTTTTTTGCGAGGAGCCGTGAGGACCGGTGGCTTAGACAGGAAGTCTTTGAGCTGCGCCAGAGCTTGATCAGCCTCTGCGGTCCACGCGAACTTCTCTTGATGCTTGAGTAATTTGAAGAAGGGTAGTCCCCGTTCTCCAAGCTTCGAGATAAATCTGTTCAGGGCCGCCATGCACCCGGTCAGCTTCTGGACATCCTTGATGCAGGTTGGAGCTTTCATGTTGGTGATGGCGGAGATCTTCTCAGGGTTGGCTTCGATGCCACGATGGCTAATGATGAAGCCGAGTAGTTTCCCAGATGATACACCAAAGACGCACTTGTTGGGATTGAGCTTCCATTGGTACTCTCGCAGGGATGCGAAAGTCTCTTCAAGATCGGCGATGAGCGTATCGGAGTTTCTGGTCTTGACAACCACGTCATCCACATAGGCTTCGACGTTCTTGTTGAGCTGCTTCTTGAAGAAGGCCTGGATAGCTCGTTGGTAGGTGGCGCCGGCGTTCTTCAACCCGAACGACATTGTCTTGTAGCAGTAGGCGCCGAACGGGGTGATGAACACGATCTTCTCCTAGTCTTCTTCCTTGATAGCGATCTGGTGGTACCTAGAGTAGCAGTCGAGGAAGCAGAGCAGGTCGCAGCCTGCCGTGGAGTCGATGACTTGATCAATCTGCGGTAACCCGAACGGGTCTTTGGGGCAGTGCTTGTTGAGGTCGGTGTAGTTGACGCACATCCTCCACTCGTTGGTATTCTTCTTGCGGACGAGGACGGGGTTGGCGAGCCACTCAGGATGGAAAACTTCACAGATGAATCCCGCCGCGAGTAGTTTGGCGAGTTCCGTCTTGATGGCATCCCGTCGGTCGTTGGCGAAACGGCGAAGGTGTTGTCGTATGGGGGTAGCTTTAGGGTCGATGTTAAGTGAGTGCTCGATCAGCCTCCTGGGCACCCCTGGCATGTCCGCTGGCTTCCATGCGAAGATGTCTCGGTTCGCCCGGAGGAAGCTGACGAGCGTGTCTTCCTATTTCGGGTTAAGACCCGCCCCGATCATGGTAGTCTTGCTGTTGTCGCCCATCCCAAGGTCGATGGCCTTCACTTGGACCTCCTCTGATGGCTGAGGCTTGTTTGCGGTGTCGGTCTTCTCGAGAATCTCGAGTTCGGTTGGGGCGAGCTTCTTGGACACAGCAATGATCTCCATCATTGCATTGGGTACTTGGTTGGTCGCTGCGAGTTCCACGGCTTCGGTGTCGTAGTCAAACGAAATCTTCAAGTCCCCTTGCAGTGTGAGTACTCCAGCAGGACTTGGCATCTTGAGTACCAAGTAGTTGTAGTGTGGTACCGCCATGAACTTGGCGATAGCTGGTCTACCGAGGATGGCATGGCAGGAGGTTTGGAAGTCCGCAACCTCGAACTTGATGTACTCGGTGCGGTAGTTCTCCCTTGTCTCCCCGAAGGTAACTGGCAGGACCACTGAGCCCAATGGAATAGCCGTGTTACCGGGGACAATGCCATAGAAGGGTGACGTGCTCTTGGTGAGCATGTCGATGATGTCGAGCTTCATCTTCTTCAAGGTCTTAGTGAAGAGGACGTTGAGTCCGCTCCCGCCATCGATGAGGACCTTGTTGAGTCTGGAGCCCGCGACTACAGGTTTCAGGATGAGTGGGAAACGTCCTGGCTCGGAGAAGCTTGTCCATTGATCCGCGCGGGAGAAGGTGATGGGTACCTCTGACCACCTTAGAGGTGTCGGCACCGCTGGTTCAATGTTCAAGACTTCCCGTCGGGTGGCCTTCTGAGACCGTCTGGTGGGTAGTCCGCCGAAGAGGACATTCACCGTCTTGTCAGGTTCCTGGAAGTCGCCATTGCCCTCGTCGACTTTCTTCTTGCCCTTCTTGTCGTGAGGAGGCCGTGGGTCGGGAGTATCCTTGAGTGCTCGCCGGAGCTGATAGCACTGCTCGGTGGTGTGATTACCATCCAGATGCCATGGGCACTTCTCTTTGAGCAAGTCTCTGAAGCCGCCTAAGGTCTTTTTCAAGTTGTCCTTTACAGGGCGCTGTATAGCCGCGACTGTGTTGTTTGGCTTGCGCTTGCGGTTGGAGCTCGAGTAGTTGTTGTTGTGGCGACCCCCTTGATCTTTGTTGTTGTTGTTGTTGCCGTCTGTGTTGCTCTTGTTCTTGCCGCGAATGGAGTCGTACTTGGCGTTTGCCTTGTCCTCTTTGTCGGCCCATGATGTGATCATGTCCTTGAGCTTGGTGATGGAACTCGGGCGGCGGCGACCGAAGTCTTCGAAGGTGCGACGGTGATAGAGTCCGTCTTGGAAGAGGTCGATGACTTCTTTGTCGGTGACGTCGACTACGATCGCGCGCTTGTCGAAGAAGCACCGCATGTACTGGCGAAGCGTCTCGCCTTGTTCCTGCTTGACCATCGCCAGGTCCATGCGAGTACCCGAGCGCCCCATGGCGCCCGCGAAGTTGCTGGTGAACTGAGCCTTCAGCTGGTCCCACTGGTCGATCGAGTTCTTTTCGAGTGACTCGAGCCATGTGATTGGAGCCTGATCCAGACAGAAGGGGAAGAAGAGGCACTTCGCGTCGTTGTTGCCACCAGCATTTTCGATGGCCAAGGCGTAGCACCTGAGCCACTGAACTGGATCTTCCTTCGCGTCATACTTGGAGATCCCGAGAGGTTTGAATTTCTCGGGAAGAAGCAGGTTGCGAATTCTTGCGGAGTATGCGGGGAAGCCGTCGCTGTCGCTTGCTTCAGTAGCCTTCTTGCGGCGGATCTCGTCGATCTTGTGGCAGGCATCGTAGCCGCCACGTGCGTTGCCGGTGGCGTGGCTAGTCGCGTGGCCTCGGCCGCTGCGATCGCCGCCGCCACCAGCTCTTTTGCCGGTGTCATGGGATGAGCTCCCGCCGCTGCTGCCACCACCGCCGCCGCCATCGCGACTACCTCCGGTGCCACCCTGGCTAATGCCGCCCTGTGAGGGTCCTCCACCCGAGGCCCTAGAGCGGTTGGGATTTGGCTGGTGTTCACCACGGACACGGTTGCGTTCGCCGTCTGCCGGGCTGCGGCTAGTGGCTTCATTGTTTTTGACGTCGTGAGTTCTGACGGGGGGTACTTGAGTAACCCTGTTGTCGACCCGCATGAAGTTGGCATCTTCAGCGAGTTTGGCAATAACTTCGCCCGCGCGGATCCCCTGGGCCTACCGTGCTATCATAGTGATAGACATGAGGCACTGCTCAGGAGTAGAGTGTACCCGGTTGGCAACTTGCTGCAGGGCCTCGTTGAGGTTCCGGATAGGGAGAGTTTCCCGGAGATGTCTGCGTCGATCGTTCCGCTTCCTGTTGCGGTCACGCCGAGCGTTCTTGTCTTCGGTGGTCTCGTCGGAGGTGCGTTGGCAGATAACTCATCCTCCGAGATGTCGTCAAGGTACCGGTCGGGTCGAGTTTCCGAAGTCCCAACATCTGTGGCCGTCATGAAGACTTCACGGTCGGGAGTGCAGAGACTGGAGTCAGTAGTCGCCACCTCGGTGGGGGTGTGCTCGTCGTTTAGAGCCAGCGGAGTCCCCTCCTAGAAGGGGAGTGAATCGAGGTAAGCGACGCAGCGTGAGTTGTCGTCCGTCAGGTCTGCAGGCTTGCGGTCGGGCCAGTAGACGAATCTGCCGGCGGGAGTGGATGTAATGACCAGGCCAGAGGCAGGACCTGACAGCAGTTCCTCAGTCATGTTGAACTCGGACTCGGACTTGATTGGGTCCGATCCGAAGTCGAATTCATAGGAAGAGTCCGAGTAGTAGCCGGCTCCGGTGTTGGAGTCCGAGGAGTACTCGGAGGCGATCTCCTTGCCGGCCCGGCGTGCAGCGAGAGCTTCCATGTGGGCCCTGCTAGCATTGCAGAGACCGTATGGGAAGTGCTCGTGGAGAGGGGCCGCTTCACACGATGGCTCAGGAGCCGGCTCGTATGAGGCGATCCAGGGTGACGTCGAGTTCGAGTTGGAGGCGGATCCGATCTCGAAGTCGGCGACTTGGTAGTAGAGCGAAATTTCGCCGAATTTTTCGACGAGTGGGCCCGTGGTGTCTTCGGGAAGCGTCACGAGCCCGGTCTCTAGGTCTGAGGTCATGGTGAGGTAGAGCTAGAACGATCCAGCGCCGTCAGCGGTGCAGACCCAGGAGCCGAAGACGAAGGTGTCGCCGTGGTTGAAGGCGACGGTTGGCTTGATGACGATTGAAGCCGTCGAGTTCGCCATGTGATCTTCGGCGAGATCCCCTACCTAGCGCGCCAGCTGTCGGTGTTTTAGACCGGCAACCTACCAAGGGGAGTACCCGAGGTAGATGAATGTGGCCTCGCCGAGATCGGTAACTCGAAGGAGAGACACGTGGCACACAATTTAGACAGGTTCGGGCCGCTAGGTGCGTAATACCCTACGTCTTGTATGCTGCGTAGCTCTGGATTGATTGGATGTGTTTACAAGATGATGCGGATGAAGAGATAGGGGTCCCTGCCTCGCCTTATATAGCCCGGGAGGCAGGGTTACAAGTCGGTTTGAGGGGAGAGTACTAGTCGGGTACAGCTAGGAGTTCTTTACATGGATCTGGACATGTGTAGCTTCCTATCCGAGTACTATCCCTCTGTAATCCTTGCGCCCCACGCCAGCAGGTGCCGTGTTGCCCAAGTTGAGTAGTCCCAGGGGCCCACCGAGTAGTCGGTCCTGGTACCCACCGGAGTAGTGGGCCCAGGGATGTCCATACGACACAAGCTTCGCGGCGCTGCTCGCTTCTTGGCGCTTCACCACATCGCTACCGACCTCTGGGTCGGTATCGTCATCGGCTTCCACTGTCGAGTCTAATTCATAATTCTCCAGCAGCCAACCTACTGGAGGTTGGTACTTGTCTGACCTCAATTTCCGATGAGGCTCTTCGCCTTCAGGAAGAGGTGCCGGGCACCAAAACTGCCTCTCCCGATCCTGCAACAGATAAAACGCAAAAATGAGATCAATGAAAAGTAGAGAAACAAGATAAACGACCTAGTAGTCCTAGGACTTACAGGGTCAGCTGGCCGACTCAATGAATACACCTTTGGGCATTTCTTGATTCATGCACGCCCGGCATAGATCTGAGAGACCCTGGCCATCATCTCCTCTCGAGAGACCTTGCGGTTGACCTCGCGAGTGGGGTCCGGTTGGCCCCAGTACTCGTACGCCGGGTGCACCCGATCCTTGATCGGCTGGATCAGGCGCCGACAGAAAGACCTTGCCACCGAGCCTCCCGTAACGCCCCTCTCCTTGAGGTCATTCACCAGTGCAAGAACTTCTTTGACGTCGTCCATCTCGCGCGAGGACAACTGCAGGTCCCACTCCGGTATCTTCACGGGCTTGTGCCCAGTCCGCTTCGGGAGCTCCGGCTTTTGATCAGCGATGTAGAACCAGTCCGACCTCCACCCAGCGGTGTTGTCCGGCAGGTCTGTGTCAATCCACTCTGTCTTGAGGCCCGACCTCAAGCAGAACATCACAGCCCCCACAACACCGGCACGTTTGCCGGTGGACTTAACACAGAAAAGATGTCGCCAGAGAAAAAAGTGGGGCGGTATCCCCAGATACGCCTCACAGAAATGAATGAAGGTCGATACTACTGTTATGGAGTTCGGGACGAGGTGTACCAGCTCCAGTTTGTAGTAGAAGAGAAGACCTCGGAAGAAGTCGCCGGCAGGAATGTTGAACCCACGCTCGAAGAAGGCATCGAAGACAACTTGTTCCTTGTCATCCTCCGTCGGGAAGGCCTCGCCTGTAGGCACCTTCCACTCCATCTCCACCTTGGGCCTCAGCAGCCCGCGATCTAGCAGCGCCTGAATCTTCGCTTCAGTCATCGTCGAGGACTCCCACACCGTCCGCGGATCCGGGATCTCACGAGCCGGCGCTGCCATTTTTTGAGCTCGAGCGGATCTGGATCTAAAGCTTACTAGGGTTTTGATGCGCATGCGTAGCAAAGCAGGGCGCGAATGGCGGGGCTGGCCCACAGCCTGCTACAGACGACGGTGGATCGAGAGCTAGGGTGGAGGCTGGATGCGGAGCGCGCGGCAGCTACGGCGCGTTCGTTCCGGCGGTGATGGCGAGAGGTGGAAGAAGGTGAAGGGGGCGGTCAACACTGGTCCCCACTGCTCTATTTATAAGGGCCCCACCGGGTCCGCCCGTTGCGGTTCCTTCCATAGTACGGAGTTCGCCCTAACAGCTATATGCCAATAATTTTGCGAGTCGATCTCGCCGGATTTTGCGCCAACACACACATATTAAACGGATATTCTACGCGACCTAAACCCTGAGTTTAGGTCGTGAACACAATAAAGCTATCAGGTCGTCCTGATCACACATTTTGATCTTCACAAGGTCGATAAGCCCCCAAATTACGTCACTTTAGGTCTTTGATGAATAATTTCATCAAATCGACCAGTACATGATAGAAGAGAGCGAACATTACACAGGAACTTCGAAGGTACACAAGTCACCTGCGACCTTATTGGATCCAGAACCCGGCACAAAAATACAAACGTACTCGAAGACTTGATCTACCTAGAGCAATCCTTGAGATGTACCCAGCTACAGCCGGGCACATCGCAAGAATTCTTCTAGCCTCAGGACCTCGATGGTGGCCTTGCGGTGGACAGCTGGACGCCGCCGCACGTAGCAGGGCATGCTCTGTGCCAGACTATGGAATGCAGACACGAGCTTGCTCTTCGACGCGGGCCGTAAGCCTCCGACGAGCATCTCACGCTCACCAAGGACTTCCAGCTGCACCTCGAGCCTCTACAGCATCACCTCCAAACTCTCCTTGATCTCTTGCTGAGGCACGGTACAAAGAGTGGGTGTGTTGTTTACATTTCGCAAGAGTTCTTCTAGCTCCGAGCTTCTACAAAACACAACATCCTACAATCTGGTGGATGGACACATGCCCATGGCATGGCCTCGAAACTACTCTACGGCTTCATAGCTCAACAATGCTCGGTGCTTGCCTCCTTCAGTATCACGGTGCTATTTATAGCCAAAGCCAGGCCTCGGGCAGCTGGCGAAGTGATGACATTGTCCTCACGTGGTCCAGAGGGCCTGTAGCCATGTGCATGATTAAAGGCGATGACTTTACTCTGCCTCACGACGTCCTTTGTCGCTAGTGCATCAATGATGCCTGAGCCCACCGCAGAATCACATGGCTATAGTGTACTTCTTGATTCGTGGGTAGTTTGTCGTTTTCTAGGTGGCAAGGGAATCTCCGACCACTGTTGACCCGTGACCCTGCAGTCTACAATAAACGACAAAGCCTGACTCTGCGTCAGAGGGCCCTACGCCTCGGTACATCTACGAACGACGACGACGATTACATGCACCCCTCTTACAACTCGACGTCTTTATTGCACCCGCTAGGCTCTGCATCCTGGTGCACCCGCTATGGCTCTGCATATAAACGGACCTATTCCAATCAGCCTATATTTCTGTTTCCTTAGTAGAATGGTCATAGGTTCGATTGAAGACCTTCCGAGGTAGGCGTGCCTTGCTGCTCTGCCAGATCTGTCTGGGCGCCTGGAGTCCAGAAGCTTCATATCTACGATTTCGTCGAGCCTCCGTGGTCGGTGTGCCTATTGCTGAGGTCGTCAATACTTTAGCAACTTGGCTCTGCTGGATGGCTGGTAGCTATGTTGGTCGTCTGGACACCAAAATGACCTCCTTGAGGTCGGCGTGCCTTAATACCTAGGTCTCGCAATACCTCGGTACGTCTACAGCTCTGCCAACTTAGTTGGGTGCCCCGGATGCGTGACCTTCCGAGGTTGGTGTGCTCTTGTAGCCCCGCCAGCCTGCTCTAGACACCCAGGATTTTACGTTGGGAATGAAGGCCTCCCTGTGGGGTGCGCGCCTAATGGCCCTGCCAAGTATCTCCGGGTGCTTGGCGCTTTTGATTTGAGACCTTCTTGAGGTCGGCATGCTTCGAGTGGCCCTGTCAGACTCTTTGCAGCCATGCAAGATATCTGGATGTCTCTACACTCCATACGGTGAAAAACTACATATTTTCTACAACTTCGTCGGTAACGGCTCCGGACATCACGACTTCATGTTACGACATCATCACACGATCTCTTCATGCGCCTTTCAAGATGCTGCTGGATATCCTCGGATACTGGTCATTGTTGACTTGAGGCCTCTTTGAGGTCGGCACGCCTACAAGGTCTCCTTGAGGTCGGCCCTGCCAGATTCCTTGCAGCCATGCTAGGAGATCTGAGTGTTTCTACACTCCGTTCGATCAAGACCATGACTCAGTTTTTTTCTCTTTTTTGACCATCAAACCATCCATGCTGCCTGCTTCAATACTCGGGGACTACTCTATGAGAGCGTCTTCGACGCCCTCTTGATTTCTTCGTCGTACCGACCTGTTGGGAAACCTGTTTCTCATCACGTCGTTACTCAACCTACTTTTTTCTTCTCTTTCTTTTTTGTATCATCATACCGGCCATCCTGCCCGCCATGATGCTCGGATACTACTCTATGAGTGCATCCTTGATGCCCTCTGAAATTTTTTCATCGTCGTCTTGATCTATTGGAAGTCTGCTTCCTATAGGTCGTTACTCGACCTCTCTCCATTCGGCAAGACTTCAAACAGGTCGGCTGCTAAGTCGATTTGTTCTTTTCTTTTTGGACCGACGTGCATGCTATTCGACCTGTCGATAGCCCTATGACTTCATCATGACCTTTCTAAGGTCGCTGCGCCTACACCTCGCTCAAGGGCTTGTGAGACATGGGTACCCCTCGGTCCCCACCGACCAAGCTCACGGCCGTCCCCGACAAGTGGGTCCGGCCTACCAGAAGACCCGCCGACCTGTTAGTGGGCCCAACCGACCTAGTTGGCGGCCCACACGACCTCTCGAAGACCTTCCAGATGACCTTATCCAGAACGACTTCAAGACTTGGCATGCAAGATAAGACATCGGTGGATTCCGACCAAGCAGATCGACGGATATGGCAAGTGTTGTAAACAACTAGACTTAGGTCTCCTGGTCGTAACCGACCAGGAATCTGGGAACCGACCTTGTCTGCCAGCCAATATAAGGTGGGCAAGGCGACCCTTGTACAATCACGCAATCCTCAAGCAATCTACACCAACAACTAGACGTAGGGTTTTACTCTCCGGAGGCCCGAACCAGTATAAACTTGTCGTGTTCCCTGTGTTCCGTGTGCTCGTGCGCAACCTTCGAGTTCTTAGCCTTAGATTCCCCCTCGCCGAACAACTAAACCACTGGGATTAACACCCCCGTGGGCTGTGTAGATCTCACCATCTGACAGTCTCGCAGTTTGAGTTCTTCCCGTGCTGTCTTGAAAAAACTGGTCTGACCGGTTTGGTCAATGCTTTTGACAATGTGTGTTTTGGGGGAGATCTTCTCGGAACAAGATCCCTTTTGGTAGAAGAAGCTCAGGTCCAAGTTTCGTCAAGTTTCAAGTTCGTTTGCTCTAGTTTTGGGTTTTTGAGTTGGAGCTCCCTAGGTGAGACAGATCTGACCGGTTTGGGAAAGAGGTCTGACCGGTTTTGGTGTGTTGGATTTTGGCTAAGTCTGGCAAAATAGGTCTGACCGGTTTGGCAAAGAGGTCTGACTAGTTTCGGGTGACTTTGTCGTTTTCTCCCCTTGCAAACCGGTCTGACCAGATTGTGAAATCGACCTGACCAGTTTTAGCTCTAGTAGCTATAACGACCCGCCTCCCCGAGGCCGGGCTCGCCTACGCCTGACAGCTCTCTAGGACCCCAAGAATCTCCTCACAGACCAACAGATGTCTTTTCTGCGCACTTTGTCCTCACTCATGCGCACCTCGGAAGGACTTCCCGGTCGGTCACCCATCGCTCCAAGCCAAGCACGCTTAACTTTGGAGTTTTTTGAGATGGGCTTCCGGAAAAGAAGTTGCAACTTGTTGGTATGAGTATCCTTATCAATCCTATTAAGCCTTGGGCCAGGATGTCACGTACACACCCTTAGAAGATTGACGTGCTTGTCGATCAACCCCATGCCAGGAACGTCCTTTCTTGGCCACGTCCGTGGGTCCAGTGCTAGCACATGTGCCATGCTGTGTGACCACTTAGGGTCCACACCAGCCATGCACACTATGCCTGCGCAACTGCGACCACACGCACCCGTGAAACCGCGAGAGTCCGCTCTGATACCATTTGTAACAACCCGCCTACCCGAGGCCGGGCTCGCCTACGTTTGGCAGCTCTCTAGGACCCCAGGAATCTCCTCACAGACCAACACATGTCTTTTATGCGCACTTTGTCCTCACTCATGCGCACCCGGGAAGGACTTCCCGATCGGTCACTCATCGCTTCAAGCCAAGCACACTTAACTTTGGACTTTTTTGAGATGGGTGTTGGTATTTCTTAAGTCACTGCTGACGGTGCCTTGCTAGCGTGGGCGAAAGATCCACCTGGGTACACCAATGAGTACGAACGAGTCCGCAAGCGCACAGATATACCGCTGTAGCACTTCACCTAAGGACTATTCCAAAGGGTATCGAATCCAAGGAACGGTGAGCGCTACCTCCAAGCCTAGCTATGGTCCAAGGACACCACTCTATAGGATGAGATGGGAGATGCAAGGGATCTGGCTGATAGCGTACAGAGTTAAGAACGATCTCTCAATTAGAAACTCTTCTTTTGGGCACCAGTTCCCTCCTGGATATGACAGGTCGGTTCTGGCCGAAAACTCTACACCGTATCCGAACGTGGGGGAGTACAAAGGGTCCAACGGCTGTCACTACTACGGCCTACCCCTAACTAACTGTGGGATACAGGGCAAACGAAGGATAACCCGCAGTCTAGACACCACGTCTACACCGCCGATCACTACTATAGCACGACTACGTCTGCGCGCCCATTAGCAACACTATAGCACTCTGTATAAATATGAAGTGACAAACCCACAAGAGGAAGACTAGAACTCACTCAGGTATTAGCTATCTCATGCAAGGGATCATGGGAGGACTTTGATCTAATTAGAACATTCGGAGTACTCACTTTATTCTAGTTAGACTAACTAGCATACAAACAGAATTAGCAACTTATGAACTATACCAGAAGATCAGAGGGTTGGGTTCATGAAGAACACAAGCCTCTAAATCAAGAACAGATGAAGAACACAAGAACTATTCAATAATGCAAGAAACCACTTTAGTCAAAATAGAAAATGTTGGAATACTCACTTTAGTCTAAATGAAGAACAAAGGCACCCGTAGAGATTCGTTCTTGGGGAAAGATGCCAACACACCATGGCATGTCCCCAAGTCACCCCCTCACCTTCATCACCCTCTACCTAGCACCTACTCACACCTACACATGGAGAGGAGAGACTCCTCTCCAGGAGAGAAAATGAGACAAGGAGGAGGAATGGGATGTGTCTCTATTCTAGCCCCCTCCACCTCTATTTATAGTGCCAAGACAAGTCCCTAGGCTGCCTTGGGCGCCACCAAGGCACCAATGAGGTGGTCACACGGTGCGTAGAGGAGTGGGGGCCAGTTGGTGAATCTTCCATGAGAAGGAGCTGCAGGATTTCGGAGGGATATTCGGGCAGGCACCTGGCACCGCCTTTGGTTCGTCACGACAAGCCGACATGTGGAAGGGCGGCACGAGGGGACTCAAGGTGGGGTCGGCCGACCTGTGGGGTCGGCCGATCCCAGGGTGGCCCCGTTCGCACCAGTTTTCGTCCAGGTGACTGCCAGGTGGGTCCCAAGGTGGGTATGGGGGTGTTCACAGTGTTTCTAGCCGGTTATCTCGTGGTTGTGGGCCCTTGGATCCGCGTGCTTGCTCCTGATTGGTCGAGAGTGTGCTTCTTTGGATCGATGAGGTGTCATGGCCAATTGGGCGCCTGTGTGGCAGCACGTCCCCACGTGGCCTGGTGTGGGTCCCACCGGGCCCACACGATGTCTTATGCATTATTGTTGTGTGGCACATGCTGAAACTCGATCCCGTCGAAGTGACCCTCGAGCTTACGGACCTCAGCGTAGTAAGCATCCATTGTGTCTTTAACACAATCCCACTCCTTGTTGACTTGCTCGATGACGACCTTAGAGTCGCCGTATGCCAGTAATCGCTTGATGCCAAGGGATACTGCAATACAGAGCCCATGGATTAGAGCTTCGTATTCTGCTCCATTGTTGGAGGCCTTGTAGTGGATCTACAGGACGTACTTGAGCTATTCTCCCTGAGGAGAGATGAATAGCACTCCTGCTCCTGCGCCTTCGAGGTTAAGTGCATCGTCGAAGTACATTATCTAGTGTTCAAGCCTCTCCTTGGGAGGGGGCATCTGGATCTCCGTCCATTCTGAGACGAAGTTAGCTAGGATTTGCGACTTGATCGCCTGCCTGGGGCAAAACTCGATGTCGAACTCGCCGAGCTCAACCGACCACTTGACGATGCGTCCGTTAGCGTCGCGGTTGCTGATGATTTCTCCTAGCGGGTAGGACGAGGGCACCTTGATTTTGTGGGCTTGGAAGTAGTGCCATAGCTTTCTTGATGTGATCAGGAGTGCATAGAGCAACTTCTGAGGCTGTGAGTAATGTGTCTTAGCATCGGCCAGGACCTCGCTCACGTAGTATACAGGTCGTTGAATAGGGTAGGCCTGCCCTGCTTCAACTCGTTCGGCAACGAGAACGGTGCTGACCACATTAGTGATGGCAGAGATGTAGAGGAGGAGCGTTTCCTAGGGTATTGGAGGAGTCATGATTGGAGGCGTAGTCAAGGAATCCTTGAGAGCCTCGAAAGCTATCTGTGCTTCTTCGTCCCATACGAACTTATCTGCTCTTTTCAACAGCTTGAAGAAAGGTAGACCTTTTTCGCCAAGCTTGCTGATGAAATGACCTAGGGCCGCCATCATACCCGTCAGCTTCATGACGTCCTTCTTGCAAGATGGTCTGACCATGTTGCGTATTGCGTCAATCTTGACGGGGTTGGCTTCTATACCTCGGTGTCCCACCATGAAGCCCAGAAGCAACCCGGAGGGAACACCGAAGACGCACTTGGTCGGGTTGAGCTTCCACTGATAGGTGCGTAGATTGGAGAAGGTCTTGGCGAGGTCGTTGAATAGCTGATCTTGTTCGGTGGTCTTGACGACCACATCATCGACGTAGGCTTCCACGTTCTTGCCAATCGGAGAATTCAAGCACCTCTGTATCACCTTCTGGTAGGTCGCGCTAGCATTTTTCAGGCCAAAAGTCATGACCTTGTAGCAGTAGATGCCATTAGGCGTTATGAATGCCGTTTTGTCTTGGTCGTCGGGATTCAGGGCTATTTGGTGATACCCTGAGTAGCAGTCGAGGAAGCATAGTAGGACACTACCGGCCGTGGAGTCCATGACCTGGTCGATGCGAGGAAGAGGGAAGGGATCCTTCGGGCAGTGCTTGTTAAGGTCGGTGTAGTCGATACACATCCTTAATCCTCCAATTTTCTTTGGTACAAGGACCGAGTTTGCGAGCCAAATCGGGTGTTAACACTCTCGTATGAATCCTGCAGCTAAGAGCTTACAGACTTCTACTTCTATGGCCTTCTTTCTATCTTTTGCAAATCACCGGAGCTTTTGCTTGATAGGTCTTGCTGTCTTGCTTACTTCAAGGGCGTGCTCAGCCGGCTCCCTGGGGACAACGGGCATGTCGAATGGGCTCCATGCGAAGATATCGGCGTTGTCCCGGAGGAAACTGGTGAGCGCGAGTTCCGATTTGGGGTCGAGGTCAGCCCCGATGGTGACTTCCTTGGTTGCGTCGGGCAGGCCGAGGCAAACTTTCTTCCCTGCGGGACTTGGATCTAAGGCAGTAGCTGTGTGCTTCTATTCTGGTACCTCTAGCGTAGTTTGGTCGATCTTGGAGGCCTGAGCGACCATGACCGTTGCTGCATCTTTGCACGTAGAAACCTTGGCGAGGTCGACGGTGTCGCTTTCGCTGTTGTAGGAGACGAGGATGTCGCCGTAGACGAAAAGGATCCCGTTCGGTGCTGGCATCTTCATGATGAGGTAGGTGTGATGCGGTATGGCCATGAACTTGGCCAACATGGGTCGACCAAGGATGGCATGGTAGGAGGAGCGGAAGTCCGCGACCTCGAATGTCAGGTACTTCGTGCGGAAGTTGTCCTTTCTGTCGAAGGTGACCGGTAGGCATACCCGACCTATGGGGTATGCAGCCTTGCCGGGCACAACCCCATAAAAGGGTTCGTCGCATGTAGTCATCTTGGAGAAGTCGAAGTCCATCTTCCTCAGCGTTTCGGTGAAGATGATGTTAAAGCTGCTGCCCCCGTTGACGAGGGTCTTAGGCAGGAACACGCCATCCACTATGGGGTTGACGACCAGCGGGTTGGTCCCGGGGTCTGGTATATGCACCCAATGGTCTTTCCTAGAGAAGGTGATGGGTTACTCCGACCAACGCAAGGGTTGTGGAGTTTCAGTGTTGACTTGGCCGATCTCCCTTGCATTTGATCGCTGCTGTCTGTTGGTTTTAGCTGCTTGATGGCCACCAACAATGAAGTTGATCTGTCGATTGGCGTTCTGGAACACTCCGTTGGGGTTGCCCACTTTTGGTGGTGGTGGAGGAGAAGGCTCCTTGCGACGGTTGTCGTTATGGTTGTGATCATCATGGTGACGGCGATCATCACACCGGTCGTCGCGGCGTTCATCACGGTGGTCGTTGCGGTGGTCCTCACGGCGATTGTCGCAGCGGTAGTCATCACGACGATCATCACGTCGGTCATCGCGGCGATAGTCGCGGCGATAGTTACGGCGACCCCTGTCGTCGTTGCGACGGTAAGGTCGTCGGTCGCGGTAATCGCGTCGGTCAGGTCGACGGTTGCGGTTGTCGTAGCGGCGGTCGCTGTTCTGGTCATCGTTGTTGCCGCTCTCAGTCTTCTTGGGCTCTGGAGGCACGCCTAGAGCACGCTTTAGTTGCTCGCACTCCCTCATGGTATGCTTGGTGTCACGGTGGAATTGGCACTGGTCGTCCATGACCATGTTGAAGTCACCTTCAAGGAAGGTGGAAGGTCTGGGTGGATCAGTCGCGTAGACCTCGCCAGATCGCTTGCGCGACCTGCCTCCACCGTCATGTGATCTTCTCCTTTGAAGTCGTGTACCACCGCATCTTGAGTGTCGACGAGCTTGTCGACGTAGGCCATGAGGTCGGCGATGGTGTTGGCGTCGGCTTCATGGATCTACTCGAAGAGCTTGAGGTTGGTTACACCCTTCTTGTAGTAGGCTATGACGTCTTCGTCCTTTACGCCCGCGAGAGTGTTGCGGTTCTCGAAGTAGTGGTTGGTGTACTCACGGAGGGTTTCGTCCTTCCTCATCCATACTCTGGCGAGGTGGTGAGTGTTGCCAGGGCAATTGTAGGTCGCTTGATAGTTGGTCGTGAAGAGTCGTGACAAGGTCACCCATGAGGTGATGCACTCCGCAGGGAGGTTGTCGAGCCACAGGAGTGGCGCTTTGCCCATCACAAGAGGAAAGTATCCTACCATGTGGTCTTCGTTGCCTCCAGACGCCCGGGCGGCAATGCTGTACATCTTCAGCCAAATACTGGAGTCGGAGCGACCGCCGTATTTTTCAAGGGTTGGTTTGAAGTCCTTGGGGTATCTGATCGTTCTGAGACGTCGTGAGAACACTGGGAAGTTGTTGATTGCTCCAGGACTAGCTGATGGAGTGTAAGCTGACGGGATGACGTAGAGGTCATCAGGAGGGCTGTTATCTTAGTCGTAGTGAGCACGATGTAGGAGCTCTTGGTCGTGCATTTGCCGAAGTTCAGTAGCTTGAATAGGGTGATTATTGTCAAGGGGAATAGGGACCCCGTTATGGAGGTCGTAATTGGCACGACATGCTATCTCCACTTCATCTCGTATGCGTTGACGTTGATTGCTCTGAGCGCGGTTGGCTTGTACTGGTGGAGGTTGAGCTCCCACGTCCTATCCTGCGTTGCCGGCCGTGTTCTGCTGCTGGGCACCAGCAGCATTTGCGGCATTGTTTTCGGCATTGCCAGGGGCATTACCAGCGGCGTTGGCGCATGGATTGGCCGCTACGTTGGCAGCTGCATTGGCAGCGGGGTTGACCGGCTGCACAACTTCATTCTCGCCTCCTCCCTCCTCAGCCACGGGTTGAAGGGGAGCGTTGTCATTGTGGTGACGACGATGGCGGGGTCGCTCTGACCTACTCCAGGAATAGGAGCTCGAAGCCGATCTGCTGTATCCTGATCCTCTTTCTTCAACTTGAGCAGTGGCGATGCGGATGTGAGCTTGTAGACAACGAGTTGCAGGGGTGTCCCCAAGCTGTCCCAGCTCGGCAAGGGCTGCGCCTAAGTTAGGTTGAGGTGAGTTGTAGACTTCGTGGCCATCTTGCTCAAAGTCCCTCAGGAGGTCTCTGGCGCGTAGATGATGTCGGCGAGGCTCGTTGTCCTGCTGCTGGGGAGCGGCTTGGGCTGTGGCGGCGGCTGCTCCATCAGGGACGTTGCCTACAGGTTGGCCACCGGCGCTGGGTACGACATTGCCTGCAGGTTGACTTGCTGCTGCTACGGCTGCATCTATCTCCTCCTGACGACGCACAGCCTGGCGTTAGCGTTCTCTCATTGTATGCGCTGCTTGTTCGTCTCACCAGCTTGAGGGGGTACGTCGACAGAGACCACGAGGACTTCTCGTTCTGGGATCTCAAACACCTCGCCCGGATAGTTGGGGGAGATGGTCGTTCGGGCGATCAGGAACGCGAGGCAGTCCGGGGACAACTCACGGTTGATCTGTCGGCGATGAGCCGTGGTGAGAGGTCGACGAAGCTTCTTGAGCACATTGACACTGGTGAGCCGTGTGTTTGGAGTCTTCATGGACGGGGCAGGGGTCGTCGAGATGACCTCTGCAGTTTCCACGATGTGGGATCTTGGGTGCAGATTGGATCTGGATCTTGTTCTTCATGTAGCGAGAAGCTGCATGGGTTGCGTTCCGCAGACCAAAAGGCATGCGGGACGAAGGCGGAGAGGTCCTGCGAGGGCGCTTAACGCGCTCACAGACCTTGATCGTATCGGAGAGCATGTCTTCGACGCGATCGAGCCCCGCGATCACGTCGCGAGGAGTGGGTGGGTGGGTTTCCTCCAGCAGGTCGGGTCCGACCTGCCGGTTGGTGGTGACCGCAGCACTCTCGATGACGAGGCATGCAGCTGGAACAGTGGATTCCGCCGGCATAGAGCCGAAGCAGATGTCAATGGGGTTGGCGAGGATGTCCGCCATGCTCTCCGGGAAGATGACGCCGCTTGACGAAGCCATCGAGTTGCACGAAGAACCCTAGATTCACCCCTACCTGGCGCGCTAACTGTCAGAGGTTTAGATCTAGACAGCCCACAGGGGGGTTAACCCCAGTGGTTTATTTGTTCGGCAGGGTGGAATCTAGGGCTAAGAACTCGAAGGTTGTGCACGAGCACACAGAACAGAGAACACAGCGAGCTTATACTGGTTCAGGCCTCCAGAGAGTAAAACCCTACGTCCAGTTGTCGGTGTAGATTGCTTCAAGATTGCATGATTGCAAGGGGTCGCCCTGCCCAGCGGACAAGGTCGGTGCCCAGACTCCTGGTCGGTTACGACCAGGAGACCTAAGTCTAGTTGTTTACAACACTTGCCATAAACGTCGATCTGCTTGTCGGAATCCACTGCTATCTTGTCTTGCATGCCAAGTCTTGTAGTCGTTCCGGATAAGGTCGTCTAGGGAATCTTCTAGAAGGTCTTCAGGAGGTCGCGTGGGGCACCAACTAGGTCGGTTGGGCCCACTGTCAGGTCGGCGGGTCTTCTAATAGGCCGGACCCACTTGTCGGGGACGCCCGTGGGCCTGGTCGGTAGTGACCCGGGGGTAGCCATGTCTCACAGTACTTATGAACTTTGTGGAGTGTCTATCATGCCATCTTGGGTAGTTGAGGAATGGAATGGCCGTGAATCAAATTACCTCTGCTCATCATGTCAAGTAACTTGGGGTTTTGCAATGATTTTCAAATCAAACTTTGCTTAGCTCCTCATTTGATTCTCTCAGATCGCTCAATGTGTATAAGTCCTCACCAAGGCATTAAAATTGCCTTTCTTCATCCTACTTCTAATGATGGCTCTATGTGGAGCTCAGGGTAGGATAAAAGATAAAGCATACTTGTTTCACATATATTGCAAAGTCAAAAACTGAATCCAAGGACAAGATCAAATCATACAATCAGATCAAGATGTGCACGTGTATGGGTATGATGGATATGGTAAGGTGGATACTAGGCCCAGAATGGGTGCTAGATATTACCATATATGATGAATGCTACGGTGATGGTAGGGTGAACACTAGTCCCGGAGTAGGTACTAGTTATTACCATCTAAATTATGAAACTCCTTTTTGCGTGATTTTCTCCGCTCTCCTTTTTGAAATATTTGAGACATGGTCTATCTCTTTCTCTTCTTTTTCTTTATATTTTTCTTTCTTTCTTTTTTTATTTTCATAGCCTAGTCTCTTTTGGAGATATTTGGAGAGGGGTAAACCATGAAACAATGCATGGAGCTTAGGTGGATGATACAATGCTAACTTCTAGTGTAGAAGCATAGCAAGGGGGAAATAGTGTGCGCATGAATCTTGATCATGAAAGCATGAAAAGAATTCTCACAAGGGTCACAACAATTTGACAAAGCTCAATGCAATAACAAGCAGCATATGAGTAAGGTTTTCAACTAGAACATCATATGGCTTTGGTAGGACTATGGCATATCAAAGAGGACCTTTGCAAAGAGTTTTCAGATTATTTTTTCAAATAAAATTCCCAAGAACTCAAGCATTAAGAGAGAAGATCATATTATCAAACCATATCTCAAACACCAACTACCTAGATAAACATGAGTTTCCTAATGATATTTGTTCACAAGCATCAAGATAATGAGTAAGGAATAAAACATATGCAAGCCAACCACAGGAATCATGTAGAGCAAGCAGAGCACCATTATTTGAGTTTGATTCGTTGGATAAGAGTTGAAGATCATTCAAACTCGTAGGTAGAGAGTGAGATGAAGGGCGCACATACCATCGCTCCTGAAGGATATGGGGAACAAAGGAGACTAGTGGTGATTTGGCTGACCCGTGGGGTAGCCAACTCACTCTAGTTTACCTTGTCCTCGTCATGATGGTGTAGACGATGTCGTGCAGCCCTTGTGTGGGACTTCTCGAGTGGATATGTCAATGATGAGATTGAGAGGACTCCCCCACACTTGTTCTTATACCTAGTGTTGTTCTTCAAGCGAAAGTGGGAACAAAAGATGGACTCTATTGGTTCGAGAACCATAGAGCCTTTATTCAAAAGCAAATATTTTTGTTTGTTTTTTTCGTCACCATGTCATTTACTCAAGTAGGGTTAGACCAATATTGCACTCCATAAACAAACGGGGATATACTTACCTTGGACCTTTAGGATATGTACCTCATTTATATGTTGTGCAACATGGATCCGACACCTTAACTTACCTTCCCAATGGACATAGCTCAATGACTTACCCGTTTAAATTTGATTTTCTGCAAAGGTTAGTCCACATACATGCAACCAAGATCTATGTAGGTATAACTCTACGGTTCATCAATCAAAACTCGACACCACGTCTCGTTTTGATTGAAGAAGACAATTTTAACCTAAGCACCATGCTTAATTTAAAACAATCTATAAATGTGTGAGAGCTCGCGTACATTCAAACCAGAGCATACAAACAAAGATAAAGGAAGCATGCAAGCATGATCAAACTATTTTCAAAGGGAACATAAGCATGAGCATATGACGTTGAACATCGGGCAACCTCCCAGAAGGGCTTTGTTTAAAGTCAAAAGCAGGACTTACCTAGCTAATCAGGTAAGATGAAAGAGCTTACATCTTCTCCGCATTGTGATAAGACTGAGTAGAAACTTTACTTGGGATGCCCACATACCTCCCTCACACTTGAAGTTTGCATTACTAAGCAACAAAACTCAAGTGTGTGGAGATAAAGCTTCCCTTGTAAATGTTCTCTTACCAAATTCTTACCACAGTGTTGTAGTTGATGTAGCTCACATGTTCTTAGGCATCACCTGTCCACTGTTCTTTTTAATCTTCACCTGAAAGGTTAACGACCAAAAATACCCGAATGACAACTTTATCTTAAAAACATGTTCTTGCTTTTATTCGAGAAGGAAATAAAACCTATGCTAATCCAGGCTATCTCCTGGTAGTGCTTTGTTTATTACGGTCATAAGCTCGACCATGGGAACTTCATCTTACAACTATCATTGGTGGTGTCATTCCCGTCTCACCACCAATCTTGGATGAATCAGTGAAGCTTAAGCTGCAAGGTTAGTGCCACAGTGCACACACGAAATCTGATATGCTTATGGTAGACATATGCATCCACAATCAACCGTCTAAACATTTTGCAAAAGAGGACCAGGAGGTGGTTGTAGCCCTTATGTGTGGTCAGTGCACTAAGCATGGCTCCCTCTGGGGAGGAATTATGCGAGCATGGTTCATAGGGTATATCAAGGATGAAGCTACCATGCTCGTCAATGGCATCCTCTCCTATGCACTCTAGAGTCGGCGCCCCAAAAATTTTCGTGGCCCATGAGTTCTCTATCTCAAGAGATTTATCATGAAAGCTCGATATCGTCTCTCGATCATGATCGAAAGCAACAATATACGGGTCAGCAGGAAGAGACTCAAACTCGGTCGAGAGGGATGATGATCGTTCACCTTCACAGGAGTGAAGAGAATCTTTCGAGTCATTCTCATGAGGGGTAGAGAGGTCTACAACCTCAATGAGAATAGGCTCGGGTGATGCAACCGGGAAATACATGCATCATCCTCTTGAGCGGATCTTGCTTGGGAAGAGGCTTCGCCCGTGGAGGTCCTGGACCGGTGATAGAGGTGGCGAAATCGGATTCCCTAAGCTTAGGATCTAGGCTTCCTTGATATTTATCAAGAAGTTCATCCAATGGGAAGCCTAGGAGAAGATCGAAATCCATCATGTCATAGATATGAAAATCTAAGCACACCTCGATCTCATCTATGATGATCGCCACGTCCCTAGCAATCCCCTGACATGGGAAAAAGTAGTTCCACTTGGGACTTCAGAAATATCTATCAGTTAGGGTGAGGGGCATGTCACCCACCAGAGTGTCTAGAAAGCACGCCGGTATGATGCAAGCTCCAGCATTAGGGTCATGAACAGCTTCTACGGTGTTTCCCCTCATGGAACAGTGGATGGTTGTGGAAATCGAGCTAACCCGAATTGCTTCGGAAATAGGCTTTGATTTCTAAGGCGACCAATATACTATGGTCCCATGATTCCAAACTTCATTGAGTACCTCATAAAGGTCTATCGATGTCGTAGGATTATCGTGCCGATAGTGATTCGAGGTATTTATAATGTCTCTGCAAGAATTATCCTCGAATACGTGAAAGAACGCCGAAGGTTGAATCTCTTCTTCCTTCGGTGTTCATGGTTCGGGAGAACGCTCTCTAGACGAATCATGGGATGCACAGGGTCGAAGCTCAAATTCATCTATTAAGAGGCTCTCGTGGGCAAAAGATCCACCTGGTACACCTATGAGTACGAACGAGTCCGCAAGCGCACGGATATACCGCTATAGCACTTCACCTAAGGAGTATTCCAAAGGGTATCGAATCCAAGGAACGGTGAGCACTACCTCCTAGCCTAGCTATGGTCCAAGGACACCACTCTATAGGATGAGATGGGAGATGGAAGGGATCCGGCCGATAGCGTACAGAGTTAAGAACGGTCTCTCAATTAGAAACTCTCGTTTCGGGCACCAGTTCCCTCCTGCATATGACAGGTCGGTTCTGGCCGAAAACTCTACACTATATCTGAACATGGGGGAGTACAAAGGGTCAAACGGCTGTCACTACTGTGGCCTACCCCTAACTAACCGTGGGATACAAGGCAAACGAAGGATAACCCGCAGTCTAGACACCACGTCTACATCACCGATCACTACTATAGCACGGCTATGTCTGCGCGCCTGTTAGCAACACTATGGCACTCCGTATAAGTACGAAGCGACAAACCCATGAGGGAGAGACTAGAACTCAGTCAGGTATTAGCTATCTCGTGCAAGGGATATCACGGGAGGACTTTGATCTAATTAGAACATACGGAGTACTCACTTTATTCTAGTTAGACTAACTGGCATACAAACAGAATTAGCAACTTATGAACTACACCAGAAGATCAGAGGGTTGGGTTCATGAAGAACACAAGCCTCTAAATCAAGAACAGATGAAGAACACAAGAACTATTCAATAATGCAAGAAACCACTTTAGTCTAAATAGAAAATGTTGGAATACACACTTTAGTCTGAATGAAGAACAAAGGCACCCGTAGAGGTTCGTTCTTCGGGAAAGATGCCAACACACCATGGCATCTCCCAAGGTCACCCCTCACCTTCATCACCCTCTACCTAGCACCTACTCACACCTACACATGGAGAGGAGAGACTCCTCTCCAAGAGAGAAAATGAGAGAAGGAGGAGTAATGGGATGTGTCTCTATTCTAGCCCCCTCCACCTCCATTTATAGTGCCAAGACAAGTCCTTAGGTTGCCTTGGGTGCCACCAAGGCACCAATGAGGTGGTGACACATGGCGTAGAGGAGTGGGGGCCAAGTTGGTGAATCTTCCATGAGAAGGAGCCACAGGATTTCGGAGGGATATTCGGGCAGGCACCTGGCACCGCCTTTGGTTCGTCACGACAAGCCGACACGTGGAAGGGCGGCACGAGGGGCCTCAAGGTGTGGTCGACCGACCTGTGGGGTCGGCCGATCTCGGGGTGGACCCATTCGTGCCAGTTTTCGTCCAGGTGATTGCCTGGTGGGTCCCAAGGTGGGTATGGGAGTGTTCATGGTGTTTCTAGCCAGTTATCTCGTGGTTGTGGGCCCTTGGATCCACGTGCTTGCTCCTGATTGGTCGAGAGTGTGCTTCTTTGGATCGATGAGGTGTCATGGCCATGTGGGCGCCTGTGTGGTAGCACGTCGCCACATGGCCTGGTGTGGGTCCCACTAGGCCCACATGATGTCTTGTGCATATCTCTCTCATCCGAACTCCAAAGTAGGCAAATGATATATCTATTTTGATCGTCTCGATGAGCTTGTCGCAATGGTGGAGTCCAATTTGGAATTTTACATAGTTTGCAATGGCACCCTATATAAGTCTTTGGTTCTCTTGCTCTGTGAATACATCGTTTAACGCATGATTCGGTACATCCTGCAATGAAAGCGAGAAACACTAACACTTGTGGATATTGTCAGTATAAACCCCTATTCTAGTGTTGATGATCACTTTTCATTTATTTTATGTAGGAGTTGACGGTGTAAAGCAGTACTTAACAGCCGTCAACAATGGGCTTCCGGAAAAGAAGTTGCAACTTGTTGGTATGAGTATCCTTATCAATCCTATTAAGCCTTGGATCAGGATGTCACAGTAGCTGTGCTCGAGTTGTTTTCCGCTGCGTGTTTTCGAGTGTTGTTTTGTGGAGTCTTGTTCCTAGGTCCACTAGCACTTCAGTGGCTATGTGGATTTGGCAAGAGAAGTGCGCAAAGGTCCCCAAGTGATCTTGGGTTCATAGGCCGAATTCTTGTGTAGAATTTTTATTGGCTCCCATTCACTCCCCCCTCTCTGGTTCGCTTTTCCGATCCTTCATTCTCATTGGGTCCTCCCCCATGCTTAGCATTGTGCTAGGCATGCAAAGAGAGGGTGAAGCTTGTTCTCCATGTCCGGAGCTTGTCTTTATGCATCTTTTTTATGAAAGATGCAGGAGAACTGCGCTTCATTGCATTATTAAGAAGAAAAAATGGAGAGATCCCTTAAAGTACAGAACACTAACAGACACCACACACACACACAACTTATAACAATTCGCCTGTGGCAGTTGAGAAAAACGACCAAGACAGACTCACTCACAGCTTACTGCATCGAGGTAGGGGCAGTCAGGAAAGAAATTCATCGAGCCCCGCCACTGACCATAATTTTCTTTCTTCAATAGATATAGTAAGAGCACAAGCTATGTCTAGAGCAGCTTTATCAAAAACACATTTATTTCACTGATTCCAAATAATCCAGGCCCCAAGAATTACAAGGGAATTGATTCCTTGTAATAGCAAATAGCTGCTGTCACTGCCGATCCTCTCCCACCAGTCATAAAAGGAAGCATCTGTAAGCTAAGGAGATAGGGATTGTAGGCCCACTTGAGAGAGGAAACGGTACCAGAATTCTCTTGCAAAGGTGTAGCCAACAAGGATATGGTTGATCATATCAGGTGCTTGATCACACATAGGACAGCGCTCCGGGTGAGAGAGACCACGACGTGCCAGATGATCAGCTGTCCAACTTCGGTTATGCACAACAAGCCACATGAATAATAGACACTTGGCTGGGGCCCAGGTCTTCCAAATTTTCTCCCAAGGCCTTAAGGATATGCCCCAAAAAGAAACCTTCATAAGCTGTCTTAGCAAAATATTGACCATTGGTTGAGAAGTGCTAGATGTGTCTCTCTTCAACTTTGGGCTGCAGCTGAAAGTCATAAAGAATGTCCCATAATAGGAGGTAATCTGAGAGCACACCAACAGTCAGACCTCCCTGAATATCTGAAACCCAAGTATGGTTGATAAGAGCCTCCTGAATGGTTCTTTTTTTCGTTTCCTAGCTGGAATAGTGGCCATGAGGCGAGGCGCCAAATTAGCAATGCTTTGACCATGGAGCCAACGATCTTTATGCATCTTTACTTTTGTCGCCTTTATTGTCCTTTAGTTCTCCTCTTTTCCTTTCATGAAAGCTCATCACCATGCCTGCAAAATGATTTAAGTGCACAACCTACCCCTGGGTGATGGTCGAGAGTAGAAACAATTGCCAACAAATCAATAACATTCCCTAAGATTCTTAACTTGTGGCATAATTAGTCTAGTGAAAACGAAACCTAATGGGTGTATGCGAATGCAAGTGTAAGACGCGCATGCAAAATGAGAGGAAGGTGCATAAGCAAAGACAATGTTTACATCCAATTTAAGGACCATGCTTATAACTAGGTTGCTGAATTCCTCTTGGCCATAAAGATTTATTAAGCAAAGGTAGAACACCATGTTTATCCCAGGGTCAATAATTCTTTGTAGAACAAGAAAAACCAAGCGCATTGCAAAGCTTATATACCAACCAATGCAATAATGGAAGTTAGCAAGGTTTATTGAACTAAATGATGATAGTCCACAAGAAAGTTTAAACACCACGTTTACACAAGATTGCTAAGGGAAAATGCCATGCATGAAGCATTATCATGGATATGAAATAATTCATCATTAAGTGAAGAGAACAACCAAGCCAGCTATATGCAAAGCATGTATGGAGTGCTTGGTGATGGCAAGATGGAATCAATGTTTAAAAAAATAGGAACATGATCGTGTCGGTGGTCTAAAAAGAAAATCAAACCTAATTAATTAGCCACAAGCTTAGAGCCAAAGGGTAGTGCCATACTTCATATTTCTCTATAAAAGGACACAAAAAAAAAAGACTCTAAACACTAATAGGCACACGAAAAGGGTCTACAAGTTTTCCATGATCAAATAACAAGGTGCTCTCTCAATAGCAATTAGGACATACAAATGATGATGTGGCATTTATTAGAGCAACAGTACAATGTTACTTGATGGGATCAAATTAAGAGCACAATATAGACCGTCATCATATATATTTATAGATAAATAAAAAGAACGGATTGCCACCCGCAAAGCGCTTCATTTAAAGTCGTAGAGCTTGACTTTCTCACATACCTTCTTGTGGTTGCGAAGCCATGACCCTTCATGCAAGAGTTGAAGGTGTCCATGTAGCTTTGATTCACTCTACATGCTTGCCATGATCTTCTATGCTCAATGGAAGACTTGCCCAATCCCTTCTCGCATCATCATCACCTTCTTCTCCATTGCACTTCATAGCTGCTTAACTTCTATGATTTTTTCTCCTCTGTCCAGGTCCGAACATGTACTCAACGACTGTCTCAGTGCGTGGCACATGAAATTGTCTTTCCAAAAAGTCCTCATTTGCCCCGAACGGATTTCGATCGAGTGAGTTATGCCCGTTTTAGTGCAACACTGCAATCTGTCCTAAACTGATTTCAGCACATGCAACGTCCAATGTTTGTCATATTTCCTTGTACGAGTCTTCAAATTCATCAATCTTGGTTGCGTTGGAACAAGAAATTCGTGAAGCTTCTGAATATCTACATTTATCCCTTTGTACATGTATAATTATGTGCTGAAAACTGATGAAAACAGCAACGCACTTGTCAGAGAATTGGCGATGGTGACGATCGAGCTTGCAACTCTTTGGGCATGACCTTTCTTCACATTTTTTTTGAATCTCATATCCTGCATGGTTAGTGAACTTCAGCCTTGTCCCGATATGTGCTCTTTTAAGGTCACTAATCTTGACTAAGTGCAAAGCAAGATCGAGATTTGCATAACGAATGGTAAACATATGCATTCATAACTCCAACCACAATTAATATTGCATCGACAAAGCAAGAAAGAATTAAACGTAGCATAAGTTTCTTGCTTAGCACGGAGATCTTCATTAGGCAAAGGTTATCTAGGCATGGAATTAACAAGGTTCAGGCACAAACATAGCCTATTCATCATTCTCAAGAAATTCTAGCCTATCAACATGATCATCATTGCAACAAGGCATAAAGTTAAAACATACTACTAGAATGACATGGATGTTCAAAAGAATATCAACAATACCAATAATAGCTTGAGAGTTTAATGTGTACCTTAACCTTGGGGCCCTTCCATCATGAGTGGTCTCTTGTAAGCGAATCAACCCCACGGTGGCACCAAGTAGTCGTCATATCGTCTTCTTGCAATTCCTCCAATTCTTCTATGCACCACATGTTGTTAAGGTTGCCTTGTGTGGACTCATTCCTTTGTTTATTTGTGGGCACCACACATCTTGGTTTTTTTCATGCTACACCATGGTCCTCGAGTGAGAGCCCAAAACTTTCTCGCCATTTGATGCTAGCTTTTGTAATCCACCGTGGTTTGCTTCTAATCTTCATGCGTCGAATGTTTGAAGGACCGATTAGGTGACCAGAGAGGGGGGGAGTGAATGGGAGCCGATAAAAATTCTTCCCGAAGGATGAACTCGGCCTATGTCCCAAATTCACAACCTAGGATTCTCACACAAGCTTGCCAAGGTTGCGTAGTCACAACGGACCTACCAACCTTAGGAACAAGCCCCAAACAATCCCAAAGTGAAAGCGAAACTCAAGAAGCAAAGGACTTAGGCGATCTGCAAAGACCCAGGCGGACGGTCCGTAGTGACCGGGCGGACAGTCCGCGATGGGCTGGCGGACGGTCCGCGGGACCTCAACGGACGGTCCGCAAATACTCACCAAGCAAACAGAACTGCACCTCGAAATACGGACGGTCCGTACCCTACCCACGGACGGTCCGAGAGCAACTTGTGCCGCGCGGACGGTCCGCGACACCCAGGCGGACAGTCCGCAAACCACTTGCAACGAAATGCAACCTCTCCGACGGATCGAACCACGAACGCGCAAGAACATGCAACGAACTGGATGAACACAGGGCCGCGCGGATTGTCCGCACCTACCACGCGAACTGTCCGCCAGGTGCGGACAGAGCTGCTCGAGCCCGAAAATGAGAAGTCAACCCCTCCTATCCATCCATGGATCTCCCAAACGGCTTAAGCTCTTGAGGAAAGATTTGGGGGAGATGTGAAGCGTCCCTAGGAGATGCTATACCCCAAAACTTGAGACCTCAAATGAACTAAATCACCGGGAATCGAATCGCAATCGAGCTCTACAAAAAAGCTAGGGTTCCAATCGAAATTCTTCAATCGGAGGCCAAATCCGGAGATTGGGGGGTCAAGATCAAGCACAAAGATGCACAAGACATCTATCCATGATCCCCACCAACAAATCCGAACCCAAACACCTCAGAATCGAAGGAACAAGGCACGCACGAAAATCCAACGAAAATAGCTCGAAAAAGACACGAAAATCACACGAGCCACAAGAAGGAAATCGACGCAACCATGAATGCTTCCATACACTCGGAGGTCAGATTCTCTACAAAACGGTGAAGAAAATCTACGCCTATGGAGCAAGGAAATGAGAAGCAGTCCGGATGGATGGTTTGCCCAGAAAACCCTAGAGCTATATATATGACTCCCTCTGGGTTGGGCAAATGACCAAGCTACCCCTAGCACTTAAACTTAAGATACAATCCCCTCAGGGGCAAATAGGTCATGTAGTACTCCTCTTCATCGCACGGCCACGCCTTCGCCGCAGTTCGCGTCCTCCCGACGCAAGCCCTGTGATCCCGCCACGTGCCCGCCGGCATCGAAGCTTCTCGGCGCGCCCGGATCCCGTCTCCGCCCGCCGAGCCTCCGGTCTTGGTTTTGTGGCTCAACCAAGTAACCCGACCGTTTTGTGGAGAACCACCGCAAACCCTGCGTGCAGACTCCGGTCGTGAGCCGCTACCCTGCACCGGCTCCTATCACGACTTCGTCTTGCTTTTCTTGCCACCATGCGGTCCGCACTTGACCCCGCTGGCCACCAGGTCCCTCGAGCCGAGCCTACTTGTCTCTCCACTCCTCGGATGCCCCGCAAGGGATAGACCTTTCACGCCTGCTCTTCACCTGCACCAACACGAGTCAAGCCGCAACCTGCACCTGCAATACACGGCCAAGAGTCATCCACACCACGTTGTCAATCACTCATCACACTAGGGAGCGACCATCCACCGGTCCTCGGACGCTCCTGTCCTCAATCTCCCCCTTGATGAGTGCATTGACAACACACACATGGTAACCAATTCAGAGAAAAGAGAAAGAGAAAAGAAACGACTGAAAAACTCAAACAAGTGATCAAAAGCCGAACAAAAGCCAAGAAGAGATCACTTGAGAGAGAAAAATCTCGGTCCCCTAAGACAAGGGCAACGGCTCGACACAACCGAGATAAAATGCTCCAAAATTGCCAACTCCTCAAGGTGAGGCAAAAGGGCTCGACACCATCGGCAAAAGAGCACAACTAACATTCAGGCGAAAAAGAGCTCCCAAATGCATATGAATGCAAGCTCCCCCTGAACAAATGCATTTCTCCCCCAAAACACGAATTGGGTACTATCTCTCCCCCTTGTTGGTAATGCATGAATCAAGTCTACAAATGCAAGCATGTGCTTCTCAAATAGACATACAGCACTACAACATGCTAAAAAGAGACAAAGACAAGCAAGATTGCCACAAATTTAGCACAAGCATTGCCAACGAGATAGATAGGGACATACAAGCATGTGACATAGCCATGAGAAAAATAAAGCAATTTTTCACAAAAACTTCCCTCTCATGAGCATAGGACCTAAACATGATCAAAATGAGCACAAACAACATATAACTCACAAACTTCATGCAAGGTTACAAATTCTCATCACAAGATCATCACAAACACCTACAACCTATCTCATGTCATGTCAAAGCCACCGAGCCATGTGTTCACTTCTAAATGTGAGACTTCTCAACGGTGAACATCATGCAATGGTTTAGCACCCAAAATAATAAATTTAAAGCATACATGACATAGAAGCATATTTTTCAAGCACAAGCATTTCATATACCAATTTCAAGATTTACAAATTAAGCATGGTACATGAAGTGCCTTTGCGGCAAAAAGAAGCTTAGGCTTCTCCACAAGGTAGCATGTAGGCTAAACATCCATGATGATAGATGGGTCTTTGACCCCATATGAAAAGAACATGGTTCCAAGCACAAATTAAGCAAGCTATAGCCATAAGTGCACAAATTTAACATGAAAGGCATTCAACTCATAAGAGAGGATCATATATATCATTTTCACAAAAATAAGCCATCCTTATACATCCCAAATCTATCAAGAGCATCGCTATCCATCATATGAGCATCACAAGCAAAGTCATAATCTCCTATCTAGCAGATCATAGTGATCCAAGTATATAGGAGAAGCACATCTCATATGGTACATATGCAATCTATGATACAAAGATGCAAGCATGATATGATACATAAATGAAAATGCAATATGAGTATGTACAACAAACCCCCCAACCAAAGCTCAAAAAGGAAAAAGAACTCCAAGCTCCCCTCGCAAACGGGCAAATGTAGCTTGGTCCAAAGGCTTGGTTAGGATATCGACAAGCTGCTTTTCGGTTGGCACATGGATGAGGTCTATGTTTCCCTTCTCAACATTGTCTCTCAGGAAGTGGTACCTCACCTCTATATGTTTGGTTCTGGAGTGGAGCACGGGGTTTTTGGCAACGCTAATGGCACTCGTGCTATCACACATGAGAGGTATATGGGAACACTCCTCACCAAAGTCACTCAGCGTGTATGTGATCCAAAGCAACTGTGAGCAACAACTAGCGGCAGCAACATACTCGGCTTCTGTGGTAGACTGAGCTACACTAGACTGTTTGCGAGAAGACCAAGAAACAAGCGAAGATCCCAAAAACTGGCAAGTCCCCGAAGTCGACTTCCTATCGATTCGACACCCCGCAAAATCGGCATCCGAAAACCCAAGAAGAGAAAGAGAAGAGGACGCCGAGTACCGAAGACCAAGCTCAGGAGTGTAAAGATCCGCTTGATGGCCTGCCGATGTGAAGTCTTCGGCGACGCCTGAAAACGAGCGCACAAACACACAGAAAACTGAATGTCCGGCCTCGTCGCCGTCAAGTACAAGAGGGAGCCGATCATGCTCCGGTACTCCTTCTGGTCCACGGGCTCTCGGTCCTCGTCCGCATCCAACGCTGTAGTCGTACTCACCGGTGTCGACTGGGGCTTCGAGTGGTCCATCTTGAACTTCTTGAGGATGTCCTTCGTGTACTTGGCTTGATGCACGAAGGTTCCCTCCTTTGCCTGCTTGATCTAAAGCCTGAGAAAGAACTACAATTCTCCCATCATGGACATTTCGAATTCTTTGCTCATGTCCTCTGCAAACCTCGCAACCAAAAGTGAGACCAGCCGCCAAAGACAATATCATCCACGTACACCTGAACAATTAGGATATCATCGCCCTGCCTGAGGAGAAAAAGAGACTTATCAACCTTGCCCATCTCAAACCCCTTGCTGAACAAGAACCCCCTCAAACGGCCATACCAAGCACGGGGAGCTTGTTTCAGCCCATACAACGCCTTCCTCAACCTATACACCCGGTGAGGAAACTCAGCACTCTCAAAGCCCGGTGGTTGCTTCACATACACCTCTTCTTCAGAAAACCCATTCAAGAAGGCACTCTTCACATCCATTTGGTACAACTTGAACCCTTTAGCCACGGAAAAGGCTAGAAGGATCCTAATTGCCTCCAAACGGGCTACAGGAGCAAATGTCTCCTCATAGTCTATCCCCTCCTTCTGACTATACCCCTGAGCAACCAACCTCGATTTGTTTCTCACCACCTCACCATTCTCACCCTATTTGTTCTTCCACACCCATTTTGTCCCAATAGGTTTGCAATGTGGTGGTGGCTCTACCAACTCCCAAACTTGGTTTCTCTCAAAGTTCTCTAACTCCTCATGCATTGCGTTCACCCAATTAGGATCAGAGAGAGCGTGTCCAATGTCTTTCGGCTCAAAGGTAGCAACAAAAGCCAAATGAGCAAAGTGAGAAACATTCCTGGACCTTGACCGTGTCGTACATTCATTGATGTCGCCGATGATTCTTGAGGGAGGATGATCAACTTGAACGCGCCTCGGTGCTTCTCGTCTGGAGACAACCTCCCCCTCAGCTGCAGCTTCCACTTGATCTTGCTGGATCGTAGTCGGTGTAGGGGCTGGACCATCCTGCACCGTAGTCGTCGTAGTGGAAGTAGAGGGTACATGCCCGGCTGGAGCTTCATCATCACCATCATCCTCTCCAGCATCATCCTCCTCGTCCTCAAAGATCTTCTTGCCAATCTCGTCGTCACCTGCACACTCAAAGACAGACGAATTGCATGGCTGGGTCTCGTCGAAGGTAACCTCGCAAGTTTCCATGACTAGGTTAGTATCAAGGTTGAGCACACGGAATGCTCGAGAATGACTAGCATAGCCCAAGAAAATCCTATCGGAAGACCTCGACTCAAACTTATCAAGCCTACCCTTCTTGAGAATAAAGCACCGACAACCAAAAGCCCTGAAATGGCTCACTCTAGGTGCTCACCCGTGCATGAGCTCATAGCACATCTTGTTCAAGAAGGCCCTAAGAAAAATCCGATTCCCAACATGGCACGCGGTATTCACCGCCTCAGCCTAATATCTCCTCGGGGTCCTATGCTCATCGAGCATCGTCCGAGCCATCTCACAAAGGGAACGATTTTTCCTCTCAACCACACCATTTTGACAAGCCACATAGGGAGAGGAAAATTGATGTTCGAGACCCAAATCACGACAAAAGGTTTCGAAATGAGAGTTTTTAAATTCAGAACCATTGTCGCTACGGATAGCTCGAATGGCATCTCCATTCCTCTCATTCTTCAACCTCAAGATTAGATCCCTCACAAAACCAAACGTCTCCCCCTTGTCAGCCAAAAAGAAGACCCAAGCGTAGCGAGAATAGTCGTCCACTATCACCAGGACATACCATTTCCCACCCGCCGAGCACACACGAGCTGGACCAACCAAGTCCATATGGAACAGCTCACATGGCCTCTCTGTCATAACGGATGTCAGAGGCGGGTGAGAGGCGGCGACCATCTTACCATGCCTACACGGAGCACATACCAAGTCCTTTTGGTATTTCAACTTAGGCAATCCTCGGACTAATCCTAGCCCACTCAAGTGTGACAACAAGTCAAAACTCAAGTGACCTAGTCTCCTATGCCATTTCCAAAGCTCCGCCGAAACACCAGCAACCAAGCAACGAGAAGAGCCAACACACTGAGAAAAATAAGCACTGAAAATCTGACCCTCGGGAATGATCGTGCACACAAGATCACCTCGAGAATCCGAGACACGCGAAGCGCCTATTTTGAAACGGACCTCAAAACCCTCACAAGAAGCTGGGAAACCGAAAGAAGATTGTACCCCAAAGACTTGACAAGAGAAACACGCCTAAGAGTCACAGATTCGCTCACCTTCACTGTGCCCACTGAAAGCACTCTACCTTTCCCATTGTCCCCCAAAGTGATGTACTCTTTGGTCATCACCGGGGTGAGGCTGGAGAACCACCTTCGATCTCCGGTCATGTGTCGATAGCAACCGGAGTCGATCAACCAAAAGCCCTCCAAGCCTCCCACCTGCAAATAAAAAACGAGAGCAAGAGTGAACAAACGACTCAGCGCTGGGGTTAATACAAAATGAATCAAACCAGTGCCGTGCCATTTGCTCAAAAGTGGGGTTAGCAAAATCCATCCTATCTCCTCTAGGTGGAATACCCACACGTCCCCTTGGAGGACTACGCGCACCACGAGGTGGAGACCGTGGCCCGTAGCTCATCTGGGACCTAAAAGTGCGATCGTTCCCCCCATACTCGTATTGGCCACGAGCAAAGGAACATCCAGCAAACTCACCACACCCAAACCCAACACGTCTACCACCTTCTGTATGTGGTGGCTCACCTCGAGGCACAAACACACGCCTCTCTCGAGGGTAAATGGTACGCACCATACCCTCGCCCCTTGGCACCAACCTAGGCTCAGGCACACCACGAGAGGGGCGGTACATGTCCTTGTTGGCCATCTCCCTAGCCAACCTCTCCTCACGCTTCCTCCTGAAGCAAAACTCAGCAAGATGCCCATCCCTCCCACAATGCTCACAATGGAAGGGTTTTGGTTTTGGCTTTGGTTTTGGGCTCTCTTTGGGCTCTGGCTTCTCCTCACTCAGTTTCTCTCCCTTCTTCCCAAAGAACTCATTCCCCAAGTCACTCTTGAACTTGATGGGTTTCTGGAAGTTGTCGGTATGTGGAGGAAACACGGGTGGAGCTGGGGTTGTGTCTAGTCGGTTCCTAAGTGGGTTTGGCTTAGGAGCATAGAATTTTTGTGGTGGATTTTTGGTGGCTCTGAGATATCTCCAATCTTCCCCTCATCCTCACCATTTCCCTCACCAATCTTGTCTGCCCCAAGCGCTTGCCCATTATAGCGCTTGTATGCCTCAATCATCATCCGGAGCTAAGGCTCATGACCAGACAACCAACCCATCATCTTTCTCAACTCATCATTCTCATCCTGCAAACGATCAACATAGTGTGCAAGCTCCATATTCTTCACAACATTTATTTCACAAGTAGAGCATGATGTAGGAATAGGAGCTTTCAGCTGAGCCTCTAGTGATCTAGCATAAACAAGCGAAACATCTAGCTTCTCATGCAAAACAGGACAAGAAGTGCAAGCACCAAGCAAAGAGGGTCTAGATTTCATCTCATCTAGCTCAACCCTAAGCACATCTAGTTCCTCAACCTTGGAGGCATACTTTTCCTTAAGCACAGTCAATTCACCAAGAAAAGTGGAACAATCAGTGCATTCATGTTCATCGGTCACAATAGGAGCAGACTTAAGAGAATCTATTTGAGCCCTAGCATCAACAAGCAAAGACTCTAGTTCAACCACCTTCTCCTTAGCCTCTCCAAGCAAAGACCTATACTCCCTCTTCCTCGGAGTCAGAGCCCGAGTCATCCTTGTTGCTCTTCTTGCTTGCGGAGCTATGTGCCATGCCGCAAAAGCCTTGGGCGGCGAAGCACAGGCCGTTGATGTTCTTGCTTGACCGCTTGCCCTTGTGCCGGTTCTCATCTTAATCACTTGAGCTCGATGAGGAGTAGCAAGAGCTCGAGTCGATGTCGCTTGCTCCGACAACCATCGCTCGCTCCTTCTTCTTGTGACCACCACTTCTCCTCGGTCTCCGCTCGTTCTTGTTCTTGCCCTTGTTGTCGTCCCTTGAGCGGTGCTTGTGGTCGGTCCTCGGACGGTGCTTGTGCTCGGGCTTCACCTCCATGGCTTCCGTGCACTCAGCGATAAAGTGCATGTGCTTCCCGCACCGGTAGCACATGCCCGAGGTCCTCCGTGCGTTCTTCCGGTTCGTGTACATGCGCTCGAACCACCTGCTCAGCAACGCGAGATCCTCCTCGCCTAGCACGTCAAACTCCTCATCTGGCATGGACACAAGACAAGACAGAGAGAACTGTCTCAAAGACATGTTAGCGTTAGTCCTTGATCCAGAAACAAGAGCCAGACTATGAGGGTCAGTCGGGTTCTCGATCTTTGCGCGCACCCCACGGTCCACTTCGGATTACATGAGCTTGGAAAACAGCTCATCCACCGTGAGGGTGTCATACTTCTCCGACTCAAAAATGGCCTCGACCTTCCCACTCCACACGGTACGATCCAGAGAGTGCAGGAGCTTGACAGCCCTGTCATGATCATCGTACGGGAGCACGGCCACATTAGCCCTCATGTTGTTCACAATCACCGTGAACCGCTGGAACATGCTGTCAATGGACTCACCGGGGAGATGAGTGAAATTCTCGTACTCTCTCCGGTAGGTCGCAAACAACCGAGCCTGAACCTGAGCATTTCCAGCATGAGCATTCTTCAACTGCTCCCAAATCCTACAAGACAAGTCCTCTGTCTAAACCCGATCGAATTCGGATTGACACAGAGCACGGAACAAGTAGTCGACCGCCTTATTGTTGGCGTCGAACATATCCCTCAATCCTGGAGCTAGGAAGTTCATCGGATGAACATAAGCTGTGTTCACCGTGACATCCCACAAGATCTGACCCTTGCCGCGGAGGAAAGCAGCCATCCGCCTCTGCCACATCTGGTAGTTCTTACCATCAAAGTGTGGAGGACCTGAACCCCGTTCCTGGTACGCCATCTTTGGATCTTAGACTGGTTAGAATCACGAAGATCCGTAACCGGCTCTGATACCAATTGAAGGACCGATTAGGCGACCAGAGAGGGGGGGAGTGAATGGGAGCCGATAAAAATTCTTCCCGAAGGATGAACTCAGCCTATGTCCCAAATTCACAACCTAGGATTCTCACACAAGCTTGCCAAAGGTCGCGTAGTCACAATGGACCTACCAACCTTAGGAACAAGCCCCAAATAATCCCAAAACGAAAGCGAAACTCAAGAAGCAAAGGACTTAGGTGATCTGCAAAGACCCAGGCGGACGGTCCGCAGTGACCGGGCGGACAGTCCGCGATGGGCTGGCGGACGGTCCGCAAATACTCACCGAGCAAACAGAACTGCACCTCGAAATACGGATGGTCTGTACCCTACCCGCGGACGGTTCGAGAGCAAATTGTGCCACGCGGACGGTCCGCGACACCCAGGCGGATAGTCCGCAAACCACTTGCAATGAAATGCAACCTCTCCGACGGATCGAACCACGAACGCGCAAGAACAAGTGACGAACTGGACGAACACAGGGCCGCGCGCACTGTCCGCGCCTACCACGCAGACTGTCCGCTAGGTGCGGACAGAGCTGCTCGAGCCCGAAAACGAGAAGTCAACCCCTCCTATCCATCCATGGATCTCCCAAACGGCTTAAGCTCTTGAGGAAAGATTTGGGGGAGATGTGAAGCATCCCTAGGAGATGCTATACCCCAAAACTTGAGACCTCAAACGAACTAAATCACCGGGAATCGAATCGCAACCGAGCTCTACCAAAAAGCTCGGGTTCCAACCGAAATTCTTCAATCGGAGGACAAATCTGGAGATTGGGGGGTCAAGATCAAGCACAAAGATGCACAAGACATCTATCCATGATCCCCACCAACAAATCCGAACCCAAACACCTCAGAATCGAAGGAACAAGGCACGCACGAAAATTCAACGAAAATAGCTCGAAAAAGACACGAAAATCACACGAGCCACAAGAAGGAAATCGACGCAACCATGAATGCTTCCATACACTCGGAGGTTAGATTCTCTACAAAACGGTGAAGAAAATCTACGCCTATGGAGCAAGGAAATGAGAAGCAGTCCGGATGGATGGTTTGCCCAGAAAACCCTAGTGCTATATATATGACTCCCTCTGGGTTGGGCAAATGACCAAGCTACCCCTAGCACTTAAACTTAAGATACAATCCCCTTAGGGGCAAATAGGTCATGTAGTACTCCTCTTCATCGCACGTCCACGCCTTCGCCGCAGCCCGCGTCCTCCCGATGCAAGCCCTGCGATCCGCCATGTGCCCGCCGGCATCGAAGCTTCTCGGCGCGCCCGGATCCCGTCTCCGCCCGCCGAGTCTCCGGTCTTGGTTTTGTGGCTCAACCAAGTAACCCGACGGTTTTGTGGTGAACCGCCGCAAACCCCGCGTGCAGACTCCGGTCGTGAGCCGCTACCCTGCACTGGCTCCTGTCCACGACTTCGTCTTGCTTTTCTTGCCACCATGCGGTCCGCACTTGACCCCGCTGGCCACCAGGTCCCTCGAGCTGAGCCTACTTGTCTCTCCACTCCTCGGAGGCCCCGCAAGGCATAGACCTTTCGCGCCCGCTCTTCACCTGCACCAACATGAGTCAAGCCGCAACCTGCACCTGCAATTGTCGGCCAAGAGTCAGTCCACACCACGTTGTCAATCACTCGTCACACCAGGGAGCGACCATCCACCGGTCCTCGGACGCTCCTGTCCTCAATGTTCCCTGCTTGTGTCTCCATTTGCTAATGCTTAAGGTGTCCTTGATTTGCTATAAGCCTCTGAATTTTATCACGTATGCTTGGTGAAAGCACTTCCGAGCTCCTCTTCATTGTCGTCACCCTCATCTCCTTTATCTCACTGTGTTGCTGCTGCCACTTATCCTCTGAATTCTTCAGCGTCCAATGCAGGAAATGTACCAAATTTAGCTTAAATGGACTCTAGATGAAAGAGTTACATCCATTTTACACTAGCACTACGTTCTGTCCCGAGCAATTTCAAAACGCGTAGTGTTGAAAGATTTCATCATAACTCCTTCCTCTGACCTCCAAAATTAGCGATTTTTGATGGATTAGAAAGAATACTTGATGGAGCCTCTGAATATCCAATTTCCACTTGTTGTACACTTTTGATCTTGGCCGAAAAAATTATTGTAACAGCAGCATTCAACTCGAGACATTGATGATTAACTCACAAGCCTTCGAGCACAACTTCATCACCTATTGCTTGAACAAACAATTCTCCAAGTAACATTAGTCCAAACAAAATTGATTGACCCAATGGCATACCTTGTTTACCTTGAAGAGAACTTCTCGAACGTCTTGTATCTAGGGTTTTATCTACTTACAAGGACACAACCAAGAAAGACAGGATATATGAAATAATAAAATTAGGGTTAGTCCAAAAGATAGATAGATCACCCTAGGGTTCGAGTTGTCGATCCCCGGCAACGGCGCCAGAAAAGCTTGTTGACGGCTCAATAGCGCGTCAATTTTGAACCGCAAGCGCACGGATCATTGTAGCTCTTCCCTTAGAGTATTCCCCACAAGGTTTATCAATTTGTGGATCGGAAGCGAACTGACTAAGGTTTTCCATCTAATTTATCGAAGCTATCCTAACATGAAGCATAGATTGCATAAAGGTTGAACATAGAAACATTGGTGGATTGTATGGATCACATTCTATAGCCATAAGGTAACATAGCCAAAGGTAGCACAAGCACACCGCCTCCTAGTTGCAACTTTGGCCCAAGTGATAAACTAATCTAGCCTATACGATAAAGAGATATCCCTAGTACTTTCCCGTGAATGACATTGCAAGGTGTGTGTAGATGACATGCTTAAGGTTCCCCAAAGCTTTACCTCAAACGCCCACCAAGTTCTCTTTACTCGAAGCTCCTCCTCTTGGTAGCCGCACAACAACTCTCACGATACTCACCAAAGATCAAACTCAGCATTACACGTTTGTTCGGCCTTTTACCTCCTGCATGCTTTCACCATGCGAGGGTAATCAACCACCGGCTTCCTGTGCACTACTACGATGTATCCGCAAGACATATGGTAACCATCGATTAAATCTATTCCTACTAAGAACATATGCTAGCTACACATATGGAGGATAAAACATGCATCATAGTTGATCAAAAGTAGAGATAAGATTAGATTGATATCACCGTTAAAAGTACATATGCCTTGATGAATCCAAGCCATGGCTCCGGAACTCCACCATGGCATCACCATGCAGGGCCAACCATGGCGGCTAGGGTCTAGCCTAAGCCATCTCCTAGGCAACATCGAGGACTCACGATGGCCGTCGTCTTCCTTCGGTGTTTGTCCCTCAATTCGACGGCTCTCTGATGAATGGATGCGGCGGCCGTCGGAGGCAGGAACTATTAATCGACTGAGGAGGCGGTAGGTCAAAGGGGAGCTCAAACCGGGCTGAAAATGGGCCAGGCCGGTCCGCATGGGCTGACCGACCTAGGGCCTTTTTAGCCTGATTCTGTGACAAACCGCCCAAAATAATTCCGTATCATCGCCTAAACCCATCCATTAGGCCTTTAAGCGATAACACGGAGTTCCTTTGTCGTTATTTGCCGGGTCAACCCCGGTAAATCACTTACTTACAACAGGACCAAAGAGCAGTATACATCAAAACTCACACGAAGGCGAGTCCAGAGTAATTAAGCAAATTAATCCAAACCGGACCCACTTGGGGTCCATTTATTACAAATCATTGTTCATCATAGCATGATAAGGTTCAGAGTTTAAAACAGCGGAAATCTAAACATCGATATGACATCACAGGAGGCCATCTATGACATCATCATTCTTCGTCATCACCCTCGATCCACTGGAGCTCCCATCCAGGCGGGATCTCTCCAGGCCAAACAACATTCATTGCTTCACCTGAAAACAATATAGATAGCAAGGCTGAGTATACTAATACTTAGCAAGACTTACCCGTCAGGTGACAACTACATCACCAACCTCTAGACATGATAGGCTTTTGGCTGGTGGGTTTGTTTTGCCAAAAAGCGACTAACAGTGGATCCTTACTTTCAATATTTTAGCTCAAGTTCTAGTTTATCAACCATTCTAGGTAAGCACCTGTGCTAATCAAGCAGTTGTACATGCAATTAAGCAAACATTAGTATTATCCTTCTGCTCCATCATGAAGGGATCATACTAGCCAGTTTGTTAAGTAGTCTCGGGTAACGGTGAGAGGCCGACGATTGATCGATTAGTAACCTTGCAAGATGGACCTAAACACACGGGAGGATGCATATTCCAAAAAGACAACTACAAAAGGGGTGGGGTACACACCAACCAGGCGGTTCCCATCGATCTTCGGTTCAGGATGAAGGATTACAGTCCTGGGTACAAGGCTCAGTGGACGCCCATGTAATGGCACGCACCACCTCTTGCACATGCACCCCTCCTCCTGGTGGCGAGCCGGGCAGGCGAATACTCAGCATTAGTAAGTGAAACATCCCTAGCCGCCTCAATCAGGTACTAGGCTTACCGGTCCCATTCCTGACATGTGCTTAGTACGTTCAAACACTTAACGAATGAAAGCCACTGGACCGGAGCCCAGATCCCATACTCTTACCACGTGAGCAATCAGTTTATCCTAGTCTTATGATTCCAACATAAGAACCTATATCTTACGAGTGATGAACATAACTCGACTTGTACCGGGTCCTTATAGCATAACAACTATCGACCTAGCATACTAGTATAAGCATAGGTACCTAGGGATCATGCATCTATGGTTTCAAAACAACTCCTGATACGTAAATGCACAAGCATAAACATAGATAGTTGCATGAGTTGGAGAAGTTAGGTTATGCTCCGGGTCTTGCCTTCTTCAGCGAAGTTAGCCTGAAGCTCTCCTGAACTCTGTTCCGGGTCTTGATTCACCTCCAACTGTTTCAACTCTCCTCCGGATCCTTCCTCATCACCAACGGGCACAAGAGCGTAGCTACCGTCGGGGAGTTCTACGTGAAGCATGCATACGCAACATTATTTGGTGAATCTAGACAAGATTATATTTCTGAAAAATAGGGTAAAGCTCAGGGTGTATGGTTGACCATATTGACCTTGACAAAACTTTGAACAACATTTCTTTATACAGGAAAAAGGTGTTAGTTATTTTGATGGTGATTGTGTGCACATCTAAGAAACTTAAAAACTGTGCATCAAACAAACAACGAATATTTTATATAAGCTCATGTTTCGAGTACATATTTACTGAGCAAAAATCACCACAAAGAAATCTATATACTAGGCATGATAAATACAATAAGAGGAAGCAACCAAAATCAAGATAAATTTATTCTGGAGAACCTACAGATGCATTGGTCCTATAAACTTGCATACATGCTGATGGGATAAAAGCACAACATCACACCAAAATTTAGCTCCATAAGCTATTAGATTAATTTATAGAAAAAATAACAAATTTCAGCCTAATTTACTAAATAGAAATTATTCAGAGCAAACTATAAGGATTTCAGGGATAATTTTTCTAGCACAAGCCTATCACAGCATAAACAGAGAGCACACCAAAATTCAGGCTCAGACCCTGAACATAATTTAAACTATGCATTTAACCAGTTAAACATACATAAATCAAAATAGGTATTAAAACAGGTCATAAAATCCTATCCTATTTTTCTGAGATGGATACAAGCATAACAAACCCAAGTGCCAAATATGAACTACTAAAGCTATACTAAAAGGGCTATAAAAAACATCAAGAAAGATTCAACATAAATAGGAAATAAATCATAACTAAAGATCTACACCATAAACATGTGCCATTTTTCATGTAGAGCCAAGTCATGACATAACAAGCCACATATCCAAAAATCAGCACTAGAGCAGTTGTAGATTTTGAACTATAACAAATCTATCTCAAACACAGACTCAAATTTAATTTGAAAACTAAGCAGAAAAACACTATACAACTTTTCTAGAAAAGGTAGTACTCATCACAAGGATTCCAAATCATACTTATTTGCATTTTTCTGATTTTGCTACGATTTTCTAGGCATTTTACAAGTTTCAGCCTTTTGAACCAAAACACGAAGAATCTACTTTCATCGAGGCCCTTCGAAAGATTTAGGACTTCACAACCATGCCCTCGACTTCTACACTTAGGTCCCAGCAAAGAGTTCGATCTTCACAACGGTGCCCTTGGCGGCACAGGGGAGGCTCGCCGGTGGTGATAGCCGGCCGGACTTGGCTAAGGGATGGCATAGGGTGGACAAGAAGCTCACCACGAGTCGATTGCCGGCGGCCGATGGCTCGGAGGAAGCTCCGGCGATGGCCGGCGACGAGACAGGGGCGGTACGGTTCGCCTCCACTCCAACTCTGGTGTGGTCGACAGCAATGAGCGGCGGCTCTTGGCTTGGGGAGCTGTGGTGAGGTGTGAAAGAGGTCTAGGAGGGCTTGGATGACGGCAGTTAGGCGCGGACAAGTGAGCTCGGCTGCGGTGGCGTCAATGGCGGCCTGGCGGAGCTGCGGTGCGCAGCAGGGGCAATGCGGCTCCTTTTTAAAGAGGGGAGAGGTGCTCTAGGGGCTGACGAGTAGCCCTCATGGCTCACCACACGCGCCGGCCAATGGCCTTAAGGCGGTTGGGAGCTTGGCCGAGGGGCCTGCGTCGGCGGGCGCCATGTGGCGATCGCGCAAGGCGGTCGGGAGCCTGCGCGCGACTCATGGCAATAGCGGTGGCATCCCATTGGCTTGTCGGATGGCGAGGAGTGGCGGCCACGGCTCAAGTCGTTTTGCCGGGGCGAAATGACGACAAGGATTGGCGGGCAGCGACGGTGCTCAGGCGACGGCGGCCACGTGGCGAAGCACCGTGTGCGCGGGGATAGCACCCGGGGTTGGCGGGATCCTGGGCCACACGCGTGGGGCCCACAGGTGAGGACCTGAGCGTCTGAGGACCGGTGGATGGTCGCTCCTTGCTGTGATGAGTGATTGACAACGTGGTATGGACTGACTCTTAGCCGAGTATTGCAAGTCCAGGTTGCAGCTCGATTTGTGTTGGTGTAGGTGAAGAGCGGGCGCGAAAGGTCTTAGCCTTACGGGGCCTCCGAGGAGTGGAGAGACAAGTAGGCTCGGCTTGATGGACCCGGTGGCCGAACGGGATCAAGTGCGGGCCGCATGGTGGCAAGAAAAGCGAGAAGAAGTCGTCAACTGGAGCCTGTGCAGGGTAGCGGCTAACGATCGGAGTCTGCACACGGGGTTTGGGAAGGTTCACCACAAAACCGTTGGGTTACTTGGTTGAGCCACAAAACCAAGACCAGAGGCTCGGCGGGAGGAGATAGGATCCGGGCGCGCCGAGAAGCTTCGATGCCGGGGGACGCACGACGGGATCGCAGGGCTTGCATCGGGAGGACGCAGACTGCGGCGATGAACGACCGGAACGGCGAACCAGATAGGGGGGAGTGAATGGGAGCCGATAAAAATTCTACTCAAGAATTCGGCCTATGAACCCAAGATCACTCGGATACCTCCGTAAACTTCTCTTGCCAAATCCACGTAGCCACTGGAGTGCCACTGGACCTAGGAGCAAAACCCAACCAATAGCCTCTGAAAACACGCAGCGGAAAACAACACGAACACAGCTACTGGAAGCAAAACCATTCAGGCCGATTTGGCAAACCGGTCAGCCGGTTTTGTCCAGGAAATCCCCAAAAGACCTTTGAGACCAAAACCTAGCAAAACCACCTCAAGAACCTTCCAACCTTTGAACAAGAAAAGCCATAGCCTGAAAGAGACTCTCCTGTCTAAAAAATCTTCACGACAGCCCACTGGGGCTAAACCGGTCAGACCGGTTCGGGAAACCGGTCAGGCCGGTTTTGCCTGGACAGTCGGGAAGAACTTAGCCCACGGGAAAAACTCAACTTTCTTCTTGATCCATATCCTGATTTGTTCCATGGATTCAAGTGAGACTTTGGGGATAGCTGGGGTACCTCGTGGGCTACCTTTGGCTAGAAGCTCGGTCCCCAAAACCTACCCAATCAAGAGGAATCGGAAGTCAACCCTCAAGAACACCTTTCCACGAACTCCACCGAAAACCACCAAATCGAAGCCGTTTCGGAGGGTTTGCTAGAGCAAAGTCACCAAGCAAAGAGGCACAAGGTCCTCATATGTGACATCCGACAAGAATCCCTCAAAGAAATGCCCTCAAAACCTCACCACGAAAATCGCCAAGAAAAGCTCCGAAAATAACCAAAAAGGGAAAACGGGAGAGACACAATCAAGCCTTGAGGAACCATGCCGAATCATCTATACATACCATGAAGGTTCATACAAGGCCTAGATTTCCTCCCGATCATCCATCCCTCTCTCAAGATCTCACCATGATGCTTTCAAGCTAGTCCTAGAAATCCTAAGGAAAATAGGAAGGAAAATAGCAAAGGGAAAATGAGCTAGGGTTCCAAGAGATGGCTGACATCCTCTCTCTACTTAGTTTATATGGAGGCAACCGAAATACGAAACTACCCCTATTACATAATACTAGAATACACGCCCCCGAAGGGCACTTTGGGAAATCTTCGTCGTAGCACCATGGGATGGATGGTCGGCGACCGCACTTCGCTTAGCCTCGACGCAAGCCTTGCGATCCTGACGCGTGTCCTCCGCTTCGAAGCGTCTCGATGCCCTGCGACCCCAAACCGGTCAGACCGGTTTCACCAACCGGTCAGACCGGTTTTGGCCTTACAGCCACACCGAGTCTTCAGCCTTGGCTTTGTGGCTCAGGCAAGCAACCCAGTGGTTTTCTGGTGAACCACTACAAATCCCGCGAACTTGATGTAGCCTCCGCCAATCACCACTCATGACTTGGCTCCCACGAAGTCCTGGCTCGACCTTGGTTTTGAGGCTCAACCAAGAAACCGTCCACGACTTCGTCTTGCTGTTCTTCCCACCATACGGCCCGCACTTGACCCCGCTGGCCACCGGGTCCCTCGAACCAAGCGTACTTGTCTTATCCACACCTGGAGGCCTCACCGGCAATGACCTTTTGTGCTTGTTCTTCACCTGCACCAACACCAGTCAAGCCGCAACCTGCACCTGCAATACTTAGCAAAGAGTTAGTCCACACAACGTTGTCAATCACTCATCACACCAGGAAGCGACCATCCACTGGTCCTCGAACCATACAGGCTCTCAGGCGAAGGCGTGGCCCCCCGATGAAGAGAAGTGCTACTTGACCACATTACCCCTAAGGGGTTTGTATCTCAGTTTAAGTTCTAGGGGTAGCTTGGTCATTTGCCCAACCTAGAGGGACTCCATATATATAGCTCTAGGGTTTCTGGGCAAACGATTCTCCCGGACAACTTCTCGTTTCCCTGCTCCATAGGCTTAGATTTTCTTCACTGTTTTGTAGAGAATCTGACCTCCGAGTGTATGGAAGCTTTCATGGTTGCGTCGATTTCCTTCTTGTGGCTCGTGTGATTTTCGTGTCTTTTTCGAGCTATTTTCGTTGGATTTTCATGCGCGGCTTGTTCCTCTGATTCTGAGGTGTTTGGGTTCGGATTTCTTTGTGGGGATCATGGATAGATGCCTTGTGGATCTTTGTGCTTGATCTTGACCCCTCAAACTTCAGATTTGGCCTTGGATTTGAGGATTTCGGGTGGAACCCTAGCTTTTTGGTAGAGCTCGGTTCGTGATCAATTCCCGGTGATTTAGTTGGTTTGAGGCCTCAAGTTTTTGGGCATAGCATCCCCTAGGGACGCTTCACACCTCCCACAAATCTTGTCTCAAGAGTTCAAGTCGTTTGGGAGATCTATGGAAGGGTAGGAGGAGTTGACCTCTCAAGCTCGGGCTGTTTCTGTTCTGTTCGAGGCTTGCGGACTGTCCGCCTGTAGGTTGCGGACTATCCGCGCGGGCTCTGTTCATTAGTTGTTCATCGTGTGTTCTTGTCTTCGTGAGCACGATTCGTTTCGATCTGCGAAAGGGCTAGGGTTTTGTTGCATGTGGTTTGCGGACCGTCCGCGTGCAGGTCACGGACTGTCCGCGGACCCGGCTCAGACTGGCTGATTTTCCGAGGTGCGGTATTGGAGGTTCGGTTGCCTTTTACGGACTGTCCGCCGAGGGGTCGCGGACTGTCCGCCAAGCTTGCGGACTGTCTGCCAAGGGCCTTCCATATTTGGCTAAGTCCTTTGCTTCTTGAGTTGTGCTTCCGCTTTGCAACTTGTTTGGACTTGTTCCTAGGGTTGGTAGGCCCGCTGTGACTACACGACCTTGGCAAGATCGTGTGGGACTCCTTGGTTGTTGATTTGGGACATAGCCGAGTTCGACTCTTCGGAGAAGAATTTTTATCGACTCTCATTCACTCCCCCCTCTCTGGTCGCCTAATCGGTCCTTCAATTGGTATCAGAGCCGGTTACAGATCTTTGTGATTCTAACCAGTCTAAGATCCAAAGATGGTGTACCAGGAACGGGGTTCGGGTCCTCCACATTTTGATGATAAGAACTATTAGATGTGGCAGAGAAGGATGGCCGCTTTTCTTCGCGGCAAGGGTCAGCTGCTTTGGGACGTTATGGTGAACACATCTTATGTTCATCCGGTTAACTTCATGGCTCTGGGTTCGAGGAATATGCATGACGCCAATAACAAGATGGTTGATTACTTGTTTCGTGCTCTGTGTCAATCCAAATTCGATCGGGTTCAGACAGAGGACTTAGCTTGTAAGATTTGGGAGCAGTTGAATAATGTTCATGCTGGGAACGCTCATGTTCAGGATCGGTTGTTTGCGACCTACCGGAGAGAGTACGAGAACTTCACTCATCTCTCCGGTGTATCCATAGACACCATGTTCCAGCAGTTCACTGTGATTGTGAACAACATGAGGGCTAATGTGGCTGTGCTCCCGTACGATGATCATGATAGGGCTGTGAAGCTCCTGCACTCTCTGGATCGTACCGTGTGGAGTGAGAAGGTCGAGGCCATTCTGGAGTCGAAGAAGTATGAGACCCGTATGGACGAGCTGTTTTCTATGCTCAAGTCGTTCGAGGTGGACCGTGGGGTGCGAGCAAAGATCGAGAACCCGACTGACCCTCATAGTCTGGCTCTCATTTCTGGACCAAGGACTAACGCTAACATGTCTTCGAGACAGTTCTCTTTGTCTTGTCTTGTCTTGTCTTGTGTCCATGCCAGATGAGGAGTTCGATATGCTGGGCGAGGAGGATCTCGCATTGCTGAGTTGGTGGTTTGAGCGCATGTACACGAACTGGAAGAACGCTCGGAGGAGCTTGGGCATGTGCTACCGGTGCGGGAAGCACGGGCACTTTATCACTGAGTGCCCAGAAGCCATGGAGACCAAGCCCGAGAACAAGCATCGTCCGAGGACCGACCACAAGCACCGCTCGAGGGATGACCACAAGGGTAAGAACAAGTCCGAGCGTTGGCCAAGGAGGAGTGGCGGTCACAAGAAGAAGGAGCGTGCGATGGTTGCCAGAGTGAGGGACATCGACTCAAGCTCCTGCTACTCTTCATCGAACTCAAGTGATGAAGAAGAGAACCAGCACAAGGGCAAGCGGTCGAGCAAAAATATCAACAGCCTGTGCTTCGCCACCCAAGGCTTTTGTGGCATGGCACATAGCTCCGCAAGCAAGAAGAGCAACAAGGATGACTCGGACTCCAACTTCGAGGATGTGGGAAATAATGATCCATCCTTCTTGGTAGCGGAGAATGCTAGGTTGAATGAATTGCTAGACAACTCTGATGATGTGCTTAGAAAGACCAACAAGGAGAAGAGGGAGTATAGGTCTTTGCTTGGAGAGGCTAAGGAGAAGTTGGTTGAGCTAGAGTCTTTGCTTGTTGATGCTAGGGCTCAAATAGATTCTCTGAAGTCTGCTACTATTGTGACCGATGAACCTGAATGAACTGATTATTCCACTTTTCTTGGTGATTTGACTGTGCTTAAGGAAAAGTATGCCTCCAAGGTTGAGGAACTAGATGTGCTTAGGGTTGAGCTAGATGAGATGAAATATAGGCCCTCCTTGCTCGGTACTTGCACTTCTTGTCCTGTTTTGCATGCGAAGCTCGATGTTTCGCTTGCTTATGCTAGATCACTAGAGGCTAAGCTGAAAGCTCATATTCCTACATCATGCTCTACTTGTGAAATAAATGCTGTGAAGAATTTGGAGCTTGCACACTATGTTGATCGTTTGCAGAATGAGAATGATGAGTTGAGGAATATGATGGGTTGGTTGTCGGGTCATGAGCCTCAGCTCAAGATGATGATTGAGGCATACAAGCGCTATGATGGGCAAACGCTTGGGTCGGATAAGGTTGGGCAGTGCAGTGGTGAGAAGGAGGAGAAGATGGTGATATCATAGCTCCACCAAAAACCTTCTACAAAAATGCCTATGCTCCTAAACCCAACCCACTTAGGAACCGACTAGACACAACCCTAGATCCTCCTGTGTTTCCTCCACACACCGACAACTTCCAGAAACCCATCGCGTTCAAGAGTGACTTGGGGAACGAATTTTTTGGGAAGAAGGGAGAGAAACCGAGCGAGGATAAGCCATAGCCCAAAGAGAGCCCAAAGCCAAAGCCAAAACCAAAACCCTTCCATTGTGAGCACTGTGGGAGGGATGGGCACCTAGCTGAGTTTTGCTTCAGGAGGAAGCGTGAGGAAAGGTTTGCTAGGGAGATGGCAAACAAGTGAAGGACCGGAACAGCGAACCAGAGAGGGGGGGAGTGAATGGGAGCCGATAAAAATTCTACTCAAGAATTCGGCCTATGAACCCAACATCACTCGAAAACCTCTGCAAGCTTCTCTTGCCAAATCCACGTAGCCACTGGAGTGCTACTGGACCTATGAGCAAGATCCAACCAACAGCCACTCGAAATCACGCAGCGGAAAACAACTCGAAACAACTGCTGGCAGCCAAAACCGGTCAGGACAGTTTCTGAAACCGGTCAGACTGACCTTCTGAGACTTAGCCTCTCACAGGTAGGGGAAACCAGTCAGGCCGGTTTGGCAAACCGGTCAGGCCAGTTTTGTCCAGGAAATCCCCAAAAGACCTTCAAGACCAAACCTGTCCAAAACTGCCTCAAGAACCCTTCAACCTTTGAACAAGAAAAGCCATAGCATGAAAAGAGCTCTCCTGTCCAAAAACCCTCACGACAGCCCACTGGGGCTAAACCGGTCAGACCGGTTTGGGAAACCGATCAGGCCGGTTTTGCCTGGGCAGTCGGGAAGAACTCAGCCCGTGGGAAAAAGCCAACCTTCACCTCAATCGATCTCCCGATTCGTTCCACGGATTTAAGTGAGAATTAGGGGATACCTGGGGTACCTCGTGGGCTACCTTTGGCTAGAAGCTCAGTCCCCAAAACCTACCCAATCAAGAGGAATCGGAAGTCAACCCTCAAGAACACCCTTCCATGAACTCCACCGAAAACCACCGAATTGAAACCGTTTCGGAGGGTTTGTTGGAGCAAGATCACCAAGCAAAGAGGCACAAGGTCCTCATATGTGACATCCAACAAGAGTCCCTCAAAGAAACGCTCTCAAAACCTCACCATGGGAAATCCAAGAAAAGGCTCCGAAAATCACCAAAAAGGGAAAACGGGAAGAACACAATCAAGCCTTGAGGAACCACGCCGAATCATCTATACATACCATGAAGGTTCATACGAGGTCTAGCTTGCCTCCCAATCATCCATCCCTCTCTCAAGATCTCACCATGAAGCTCTCAAGCTAGTCCTAGAAATCCTAAGGAAAATAGGAAGGAAAATAGCAAAGGGAAAATGAGCTACGGTTCCAAGAGATGGCTGCCATCCTCTCGCCACTTGGGTTATATGGAGGCTAGCCAAAAGACTAAACTACCCCTATTACATAAACTAGGATACACGCCCACCAAGGGCACTTTGGGAAATTGTCTTCGTAACACCATCGGACGGATGCCCGGCGACCGCACCTCGCGTAGCCTTGACGCACACCATGCGATCCCGACGCGTGTCCTCCGCTTCGAAGCTTCCCGGCGCCCTGCGACCCCAAACCGGTCAGACTGGTTTCACAAACCGATCAGGCCGGTTTTGGCCTGACAGCCATGCCCGGTCTTCGGCCTCGGCTTTGTGGCTCAGCCGAGTAACCCAGTGGTTTTCTGGTGAACCACTGCAAACCCTGCGAACCTGATGTAGCCTCCGCCAATCACCACTCATGACTCGGCTCCCACGAAGTCCCGGCTCGACCTTGGTTTTGAGGCTTAACCAAGAAACCGTCCACCGATTTCATCTTGCTGCTCTTGCCACCATGCGGCCCGCACTTGACCCCGATGGACACCGGGTCCCTCGAACCAAGCCTACTTGTCTTCTCCATACCTGGAGGCCTCACCGGCAACGACCTTTCGCACTTGTTCTTCACCTGCACCAACACCAGTCAAGCCGCAACCTGGACCTGCAATACTTAGCCAAGAATCAGTCCACACAACGTTGTCAATCACTCATCACACCAGGAAGCGACCATCCACCGGTCCTCGAACCACACATGGTCCTCAATCTCCCCCTTGATGAGTGCATTGACCACATGCACATATGGTTACCAAAAAGAACAGAAAAAGAAAAGAAATGACTAAAAGAAACTCAAACAAGCGATCGAAAGTCAAACCAGGGCAAAGAGCAAGATCACTTGAAAGAGGAAATACTCGGTCCCCTTAGGCAAGGGCAACGGCTCGACACAACCGAGTCAAAAACAAGCTCACCACAAAGGAGCAAATCACCAAAGAAAGACTCAAAACACACAAGAGCTCCCCCTACACATATGCACACTTCCCCTGAACATATGCCAACACTGGCACAAACCGGTTAGACCGGTTTCCCAAACCGGTCAGGCTGGTTCCACCAAACCGGTCAGACCGATTAAACTCGGTAGAAGCTCACCCCCAAAAGCCAAAAATGCAAAAGAATTGCACAAGCTCCCCCTTGACTGTTGGGAAATGTTCTTGGGAAGCAATGCAACTTTTCTCAACCAACATTTCTCCCCCTTGTTGCCAATGCATGAATCAAGGCTCAAATTTGGAAAAGATGCAACTAGAGCTTCTCAAATAGACAAAATTCATCACAAGATGCTACACATGATCAAATGAGCAAGTTAGAAACTCTAAAGCATCGTATGAACATCAACTACATGATCACCAAGTTTCACAACCATTGGGTAAAGCTAAGATAGAATTGATCATTTTTGCTAAAAAATACCCTCTCATGAGCAAAGTCCTAAACATGAGCAAAATAAGTCAAAATGGCAAAGCCACACAAACTTCATGCTAGGACAACCATTCTAAGCATAAGACCATCATAAACACCCACACGCACCTCATGTCATGTCAAAGCCACCGAGCCATGTGCTTACTTCTAGATATGAGACTTCTCCTTAGTAAGCAACATGCAATGGTTTAGCACCCAAAAGCAAGTAAATTAAGCACATATGACATGGGAGCACATTTTCCAAGCGATTTACATTTCATTTTCAGATTTGAATTGGTACATGAAATGTCTTTGCGACAAAAAGGAACTTATGCTCCTTCACAAGATAAAGCATGGGGGCTAAACATTCATGATGGCAAATGAGCCTTTGGCCCCATATGATCAAAATAAGCTATCCAACCACAAATTAAGCATAGCATAGCCACTAAAACATGTCAAGATCATATACAGGCATTTACTCACAAGAGAGCATAAATATGACATTTTTCAAAAACATAGCTGTCAACCATGGATATTGTTGACGGTGAATTTCCGTCAACCTTGCCATGAGTTTACCTTTGGTGTATGCAGGCATTTACTCACAAGTTCGTTCGTGCATGTCGGTTTTGGAGTTTCATGTTTATGCAGGATTTTAGCGTTGAAAGCAAGACTTCCGGATAAAGTTCATCAAGCACCTTATGGCAAGACCTTGAAGCCTGGTACAAGTCGAGCAATGAAGTGAACATGACTCCAAGAGGCCCAAGGACCAACCCATGAAGACGGAAAACTCCGAGGACCTGAACGGAAAATGCTGAATCTTGCGGGACAAGGAGCTTCATCTAAACCGCGGAGAAACTGACGTCTAGGGCCCACATGCAGAAGGGAGAATACTCTAGAAGACTCGGGAAGCATCACCAGCAAAGGAGGCCGTGAGATGGGCCGAAATGGGCCCAGGCCGGCCGACCCAGGCCGACCGGCCCAGCCCATTTCGGGCCCCATTCGCTGCCCCCTTTGACCTAGACGCCTCTCGGACTATTTATAGCCCCCTGGCCGAGAGCCATGCATGAACTCATTCGTCATTCGCCGCCGAGGAGCAGAGAAGAGATGGACACCATTCCGGAGAGGAGAGGGTCGAGCTAGTTGTCTAGGGTTTCCCTAGCCGACGTGGGAACCTTGCAAGGAAGACCACGTCGAAGTTCCAGGAGCTAGAAGCAAGATCAAGGTAGGATCCCGGTGGTGATCTTGTTCATGTATCATGTACTATGTTGAATTATCAAGTTGCAATCCGATTTCTAGCGATCGAGTGTTTCTTCTACGACTTTGATTTCGATTGGCTTTTCTTACTTTAAGATCTATTCTCGAGATAGAACATAGAGGGTGTTCTTGTAGCCGTGGTGGCTAGAGGTGCATGCCTGACCTTCCAAGAGATTTCAACTTGTCCATTGGACTCACCCTAGGCTGACCCGCACGAATAGGAGTGCGTTGTGACAGAACGGTGGCTACAAAAGGTGGGCGTCTTCGGAGTTGGACGGGAAACTGTGATTTAAAGATGCTTTTCATGAGATTCAACTTGGCTATTTCTTCTTGCTTAGAACTTCAACAAAAGCTTGATCCAATCTCTCTAGATTGGTTTTACCTATCCCTCTCTATCTCTTGCTACCTCCTGCTTTCATAGATTAGATTCGTTTTTTATGATGTTCTTTAGATTAGATGCAAAAGCATTCCCTTTGAAGATCTAAGTGTTCTCGGCTTTAATAGATAGGTTCTTACATCACACATTTGTTCCACGGATTCGATACCTTGGGTTCACACTTAAGGGAAGAAGGGCCCCTTGGCTATGACGAAGAACTTGTCTGCTTGCAAGTCCAAATGAAATTGGATACGCATATACACCGTCAACAAGCCCCTTTTTCTGGCGCCGTTGCCGGGGAACAAGTGATCAAGATTCGATCTTTTATTGCTTTTTGTGAATATTTTCTGTTTTCTTTTGGTTTTTCTTTTTGCATCTACTAACTTTTGATCATCCTCAAAATCAATCTAATCTAGTTTGACTAACCCTAGTTTTCTTAGATTTGTTTTTATTTTTGTTTTGTATATATTTTGTTTGCTAACCCTAACAGGAGATGGACGGCTACCTCTCCAACAAACCCGAAAATTTTGTGGATGATCCAGAAAAACTTTACAGGCTAAGGAGACGTGAAGCACAAGATAAAAAGCTGGAAATTGCAGATCCAAAAGCGGAGGCCGAAGGATCGTCGGAGTCTCCAAAGGAATCACCACCTCCAATCCCTAGGGAGAATCAACTTCCACCGCTACCGATGGGACAACAACCGCTGCCGGAGCGCAAGATCGGGGAGCTATGTACCCCGAACATCGTCGACCTACCAATCTTGAACCTCGCAGAGATCGAAGGCCGTTCGAGATCAAGACCTCAACAATTCGCATGTTACAACATTCACCCTTCACCGGTAAAGAGGATCCGAACCTTCACCTCCAAGCGTTCGTTCAATTTTGTCAAACCATCAATATGGACGGGGTGACTCAAGATCAAATGAGGGCAAGGCTCTTTCCGTTCTCGCTACTCGGGAAGGCTTTGCAATGGTTCTACTCTCAACCGGCGGAGACGGTGCAAAATTGGGACACCTTGATGAGAGCCTTCATGAAGGAATACTACTCACCGGGTAAGACTCAAAGCTTGCGCAATAAGATTGCTACCTTTGCTCAATATCCGACGGAGACTATATCGGAGGCATTCGAGCGCTTCAATGAGTACACTCGGGCGGTTCCAGATCACAAGTTCCCGAAGGAAGATCTCGTTCAAAAGTTCTATCAAGGACTTACCATGGCGTCAAGGACAATCATCGATGCATCGGCGGGAGGCTCCATCATCGAGCTTACGCCGACTCAAGCTTTCACTCTATTCAAGAAGGTCGCGGACAATGACACATGGGCATCATCCGGATGCTTACTTCCGGTTCAACCCACGGGGAACGTCAAGGGAGTCTTGCAAGTGGAGAAAGAAGATCTACTCGAAGGCAAGATCAATTCGCTTATGCGGAGGTTGGAGAAGATGGAGATAGAGAAAAGAGAAGCTCAAGACTTAAACGCTGCCGAAGCAAGATCCACATGTGAAGAGTGCAGAGAATATGGCCATGTCCAAAAGGATTGCCCGGAGGAAGCCAAGATGCTCGATTATATGAGGAAGGGGGATTTGCCGAACTTCCGCTACGGGCAAGGTAGACCTCAATTTAATGCAAGCTCATCCATTTCGAATTCGGTTCCGCTTCGTATACAATTGATGGACTTCATGGACGAGCAAGCTAAGATCAACAAGGACACCGTCACCAAGTTCAAAGCCATAGACAAGGTGTTGGAGAACATCGATAGCAAGGTGACGGAGGTCAGAAGCTCCAACCATCAAGTGCTCAACATGATGAAGATGCTCGAGACGCAAGTGGGACAACTTGCCGGGCGCCTATCCGCTAATGTAGGGAAGCTTCCGGGACAACCTCAAGGTCCCAAGACGGCGAAGGCCATTCAAACTCGTTCGGGGAAGGAGACCGAAGATTCGGAGCGTTTCGCGGGAGCAAGAAAGCCTAAACCATCTACCGAGGTGGAGGAATTTGCTAAGGAGGAGGTTACCGAGATCGTCACCGAAGAGCCCGGGTTTGAGATGCCGGGAGAAGACACGAAGATACCGCAACTTAAGCCATGCTACTTCTGAGGTAAACTCGATAATCATTTTGAGAAGTTTGTGGAGGTTGTGCGTAGGTTAAGCATCAACATGCCGCTATTGGACGCCCTTCAAGTTCCTACATACTCTCGCTACTTCAAAGATATTCTTGCAAACAAGTATGAGATAGCAACACTCAGGGTAGATCATGTCAAGATGTCCGAGCAATGTAGCGCTGCTATTGCAAACGGACTAGAGAAGCAAGGAGACCCCGGATGCCCGACGATTCTGTGTTCCGTTGGTTCATTCAAGTTTGAGAAGGCATTATGCGACCTTGGAGCAAGTGTGAGCGTCATGCCAAGAGATGTGTTCGAGAAGCTACGCCTACCGGAGTTAGAGCCTACGGCCATGTGCTTGGAGTTGGGTGACAACTCCATTCGCTACCCTTTGGGCATCGCGTGGATGTGCCCGTGAAGGTCAGACACCACTTCATCCTCGTCGACTTCGTGGTGCTCGAGATGGGAGAGAGAGAGAAGCCGCCGCTCATCCTTGGGAGGCCTTTCCTCAAGACCGTGGGAGCCACCATCGACGTCGGCAAGGGGGAGATCAAGTTCGACATCAACGGCGAGAGGAGTTCCTTCAAGTTTCGACCACGATTCGAGGTATGCAACATGATCAAAGTTAAATATATTCTGCCTCATCGTCGCGTAAGTAAGGAAGAGCCAAGGAAGAAGGAAGAGCCAGAGAAGAAGGAAGCGAGGGAAATCAAGGAAGTTGTTGCATCCGTCAAGATAAAGGAACAAAAGCCGCCTGTGAAGACCAAAAAGATGACTAAGCCGGAGAATAAGCCTGCGCCCAAGATGGTGCGGAAGTGGGTACCCAAGATTGCAACGCCCGCAAAGAGCGTTGATCCGAAGTAATCAAGTGAAGAAGTCTAGCCATGGACTATAAACGAAGCGCTAGGCAGGAGGCAACCCGTTTCGTCGAGTCAAGAATAAGCTACCGGGAGGACAACCCGATCAAGTTTTTTCTAGTCTTTCAAGTAAGTTAGTTTTGGATTTTGCTACGCAAGACATTCATAGACTAAAGTGGTTGAATAATGTTTAGAGTTATAAATTTTGTTTGGATATTTTATTTGGATCATAAACCCTTTACATGAGCCATCCTATGTGTTATTTGCTTCTTTTTGGGAAACCAAAACCAAAAAAATTCAGAACCTATCTCAACCTTTCATCCTCTTCATGATGTTATGGTTGACTTGTTTTACATGCTAAAAACACATGAGTAGAGCCACGCTATGTACCTAGATGTTATTTAAATTTCAGCACATGGTAGGACTCGCATGATCCTAGAAATTCAACTTTTGGTTGGTTTAAAATTTCATTTCCTTGGTTTCTCTAGATTAGAATTTTTTTTGAGCCTCATTTAATTTTATTTCATTCAAAATCACTCTCATTTAACCAAAATTAGAACCTAAACCTATACCCCCATGATCAAGCTGGGAAAAGCTTGCTCTCAACTAATGGAAGCAAACAATACCGGTGAGACCAAAATAAAAGTAGTCGGAAAACATTTTCAACTTACATTTGTTTTTGATGCTTGAAAACTCCTCTAAATATATTTGAACTCATTGCAAGCTCTGAGTTTAATTTTATTTTTCAAAATTAGAGGAGTGCTTAGCATCAAAAAATAATTAGAGGGAGGCAATTGAGTTAACTTAACCTTGCATGCACCATGATGCATCACGGGATGCCCTTCCAACATCTTTCATCAAACCACATGCAAAGGACAAGCATGGGGGGGCAGCCAAAGCTTTGTTTTACAGGAATCTTATGGAGGCATGTGAGGCAAGGGAGCGTGGAAGTGACTCAAAGCAAAACCATCAAGTGGAGGGATCAATCATGCAAGCAAAGGAGTGGATGAGAGCATTTGGGCGGTGCAACCCCGTGGAGCACGCGGTCACAAAGCAACAAAGCAAGCATAAGTGCACTGGAGGAAATCCGAGCCAGGAGGAGCAGCGAGGCCCCCAGGCCGGTCGGCCTCCCCCCTTTTTAAAGCCCCCGGTGCCCGTCTTCCTCAGGTAAGTCATTCATCCAGTTCCTTGTTCGTGTGCTTGAGCTTGTAGTCCAGAACCACCTTAGACTTAGCCTTCCACTTTGAGTTTTGTTTCGTCCAACAAAATCCATCCTAAATCCACTCAAAGTCCATACTCCAAATAATATTTTTGTACCTTGTTACCGGTTGAAAACCCCAGGTTTATATTTGTGAGGAGAGTGCAGCAACCATGTGGAAGAAAACTACAAGTCTTTTCACCAAGAAGAAGGGATCATCGTCGTCCAAGCCATCATCGACAACCTCTTCGAGGAGGCACTCGGTCTCCGAGTCTCCTCGGAGTATGGAGGAGGACACGGCACCACCGAGGAGGAACGACACTCTTCTCCTCGGTGGCATGAGGGCCACACGAAGCTCGTCTATGACGTTCACCGAACCCCAAGGACGTACGGAGGAGCCGCCCGTCCGACCTCGCCGCTCGACACGATCATCCGCTCCATCTCCATATACTTCGTGGTATTCCAAGTATGGGTTTATTATCAAGACGGAGGAGGAGGAGGAGGAGAAGCTCACTCGCCTTGAGAAGAGGCTTGTGGCGAACGTCGACTTCGACGACCAAGCTCTCCAAGTGCTGGGTTTTTGCACAGATATTTACTACATGTTGGGACACCTAGGTTGGGTGCAATTCTCCAACGGAGTGTCGGCAAACACCCACAAGGAATTCGCCTTGGAAATCCTCATGACCATGGCGCCTATCCTTGATGAAGGAGTGCCGAGTCTCTCATTTCGTTTGGAGGGAGTTGAACAAGTGGTTGCCTATGAGTATATTAGGGAGTTACTTGGTTTTCAAAAGGGAGGCCCGGAGCAAGTAGATGTGCATGGAGGCACATTGGAAGGTTTTTGGAGTATGATCGCGGGAGAAGCTCACCGGCAAAGAAATAGTATCCGGAACCCCATCATCCAAGTGTTTCACTCATGGATGTGTAAGAGGATTTTGGGGAGAATGAGAGAGACCAAGATAACCGACATGGCGGTGAATTGGCTTTACTCGGCTTTGATTGCCAGGCAGGCAATCGACCCCACTCACCTTATGATCAACCGGTGGTGTTGTGAAGCAACATCGGGTTCAGGATATATTGGCTAGGGGTGTTATCTCTCCATGTTGGCTATCTCTTTGAGACCGGAAATTCCAAGAAACCCGGAGCATCTCCTAGTTGGGACTTCCCTTGGGATTGATTATATGAAGCAAGGCAAATACATATGTGGAGATGAGAGAAGAGGCTTCAAAGTGGCCAAAGTAAATTTGCCCCTACCGGATGCAAGATTAAGGCTTTTTCTTGAGGGGAAAGAAGATTAGTTGGAGGAAGGACTTCTTGTGCCAGCAAAGAAGAACAAGAGAGGAAGGATTATAGAAGAAGGTTCTTTCGCAGCCCAAGAAGAAGGTGCACAACAAAATTATGTGCCACCATTTGGAGGAATCCCGGCGCCGCTGAGTTACTACGGTGGTGTGCCAATGCAAGCATGGGGGAGTGGTGCAGCCATGCCTCCACCAAATTTTGCGGTACCCAACGTAGCCTTTGCGGAGCCATATGCACACCTTCCTCAACCACAACAAAGTGTGGCCATCATTGGAGGGTACGCTGCAAGAAACATGCAAAACATCGCAGCCATCCAAACCAATGCAAACCAAATGGGTGAAGGAAATACAAACATCGCTTATGAGCTTGGACGCCTTCACCTAGAACCACCAGGACAATTCATAGGAGGAGCAGTGCAATCCTATTATGAGCAAGGGTACAACAATCAAGATTATCAATATCAACCACCGGCGGAAGATTAGAGAGATGAGGAGTTTTAGTTTAATCTTTCCTTTTCCCTTTTCTTTAATTTTCAGCTTGTTTGCGCCTATGTATGCATAGTGTTTCCAGTTTTTATTTAATTTTCAGCATGTGTGTTAGTGTTTATTTTCATCATGAATAAAATCACCACCTTGTTTTTACCTTCGGCAAAGATACAAAGTTTGTGCCATGCTGATATATGATGATAGTTGCCACTTTGTTTATCTTTGTACTTATTTTATGCATGATTAAGCTAATGCTCTCTTAATATACAAAACTGAAATTATCTAAATGCTAGCTTAATCTTTAGCGGAGGTTATGATAAAAATAAAGACCCATAGTGTTTTATGTGCTCTCTAGTTTAGATGGGTTAAAGATGATTTATTTTTGTTCTTAAAAGTAATGTTAACCTTGTCATAAATACCACTTGCATGTTGCTCTACCTATCCAGAGCCATATATATATTTGAGTGCAAAAACGTAGTATACAAGATTTGTTTTTGGGTGAGTTATTTCAGGCCTTGTTTTCTCTGGCCCGAGACTAAGAAGATGGTCATTCCGTTTTTGTGTATCTATCTTATTGCTAGCCTTTCTATCCGCGCATTGTGTATCCCCACATCGGAGATTTCACAAACCTCGCCGGATATCCACTCTTAAACCAAAATATCATTTTTTGTGTTTACCTCCTTAACCACAACCTATCATTGAGTATGGATCGTCAATTCGAAGAAGATCGCAAGATGGTGCCAAGATTGAAGATTTCAAGTATCTCTCCGAAGGAAAAATATTTCTAGTACCTACCTTATCTCTATCACCTCTTTGCCCGAGGACGAGTAAACGTCTAAGCATGGGGGAGGAGGTAGGTACAATGCAACTTAGAGTTCAAGGGGAGCAAATAAAAAAAAGAAAGAAAGAAAAAGAAAAAAAAATATATGAGTATGTATGATATAGAAATAAAATAAAGTGAACTCCCCATTTCTCTAATATGCATTAGGAATTGCAAAAGTTTCAAGATTTAAGATCCAAACTTATCTTTCCAACCATGTGCAATCCGATAACGAGGACTTCCTTTGTGCCTCGGGATCACTCTTTGCCATTTGCACATGTCCACCTATCTCAAAGTGTGTGTATTTTTCTCTCCCCCTCCTTGATATAACATTATTTTCCAATGACCTTTTTGACGAGTCTCGGTAAGACCATGAGAAGCTTGTCTTGTTTTGACAACATCTCATTTATAATATCTTGGTAGGACTAAACTTTCTCAAAAGAGCTCCACATAAAGCCTACCACCTACATATATGTTTTGAGAGGGAAAGGAGTAGAAGAAATAGGCTTGAGAGATAAGATGAGATGAGAGTTCATGAGCAAGATGCAAGGTGGTTTAAATTTTTGAATTTGGTTTAGCTCTTTTTCATCTCGTTCTTTATTTCAAAATTTCTGAGATCCATTTGAATTTTGGGAGCATGTTTAATACTTGTGTGATGAGCTTAATTAATATCCACCCTCCGTAGGGATGAAGGCTAGTGCATTATGGAACTTTACCGAACTAAACTTTTGAGAGCATTATGTTTTCTCGTGTATGATCAAGTGCAGGGTTTAAGCAATGAAGGGCAACGATGATATCCATCGAAGGCTTACTCGAGGACGAGCAAGGTTTAAGCATGGGGGAGATGTTGACGATGAATTTCCGTCAACCTAGCCATGACTTTACCTTTGGTATTGGCATGAATTTTATATCTTATCCATTGGTACTAACCCCCTTGGTATAACAAGTTCGTTCATGCATGTCGGTTTTGGAGTTTAATGTCTATGCAGGATTTTAGCGTTGAAAGCAAGACTTCTGGATAAAGTTCATCAAGCACCTTATGGCAAGAGCTTGAAGCCCGGTACAAGTCGAGCAATGAAGTGAACATGACTCCAAGAAGCCCAAGGACCAACCCGTGAAGACGGAAAACTCCGAGGACCTGAACAGAAAATGCTGAATCTTGCGGGACAAGGAGCTTCATCTAAACCGCGGAGAAACTGACGTCAAGGGCCCACATGCAGAAGGGAGAATACTCTAGAAGACTCGGGAAGCATCTCCAGCAAAGGAGGCCGCGAGATGGGCCGAAATGGGCCCAGGCCGGCCGACCCTGGCCGACCGGCCCAGCCCATTTCGGGCCCCATTCGCTGCCCCCTTTGACCTAGACGCCTCTCGGACTATTTATAGTCCCCCGCCCGAGTGCCACGCATGAACTCATTCGTCATTCGCCGCCGAGGAGCAGAGAAGAGAGGGACACCATTCCGGAGAGGAGAGGGTCGAGCTAGTTGTCTAGGGTTTCCCTAGCCGACGTGGGAACCTTGCAAGGAAGACCACGTCGGAGTTCCAGGAGCTAGAAGCAAGATCAAGGTAGGATCCCGGTGGTGATCTTGTTCATGTATCATGTACTATGTTGAATTATCAAGTTGCAATCCGATTTCTAGCGATCGAGTGTTTCTTCTACGACTTTGATTTCGATTGGCTTTTCTTACTTTAAGATCTATTCTCGAGATAGATCATAGAGGGTGTTCTTGTAGCCGTGGTGGCTAGAGGTGCATGCCTGACCTTCCAAGAGATTTCAACTTGTCCATTGGACTCGCCCTAGGCTAACCCGGATGAATAGGAGTGCGTTGTGACAGAACGGTGGCTCTAAAAGGTGGGCGTCTTCGGAGTTGGACGGGAAACCATGATTTAAAGATGATTTTCATGAGATTCAACTTGGCTATTTCTTCTTGCTTAGAACTTCAACAAAAGCTTGATCCAATCTCTCTATATTGGTTTTACCTATCCCTCTCTATCTCTTGCTACCTCCGGCTTTCATAGATTAGATTCATTTTTTATGATGTTCTTTAGATTAGATGCAAAAGCATTCCCTTTGAAGATCTAAGTGTTCTCGGCTTTAATAGATAGGTTCTTGCATCACACATTTGTTCCACGGATTCGATACCTTGGGTTCACACTTAAGGGAAGAAGGGTCCCTTAGCTACGACAGAGGACTTGTCCGCTTGCAAGTCCAAACGAAATTGGATACGCATATACACCGTCAACAGATATAAATCGTGATCATAAAGAACTAAGCCACACTAAGCCATATCATACCAAACTAGCTCACAAGATCATATATAGCATATCATGGTGACCAATGTATATAGGAGAAGCTTTTCCTACCAAATGCATATGATACAAAATGCATGCAACCTAAGATACAAAGATGCCTATACATCATGTTACACATGCAATGCAAAATGCAAGAAATGCACAAAGGAAAGCTATAAATATGCTACAAAGGAGCTCCCACACACCCAACTCAAGAAATCAAACAAACACCAAGCTCCCCCCACAAACGAGTGAAAGTTGCTTGATCTAGGGGTTTGGTGAAAATATCGGCTAGCTGGTCATGTGTGGGTACATGGATCAAAGCGATTTTCCCTTTCTCTACGTTGTCTCTCAGGAAATGATACCTCACTTCTATGTGCTTGGTTTTGGAATGGAGCACTGGGTTCTTTGCAACACTTATGGCACTCGTGCTATCACACTGAAGTGGGACATGGGTATATTCCTCACCAAAGTCACTCATGGTGTATGTGATCCAAAGGAGCTGAGAGCAACAACTAGCTGCGACAACATACTTTGCCTCGGTAGTGGATTGAGCAACACTCGACTGTTTGCGGGAAGACCAAGACACCAAAGAAGAACCCAAGAACTGGCAAGTCCCAGAAGTGGACTTCCTATCCAACCGACACCCAGCAAAATCCGCGTCTGAAAAACCATGAAGAGCCAAAGAAGAAGACGCGAAGTACCAAAGGTCGAAGTCGGGAGTATGTCGCAAATACCTGAATATGCGCTTGACTGCTTGCCGATGCGAAGTCCTCAGAGACGGTTGAAAACGAGCGCACAGACATACCGAGAACTGGATGTCTGGCCTCGTAGCCGTCAAGTACAGGAGTGACCCGATCATGCTTCGGTACTCCTTCTGGTCCACATGCTTACCTTCCTCGTCCGCATCAAGAGCTGTAGTCGTACTCATAGGCATCACCATGGCCTTGGAGTCCTCCATCTTGAACTTCCTCACAATGTCCTTTGTGTACTTGGCTTGGTGCACAAATGTTCCTTCCTTTGATTGCTTGATCTGGAGGCCGAGGAAGAACTGCAACTCTCCCATCATGCTCATCTCAAATTCCCTGCTCATGTCTTCTGCAAACCTTGCAACAAGAGAGTTAGACGAGCCACCAAAGACAATATCATCCACGTATACCTGCACAATTAGGATATCTCTGCCCTGCCTGAGGAGAAACAAGGTCTGATCTACCTTTCCCATTTCGAAACCTCTCTCAAACAGGAACCCTCTCAACCTACCGTACCAAGCTCTAGGTGCCTGCTTCAACCCATACAACGCCTTCCTCAACTTGTACACCCGGTGGGGGTACTTCTCACTCTCAAACACCGGTGGTTGCCTCACATACACTACTTCCTCCAAGACACCGTTTAGGAAAGCACTCTTGACATCCATTTGGTACAATTTGAACCCTTTAGCCACGGAAAAGGCTAGAAGGATCCTAATCGCCTCCAAACGGGCTACGAGAGCGAACGTCTCCTCGTAGTCGATTCCCTCTTTCTGACTATACCCTTGCACCACCAACCTCGACTTGTTTCTCACCACTTCTCCTTTCTCTCCCTCTTTGTTTTTCCACACCCATTTTGTCCCAATCGGCTTACACCCCGGTGGAGGATCTACCAACCAACTCCTCATGCATCGAATTAACCCAATTATGATATGATAGCGCATGTCCAATGTCTTTGGGCTCAAAAGTAGCAACAAAAGCAGCATGAGCAAAGTGAGAATTGTTTCGAACCCTCGACCGTGTAGTGCGTTCATTGATATCACCGATGATCCTCGAAGCTGGATGATCCACTTGAACTCGTCGGGGAGGTTCTCGCCATGATGCTACCTCCCCCTCAACAGCAGCTTCACCTTGATCTGGGTTTGTCGTTGTAGGTGTGGGAGAGGGGTCGTCCACCACCGTAGTCGAAGTAGTAGGTACATGCTCAGCCACGGGCACCACACCGCCATCTTCATCATCTCCATGTTCATGCTCCTCCTCCTGGAAAATCTCCTCGCCAAGTTCATCATCACCTGCACACTCAAAAACAAGCTGACTACGTGGTTGTGTATCATCGAAGGTAACCTCACATGTCTCCACGATTTGGTTAGTTTCAAGGTTGAGCACTCGAAAGGCTCTAGAATCTGACGCGTAACCAAAGAAAATGCCATCGACAGACCTAGCCTCGAACTTGTCCAACTTCTTGCCTTTCTTCAAGATAAAGCATTTGCACCCAAACACATGGAAGTGACTCACCTTGGGTGTGCGACCGTGCATCAACTCATAGCATGTTTTCTTCTTGTGCACCCTGAGGTAAATCCTGTCTGACACATAGCACGCGGTATTCACCGCCTCAGCCCAGAACCTTCTCGGAGTCCTATGCTCATCAAGCATCGTCCGAGCCATCTCGCACAAGGTTCTGTTTTTCCTTTCAACCACGCCATTCTGGGGAGGCGTATACGGACTCGAAAACTAGTGTTAAAGACCAAGTCATGGCAAAAGGTTTCGAAGTGAGAGTTTTTAAATTCCGAGCCATTGTCACTGCGAATCGCTCGTATGGCCTCTCCGTGCCTCTCGTTTCTTAACCTCAAGACAAGATCTTGAACAAAACCAAACATCTCCCCTTTCTCCTCAAGAAAGAAAACCCACGTATACCGAGAGTAGTCGTCCGCCACAACCAGGACGTACCACTTCCCACTCACAGATCGCACACAAGCTGGGCCAACAAGGTCCATATGGAGCAGCTCACATGGACGCTCCATCATCACATCGGTGAGGGTGGATGGGAAGAAGCTACCATCTTAGCATGCCGACACGACGCACAAACCAACACTTTCTCAAACCTCAGCCGTGGCAATCCTCGGACCAAATTGAGTTTACTCAAGTGAGACAAAAGGTCAAAGTTTAAGTGACCCAACTTCCTATGCCACTTCCACAACTCACTCGAAGAACCAGCCAAGAAACAACGCTCCACACCAGAAGACTGAGAGAAATCCACTCGGAACACTTGACCCTCGGGAACGACCATGCAAACTAGGTCCCCTCGAGAATCCAAAATCCGAGAACCACCAGGCCGAAACAACACCTCAAAACCCTCGTCCAAAAGCTGGGACACCGAAAGCAAATTGAACCTGAACGATTGAACAAGAGCAACACGCCTGAGAGTGACCATCTCACTCACCTTAATCTCACCTTCTGAACGCACACACCCTCGCCCATTGTCCCCAAAGGTGATGTATGTCTTGGACACCACCGGGACGAGACTTGAGAACCACCCCTTGTCTCCGGTCATATGCCTCAAGCAACCGGAGTCAATCAACCAAACGTTCCTCAAGTCTCCCACCTGAAATTCAAAAACGAGCACGTGAGTGAACAAACGACTCTGCACTGGGGTTAGTACTGAAAGAGTAAAACCAGTGCCGAGCCATTTGCTCCAAAGTGGGGTTAGCACAAACCAAATCATCACGCCTACCATAGCTACCACCATGAAATCCACCACGAGAACCACCACTAGAAAACCATCCCTGTCTCGCTGAAGGAGAACGAAAGCCACAAAAGGAAGACTGTGGACCGTTCCTCCTCTCCATCTCAAAGCTACGACTCCTCCCACCATTGTATTGAGCACGAGGTGGAGAACGTCTAGCAAACTGACCACCACCAGACTCACCATGCCAACCATCTGGACCACGACCAAAGGACCTGAACCGAGTCTCATCCCGAGCACGAAAACCAAACTGGTCACCCTGCTACCTCCAAACCGGTCTGACCGGTTCTGGAACCGGTCTGACCGGTTTCGCTGTACGAGTAGCCCAAACCGGTCTAGCCGATTTATTTCCTCCAGCAGGGTCCTTTCCACCCAAAACACTCTTTTCTCCCCAAGCCAGAACTGTGCGAACAATGGCCTTACCCCTAGGCAGTGGCATACGAGACTCAGGCACACCATGAGATGGGTTGTACCTGTCCTTGTTTGCCCATTCCTTAGCCATTCTCTCATCTCGCTTCCTCTTGAAGCAAAACTCCCCTTTGTGACCATCTCTCCCACAATAGTCACAATGAAACCGGATTGGTTTTGGCTTTGGTTTTGGTTGGGGTTGCTCACTCGGTTTCTCCTCACTTGACTTCTCACCCTTCTTCTCTCCAAGCACACTCTCCTTGGGGCTCACAAACTTCACCGGTTTTTGGAAGTCATTTGTTGGGTGAGGAAATATGGGTGGATCTGGAGTTGTGTCAAGTTTGTTTCTTAGTGGGTTGGGCTTAGGAGCATAGGCATTTTTGTGGTAGGTTTTAGGTGGAGCTTGGATATCACCAATCTTCTCTCCTCCCTCACCACTACACTCTCCAATCTTATCCGACCCAAGCACTTGCCCATCAAAGCGCTTGTATGCCTCTATCATCATCCTAAGCTGTGGTTCATGACCCGAAAACCAACCCATCATTTTCCTCAACTCATCATTCTCATCCTGCAAGCGATCAACATAATGTGGAAGTTCCAGATTCTTCAAAGCATGCAATTCACAAGTAGAGCAAGAAGTGGGAATAGGCTCTTTCAACTTAGCCTCAAGCGAAACAGTTTAAGCATGCATCTCATCAATCTTTCCATGCAAAACAGGGCAAGAAGTGCAAGCACCTAGCAAAGCAGGTCTAGACTTAAGCTCAGCTACTTCAACCCTAAGCACATCTAGTTCATCACAAGTAGAAGCATGCTTATCCTTAAGACTAGTAAGATCAGCTAGGTACATAGAGCAATCACAACAATCAATCTCATCAGAAACCACAGGTGAAGCCTTAAGCGAATCTATCTCAAGCTTAGCATCAAGGTTCTGGGTTTCTAGCTCAGCTACTCGGTTCCTATCATCTTCTAGTGAGGCCCTAAGCTCTTTCCTCATCTTCTTTGCATCTCTAAGCATGTCATCACGATTATCAAGCAACTTGCCAAGACGCTCATTCTCCTCATGCAAGAAGGGAAGCTCGTCACGTACCTCATCCTCGGAGTCAGAGTCCGAGTCGCTCTGGTGACTCTTCTTGCTGCCGGAGCTACGAGCCATGCCGCAGAAGCCATCTCGTGCAAAGCAGCTCAGCCCGCTCAAGTTCTTGGATGACTTCTTGTTCTTACGCCGATCACCTTCATCTTCACTGCTACTCGAGCTCGAGGAAGAGTAGGCGGAGCTGGAGTCGACGTCGCTCACTCCGACCATCGCTCGGGCCTTCCTGCCACGGCCGTCCTTCTTCCTCGACCGTCGCTCGTCCTTGTGCTTATTCTTGTGCTTCTGATCGCGCCTCGATCGGTACTTGTCATCCTTGCTCGACCGGTGCTTGTAGCTGTCCTTGTTCTCCATCTTCTCCGGATAGTCGGCGACGAAGTGTCCTAGCTTGCCGCAATGGAAGCACGTCTGTGCCGTCCTCCTCGTGTTCACCCGGTTCTCGTGCAGCCTCTCGAACCGCCTGGTCAGCAACGCCAGCTCGTCCTCTCCAAGCACGTCGAATTCCTCGTCTAGCAAAGTCATCAAAGAAGACAGAGAATACATCCTGGAGGATGTGTTAGCGTTAGGCTTAGCACCTTTGCCACCGACGAGAGCAAGACTATGGGAGCCAGTCGGGCTCTCAAGACGGGCTGTCAAACCACGATCAACCTCAGCTGACTTGAGCTTGGAGAACAGCTCGTTCACCGTCAGTGTGGTATACTTCTCCGACTCAATAATGGCCTCGACCTTTCCATCCCACACGGTACGATCCAGCACGTGCAAGAGCTTCACAGCTCTATCATGGTCATCGTACGGGAGGACATCCACATTAGCCCTCATGTTGTTCACAACCACCGTGAACCGCTGGAACAAGGCATCAATCGACTCACCGGGGAGATGAGTGAAGTTCTCGTACTCTCTCTGGTAGGTCGCATACAACCGTGCCTGAACTTCAGCATTTCCAACATGAGCATTCTTCAGCTCCAACCAAATCCTACAAGCTAAGTCCTCTGTCTGAACCCGATCGAATTCGGATTGACACAGAGCACGAAACAAGTAGTCGACCGCCTTGTTGTTGGCGTCGAACAGGTCCCTCGAGCCCAGAGCAAGGAAGATAATCGGATGAACATAAGCTGTGTTCACCGTAACATCCCAAAGGACCTGTCCCTTGCCACGGAGGAACGCAGCCATCCGTCTCTGCCACATCTGGTAGTTCTTTCCATCGAAGTGCGGAGGCCCCGATCCCCGTTCCTGGTACGCCATCTTTGGATCTTAGACTGGTTAGAGTCAACAAAGACCCGTAACCGGCTCTGATACCACTTGAAGGACCGGAACGGCGAACCAGAGGGGGGGAGTGAATGGGAGCCGATAAAAATTCTACTCAAGAATTCGGCCTATGAACCCAACATCACTCGGACACCTCCGCAAGCTTCTCTTGCCAAATCCACGTAGCCACTGGAGTGCTACTGGACCTAGGAGCAAGATCCAATCGACAGCCACTCGAAAACACACAGCGGAAAACAACTCCAAACAGCTGCTGGCAGCCAAAACCGGTCAGGCCAGTTTCTGAAACCGGTCAGATCGACCTTCTGAGACTTAGCCTCTGAAAAACCGGATTGGCGACTAGAGAAGGGGGGAGTGAATGGGAGCCGATAAAAATTCTTTCTCAAAAGAACTCGGCCTATGTCCCAATCGCAACTCCAAGAGTCACACACAAACAAGCGGAAGGAAGCACACACCTCTCTAGAGACCCTAGAACAAGGATTGAAAAGCTTGGACGCAAGATGGAAGCAACCGCGAACAAAATGGAGCAAAACCGAGCACTGCAGCAACCTACCGGAACATACGACCAAGAGGTCGGAACTTCCGGACCAAGCCCGAGCCCCACCAGAAGATATTGTCGGAACTTTCGGCGAAACCTAGAACTGCAGCAACCTACCGGAACATACGACCAAGAGGTCGGAACTTCCGGACCAAGCTCGAGACTCAACGGAAGATATTGTCAGAACTTCCGGCCCCCTACCGGAACATACAGCCTCAGGGTCGGAACTTCCTGGACAGCGCAGAAAAAATGCCCGCAGGTCAACTCCAAACTTTCGATCGATGGATCTCCCAAACCGCTTGGAGCCTTGAGACGAAACTTTGGGGAGATGATGAACACCCCAAGGAGAGGTTATGCCCCAAAAATTTCGGCCTCTAACTCCCTACAACTCCCGGAATCGTGAATCCTTGCCAAGAACACTATGAACTAGGGTTCATCCGAAAATCAACGAATTGAAGGCCAAATCCGGTGTTTGAGGGGTCAAGATCATCCACAAAGCGGCGCAAGGGACTCACCCATGATCCCCTCAAAGAAATCCGGAGAGAAACGCCCTCAAATCGATGAATCGAGCGACGAACGAAAATTCCAAGAAAAGGCTCCGAAAATCACCGAAAAAGAGAAAAGGGAGGAGCAACAAGAACACTTGAGGAATCACGTCGAACCTTCTATACATACCATGAAAGATTCATACAAGGTCTAGTTTGCCTCCTCAACATCCATCCCACTCTCATGATCTCACCATGAAGCTCTCAAGCTAGTCCTATGGAAAACCTAAGGAAAATAGGAAGGGAAAATAGCAAAGGGAAATGAGCTAGGGTTCCAAGAGATGGCTGCCATCCTCTCTCCTCTAAGTTTATATGGAGGCAACCGAAAGACGAAACTACCCCTATTACATAATACTAGGATACACGCCCCCGAAGGGCACTTTGGGAATTCTCGTCGTAGCACCATCGGACGGATGCCCGGTGACCGCACCTTGCTTAGCCTCGACGCAAGCCTTGCGATCCCGACGCGTGTCCTCCGCTTCGAAGTCTCTCGACGCACCCGGATCCCGTCTCCGCTCGCCGAGCCTCCGGTCTTGGTTTTGTGGCTCAACCAAGTAACCCGACGGTTTTGTGGTGAACCGCCGCAAACCCCGCGTGTAGACTCCGGTCGTGAGCCGCTACCCTACACCGGCTCCTGTCCACGACTTCGTCTTGCTTTTTTTGCCACCATGCGGCCCGCACTTGATCCCGTTCGGCCACCAGGTCCATCAAGTCGAGCCTACTTGTCTCTCCACTCCTCGGAGGCCTCGCAAGGCTAAGACCTTTCGCGCCCGCTCTTCACCTGCACCAACGCAAATCAAGCCGCAACCTGCACCTACAATACATGGCCAAGAGTCAGTCCACACCACGTTGTCAATAACTCATCACACTAGGGAGCGACCATCCACTGGTCCTCGGACGCTCCGGTCCTCAATCTCCCCCTTGATGAGTGCATTGACAACACACACATAGTAACCAATTCAGAGAAAAGAGAAAAAGAAAAGAAACGAATTAAAAACTCAAACAAGTGATCAAAAACCAAACAAAAGCCAAAACGAGATCACTTGAGAGAGAAAAATCTCAGTCTCCTAAGACAAGGGCAACGGCTCGACACAACCGAGATAAAATGGTCCAAAATTGTCAACTCCTCAAGGTGAGGCAAAAGGGCTCGACACCATCGGCAAAAGAGCTCAAAGAGCACATGAATGCAAAGCTCCCCCTGAACAAATGCATTTCTCCCAATTTTTCTCCCCTTGATGCAAAACTCCCCCTGGATGCATGAACTTTCTCCCCAAAGCAAGAATTGGGTACTATCTCTCCCCCTTGTTGGTAATGCATGAATCATGTCTACAAATGCAAGCATGTGCTTCTCAAATAGACAAAGAGCACTACAACATGCTAAAAATGAGACATAGACAAGCAAGATAGCCACAAATTTAGTACAAGCATCACCAACAAGATAGATAGGGACATATAAGCATGTTACATAGCCATGATCAAAATGAAGCAATTTTCACAAAAAATTCCCTCTCATGAGCATAGGACCTAAACATGGCCAAAATGAGCACAAACAACATATAACTCACAAACTTCATGCAAGGTCACAAATTCTCATCACAAGATCATCACAAACACCTATACGCTATCTCATGTCCTGTCAAAGCCACCGAGCCATGTGTCCACTTCTAAATATGAGACTTCTCATTGGTGGACATCATGCAACGGTTTAGCACCCAAGATAAGGAATTTAGAGCAAATTTGACCTGGAAGCATATTTTTCAAGCACAAGCATTTCATATACCAATTTCAAGGTTTACAAATTAAGCATGTACATGAAGTGCCTTTGCGGCAAAAAGAAGCTTAAGCTTCTCCACAAGGTAGCATGTAGGCTAAACATCCATGATGATAAATGGGTCTTTGACCCCAAATGGAAAGAACATGGTTCCAAGCACAAATTAAGCAAGGTATAGCCATAAGTGCACAAATTGAATATGAGAGGCATTCAACTCACAAGAGAGGATCATATATAGCATTTTTACAAAAGTAAGCCATCCACAAGCACATACATCCCAAAACTACCAAGAGCATCACTATACATCACATGAGCATCACTAGCAAATTCATAATCTCATATTCAGCATATCATGGTGATCTAAGTATATAGGAGAAGCACATTCCTAAGGCATATGATACAAATGCAGTCTATGATACAAAGATGCAAACATGATATGATACAAGAATGAAAAAGCAACATGTATATGTACATCAGACTCCCCAAAGCTCAAAAAGGAAAAACCACACCAAGCTCCCCTCGCAAACGAGCAAATGTAGCTTGGTCCAAAGGCTTTGTTAGGATATCGGCGAGCTGCTTTTCGGTTGGCACATGGATGAGGTCTATGTTTCCCTTCTCAACATTGTCTCTCAGGAAGTGGTACCTCACCTTTATATGTTTGGTTCTGGAGTGTAGCGCGGGGTTTTTGGCAACACTAATGGCAATCATGCTATCACACATGAGAGGAACATGGGTACACTCCTCACCGAAGTCACTCAGCGTGTATGTGATCCAAAGCAACTATGAGCAACAACTAGCGGCAGCAACATACTCGGCTTCTGTGGTAGACTGAGCTACACTAGATTGTTTGCGAGAAGACCAAGAGACAAGCGAAGAACCCAAAAACTAGCACGTCCCCGAAGTTGACTTCCTATCGACTCAACACCCCGCAAAGTCGGCATCCGAAAACCCAAGAAGCGAAAGAGAAGAGGACGCCGAGTACCAAACGCTGAGCTCAGGAGTGTGTCGAAGATACCTGAAGATCTGCTTGACGGCCTGCCGGTGTGAAGTCCTCGGCGATGACTGAAAACGAGCGCACAGACACACAGAAAACTGAATGTCCGGCCTTGTCGCCGTCAAGTACAAGAGGGAGCCGATCATGCTCCGGTACTCCTTCTGGTCCACGGGCTCTCCGTCCTCGTCCGCATCCAACGCTGCAGTCGTACTCATCGGTGTCGACAGGGGCTTCGAGTCGTCCATCTTGAACTTCTTGAGGATGTCCTTCGTGTACTTGGCTTGATGCACAAAGGTTCCCTCCTTCGCCTGCTTGATCTGAAGCCCGAGAAAGAACTGCAATTCTCCCATCATAAACATCTCGAATTCTTTGCTCATGTCCTCTGCAAACCTCGTAACCAAAGAGTGAGATGAGCCGCCAAAGACAATATCATCCACGTACACCTAAACAATTAGGATATCATTGCCCTGCCTGAGGAGAAAAAGAGTCTTATCAACCTTGCCCATCTCAAACCCTTTGCTGAACAAGAACCCCCTCAACCGGCCATACCAAGCACGGGGAGCTTGTTTCAGCCCATACAACACCTTCCTCAGCCTATACACCTGGTGGGGAAACTCAGCACTCTCAAAGCCCGGTGGTTGCTTCACATAAACCTCTTCTTCTAAAAACCCATTTAAGAAGGCACTTTTCACATCCATTTGGTACAATTTGAACCCTTTAGCCACGAAAAAGGCTAGAAGGATCCTAATCGCCTACAAACGGGCTACAGGAGCAAATGTCTCCTCATAGTCTATCCCCTCCTTCTGACTATAGCCCTGAGCATCCAACCTCAATTTGTTTCTCACCACCTCACCATTCTCACTCTCTTTGTTCTTCCACACCCGTTTTGTCCCGATAGGTTTGCAATGTGGTGGTGGCTCTACCAACTCCCAAACTTGGTTTCTCTCAAAGTTCTCTAACTCCTCATGCATTGCGTTCACCCAATTAGGATCAGAGAGGGCGTGTCCAATGTCTTTCGGCTCAAAGGTAGCAACAAAAGCCGAATGAGCAATGTGAGAAGCATTTCTGGACCTCGACCGTGTCGTACGTTCGTTGATGTCGCCGATGATTCTTGAGGGAGGATGATCAACTTGAACGTGCGTCGGTGCCTCTCGCCTGGAGACAACCTCCCCCTCAGCTGCAGCTTCCACTTGATCTTGCTGGATCGTAGTTGGTGTAGGGGATGGACCATCCTGCACCGGAGTCATCGTAGTGGAAGTGAAGGGTACATGCTCGGCTGGAGCTTCATCATCACCATCATCCTCTCCAGCATCATCCTCCTCATCCTCAAAGATCTTCTTGCCAATCTCGTCGTCACCTGCACACTCAAAAACAGACGAACTGCATGGCTGGGTCTCGTCGAAGGTAACCTCGCAAGTTTCCATGACTAGGTTAGTATCAAGGTTGAGCACACGGAATGCTTGAGAATGACTCGCATAACCCAAAAAGATCCCATCGGAAGACCTCGACTCAAACTTATCAAGCCTACCCTTCTTGAGAATAAAGCACTGACAACCAAAAGCCCTGAAATGGCTCACTCTAGGTGCTCGCCCGTGCATGAGCTCATAGCACATCTTGTTCAAGAAGGCCCGAAGAAAAATCCGGTTTCCAACATGGCACGCGGTATTCACCGCCTCAGCCCAATATCTCCTCGGAGTCCTATGCTCATCGAGCATCGTCCGAGCCATCTCACAAAGGGAACGATTTTTCCTCTCAACCACACCATTCTGACAAGCCACATAGGGAGAAGAGAATTGATGTTCGAGACCCAAATCATGACAAAGGGTTTCGAAATGAGAGTTTTTAAATCCAGTGCCATTGTCACTACGAATAGCTCGAATAGCATCTCCATTCCTCTCATTCTTCAACCTCAAGATTAGATCCCGGACAAAACCAAAGTCTCCCCCTTGTCAGCCAAAAAGAAGACCCAAGCATAGCGAGAATAGCCATCCACTATCACCAGGACATACCATTTCCCACCTGCCGAACACACACGAGCTAGACCAACCAAGTCCATATGGAACAGCTCGCATGGCCTCTCTGTCATAACTGATGTCAGAGGCGGGTGCGAGGCGGTGACCATCTTACCATGCCTACACGGAGCACATACCAAGTCCTTTTGGTATTTCAACTTAGACAATCCTCGGACCAAGCCTAGCCCACTCAAGCGTGACAACAAGTCAAAACTCAAGTGACCTAGTCTCCTATGCCATTTCCAAAGCTCCACCGAAACACCAGCAACCAAACAATGAGAAGGGCCGACACACTGAGAAAAATCGGCTCTGAAAATCTGACCCTCGGGGATGATCGTGCACACAAGATCACCTCGAGAATCCAAAACACGAGAAGCGCCCGTATTGAAACGGACCTCAAAACCCTCATCAAGAAGTTGGGACACCGAAAGAAGATTGAACCCCAAAGACTTGACAAGAGCAACACGCCTAAGAGTCACAGACTCACTCACCTTCACCGTGCCCACCGAAAGCAACCTACCTTTACCATTGTCCCCAAAAGTGATGTACTCTTTGGTCATCACCGGGGTGAGGCTGGAGAACCACCTTCGATCTCCGGTCATGTGTCGAGAGCAACCGGAGTCGATCAACCAAAAGCCCTCCAAGCCTCCCGCCTGAAAATCAAAAACGAGAGCGAGAGTGAGCAAACGACTCAGCACTAGGGTTAGTAAAAAATGAATCAAACCAGTGCCATGCCATTTGCTCAAAAGTGGTGTTAGAAAAATCCATCCTATCTCTCCTAGGTGGAACACCCACACGTCCCCTTGGAGGACTACGCGTACCACGAGGTGGAGACCGTGGCCCATAGCTCCTCTGGGACCTAAAGCTGCGATCGTTCCCCGCATACTCGTATTGGCCACGAGCGAAGGAACGTCCAGCAAACTCACCACGCCCAAACCCAACACGCCTACCACCATCTCTCTGTGGTGGCTCACCTCGAGGCACAAACTCACACCTCTCCTGAGGGTAAATGGTACGCACCACTCCCTCGCCCCTTGGCATTATCCTAGGCTCAGGAACACCACAAGAAGGGCGGTAGCTGTCCTTGTTTGCCATTTCCCTCGCAAACCTCTCCTCACGCTTCCTCCTGAAGCAAAACTCAGCTAGATGCCCATCCCTCCCACAATGCTCACAATGGAAGGGTTTTGGTTTTGGCTTTGGCTTTGGGCTCTCCTTGGGCTCTGGCTTCTCCTCACTCGGTTTCTCTCCCTTCTTCCCAAAGAACTCATTCCCCAAGTCACTCTTGAACTTGATGGGTTTCTGAAAGTTCTCTGTGTGTGGAGGAAACACGGGTGGAGCTGGGGTTGTGTCTAGTCGGTTCCTAAGAGGATTTGGCTTAGGAGCATAGGCATTTTTGTGGTAGGTTTTTGGTGGTTCTGGGATATCTCCGATCTTCCCCTCATTCTCACCACTTCCCTCACCAACCTTGTCCGACCCAAGCGCTTGCCCATCATAGCGCTTGTATGCCTCAATCATCATCCTGAGCTGAGGCTCATGACCAGACAACCAACCCATCATCTTCCTCAACTCATCATTCTCATCCTGCAAACGATCAACATAGTGTGCAAGCTCCAAATTCTTCACAGCATTTATTTCACAAGTAGAGCATGATGTGGGAATAGGAGCTTTCAAAGCAGCTTCTAGAGATCTAGCATAAACAACCGACTCATCCAGTTTCTCATGCAAATCAGGACAAGAAGTGCAAGCACCAAGCAAGGAGGGCCTAGATTTCATCTCATCTAGCTCAACCCTAAGCACATCTAGTTCCACAACCTTGGAGGCATACTTTTCCTTAAGCACAGTCAAATCACCAAGAAAAGTGGAACAATCAGTGCATTCTGGTTCATTGGTCATAATAGGAGCAGACTTAAGTGAATCTATTTGAGCCCTAGCATCAACAAGCAAAGACTCTAGCTCAACCACCTTCTCCTTAGCCTCTCCAAGCAAAGACCTATACTCCCTCTTCTCCTTGTTGGTCTTTCTAAGCACATCATCACGGTTGTCAAGCAATTCATTCAACCTAGCATTCTCTGCTACCAAGAAGGATGGATCATTGTTTACCTCATCCTCGGAGTCGGAGTCCGATCATCCTTGTTGTTCTTCTTGCTTGTGGAGCTGTGTGCCATGCCGCAAAAGCCTTGGGTGGTGAAGAACAGGCCGTTGATGTTCTTGCTCGACCGCTTGCCCTTGTGCTGGTTCTCATCTTCATCATTTGAGCTCGATGAAGAGTAGCAGGAGCTTGAGTCGATGTCGCTCGCACCGGCAACCATCGCACGCTCCTTCTTCTTGTGACCACCACTCCATCTCGGCCTCCGCTCGGACTTGTTCTTGCCCCTGTGGTTGTCCCTGGAGCGGTGCTTGTGGTCGGTCCTCGGACGGTACTTGTGCTCGGGCTTGACCTCCATGGCTTCCGGGCACTCAGCGATAAAGTGTCCATGCTTCCCGCACCCGTAGCACATGCTCGAGCTCCTCCGAGCGTTCTTCCGATTCGTGTACATGCGCTCGAACTGCCTGCTCAGCAACGCAAGATCCTCCTCGCCCAGCACGTCGAACTCCTCATCTGGCATGGACACAAGACAAGACAAAGAGAACTGTCTCGAAGACATGTTAGCGTTAGTCCTTGGTCCAGAAACGAGAGCCAGACTATGAGGGTCAGTCGGTTTCTCGATCCTTGCTCGCACCCCACGGTCCACCTCAGACGACTTGAGCTTGGAGAACAGCTCGTCCACCGTGAGGGTCTCATACTTCTCTGACTGGAGAATGGCCTCGACCTTCTCACTCCACATGGTACGATCCAGAGAGTGCAGGAGCTTCACAGCCCTGTCATGATCATCGTATGGGAGCACGGCCGCATTAGCCCTCATGTTGTTCACAATCACAGTGAACGGCTGGAACATGCTGTCAATGGACTCACCGGGAAGATGAGTGAAGTTCTCATACTCTCTCCGGTAGGTCGTGAACAACCGAGCCTGAACCTGAGCATTTCCAGCATGAGCATTCTTCAACTGCTCCCAAATCCTACAAGCCAAGTCCTCTGTCTGAACCCGATCGAATTCGGATTGACACAGAGCACGAAACAAGTAGTCGACCGCCTTGTTGTTGGCGTCGAACATATCCCTCGATCCTGGAGCTAGGAAGTTAATCGGATGAACATAAGTTGTGTTCACCGTAACGTCCCAAAGGATTTGACCCTTGCCGCGGATGAAAGCAGCCATCCGTCTCTGCCACATCTGGTAGTTCTTACCATCAAAGTGTGGAGGACCCGAACCCCGTTCTAGGTACGCCATCTTTGGATCTTAGACTGGTTAGAATCACGAAGATCCGTAACTGGCTCTGATACCAATTGAAGGACCGGATTGGCGACCAGAGACGGGGAGAGTCAATGGGAGCCGATAAAAATTCTTTATCAAAAGAACTCAGCATATGTCCCAATCGCAACTCCAAGAGTCACACACAAACAAGCGGAAGGAAGCACACACCTCTCTAGAGACCCTAGAACAAGGATTGAAACGCTTGGACGCAAGATGGAAGCAACCGCGAACAAAACGGAGTAAAACCGAGCACTGCAGCAACCTACCAGAACATACGACCAAGAGGTCGGAACTTCCGGACCAAGCCCGAGCCCCACCGGGAGATATTGTCGGAACTTTCAGCGAAACCTAGAACTGCAGCAACCTACCAGAACATACGACCAAGAGGTCAGAACTTCCGGACCAAGCCCGAGACTCAACGGAAGATATTGTCAGAACTTCCGGCCCCCTACCGGAACATACAGCCTCAGGGTCGGAACTTCCTGGACAGCGCAGAAAAAACGCCCGCGGGTCAACTCCAAACTTTCGATCGATGGATCTCCCAAACCGCTTGGAGCCTTGAGACAAAACTTTGGGGAGATGATGAAGACCCCAAGGAGAGGTTATGCCCCAAAAATTTCGGCCTCTAACTCCCTACAACTCCCGGAATCGCGAATCATTGCCAAGAACACTATGAACTAGGGTTCATAAAAAAATCAACGAATCGAAGGCCAAATCCGGTGTTTGAGGGGTCAAGATCAACCACAAAGAGGCGCAAGGCACTCACCCATGATCCCCTCAAATAAATCCGGAGATAAATTCCTTCAAATCGACGAATCGAGCGACGAACGAAAATTCCAAGAAAAGGCTCCGAAAATCACCGAAAAAGAGAAACGGGAGGAGCAACAAGAACACTTGAGGAATCACGCCGAACCTTCTATACATACCATGAAAGATTCATACAAGGTCTAGCTTGCATCCTCAACATCCATCCCTCTCTCAAGATCTCACCAAGAAGCTCTCAAGCTAGTCCTATGGAAAACCTAAGGAAAATAGGAAAGGAAAATAGCAAAGGGAAATGGGTTCCAAGAGAAGGCTGCCATCCTCTCTCCTCTAAGTTTATATGGAGGCAACCGAAAGATGAAACTACCCCTATTACATAATACTAGGATACACGCCCCCGAAGGGCACTTTGGGAATTCTCGTCGTAGCACCATCGGACGGATGCCCGGCGACCGCACCTTGCTTAGCCTCGATGCAAGCCTTGCGATCCCGATGCGTGTCCTCCGCTTCGAAGTCGCTCGACGCACCCGGATCCCATCTCCGCTCGCCGAGCCTCCGGTCTTGGTTTTGTGGCTCAACCAAGTAACCCAACGGTTTTGTGGTGAACCGTCGCAAACCCCGCATGCAGACTCCGGTCGTGAGCCGCTACCCTGCACCGGCTCCTGTCCACGACTTCGTCTTGCTTTTCTTGCCACCATGCGGCCCGCACTTGATCCCGTTCGGCCACCGGGTCCATTGAGTCGAGCCTACTTGTCTCTCCACTCCTCGGAGGCCCCGCAAGGCTAAGACCTTTTGCGCCCGCTCTTCACCTGCACCAACGCAAATCAAGCCACAATCTACACCTGCAATACTCGGCCAAGAGTCAGTCCACACCACGTTGTCAATCACTCATCACACTAGGGAGTGACCATCCACCGGTCCTTGGACGCTCCGGTCCTCAGCCTCTCATAGGTTGGGGAAACCGGTCAGGCCGGTTTGGCAAACCGGTCAGGCCGGTTTTGTCCAGGAAATCCCCAAAAGACCTCGAGAGCAAACCTGTCCAAAACTGCCTCAAGAACCCTTCAACCTTTGAACAAGAAAAGCCATAGCATGAAAAGAGTTCTCCTGTCCACCCTCACGATAGCCCACTGGGGCTAAACCGGTCAGACCAGTTTGGGAAACCGGTCAGGCCGATTTTGCCTGGGCAGTCGGGAAAAACTCAGCCCGCGGGAAAAGCCAACCTTCACCTCAATCGATCTCCCGATTCGTTCCAAGGATTTAAGTGAGACTTTGGGGATAGTTGGGGTACCTCGTGGGCTACCTTTGGCTAGAAGCTCGGTCCGCAAAAGCTACCCAATCAAGAGGAATCAGAAGTCAACCCTCAAGAACACTCTTCCATGAACTCCACCGAAAACCACCAAATTGAAACCGTTTCGGAGGGTTTGTTGGAGCAAGATCACCAAGCAAAGAGGCACAAGGTCCTCATATGTGACATCCAACAAGAGTCCCTCAAAGAAACACTCTCAAAACCTCACCACGGGAAATCCAAGAAAAGGCTCCGAAAATCACCAAAAAGGGAAAACGGGAAGAACACAATCAAGCCTTGAGGAACCACGCCGAATCATCTATACATACCATGAACATTCATACAAGGTCTAGCTTGCCTCCCGATCATCCATCCCTCTCTCAAGATCTCACCATGAAGCTCTCAAGCTAGTCCTAGAAATCCTAAGGAAAATAGGAAGGAAAATAGCAAAGGGAAAATGAGCTAGGGTTCCAAGAGATGGCTGCCATCCTCTCACCACTTGGGTTATATGGAGGCTAGCCGAAAGACTAAACTACCCCTATTACATAAACTAGGATACACGCCCACCAGGGGCACTTTGGGAAATTGTCTTTGTAACACCATCGAACGGATGCCCGACGACCGCACCTCGCGTAGCCTCGACGCACACCATGCGATCCTGACGCGTGTCCTCCGCTTCGAAGCTTCCCGGCGCCTTGCAACCCCAAACCGGTCAGACCAGTTTCATAAACCGGTCAGGCCGGTTTTGGCCTGACAGCCACGCCCGGTCTTCGACCTCGGCTTTGTGGCTCAGCCGAGTAACCCAGTGGTTTTCTGGTGAACCACTGCAAACCCCGCGAACTTGATGTAGCCTCCGCCAATCACCACTCATGACTCGGCTCCCACGAAGTCCCAGCTCGACCTTGGTTTTGAGGCTCAACCAAGAAACCGTCCACCGACTTCATCTTGCTGTTCTTGCCACCATGCGGCCCGCACTTGACCCCGCTGGCCACCGGGTCCCTCGAACCAAGCCTACTTGTCTTCTCCACACTTGGAGGCCTCACCGGCAACGACCTTTCGCACTTGTTCTTCACCTGCACCAACACCAGTCAAGCCGCAACCTGCACCTGCAATACTTAGCCAAGAATCAGTGCACACAATGTTGTCAATCACTCATCACACCAGGAAGCGACCATCCACCGGTCCTCGAACCACACATGGTCCTCAACAAGGACAGGTACCACCCTTCTCGTGGTGTGCGTGAGCCTAGGATGGTGCCTAGGGGTGAGGGTGTGGTGCATACCATTTACCCTCGAGAGAGGCATGAGTTTGTGCCTCGAGGTGTGCCACCACAAAGAGATGGTGGTAGGCGTGTTGGGTTTGGGCGTGGTGAGTTTGCTGGACGTTCCTTCACTCGTGGCCAATATGAGTATGGGGGGAACGATCACAGTTTTAGGTCTTAGAGGAGCTACGGGCCACGGTCTCCGCCTCGTGGTATGCGTAGTCCTCCAAGGAGACGTGTGGGTGTTCCACCTAGGAGTGATAGGATGGATTTTCCTAATCCCACTTTTGAGCAAATGGCACGGCACTAGTTTGATTCATTTTGTACTAACCCCAGTGCTGAGTCGTTTGCTCACTCTCGCTCTCGTTTTTTATTTTCAGGTAGGAGGCTTGGAGGGCTTTTGGTTGATCGACTCCGGATGTTCTCGACACATGACCGGAGATCAAAGGTGGTTCTACAACCTCACCCCGGTGATGACCAAAGAGTACATCACTTTTGGGGACATTGGGAATGGTAGAGTGCTTTCAGTGGGCACGGTGAAGGTGAGCGAGTCTGTTACTCTTAGGCGTGTTGCTCTTGTCAAGTCTTTGGGGTTCAATCTTCTTTCGGTGTCCCAACTTCTTGATGAGGGTTTTGAGGTCCATTTCAAAATAGGCGCTTCTCGTGTTTTGGATTCTCGAGGTGATCTTGTGTGCACGATCATCCCTTAGGGTCTGATTTTCAGAGCCGATTTTTCTCAGCGTGTCGGCTCTTCTCGTTGTTTGGTTGCTGGTGCTTTGGCAGAGCTTTGGAAATAGCATAGGAGGCTAGGTCACTTGAGTTTTGACTTGTTGTCACGCTTGAGTGGGCTTGGTTTGGTCCGAGGATTGCCTAAGTTGAGATACCAAAAGGACTTGGTATGTGCTCCGTGTAGGCTTGGTAAGATGGTCGCTGCCTCTCACCCGCCTCTAACATCCGTAATGACAGACAGGCCATGCGAGCTGTTCCATATGGACTTGGTTGTCCAGCTCATGTGTGCTCGGTGGGTGGGAAATGGTACGTCCTTGTGATAGTGGACGACTATTCTCGCTATGCTTGGATCTTTTTTTGGCTGACAAGGGGGAGACATTTGGTTTTGTCCGGGATCTAATCTTGAGGTTGAAGAATGAGAGGAATGGAGATGCTATTCGAGCTATTCGTACCGACAATGCCACTGAATTTAAAAACTCTCGTTTCAAAACCTTTTGTCGTGATTTGGGTCTCGAACATCAATTTTCATCTCCCTATGTTGCTTGTCAGAATGGTTTGGTTGAGAGGAAAAATCGTTCCCTTTGTGAGATGGCTCGGATGATGCTCGATGAGCATAGGACTCCGAGGAGATATTAGGCTGAGGCGGTGAATACTGCGTGCCATGGTGGGAACCAAATTTTTCTTCAGGCCTTCTTGAACAAGACATGCTATGAGCTCATGCATGGGCGAGCACCTAGAGTGAGCCATTTCAGGGCTTTTGGTTGTCGGTGCTTTATTCTCATGAAGGGTAGACTTGATAAGTTTGAGTCGAGGTCCTCTCATGGCATCTTTTTGGGTTATGCGAGTCATTCTCGAGCATTTCGTGTTCTCAGCCTTGATACTAACCTAGTCATGGAAACTTGTGAGGTTACCTTCGATGAGACCCAGCCATGCAGTTCATGTATTTTTGAGTGTGCAGGTGACGACAAGATTGGCAAGAAGATCCTTCAGGATGAGGAGGATGATGCTGGAGAGGATGACGGTGATGATGGTGAAGCTCCAGCCGCACATGTACCCTCTACTTCTACTACGATGACTACGGTGGAAGATGGCCCATCCCCTACACCGACTATGATTCAACAAGATCAAGTGGAAGTTGCTGTTGAGGGAGAGGTCGTCTCCAGGGGAGAGGCACCGAGGTGCGTTCAAGTTGATCATCCTCCCTCAAGAATCATCAGCGACATCAACGAGCGTACGACATGGTCAAGGTCAAGGAATGTTTCTCACTTTGCTCATTCAGCTTTTGTTGCTACCTTTCATCCGAAAGACATTGGACACACACTCTCTGATCCTAATTGGGTGAATGCAATGCATGAGGAGTTAGAGAACTTTGAGAGAAACCAAGTTTGGGAGTTGGTAGAGCCACCACCACATTGCAAACCTATCGGGACAAAATAAGTGTGGAAGAACAAAGAGGGTGAGAATGGTGAGGTGGTGAGAAACAAATCGAGGTTGGTTGCTTAGGGCTTTAGTCAAAAGGAGGGGATAGAATATGAGGAGACATTTTCTCCTGTAGCCCGTTTGGAGGTGATTAGGATCCTTCTAGCCTTTTTTGTGGCTAAAGGGTTCAAATTGTACCAAATGGATGTGAAGAGTGCCTTTCTGAATGGGTGTTGATGGTCGTTAAGTCCCTATTTTCGACCCTCAACTTTGAACAAAATTCACTCCATCAAATCTTGCATCATAGTTGTAGGGTTATAAACTAATGGATTCCACGAGCTTTGGTGAATATTTGGATGCAGGTCATAATGAGACATTATAGCACAAATAAAGCATCTTGACAAACAACCTCAAATGCTTAGTTTGATAGCACCATTGCGAAGTTCTCGTCGAGATGATTGAAATGGAGTTTTGATTCACCCAATTCGGAGTCCGGATGCAGAAATTATGCCTCACGGAAGATTATGACACGAGACGTGACACGCGGTAGGTGCGGGCCGAACCTAGTAGGTTCGGCCGGACCTATCAACCTCCTCCGATCAACACCAAACTTTGCCAAATGCCTCTACACTTAGCATAATATCTAAGGGGACCAAGACCATGGGCCAGACACCACAAAAGTTGGTCCGGCCGCACCTACTAGGTCCGGTCGCACCACACAAAATCCTCCTCTCGTGTCCACGGCACCAACAATCCCACAAACACACCTTGGATGTATGAGATACACTAGTGAATGGTCGGTTTGATCAAAAGGCTAGGGTTGGAAGCACTTGGATTGATGGACCCACACTTAACCGCCACAACCGCCATCAAGGAGTGATCCTGGACGTCTCTCAACATGGTCGGTGCATCACAAGTCCACTGGGTAGGGCCGGCCACACCTATAGGGCCGGCCGCACCTATCAACTGGCGTGCCGGGCGAAACCAACCCAAGGAGCTGACCTACAACCACCTCAGGAGTAGTGATCAGGGTTGTCCAAGACCATAGGCGGTGGATCATAGGGCCGGCCGCACCTGGAGATACGGCCGCACCTCTTTGCTCGGCACTGCAGCTCCCTCTCGCCTACAAGTACCCCCTCCTGCAGCCACCGACCCATTGGGGCTATATATAGAGCCTGGCACCTCATAGAAGGACACAAGTGATTAGAAGCAAGTGGTGGAGCCCTACATAAGTTAGTATTCAGAGAGTAGGGAGAGAGAGTTGAGTGTTGGAGCAGAAGCCGGAGTGTCGGTCTTCTTCCCCTAGTGTTGGAGTAGAAGCCGGAGTGTCGGTCTTCTTCCCCTTCCTCGGCGGGTGCGGTACAACTACGGTCGTCCACACCTGGGATATTTTGTAAGTACGGATTCGTGAGTAACTAAGTCTCAAGTCATTTCATCATTCGCTCTTAGGTTCTTCGATTGCATTTAGTAGTTACTACTTATTGTGATTGCTTTGCTTTGGATCCGAGTAAAGTAGTGCTTGGTTAGTGTAGACGTGGTGTCTAGGCTTCCGAGTACCTTGGAATGCTTCCCGGTTCAACGGAATCGTTGTGGTACCCTAGGGAGGTGACAGCTCCGGATAGGCTTTGTAGTCCACCACGTTAGTTCCGGCAGGTAGGAGTTATGACATCAGAGCCCCCTTCTCATCCCTTTCCGTGGCTCTTTTCCCTCTGGCCCCGACGAGCGACAAGTTTTGCCTTAATTCTATCCGTGACTCTCACGAGTCCCAAACTTCATCAGCTATCCTCTCTCTACCCGAAATCTACCCTTGCCTTTCTATCCTTTGTCACCATATCCCCCAGATGAATTAGTTCAGGTTCACAACACTTCTCGTTCCCCGTGGAAATCAATACCTTGGAATACTCCCGGGTGAAAGCTACAATGGTATCCGTGTGCTTGCGGATCTATCTGTGATCGTGTAGTATACCAACAGGCTTTCTGGTGCCGTTGCAAATCTACTAACGACGTAAGAAGTGCTAACAAGCTTTCTGGCACCGTTGCCGGGGAACGGTAACTGTTTTGATTCTGAACCCAGTTCATCCGTGTATCACCACATTTATCACATGGATTCAAATCCAACCCTTTTTGATTTTTTGGCTCCAAAGGGTGATTTATTGGAGCCTCCATCATCATTGCATCCCATCAAAACACGTGGCTATAAGCTTTGCCCTGCTCTTATAGCCTTGGTCCGAGAGAATTCGTTCGCCGGAACGAAAGAGGAGAGCCTGTACATTCATTTGCGAGGTTTCGAGCAAATTTTCTCGATAATCATAATTGAGGGAATGACTCAACAAACCCTCAAATGGAAGCTCTTTCCATTTTCATTAACGGGAGGAGCAAAGAAATGGTACTCTTCCTCAGTCGGAAGCGTGGAGGGAAGTTGGGAAAAGCTTAGAGAAAAGTTTTGTCTGACTTTCTTCCCTATGTCTCGAGTAGTGACCCTACGGCTAGAAATCCTCTCTTTCAAACAACTAGACAAGGAGTCACTAGGGATTGCTTGGGCACGATTCACCAATTCTTTGGCCTCTGGACCCGACATTGGGATCTCAAAACCTATTCTTCTACAACATTTTAGAATGGGTCTCGATGTCGAGTTAGCCAAATTTTTGGATACTTCATCAGGAGGCTCGTTCTCTCATTTGACTCCTAGTGAAGGGAAGGTGGTTCTAGGAAAAATCCTAGAAAACACTCCCTACACAGGAATTTTTGACGAATTCCCAGATGAAGAAGAAGAACCCAAGCCTGACGCTTTCTCAGAACAAAAACCCATAGAGGAGAAACCCACTAGCACCTTTTTGCATGAAGAACCACTCCTCTATCCCCGTGTGTACCCAGCTGATTTCTTGCATGACTTCGACGAGGAATCAACAAACTCCGAGACACTCTCTGAATCGGAATTCATAGAGGAGGAGCCTATCCTAGAAAAATTCATATCCACAGACACCCATCCTCCTCTTACCAAAACTTGGTTCACAGGGGAACCATTCCAACCTTATCGAGAGTTCGATCACCCCTCGTGTGACTTCATCTATGAATACTATGATGAGTTATTCGATAAACATTGGACAGAGAAATCCTTCCCGAGAAGAGAAAGAGACTCAACACACGAGAGAGAATTAGTCAACTTACCCAACCCAGAAGAGGTAAAAAGACGGAGAGAAAAGTTGGAATACATCTCCGCAATCAGTAGCCGAGAATGGTTTAGAGAAGCAGAAGGCATGGATCAAGTAATCCAGCTATATCCCAAGCTAAAGTCACTCTCATGCCAAGTAGGAAACCTCTCTTACCAGGATGTGTTCTATGACCCTAGGGTCGATATCAATATCATTCCTAAATCCTTAGTATTAGAGGCCTTTCCCGACGAATCCCTCTCTTTCTCTCAGAAGCGTCTCCAATGGATTTCGGGTCAAACCATAGAGACGGAGGGAATCCTTAGAGTCATCCAAACAAAGAATTGTATCAGTGGCTACTATTGTTTTGCCTGTCTGTCTGTCCCCAATAATTAACTCTCGATGGCCGCGCCCTATGGGGATCATCGAATCGATAGCAATAAGCCCTGTTTGATGGGGTTCATATAAGGAGCGCCTAGAAATTATACCCGGAGCAGGAGATTCAATTAAGCGAGACTCTCTCATCCGAACTCCAAAGTGGGCAAATGATATATCCATTTTGATCGTCTCGACGAGCTCGTCGCAATGGTGGAGTCCAATTTTGCATTTGGCACTGTTTCCAATGGCGCCCTTTTAGGTCTTTGGTTCTCTTGCTCTATGAATACACCGTTTAACGTGTAATTCGGTACATCCTGCAATGAAAGCTAGAAACACCAACACTTGTGGAGATTATCAGTATAAACCCCTATTCTAGTGTTGATGATCACTTTTCATTTATTTTATGCAGGAGTTGATGGTGTAAAGACTGTACTTAACAGTCGTCAACAGTTCTGACTTGATTGGTGTTGGTGCATGTGAAGAACAAGCGTGAAAGGTTTATGCCAGTGGGCCTCCAGCTGTGGAGCAGACAAGTAAGCTTGGTTCGAGGGACCCGGTGGCCAGCGGGATCAAGTGCGAGCCGCATGGTGGCAAGAACAGCAAGACGAAGTCATGGACAGTTTCTTGGTTGAGCCTCAACACCAAGGTCGAGCCAGAACGACCATGGAGGCCAAGTCATGAGTGGAGATTAGCGGGAGGCCACACCAAGTCTACGGGGTTTTCAGTGGTTCACCACAAAACCACTGGGTTACGTGGCTGAGCCACAAAGCCAAGGCCCAAGACCGAAGCGCTACAGCACCAGGCGGGTCTGACCGGTGGGTACCGGTCTGACCGGTGAGGAGCACCGGCCTGACCGATGTGCACCGCGGGCTTCCAAAGACTTCAAAGCAGAGGACACGCGTTGGGATCGCAAGGCTTGCATCGAGGCTAACCGGTGCGATCGTCGATCATCCGTCTGATGGTGCTACGGCGAGATTTCCCAAAGTTCCCTTCGGGGCCATGTATCCTAGTATTATGTAATAGGGGTAGTTTCGTCTTTCGGTTGCCTCCATATAAACCAAGTGGAGAGGGGCTTGTTGACGGTGTATATGCGTATCAAACTTCATTTGGATTGCAAGCGGACAAATCCTCTATCGTAGTCAAGGGACCCTTCTTCCCTAAAGTGTGAACCCAAGGTATCGAATCCGTGGAACAAATGTGTGATGCAAGAATCAATCTAATAAAGCCACAAACACTTTAATCTTCGAAAGGTTGTTGCTTTAGCATCTAATCTTGAGAACACCAAAAGAAACGAATCTAACCTATGAAAACCGGAGGTAGCAAGAGATAGAGAGGGATAGGTAAAACTAATCTAGAGAGATTGGATCAAGCTCTTGTTGAAGTTCCAAGCGAAAAAGAATAAACCAAGATCAATCTCATAAAAAGCTTCTTTAAACCACGGCTTCCGTTCCAACTACAAAGACGCCCACCTTTTGGAGCCACCGTTCTGTCACAACGCACTCCTATTCGTGCGGGTTAGCCTAGGGCGAGTGAAAAGGACAAGTTGAAATCTCTTGGTAGGTCAGGCATGCACCTCTAGCCACCAAACAAGATTTATAACTCTAAACATTATCCAACCACTTAGGAGTCTATGAATGTCTTGCGTAGCAAATTCTTACACCAACTTACTTGAAAGACCCGAAAAATCTTAATCGGGTTGTCCTCCCGGTAGCTTATTCTTGACTTGACAAACGGGTTGCCTCCCGCCTAGCGCTTCGTTTATAGTCCATGGCTAGACTTCTTCACTTGATTACTTCGAATCAACGACCTTTGCGGGCATTGCAATCTTGGGTACCCACTTCCGCACCATCTTTGGCGCAGGCTTATTCTCCGGCTTAGTCATCTTTTTGGTCTTCACAGGCGGCTTTTGTTCCTTTATCTTGACGGATGCAACAGCTTCATTGATTTCCTTCGCTTCCTTCTTATCCGGTTCTTCCTTCTTCCTTGGCTCTTACTTACCAATGCGACGATGAGGCAGAATATATTTAACTTTGATCATATTACATACCTCGAAGCGTGGTCGAAACTTGAAAGAACTCCTCTCTCCGTTCATGTCGAACTTGATCTCCCCTTTCCCGACGTCGATGGTAGCTCCGACGGTCTTGAGGAAAGGCCTCCCAAGGATGAGCGGCGGCTTCTCGCTTTCTCCCATCTCGAGCACCACGTAGTCGACGGGGATGAAGTGGTGTCCGACCTTCACGGGCACATCCACGGCGAAGCCCAAAGGATAGCGAGTGGAGTTGTCACCCAACTCCAAACACATGGCCGTAGGCTCTAGCTCCGGCAAGCGTAGCTTCTCGAACACGTCTCTTGGCATGACGCTCATAATTGCTCCAAGGTCACATAATGCCTTCTTGAACTTGAATGAACCAATGGAACACGGAATCGTCGGGCATCCGGGGTCTCCTTGCTTCTCTAGTCCGTTTGCAATAGCGACGCTACATTGCTCGGACATCTTGACGTGATCCACCACGAGTGTTGCTATCTCATACTTGTTTGCAAGTATATCTTTGAAGTAGCGAGAATATGTAGCAACTTGAAGGGCGTCGAATAGCGGCATGTTGGAACTCAACCTATGCACAACCTCCACAAACTTCTCAAAATGATCATCAAGTTTACCTCGGAAGTAGCGTGGCTTGAGTTGTGCCCGGCAAGTTGTCCCACTTGTGTCTCGAGCATCTTCATCATGTTGAGCACTTGATGGTTGGAGCTTTCGACCTCCGTCACCTTGCTATCGATGTTCTCCAACACCTTGTCTATGGCCTTGAACTTTGTGACGGTGTCCTTGTTGATCTTAGCTTGCTCATCCATGAAGTCCTTCAATTGCATATGAAGAGGAACCGAATTTGGAATGGACGAACTTTCATTAAATTGAGGTCTACCTTGCCCGTAGCGGAAGTTCGGCAAATCTCCCTTCCTCATGTAGTCAAGCATCTTGACTTCCTCCAGGCAATCCTTTTGGACATGGCCATATTCTCCGTACTCTTCACATGTGGATCTTGCTTCGGCAGCCTTTAAATCTTGAGCTTCTTTCTTCTTTATCTCCATCTTTTCCAACCTCCTCATTAGCGAGTTGATCTTGCCTTCGAGTAGATCTTCCTTCTCCACTTGCAAGACTCCATTGACATTCCCCGTAGGTTGAACCGGAAGTAAGCGTCCGGATGGCGCCCATGTGTTATTGTCCGCGACCTTCTTGAATAAAGTGAAAGCTTGGGTCGGTGTAAGCTGGATGATGGATCCTCCCGCCGATGCATCGATGATCGTCCTTAACGCCATGGTGAGTCCTTGGTAGAACTTTTGAACAAGATCTTCCTTCGGGAACTTATGATATGGCACCGCCCGAGTGTACTCATTGAAACGCTCGAAAGCTTCCGATATGGTCTCCGTAGGATGTTGACCAAAAGTAGAATCTTAGTGCGCAAACTTTGAGTCTTACCCGGTGAGTAGTATTCCTTCATGAAGGCTCTCATCAAAGCATCCCAATTTTGCACTATCTCCGCCAGTTGAGTGTAGAACCATTGCAAAGCTTTTCCGAGTAGCGAGAACAGAAAGAGCCTTGCCCTCATTTGGTTTTGAGTCACCCCTTCCATGTTGAATGTTTGACAAAGTTGAATGAACGCTTGGAGGTGAAGGTTTGGATCTTCTTTACCGGTGAAGGGTGAATGTTGCACCATGCGGATTGTTGAGGTCTTGATCTCGAACGTCCTTCCGATCTCCGCGAGGTTCAAGATTGGTAGGTCGACTATCCGTGGTGCATAGCTCCCCAATCTTGCGCTCCGGCTGCGGTTGTTCTCCCATTGGTTGCGGTGGAAGTTGAATCTCCCTAGGGCTTCGAGGTGGTGATTCCTTTGGAGACTCCGACGATTTTTCGGCCTCCGCTTTTGGATCTGCAAATTCCAACTTTTGAGCTTGCGCGTCACGTCTCCTTAGCCTGTAAAGTTTTTCTGGATCATCCACAAAATTTTCGAATTTGTTGGAGAGGTAGCCGTCCATCTCCTGTTAGGGTTAGCAATTAACACAACAAAATATATACAAAAACAAAGATAAAAACAAATCTAAGAAAACTATGGTTAGTCAAACTAGATTAGATTGATTTTTGAGGATGATCAAAAGTTAGTAGATGCAAAAAGAAAAACCAAAAGAAAATTGAAAGCAGACATATCCTCCATCGTAGTCAAGGGACCCTTCTTCCCTTAAGTGTGAACCCAAGGTATCGAATCCGTGGAACAAATGTGTGATGCAAGAATCAATCTAATAAAGCCACAAACACTTTAATCTTCGAAAGGTTGTTGCTTTAGCATCTAATCTTGAGAACACCAAAAGAAACGAATCTAATCTATGAAAACCGGAGGTAGCAAAAGATAGAGAGGGATAGGTAAAACCAATCTAGAGAGATTGGATCAAGCTCTTGTTGAAGTACCAAGCGAAGAAGAATAAACCAAGATCAATCTCATAAAAAGCTTCTTTAAACCGCGGCTTCCGTTCCAACTCCGAAGATGCCCATCTTTTGGAGCCACCGTTCTATCACAATGCACTCCTATTCATGCGGGTTAGCCTAGGGCGAGTCCAAAGGACAAGTTGAAATCTCTTGGTAAGTCAGGCATGCACCTCTAGCCACCACGGCTACAAGAACACCCTCTATGATCTATCTCGAGAATACATCTTAAAGTAAGAAAAAACCAATCGAGGTCAAAGTCGTAGAAGAAGCACTTGATCGCTAGAAATCAGATTGCAACTTGATAATTCAACATACTCAAAGGTACATGGACAAAATCACCACCGGGATCCTACCTTGATCTTGCTCCTAGCTCCTGGAACTCCGACGTGGTCTTCCTTGCAAGGTTCCCACGCCGGCTAGGGAAACCCTAGACAACTAGCTCGACCTTCTCCTCTCCGGAATGGTGTCCCTCTCTTCTCTGCTCCTCGGCAGTGAATGACGAATGAATTGATGTGTGGCTCTTGGCAGGGGGACTATAAATAGTCCGAGGATCGTTTAGGTCAAAGGGGGCGGTGAATGGGGCCAGAAATGGGCTGGGCCGGCTGGCCTAGGCCCATTTCGGCCCATCTCGCGGCCTCCTTTGCTGGCGATGCTTCTAGAACGTTCTTCCTTCTGCATGTGGGCCCTTGACGTCAGTTTCTCCATGGTTTGAACAAAGCTCCTTGTCTCGCAAGATTCAGCATTTTCTGTTCGGGTCCTCGGAGTTTTCTGTCTTCATGGGTTGGTCCTTGGGTTTCTTGGAGTCATGTTCACTTCATTGCTTGACTTGTACCGGGCTTCATGGTGTTCTCACGAGATGCTTGATGAACTTTACCCGGAAGTCTTGCTTTCAACGCTAAATTCCTTCATAAACATCAAACTCCAAAACCGACATGCAAGAACGAACTTATTATATCAAGGGGGTTAGTACCAATGGATAAGATATAAAATTGATGCCAACAGTGAAGGTAAACTCATGGCTAGGTTTATAGAAATTCACCATCAACATCTCCCCCATGCTTAAACCTTACTCGTCCTCGAGTAAGCCTTCGATGGATATCAGTGTTGCCCTTCATTTCTCAATCCCTGCACTGATCATTCACGAGAAAACATAATGCTCTCAAAAATTTAGTCCGTTAGAGTTCCATAGTGTACTAGCCTTCATTCCTACAGAGGGTGGATATTAATTAAGCTCTTCCCACAAGTATTAAACATGCTCCCAAAATTCAAATGGATCTGGGAAATTTTGAAATAAAGAACAAGATGAAAAAAGAGCTAAACCAAGTTCAAAAATTTAAACCACCTTGCATCTTGCTCATGAACTCTCATCTCATCTTGTCTCTCAAGCCTATTTCTTCTACTCCTTTCCCTCTCAAAATATATATATATATATTGTAGGCTTTATATGGAGCTTTTTGGGAAAGTTTAGTCCTACCAAGATATTATAAATGAGATGTTGTCAAAACAAGACAAGCTTCTCATGGTCTTACCGAGACTCGTCAAAAAGGTCATTGGAAAATAATGTTATATTGACGAGGGGGAGATAAAATACACACACTTTGAGATAGGTGGACATGTGCAAATGGCAAAGAATGATCCCGAGGCACAAAGGAAGTCCTCGTTATCGGATTGCACATGGTTGGAAAGATGAGTTTGGATCTTAATCTTGAAACTTCTGAAATTCCTAATGCATTTAGAGAACCGGGGAGTTCACTTTATTTTATATATTATATATTTTTTATACATACTCATATTTTTTTCTCATACATATATTTTTTTCTTTATCTCTTTTTTTCTCTTTCTTCTTTTTTCTTTTCCTTTATACATCTTTTTTTATTTGCTCCCCTTGAACTCTAAAATTGCATTGTACCTACCTCCTCCCCCATGCTTAGACGTTTGCTCATCCTCGGGCAAAGAGGTGATAGAGATAAGGTAGGTACTAGAAATATTTTTCCTTTGGAGAGATACTTTGAAATCTTCAATCTTGGCACCATCTTGCGATCTTCCTCGAGTTGACGATCCATACTCAAATGATAGGTTGTGGTCAAGGAGGTAAAAACAAAAGATGATATTTTTGGTTTTAAGGGTGGATATCCAGCGAGGTTTGTGAAATCTCCGATGTGGGGATACACAATGCACGGATAGAAAGGCTAGCAAAAAGATAGATACGCAAAAATGAAATGACCAGCTTCTTATTCTCGGGCCATAGAAATCAAGCCCTGAAATAACTCACCCAAAAATAAACCTTGTATACTAAGTTTTTGCACTCAAATATATATATATATATGGCTCTGGATAGGTAGAGCAACATGCAAGTGGTATTTATGACAAGGTTAGCATTACTTTTAAGAACAAAAATAAATCATCTTCAATCCATCCAAAACTTGAGAGCATATAAAAGACTATGGGTCTTTATTTTTATCATAACCTCCGCAAAAGATTAAGCTAGCATTTAGATTAATTTCAGATTTGTATTTTAAGAGAGCATTAGCTTAATCATGCATAAAACAAGTACAAAGATAAACAAAGCGGCAACTATCATCATATATCAACATGGCACAAACTTTTTATCTTTGCCAAAGGTAAAAACAAGGTGGTGATTTTATTCATGATGAAAATAAAAACTAACACACATGCTGAAAATTAAATAAAAACTGAAAACACTACGCATACATAGGCGCATACAAGCTGAAAATTAAAGAAAAGGGAAAAGGAAAAATTAAACTAAAGCTCCTCCTCTCTCTAATCTTCCGCCGGTGGTTGATATTGATAATCTTGATTGTTGTACCCTTGCTCATAATAGGATTGCACCGCTCCTCCTATGAATTGCTCCGGCAGTGCTAGGTGAAGGTGGCCAAGCTCAAAGGCGATGTTTGCATTTCCTTCACCCATTTGGTTTGCATTGGATTGGATGGCTGTGATATTTTGCGTGTTTCTTGCAGCGTATCCTCCAATGATGACCACACATTGTTGTGGTTGAGGAAGGTGTGCATATTGTTCTGCAAAGGCTACGTTGGGTACCGCAAAATTTGGTTGGGGCATGGCTGCACCACTCCCCCATGCTTGCATTGGTACACCTCCGTAATATCTTGGCAGCACCGGAATTCCTCCATATGGTGGTGCACCTTCTTCTTCTTGGATAGCGGAAGAACCTTCTTCTATAATCCTTCCTCTCTTTTTTTTTGTTCACCGGCACAAGAAGTCCTTCCTTTAACCAATCTTCTTTCCCCTCAAGAAAAAGTCTTAATCTTGCATCCGGTAGGGGTAAATTCACCTTGGCCAATTTGAAGCCGCCTCTCTAATCTCCACTTATATATTTGCCTTGTTTCAAATAATCAAATCCTAGGGAAGTCCCGACTAGGAGATGCTCCGGGTTTCTTGGAATTCTCGGTCTCAAAGAGATAGCGAACATGGAGAGGTAACACCCCGAACCAATATCTCCCGATCTTGATGTTGCTTCACAACACCACCGGTTGATCATAAGGTGAGTGGGGTCGATTGGCTACCCGGCAATCAAAACCCAGTAAAGCCAATTCAACTCCATGTCAGTTATCTTGGTCTCTTTCATTCTCCCCAAAATCCTCTTGCACATCCACGAGTGAAACACCTGGATTATGGGGTTCCGGATACTATTTCTTAGCCGGTTGGCTTCTCCCGTGATCATTCTCGAAAAACTTTCCAATGTGCCTCCACGCACATCTACTTACTCCGGGGCTACCTTTTGAAAACCAAGCAGCTCCCTAATGTACTCATAGGGAACCACTTGCTCAACTCCGTCCCACTCCTTCATCAAGTATTGGCGCCATGGTCATGAGAATTTCCAAGGCGAATTCCTTGTGGGTGTTTGCCGACACTCTGTTGGAGAATTGCACGCCAACCTAGGTGTCCCAACATGTAATAAATATCCGTATGAAAACCCAAAACTTGGAGAGCTGGATCGTCGAGGTCGACGTTCGCCACAAGCCTCTTCTCAAGGCGAGTGAGCTTCTCCTCCTCCTCCTCTGTCTTGATAATAAACCTATACTTGGAATATCGCGGAGTGTATGGAGGTGGAGTGGATGATCATGTCAAGCGACGAGGTCGGACAGGCGGCTCCTCCATGCGTCCCTGCGGTTCGGTGAACTGCATAGATGAGCTTCGTGTGGCCCTCATGCCACCGAGGAGTAGAGTGTTGTTCCTCCTTGGCGGTGCCGTGTCCTCCTCCATACTACGAGGAGACTCGGAGACCGAGTGCCTCCTCGAAGAGCTTGTCGATGATGGATTGGATGACGATGATCTCTTCTTCTTGGTGAAGAGACTAGCAGTTTTCTTACACATGCTTGCTGCACTCTTCCTCACAAATATATATCCGGGGTTTTCAATCGGTAACAAGGCACACAAAATATATTTGGAGTATGGACTTTAAGTGGACTTATGATGTATTTTGATGGACGAAACAAAACTCGAAGTGGGAAGCTATGTCTCTGGTGGTTCTGGACTAAGAGCTCGGGAACACGAACAAAGAACTAGGCTAGTGACTTACCTGCCGAAGGAGAGCACGAGGGGGCTTAAATGGGGGTGAGGCCGGCCGGCCTGGGCCGACCGGCCTGGGGTCTCTGCTGCCCCTCTTGGCTCCAACTTTCTCCAGTGCACTCCATCCTCCTTTGTTGCTTTGTGACCGCGTGCTCCACGGGGTTGCACCGCCCAAATGCTCTCGTCCACTCCTTTGCTTGCATGATTGATCCTTCCACTTGATTGTTTTGCTTTGAGTCACTTCCATGCTCCCTTGCCTCACATGCCTCCATGAGATTCCTGCAAAACAAAACTTTGGCTGCCCCTCCCCCATGCTTGTCCTTAGCATGTCCTTTGATGATAATTGTTGGAGGGGCATCCCGTGATGCATCATGGTGCATGTGTGGTTAGGTGAAACCAATTACCTCCCTCTAATCATGTTTTAATGCTAAGCACTCCTCTAATTTTGAAAAATAAAATTAAACTCAGAGCTTGCAATGAGTTTAAATATATTTAGAGGAGTTTTTAAGCATCAAAAACAAATGTGAGTCGAAAATGTTTTCTGACTACTTTTATTTTGGTCGCACCGGTATTGTTTGCTTCCATTAGTTGAGAGCAAGCTTTTCCCGACTTGATCAAGGGGGCATAGGTTTAGGTTCTAATTTTGGTTAAATGTGAGAGAGATTTTGAATGAAATAAAATTAAATGAGGCTTAGAAAAAATTCTAACTCTAGAGAAACCAAGGATATGAATTTTGAACAAACCAAAAATTAAGTTTCTAGGTTCACACGAGTCCTACCATGCGCTGAAATTTAAATATCATCTAGGTACATGGTGTGGCTCTACTCATGTGTTTTTAGCATGTAAATCAAGTCAACCATAACATCATGAATAGGATGAAAGGTTGAGGTAGGTCCTGAATTTTTGGTTTTGGTTTCTCAAAAAGAAGCAAATAACACATAGGATGGCTCATGTAAAGGGTTTATGATCCAAATAAAATATCCAAACAAGATTTATAACTCTAAACATTATCCAACCACTTAAGAGTCTATGAATGTCTTGCGTAGCAAATTCTTAAACCAACTTACTTGAAAGACTCGAAAAATCTTGATCGGGTTGTCCTCCCGGTAGTTTATTCTTGACTTGACGAACGGGTTGCCTCCCGCCTAGCGCTTCGTTTATAGTCCATGGCTAGACTTCTTCACTAGATTACTTCAGATCAACGCTCTTTGCGAGAGTTGCAATCTTGGGTACCCACTTCCGCACCATCTTTGGCGCAGGCTTATTCTCTGGCTTAGTCATCTTTTTGGTCTTCACAGGCGGCTTTTGTTCCTTTATCTTGACGGATGCAACAGCTTCTTTGATTTCCTTCGCTTCCTTCTTCTCCGGCTCTTCCTTCTTCCTTGGCTCTTCCTTACCAATGCGACGATGAGGCGGAATATATTTAACTTTGATCATATTGCATACCTCGAAGCGTGGTCGAAACTTGAAAGAACTCCTCTCTCCATTGATGTCGAACTTGATCTCCTCTTTCCCGACGTCGATGGTAGCTCCGACGGTCTTGAGGAAAGGCCTCCCAAGGATGAGCGGCGACTTATCACTTTCTCCCATCTCGAGCACCACAAAGTCGACGGGATGAAGTGGTGTCCGACCTTCACGGGCACATCCACGGCAATGCCCAAAGGATAGCGAGTGGAGTTGTCACCCAACTCCAAACACATGGCCGTAGGCTCTAGTTCCGGCAGGCGTAGCTTCTCGAACACGTCTCTTGGCATGATGCTCACACTTGCTCCAAGGTCGCATAATGCCTTCTCGAACTTGAATGAACCAACGGAACACGGAATCGTCGGGCATCCGGGGTCTCCTTGCTTCTCTAGTCCGTTTGCAATAGCGGCGCTACATTGCTCGGACATCTTGATGTGATCCACCCCGAGTGTTGCTATCTCATACTTGTTTGCAAGTATATCTTTGAAGTAGCGAGAATATGTAGGAACTTGAAGGGTGTCCAATAACAGCATGTTGATGCTCAACCTACGCACAACCTCCACAAACTTCTCAAAATGCTTATCAAGTTTACCTCAAAAGTAGCGTGGCTTGAGTTGCACCCGGCAAGTTGTCCCACTTGTGTCTCGAGCATCTTCATCATGTTGAGCACTTGATGGTTGGAGCTTCCGACCTCCGTCACCTTGCTATCGATGTTCTCCAACACCTTGTCTATGGCCTTGAACTTGGTGATGGTGTCCTTGTTGATCTTAGCTTGCTCGTCCATGAAGTCCTTCAATTGCATACGAAGAGGAACCAAATTTGGAATGGACAAACTCGCATTAAATTGAGGTCTACCTTGCCCGTAGCGGAAGTTCGGCAAATCTCCCTTCCTCATGTAGTCGAGCATCTTGACTTCCTCTGGGCAATCCTTTTGGACATGGCCATATTCTCTGCACTCTTCACATGTGGATCTTGCTTCGGCAGCTTTTAAATCTTGAGCTTCTTTCTTCTCTATCTCCATCTTTTCCAACATCCTCATTAGCGAGTCGATCTTGCCTTCAAGTAGATCTTCCTTCTCCACTTGCAAGACTCCTTGGACGTTCCCCGTAGGTTGAACCGGAAGTAAGCGTCCGGATGACGCCCATGTGTCATTGTCCGCGACCTTCTTGAATAAAGTGAAAGCTTGGGTCGGTGTAAGCTGGATGATGGATCCTCCCGTCGATGCATCTATGACCATCCTTGACGCCATGGTGAGTCCTTGGTAGAACTTTTGAACAAGATCTTCCTTCAGGAACTTATGATGTGGCACCGCCCTAGTGTACTCATTGAAACGCTCGAAAGCTTTCGATATGGTCTCCGTAGGATATTGAGCAAAAGTAGCTATCTTAATGTGCAAACTTTGAGTCTTACCTGGTGAGTAGTATTCCTTCATGAAGGCTCTCATCAAAGCATCCCAATTTTGCACTGTCTCCGCCGGTTGAGTGTAGAACCATTGCAAAGATTTTCCGAGTAGCGAGAACAGAAAGGGCCTTGCCCTCATTTGGTTTTGAGTCACCCCTTCCATGTTGAATGTCTAACAAAGTTGAATGAATGCTTGGAGATGAAGGTTTGGATCTTCTTTACCGGTGAAGGGTGAATGTTGCACCATGCAGATTGTTGAGGTCTTGATCTCGAACAGCCTTCCGATCTCTGCGAGGTTCAAGATTGGTAGGTCGACGATGTCCGGGGTGCATAGCTCCCCGATCTTGCGCTCTGGCTGCGGTTGTTCTCCCATCGGTTGCGGTGGAAGTTGATTCTCCCTAGGACTTGGAGGTGGTGCTTCCTTTAGAGACTCCGACGATTCTTCGGCCTCCACTTTTGGATCTGCAAATTCCAGCTTTTTAGCTTGTGCTTCACGTCTCCTTAGTCTGTAAAATTTTTCTGGATCATCCACAAAATTTTCGGATTTGTTGGAGAGGTAGCCGTCCATCTCCTGTTAGGGTTAGCAATAAACACAACAAAATATATACAAAAACAAAGATAAAAACAAATCTAAGAAAACTAGGGTTAGTCAAACTAGATTAGATTAATTTTTGAGGACGATCAAAAGTTAGTAGATGCAAAAACAAAAACCAAAAGAAAATTGAAAATATTCACAAAAAGCAATAAAAGATCGAATCTTGATCCCTTGTTCCCCGGCAACGGTGCCAGAAAAAGGGGCTTGTTGACGGTGTATATGCATATCAAACTTCGTTTGGATTGCAAGCGGACAAATCCTCCATCGTAGTCAAGGGACCCTTCTTCCCTCAAGTGTGAACCCAAGGTATCGAATCCGTGCAACAAATGTGTGATGTAAGAATCAATCTAATAAAGCCACAAACACTTTAATCTTCGAAAGGTTGTTGCTTTGGCATCTAATCTTGAGAACACCAACAGAAATGAATCTAATCTATGAAAACTGAAGGTAGCAAGAGATAGAGAGGGATAGGTAAAACTAATCTAGAGAGATTGGATCAAGCTCTTGTTGAAGTTCCAAGCGAAGAAGAATAAACCAAGATCAATCTCATAAAAAGATTCTTTAAACCGCGGCTTCCGTTCCAACTCCGAAGACACCCACCTTTTGGAGCCACCGTTCTGTCACAACGCACTCCTATTCATGCGGGTTAGCCTAGGGTGAGTCCAAAGGACAAGTTGAAATCTCTTGGTAGGTCAAGCATGCACCTCTAGCCACCACGGCTACAAGAACACCCTATATGATCTATCTCGAGAATACATCTTAAAGTAAGAAAAAACCAATCGAGATCAAAGTCGTAGAAGAAGCACTTGCTCGCTAGAAATCAGATTGCAACTTGATAATTCAACATACTCAAAGGTACATGGACAAGATCACCACCGGGATCCTACCTTGATCTTGCACCTAGCTCCTGGAACTCCGACGTGGTCTTCCTTGCAAGGTTCCCACGCCGGCTAGGGAAACCCTAGACAACTAACTCGACCCTCTCCACTTCTGAATGGTGTCCCTCTCTTCTCTGCTCCTCGGCGGCGAATGGCGAATGAATTGATGCGTGGTTCTTGGCAGGGGGACTATAAATAGTCCGAGGATCGTCTAGGTCAAAGGGGGCGGCGAATGGGGCCCGAAATGGGCTGGGTTGGCCGGCCTAGGCCCATTTCGGCCCATCCCGCGGCCTCCTTTGCTGGCGATGCTTCCCGTGTCTTCTAGAACGTTCTCCCTTCTGCATGTGGTTCCTTGACGTTAGTTTCTCTGCGGTTTGAGTAGAGCTCCATGTCTCGCAAGATTCAGCATTTTCTGTTCGGGTCCTCAGAGTTTTCTGTCTTCAAGGGTTGGTCCTTGGGCTTCTTGGAGTCATGTTCACTTCATTGCTTGACTTGTACCGGGCTTCATGGTCTTCTCACGAGATGCTTGATGAACTTTACCCAGAAGTCTTGCTTTCAACGCTAAATTCCTTCATAAACATCAAACTCCGAAACCGACATCCAAGAACGAACTTGTTATATCAAGGGGGTTAGTATCAATGGATAAGATATAAAATTGATGCCAACACCGAAGGTAAACACATGGCTAGGTTGACGGAAATTCACCGTCAACAGGATGGCAGCCATCTCTTGGAACCTTAGCTCATTTCCATAGGACTACCTTGAGAGCTTCATGGTGAGATCTTTAGAGAGCGATTAATGTTGAGGTGGTAAGCTAGACCTTGTATGAATCTTTCATGGTATGTATAGAAGGTTCGGCGTGATTCCTCAAATGTTCTTTGTGCCTCTCCTGTTTTCCTTTTTTGGTGATTTTCGAAGCCTTTTTTGGCAATTTTCTTTTGGTGCATTTGAGACCTCTCCTTTGCGTATTTGGTGAGGGGTGCACACATGAGCCCTTTGTGGTTCTTTCCTTGGTGATTCCCCTTCTCAAATCCGTGGGAAAAGGTGCTCGATTTTGGGTTTTTCCTTAGGTTTCGGGAAGAGGGGTTCTTGGTGGTAATCCTTTGATTCCTCATTAGGAAATCCTAGTATCCCCACAGTCTCGTGCAAATCCGTGGAGTGAATTGGGAGATCAGGAAGGATTTTGGGAAGGGTTGACCCGCGGCTCGCTATTCATCCCGAGCTGCCCAGACCTGACCGGTCTGACCGGTGCTAGTGACCAGTTAGACCGGTGCAAGGCTTTGGTGGTATTTGCCTCGGGTGAGCATTTGGGTGTGTTGAGGTTTGTCCTGTGTTGCTCTGGGTCAGTTCGTGCCAAGATTCAAGTTGGTTTGATATGGTTTGTGAGGTTTCTAGTTTCCCAAGGGTTTGTGTTTTCGAGGCAATTTTTGTTCTAGGGCCTAGAAGAGCCACTGAGGCTTCCTGAAACGTTTCTGTGCACCTGTTGTGCCCACCGGTCTGACCAGTGCAGTCTATCGGTCTAACCAGCAGCACCGTCTGACCGACGCGCATCATCGGTCTCACCGGTGTTGCTCAGGCAGCATGTTGTGCAGTTTTTCTGTTGCGTGTTGTGTGTGGTTGAGTAGGATGGTGGTGTAGTTTGTTCCTAGGATCAGTAGCACTCTTGTGGCTATGTGATCTTGGCAAACTTGGGTAGTTCGAGTAGGAGAAGTTTTTGGGTTAGCCGTGTTCGTCTTGTTGGAGAAGGCATCACCCTCGAGAAGAATTTTCATCGGCTCCCATTTACTCCCCCCCCCTCTTTGGTTCGCCATTCCGGTCCTTCAAGTGGTATCAGAGCAGGTTACTGGTCTTTCGGGACTCTAACCAGTTTAAGATCTAAAGATGGCGTACCAGAAAAGGGGTTCGGGTCCTCCGCACTTTGATGGAAAGAACTACCAGATGTGGCAGAGGTGAATGTCCGCTTTGCTTCGCGGCAATGGTCAGATCCTTTGGGATTTTACAGAGAACACAACTCATGTTAATCAGATTAACTTCCTTGCTCCGGGATCGAGGGATATGCACGACGCCAACAACAAGGTGGTCGACTACTTGTTTCGCGCTCTCTGTCAGTCTGAATTCGATCGGGTTCAGGCAGAGGATTTGGCTTGCAAGATTTCGGACAAGTTGAAAGTAGCTCACGCTGGGAACAATCAGGTTAAGGCAAGGCTGTTTGCGACTTACCGGAGAGAGTATGAGAACTTGATGTTCTCTCTGTCTTCCTTGATGTCTTTGCCAGATGAGGAATTCGACGTGCTTGGAGAGAATGAGCTGGCACTGTTGACCAGGAGATTCGAGGGGATGCACGAGAACCGGGTGAACTCAAAGTGGAACTCACAGACATGCTTTCGGTGCAGCAAGCAAGGACACTTCATCGCTGATTATCCAGAGGAGATGGAGGCCAGGAACAACCATAAGCACCACCGAAGATGGAGAGAAAGCACTATTCGAGGCGCGAGCACATGCACAAGAATAAGGACGAGCGGAGATCGAGGAGGAAGGACGGCCATGGCAAGAAGGGACGAGCGATGGTTGGTGTGAGCAAAATCGACTCCAGCACCGCCTACTCCACCTCGAGCTCCAGTAGCAGTGAAGATGAAGGTAATCGGCACTTCTTGTCCAATTTTGCATGGAAAGCTTGCTGAGTCTCAAACTCGTATTGTTTCGCTTGAGGCTGAATTGAAATCTCCCATTGCTACATCTTGCTCTACTTGTGAATTGCATGTTGTAATCTGGAACTTGCACATTATGTTGATCGCTTGCAAGATCAGAATGACGAGTTAAGAAAGTTGTTGGGTTGGCTGTCGGGCCAAGAACCTCAGCTTGGTATCATGATCGCTGCTTTCAAGCGCTTTGATGGTCAGGCTCTTGGGGCTGACAAGGTTGGTGAGAGTAGTAGTGAGAGAGATGAGAAAATTGGAGGGATCCCTATCACACCACAAACAATACCCAAGAACAAGTTCGATCCTAAGCCCAACCATCTCCGAAACAAACTTGACACAACCCCAGATCCACTTGTGTTTCCTCCCCCGACAAACAACTTCTAAAAACCGGTGAGATTTTTTAGTCCTATGGGAAATGGTTTGGAAATAAGGAGGGAGAGAGACCAAGAGAGAAGCTTTGTGAGGAATCACAACCCAAGCCAAGACCAGTCCGCTTCCATTGTGAGTATTGTGGGAGGGATGGTCATAAGGAAGAGTTTTGCTTCAGGAGGAAGCGAGAGGAGAGAATGGCTAAGGAGTGGGCAAACAAGGACAGGTACCACCCTTCTCATGGTGTGCCTGAGCCTCGCATGGCACTGCCTAGGGCTAAGGCCATTGTGCGTACGGTTCTAGCTTGGGGAGATATGATAGCTTCGAGTGGAGTTGAGGTTGCTGGTCGAGGACCACCGGTCAGACCGGTCAGGGTGACCAATCAGGCCGGTTCTAGGCAGAGGGTTGGGCAGTTTGATTTTAGTGCCCGTGGTGATGCTTGGTTCAGTTCCTTTGGTCGTGATGCAGGTGGTAGGCGTGTTGAGTCTAGTGATGTTGAGTTTGCTGGACATTCTCCTCCTCATGGTCGATACGAGTTTGAGAGAAGTCGTAGCTTTGAGTCTCAGAGGAGCTATGGACCACGGTCTTCCTCCTTTCGTGGTGCTCGTACTCCTCTAGCGAGATGGGAGTGGTTTCCCCGTGGTGGTTCCAGTTTTCATAGGTTTGGTAGGATGGATTCAAGGTTTTATGGACATAGCAGAATGGATCATGCTAACCCTACTTTGGAGCAGATGGCTCAGCACTAGTTTTACTCTTTGGGTACTAACCCCAATGTTGAGTCGTATGGCTGATCGACACCGGTTGCTCGAGGCATATGACCGGAGATTGGGGGTGGTTCTCCAGCCTCACCCCGGTGGTGTCAAAGGTGTACATCACGTTCGGGGATAATGGACGAGGGCGTGTACTTTCAGAAGGTGAAGTGAGGGTAAGTGACAAAGTGGTTCTGAAGCATGTTGCCTTAGTCAAGTCGGTCAGTTTTAATCTGCTTTCGGTTTCTCAGCTTCTTGATGAGGGCTTTGAGGTGTTGTTTAAGTCTAGTGCTTCTCAGATACTTGATGCTCCAGGGGACCTTGTGTGTATGATTGTTCCCAAGGGTCAAATATTCCATGCGGATTTCTCCCAGTGTTCTTGTGTTGCGAGGTGTTTTGTGGCTGGTTCTTCTAGTTGTGGAAGTGGCATATGAGGTTGGGGTCACTTGAGCTTTGACCTTTTGTCTCGCTTGAGTGGACTTAATTTGGTCCGAGGATTGCCACGGTTGAGGTTCGAGAAAAGATTTGGTGTGTGCGCCATGCAGGCATGCTAAGATGGTAGCTGCTTCACATCCACTACTGACCAATGTCGTGATAGAGCATTGAAGGACTGATTAGGCGACCATAGAGGGGGGGGAGTGAATGAGAGCCGATAAAAATTCTACTCCGAAGAGTCGAACTCGGCTATGTCCCAAATCAACAACCAAGGATTCCCAAACGAGCTTGCCAAGGTCGCGTAGTCACAACGGACCACCAACCCTAGGAACAAGTCCAAACAAGTTGCAAAGCGGAAGCACAACTCAAGAAGCAAAGGACATAGCCAAATATGGAAGACCCTGGGTGGATAGTCCGCAAGAGAGCGGTGAACAGTCCACGAACCTGGTGGACAGTCCAACCTTGTATGGTGGACACTCCATAAACTCGGACAGAACCTCCAGTAGCGCACCTCAGAAAATCAGACAATCCGAGAGGGGTCCGCGAACAGTCCGAGCTGGGCAACGGTCCGTGACCTGCATGCGGACGGTCTGCAAACAACACCTGACAAAACCCTAGCCCTTTTGCATATCGAAATGACTCGTGCTCACGAACTCAAGAACACGCGACAAATAATCGAAGAATAGGGACCGCGCGGATAGTCTGCGGCCACTTGGCGGACAGTCCGCCGGCCTCGAACAGAACAGCCCGAGCTCAAAACCGCGAGGTCAACTCCACCTATCCATCCATGGATCTCCCAAACGCCTGAATGGATTGAGACAAGATTTGGCGGAGATGTGAAGCGTCCCTAGGAGATGCTACGCCCAAAAACTTGAGGCTTCAAACCAACAAAAATGCCGGGAATCGATCACGAACCGAGCTCTACCAAAAAGCTAGGGTTCAACCTGAATTCCTCAAATCCAAGGTCAAATCCAGAGTTTGAGGGGTCAAGATCAAGCACAAAGATGCACAAGGCATCTATCCATGATCCCCACAAAGAAATCCGAACCCAAACACCTCAGAATCGGAGGAACAAGCCGCGCACGAAAATCCAATGAAAATAGCCCGAAAAAGACACGAAAATCACACGAGCTACAAGAAGGAAATCGACACAACCGTGAAAGCTTCCATACACTCGGAGGTCAGATTCTCTACAAAACGGTGAAGAAAATCTAAGCCTATGGAGCAGGGAAATGAGAAGCAGTCTGGGAGGATGGTTTACCCAGAAACCCTAGAGCTATATATATGGAGTCCCTCTGGGTTGGGGAAATGACCAAGCTACCCCTAGATCTTAAACTGACATACAAACCCCTCTGAGGCAATATGGTCAAGTAGCACTCCTCTTCATCGAGCGGCCACACCTTCGCCGCAGTCCGCGTACTCCTGACGCAAGCCCTGCGATCCCACCGCGTGTCCCCCGGCATCGAAGCTTCTCGGCGCGTCCGGATCCCGTCTCCGCCCGCCGAGCCTCTGGTCTTGGTTTTGTGGCTCAACCAAGTAACCCGACGGTTTTATGATGAACCATCACAAACCCCACGTGAAGACTCCGATCGTGAGCCGCTACCCTGCACCAGCTCCAGTCGACGACTTCGTCTCGCTTTTCTTGCCACCATGCGGCCCGCACTTGATCCCGTTGGGCCACCGGGTCCATCGAGCTGAGCCTACTTGTCTCTCCACTCCTCGGAGGCCCCGCAAGGCTAAGACCTTTCGCGCCCGCTCTTCACCTGCACCAACACGAATCAAGCCACAACCTACACCTGCAATACTTAGCCAAGAGTCAGTCCACACCACATTGTCAATCACTCATCACAGCAAGAAGCGACCATCCACCGATCCTTGAACACTCCGGTCCTCAAGTATCCATGCGAGCTACTCCATATGGACCTCGTTGGCCCAGCTCGTGTGCGCTTGGTGGGTGGGAAGTGGTATATCCTGGTTGTGGTGGACGATTACTCTCGGTATGCCTGGGTTTTCTTTTTGGAGGAAACGGGGGAGGCGTTTGGTATTGTTCGAGATCTTGTCTTGAGGTTGAAGAACGTGAGGCACGGAGATGCCATACGAGCGATTCACAGTGACAATGGCTTAGAATTAAAAAACTCTCGCTTTGAAACCTTTTGCCATGACTTGGGTCTTGAACACCAGTTTTCGAGTCCATATACGCCTCCCCAGAATGGCGTGGTCGAAAGGAAGAACAGAACCCTGTGTGAGATGGCTCGGACAATTCTCGATGAGCATAGGACTCCGAGGAGGCTCTGGGCTGAAGCGGTGAATACCGCGTGCTATGTGTCGAACATGATTTTTCTTCAGGCTTTCAAGAAGAAGACATGCTACGAGTTGATACATGGTTGCACTCCCAAGGTGAGTCACTTTCACGTCTTTGGCTGGAAATGCTTTATTCTTAATAAGAAAGGCAAGAATTTGGATAAGTTTGAGGCTAGGTCTGTCGATGGCATTTTCTTTGGTTACGCTACTCAGTCTAGAGCCTTTTGGGTGCTCAATTTGGAAACTAACCAAATCGTGGAGACTTGCGAGGTGACCTTCGACGAGACACAGCCACGTAGTTCATTGGTCTTTGAATGTGCAGGTGATGATGAACTTGGTCAGGAAATCTTCGAGGATGAAGTGCAGGAACCAGGAGATGATGAAGATGGTGGTGTGGTGCCCGCGGCCGAGCATTTACCTACTCCTTCGACTACGATCGAGGATGGGCCCTCTCCTACACCCACGACGACGTGCCGAAATTGAGAGGAAGTTGTTGTAGAGGGGTGTTGACGGCTGTTAAGTGGCTACTTTAGCCGTCAGTATACTCATAAATAAAGGAGCAAAAGGCATTTCTTACACGAATTTAATTAAGAATAATGTAGTTCCACTTGTCTTTGGAGCTTTTGTGATTGTAGCTTTTGTGATTAGAGACTCCGACGATTCTTCGGCCTCCGCTTTTGGATCTGTAAATTCCAGCTTTTTAGCTTGTGCTTCACATCTCCTTAGCCTGTAAAGTTTTTCTGGATCATCCAGAAAATTTTCGGATTTGTTGGAGAGGTAGCCGTCCATCTCCTGTTAGGGTTAGCAATAAACACAACAAAATATATACAAAAACAAAGATAAAAACAAATCTTAGAAAACTAGGGTTAGTCAAACTAGATTAGATTGATTTTTGAGGATGATCAAAAGTTAGTAGATGCAAAAAGAAAAACCAAAAGAAAATTGAAAATATTCACAAAAAGCAATAAAAGATCGAATCTTGATCACTTGTTCCCCGCAACGGCGCCAGAAAAAGGGGCTTATTGACGGTGTATATGCGTATCAAACTTCGTTTAGATTGCAAGTGGACAAATCCTCCATCGAAGTCAAGGGACCCTTCTTCCCTCAAGTGTGAACCCAAGGTATCGAATCCGTGGAACAAATGTGTGATGTAAGAATCAATCTAATAAAGCCACAAACACTTTAATCTTTGAAAGGTTGTTGCTTTGGCATCTAATCTTGAGAACACCAACAGAAACGAATCTAATCTATGAAAATCGGAGGTAGCAAGAGATAGAGAGGGATAGGTAAAACTAATCTAGAGAGATTGGATCAAGCTCTTCTTGATGTTCCAAGCGAAGAAGAATAGACCAAGATCAATCTCATAAAAAGCTTCTTTAAACCGCGGCTTCCGTTCCAACTCCGAAGACGCCCACCTTTTGGAGCCACTGTTCTATCACAACGCACTCCTATTCGTGCGGGTTAGCCTAGGGTGAGTCCAAAGGACAAGTTGAAATCTCTTGGTAGGTCAAGCATGCACCTTTAGCCACCACGGCTACAAGAACACCCTCTATGATCTATCTCGAGAATAGACCTTAAAGTAAGAAAAAACCAATCGAGATCAAAGTCGTAGAAGAAGCACTTGATCGCTAGAAATCAGATTGCAACTTGATAATTCAACATACTCAAAGGTTCATGGACAAGATCACCACCGGGATCCTACCTTGATCTTGCTCCTAGCTCCTGGAACTCCGACGTGGTCTTCCTTGCAAGGTTCCCACGCCGGCTATAGAAACCCTAGACAACTAGCTCGACCCTCTCCTCTTCGGAATGGTGTCCCTCTCTTCTCTGCTCCTCGACGGCGAATGGCGAATGAATTGATGCGTGGCTCTTGGCAGGGGGACTATAAATAGTCTGAGGATCGTCTAGGTCAAAGGGGGCGGCGAATGGGGCCCGAAATGGGCTGGGTCGGCCGGCCTGGGCCCATTTCGGCCCATCCCGCGGCCTCCTTTGCTGGCGATGCTTCTCGTGTCTTCTAGAATGTTCTTCCTTCTACATGTGGGCCCTTGACGTTAGTTTCTCTGCGGTTTGAATTGAGCTCCTTGTCTCGCAAGATTCAGCATTTTCTGTTCGGGTCCTTAGAGTTTTCTGTCTTCATGGGTTGGTCCTTCGACTTCTTAGAGTCATGTTCGCTTCATTGCTTGACTTGTACCGGGCATCATGGTCTTCTCACGAGATGCTTGATGAACTTTACCCAAAAGTCTTGCTTTCAATGCTAAATTCCTTCATAAACATCAAACTCCAAAACCGACATGCAAGAACGAACTTGTTATATCAAGGGGGTTAGTATCAATGGATAAGATATAAAATTGATGCCAACACCGAAGGTAAACACATGGCTAGGTTGATGGAAATTCACCGTCAACAGGATGGCAGCCATTTCTTGGAACCTTAGCTCATTTCCATAGGACTACCTTGAGAGGTTCATGGTGAGATCTTTAGAGAGGGATGAATGTTGAGGTGGCAAGCTAGACCTTGTATGAATCTTTCATGGTATGTATAGAAGGTTCAGCGTGATTCCTCAAATGTTCTTTGCGCCTCTCCTATTTTCCTTTTTTGGTGATTTTGGAAGCCTTTTTTGGTGATTTTCTTTTGGTGCATTTGAGACCTCTCCTTTGCGTATTTGGTGAGGGGTGCACACATGAGCCCTTTGTGGTTCTTTCCTTGGTGATTCCCCTTCTCAAATCCGTGGGAAAAGGTGCTCGATTTTGGGTTTTTCCTTAGGTTTCGGGAAGAGGGGTTCTTGGTGGTAATCCTTTGATTCCTCATAAGGAAATCCTAGTATTCCCAAAGTCTCGTGCAAATCCGTGGAGTAAATTGGGAGATCAGGAAGGATTTTGGGAAGGGTTGACCCGCGGCTTGCTGTTCATCCCGAGCTACCCAGACCTGACCAGTCTGACCGGTGCTAGTGACCAGTTAGACCGGTGCAAGGCTTTGGTGGTATTTGCCTCGGGTGAACATTTGGGTGTGTTGAGGTTTGTCCTGTGTTGCTCTGGGTCAATTCGTGCCAAGATTCAAGTTGGTTTGATATGGTTTGTGAGGTTTCTAGTTTCCCTAGGGTTTGTGTTTTCGAGGTGATTTTTGTTCTAGGGCCTAGAAGAGTCACTAAGGCTTCTTGAAACGTTTCTGTGCACCTGTTGTGTCCACCGGTCTGACCAGTGCAGTCTATCGGTCTAACCAGCACCACCGGTCTGACCAACGCACATCATCGGTCTCACCGGTGTTGCTCAGGCAGCATGTTGTGCAGTTTTTCTGTTGCGTGTTGTGTGTGGTTGAGTAGGTTGGTAGTGTAGTTTGTTCCTAGGATCAGTAGCACTCTTGTGGCTATGTGATCGTGGCAAACTTGGGTAGTTCGAGTCGGAGAAGTTTTTGGGTTACCCGTGTTCGTCTTGTTGGAGAAGGCATCTCCCTCGAGAAGAATTTTCATCAGCTCCCATTTACTCCCCCCTCTTTGGTTCGCCATTCCGGTCCTCCAAGTGGTATCAGAGCATGTTACTGGTCTTTCGGGAATCTAACCAGTTTAAGATCTAAAGATGGCGTACCAGAAAAGGGGTTCGGGTCCTCCGCACTTCGATGGAAAGAACTACCAGATGTGGCAGAGGTGAATGTCCGCTTTGCTTCGTGCCAAGGGTCAGATCCTTTGGGATGTTACAGAGAACACAACTCATGTTAATCAGATTAACTTCCTTGCTCCGGGATCGAGGGATATGCACGACGCCAACAACAAGGTGGTTGACTACTTGTTTCGCGCTCTCTGTCAGTCCGAATTCGATCGGGTTCAGGCAGAGGATTTGGCTTGCAAGATTTGGGACAAGTTGAAAGTAGCTCACGTTGGGAACAATCAGGGTAAGGCAAGGCTGTTTGCGACTTACCGAAGAGAGTACGAGAACTTCACTCATCTCCCTGGTGAGTCCATAGATACGATGTTCCAGCAGTTCACGGTGATTGTGAACAATATGAGGGCCAATGTGACCGTGCTCCCGTACGATGGTCATGACAGAGCAGTGAAGCTCTTGCACTCGCTGGCTTATACCATTTGGGGCGGTAAGGTCGAGTCCATCTTGGAGTTAGGCACATATGAGACCTTTACGGTAGACGAGCTGTTCTCAAAGCTCAAGTCAGCTGAGGTGGACCGTAGGGTGACAGCCAAGATTGAGAGCCCGACTAACTCGCATAGTCTCGCTCTCGTCGGAGGCTCAGGTGCTAGGACTAACACTAACCCATCCTCCAGGATGTTCTCTCTATCTTCCTTGATGTCTTTGCCAGATGAGGAATTCGACGTGCTTGGAGAGAACGAGCTGGCGCTGTTGACCTGGAGATTCGAGGGGATGCACGAGAACCGGGTGAACTCAAAGTGGAACTCACGGACATGCTTTCGGTGCAGCAAGCAAGGACACTTCGTCGCTGATTATCCAGAGGAGATGGAAGCCAGAAACGACCATAAGCACCACCGAAGATGGAGAGAAAGCACTATTTGAGGCGCGAGCACAAGCACAAGAATAAGGACGAGCGGAGATCGAGGAGGAAGGACGGCCATGGCAAGAAGGCACGAGCGATGGTTGGTGTGAGCAAAATCGACTCCAGCTCCGCCTACTCCACCTCGAGCTCCAGTAGCAGTGAAGAAGAAGGTAATCGGCACTTCTTGTCCAATTTTGCATGGAAAGCTTGCTGAGTCTCGTACTCGTATTGTTTCGCTTGAGGCTGAATTGAAATCTCCCATTGCTACATCTTGCTCTACTTGTGAATTGCATGTTGTAATCTGGAACTTGCACATTATGTTGATCGCTTGCAAGATCAGAATGACGAGTTAAGAAAGTTGTTGGGTTGGCTGTCGGGCCAAGAGCGTCAGCTTGGTATCATGATCGCTGCTTTCAAGCGCTTTGATGGTCAGGCTCTTGGGGCTGACAAGGTTGGTGAGAGTAGTAGTGAGAGAGATGAGAAAATTAGAGAGATCCCTATCACACCACAAACAATACCCAAGAACAAGTTTGATCCTAAGCCAAGCCATCTCTGAAACAAACTTGACACAACCCCAGATCCACTTGTGTTTCCTCCCCTGACAAACAACTTCCAAAAACCGGTGAGATTTTTGAGTCCTATGGGAAATGGTTTGGAAATAAGGAGGGAGAGAAACCAAGAGAGAAGCTTGGTGAGGAATCACAACCCAAGCCAAGACCAGTCCGCTTCCATTGTAAGTATTGTGGGAGGGATGGTCATAAGGAAGAGTTTTGCTTCAGGAGGAAGTGAGAGGAGAGTATGGCTAAGGAGTGGGCAAACAAGGACAGGTACCACCCTTCTCATGGTGTGCCTGAGCCTCGCATGGCACTACCTAGGGCTAAGGCCATTGTGAGTACGGTTCTAGCTTGGGGAGATATGAGAGCTTCGAATGGAGTTGAGGTTGCTGGTCGAGGACCACCGGTCAGACCGGTCAGGGTGACCAATCAGGCCGGTTCTAGGCAGAGGGCTGGGCAGTTTGATTTTAGTGCCCGTGGTGATGCTTGGTTCAGTTCCTTTGGTCGTGATGTAGGTGGTAGGCGTGTTGAGTCTGGTGATGTTGAGTTTGCTGGACGTTCTCCTCATCATGGTCGATACTAGTTTTAGAGAAGTCGTAGCTTTGAGTCTCAGAGGAGCTATGGACCACGGTCTTCCTTTCGTGGTGCTCGTACTCCTCTAGCGAGATGGGAATGGTTTCCCCGTGGTGGTTCCAATTTTGATAGGTTTGGTAGGATGGATTCGAGGTTTGATGGACATAGCAGAATGGATCATGCTAACCCCACTTTGGAGCAGATGGCTTAGCACTAGTTTTACTCTTTTGGTACTAACCCCAATGTTGAGTCGTTTGGCTGATCGACACCGGTTGCTCGAGGCATATGACCGGAGATCGGGGGTGGTTCTCCAGCCTCACCCCGGTGGTGTCAAAGGTGTACATCACGTTCGGGGACAATGGACAAGGGCGTGTACTTTTAGAAGGTGAAGTGAGGGTAACTGACAAAGTGGTTCTGAAGCGTGTTGCCTTAGTCAAGTCGGTCAGTTTTAATCTGCTTTCGGTTTCTCAGCTTCTTGATGAGGGCTTTGAGGTGTTGTTTAAGTCTAGTGCTTCTCAGATACTTGATGCTCTAGGGGACCTTGTGTGTATGATCGTTCCCAAGGGTCAAATATTCCATGCGGATTTCTCCCAGTGTTCTGGTGTTGCGAGGTGTTTTGTGGCTGGTTCTTCTAGTTGTGGAAGTGGCATATGAGGTTGGGGTCACTTGAGCTTTGACCTTTTGTCTCGCTTGAGTGGACTTAATTTGGTCCGAGGATTGCCCCGATTGAGGTTCGAGAAAAGATTTGGTGTGTGCGCCATGTAGGCATGCTAAGATGGTAGCTGCTTCACATCCACCCCTGACCAATGTCATGACAGAGCATTGAAGGACCGATTAGGCGACCAGAGAGGGGGGAGTGAATGAGAGCCGATAAAAATTCTTCTCCGAAGAGTCGAACTCGGCTATGTCCCAAATCAACAACCAAGGATTCCCAAACGAGCTTGCCAAGGTCGCGTAGTCACAACAGACCACCAACCCTAGGAACAAGTCCAAACAAGTTGCAAAGCGGAAGCACAACTCAAGAAGCAAAGGACTTAGCCAAATATGGAAGACCCTGGGTGGACAGTCCGCAAGAGAGTAGTGAACAGTCCGCGAACCTGGCGGACAGTCCAACCTTGTATGGTGGACAGTCCATAAACTCGGACAGAACCTCCAGTAGCGCACATCGGAAAATCAGACAGTCCGAGAGGGGTCCGCGGATAGTCCGAGCTGGGCAACGGTCCGTGACCTGCACGCGGACGGTCCGCAAACAACACCCAACAAAACCCTAGCCCTTTTGCATATCGAAATGACTCGTGCTCACGAACTTAAGAACATGCGACAAACAATCGAAGAATAGGGACCGTGCGGATAGTCCGCGGCCACTTGGCGGACAGTCCACCCGCCTCGAACAGAACAACCCGAGCTCAAAACCGCGAGGTCAACTCCACCTATCCATCCATGGATCTCCCAAACGGCTGAATGGATTGAGACAAGATTTGGGGGAGATGTGAAGCATCCCTAGGAGATGCTACGCCCAAAAACTTGAGGCTTCAAACCAACAAAAACGCCAGGAATCGATCACGAACTGAGCTCTACCAAAAAGCTAGGGTTCAACCTGAATTCCTCAAATCCAAGGCCAAATCCGGAGTTTGAGGGGTCAAGATCAAGCACAAAGATGCACAAGGCATCTATCCATGATCCCCACAAAGAAATCCGAACCCAAGCACCTCAGAATCGGAGGAACAAGCCGCGCACGAAAATCCAATGAAAATAGCCCGAAAAAGACACGAAAATCACAGGAGCTACAAGAAGGAAATCAACGCAACTGTGAATGCTTATACACTCGGAGGTCAGATTCTTTACAAAACGGTGAAGAAAATCTAAGCCTATGGAGCAGGGAAATGAGAAGCAGTCCGAGAGGATGGTTTACCCAGAAACCCTAGAGCTATATATATGGAGTCCCTCTGGGTTGGGCAAATGACCAAGCTACCCCTAGAACTTAAACTGAGATACAAACCCCTCTGGGGCAATATGGTCAAGTAGCACTCCTCTTCATCGGGCGGCCACACTGTCGCCGCAGTCCACGTCGTCCTGACGCAAGCCCTGCGATCCCACCGCGTGTCCCCCGACATCGAAGCTTCTAGGCGCGTCCGGATCCCATCTCCGCCCGCCGAGCCTCCGGTCTTGGTTTTGTGGCTCAACCAAGTAACCTGACGGTTTTGTGATGAACCGTCACAAACCCCACGTGAAGACTCTGATCGTGAGCTGCTACCCTGCACCAGCTCCAGTCGATGACTTCGTCTCGCTTTTCTTGCCACCATGCGGCCCGCACTTGATCCCATTCGGCCACCGGGTCCATCGAGCCGAGCCTACTTGTCTCTCCACTCCTCGGAGGCCCCGCAAGGCTAAGACCTTTCGCGCCCACTCTTCACCTGCACCAACACGAATCAAGCCACAACCTACACCTGCAATACTTGTCCAAGAGTCAGTCCACACCACGTCGTCAATCACTCATCACAGCAAGGAGCGACCATCCACCGATCCTCAAACGCTCTTGTCCTCAAGCGTCCATGCGAGCTACTCCATATGGACCTCGTTGGCTCAGCTCGTGTGCGCTTTGGTGGGTGGGAAGTGGTATATCCTGGTTGTGGTGGACGATTACCCTCGGTATGCCTAGGTTTTCTTTTTCGAGCAAACGGGTGAGGCGTTTGGTGTTGTTCGAGATCTTGTCTTGAGGTTGAAGAACGAGAGGCACAGAGATGCCATATGAGCGATTCACAGTGACAATTGCTTAGAATTAAAAAAACTCTCGCTTTGAAACCTTTTGCCATGACTTGGGTCTTGAACACCAGTTTTCGAGTCCATATATGCCTCCCCAGAATGGCGTGGTGGAAAGGAAGAACAGAACCCTGTGTGAGATGGCTCGGACAATTCTCGATGAGCATAGGACTCCGAGGAGGCTCTGGGCTGAGGCGGTGAATACCGTGTGCTATGTATCGAATATGATTTTTCTTCAGGCTTTCAAGAAGAAGACATGCTACGAGTTGATACATGGTAGCACTCCCAAGGTGAGTCACTTTCACATCTTTGGCTGCAAATGCTTCATTCTTAATAAGAAAGGGAAGAATTTGGATAAGTTTGAGGCTAGGTCTGTCGATGGCATTTTCTTTGGTTACGCTACTCAGTCTAGAGCCTTTCGGGTGCTCAATTTGGAAACTAACCAAATCGTGGAGACTTGTGAGGTGACCTTCGACGAGACACAGCCACGTAGTTCATTGGTCTTTGAATGTGCAGGTGATGATGAACTTAGTGAGGAAATCTTCGAGGATGAAGTGCAGGAACCAGGAGATGATGAAGATAGTGGTGTGGCGCCCGCGGCCGAGCATTTACCTACTCCTTCGACTACGATCGAGGATGGGCCCTCTCCTACACCCACGGCGACGTGCCGAAATTGAGAGGAAGTTGTTGCAGAGGGGTGTTGACGGCTGTTAAGTGCCTACTTTAGCCGTCAGTATACTCATAAATAAAGGAGCAAAAGGCATTTCTTACACGAATTTAGTTAAGAATAATGTAGTTCCACTTGTCCTCGGAGCTTTTGTGATTGTAGGTAAAATAAGCATAAAAGAAGTGACAACTCACCTTCAATGGGCCAAGCCACGTCACCTCAGCCAAGGAACGGCTGCCACCTAGGATCCCATGCGCGCAAGCCATGTAATCAATCCAAGGGAAGCAACCCGACGAATCAGAGCGCGACACATGGACATCACAAGGATTGAAGGGCCCACGGGCAGGCAAACCGCCTCAAAACTAGGTGGACACCGGGGACCGACCTAAGGACCCACATGACAGCCACCACGAAAAAGCACAGGCCGAGGTGGTCCCACAAGGGGTTGGCCGACCCCACAGGTCAGTCGAACCGACCTTGTGTCAGCTCATCTCAGCCCTCCACGTGGTGCTTCTTGGTCGGCTCCTGATCCATTCCCAGGGTGTTCACGCCATTCTCCCGAAGCTGTCCTAGGCCTATAAATAGAGGGGAGGGGACTCATTTCTTACCCAACTCACTTTCCAACTCTTCTCTCACTTTTGGTTTCCAAGGCTAGGAGGTTGGCTAGAGTAGTTCTACTTCAGGGTCCAAGTCTACTTTGGGATCTAGGTATGAGTTCTCTTGTATCTTTATTTTATTGTAAGACTTTGATCTACTTCAGTTATTCAGCTATTTCATATAAAGTAGTGTTAGCACATATGGGTGATTTGTTCATGTGTTCTTTGTTCGTTCATCATTTAGAGGCTCCTGTTCTTGATGAACAAGGCCTTTCGATCCACTTGGCGAACGATTTACTCATGTCTTCGGTGTTTGTTCATAAGTTAGAGGCTCATGTTCTTCATGAACACGACCCTTTGATCTTGTTGAATAGACATAGTAGAACACGAATCAGTTTGTGTGCCTAGCCTAGTTTGATCCAGTTAGATCACATGTTTGGGTTGTATGAAGTTCGAGTTCAAGCTACGGTACTCGGTGTAAGTGGCTAGTTATCTAGTGGTACTGACCTGGGTCACAATAGCCCGGGCCGGCCAGTGTCTAGTTAACAACGCAAGCATGGTGCTTGGGTTGAGTAGTTGTGTTGCATATGAGCGTATCCCACAGATAGTTAGGGGTAGGCCGCGGTGGTGACAGCTGTTGGACCCTTTATACCCCCCCACGTTCGGGTACGCTGTAGGAGGCTAAGATCTAACAACCGACGTCGTGCAGAAGCGACGCGGGCGGTTAGCTCCCCGTTTGTGCCTGGGTGCTGAGCTGATATTCATACAATGCTTAAGTGACTAACTGGCTTCTACTAACTTTGTGTGTTTAGTACCTTAGAACCTAGAGCTAACTCGTATGTTGCCTCCTAAGCTGTAGCGTACCATAGAGAGAACGAGTTCGGGTGTGTTCACACTACCCATCCTTATCATATCTTACCCCTGTGTTTGGGGCCTGACTTATTCTCATCATTGATCTATACTCATTGCAATAGTGTTGCACATGTTAATCCAACCATGCCTTCTTTGGATTCGATGCTCCTTTGGGGAAATGCTACAATGGTATATCCGTGCGCTTGCGGATACTTTGTAAACGTTAGGATTACCATCGAAACATTTCTGGCATCGTTCCTAGGAACTCACGAACTTAGCAAAGATGTTAAGGAATGCCGACTACCATTTCTGGTGCCGTTACTGAGATACAAACCTAGTGACGACGTTAAGAATGTCAACAAGGGGGAGGTGACTTCAAGGCGAGAAGCTCCCCGGCAAGTACAAGTGGATCACCCAGCTTCTAGGATCATCAGGGACATCAATGAATGCACTACATGGTCGAGGTTTCGAAACAACTCTCACTTTGCTCATGCTACTTTTGTTGTTTCTTTCAAGCCCAAAAAGACATTGGACACGCACTTTCTGATTCCAATTGGGTGAATGCAATGCATGAGGAGTTGGAGAACTTTGAGAGAAACAGAGTTTGGGAGTTAGTGGAGCCACCAGCAGGTTGTAAGCCTATCGGGACAAAATGGGTGTGGAAGAACAAAGAGAGAGAAAATGATGAAGTGGTAAGAAACAAAGCTAGGCTGGTTGCTCAGGGGTTTAGCCAAAAATAGGGGATAGAATATGAGGAGACATTTTCTCCTGTGGCTCGTTTGGAGGCGATTAGGATGCTTCTAACCTTTTCAGTGGCTAAAGGGTTCAAATTGCACCAAATGGATGTGAAGAATGCCTTCTTGAATGGTGTGTTGGAGGAAGAAGTGTATGTGAGGCAACCACCGGGGTTTGAGAGTGAGAAGTACCCTCACCGGGTGTACAAGTTGAGGAAGGCGCTATATGGATTGAAGCAGGCGCCTAGAGCTTGGTACGGTAGGTTGAGGGGGTTCCTGTTTAAGAGAGGCTTTGAGATGGGGAAGGTAGATCAGACCTTGTTTCTCCTCAGGCAGGGCATCAAAATTCTAATTGTTCAGGTGTACGTGGATGATATTGTCTTTGGTAGCTCATCTAACTCTTTGGTTGCAAGGTTTGCAGAAGAAATGAGCAGGGAATTCGAGATGAGCATGATGGGTGAGTTGCAGTTCTTCCTCGGCCTCCAGATCAAGCAGTCGAAGGAAGGGACCTTTGTGCACCAAGCTAAGTACACGAAGGACATTGTGAGGAAGTTCAAGATGGAGGACTCTAAGGCGATGATGACACCAATGAGTACGACTACAGCTCTCGATGCGGATGAGGAAGGTGAACACGTGGACCAGAAGGAGTACTGGAGCATGATCGACTCCCTACTATACCTTACAGCGATGAGGCCGGACATACAGTTCAGTGTGTGTTTGTGCGCTCATTTTCAAACGTCTCCAAGGCATCGGCAAGCAGTCAAGCGCATCTTCAGGTATTTGCGATCCACCCCCGACTTTGGCCTTTGGTACTCTGCGTCTTCTTCTTTGGCGCTTCATGGCTTTTCAGACGCGGATTTTTCCATTGTCGGTTGGATAGGAAGTCTACTTCTGGGACTTGTCAGCTTTTGGGGTCTTCTTTGGTGTCTTGGTCTTCCCGCAGACAGTCGAGCGTTGCACAGTCCACTAGTGAGGCCGAGTATGTAGTTGCTGCTTGTTGTTGCTCTCAGCTCCTTTGGATCACATACACCATGAGTGACTTTGGTGAGGAGTATACCCATGTTCCACTTCAATGTGACAGCACTAGTGCCATAAGTGTTGCAAAGAACCCAGTGCTCCACTCTAAAACCAAGCATATAAAAGTGAGATATCATTTTCTGAGAGACAATGTAGAGAAAGGAAGAATAGCCTTGATCCATGTGCCCACCCAAAACCAACTAGCGGATATTTTCACCAAGCCTCTAGATCAAGCAACTTTCACTCGTTTACAGGGAGAACTTGGTGTGTGTTTTGTTTCTTGAGTTGGTGGTGGGAGCTCCTTGTAGGATATGTATAGCATTCCATTTGTGCATTCTCGCATTTTGCATTGCATATGTATCATGATGTATAGGCATCTTTGTATCTTAGGTTTGCATTGCATTTGTATTATATGCATTATGGTAGGAAAAGCTTCTCTCATATACATTGTTCACCATGACATGCTATGGATGATCTTGTGAGCTAGTTTGGTATGGCATGGTTTAGTTTGGCTTAGCTCTTGATGATCTTGTTTTATATCCACGAGAGATTGCTATGCTTTTGGAAAATGCTAGTTGTAGGTCCTCTTGTGAGTAAATGCCTTTATATGATCATAACATGTTTTTGTGGCTTTGTTATGCTTAATTTGTGCTTGGATAGCTTCTTTCGATCATATGGGGCCAAAGGTCTTGTTGTCATCATGAATTTTTAGCATGCTTGCTTATCTTGTGGAGGCGCACAAGTTCCTTTTTGCCGCAAAGGCATTTCATGTACCGAATATAAATCTGAAAATGGAATGTTTATTGCTTGGAAAATATGTTCCCATGTCATTTGTGCTTATCTAAATTTCTTTTGGGTGCTAAACCGTTGCATGATGCCTACCATTGAGAAGTCTCATGTATAGAAGTAGGCACATGGCTCGGTGGCTTTGACATTACATGAGGTGCTTGAGGGTGTTTATGATGATCTTATGATTAGAATATGTGTCCTAGCATGAAGTTTGTGTGATATTGTCACTTTTGCATGTTTTGCTCATGTTTAGGACTTTGCTCATGAGAGGGATTTTTTCCGTAAAAATGCTCAATTTGATCTTAGCTTTGTCCAATGGTTGTGAAACTTGGTGATCTTGTAACTGATGGTCATACGAAGCTATAGAGTATCTAACTTGCTCATTTGGTCATGTGTAGCATCTTGTGGTGATTTTTGTCTATTTGAGAAGCTCTAGGTTGACTTTTTCCTATTTTTGCCTTGATTCATGCATTGGCAACAAGGGGGAGATGGTTGTGAACGAAAAGTGCTTCTGAATGCATTTAGGGGGTTTTCAGGTGGTTTCGAGCCATTTCTGGGCTATGTTTGTCACCAGTCTGACCGATCGAGGTCACCGGTTTGACCGGTTAGGGCGTGTGCCCTGTGGATATGTTGGGCACCGGTCTAACCGGTGCTATGGACCGGTCTGACCGGTCAGAGCCGAGCTAGTGCAGTTACTCTATTTCATGAGAGGTTGGCATGCTTTTGTCCACGGGAGTTGCATGGTTTCAGGGGGAGCTTGCATGTGTGCAGGGGGAGCTCTTGTGTGTTTTCGAGCTTTGCTTTGGTGGTTTGTGCTCTTTGTGTGAGTTTGTTTTTGTCTCGGTTGTGTCGAGACGTTGCCCTTGCCTAAGGGGACCGAGATTTTCCTCCTTCAAGTGATCTTGTTCTTTGCCCTTGTTTCAGCTTTCGATCGCTTGTTTGAGTCTTTCATTCATTTCTATTCTTTTTCCTTTTCTCTTATGGTTACCAAATGTGTGTGTTGTCAATGCACTCATCAAAGAGGAGATTGAGAGCCTGTGTGGTTTGAGGATCGGTGGATGGTCACTTCCTAGTGTGATGAGTGATTGACAACGTGGTGTGTACCGACTCTTGGCTGAGTATTGCCAGGTTGCGGCTTGATTGGTGTTGGTGCAGGTGAAGAACAAGCGTGAAAGGTCTATGCCAATGGGCCTCCAGGTGTGGAGTAGACAAGTAGGATTGGTTCGAGGGACCCGGTGACTAGCGAGATCAAGTGCGGGCCGCATGGTGGCAAGAACAGCAAGACCAAGTTGTGGATGGTTTCTTGGTTGAGCCTCAAAACCAAGGTCGAGCCGGGACGACCGTGGAGGCCAAGTCATGAGTGGAGATTGGCGGGTGGCCACACCAAGTCCGCGGGGTTTCTAGTGGTTCACCACAAAACCACTAGGTTACTTGGCTGAGTCAGAAAGTGAAGGTCGAAGACCGAAGCGCTACATCACCAGGCGAGGAGCACTGGCCTGACCGGTCTGTGCCGCGGGCTTCTAGAGACTTCGAAGCGGAGGACACGCGTCGGGATCGCAAGGCTTGCATCGAGCCTAAGCAGCGGTTGCCGAGCATCCGTCTGATGGTGCTACGACGAGATTTCGCAAAGTGCCCTTCGGGGGTGTGTATCCTAGTATTATGTAATAGGGGTAATTTCATATTTCGGTTGGCTCCATATAAACCAAGTGGAGAGAGGATGGCAGCCATCTCTTCGAACCCTAGCTCATTTGATTCCTATGTTTCGTCCTATTTTCCTTAGGTTTTTCCATAGGACTAGCTTGAGAGCTTCATAGTGAGATCTTTAGAGAGGGATGGATGTTTAGGAGGCAAGCTAGACCTTGTATGAATCTTTCATGGTATGCATAGAAGGTTCGGCGTGATTCCTCAAGTGTTCTTTGTGCCTCTCCCATCTTCCTTTTTTGGTGATTTTCGGAGCCTTTTCTTGGTGATTTTCTTTTGGTGGATTTGAGAGCTCTCCTTTGCGGATTTGGTGAGGGATGCACACATGAACCCTTTGTGGTTCTTTTCTTTGTGATCCCCCTCTCAAATCCGTGGGAAAAGTTGCTCGATTTGGGGTTTTTCCTTAGGTTTTGGGAAGAGGTATTCTTGGTAGTAATCCTTTGATTCCTCTTGATTTGGTGAGTTTTGGGGGTCCAAATCGTGGCTATGGGATGGTCATGAGGTACTCCTAGTATCCCCAAAGTCTCGTGCAAATCTGTGGAGTGAATCGGGAGATTGGGAAGGATTTTGGGAAGGGCTGACCCACGGCTCGCTGTTCATCCCGAGCTGCCCAGACCTGACCGGTCTAGCCGGTGCTTGTGACCGGTCTGACCGGTGCAAGGCTTTGGTGGGATTTGCCTCGAGTGAATGTTTGGGTGTGTTTAGCTTTGTCCTGTGTTCCTCTGGGTCAGTTCTTGCCAAGATTCAAGTTGGTTTGATAGGGTTTGTGAGGTTTCTAGTTTCCCTAGGGTTTGTGTTTCCGAGGTGATTTTTGTTCCAGGGCCTAGAAGAGTCACTGAGGCTTCCTGGAATATTTCTGTGCACCTGTTGTGTCCACCGGTCGGACCTGTGCAGTCTATCGGTCTAACCGGCACCATCGGTCTGACCGACGCGCATCATCAGTCTGACTGGTGTTGCTCAGGCAGCACGCTGTGTAGTTTTTCCATTGCGTGTTTTATATGGTTGAGTAGGTTGGTAGTGTTGTTTGTTCCTAGGATCAGTAGCACTCCAATGGCTACACGATCTTGACAAGTTCATAATGGTTTTCATTGATGACATTCAGATCTACTCCAAAAGCAAAGGAGAGCATGCGAAGCACCTTCGCATTGTGTTGCAGCGTTTGCGAGAGCATAAGCTTTATGCTAAATTCTCCAAATGTGAATTTTGGTTGGATAGTGTGAAATTTTTGGGGTACACTATTTCCAATGATGGCATATCTGTGGACCCTAGTAAAGTCCAAGAGGTTATGGATTGGAAGCCACCCAAGTCTGTGCACCAAATTTGCATCTTTCTGGGTTTAGTAGGCTATTATCACCGATTTATTCTTGATTTCTCCAGGATCGCCAAACCTATGACTGAGTTGCTGAAGAAAGGAGTAAAATTTGTGTGGAGCGAAAAATGTGATGAGGCTTTCCACACTTTGAGACAACACTTGACATCAACCCAATGTTGGCTCAACCGGATATGTTAAAACCGTTTGAGGTCTATTGTGATGCTTCGGTGAGAGCCTGTGTGGTTCGAGGACTGGTGGATGGTCGCTTCCTGGTGTGATGAGTGATTGACAACGTTGTGTGGACTGATTCTTGGCTAAGTATTACAGGTGCAAGTTGCGGCTTGACTGGTGTTGGTGCAGGTGAAGAGCAAGCGCGAAAGGTCGTTGCCGGGTAGGCCTCCAGGTGCGGAGAAGGCAAGTAGGCTTGGCTCGAGGGACCCGGTGGCTAGCGGGGTCAAGTGCGGGCCGCATGGTGGCAAGAACGGCAAGATGAAGTCATGGACGGTGTCTTGGTTGAGCCTCAAAACCAAGGTCGAGCTGGGACTACGTGGGAGCCGAGTCATGAGTGGTGATTGGCGGAGGCTACACCGAGTTCGCGGGGTTTCCGGTGGTTCACCAGAAAACCACTGGGTTCCTTGGTTGATCCACAAAGCCAAGACCGAAGACCGAAGACGGTGGTGCAGCAGCATCAGACCGGTCTGACTAGTGGGTCTGACCGGTCTGATCGGTGGGTACCGGTCTGACCGGTGAGGAGCACCGGTCTGATCGGTGTGCGACGACGCAGTCCGGAGACTTCGAAGCGGAGGACACGCGTCGGGATCGCAAGGCTTGCGTCGAGGCTAAGCAAGTTTGTGGTCGCCGGGCATCCGTCCGATAGTGCGAAGACAAAGATTCCAAAAGTGCCCCTCAGGGGTGTGTATCCTAGTATTAGGCCTTAGGGGTAATTTAGTCTTTCGGCTAGCCTCCATATAACCCAAGTGGTGAGAGGATGGCAGCCATCTCTTTGAACCCTAGCTCATTTTGTTTTGCTATTTTCCTCTTCCTTTTTCCTTTGGAATTTCTAGGACTAGCTTGAGAGCTTCATGGTGAGATCTTGTGAGAGGGAATGATGATCGGGCGGCAAGCTTGACTTTGTATGAACGTCTTTGGTATGTATAGATGATTCGGTGTGGTTCCTCAAGGCTTGGATGTGTCTTCACCGTTTCTCCTTTTTGGTGATTTTTCGGAGCCTTTTCTTGGCGATTTTCTTATGACGGATTCGAGGCCTTTCTCTTTGGGATTTGGTGGGGGATGTATGGTTGAACCCTTTGTGGATCTTTTCCCCTTGATTCCCCTCCCAAATCCGGGAGCAAAGGGGATCGATTTTGGGGTTTTCTCCTCTCTAGGGTTAGAGGCGTTCTTGGTGGGATTTCTCCGATTCCTCTCGATTTATCAAGTTTTGGTGGACCAAATCTTTGCTATGGAGTGCCCATGAGGTGTTCCTACTATCCCCAAAGTCTTGTGCAAATCCATGGAGCGTTTCGAGAGATCGGGAGTTGGATTTAGGGGTGTTGACCCGCGGGCGCTGTTCATCCCGAGAGCTCAGGTCACACCAGTCTGACCGGTGCCTCGTTGATATTACCCAGTATCGACAAAATTATGCCTACCCTCGATGTGTAAAGAACAATATTCTACTCGCACCAATCTCATGTTCGCCCTCACCCCACCCAATTCCATGTGTCTTCGGTGGCTATCGCCGTCGAATCTTCCCCTCCCCTCAAACCCCACCCCACCACTCCCCCCACATCACCACCCCTGATGCCACGTTGATCCTACCAAGTATCTACAAAATTATGCCTAACCTCGATGTTTAAAGAACAACCTTCTACTCGCATCAATCCCATGTCCCCCCACCCCACCCTCTTTCATGAGTTTTCGGCAGCCATCGCCGTCTAATCCTCCACCTCTACCCCAACCCAACCCCACCCCACCCCTCCCCCCAGACACCCCACCCCTGATACCATGCTGATCTTACCCAGTATCGATAAAATTATGCCTACCCTCGATGTTTAAAGAACAGTCTTCTACTCGCATCAATCTCATATTTGATCCAGCCCCACCCTCTTTCATGCATCTTCGGCAGCTACCGCTGCCGAATCCACCCCTCCCCTGCAACCCACCGCCACACCCAACCCTCCCCCCACACACCCCACTCTGATGCCACGCCCATATTACCCAATAGTATAAAAATTGTGCCTATCCTAGTTGTCTAAAGAACAGTCTTCTACTCACATAAATCTCATGTTCGCCCCACCCCACCCTCTTTCATGCATCTTCGGCGGCTATCTCTCCCGAATCTGCACCCTATCGACAAAATTATGCCTACCCTAGATGTTTAAAGAACAGTCTTCTACTCGCATCAATCTCATGTTCGTCCCCGCCCCACCTCTTACACGCATCTTCGGTGGCTATCACTGCCACTCGAATCCGCCCCTCTCCTCCAACCCCACCCCACCCACCCCTCCCCCATACACCCCACCCCCCGGTGCCATGTTGATCTTACCCAGTATCGACAAAATTATGCCTACCCTCGATGACTAAAGAACAATATTCTACTCGTACCAATCTCATGTTCGCCCACGCCCCACCCAATTTCATGCGTCTTCAGTGGCTATCGCCGCCGAATCTACCCCTCTCCTCAAACCCCACCCCACCCCTCCCCCACACACCCACCCTGATGCCACGCTGATCTTACCTAGTATCGATAAAATTATGCCTACCCTCGATGTTTAAAGAACAGTCTTCTACTCGTATCAATCTCATATTCGTCCCGCCCCACCCTCTTTCATGCGTCTTCGGTGGCGACCGCTGCCGAATCCGCCCCTCCCCTCGAACCCACCCCCACACACCCCACCCCTAATGCCACATCCATCTTATCCAATATCGACAAAATTATACCTATCCTAGATGTCTAAAGAACAATCTTCTACTCACATCAATCTCATATTCACTCACACCCCACCTCATTCATGCATCTTCAGCGGCTATCACCACCGAATCTGCCACCTCCCCTCCAATCCCACTCCCACCCCATCCTCTCCCCACATCCCACCCCTGATGCCATGCTGATCTTACCTAGTATCGACACAACTATGCCTACCCTTGATGTCTAAAGAACAGTCTTCTGCTCACACGAATCTCACGTTCGCCCCACCCTACCCTCTTTCCTGCGTCAATGGACCAAATCCGCACCTCCCCTCCAAACCCACCCCACCCTCCCCTCTCCCACACACCCTACCTCTGATGCCACACAATCTTACCCAATATCGACAAAATTATGCCTACACTAGATGTTTAAAGAACAGTCTTCTACTCACATCAATCGCATGTTCACCCCTGCCCCACAATCTTTCATGTGTCTTCAACAACTATCGCCGCCAAATCCGCCCCCTCCCCTCCAACCCCAACCCCACCCCACCCCGCAAATACCCCCACTCCTGATGCCACGCTAATCTTAATCAGTATCAACAAATTTATGCCTACCCTTGATGTTTAAAGAACAATCTTCTACTCGCATCAATCTCATGTTCGTCCCTGCCCAACCACTTTCACGCATCTTCGGTGGCTATCGCTGCCGAATCCGCCCCCCTCCAACCCCACCCCCACCGCACCCCTCCCCCATACACCCCACCCCCCGATGCCACGTTGATCTTACCCAGTATCGACAAAATTATGCCTACCCTCGATGTCTAAAGAACAATATTCTACTCGCACCAATCTCATGTTCGCCCTCGCCCCACCCTCTTTCATGCGTCTTCGGTGTCTATCACCGCCGAATCCGCCCCTCCCCTCAACCCCTCAACCACTCCCCCTACACCATCACCACTAATGCCACATTGATCTTAGAAAGTATCTACAAAATTATGCCTACCCTCGAAGTTTAAAGGAAACTCTTCTACTCGCATCAATCTCATGTGCCCCCCCGCCCACCCTTTTTCATGAGTTTTCGGCGGCTATCGCCATCTAATCCTCTCCCTCTACCCCAACCCCGCCCCACCCCACCCCTCCCCCCACACACCCCACCCCTGATACCATGCTGATCTTACCCAGTATCGATAACATTATGCCTACCCTCGATGTTTAAAGAACAGTCTTCTACTCGCATCAATCTCATATTCGCCCAAGCCCCACCCTCTTTCATGCGTCTTCGGCGGCTACCACTGCCGAATCCACCCCTCCCCTGCAACCCACCCCCACACTGAGAGCCTGTGTGGTTCGAGGACTGGTGGATGGTCGCTTCCTGGTGTGATGAGTGATTGACAACATGGTGTGGACTGATTCTTGGCTAAGTATTGCTGGTGCAGGTTGCGGCTTGACTGGTGTTGGTGCAGGTGAAGAACAAGCGCGAAAGGTCGTTGCCGGTGAGGCCTCCAGGTGTGGAGAAGACAAGTAGGCTTGGTTCGAGGGACCCGGTGGCCAGCGGGGTCAAGTGCAGGCCGCATGGTGGCAAGAACGGCAAGATGAAGTCATAGACGATTTCTTGGTTGAGCCTCAAAACCAAGGTCGAGCCGGGACTACGTGGGAGCCGAGTCATGAGTGGTGATTGGCGGAGGCTACACCGAGTTCGCGGGTTTTCCAGTGGTTCACCAGAATGCTGGGTTCCTTGGTTGATCCACAAAGCCAAGAGTGAAGACCGGAGGCAGCAGCTCTGGACCGGTCTGACCGGTGGGTACCGGTCTGACCGGTGTGTGACGACGCGTTCTGGAGACTTTGAAGCGGAGAACACACGTTGGGACCGCAAGGCTTGCGTCGAGGCTAAGCAAGTTTGCGGTCGCCGGGCATCCGTCCGATGGTGCTACGATGAAGTTTCCCAAAAGACCCTTCAGGAGCGTGTATCTTAGTTTAATGTAATAGGGGTACTTTCGTCTTTCGTCTAGCCTCCATATAACCCAAGTGGTGAGAGGATGGCAGCCATCTCTTGGAACCCTAGGTCATTTGCTTTTGCTATTTTCACTTCCTATTTTCCTTAGGATTTTTAGGACTAGCTTGAGATCTTCATGGTGAGATCTTGAGAGAGGGAAGGATGACCGGGTGGCAAGCTAGACCTTGTATGAACCTTCGTGGTACGTATAGATGATTCGGCGTGGTTCCTCAAGGCTTGATTGTGTCTCTCCCGTTTTTCCTTTTTGGTGATTTTCGGAGCCTTTTCTTGGAGATTTTCTTGTGGCGGTTTTGAGACCTTCCTCTTGGGGATTTGGTGGGGAATGTATGCATGAACCCTTCGTGGTTCTTTTCCCTTTGATTCCCCTCCCAAATCCGTGAGTAAAGGGGCTCGATGTTTTGGTTTTCTTTGTTCTAGTGTTAGAGGCGTTCTCGGTGGAAATCCTTCGATTCCTCTTGATTTAGCAAGTTTTGGTGGACCAAATCGTAGCCATGGAATGCCAATGAGGTACTCCTACTATGCCCAAAGTCTTGTGCGAATCCGTGGAGCGAATCGGGAGATCGTGATTTGGATTTGGAAGGGTTGACCCGCGGCTTGTTGTTCATCCCGAGCTGCCTAGGCCTGACCGGTCTGACCGGTGCATGTGACCGGTCTGACTGGTGCAAGGTCCCTATGGGATTTGCCTCAGGTGAACTGCCTGGTCTGTGTGGTTTTGGGCTGTGGTGCTGTTGGTCAGTTCTTGGCTGGTTTCAAGGGGTTTTTGCTATGTTTGGTGAAGGTTTTTCTTCTCCTTCAGTTTGAGGTTGGAGGTGGTTTTTGTTCCAGGGCCTAGAGAATTCACTGAGGCTTCCTGGAATGTTTTTGTGCACTTGCTGTAGCCATCGGCCTGACCGGTGCTATCCACCGGTCTGACCTGTGAGTGCCAGCGGTTTGACCGGTGTAGCACTGACAGAAGGCTGTGCAGATTTCCGTTGCGTATTAGGAGTGTTTGTTTCGGTTGGTTGAGTTGTTGGTTCCTAGGATCAGTAGCACTCTAGTGGATACGTGGTCTTGGCCAACTTGGGTAGTTGAGTCGGAGACGTGCTTTGGTTAGCCGTGTTCATATTGTTGGAGTAGCCATCTCCTTCGAGAAGAATTTTTATCGGCTCCCATTCACTCCCCCCTCTCTAGTCGCCAGTTCGGTCGTTCAAGTGGTATCAGAGTCAGTTACGGGTCTTCTGGGACTCTAACCAGTCTAAGATCCAAGGATGGCGTACCAGAAACGGGGATCGGGTCCTCCGCACTTCGATGGCATAAACTACCAGATGTGTCAGAGGCGGATGGCAGCTTTCCTCCGTGGTAAGGGTCAGATCCTTTGGGACGTTACGGTGAACACAGCTTATGTTCATTCGATTAACTTCCTTGCTCCGGGATCGAGGGATATGCATGACGCCAACAACAAGGCGGTCGACTACTTGTTTCGTGCTCTGTGTCAATCCGAATTCGATCGGGTTCAGACAGAGGACTTGGCTTGTAGGATTTGGGAGCAGTTGAAGAATCCTCACGCTGGAAATGCTCAGGTTCAGGCTCAGTTGTACGCGACTTACCAGAGAGAGTACGCGAACTTCACTCATCTCCCCAGTGAGTCAATTGACACCATGTTCCAGCGGTTCACAGTGATTGTGAACAATATGAGGGCTAATGTGGTCGTGCTCCCGTACAATGATCATGACAGAGCTGTGAAGCTCTTGCATGCTTTGGTTCGTACAGTTTGGTATGGAAAGGTCGAGGCCATTCTTGAGTCTGAGAAGTATGACACTCTGACGGTAGACGAGCTGTTCTCTAAGCTCAAGTCAGCTGAGGTGGATCGTGGTGTGACAGCCTGTCTTGAGAGCCCGACTAATTCCCGTAGTCTTGCTCTTGTCGGTGGCTCAGGTGCTAAGTCTAACGCTAACCCATCCTCTCGGATGTACTCTTTGTCCTCTTTGATGTCTTTGCCAGATGAGGAGTTCGACGTGCTTGGAGAGGACGAGCTAGCGCTGCTGACCAGGAGGTTCGAGAGTGTTGACGTTTCTTAGCCTCACTACTAGGTTTGCACTCACGGCGACAGCGTCGGAAATGCTTGTTGGCACTCGCTAGCGTTGCTACTGGGTTTATACCCCTAGTAATGGAGCTAGGAACGTCTTTGGTAAAACACACGTCACAGAAAGGTCCGCAAGCGCAAGGATTACCGTTGTACCACTTCACCCAGTGGTATTCGGGTTATCGTATTTATATTTTCCCAAGGGAGGCACTATGGCAAAGATGATCGGATAAACGGTGGAGAGTAACAAAACTCGGTAAAGAGCTGTAGCAGGGGTAACAAATAAAGATATTCGGGGGATAACTTGACACACACAAGGAGATCTTGATAAAGGAGTAGAGAGGACCTAGTGAGCTGTGAGGACAACGAGACGAGAAAGGATCCAAACACAATCTATCTATTCTTGTCAACTCTTGGTAAAGAACTAAGGCAAAGGATAACCAAGGCAAGCTAAACTCAACAAGCTCTTCTAGTGCTGCAGGGGAGAAGATCAAGCGCAGAACGACCACAACACTATAGGGTTCAAGAGAGCTACGCTAACCAAGATTAAACTAACTTTAGTCTAAACCAAGAATAAAGCTTCTAGAGCAAAGTAAAAGTTGAATGTAATTGACTCGAAAGGTAAGATAAAAAGGTAACTTGAATTGTACTTGAGTCTAAACAAAGAAATGATACAAGAGTAGTACCGGAACCCTGAAGAAGACTCCTCCGGAACCCCGAGACTAGCTCGACTCGACTCTAACTCCCAAACTACACTAATCCTACTCTAAGTGAACAAAAGTGAGAAATGGAGATGCTCCTGCGTTGTGTGTCCATTTCAGCGAGTGTGAGGTGCCTTTTATAGGCAAGGGAGGTCGGTGGAGCACAGGGGGGAACCCCAGGTGCGGCCGGCTCTCTAGGCACGACTGGCCCTAGGATGTGCCGCCTCTCGCCTTGGACACTCCTGATCACTGCTCCTGAGGCGGTTGTAGGTCGGCTCCTTGGGTCGGTTTTGTCCAGCCGGCCCTATAGGTGCGGCCGGCCCTACCCCGTGCTGTGTGATGCACCGACCGTGTTAGGGAACGCCTGGGATCGCCTTTGGATGACGGTTGTGGCGGTTGAGCAATTAGATAAGTGGACCCATTGATCCAAGTGATCCTAGCATTCACCCTTTGATCAAACCGGCATTCCTCCAGTGAATCACACTCATCCAAGTTGTGCTCGAGGGAGTAGGGGTGCTCTGGACCAGGGTCGTGCCATCGGGCAGGGCTGGCGGCGCCTGGCAGGGCCGGCCGCACCTGTAGGTTCGGCCGGACCAGGTGGTTCGGCCGTGCCTGGCACATGTGGCGTGTTGGTCCCAAATTCTCCCAAAATGTGTACCTGCCTATGAAATTCACAACACAACTCGTGGAACTTTATTAGTACTAAAAATGTGCATGAAACTTGTCATATACTCCTCTCGAACCCGAGGTTTTGACGGTCAAATTTTTGTTGTAAGGACTGTCAACAAACTCCCCCAAGCTAAACGTTTGCTCGTCCTCGAGCAAAGCCTAGACTTGGCCTCGGTGGATCAGGAGTTGCATTGATGTTACTACTCGGCAAGTACCTATGCACAAATCCATGCTCTACTTGCTATTTGAAAAGATTGGTACGAGAGAAACTTAGCCTTATCTTACCTGTGGGGCTTGTAACTTTCCACCTTGACTTCGGAGGTTGAAGAGTAGAATGGTTTTGACTTTGCATCAGTCGCTCTTCTTTTCTGGATCATATCTCGGAGTTTTGAAGTTTTTGCAAAGAAAGACAAGGTTCCTCGGATGGTTCCCTCGATCGCTCAAGTGGTATTTGTTACCTCACCAAAGGCTTTTGAGCAAGCCTCAACTTCCTACTCTATGGGTTGTATGTGGAGCTTTGGGTAGGATAAGCATGAGACTTACTTGTGCGACATGATGTTGTTGAGCCAAAGACCAGATCCAAGAAGAAACTAGTCATGCAACTTGATCGAGATGTGCAAGTGTGTGGAATATTTTTTTGTCTGTTTTTCTATGTACTCCTTGGTTGAGATTCTCCTCTGGCTTTTATTTTGGAGGGGGGTCATGCTTCATCATTTTTTTTCTATGCTTCTTGAGCATATACTCTTTTTCTCTTTTTTGTCAATGACCATTCTCTCCTTTTGGAAGCATACAAGAAGAGAAATCTCTTTGGAACTTTGGAGTATTTATTTTTGGTGGGTGGATGGCATGTTTTGCGTAACTCCCGGTGTGGAAGTTAGCTTGTATATGTGGGTGTACTCGATCATGGAAGCATGAAAAGATTCTACCAAGGGTCACAACAATTTGGCAAAACTCAATGGGTCACAAGCAAGCATATGTAGAAGGTTTATACATTGATATCGACATATGGCTTTGGTAGGTGATATGACCATTGAGGAACTTGTCTTGTTTTATTTTCTCAAAAGAAATCATCCGTTATTTTCACCATACTATGAGATAGAGCAAGATCAACATTGTCTCACCATATCATACTAGTCAACACCCTAGGTTTGGTCATAAGCATTTGCTTCCCACAAAGTTTTATTTCAGGCTCTTGTCTCAAAATATACCAACAAATTCAAATGCTCATAGAGCACAAGGTTGTACACTAGGTTCTTGCAAAGTTTTAACATAGCAACCTTTCATCATTTCCAAAGTAAGGATATAGACAAGATCTCAAGTGCACATGGTTGAAGCAAATATTTTTGTTGTTTTTCTTTTATTCAAATGTGATAAACAAGATGTTGAAAATTGGTTTGGATGGACATACATTCCTTGATTGAAAATGGGGTCTCCCCCAAGCTAATTTTTTTGGCTACCTGGTTGGCGTGTCTTCATTTTGGTGATGAGTTGAGCACTTGGAAGCTTGTAGTGGTTGGCTTGATGGATTCGTGAAAGATCATAGGTACGGCCGTACCAGTAGGTTCGGCCGGCCCTACTCTATTTGCTCCAAGCTCTCATGTCCCCTCCTGTAAGCATCCTGGACAAGAAATTTTGTCGAGGGGGGGTACGGCCGTACCTCTAGATTCGGCCGTATCACCAAAAATCTCCAAAACTATTTTTCTATGTCTTGTTTACTTACTAATGCAATGGTGAAACCAAATTTGAAATTTAAATATGCTTGATGCACAAAATAAAATGTTTGAAGGGAAATATGGGATAAATACTAGTTTACCTCACGGTGAGGGCTCGTAGTTTAGAGTCCGTGAGCGGGACTCCTTCGTTTGCTCAATTGATCTTGGATTCGTCCGGTCCCGGAGTGGAAGACTTGGACGATGCTCCCTTCACACGCCACACCCTCTTTGTTTTCTTCGGTGGCGCTGAAGTCGGTGAGGCTTTTGCGGGGGTGTTTTTTGTTTCCGTCTTCTTTTCCCCCTTAGCCTTGTTGATTGCCTTCGGCTTCCTTGTTTGGTGGCGCCCTTTGAATGCTTTGTCTTGCTCCCAACGCTTCCTCATCGTGGCAATGAGACTATCCACCTTGGGCTTGGTCGGGGCCACCTTCTCTTTCTTGTATTGGGGCCGTGGCTTCCTCCACTCCCTAGATTCCTCATCTTTCACTAGGTAACATTGCTCTTCTTTTGCTTGAAATTTGAATGTCATGTTCCTTCGCCCTGTGCGGAATTGAATCTTTCCAGCTCCGACATCAATCCTTGCATTGACATCTCTTAGGAATGGTCGCCCGAGGATAAGCGGCATCTCTCCATCATCTTGTGTGTCGAGGACCACAAAATCCGCAAAGACATAGGAGCCTTTGACATTCACCAAGAGATTTTCCACTATGCCCTCTGGATATTTAATTGATGAGTCGGCAAGTTGGACTATCATCATTATCGGAGGGAGAGCAGGATATCCTAACTCCTCAAACATGGCCTTGGACATGAGGTTGACACTCGCACCAAGGTCACAAAGAGCATTCTTGATCTTTTGATAGTAGATCGTGCATGTGATACCTGGATATCCATTATCTTTGTTGTGCAAGACTACTAATTCCTCCCATGGGTCTTGGATTTGATGTATGTGCTTCCCTACATAGTTAGGTGCATACACCCTCCTAGATGGCTTACCCTATCTGGTGGATATAATGCTAACATTCTCTCGGGTAGGCTCGGGTTGCCCCGGGATTCCACCCGACTCGGAAGAAGGTAAAGAAGCAGCAAGCTGAGCAAGTTGAGTTTCTATCATTTTATTAAAGCTTAGCTGATTCTTCATAGCAGCAGTGAAAGATTCGAGAGTGGAATTTAATTTTTCGAGAACTTTATCATTGGCGGCTAGCTTCTTGTTTAAGTTTTCATTAATTCTAGCTTGGCCAAAGACAACATCTTTAATGGAGGGCTGATTATTGAAATTGTTAAAATAATTGCCTCCATTTTGATTGTTGAACGGGAAGTTGGGCCTCGAGTTCCACCCTTGATTGTTGTAGTTGTTGTTGTGGAACCTGTTGTTGTTGCCATTGTTGATGAAGCTGGCTTCTTCCCTTGTCTCGGGACAATCATTTCCTGAATGACCCACATTACCGCAAACCTCGCACATCATGCGAGTGTCCATAATCTTAGCGGTCTCCATATTGCTTGGTGCCTCCAATTTCTTCATTAGGAGGTCCATCTTGGTGGTGAGCATGTCGATTCCATCGACTTGGTGTACACCGCGGTTATGGGGTTGGAGACGATCTCCATCCCAACCTTGATTTGCCACCATCTTTTCGATCAATTCCTTGGTGGTGGGTACTTGTAGCGAGAAGAAGGCTCCTCCAGTGGCTGCATCTAGGTGCTCACGGGCGGTACGCTTGAGCCCGTGGTAGAAGGTTTGAATTAAGAACCACCCCTGCATGCCATGGTGCGGGCATGTGGTGATGTACTCCAGGAGACGTTCCCATGCTTCCGGGATACTCTCATCATTCTGCTGCTGGAAGCCCAAAATTCTAGCGCGGAGGGCATTGGTTTTGCCCACCGGGAAAAACTTTGCGAGAAATGCCTTAGAGCACTTATCCCATGTGTTGATGGCATCTCGCTCTGCATAAAACCATTGCTTCGCCTTCCCGAGCAATGAGAATGGGAATAGGCGAAGACAAATTGCGTCGTCCGTCACTCCACGAATAGTGAAAGTCCTACACACCTCCAGGAAATGCTGGAGATGTGCATTGGCATCTTCATTAGGCTTGCCGTAGAACGGACTTGCTTGCATCATGTTGATCAACGCCAGCTTGAGTTCAAAGTTTCCTTCTCCCACCGTCACGTTCGGCCCGGTAGGGACATTGGTGTTGGAGGGAGCGGAAAACTCGCAGATCGTCCTCTCGGCCATTGGTGCTGACGAGGTGCTGTCTACGGGATCGATAGGGTTCGTCTCTTGATTCGAGAGAAACTTCTGAGGAATGAGGACACGAGGTCGCACTCTCCTCACAAGTGACTCCGGATTGTCATGAAAGTTGGACGGTAGGTCGAAACCGGTCATGCACTACTCTGTGTACACGAGAGTAGAGCAAGGGTAAACCCGCTTAAATAGCGGTTCACCGAACCTAGATAACTCTACCACTAAGTTTAAACGATATCTTTTGCCTATTGCCTCCCCAGCAACGACACCAGAAATGCTTGTTGACGTTCCTTAGCCTCACTACTAGGTTTGCACTCACGGCGACAGCGCCAAAAATGCTTGTTGGCACTCGCTAGCGTTGCTACCAGGTTTATACCCCTAGTAATGGAGCTAAGAACGTCTTTGGTAAAACACACGTCACAGAAAGGTCCGCAAGCGCACGGATTACCATTGTAGCACTTCACCCGGTGGTATTCGGGTTATCGTATTTATATTTTCCCAAGGGAGGCACTACGGCAAAGATGGTCGGATAAACGGTGGAGAGTAACAAGACTCGGTAAAGAGCTATAGCGGGGGTAACGAATAAAGATATTCGGGGGATAACTTGACACACACAAGGAGATCTTGATAAAGGAGTAGAGAGGACCTAGTGAGCTAGGAGGACAACGAGACGAGAAAGGATCCTAACACAATCTATCTATTCTTATTAACTCTAGGTAAAGAACTAAGGCAAAGGATAACCAAGGCAAGCTAAACTCGACAAGCTCTTCTAGTGCTGCAGGGGCATGCAAAGCCGCGCTCTCGGACTGGGATGAGAAGGGAGAACGACGATGTGCTGAATCCTACCGGCCCGAACTAACATGGTGGACTACTGAGCCCGTCCGGAGCTGTCACCTCCCTAGGGTACCACAACTATTCTGTTGAACAGGACACCAATCTAAGACTAACGCAAGCTCTGAGCATCACGCTCACAACGAACCAAAGAACCTTTCCCCGGATATCACGAAGGAAGGTCTCTCTCCGCTACTAAGTACAAACGTACTCAGTAGAAGATCAAGCGAAGAACGACCACAACACTATAGGGTTCAAGAGAGCTACGCTAACAAAGATTAATCTAACTTTAGTCTAAACCAAGAATAAAGCTTCTAGAGCAAAGTAAAAGTTGAATGTAATTGACTCGAAAGGTAAGATAGAAAGATAACTTGAATTGTACTTGAGTCTAAACAAAGAAAGGATACAAGAGTAGTACTGGAATCCTGAAGAAGACTCCTCCAGAACCCCGAGACTAGCTCGACTCGACTCTAACTCCAAACTACACTAATCCTACTCTAAGTGAACAAAAGTGAGAAATGGAGATGATCCTGTGTTGTGTGTCAATTCCAGCGAGTGTGAGGTGCCTTTATAGGCAAGGGAGGTCGGTGGAGCGCAGGGGGGGAAACCCTAGGTGCGGCCAGCTCTTTAGGCACGGCCAGCCCTAGGATGTGCCGCCTCTCGCCTTGGACGCTCCTGATCACTGCTCATGAGGTGGTTGTAGCTCGGCTCCTTAGGTCGGTTTTGTCCGGCACGCCAAGTGATAGGTGCGGCCGGCCCTACCCTGTGCTGTGTGATGCACTGACCGTGTTAGGGAACGCCTAGGATCGCCTTTGGATGATGGTTGTGGTGGTTGAGCAATCGGATAAGTGGACCCATTGATCCAAGTGATCCTAGCATTCACCCTTTGATCAAACCGGCATTCCTCCAGTGAATCACGCTCGTCCAAGTTGTACTCGAGGAAGTAGGGGTGCTCTGGACCAGGGTCGTGCCACCGGGCAGGGCCGGCCGCACCTGTAGGTTCGGCCGGACCAGGTGGTTTGGCCGTGCCTGGCACATGTGTTGTGTTGGTCCCAAATTCTCCCAAAATGTGTACCTGTCTATGAAATTCACAACACAACTCATGGAACTTTATTAGTACTAAAAATGTGCATGAAACTTGTCATATACTCCTCTCGAACCCAAGGTTTTGACGGTCAAATTTTTGTTGTAAGGACCGTCAACAGAGAGGATGCACGAGAACTGGGTGAACACAAGGAGGAACACGAGGACGTGCTTTCAGTGCGGCAAGCCGGGACACTTCGTCGCTGACTGCCCCGAGAAGATGGAGAACAAGGACAACTACAAGCACCGGTCAAAGACGAAGGGCAAGTACCGATCGAGGCGAGATCACAAGCACAAGCACAAGATGAGCGACAATCAAGGAAGAAGGACGGCCACGGCAAGGCCCGAGCGATGTTCGGAGCAAGCGACGTCGACTCCAGCTCCGCGTACTCTACCTCAAGCTCGAGTTACAGTGAAGACAAAGGTGATCGACGCAAGCAGTCAAGCGCATCTTTAGGTATTTGCGATACACTCCCGACTTCAGCGTTTGGTACTCCGCGTCTTCTTCTTTGGAGCTTCACGGTTTTTCAGACGCGGATTTTGCCGGATGTCGGTTGGATAGGAAGTCCACTTCTGGGACTTGCCAGTTCTTGGGTTCTTCTTTGGTGTCTTGGTCTTCCTGCAAACAATCGAGTGTTGCTCAATCTACAACCTAAGCCGAATGCGTTGCCGCAGCCAGTTGTTGCTCTCAACTCCTTTGGATCACATACACCATGAGTGACTTTGGTGAGGAGTATACCCAGGTTCCACTTCTTTGTGATAGCACGAGTGCGATAAGCGTTGCTAAGAACTCAGTGCTTCATTCCAAAACCAAGCATATAGAAGTGAAATACCATTTTCTGAGGGACAATGTTGAGAAAGGGAAAATAGCTTTGATCCATGTGCCCACACAAAACCAACTAGCGGATATTTTCACCAAGCCCCTAGATCAAGCAACTTTCACTCGTTTGCGGGGAGAACTTGGTGTGTGTTTGGTCTCTTGAGTTGGGTATGGGAGCTCCTTTGTAGCATATGTTTAGTTTCCTTTGTGCATTTCTTGCATTTTGCATTATATGTGTAACATGATGAATAGGCATCTTTGTATCTTAGGTTGCATGCATTTTGTATCATATTCATTTTGTAGGAAAAGCTTCTCTTATATACATTGTTCACCATGACGTGATATATATGATCTTGTGAGCTAGTTCGGTATGATATGACTTAGTGTGGCTTAGCTCTTGATGATCTTGATTTATATCCATGGTCGATAGCTATGTTTTTCAAAAATGTCACATATATGCTCTCTTGTGAGTAAATGCCTTTATATGATCATAACATGTTTTAGTGGCTTTTCTATGCTTAATTTGTGCTTGGATAGCTTATTTTGAGTATATGGGGCCAAAGGCTCATTTGCCATCATGAATGTTTAGCCCCCATGCTTTATCTTGTGGAGGGGCATAAGTTCCTTTTTGTCGCAAAGACATTTCATGTACCAAATATGAATCTGAAAATGAAATGTAAATTGCTTCGAAAATATGCTCCCATATCATATGTGCTTAATTTACTTACTTTTGGGTGCTAAACCGTTGCATGTTGCTTACCAATGAGAAGTCTCATATTTAGAAATAAGCACATAGCTCGGTGGCTTTAACATGACATGAGGTGCTTGTGGGTGTTTATGATGGTCTTATGTTTAGAATGGTTGTCCTAGCATGAAGTTTGTGTGGCTTTGCCATTTTGACATGTTTTGCTCATGTTTAGGACTGTGCTCATGTTTAGGACTGTGCTCATGAGAGGGAATTTTTCGCAACAATGCTTAATTCTATCTTAGCTTTGCCCAATGGTTGTGAAACTTGGTGATCTTGTAGTTTATGTCCATACGAAGTTATAGAGTATCTAACTTGCTCATTTGGATATGTGTAGCATCCTATGTTGAATTTTGTCTATTTGAGAAGCTCTAGGTTGAAATTTTCCTAATTTTGGCTTGATTCTTGCATTGTCAACAAGGGGGAGAAGTTTGAGCATGTTTTGGCCTACTGAATGCATTTAGAAGGTTTCCAAATGGTTTTGAGCTATTTTTGACCTCTTGCAGTTCCCAGTTTTCCCAGATGGTCATCAGCCTGACAGGTGGAGCTCACCGGTCTGACCGGTGTGAGTGTCAGGATCTGGGCAGATCTGGTGCACCAGTCTGACCGGTAAGGTGGACCGATCTGACTGGTCAGAGCAAGGCTGGTACAGCTGCTCTGTTTCATGAAGTGGTTTGCATGCTTTCGTTCAGGGGGAGTTGCATTGGTTCAGGGGGAGTTTGCATGTGTGCAGGAGGAGCTCTTTGTGGTTTTCGAGCTTTGCTTTGGTGGTTTGTGTTCTTTGCTTGAGCTTGTTCTTGACTCGGTTGTGTCGAGCTGTTGCCCTTGCCTAAGTGGACCGAGTCTTTCCTCTTTCAAGTGCTCTTGTTCTTTGCCTTTGTTTGGCTTTCGATCACTTGTTTGAGTTTCTTTTTAGTCATTTCTTTTCTTTTCCTTTTCTCTTTGGTTACCAAATGTGTGTGTTGTCAATGCACTCATCAAGGGGGAGATTGAGAGCCTGTGTGGTTCGAGGACCGGTGGATGGTCGCTTTCTGGTGTGATGAGTGATTGATAACATTGTGTGGACTGATTCTTGGCTAAGTATTGTAGGTGCAGGTTGCGGCTTGACTGGTGTTGGTGCAGGTGAAGAGCAAGTGCGAAAGGTCGTTGCTGGGAAGGCCTCCAGGTGTGGAGAAGACAAGTAGGCTTGGCTCGAGAGACCCGGTGGCCAGCGGGGTCAAGTGCGGGCCGCATGGTGGCAAGAACGGCAAGATGAAGTCATGGACGGTTTCTTGGTTGAGCCTCAAAACCAAGGTCGAGCCGGGACTACGTGGGAGCCGAGTCATGAGTGGTGATTGGCGGAGGCTACACTGAGTTCGCGGGGTTTCCAGTGGTTCACCAGAAAACCGTTGGGTTCCTTGGTTGATCCTCAAAGCCAAGACCGAAAACCGGAGGCAGCAGTACTGGACCGGTGGGTACCGGTCTGACCGGTGTGCGACGACGCGTTCCGGAGACTTCGAAGCGGAGGACACGCGTTGGGATCGCAAGGCTTGCGTCGAGGCTAAGCAAGTTTGCGGTTGCCGGGCATCCGTCTGATGGTGCTACGACGAAGTTTCCCGAAAGACCCTTCGGGGGCGTGTATCTTAGTTTAATGTAATAGGGGTAGTTTCGTCTTTCGGCTAGCCTCCATATAACCCAAGTGGTGAGAGGATGGCAGCCATCTCTTGGAACCCTAGCTCATTTGCTTTTGCTATTTTCCCTTCCTATTTTCCTTAGGATTTTTAGGACTAGCTTGAGATCTTCATGGTGAGATCTTGAGAGAGGGAAGGATGACCGGATGGCAAGCTAGACCTTGTATGAACCTTCATGGTATGTATAGATGATTCGGCGTGGTTCCTCAAGGCTTGATTGTGTCTCTCACATTTTTCCTTTATGGTGATTTTCGGAGCCTTTTCTTGGCAATTTTCTTGTGGCGGTTTTGAGACCTTTCTCTTTGGGATTTGGTGGGGGATGTATGCATGAACCCTTCGTGGTTCTTTTCCCTTTGATTCCCTCCCAAATCCGTGAGTAAAGGGGCCCAATTTTGGGGTTTTCTTTGTTCTAGGGTTAGAGGCGTTCTCGGTGGAAATCCTTCGATTCCTCTTGATTTAGCAAGTTTTGGTGGACCAAATCGTGGCTATGGAATGCCCATGAGGTACTCCTACTACCCCCAAAGTCTTGTGCGAATCTGGAGCGAATAGAGAGATCGGGATTTGGATTTGGAAGGGTTGACCCGCGGCTTGCTGTTCATCCCGAGCTGCCCAGGCCTGACCGGTCTGACTGGTGCAAGGTCCCTGTGGGATTTACCTCGGGTGAACTGCCTGGTCTATGTGGTTTTGGGCTGTGGTGCTGTTGGTCAGTTCTTGGCTGGTTTCAAGGGGTTTTTGCTAGGTTTGGTGAAGGTTTTTCTTCTCCTTCAGTTTGAGGTTGGAGGTGCTTTTTGTTCCAGGGCCTAGAGAATTCACTGAGGCTTCCTGGAACGTTTCTGTGCACTTGCTGTAGCCACCGGCCTGACCGGCGCTGTCCACCGGTCTGACCGGTGCCATCGGTCTGACCGGCGAGAGCCATCAGTCTGACCGATGTAGCACTGACAGCAGGCTGTGCAGATTTCCGCTGCGTATTAGGAGTGTTTGTTTCGGTTGGTTGAGTTGTTGGTTCCTAGGATCAGTAGCACTCCAGTGGCTAACGTGGTCTTGGCCAACTTGGGTAGTTGAGTTGGAGACGTGCTTTGGTTAGCCATGTTCATCTTGTTGGAGTAGCCATCTCCTTCGGGAAGAATTTTTATCAGCTCTCATTCACTCCCCCACTCTCTGGTCGCCAGTTCGGTCCTTCATTCGGGTACTGGACTGGGTTGTGTACTCATGCAAGACAATCGGGTCGTTTCCTATGCCTCACGAGCACTATGACCTCATGAGGTGAATTATCCCATTCATGATCTTGAATTAGCAATAGTAGTTCAGGCCCTAAAGATTTGGAGGCACTATCTTATGGGAACTCGCTACAATATCTTCACCGATCATAAAAGCCTCAAATATATCTTCACCCAATCAGATATGAATATGAGACAACGAAGGTGGTTAGAGTTGATTAAAGATTATGATTTTGAAGTACACTACCACCCCGTCAAGGCTAATGTTGTTGCAGATGCTTTAAGTCGAAAGGTTCAGTGCAACTACTTGTCGGTAGAGCCGTATGGTGACACATTATGCGAAGAGTTGCGAAAGCATAAATTGGAAATGGTGGAGCATGGGAATTTGAATGCCATCTCCGTTGAGTCCACTCTCTTCAATAAGGTTGCCTTAGCTTAATCGGGGGATGAGGAGATACAGTTGATAAAGCAGAAAATAGCTGAAGGGGACCCCAAATATAACTGTTTCCATAAAGACTCAAAGGATGTTGTGTGGTTCGGCCAACGTCTTGTGGTTCCCACTGATCTAGAACTTAAGAAAGAGATTTTGGATGAGGCTCATCTCTCCAAATTTTCTATAAATCCCGAAAGTAGCAAGATGTACCAAGATGTGAAAGAGAATTTTTGGTGGTCTAACATGAAAGTGGACATTGCGAAGTACGTATCAGAATGTGACACTTGCCAAAGGATCAAAGCAAGCCATTTGAAAACAGTCGGTACACTTCAACCTTTACCCATACCTTCGTGGAAGTGGGAGGACATAAGCATGGACTTCATTGTCGTCTTACCCCTCACCTCCAAGAATCATGATTCTGTTTGGGTAATTGTGGATCGACTCACCAAGACCGCCCACTTTATAGCGGTAAACACCACCGATACGGTCCAAGAGTATGCCGAAATTTACCTTGACTGCATCGTTCGCTTGCATGGAATCCCAAAAACCATTGCTTTAGACAGAGGCCCTCAATTCGTGGCCCATTTCTGGGAACAGTTGCACCAATCCTTGGGACCCAAACTGATCCGTAGCTCAAGCTACCACCCTCAGACCGGTGGTCAGACGGAAAGGGTGAATCAAATTGTGGAAGATATGCTATGAGCTTGCATTATCCATTTTGACAAGAGTTGGGATAAATGCTTAGCCTTACAATAATAGCTATCAATAATAGCTATCAATAATTTTCTTACAATAATAGCTATCAAGCTAATTTGAAGATGGCACCATTTGAGGCTCTATATGGACGAAAGTGTCGTACCCTGAGTGAAAGAAAATTCTTTAGCCCAGACTTGGTTAAGAAAGCCAAACAAAAGGTGGAAGTGATAAAAGAGAACTTGAGAGCACTCAAATGAGACAAAAGCGATATCATGATGAAGGAAGAGCTTTCCGACAATATGAAGTTGGAAGCTATGTTTACCTAAAGGTGTCGCCCACTAAAGGTGTGCAAAGATTCGGCGTAAAAGGGAAGCTAGCACCACGCTACATTGATCCCTATGAAATCATGCAGGTGTGTGGACCCGTTGCTTACCGTGTCCGACTACCTGACCGGTTCTCTGTGGTTCATAATGTGTTTCACGTTTCCCAATTGAGGAAGTCTGTACATATCCCAGAGACGGAAATAATTACGGAGACAAATGCTTGGATTAAGCCGGATCTTTCACTTATGGAGCATCCCATGTGGATTCTCGATCAAAATGAGAGGAAGACTCGACGCCACACCGTAAAGATGTACAAGATATAGTGGAGCCACCACATGGAGGAAGAAGCTACTTGGGAAACTGAGCATTATCTCAACACCAAGTATTCGAGTTTTCTGCAGGCCCGAAATCGTAAGTGCTTTTCCCCGGCCTTGTCTTTTAAGTTCGAAGCTTGCGACGAGATTCTTTTTAAGGGGGTAGGTTGAAACATCCCTAATGTTTTTTAACAGTAATTGAGCTAATTAGTGCATCCTAAGTAGGGTTGACTAGTCAAACCTCTCTTTGATTGGTCAAAACCCTAGAACTCTAACACCTCTTTGAAGTGTCTTGATCAATTCTCGAAATTTTTCTTAAACACTCAAAATTCTGCCAATACAAAAGTTGTTCCTCTTTTCCGGGAACACATTTTCATAATTGGCGGCATTTCAAATTTTGAGTGTAAGGGCACCAAATTCTAGGTTGAACGCCAGATCTACGGGAGTCAAAGGCCGAGAAAACAACAAGTTTGACTCAATTTTCTGAACGATTGGCTGATCTAAACATAGGTCACCCTTTGTAAAAGTTGTAGAGCTATGGCTCATCTACAACTTTGCTTTTTGGAGAATTTCAAGTTCCATTTGGAATTTTTGAGTTTGAGCATGTCGAAGTGGTGCACTCGGAATTGGCTGATGAGCTCTACGTGCAGGAGCCGCGCCGCGACGTCGTGTGCGTCGCGCACCGCCGCCCGTGGCGTGTGTCTCCCGCCTCCGGTGAGCCGCCGAACCGTCGTATCCTAGTGGGTCCCACATGTGTGGCCTAGGATCCTGCGAACCCCGGCTGCTATCCCCGCGCACGCGGTGCTTCGCCACGTGGCCACCGTCGCCTGAGCACTGCCGCCGCCCGCCAATCCTCGTCGTCGTTTCGCCCCGGCAAAACAACTTGAGCCATGGCCGCCACTCCTCGCCCTGCGACAAGCCAATGGGAAGCCGCCTCTCTTGCCGTGAGCTGCGTGCAAGCCTCCGACTGCCTTGCGCGTTCGCCATGCGGTGCCCGCCGGCACAGGCCCACGGCTAACCTCCCGACCGCCTTAAGGCCATTGGCTAGCGACGCGGTAAGCCGTGAGGGCTATACTCCTCGACCCCAGAGCAGCTCTGAAGGACCGAAACTGGCGACCAGAGAGGGGGAGTGAATGGGAGCCGATAAAAATTCTTCTCGAAGGAGATGGAAACTCCAACAAGATGAACAAGGCTTCCAAAGTACGTCTCCGACTCAACTACCCAAGTTGGCCAAGACCACGCAGCCACTGGAGTGCTATTGGTCCTAGGAACCAACAACCACCAAAGCTAACCCGAGAACGCAGCGGAAAAACCAACTCGAGCAGCTACTGGACTACTCCGATCAGACCAAACGCACACACCGGTCAGACCGGTCCCTGCTGGAGCACCCTGATAGATCCTGAGAACTTCCACAGGAAGCTCCTACACCGGTCAGGACGGTGTAGCACGCCGGTCAGACCGGTCTAAGCCAGGAAGCCCCAAAACCACAAACCTAACCTTCCGAGCTCCAAACCGAACCAAACTCGAAACAGCAGCAACACAATACAACAGGGAACTCACCAAGACGTTCAACCGAGCAAAACTCAACAAAGAGTTTGCACCGGTCAGACCGGTGAGAGGCACCAGTCAGACCAGTGTGACCTGAGCTCTCGGGATGAACAGCGCCCGCGGATCAACACCCCCAAATCCAACTCCCGATCTCTCGAAACGCTCCACGGATTTGCACAAGACTTTGGGGATAGTAGGAACACCTCATGGGCACTCCATAGCAAAGATTTGGTCCACCAAAACTTGCTAAATCGAGAGGAATCGGAGAAATCCCACCAAGAACGCCTCCAACCCTAGAGAGGAGAAAACCCCAAAATCGAGCCCCTTTGCTCACGGATTTGGGAGGGGAATCAAGGGGAAAAGAACCACGAAGGGTTCAAGTATACATCCCCCACCAAATCCCAAAGAGAAAGGCCTCGAATCCGTCACAAGAAAATCGCCAAGAAAAGGCTCCGGAAATCACCAAAAAGGAGAAACGGGAAAGACACATCCAAGCCTTGAGGAACCACACCGAATCATCTATACATACCAAAGAGGTTCATACAAAGTCTAGCTTGCCGCCCGATCATCCTTCCCTCTCACAAGATCTCACCATGAAGCTCTCAAGCTAGTCCTAGAAATTCCAAAGGAAAAAGGAAGAGGAAAATAGCAAAACAAAATGAGCTAGGGTTCAAAGAGATGGCTGCCATCCTCTCAGCACTTGGGTTATATGGAGGCTAGCTGAAAGACTAAATTACCCCTAAGGCCTAATACTAGGATCCACACCCCTGAGGGGCACTTTGGGAATCTTTGTCTTGGCACCATCGGACGGATGCCCGGCGACCGCAAACTTGCTTTGCCTCGACGCAAGCCTTGCGATCCCGACGCGTGTCCTCCGCTTCGAAGTCTCCGGACTGCGTCGTCGCACACCGGTCAGACCGGTACCCACCGGTCAGACCGGTCAGACCGGTCCGATGCTGCTGCACCACCATCTTCGGTCTTCGGTCTTGGCTTTGTGGATCAACCAAGGAACCTAGTGATTTTCTGGTGAACCACCGGAAACCCCGCGAACTCGGTGTAGCCTCCGCCAATCACCACTCATGACTCGACTCCCACGTAGTCCCGGCTCGACCTTGGTTTTGAGGCTCAACCAAGAAACCGTCCATGACTTCATCTTGCCGTTCTTGCCACCATGCGGCCCGCACTTGACTCCGCTGGCCACCGGGTCCCTCGAACCAAGCCTACTTGTCTTCTCCACACCTGGAGGCCTCACCAGCAATGACCTTTCACGCTTGTTCTTCACCTACACCAACACCAGTCAAGCCGCAACCTGCACCTGCAATACTTAGCCAAGAATCAGTCCACACCACGTTGTCAATCACTCATCACACCAGGAAGCGACCTACCACCGGTCCTCGAACCACACATGGCTCTCAATCTCCCTCTTGATGAGTGCATTGACAACACACACGTTTTGGTAACCAAAGAGAAAAAGAAAAGAAAAAAGAAACGACTAAAAGAAACTCCAACAAGTGATCGAAAGCCAAAAGAAAGGCAACAAGCAAGATCACTTGAAGAAGACAAGTCTCGGACCGCTTTGGCAAGAGCAACGGCTCGACACATCCGACACAAAACCATGCTCAAGCAAAGAGCACAAAACACCAATCTAAAGCTCGAAAACCACAAAGAGCTCCCCCTACACACATGCAGGCTCCCCCTGAACCAATGCAACTCCCCCTGGACGAATGCATGCAAACCACAACACGAAACAAAGCAGCTGCTTCAGCCTTGCTCTGACCGGTTAGACCGGTCCTCCTCACCGGTCAGACCAGTGGACAAGATCATCCAGCACCTGACACTCACACCGGTCAGACCGGTGAGCAGCACCGGTCAGGCCGATGACCACCTGGGAAAAACTGGGAACTGTCCGAGCTCAAAACTAGCTCGAAACCACTTGGAAACCTTCTAAATGCATGCAGCAAGCCAAAACATGCTCAAACTTCTCCCCCTTGTTGACAATGCATGAATCAAGCCAAAAATGCAAAAAAATGCAACCTAGAGCTTCTCAAATAGACAAAATTCAACATAGGATGCCACACACCTCCAAATGAGCAAGTTAGATACTCTATAGCTTCGTATGGACAAAAACTACAAGATCACCAAGTTTCACAACCATTGGGCGAAGCTAAGATAGATTGAGCATTTTTGCGAAAAATTACCTCTTATTAGCAAAGTCCTAAACATGATCAAAAACATGTCAAAATGGCAAAGCCACACAAACTTCATGCTAGGACAACCATTCTAATCATAAGACCATCATAAACACCCACAAGCATCTCATGTCATGTCAAAGCCACCGAGCCATGTGCTTGCTTCTAAATATGAGACTTCTCATTGGCAAGCAACATGCAACGATTTAGCACCCAAAAGCAAGTAAATTAAGCACATATGGCATGGGAGCACATTTTCCAAGCAATTTACATTTCATTTTCAGATTTATACTTGGTACATGAAATGTCTTTGCGACAAAAAGGAACTTATGCCCCTCCACAAGATAAAGCATGGGGGCTAAACATTCATGATGTCAAATGAGCCTTTGGCCCCATATGATCAAAATAAGCTATCCAACCACAAATTAAGCATAGCCAAGCCACAAAAACATGTCAAGATCATATAAAGGCATTTACCCACAAGAGAGCATATATATGACATTTCTGAAAAAGATAGCCATCAACCATGGATATAAATCAAGATCATCAAGAGCTAAGCCAAACTAACCATAGCTTACCAAACTAGCTCACAAGGACATATATGTCATACCATGGTGAACAATGTATATAGGAGAAGCTTTTCCTACACAATGCATATGATACAAAATGCATGCAACCTAACATACAAAGATGACTATACATCATGATACAAAAGCAATGCAAAATGCAAGAAAGCACAAAGGAAAGCTATACATATACTACAAAGGAGCTCCCACACAACCAACTCAAGAAAGCAAACAAACACCAAGCTTCCCCCACAAACGAGTAAAAGAGCACACTAAGCACACAGGCTCCCCCTAAATTCATGCATTAAGGTCAAAGAGCGTACAAAGCTCACCTTAAACACATGAGATAGGGCAAGGAGCAAAACGAACCAAGTGGCTTGATCAAGGGCACACACTTGAAGGTCACAAATTCACTTACCTTGATCATTTCTTCAGAAGTCACCCGTCCTCGTCCACCATCTCCGAAAGTGATGCACCTCCTTGACACCATCGGGGTATGAGGCCGGAGAACCACCCCCGGTATCAACCAAATGTTCTCCGAGCCTTCCTCCTGCAACTCAAAACCAAGAGCGAGAGCGAGCAAATGACTCAACACTGGGGTTAGTACCAAAGGTGTCAAACCAGTGCCGAGCCATCTCCTCAAAAGTAGGGTTAGCAACATCCATCCTACCGCGCCTATCAAAACTGCGATCCATCCTATCAAACCTATCAAACCTGGAACCACCATGGGAAAACCACTCCCGTCTCACTGGAGGAGTACGAGTACCACGAAAAGAAAAACGTGGTCCGTAGCCCCTCTGAGTCTCAAAACTGCGACCTCTCCCAACCTTGTATTGATCACGAGGTGGAGAACATCTAGCAAACTCAACACCACCAGACTCAAAGCGCCTATCACCTGTTCCACGACCAAACGGGCTGAACCCTCTAGTATCACGGCCCCGGAAACCAAACTGTCCGGCACTCTGCCTAGCACTGGTCTGACCGGTCACTCTGACTGGTCTGGCCGGTGGTCCTTGGCCAGCAAACTTGCCTCCACCTGAAGCTCTCCTATCTCTCCATGCTGGAACCGTATGCACAACACCCTTTCCCTTAGGCAGTGGCATACGAGGCTCAGGCACACCATGAGAAGGGTGGTACCTGTCCTTGTTTGCCCACTCCTTAGCCATTCTCGCATCTCTCCTTCTCTTATAGCAAAACTCTCTCTTGTGACCATCCTTCCCACAAAACTCACAATGGAAACGGATTGGTCTTGGCTTAGGCTTGGGGTTAGGCTCTTCACAAGGTTTTCCCTCACTAGGCTTCTCACTTGGTTTCTCACTAGGCTTCTCACTTGCCTTCTCACTCAGTTTTTCTCTCGGTTTAAGCAACTGGTTTGGCTTGGGTGCAAACTTGTCTTTGGGTGTGGGTTGTGGTGGAACTGGAATATTACCAAATTTCTCTTCTCTCTCACCACTGCTCTCACCAAACTTATCAGATCCCAAAGCCCAACCATCAAAGCGCTTACAACCGGCAATCATCAAACCAAGCTGAGGTTCCTGACTAGACAACCAACTCAGCCCTTCACGCAACTTATCATTCTCATCTTGCAAGCGATCAACACATTTTGCAAGTTCCAAATTCTTCACAGCATGCAACTCACAAGTAGAGCAAGAAGTAGGTATATGAACTTTCAAATCAGCCTCAAGCGAAACAATGCGAGAGCGAAGCTCAGCAATTTTTTCATGCAGACCAGGGCAAGAAGTACATGCACCAAGCAAAGTGGGTCTAGATTGCAGCTCAGCCAACTCAACCCTAAGCACATCTAGTTCCTCACACTTGGAGGCATGCTTTTCCCTAAGAGCAGTAAGATCAGCTAGGAACACAGAGCAATCAGCACAATTAGCCTCATCAGAAACAACAGGACTAGCCTTAAGAGAATCTATCTCAAGCTTGCCATCAAGAACCTGTGTTTCTAACTCAGCCACTCTAGTCCTAGCATCTTCAAGCAAAGCTCTAAGCTCCTTCCTAAGCTTCTTAGCCTCTCTAAGTATGTGATCGCGATTATCAAGCAAGTCAACCAACTCCTCATTCTCCTTGCGCAAAGAAGAGAGCTCATCACATACCTCAGCCTCGGAGTTGGAGTCGGAGTCCGAGGCGTTCTTCTGGCTTCTCTTGCTGCCGGAGCTGTGTGCCATGCCGCACTGAAGGACCGGAACGGCGAACTAGAGAGAGGGGAGTGAATGGCAGCCGATAAAAATTCTATTCAAGAATTCGGCCTATGAACCCAAAATCACTCGAACTCCTCCGCAAACGACTCTTGCCAAATCCACATAGCCACTGGAGTGCTACTGGACCTAGGAGCAAGATCCAACCAACAGCCACTCAAAACACGCAGCGAAAAACAACTCGAAACAGCTGCTGGCAGCCGAAACTGGTCAGGTCGGTTTCTGAAACCGGTCAGACCGACCTTCTGAGACTTAGCCTCTCACAGGCAGGGGAAACCGGTCAGGCCGGTTTGGCAAACCGGTCAGGCCGGTTTTGTCCAGGAAATCCCCAAAAGACCTTCGAGACCAATCCTATCCAAAACTGCCTCAAGAACCCTTCAACCTTTGAACAAGAAAAGCCATAGCATGAACAAAGCTCTCCTGTCCAAAAACCCTCATGACAGCCCACTGGGGCTAAACCGGTCAGACCGATTTGGGAAACCGGTCAGGTCGGTTTTGCCTGGGCAGTCGGGAAGAACTCAGCCCGCGGGAAAAACCTAACCTTCACCTCGATCGATCTCCCGATTCGTTTCACGGATTCAAGTGAGACTTTGGGGATAGCTGGGGTACCTCGTGGGCTACCTTTGGCTAGAAGCTCGGTCCCCAAAACCTACTCAATCAAGAAGAATCGGAAGTCAACCCTCAAGAACACCTTCCCAAGAACTCCGCCGAAAACCACCAAATCGAAGCCATTTCAGAGGGTTTGTTTGAGCAAGATCACCAAGCAAAGAGGCACAAGGTCCTCATATGTGAAATCCAACAAGAATCCCTCAAAGAAATGCCCGCAAAACTTCTCCACGGAAAATCCAAGAAAAGGCTCCGAAAATCACCAAAAAGGGAAAACGGGAAGAACACAATCAAGCCTTGAGGAACCACGCCGAATCATCTATACATACCATGAAGGTTCATACAGGGTCTAGCTTCCGCCCGATCATCCTTCCCTCTCACAAGATCTCACCCTGAAGCTCTCAAGCTAGTCTTAGAAATCCTGAGGAAAAAGGAAGGAAAATAGCAATGGGAAAATGAGCTAGGGTTCCAAGAGATGTCTGCCATCCTCTCACCACTTGGGTTATATGGAGGCTAGCCAAAAGACTAAACTACCCCTATTACATAAACTAGGATACACACCCACCAAGGGCACTTTGGGAAATTGTCTTCGTAATACCGTCGGACGGATGCACGGCGACCGCACTTCGCTTAGCCTCGATGCAAGCCTTGCGATCCCGACGCGTGTCCTCCGCTTCGAAGCTTCCCGGCGCCCTGCGACCCCAAACCGATCAGACTGGTTTCCCAAACCGGTCAGGCTGGTTTTGGCTAGACAGCCACGTCCGGTCTTCGGCCTCGCCTTTGTGGCTCAGCCGAGTAACCCAGTGGTTTTCTGGTGAACCACTGCAAACCCTGCGAACTTGATGTAGCCTCCGCCAATCACCACTCATGACTCGGCTCCCACGAAGTCCCGGCTCGACCTTGGTTTTGAGGCTCAACCAAGAAACCGTCCACCGACTTCATCTTGCTGTTCTTGCCACCATGTGGCCCGCACTTGACCCCGTTGGCCACCGGGTCCCTCGAACCAAGCCTACTTGTCTTCTTCACACCAGGAGGTCTCACCGGCAACGACCTTTCACGCTTGTTCTTCATCTGCACCAACACCAGTCAAGCCGCAACCTGCACCTGCAGTACTTAGCCAAGAATCAGTCTACACAACGTTGTGAATCACTCATCACACCAGGAAGCGACCATCCACCGGTCCTCGAACCACACATGGTCCTCAATCTCCCCCTTGATGAGTGCATTGACAACACACACATTTTGTAACCAGAGAGAAAAGGAAAAGAAAAGAAACGACTAAAAGAAACTCAAACAAGCGATCGAAAGCCAAACAAAGGCAAAGAGCAAGATCACTTGAAAGAGGAAAGACTCGGTCCCCTTAGGCAAGGGCAACGGCTCGACACAACCGAGCCAAAAACAAGCTCAAGCAAAGAGCACAAACCACCAAAGCATACAAGAGCTCCCCCTGCACATATGCACACTCCCCCTGAACATGTGCCAGCACTAGGCACAAACCGGTCAGACCGGTTCCCCAAACCGGTCAGGCCGGTTCCACCAAACCGGTCAGGCCGGATTCTAAAACCGGTCAGACCGATTAAACTCGGCAGAAGCTCACCCCCAAAAGCCAAAAATGCAAAAGAAATGCACAAGCTCCCCCTTGACTTTTGGGATATGTTCTAGGGATGCAATGCAACTTTTCTCAACTAACATTTCTCCCCCTTGTTGCCAATGCATGAATCAAGGCTCAAATTTGGAAAATATGCAACTAGAGCTTCTCAAATAGACAAAATTCATCACAAGATGCTACACATGATCAAATGAGCAAGTTAGATACTCTCCAGCTTCGTATGAACATCAACTACATGCTCACCAAGTTTCACAACCATTGGGTAAAGCTAAGATATAATTGATCATTTTTGCGAAAAATTACCCTCTCATGAGCAAAGTCCTAAACATGAGCAAAACATGTCAAAATGGCAAAGCCACACAAACTTCATGCTAGGACAACCATTCTAAGCATAAGACCATCATAAACACCCACAAGCACCTCATGTCATGTCAAAGCTACCGAGCCATGTGCTTACTTCTAAATATGAGACTTCTCATTGGTAAGCAACATGCAACGGTTTAGCACCCAAAAACAAGTAAATTAAGCACATATGACACGGGAGCACATTTTTTAAGCAATTTACATTTCATTTTCAGATTCATATTTGGTACATGAAATGTCTTTGCGACAAAAAAAGAACTTATGCCCCTCCATAAGATAAAGCATGGGGGCTAAACATTCATGATGGCAAATGAGCCTTTGGCCCCAAATGCTCAAAGCTAGCTATCCAAGCACAAATTAAGCATAGAAATGCCACTAAAACATGTCATGATCATATAAAGGCATTTACTCACAAGAGAGCATACATATAACATTTTTCAAAAACATAGCTATCAACCATGGACATAAATCAAGATCATCAAGAGCTAAGCCACATGAGCCATATCATACCAAACTAGCTCACAAGATCATATATAGCATATCATGGTGAACGATGTATATAGGAGAAGCTTTTCCTACCAAATGCATGTGATACAAAATGCATGCAATCTAAGATACCAAGATGCCTATACATCATGTTACACATGCCATGCAAGATGGAAACAATGCACAAAGGAAACTATACATATGCTACAAAGGAGCTCCCACACACCCAACTCAAGAAATAAAAATAACACCAAGCTCCCCCCGCAAATGAGTGAAAGTTGCTTGATCTAGAGGTTTGGTGAAAATGTTGGCTAGCTGGTCATGTGTGGGTACATGGATCAAAGCGATTTTCCCTTTCTCAACGTTGTCTCTAAGGAAATGATACCTCACTTCTATGTGCTTGGTTTTGGAATGGAGCACTGGGTTCTTTGCAACACTTATGCCACTAGTGTTGTCACATTGAAGTGGGACATGGGTATATTCCTCACCAAAGTCGCTCATGGTGTATGTGATCCAAAGGAGCTAAGAGCAACAACTAGCTGCAGCCACATACTCTGCCTCGGCAGTGGATTGAGCAACACTCGACTGTTTGCGGGAAGGCCAAGACACCAAAGACGAACCCAAGAATCGGCAAGTCCTAGAAATGGACTTCCTATCCAACCGACACCCGGCAAAATCCGCGTCCGAAAATCCATGAAGAGCCAAAGAAGAAGACGCGGAGTACCAAAGGCCGAAGTCGGGAGTATGTCGCAAATACCTGAATATGCGCTTGACTGCTTGCCGGTGCGAAATCCTCGGAGACGCTTGAAAACGAGGGCACAAACATACCGAGAATTGGATGTCCGGCCTCGTCGCCGTCAAGTAGAGGAGTGACCCGATCATGCTCCAGTACTCCTTCTGGTCCACGTGTTCACCTTCCTCATCCGCATCAAGAGTTGTAGTCGTACTCATAGGCGTCGCCATGGCCTTGGAGTCCTCCATCTTGAACTTCCCCACAATGTCCTTGGTGTACTTGGCTTGGTGCACGAATGTTCCTTCCTTTGATTGCTTGATCTGGTGCCCGAGGAAGAACTGCAACTCACCCATCATGCTCATCTCAAATTCCCTGCTCATGTCTTCTGCAAACCTTGCAACCAAAGAGTTAGACGAGCCACCAAAGACAATATCATCCATGTATACCTGCACAATCAGGATATCTCTTCCTTCCCCATCTCAAAACCTCTCTCAAACAGGAACCCCCTCATCCTACCGTACCAAGCTCTAGGCGCCTGCTTCAACCCATACAGCGCCTTCCTCAACTTGTACACCCGGTGGGGGTACTTCTCACTCTCAAACCCCGGTGGTTGCCTCACATACACTACTTCCTCTAAAACACCGTTTAGGAAAGCACTCTTCACATCCATTTGGTACAATTTGAACCCTTTAGCCACTGAAAAGGCTAGAAGGATCCTAATCGCCTCCAAACGGGCTACGGGAGCAAAGGTCTCCTCGTAGTCGATCTCCTCTTTCTGACTATACCCTTCCGCCACCAACCTCGACTTGTTTCTCACCACTTCTCCTTTCTCTCCCTCTTTGTTTTTCCACACCCATTTTGTCCCAGTCGCTTACACCCCGGTGGAGGATCCACCAACTCCCAAACTTGGTTTCTCTCAAAGTTCTCCAACTCCTCATGCATCGAATTAACCCAATTATGATCAGATAGCGTGTGTCCAATGTCTTTGGGCTCAAAAGTAGCAACAAAAGCAGCATAAGCAAAGTGAGAATTGTTTCGAACCCTCGACCGTGTAGTACGTTCATTGATGTCGCCAATGATCCTCGAAGCTGGGTGATCCACTTGAACTCGCTGGGGAGGTTCTCGCCTTGATGCTACCTCCCCCTCAACAGCAGCTTCTCCTTGATCTGGGTTCGTCGTCGTAGGTGTGGGAGAAGGACCGTCCACCACCGTAGTCGAAGTAGTAGGTACATGCTCAGCCGCGGGCACCACACCGCCATCTTCATCATCTCCATGTTCATGCTCTTCCTCCTGGAAAATCTCCTCGCCAAGTTCCTCGTCACCTGCACACTCAAAAACAAGCAGACTACGTGGCTGTGTCTCGTCGAAGGTAACCTCGCAAATCTCCACGATTTGGTTAGTTTCAAGATTGAGCACTCGAAAGGCTCTAGAATGAGACGCGTAACCAAAGAAAATGGCATCGACACACCTAGCCTCGAACTTGTCCAATTTCTTGCCTTTCTTCAGGATAAAGCATTTGCACCCAAACACATGGAAGTGACTCACCTTGGGTGTGCGACCGTGCATCAACTCATAGCATGTTTTCTTCTTGTGCACCCTGAGGTAAATCCTGTTTGACACATAGCACGCGGTATTCACCGCCTCAGCCCAGAACCTTCTCGGAGTCCTATGTTCATCAAGCATCTTCCGAGCCATCTCACACAAGGTTCTGTTTTTCATTTCAACCATGCCGTTCTGGGGAGGCGTATACAGACTAGAGAACCGGTGTTCAAGACCCAAGTCATGGCAAAAGGTTTCGAAATGAGAGTTTCTAAATTCCGAGCCATTGTCACTGCAGATCGCTCGTATGGCATCTCCGTGCCTCTCGTTTCTCAACCTCAAGACAAGATCTCGAACAAAACCAAATGTCTCCCCTTTCTCCTCCAAAAAGAAAACCCACGCATACCGAGAATAGTCGTCCACCACAACCAGGACGTACCACTTCCCACCCACGGATCTCACACGAGCTGGGCCAACAAGGTCCATATGGAGCAGCTCGCATGGACACTCTGTCATCACATCAGTGAGGGGTGGATGGGAAGCAGCTACCATCTTAGCATGCCGACACGGCGCACAAACCAACTCTTTTTCAAACCTCAGCCGTGGCAATCCTCAGACCAAATTGAGTTTACTCAAGCGAGACAAAAGGTCAAAGCTTAAGTGACCCAACTTCCTATGCCACTTCCACAACTCACTCGAAGAACCAGCCAAGAAACAACGCTCCACACCAGAAGACTGAGAGAAATCCGCTCGAAACACTTGACCCTCGGGAACGACCATGCAAACTAGGTCCCCTCGAGAATCCAAAATCCGAGAACCACCGGGCCGAAACAACACCTCAAAGCCCTCATCCAAAAGCTGGGACACGGAAAGCAAATTGAACCCGAGCGATTGAACAAGAGCAACACGCCTGAGAGTGACCTTCTCACTTACCTTAATCTCACCTTCTGAGAGCACACGCCCTCACCCATTGTCCCCAAAGGTGATGTATGTCTTGGACACCACCGGGACGAGACTTGAGAACCACCCCTTGTCTCTGGTCATGTGCCTCGAGCAACCGGAGTCAATCAACCAAACGTTCCTCAAGTCTCCCACCTGGAATTCAAAAACGAGCACGTGAGTGAACAAACGACTCTGCACTGGGGTTAGTACCAAAAGAGTAAAACCAGTGCTTAGCCATTTGCTCCAAAGTGGGGTTAGCACAAACCAAATCATCACAGCTATCAAAGCTACCACCACGAAAGCCACCACGGGAACCACCACTAGGGAACCACCCCTGTCTCGCTGGAGGAGAACAAAAACCACGAAAGGAGGACCGTGGACCGTGGACCGTTCCTCCTCTCCATCTCAAAGCTACGACTCCTCCCACCATCATATTGAGCACGAGGTGGAGAACGTCTAGCAAACTGACCACCACCAGACTCACCATGCCAAACATCTGGACCATGACCAAAGGACCTGAACTGAGCCTCGTCCCGAGCACGAAAACCAAACTGGTCACCCTGCTGCCTCCAAACCGGTCTGACTGGTTCTGGAACCGGTCTAACCGGTTTTGCTGTGCGAGCAGCCCAAACCGGTCTGGCCGATTTAATTCCTCCAGCAGGGTCCCTTCCACCCAAAGCACTCTTTTCTCCCCAAGCCGGAACTGTGCAAACAATGGCTTTACCCCTAGGCAATGGCATACGAGACTCAGGCACACCATGAGATGGGTTGTACCTGTCCTTGTTTGCTCACTCCTTAGCCATTCTCTCCTCTCGCTTCCTCTTGAAGCGAAACCGGATTGGTTTCGGCTTTGGTTTTGGTTGGGGTTGCTCACTCGGTTTCTCCTCACTTGACTTCCACCCTTGTTCTCTCCAAGCACACTCTCCTTGGGGCTCACAAACTTCACCGGTTTTTGGAAGTCATTTGTTGGGTGAGGAAATACGGGTGGATCTGGAGTTGTGTCAAGTTTGTTTCTCAGTGGGTTGGGCTTAGGAGCATAGGCATTTTTGTGGTAGGTTTTAGGTGCAGCTTGGATATCACCAATCTTCTCTCCTCCCTCACCACTACACTCTCCAATCTTATCCGACCCAAGCGCTTGCGCATCATAGCGCTTGTATGCCTCTATCATCATCCTAAGCTGTGGTTCATGACCCGACAACCAACCCATCATTTTCCTCAACTCATCATTCTCATCCTGCAAACGATCAACATAATGTGCAAGTTCCAGATTCTTCAAAGCATGCAATTCACAAGTAGAGCAAGAAGTGGGAATAGGCTCTTTCAACTTAGCCTCAAGCGAAACAATGTAAGCATGCATCTCATCAATCTTTCCATGTAAAACAGGGCAAGAAGTGCAAGCACCAAGCAAAGCAGGTTTAGACTTAAGCTCAGCCACTTCAACCCTAAGCACATCTAGTTCATCACAAGTAGAAGCATGCTTATCCTTCAGACTAGTAAGATCAGCTAGGTACACAGAGCAATCACAACAATCAATCTCATCAGAAACCACAGGTGAAGCTTTAAGTGAATCTATCTCAAGCTTACATCAAAGTTCTGGATTTCTAGCTCAGCTACTCGGTTCCTAGCATCTTCTAGTGAGGCCCTAAGCTCTTTCCTCATCTTCTATGCCTCTCTAAGCATGTCATCATGATTATCAAGCAGCTTGCCAAGACGCTCATTTTCCTCACGCAAGAAGGGAAGCTCATCACGTACCTCATCCTCGGAGTCGGAGTCCGAGTCGCTCTGGTGACTCTTCTTGCTGCCGGAGCTACGAGCCATGCCGCAGAAGCCATCTCGTGCGAAGCAGCTCAGCCCGCTCAAGTTCTTGGATGACTTCTTGCTCTTGCACTGATCACCTTCATCTTCGCTGCTACTCAAGCTCGAGGAAGAGTAGGCAGAGCTGGAGTCGACGTCGCTCGCTCCGAGCATCGCTCGGGCCTTCCTGCCGTGGCCGTGCTTCTTCCTCGATCGTTGCTCATCCTTGTTCTTGTGCTTGTGCTTGTGATCACGCCTTGATCTGTGCTTGTTGTCCGTCCTCGACAAGTGCTTATAGTTGTCCTTGTTCTCCATCTTCTCGGGGCAGTCGGCGACGAAGTGTACTGGCTTGCCGCACTGAAAGCATGTCCTCGTGTTCCACCTTGTTCACTCAGTTCTCGTGCATCCTCTCGAAACGCCTGGTCAGCAGCGCCAGCTCGTCCTCTCCAAGCACGTCAAACTCCTCGTCTGGCAAAGTCATCAAAGAGGACAAAGAGTACATCCTGGTGGATGGGTTAGCGTTAGACTCAGCACCTGAGCCACCGACGAGAGCGAGACTATGAGAGTCAGTCGGGCTCTTGAGCTTGGCTGTCACGCCCCTATCCACCTCAGCCAACTTGAGCTTCGAGAACAGCTCGTTCACCATCAAAGTATCATACTTCTCGGACTCAAGAATAGCCTCGACCTTTCCATCCCATACTGTATGATCCAACGAGTGCAAGAGCTTCACGGCTCTATCATGATCGTCGTATGGGAGCATGGCCACACTGGCTCTCATGTTGTTCACCACAACCGTAAACCGCTGGAACAAGGCATCAATGGACTCACCGGGGAGATGAGTGAAGTTCTCGTACTCTCTCCGGTAAGTCACATACATCCGAGCCTGAACCTGAGCATTCCCAGCATGAGCATCCTTCAACTGCTCCCAAATTCTACAAGCTAGGTCCTCTTTCTGAACCCGATCGAATTCGGATTGACACAGAGCACAAAACAAGTAGTCGACCGCCTTGTTGTTGGCATCGAACATGTCCCTCGATCCCGGAGCAAGGAAGTTAATCGGATGAACATAAGTTGTGTTCACCGTAACATCCCAAAGGATCTGTCCCTTGCCACGAAGGAACGCAGCCATCCGTCTCTGCCACATCTAGTAGTTCTTTCCATCGAAGTGCGGAGGACCCGATCCCCGTTCCTGGTACGTCATCTTTGGATCTACACTGGTTAGAGTCAATCAAGACCCGTAACCGGCTCTGATACCACTTGAAGGACCGGAAAACGGCGAACCAGAGAGGGGGGAGTGAATGGGAGCCGATAAAAATTCTATTCAAGAATTCAGCCTATGAACCCAAAATCACTCGGACTCCTCCGCAAACGACTCTTGCCAAATCCACATAGCCACTGGAGTGCTACTGGACTTAGGAGCAAGATCCAACCAACAGCCACTCAAAACACGCAGCAGAAAACAACTCGAAACAGCTGCTGGCAGCCAAAACCGGTCAGGCCGGTTTCTGAAACCGGTCAGACCGACCTTCTGAGACTTAGCCTCTCACAGGCAGGGAAAACCGGTCAGGCTGGTTTGGCAAACCGGTCAGGCCGGTTTAGTCCATGAAATCCCCAAAAGACCTTCGAGACCAATCCTATCCAAAACTGCCATAGCATGAACAAAGCTCTCCTGTCCAAAAACCCTCACAACAGCCCACTGGGGCTAAACCGGTCTGACCGGTTTGGGAAACCGGTCAGGCGGGTTTTGCCTGGGCAGTCGGGTAGAACTCAGCCCGCGGGAAAAACCTTACCTTCACCTCGATCGATCTCCCGATTCGTTCCACGGATTCAAGTGAGACTTTGGGGATAGCTGGGCTACCTCGTGGGCTACCTTTGGCTAGAAGCTCAGTCCCCGAAACCTACTCAATCAAGAGGAATCAGAAGTCAACCCTCAAGAACACCTTCCCAAGAACTCCACCGAAAACCACCAAATCGAAGCTGTTTCGTAGGGTTTGTTGGAGCAAGATCACCAAGCAAAGAGGCACAAGGTCCTCATATGTGACATCCAACAAGAATCCCTCAAAGAAACACCCCCAAAACTTCTCCACGGAAAATCCAAGAAAAGGCTCCGAAAATCACCAAAAAGGGAAAACGGGAAGAACACAATCAAGCCTTGAGGAGCCACGCCGAATCATCTATACATACCATGAAGGTTCATACAGGGTCTAGCTTCTGCCCGATCATCCTTCCCTCTCACAAGATCTCACCATGAAGCTCTCAAGCTAGTCCTAGAAATCCTAAGGAAAAAGGAAGGAAAATAGCAAAGGGAAAATGAGCTAGGGTTCCAAGAGATGGCTGCCATCCTCTCACCACTTGGGTTATATGGAGGCTAGCCAAAAGACTAAACTACCCCTATTACATAAACTAGGATACACGCCCACCAAGGGCACTTTGGGAAATTATCTTCATAACACCATCGGACGGATGCCCGGCGACCGCACTTGGCTTAGCCTCGACGCAAGTCTTGCGATCCCGACGCGTGTCCTCCGCTTCGAAGCTTCCCGGCACCCTGCAACCCCAGACCGGTCTGACCGGTTTCCCAAACCGGTCAGGCCGGTTTTGGCCAGACAGCCACGCCTGGTCTTCGGCCTCGGCTTTGTGGCTCAGCAGAGTAACCTAGTGGTTTTCTGGTGAACCACTGCAAACCCTGCGAACTTGATGTAGCCTCCGCCAATCACCACTCATGACTCGGCTCCCACGACCTTGGTTTTGAGGCTCAACCAAGAAACCATCCACCGACTTAATCTTGTTGTTCTTGCCACCATGCGGCCCGCACTTGACCCCGCTGGCCACCGGTTCCCTCGAACCAAGCCTACTTGTCTTCTCCACACCTGGAGGCCTCACCGGTAATGACCTTTCGCGCTTGTTCTTCACCTGCACCAACTCCAGTCAAGCCGCAACCTGCACCTGCAATACTTAGTCAAGAATCAGTCTACACAACGTTGTCAATCACTCATCACACTAGGAAGCGACCATCCACCGGTCCTTGAACCACACATGGTCCTCACGCACAGTCCATCCTTCTTGTTGTAGCTTCTCGAAGTCTTGCTCGCCGTACAACAAAGGCCGTTGAGGTACTTGCCAAAGTCCTTCTTCTTCTTCTTCTTGTCCTTCCTCTTGTTGTCCTCTTCTTCTTCTTCACTCGAGCTTGATGACGCGTCCTCAGAGCCAGAGTCGATGTCGCTCGATCTCTTGATCTTCCCTCGGGTCCGTGTCTTCCTCCCATGTTCATGCTCCTTCTTCTTGGATCTTCTTCCTTTGTTCTTGGACTTGTGCTTGTCGTGGTTGTTCACCTTCGGACACTCGGTGAAAAAAGTGTCCGTTCTTGCCACACTTGAAACACGTCCTCGAGTTCCTTCTTGAGTTCACCCGGTTCCCGTGCATCCTCTCGAATCTCCGTGTCAACAACGCCAGCTTGTCCTCTCCAAGTACATCAAACTCCTCGTCTGGCAAAGACATCAAAGAGGACAAAGAGTACATCCTGGAGGATGGGTTAGCGTTAGTCTTAGCACCTGAGCCACCGACGAGAGCAAGACTATGAGGGTCAGTCGGGCTCTCGATCTTGGCTGTCATACCACAGTCCAACTTAACCGACTTGAGCTTTGAGAACAGCTCGTTCACGGTCAGGGTGTCATACATCTCGGACTCAAGAATAGCCTTGACCTTTCCATCCCACACGGTGTGATCCAACGAGTGCAAGAGCTTCACAGCTCTATCATGATCATCGTATGGGAGCATGGCCACATTGGCTCTCATGTTGTTCACCACAACCGTAAACCGCTGGAAAAGGGCATCGACAGACTCGCGGGGGAGATGAGTGAAGTTCTCGTACTCTCTCCGGTAAGTCGCGTACATCCGAGCCTGAACCTGAGCATTCCGAGCATGAGCATCCTTCAACTGCTCCCAAATTCTACAAGGTAAGTCCTCTGTCTGAACCCGATCGAATTCGGACTGACACAGAGCACGAAACAAGTAGTCGACCGCCTTGTTGTTAGCGTCGAACATGTCCCTCGATCCTGGAGCAAGGAAGTTAATCGGATGAACATAAGCTGTGTTCACTGTAACGTCCCAAAGGATCTGACCCTTTCCACGGAGGAACGCCACCATCCGCCTCTGCCACATCTGGTAGTTTTTGCCATCGAAGTGCGGAGGACCCGAACCCCGTTCCTGGTACGCCATCCTTGGATCTTAGACTGGTTAGAATCCGAAGTTCCGTAACCGGCTCTGATACCACTTGAAGAACCGAAACTGGCGACCAGAGAAGGGGGAGTGAATGGGAACTGATAAAAATTCTTCTCGAAGGAGATGGAAACTCCAACAAGATGAACAAGGCTTCCAAAGCACGTCTCCGACTCAACTACCCAAGTTGGCCAAGACCACGCAGCCATTGGAGTGCTACTGGTCCTAGGAACCAACAACCACCAAAGCTAACCCGAGAACGCAGCGAAAAAACCAACTCGAGCAGCTACTGGACTGCACCGGTCAGACTGGTCGCACACACCGGTCAGACCGGTCCCTGCTGGAGCACCCTGATAGATCCTGAGAACTTCCACAGAAATCTCCTACACCGGTCAGGGCGGTGTAGCACGCCGGTCAGACCGGTCTAAGCCAGGAAGCCCCAAAACCACAAACCTGACCTTCCGAGCTTCAAACCAAACCAAACTCGAAACAGCAGCAACACAAGACAACAGGGAACTCACCAAGACGTTCAACGGAGCAAAACTCAACAAAGAGTCTGCACCGGTCAGACCGGTGAGAGGCACCGGTCTGACCGGTCTGACCTGAGCTCTCGGGATGAACAGCGCCCGCGGGTCAACACCCCCAAATCCAACTCCCGATCTCTCGAAACGCTCCACGGATTTGCACAAGACTTTGGGGATAGTAGGAACACCTCATGGGCACTCCATAGCAAAGATTTGGTCCACCAAAACTTGCTAAATCGAGAGGAATCGGAGAAATCCCACCAAGAACGCCTCTAACCCTAGAGAGGAGAAAACCCCAAAATCGAGCCCCTTTGCTCACGGATTTGGGAGGGGAATCAAGGGGAAAAGAACCACGAAGGTTTCAAGCATACATCCCCCACCAAATCCCAAAGAGAAAGGCCTCGAATCCGTCACAAGAAAATCAACAAGAAAAGGCTCCGAAAATAACCAAAAAGGAGAAACGGGAAAGACACATCCAAGCCTTGAGGAACCACGCCGAATCATCTATACATACCAAAGAGGTTCATACAAAGTCTAGCTTGCCGCTCGATCATGCTTCCCTCTCACAAGATCTCACCACGAAGCAGTCAAGGTAGTCCTAGAAATTCCAAAGGAAAAAGGAAGAGGAAAATAGCAAAACAAAATGAGCTAGGGTTCAAAGAGATGGCTGCTATCCTCTCACCACTTGGGTTATATGGAGGCTAGCCGAAAGACTAAATTACCCCTAAGGCCTAATACTAGGATACACACCCCCGAGGGGCACTTTGGGAATCTTTGTCTTCGCACCATCGGACGGATGTCCAGTGACCGCAAACTTGCTTAGCCTCGACGCAAGCCTTGCGATCCCCACGCGTGTCCTCCGCTTCGAAGTCTCCGGACTGCGTCGTCGCACACCGGTCAGACCGGTGCTCCTCACCGGTCAGACCGGTCAGACCCACTGGTCAGACCGGTCCGATGCTGCTGCACCTCCATCTTCGGTCTTCGGTCTTTGCTTTGTGGATCAACCAAGGAACCCAGTGGTTTTCTGGTGAACCACCGGAAACCCCGCGAACTCGGTGTAGCCTCCGCCAATCACCACTCATGACTCGGCTCCCACATAGTCCCGGCTCGACCTTGGTTTTGAGGCTCAACCAAGAAACCGTCCATGACTTCATCTTGCCGTTCTTGCCACCATGCGGCCCGCACTTGACTCCGCTGGCCTCCGGGTCCCTCGAACCAAGCCTACTTGTCTTCTCCACACCTGGAGGCCTCACCAGCAACGACCTTTCGCGTTCGCTCTTCACCTGCACCAACACGAGTCAAGCCGCAACCTGCACCTGCAATACTCGGCCAAGAGTCAGTCCACACCACGTTGTCAATCACTCATCACTCCAGAGAGCGTCCATCCACCGGTCCTCGGACGCTCCGGTCCTCAATCTCCTCCTTGATGAGTGCATTGACAACACACACATAGTAACCAATTCAGAGAAAAGAGAAAAAGAAAAGAAACGACTGAAAAACTCAAACAAGTGATCAAAAGCCAAACAAAAGCCAAGAAGAGATCACTTGAGAGAGAAAAAATCTCGGTCCCCTAAGACAAGGGCAATGGCTCGACACAACCGAGATAAAATGCTCCTCAAGGTGAGGCAAAAGGGCTCGACACCATCGGCAAAAGAGCACAACTAAAATTCAGGCGAAAAAGAGCTCCCAAATGCATATGAATGCAAGCTCCCCCTGAACAAATGCATTTCTCCCCAAAACAAGAATTGGGTACTATCTCTCCCCCTTGTTGGTAATGCATGAATCAAGTCTACAAATGCAAGCATGTGTTTCTCAAATAGACAAAGAGCACTACAACATGCTAAAAAGAGACATAGACAAGCAAGATTGCCACAAATTTAGCACAAGCATCGCCAACGAGATAGATAGGGACATACAAGCATGTGACATAGCCATGATCAACAAAAAGCAAATTTTCACAAAAACTTCCCTCTCATGAGCATAGGACCTACACATGATCAAAATGAGCACAAACAACATATAACTCACAAACTTCATGCAAGGTCACAAATTCTCATCACAAGATCATCACAAACACCTACAAGCTATCTCATGTCATGTCAAAGCCACCGAGCCATGTGTCCACTTCTAAATGTGAGACTTCTCAACGGTGAACATCATGTAACGGTTTAGCACCCAAGATAAGGAATTTAAAGCATACATGACATGGAAGCATATTTTTCAAGCACAAGCATTTCATATACCAATTTCAAGATTTACAAATTAAGCATGGTACATGAAGTGCCTTTGCGGCAAAAAGAAGCTTAGGCTTCTCCACAAGGTAGCATGTAGGCTAAACATCCATGATGATAGATGGGTCTTTGACCCCATATGAAAAGAACATGGTTCCAAGCACAAATTTAGCAAGCTATAGCCATAAGTGCACAAATTTAGCATGAAAGGCATTCAACTCATAAGAGAGAATCATATATAGCATTTTCACAAAAATAAGCCATCCACAAGCACATACATCCCAAATCTATCAAGAGCATCGCTATCCATCATATGAGCATCAAAAGCAAAGTCATAATCTCATATCTAGCATATCATAGTGATCCAAGTATATAGGAGAAGCACATCTCATATGATACATATGCAGTCTATGATACAAAGATGCAAGCATGATATGATACAAAAATGAAAATGCAACATGAGTATGTACATCAAACCCCCAACCAAAGCTCAAAAGGGGAAAAGAACACCAAGCTCCCCTCACAAACGGGCAAATGTAGCTTGGTCCAAAGGCTTGGTTAGGATATCGGCAAGCTGCTTTTCGGTTGGCACATGGATGAGGTCTATGTTTCCCTTCTCAACATTGTCTCTCAGGAAGTGGTACCTCACCTCTATATGTTTGGTTCTGGAGTGGAGCACGGGGTTTTTGGCAACGCTAATGGCACTCGTGCTATCACACATGAGAGGTACATGGGAACACTCCTCACCAAAGTCACTCAGCGTGTATGTGATCCAAAGCAGCTGTAAGCAACAACTAGCGGCAGCAACATATTCGGCTTCTGTGGTAGACTGAGCTACACTATACTGTTTGCGAGAAGACCAAGAAACAAGCGAAGATCCCAGAAACTGACATGTCCCCGAAGTCGACTTCCTATCGACTCGACACCCCGCAAAGTCGGCATCCGAAAACCCAAGAAGCGAAAGAGAAGAGGACGCCGAGTACCAAAGACCAAACTCAGGAGTGTATCGAAGATACCTGAAGATCCGCTTGACGGCCTGCTGATGTGAAGTCCTCGGCGACGCCTGAAAACAAGCGCACAGACACACAGAAAACTGAATGTCCGGTCTCGTCACCGTCAAGTACAAGAGGGAGCCGATCATGCTCCGGTACTCCTTCTGGTCCACGGGCTCTCCGTCCTCGTCCGCATCCAACGCTGTAGTCGTACTCACCGGTGTCGACTGGGGCTTCGAGTCGTCCATCTTGAACTTCTTGAGGATGTCCTTCGTGTACTTGGCTTGATGCACAAAGGTTTCCTCCTTCGCCTGCTTGATCTGAAGCCCGAGAAAGAACTACAATTCTCCCATCATGGACATCTCGAATTCTTTGCTCATGTCCTCTGCAAACCTCGCAACCAAAGAGTGAGACGAGCCGCCAAAGACAATATCATCCATGTACACCTGAACAATTAAGATATCATCGCCCTGCCTGAGGAGAAAAAGAGTCTTATCAACCTTGCCCATCTCAAACGTCTAGCTGAACAAGAAACCCCTCAAACGGCCATACCAATCACGAGGAGCTTGTTTCAGCCCATACAACGCCTTCCTCAATCTATACACCCGGTGAGGAAACTCAGCACTCTCAAAGCCCGGTGGTTGCTTCACATAAATCTCTTCTTCTAAAAACCCATTCAAGAAGGCACTCTTCACATCCATTTGGTACAACTTGAACCCTTTAGCCACGGAAAAGGCTAGAAGGATCCTAATTGCCTCCAAATGGGCTACAGGAGCAAATGTCTCCTCATAGTCTATCCCCTCCTTCTGACTATACCCCTGAGCAACCAACCTCGATTTGTTTCTCACCACCTCACCATTCTCACCCTCTTTATTCTTCCACACCCATTTTGTCCCTATAGATTTGCAATGTGGTGGTGGCTCTACCAACTCCCAAACTTGGTTTCTCTCGAAGTTCTCTAACTCCTCATGCATTGCGTTCACCTAATTAGGATCAGAGAGGGCGTGTCCAATGTCTTTTGGCTCAAAGGTAGCAACAAAAGCCGAATGAGCAAAGTGAGAAACATTCCTGGACCTTGACCGTGTCGTACGTTCATGGATGTCGCCGATGATTCTTGAGAGAGGATGATAAACCTGAACGCACCTCGGTGCCTCTCGCCTGGAGACAACCTCCCCCTCAGCTGCAGCTTCCACTTGATCTTGCTGGATCGTAGTCGGTGTAGGGGCTGGACCATCCTGCACCGTAGTCGTCGTAGTGGAAGTAGAGGGTACATGCTCGGCTGGAGCTTCATTATCACCAACATCCTCTCCAGTATCATCCTCCTCGCCCTCAAAGATCTTCTTGCCAATCTCGTCGTCACCTGCACACTCAAAAACAGACGAACTGCATGGCTGGGTCTCGTCGAAGGTAACCTCGCAAGTTTCCATGACTAGGTTAGTATCAAGATTGAGCACACGGAATGCTCGAGAATGACTAGCGTAACCCAAAAAGATCCCATCGGAAGACCTCAACTCAAACTTATCAAGCCTACCCTTCTTGAGAATAAAGCACCGACAACCAAAGGCCCTGAAATGGCTCACTCTAGGTGCTCGCCCGTGCATGAGCTCATAGCACGTCTTGTTCAAGAAGGCCGTAAGAAAAATCCGGTTCCCAACATGGCATGCGGTATTCACCGCCTCAGCCAAAAATCTCCTCGGAGTCCTATGCTCGTCGAGCATCGTCCGAGCCATCTCACAAAGGGAACGATTTTTCCTCTCAACCACACCATTCTGACAAGCCACATAGGGAGAAGAGAATTGATGTTCGAGACCCAAATCACGACAAAAGGTTTCGAAACGAGAGTTTTTAAATTCAGAGCCATTGTCGCTACGGATAGCTCGAATGGCATCTCCATTCCTCTCATTCTTCAACCTCAAGATTAGATCCCGCACAAAACCAAACGTCTCCCCCTTGTCAGCCAAAAAGAAGACCCAAGAATAGCGAGAATAGTCGTCCACTATCACCAGGACATACCATTTCCCACCCGCCGAGCACACACGAGCTGGACCAACCAAGTCCATATGGAACAGCTCGCATGGCCTCTCTGTCATAACGGATGTCAGAGGCGGGTGAGAGGCGGCGACCATCTTACCATGTCTACACGGAGCACATACCAAGTCCTTTTGGTATTTCAACTTAGGCAATCCTTGGACTAATCCTAGCCCACTCAAGCGTGATAACAAGTCAAAGCTCAAGTGACCTAGTCTCCTATGCCATTTCCAAAGCTCCGCCGAAACGCCAGCAACCAAGCAACAAGAAGAGCCAACACACTGAGAAAAATTGGCTCTGAAAATCTGACCCTCGGAGATGATCGTGCACACAAGATCACCTCGAGAATCCAAAACATGCGAAGCGCCCATTTTGAAACGGACCTCAAAACCCTCATCAAGAAGCTGGGAAACCGAAAGAAGATTGTAACCCAAGGACTTGACAAGAGAAACACGCCGAAGAGTCACAGACTCAGTCACCTTCACCGCACCCACTGAAAGCACTCTACCTTTCCCGTTGTCCCCAAAAGTGATGTACTCTTTGGTCATCACCAGGGTGAGGCTGGAGAACCACCTTCGATCTCCGGTCATGTGTCGAGAGCAACCGGAGTCGATCAACCAAAAGCCCTCCAAGCCTCCCACCTGCAAATCAAAAATGAGAGCAAGAGTGAGCAAACGACTCAGCACTGGGGTTAGTACAAAATGAATCAAACCAGTGTCGTGCCATTTGCTCAAAAGTGGGGTTAGCAAAATCCATCCTATCTCCTCTAGGTGGAACACCCCCACATCCCCTTGGAGGACTACGCGCACCACGAGGTGGAGACCGTGGCCCGTAGCTCCTCTGGGACCTAAAACTGCGATCGTTCCCCCCATACTCGTATTGGCCACGAGCGAAGGAACGGCCAGCAAACTCACCACGCCCAAACACAACTCGCCTACCACCTTCTCTATGTGGTGGCTCACCTCGAGGCACAAACACACACCTCTCTCGAGGGTAAATGGTACGCACCATACCCTCGCCCCTTGGCACCAACCTAGGCTCAGGCACACCACGAGAAGGGCGGTACCTGTCCTTGTTGGCCATCTCCCTAGCCAACCTCTCCTCACGCTTCCTCCTGAAGCAAAACTCTGCTAGGTGCCCATCCCTCCTATAATGCTCACAATGGAAGGATTTTGGTTTTGGTTTTGGTTTTGGGCTTTCTTTGGGCTGTGGCTTCTCCTCACTCGGTTTCTCTCCCTTCTTCCCAAAGAACTCATTCCCCAAGTTACTCTTGAACTTGATGGGTTTCTGGAAGTTGTCTGTGTGTGGAGGAAACACGGGTGGAGCTGGGGTTGTGTCTAGTCAGTTCCTAAGAGGGTTTGGCTTAGGAGCATAGGCATTTTTGTGGTGGGTTTTTGGTGGCTCTGGGATATCTCCAATCTTCCCCTCATCCTCACCACTTCCATCACCAACCTTGTCTGCCCCAAGCGCTTGCCCATCATAGCACTTGTATGCCTCAATCATCATCTGGAGCTGAGGCTCATGACCAGACAACCAACCCATCATCTTTCTCAACTCATCATTCTCATCCTGCAAGCGATCAACATAGTGTGCAAGCTCCATATTCTTTACAGCATTTATTTCACAAGTAGAACATGATGTAGGAATAGGAGCTTTCAGCTGAGCCTCTAGTGATCTAGCATAAACAAGCGAAACATCTAGCTTCTCATGCAAAATAGGACAAAAAGTGCAAGCGCCAAGTAAGGAAGGCCTAGATTTCATCTCATCTAGCTCTACCCTAAGCACATCTAGTTCCTCGACCTTGGAGGCATACTTTTCCTTAAGCACAGTCAATTCACCAAGAAAAGTGGAACAATCAGTGCATTTAGGTTCATTGGTCACAATAGGAGCAGACTTAAGAGAATCTATTTGAGCCCTAGCATCAACAAGCAAAGACTCTAGCTCAACCACCTTCTCCTTAGCCTCTCCAAGCAAAGACCTATACTCCCTCTTCTCCTTTCTAAGCACATCATCACGGTTGTCAAGCAAGTCATTCAACCTAGCATTCTCCGCTACTAAGAAGGATGGATCATTGTTTACCTCATCCTCGGAGTCGGAGCCCGAGTCATCCTTGTTGCTCTTCTTGCTTGCGGAGCTATGTGCCATGCCGCAAAAACCTTGGGCGGCGAAGCACAAGCTATTGATGTTCTTGCTTGACCGCTTGTCCTTGTGTCGGTTCTCATCTTCATCACTTGAGCTCGACGAAGAATAGCAAGAGCTCGAGTCGATGTCGCTTGCTCCGGCCACCATCGCTCGCTCCTTCTTCTTGTGACCACCACTCCTCCTCGGCCTCCGCTCGGACTTGTTCTTGCCCTTGTGGTCGTCCCTCAAGCGGTGCTTGTGGTCGGTCCTCAGACGGTGCTTGTGCTCGTGCTTCACCTCCATGGCTTCCGGGCACTCAGCGATAAAGTGCCCGTGCTTCCCGCACCGGTAGCACATGCCCGAGCTCCTCCGAGCATTCTTCCAGTTCGTGTACATGCGCTCGACCCGCCTGCTTAGCAACGCGAGATCCTCCTCGCCAAGCACGTCAAACTCCTCATCTGGCATGGATACAAGACAAGACAAAGAGAAATGTCTTGAAGACATGTTAGCGTTAGTCCTTGATCCAGAAACAAGAGCCAGACTATGAGGGTCAGTCGGGTTCTCGATCTTTGCACGCACCCCACGGTCCACCTTGGACGACTTGAGCTTGGAAAACAGCTCGTCCACCGTGAGGGTCTCATACTTCTCTGACTCAAGAATGGCCTCGACCTTCTCACTCCACACGGTACGATCCAGAGAGTGCAGGAGCTTGATAGCCCTATCATGATCATCGTACGGGAGCACGGCCACATTAGCCCTCATGTTGTTCACAATCACCGTGAACCGCTGGAACATAGCATCTATGGACTCACCGGGGAGATGAGTGAAGTTCTCGTACTCTCTCCGGTAGGTCGCAAAGAGCCGAGCCTGAACCTGAGCGTTCCCAACATGAGCATTCTTCAGCTGCTCCCAAATCCTGCATGCCAAGTCCTCTGTCTGAACCCGATCGAATTCGGATTGACACAGAGCACGGTACGGGTAGTCGACCGCCTTGTTGTTGGCGTCGAACATGTCCCTCGATCCTGGAGCAAGGAAGTTCACAGGATGAACATAAGCTGTGTTCATCGTGACATCCCACAGGATCTGACCCTTGCCGCGGAGGAAAGCAGCCATCCGCCTTTGCCACATCTGGTAGTTCTTACCATCAAAGTGTGGAGGACCCGAACCCCGTTCCTCGTATGCCATCTTTGGATCTTAGACTGGTTAGAATCACGAAGATCTGTAACCGGCTCTGATACTAATTGAAGGACCGATTAGGCGACCAGAGAGGGGGGAGTGAATGGGAGCCGATAAAAATTCTTCCCGAAGGATGAACTCGGCCTATGCCCTAAATTCACAACCAAGGATTCTCACACGAGTTTGCCAAGGTCACGTAGTCACAACGGACCTACCAACCCTAGGGACAAACCCAAACTCAAAGCAACACGGAAGCGCAACTCAAGAAGCAAAGGACTTAGGCAATCTGCGGTGCCTGGGCCGGACCGTCCGCATGGACCAGGCGGACTGTCCGCGGGGGCCTGGCGGACTGTCCACGGGTTCACTGCGGACCGTCCGAAATAGCCTCCCGAACCTCCAGTACTGCACCTCAAAAAACGGACCGTCCGCACCCTACCCACGGACCGTCCGCGCGGACAAGACCGTCCGCACTCACCTCGCGGACCGTCTGGCACACTTCTAGCAACCAAAAGTGCCAGACAAAACGGATCGAAAAGAAGCGACGTAAGAACTCGCGAAGAACACGATGAACACCGGGTCAACCGGCTCCTCGCGGACTGTCCGCGAGCACCTGGCGGACTGTCCGCCACACGGGGACAGAGCAGCCCGAACTCGAAAACACAAGCACGAGTTCACCTATCCGTCCATGGATCTCCCAAACGTCTTGAGCTCTTGAGGTAAGATTTGGGGGAGATGTGAAGCGTCCCTAGGAAATGCTATACCCCAAAACTTGAGACCTCAAACGAACTAAATCGCCGGGAATCGAATCGCAACCGAGCTCTACCAAAAAGTTAGGGTTCCAACCGAAATCCTTCAATCGGAGGCCAAATCCGGAGATTGGGGGGTCAAGATCAAGCACAACGATGCACAAGATATCTATCCATGATCCCCACCAACAAATCCGAACCCAAACACCTTAGAATCGAAGGCGCGCATGAAAATCCAACGAAAATAGCTCGAAAAAGACACGAACATCACACGAGCTACAAGAAGGAAATCAACGCAACCATGAATGCTTCCATACACTCGGAGGTCAGATTCTCTACAAAGCGGTGAAGAAAATCTATGCCTATGGAGCAAGGAAATGAGAAGCAGTCCGGATGGATGGTTTGCCCAGAAAACCCTAGAGCTATATATATGAGTCCCTCTGGGTTGGGCAAATGACCAAGCTACCCCTAGCACTTAAACTTAGGATACAATCCCCTCAGGGGCAAATAGGTTATGTAGCACTCCTCTTCATTGCACGGCCACGCCTTCGCCGCAGTCCGCGTCCTCCTTACGCAAGCCCTGCGATCCCGCCACGTGTCCGCCGGCATCGAAGCTTCTCGGCGCGCCCAGATCCCGTCTCCGCCCGCCGAGCCTCCAGTCTTGGTTTTGTGGCTCAACCAAGTAACCCGACGATTTTGTGGTGAACCGCCGCAAACCCCACGTGCAGACTCCGGTTGTGAGCCGCTACCCTGCACCGGCTCCTGTCCACGACTTTGGCTTGCTTTTCTTCCCACCATGCGGCCCGCACTTGACCCCGCTGGCCACCGGGTCCCTCGAGCCGAGCCTACTTGTCTCTCCACTCCTCGGAGGCCCCGCAAGGCATAGACCTTTCGCGCCCGCTCTTCACCGGCACCAACACGAGTCAAGCCACAACCTGCACCTGTAATACTCGGCCAAGAGCCAGTCCACACCACGTTGTCAATCACTCATCACTCCAGGGAGTGACCATCCACCGGTCCTCGGACGCTCCGGTCCTCATCCACTTCCAGGGCCCCAACACATCACTTTCACAGCTGATCCTGGGAGTCTCCAAGATATGATGAATAAAGCTATGCATCAACCTATGATAGATCAGTCACAAGTCTTCACCAATACAATTCAGAATTGTCTGATGGAGACTTTCATGAAAGGAACAGAAGAAGGATATGTGGGCCCTGGTTATTTTTAGCCTGGTCAAGTTCCTCTGATGTTCCCAAAGATCTTATTGGCTTCTCAGCCTATTCACGATTCAACTATAGGAGTTTCTCAGCCTCCTCGATTCAGTACAACTTTTCCAATGGTATCATCGACTCCTCAGCCGATCAAAGCCAAGGCATTGGAGGAACATGTACAGGACTGAACATAACTATAACAACTCAGACGTACGCGGTACAGTTTGATGTCCATGGGAAAACATTTTCAGTTGAGAGTTCTTCTCAATTCCCTACAATGAGACATGAAAATGGGAAGCTTGCAAGGCGGAGCCTACCTCACAATCACTTTGATACAGACATACCAAACTTCTTTGAGCCACCACCTGAAGAAATTCCAGAAGTGGCATATCCAAAGTCTTGTCAAGCCATGTTTGCGGGCACTCCAGGGACTTTGCACATAACTAAAGATGGAGTAGAGTTTGTCTACTTCAATCATGGGATCAAGGGGTTTGAAAGGGTTAAGATAAATCCTTCTCATGCACATATGGTTATACCTACAACAGTGGAAAAAAGAGCCCCTATTCCGCCTCAGACTTCGGCTCCTCGGCCGATTTCGAGTCAACTTGTGCAAACCTTCCAAGTACAACAGGCGACAACATTGCAGCCAGTTATGACTCTGGCTCATTCAGTTGCTCACATGGTTCAGAGATCATCACCTCAACTACCAATTAATCAAAGGTCGGTAAAACAACCAACGGTGCCACAGTAGTAGTCGGATGCTTTGCAGGCAATGCAAATGCTTTTAAGTCAATTGGCCAGCTCAGGCCAGTTGAATATTCATCAATCTAATTCTTTGGCTGGACAGCTGATTGGGCAAACACCACCTGTGTTAGGTCAGTCAAACCCACAAAACCCTTCTGGAATGAGATCATCAGCGGAAACACCGAATCCTCAACTAGAAATTCCTGAGAAGCAACCTTCAGAAAGTCCATTGGCTGATACACGGCCGATAGAACAGATATCTGCTCAAATAAGGTCGCATTTGAAGGAAGAGTTGATTGACCAAATTACAGAGACGTTGTAGAAGCGTTTTGGGATAAAGCCTAAGCAGCAAGTTTACATGTACAGGATGTCATATCCATCTGGTTACGACCAGATACTGTTTCCTCCAAGGTTTGAAGTGCCTAATTTCACCAAGTTCTATGGGCAAGACGACTGAGAGCCATGTGTGGTTCGAGGACGGGTGGATGGTCGCTTCCTGGTGTGATGAGTGATTGACAACGTGGTGTGGACTGATTCTTGGCTAAGTATTGCAGGTGCAGGTTGCGACTTGACTGGTGTTGGTGCAGGTGAAGAACAAGCGCGAAAGGTCATTGCCGGTGAGGCCTCCAGGTGTGGAGAAGACAAGTAGGTTTGGTTCGAGGGACTCGGTGGCCAACTGGGTCAAGTGCGGGTCGCATGGTGGCAAGAATGGCAAGATGAAGTCATGGACGGTTTCTTGGTTGAGCCTCAAAACCAAGGTCGAGCCGGGACTATGTGGGAGCCGAGTCATGAGTGGTGATTGGCGGAGGCTACACCGAGTTCGCAAGGTTTTCGGTGGTTCACCAGAAAACCACTGGGTTCCTTGGTTGATCCACAAAGCCAAGACCGAAGACGGAGGTGCAGCAGCATCAGACCGGTCTGACCGGTGGGTCTGACCGGTCTGACCGGTGGGTCTGACCAGTCTGACCTGTGGGTACCGGTTTGACCGGTGAGGAGCACCGGTCTGACCGGTGTGCGACGACGTAGTCTGGAATCTTCGAAGTGGAGGACACGCATCGGGATCGCAAGGCTTGCGTCGAGGCTAAGCAAGTTTGCGGTCGCTGGGCATCCGTCCGATTGAGCGATGACAAAGACTTCCGAATTCACCCTCGAGGGGCATGTATCCCTAGTTAGCTAGTAAGGGTATTTTAGTTCTTCGGCTTGCCTCCATATAACCCAAGTGGTGAGAGGATGGCACCCATCTCTTGGAACCCTAGCTCATTTGTTTTCCTATTTTCGCCTTCCATTTTTCCTTTGAAATTTCTAGGACTAGCTTGAGAGCTTCATGGTGAGATCTTGTGAGAGGGAAGGATGATCAGGCGGCAACCTAGACCTTGTATGAACCTCTTTGGTATGTATAGATGATTCGGCGTAGTTCCTCAAGGCTTGAATGTGTCTTTCCCGTTTCTCCTTTTTGGTGATTTTCAGAGGCTTTTCTTGGCGAATTTCTTGTGGCGGTTTTGAGACCTTTCTCTTTGGGATTTGGTAGGGGATGTATGCATGAACCCCTCGTGGTTCTTTTCCCTTTGATTCCCTTCCCAAATCCGTGAGTAAAGGGGCTCAATTTTAGGGTTTTCGGTGTCCTAGGGTTAGAGGTGTTCTTGGCGGAAATCCTTCGATTCCTCTTGATTCAACGAGTTTTGGTGGACCATAACTTGGCTATGGAGTGCCCATGAGGTGTTCTTAGTATCCCCAAAGTCTTGTGCGAATCCGTGGAGCGAATCGGGAGATCGGGAGTTGGATTTGGGGGAGTTGACCCGCGGGCGCTGTTCATCCCGAGCTGCCCAGGCGTGACCGGTGCTCTTGACCGGTCTGACCGGTGCAAGCCCCTGGTGGGTTTTGCCTCGGGGAACTGCTGTGTTCGTGTGGTTTTGTCCCGTGGTCCTGCTGGTCAGTTCTTGGCCTGTTTGGAGTTGTTTTGCTAGGCTTTGTAAAGAGTTCTTCTTCCGTGCAGGTTGTGTTTTGGAGGTGGTTTTTGTTCCAGGGCCTAGAGATGTCACTGAGGCTTCCTGGAACGCTTGTTGCTCGGCTGCTGTAGCCACCGGCCTGACTGGCACTGTCCACCGGTCTGACCGGCGCAGGCCATCGGTCTGACCGGTGTAGCACAGGCAGCAAGCCGTGCAAGTTTTCGCTGTGCATGTTGGTGTGTTTTGGTTTGGAAGGTTGTGTGTTGGTTCCTAGGACCAGTAGCACTCCAGTGGCTACGTGGTCTTGACCAACTTGGGTAGTTGAGTCGGAGACGTGCTTGGTTGCCGTGTTCGCCTTGTTGGAGTTTCAATCTCCTTCGAGAAGAATTTTTATCGGCTCCCATTCACTCCCCCCCTCTCTGGTTCGCCGTTTCGGTCCTTCAAGTGGTATCAGAGCCGGTTAAGGATCTTCAGATTCTAACCAGTCTAAGATCCAAGGATGGCGTACCAGGAACGGGGTTCGGGTCCTCCGCACTTCGATGGCAAAAACTACCAGATGTGGCAGAGGCGGATGGCGGCATTCCTCCGCGGTAAGGGTCAGATCCTTTGGGATGTCACGGTGAACACAGCTTATGTTCATCCGATGAACTTCCTTGCTCCAGGATCGAGAGACATGTTCGACGCCAACAATAAGGCGGTCGACTACTTGTTTCGTGCTCTGTGTCAATCTGAATTCGATCGGGTTCAGACAGAGGACCTAGCATGTAGGATTTGGTTGGAGCTGAAGAATGCTCATGCTGGGAATGCTGAGGTTCAGGCACGGTTGTATGCGACTTACCGGAGAGAGTACGAGAACTTCACTCATCTCCCCGGTGAGTCTATTGATGTCTTGTTCCAGTGGTTCACGGTGGTTGTGAAGAACATGAGAGCCAATGTCGACGTCCTCCCGTACGATGACCATGATAGAGCTGTGTAGCTCTTACACGTGCTAGATTGTACCGTGTGAGATGGAAAGGTCGAGGCCATTCTTGAGTCCGAGAAGTACACCACTCTGACGGTGAACGAGCTGTTTTCTAAGTCAAGTCTGCTGAGGTTGATCATGGTTTGACAGCCCGTCTTGAGAGCCCGACTGACTCCCATAGTCTTGCTCTCGTCGGTGGCAAAGTGGCTAAGTCTAATGCTAACGCATCCTCCAGGATGTACTCTTTGTCTTCTTTGATGCCTTTGCCAGACGAGGAGTTCGACGTGCTTGGAGAGGACGAGCTGGCGTTGCTGACTAGGCGGTTCAAGAGGCTACACGAGAACCGAGTGAACACGAGGAGGACAACACGGACGTGCTTTCAGTGCGGCAAGCCGGGACACTTCGTCGCCGACTGCCCGGAGAAGACGGAGAACAAGGATGGCTACAAGCACCGGTCAAGCAAGGACGCCAAGTACTGATCGAGGCGCGATCACAAGCACAAGAATAAGCACAAGGACGAGCGACGGTCGAGGAAGAAGGACGGCCGCGACAGGAAGGCCCGAGCGATGGTCGGAGCGAGTGACGTCGACTCCAGCTCCGCCTACTCTTCCTCGAGCTCGAGTAGCAGTGAAGACGAAGGTGATCGGTGCAAGAACAAGAAGTCATCCAAGAACTTGAGCGGGTTGAGCTGCTACGCGAGAGATGGCTTCTGCGGCATGGCTCGTAGCTCCGGCAGCAAGAAGAGTCACCAGAGCGACTCAGACTCCGACTCCGAGGATGAGGTACGTGACGAGCTCCCCTTCTTGCGTAAGGAGAACGAGCGTCTTGGCAAGTTGCTTGATAATCGTGATGACATGCTTAGAGAGGCAAAGAAGATGAGGAAAGAGCTTAGGGCCTCGCTAGAAGATGCTAGGAACCGTGTGGCTAAGCTAGAAACCCAGAACCTAGTTGCTAAGCTTGAAATTGATTCGCTTAAGGCTTCTCCTGTGGTTTCTAATGAGATTCATTGCTGTGATTGCTCTGTGTACCTAGCTGATCTTACTACTCTTAAGGATAAGCATGCTTCTACTTGTGATGAACTAGATGTGCTTAGGGTTGAAGTGGCTGAGCTTAAGTCTAGACCTGCTTTGCTAGGTTCTTGCACTTCTTGCCCTGTTTTGCATGGAAAGATTGATGAGATGCATGCTTATACTGTTTCGCTTGAGGCTAAGCTGAAAGAACCTGTTCCCACTTCTTGCTCTACTTGTGAAGTGCATGCTTTGAAAAATCTGGAACTTGCACATTATGTGGATCGCTTGCAGGATGAGAATGATGAGTTGAGAAAGATGATGGGTTGGTTGTCAGGTCATGAACCGCAGCTTAGGATGATGATTGAGGCATACAAGCGCTATGATGGGCAAGCGCTTGGCTCGGAGAAAGTTGGAGAGTCTAGTGGTGAGGGAGGAGAGAAGATTGGTGATATCCAAGCTCCACCAAAAACCTTCCACAAAAATGCCTACGCTCCTAAGCCTAACCCACTGAGAAACAAACTCGACACAACCCCAGATCCTCCCGTATTTCCCCACTCCACAAATGATTTCCAAAAACCTATCAAGTTCAAGAGTAACTTGGGGAATGAGTTCTTTGGGAAAGAGAGTGTGAAGCCTAGTGAGGAGAAACCGGTTGAGAAGCCGAGTGGAGAGAAACCGAGTGAGCAGCCCCATCCCAAGCCTAAGCCTAAGCCCATAAGGTTTCATTGTGACTATTGTGGGAGAGATGGTCACAAGGGTGAGTTTTGCTTCAAGAGGAAGCGTGAGGAGAGAATGGCGAAGGAGTGGGCTAACAAGGACAAGTACCACCCTTCTAATGGTGTACTTGAGCCTCGTATGCAGATGCCCAGGGCCAAGGCAATTGTGAGGACGGTTCCAGCTTGGGGAGATCGGAAGGTAGCAGGTGGTGCTACTGGCCGGGCTACACCGGTCAGACCGGTGCACTACACCGGTCAGACCGGTGCAGGTCTGGGCAGACAGGGGTCTGGTTTCCATGCTCGTGCGAATGCTCGGTTCAGTTCTGGTGGTCGTGGTTCTGGTGGTTGGTCTGGAGAGTTTACAGGTGGTCAGTTTGCTAGGCGTTCTCCACCTCGTGCTCAATACGAGGGTGGAAGGAGTCGTAGCTTTGAGATGGAGAGGTGGAACGGTCCACGATCTTCCTTTCGTGGCTTTCGTTCTCCTCCAGCGAGACAGGGATGGTTTCCTAGTGGTGGTTCTCATGGTGGTTTTCGTGGTGGTAGCTTTGATAGGCGTGATGATTTGGTTTGTGCTAACCCCACTTTGGAGCAAATGGCTCAGCACTGGTTTTACTCTTTTGGTACTAACCCCAGTGCAGAGTCGTTTGTTCACTCACATTCTCGTTTTTGAATTTTAGGTGGGAGACTTGAGGAACGTTTGGTTGATTGACTCTGGTTGCTCGAGGCATATGACCGGAGACAAGGGGTGGTTCTCAAGTCTCGTCCCGGTGGTGTCCAAGACATACATCACCTTTGGGGACAATGGGCGAGGGCGTGTGCTTTCAGAAGGTGAGATTTAGGTAAGTGACAAGGTCACTCTCAGGCGTGTTGCTCTTGTTCAATCGCTCAGGTTCAATTTGCTTTTCGTGTCCCAGCTTTTGGATGAGGGCTTTGAGGTGTTGTTTCAGCCTGGTGGTTCTCGGATTTTGGATTCTCGAGGGGACCTAGTTTGCATGGTCGTTCCCGAGGGTCAAGTGTTCCGAGCAGATTTTTCTCAGTCTTCTGGTGTTGAGCGTTGTTTCTTGGCTGGATCTTCGAGTGAGTTGTGGAAGTGGCATAGGAAGTTGGGTCACTTAAGCTTTGACCTTTTGTCTCGCTTGAGTAAACTCAATTTGGTCTGAGGATTGCCACGGCTGAGGTTTGAAAAAGAGTTGGTTTGTGCGCCATGTCGGCATGCTAAGATGGTAGCTGCTTCCCATCCACCCCTCACCGATGTGATGACGGAGCGTCCATGCGAGCTGCTCCACATGGACCTTGTTGGCCCAGCTCGTGTGCGATCTATGGGTGGGAAGTGGTACATCCTGGTTGTGGTGGACGACTACTCTCGGTATGCGTGGGTTTTCTTTCTTGAGGAGAAAGGGGAGACGTTTGGTTTTGTTCGAGATCTTGTCTTGAGGTTGAGAAACGAGAGGCACGGAGATGCCATACGAGCAATTCGCAGTGACAATGGCTCGGAATTTAAAAACTCTCGCTTCGAAACCTTTTGCCATGACTTGGGTCTTGAACACCAGTTTTCGAGTCTGTATACGCCTCCCCAGAACGGCGTGGTGGAAAGGAAAAACAGAACCTTGTGCGAGATGGCTCGGACGATGCTCGATGAGCATAGGACTCCGAGGAGGTTCTGGGCTGAGGCGGTGAATACCGCGTGCTATGTGTCGAACAGGATTTACCTAAGGGTGCACAAGAAGAAAACGTGCTATGAGTTGATGCACGGGCGCACACCCAAGGTGAGTCACTTCCATGTGTTTGGGTACAAATGCTTCATCCTGAAGAAAGGTAAGAAGTTGGACAAGTTCAAGGCTAGATCCGTCGATGGTATTTTCTTTGGTTACGCGTCTCATTTTAGAGCCTTTCGAGTGCTCAATCTTGAAACTAACCAAATCGTGGAGACTTGCGAGGTAACCTTCGACGAGACACAGCCACGTAGTCAGCTTGTTTTTGAGTGTGCAGGTGACGACGAACTTGGCGAGGAGATTTTCCAGGAGGAGGAGCATGAACATGGAGATGATGAAGATGGCGGTGTGGTTCCCGCGGCTGAGCATGTAACTACTACTTCGACTACGGTGGTGGACGGCCCTTCTCCCACACCTACGACGACAAACCCAGTTCAAGAAGAAGCTGCTGTTGAGGGGGAGGTAGCATCAAGGCGAGAACCTCCCCGGCGAGTGCAAGTGGATCATCCAGCTTCGAGGATCATTGGCGACCTGAATGAACGTACTACATGGTCAAGGGTTCGGAACAATTCTCATTTCGCTCATGCTGCTTTTGTTGCCACCTTTGAGCCCAAGGACATTGGACACGCACTATCTGATCACAATTGGGTTAATTCGATGCATGAGGAGTTGGAGAATTTTGAGAGGAACCAAGTTTGGGAATTGGTTGACCCCCCCCCCAGGGTGTAAGCCGATTGGGACAAAATGGGTGTGGAAGAACAAAGAGGGAGAGAAAGGAGAAGTGGTGAGGAACAAGTCAAGGCTTGTTGGTCAGGGGTACTCACAGAAAGAGGGGATCGACTACGAGGAGACCTTTGCTCCCGTAGCTTGTTTGGAGGCGATCAGGATCCTTCTAGCCTTTTCCGTGGCTAAAGGGTTCAAGTTGTACCAGATGGATGTCAAGAGTGCTTTCCTAAATGGTGTTCTGGAGGAAGTAGTGTATGTGAGGCAACCACCGAGGTTTGAGAGTGAGAAGTACCCCCACCAGGTGTACAAGTTGAGGAAGGCGCTATATGGGCCGAAGCAGGCGCCTAGAGCTTGGTACGGTAGGTTGAGGGGGTTCCTGTTTGAGAGAGGGTTTGAGATGGGGAAGGTCGATCAGACCTTGTTTCTCCTCAGGCAGGGTAGAGATATCCTGATTGTGCAGGTATACGTGGATGATATTGTCTTTGGTGGCTCGTCTAACTCTCTTGTTGCAAGGTTTGCAGAAGACATGAGCAGGGAATTTGAGATGAGCATGATGGGTGAGTTGCAGTTCTTCCTCGGGCTAAAGATCAAGCAATCAAAGGAAGGAACATTTGTGCACCAAGCTAAGTACACTAAGGACATTGTGAGGAAGTTGAAGATGGAGGACTTCAAGGCCATGGCGACGCCTATGAGTACGACTACAGCTCTTGATGCAGATGAGGAAGGTGAACACGTGGACCAGAAGGAGTACCGGAGCATGATCAGGTCACTCCTCTACTTGACGGCGACGAGGCCGGACATCCAGTTCTCGGTATGTCTGTGCGCTCATTTTCAAGCGTCTCCGAGGACTTCGCATCGGCAAGCAGTCAAGCGCATATTCAGGTATTTGCGACATACTCCCGACTTCGGCCTTTGGTACTCCGCGTCTTCTTCTTTGGCTCTTCATGGATTTTCGGACGCGGATTTTGCCGGGTGTCAGTTGGATAGGAAGTCCACTTCTGGGACTTGCCAGTTTTTGGGTTCTTCTTTGGTGTCCTGGTCTTCCCGCAAACAGTCGAGTGTTGCTCAATCCACTACCGAGGCAGAGTATGTGGCCGCAGCTAGTTGTTGCTCTCAGCTCCTTTGGATCACATACACCATGAGTGACTTTGGTGAGGAGTATACCCATGTCCCACTTCAATGTGATAGCACAAGTGCCATAAGCGTTGCAAAGAACCCAGTGCTCCACTCCAAAACTAAGCACATAGAAGTGAGGTATCATTTTTTGAGAGACAACGTAGAGAAAGGAAAAATCTCTTTGATCCATGTACCCACACATGACCAGCTAGCCGATATTTTCACCAAACCCCTAGATCAAGCAACTTTCACTCGTTTGCGGGGGGAGCTTGGTGTTTGTTTGATTTCTTGAGTTGGGTGTGTGGGAGCTCCTTTGTAGCATATGTATAGCTTTCCTTTGTGCATTTCTTGCATTTGCATTGCATTTGTATCATGATGTATAGTCATCTTTGTATGATAGCTTGCATGCATTTTGTATCATATGCATCGTGTAGGAAAAGCTTCTCTTATATACATTGTTCACCATGGTATGCTATATATGATCTTGTGAGCTAGTTTGGTATGATATGACTTAGTGTGGCTTAGCTCTTGATGATCTTGGTTTATATCCATGGTTGATGGCTATGTTTTTCAAAAATCTCATATGTATGCTCTCTTGTGAGTGAATGCCTTTATATGATCTTGACATGTTTTAGTGGCTATGCTATACTTAGTTTGTGGTTGGATAGCTTATTTTGATCATATGGGGCCAAAGTCTCATTTGCCATCATGAATGTTTGGCCCCCATGCTTCATCTTGTGGAGGGGTATAAGTTCCTTTTTGTCGCAAAGACATTTCATGTACCAATTATAAATCTGAAAATGAAATGTAAATTGCTTGGAAAATGTGCTCCCATGTCATATGTGCTTAATTTACTTGCTTTTGGGTGCTAAACCGTTGCATGTTGCTTACCAAAGAGAAGTCTCATACATAGAAGTAAGCACATGGCTCGGTATGCTTTGACATGACATGAGGTGCTTGTGCGTGTTTATGATGGTCTTATGCTTAGAATGGTTGTCCTAGCATGAAGTTTGTGTGGCTTTGTCATTTTGACATGTTTTGTTCATGTTTAGGACTTTGCTCATGAGAGGGAATTTTTCGTAAAAATGCTCAATTCTATCTTAGCTTCGTCCAATGGTTGTGAAACTTGGTGATCTTGTAGTTTTTGTCCATACGAAGCTATCGAGTATCTAACTTGCTCATTTGGAGGTGTGTAGCATGCTATGTTGAATTTTGTCTATTTGAGAAGCTCTAGGTTGAAATTTTCCTAATTTTGGCTTGATTCATGCATTATCAACAAGGGGGAGAAGTTTGAGCATGTTTTGGGCTACTGAATGCATTTGGAGGATTTTCAGGTGGTTTCGAGCCATTTCTGGGCTCTGTTGTGCACCGGTCTGACCGATTGAGGTCACCGGTCTGACCGGTCAGAGTGCTGGTCCTGTTCATATGTTGCACACCGGTCTGACCGGTGGTGTTGGCCGGTCTGACCGGTCAGGGCTGAGCTGATGCAGCTGCTCTGTTTCATCAAGTGGTTCGCATGCATTCGTCCAGGGGGAGTTGCATTGTTTCAGGGGGAGCTTGCATGTGTGCAGGGGGAGCTCTTTATGGTTTTCGAGCTTTGGATCGGTGGTTTGTGTTCTTTGCTTGAGCATGTTTTGTCTCGGATGTGTCGAGCTGTTACCCTTGCCTATGGGGTCCGAGACTTGTCTTCTTCAAGTGATCTTGCTCGTTGCCTTTCCTTTGGCTTTCGGTCGCTTGTTGGAGTTTCTTTTAGTCGTTTCTTTTTCTATGCTTTCTCTTGGTTACCAAAACGTGTGTGTTGTCAATGCACTCATCAAGGGGGAGATTGAGAGCCATGTGTGGTTCGAGTACCGGTGGATGGTCGCTCCCTGGTGTGATGAGTGATTGACAACGTGGTGTGGACTGATTCTTGGCTAAGTATTGCAGGTGCAGGTTGCGGCTTGACTGGTGTTGGTGCAGGTGAAGAACAAGCACAAAAGGTCGTTGCCGGTGAGGCCTCCAGGTGTGGAGAAGACAAGTAGGTTTGGTTCGAGGGACCCGGTGGCCAACGGGGTCAAGTGCGGGCTGCATGGTGGCAAGAACGGCAAGATGAAGTCATGGACGATTTCTTGGTTGAGCCTCAAAACCAAGGTCGAGCCGGGACTACGTGGGAGCCGAGTCATGAGTGGTGATTGGCGGAGGCTACACCGAGTTCGCGTGGTTTCCGGTGGTTCACCAGAAAACCACTGGATTCCTTGGTTGATCCACAAAGCCAAGACCGAAGACCGAAGACGGAGGTGCAGCAGCATCGGACCGGTCTGACTGGTGGGTCTGACCGGTCTGACCTGTGGGTACCGGTTTGACCGGTGAGGAGCACCCGTCTGACCGGTGTGCGACGACGCAGTCCGGAATCTTCGAAGCGGAGGACACGCGTCGGGATCGCAAGGCTTGCGTCGAGGCTAAGCAAGTTTGCGGTCGCTGGGCATCCGTCCGATTGAGCGATGACAAAGACTTCCGAATTCGCCCTCGAGGGGCATGTATCCCTAGTTAGCTAGTAAGGGTATTTTAGTCTTTCGGCTTGCCTCCATATAACCCAAGTGGTGAGAGGATGGCAGCCATCTCTTGGAACCCTAGCTCATTTGTTTTCCTATTTTCGCCTTCCATGTTTCCTTTGGAATTTCTAGGACTAGCTTGAGAGCTTCATGGTGAGATCTTGTGAGAGGGAAGGATGATCGGGCGGCAAGCTAGACCTTGTATGAACCTCTTTGGTATGTATAGATGATTCGGTGTGGTTCCTCAAGGCTTGGATGTGTCTTTCCCGTTTCTCCTTTTTGGTGATTTTCGGAGGCTTTTCTTGGCGAATTTCTTATGGCGGTTTTGAGACCTTTCTCTTTGGGATTTGGTGGGGGATGTATGCATGAACCCCTCGTGGTTCTTTTCCCTTTGATTCCCTTCCCAAATCCGTGAGTAAAGGGGCTCAATTTTGGGGTTTTCGGTGTCCTAGGGTTAGAGGTGTTCTTGGCGGAAATCCTTCGATTACTCTTGATTCAACGAGTTTTGGTGGACCATAACTTGGCTATGGAGTGCCCATGAGGTGTTCCTACTATCCCCAAAGTCTTGTGCGAATCCGTGGAGCGAATCGGGAGATCAGGAGTTGGATTTGGGGGAGTTGACCCGCGGGCGCTGTTCATCCCGAGCTGCCCAGGCATGACCGGTCTGACCGGTGCTCTTGACCAGTCTGACCGGTGCAAGCCCCTGGTGGGTTTTGTCTCGGGGAACTGCTGTGTTCGTGTGGTTTTGTCCCGTGCTCCTGCTGGTCGGTTCTTGGCCTGTTTGGAGTTGTTTTGCTAGGCTTTGTGAAGAGTTCTTCTTCCGTGCAGGTTGTGTTTTGGAGGTGGTTTTTGTTCCAGGGCCTAGAGGTGTCACTGAGGCTTCCTGGAATGTTTGTTGCGCGGCTGCTATAGCCACCGGCTTGACCGGCGCTGTCCACCGGTCTGACCGGTGCAGGCCATCGGTCTGACCGGTGTAGCACAGGCAGCAAGCCGTGCAAGTTTTTGCTGTGCATGTTGGTGTGTTTTGGTTCGGAAGGTTGTGTGTTGGTTCCTAGGACCAGTAGCACTCCAGTGGCTACGTGGTCTTGACCAACTTGGGTAGTTGAGTCAGAGACGTGCTTGGTTGCTGTGTTCATCTTGTTGGAGTTTCAATCTCCTTCGAGAAGAATTTTTATCGGCTCCTATTCATTCCCCCCCTCTCTGGTTCGCCGTTTCGGTCCTTCAACGACACGTCTACAATGGAGCACATCACCAGGTTCATCATACAATGTGGGGAAGCAGGAACCAATGATGCACTCAGGATATGGTTGTTCTCTTCATCTCTGTCAGGGCCAGCATTTTCATGGTTTACTTCACTTCCGACTAACTGCATCATCAAGTGGGCCGATTTGGAGCAACAATTCCACAATTACTTTTTCTGTGGCGTCCATGAGATGAAGATTACTAACTTGACCAGATTCAAGCAAAGGAATGATGAAACTATCGTTGGATTCGTTCAGAGGTTCAAAGAAGTCAGAAACAAGTGCTACAGCCTAAATTTGGGAGACAAACAATTGGCTGAATTAGCGTTTCAAGGACTCTTACCCTCTTTAAAAGAGAAATATGCATAACATGAATTTGAGAGTCTCAGCCAGTTAGTGAGTCGAATGATACAGGAAACTGCAAAGTCTTATGAGCCAAGGAGGAATTTCCAAAAGAAAGTATCATATGTGGAATACTCTGATTCAGAAGATGAAGACAACATGGTAGGACTTGCAGAATGGGTTACAGGCAAGAAGGTTGTATCTTGTCCTTTTGGAAAGAAGGAACCAGAGAAATTCGAATTTGATATACCCAAAGCCGATAAAATATTTGATCTGCTGACTACTGCTACAACAAGGACATATTAAGCTCTCTCAATTCCATACCATACCATCTGTAGAAGAGCTTAGAAGGATGAAATATTGCAAGTGGCATAATGCAACGTCTCATGACACTAATGATTGCGAGATTTTTCAGGCAGCAGATCCAATCAGCTATTGAGCAAGGAAGACTCAAGTTTCAAACCCCTGCCAAGGCTGAAAAGCTGATGAAGATTGATCAGCACCCTTTCCCAACTAATACGGTTGAGGTGTCTAGTAAAGACATGTCACATACCAAGTTGCTGACATCTGAATCGACTCAAAATAAAGGAACTGTCGATACTAAGGTACAAGCAACTGTTGCCGATGTTAAAGGAAAAGGATTGTTGCTTGAAGAAGAAGACACGAGACCACACAGGCCTGTCACGTCTCACATGCTGATTAACAAATTTCAGCGACGACAAGAGAAAGTGAGGGAAAGAGAAGAGTGGGCACGGCGCAATGAAGGTCACTGGAGATGTCCATTCTTCAAATATTGTTGGGAAAAGGAATTAAACTCCCAACGACGAAAAATTGTTTAGAATGCAATGGAGTTTACAACAATGATAGCTCAATCAAGAGGGTTTGATTCAATGACAGAAGACCGATAGCTGAGGATCATTGTGAGTTCAATAATCAACGGGTCCCAGTGCATCAACGGTTGGGGGCCAAAGCCAGCATCTACGATTGGCTAGGGGGCAAGGCCAATGTCCATGATCGGTTGAGAGGCCGAGTCAACGACAAACAGGGAAACCGCAATTAGCTGGAAGAATTGGCCCATTCCAGATTCCCCGATGAAGATATCTTGTGCCGGGCCCCTGAACGACGACGCAACGTGCAATTAGACGATGAAGGGTCAAATCAATCAAGCACAAAACCTAATCCACGTTGGTGCCTAGATGGTTTGACTAAATCTCAGAAGAGAAGAGTTCAGCATTTGCGTCAATTGGAGCAACAAGAAGAGGAAGAGAGACCTGTGCTGGACAAAAAGAAGATTCAGTCTCAAGTATGACGTCCTAAGCTTAGAGCCGATGACGGTGAAGACAACAGGCCAAAAGCTGATATAAATATGGTTTTCTTGCTACCAAAAGAGTTCATGGCCCCAGTTGATTCAGATTCATCTGATGAAGAATGAGGATTGGCTCAGTTGACACTGGAACCCACACAGGCTATTTTTGAAAAGCCGGAAGATGAGAAAAGGTAGCACTTGAAGGCTTTGTTTCTCAGAAGGTTTGTGAACGGGAAGCTAGTCACCAGGATTGTTAGGCGGAGATTGGATACATGCCAACTGCTGCATACCGTCTACAATGCATCAATTTATCATCCAATGGATTGGAGATTCATTTGAGGTCGTCAGAGGAGAGACTTCCTTAACAGTAGGAGCAACAAAAGCACAAGGATGGAGCTATGATCGAGTGAGCTGCATATCTGGAAAAGCCTGGAACACTAAATATCTCAAGGTGTCTGATTTCAGGCTACAACCGGTTCAAGCAGTCAGCTCAGACGAAAAGTCTTAATGGATCAATTCATAGAAGATGAAGGAAAACTTGGACATGGGTTCTCGTCGGCCGATGAACTAGAAAAAATAGATCTTGGAGATGGTAGTAAACCAAGGCCGACCTATATCAGTGCCTAGCTAGATCCTGAATACAAGATAGAGTTGATTGCATTGTTAAAGGAATTCAAAGATTGTTTTTGCTTGGGAATATTATGAGATGCCTGGTTTAGATCGATCTATTATTGAACATTGGCTGCCTATAAAGCCAGGTTATTGACCATTTCAGCAACATCCTAGACAATGTAATCTAAAGATTTATCCTGATATAAAAGCCGAGATAACAAAGTTACTCGAAGCTGGTTTTATTCGGCAATGCCGATATGCCGAGTGGATTTCTAATATAGTACTTGTATATAAGAAAAATGACAAATTGCGTGTTTGCATTGATTTCAGGGACTTGGACAAGGCGACACCGATGGATGGCTATCCAATGCCAGTAGCTAACACATTGGTAAGTGCTGCTGCAGGACACAAAGTCATCAGCTTCATGGACGGTAATGTTGGACATAACCAAATATTTATGGCTATAGAAGATATTGCAAAGACTACTTTCAGGTGTCCTGGCCATGTCGGTTCATACGAGTGGATTGTCATGACCTTCGAGTTGAAAAATGCTGGTGCTACGTATCAAAGGGCCATGAATTATATATTCCACGAGCTCATCGGCAAGATAGTTGAGATCCAAATTGATGACGTGGTTGTCAAGTCAAAAGGCTACAAGGAGCATCTGGCCGATTTGCGTAAAACACTGGAGTGCACAAGGAAACATGGTTTGAAGATGAATCCCAACAAGTGTGCTTTTGGTGTATCTGTTGGGCAATTCCTGGCTTTCTTGATGCATGAAAGAGGGATTGAAGTTGTCCAGAAATCAATCAGTGTAATTGACAAGATAGAAGCACCATCAAACAAGAAAGAGCTTTAATCATTGCATCAGAAGATTTATATCCAATCTATCTGAAAGGATCCAGCCATTCACACCTTTATTGAAGCTCAAGGCCAATCAAAAGTTTGTGTGGGGAGAAGAGCATCAAAAGGCTTTGGACAATATTAAGCAATATTTAAAATCTCCTTCTATCCTAATGCCCCCTCAAGACAAAAAGCCGTTCAAATTGTACCTATTGACTAATGAGCGGGCTATTGGATCAGTCGTTGTACAAGAGTTTGAAGGGAACGAATGAGTCATATACTTCGTAAGCAGAAGACTCTTGGATGCAGAAACAAGGTATTCGGCAGTGGAGAGATTATGTTTGTGCTTATACTTCTCTTGCACAAAATTAAGGCCCTACTTATTAATTGCCGAGTGCGTGGTGATTTGCAAAGATGATGTGGTCAAGTACATGCTATCACTGCCGATTTTGAAGGGTAGAATCAGAAAATAGATCTTGGCTCTATCAGAATTCGACTTTACTTATCAATCGGCCAAGGCAGTTAAAGGTCAAGCAATTATTGAACCTATCCCATGGACTATGTTCTTTGATGGATCATCATGTGGAATAGGAGCTAGAATTGGGATTGTTCCCATCTCACCTCAGGGGGCAAGCTATGAATTCTGTATCCTAATCGAGAAGACTTCAATGAATAATCAAGCTGAGGTTGTTGAGAAATCAATGCTGAGGTTGTTGAGATATTTGGAGATTCTCAGCTCATGATAAATCAATTGGCTAGAGAGTATGAATGCAAAAATGACATATTACGGGTTTATCATGAGGAGTGTCTTCAACTACTCAAAGAATTCAAGATAGTGAAGCTCGAGCATATCCCTAAGTGCCACAACGAGGAGGCTAATCGACTAGCTCAAAATGCATCAGGCTATCAGCCGATCCTTACCGTAGAGCTACTTGCCGATGATTGGAGAAAAGAGATAAATGACTATTTAAAAGACCCGACAAAGAAGGTCGACAAACAACTAAGGTATAAGGCCATTAAAATACGTCTTACTAGAAGATGAATTGTATTTTCGTACCATCGATGGAGTCTTGCTCAAATGTCTTTGTGAAGAACAAGCAAAGACCTTAACTGGAGAAATTCATGAAGGAGTTTGTGGGGCTCACCAATCGGCATTCAAGATGAAGTGGATGATCAGAAACAACAATTATTATTGGCCGACAATTTTTGATGATTGATTTAAATATTACAAAGGATGCCAAGAGTGTCAGAAATTTGGAAGTGTTCATAGAGTTCCAGCATCGGCAATGAACTCGATAGTTAAACCATGGTCGTTTAGAGGTTGGGAATTGACCTAATCGGACAGATATTCCCACTCCAGCAAAGGTCATAACTTTGTGTTGGTGGCTACAGATTATTTTACGAAGTGGGTTGAAGCTATCCTTATCAAGAATGTAACATCAAGCAATATGATTGACTTCGTGAAAGAGCACATCGTGTATCGATTCGGTATACCTCAGACCATCACGACCGATCAAGGGAGTCCGTTCACTTCGGGGGAGTTTGAAGAATATGCAACCTCGCTAGGGATTAAAATTGTTAAATTCTTCTCCTTACTATGCTCAAGCTAATGGTCAAGCAGAGGTAGCTAATAAGGGCATCATCAAGTTGATCATGCGCAAGATTGACGAAAACCCTAGGCGATGGCACACAATTCTTAATGAGGCATTATGGGCATATCGGATGGCGTGTCACGGTGCAACGAAAGTGTCTCCCTATCAACTTGTGTACGGTCACGATGCAATCTTGCCCTTGGAGTTAAAAGCTGGATCTAGAAGGGTGTCTTTGCAAGATCAGTTATCGGCCGATGACTATTCAACTATGATGAAGGAAGAACTAGAAGACCTAGCTGGCAATCAGCTGAGAGCCTTGGCAAGTATTGAAAAGAATAAAAAAAAAGAGTAGCCAAATGGTACAACAAAAAAAGTCAAGATCAAGGAATTTTCCCAAAGAGATTTGGTTTGGAAACTCATACTACTAATCGGCTCCAGAGATCCCAAGTACGGTAAATGGTCACCAACTTGGGAGGGCCCATACAGTATTAGTCGATGCGTACCAGGCAATGCGTATATCTTGGAATCTTTGGAAGAAGAAGAGTTTGCAAGAGCATTGAACGGGAAATACTTGAAGAAATACTACCCAAGCATATGGGTGGATGCTTAGCCGATTATCGTTTCGAGCCTAACGGTCGATTATGGTTTTGAGCTGTAGCCGATGTTAGTGTAATCACCTTTAGTAAAAATAGCTGATATCTATAAAGAATCGCCTTTAGCACAAATAAATATTAAGCAGCCGATTGTCAATTGACATACTCGGTTTCTCAGATGTGGCCGATGTACAAATCACCCTTAGAACAAAAATATGTATTATTCTCTTGTCTCTAGTTACAATGATGGTGTTACAATCCAGATCTAGAAGTTACATTGAGAAGGAATGGAAAAGAACAAGGCAGATACTAAAAAGCAAAAAGAAGCGTAAGTTTGATGAAATATTGGCCAGGTTTCTTGACCTTCATCTTCAACTCACCGGTGAACAAGACATAGGGTTGTTCTTCTTCCTGATGCAAGGGGGCATTCTATTTACTCCTCTACTCCAGATGCTACACCCAAGTTGGATCACAAGGGTTCTTTTAGCTTTTGAGGCTAGAGAGAAGAGGAGGCCCATTACATTATCACAAGGATTCTTCTAGCTATTCGAAAACTAAGAAGAAGGAGGAAGATCAAAGAAAAGAAGTATGCACCCTATCAAGTCTATCCTTTGAACCATGGCTGAGAAGTGTGATTTCCTCCATTGGGCATCGGTTATATTTATAGCTCGAGTGCCAAGAAGGGATAACTATGAGAGGGAATTGAAAAAGATAAAAGAGGAGGCGCCAAATCTAGTCAAAGAAGAAACAGTCCCTCCGTGAGTGGCTCAGACTGAGTGACTAGCAACTATGCAGTGATGCATTTCTGAAAAAAGTAGGAGTGGGTTTTAAAGATTATCGAAATAAAAATGAGTAACCTCACTCTGTACTCTAGAAGAGGAAGCTTCTAGGATGATTCTTTCTCAACATTGCTCACAGCGATAACAAGCTTCCCTGCATCATTTGGTTGCAAGGTTACCTCAGAAGGAAATTTACAAAGGAATGGTGGCAACTAGTTTTTCCTGAAGGCACTTTCAAGAGGGCATGCCTCCTATTCCTAGAAAAAACCATCTGTTGGATATGCATTGTAATCCTAATGCTTCAACTCCTTGGACAAAAGGTTACATCTTATAGAAGACAAGAAAACAAAAGGACAAATCAGGTCACATGAGGATAGTTATGAGCATACCAGAACAAATATCATCCAATATTGTGTTCAGAGATCATCAATGTTGGTGGAAAAATGGCAATTTCATTCATAAAAATGGTAACTAAGGCCGATTACATTGGCTGATTAGTACGATACATCAAGGCTTAAGAAGATTTGTTGGGTGATTTCTTCGCCTACATGATCTAATTCCTGAAGGAGAGAAGTCCTCTTGGCCTCCAGAGCTTCTAGTGTCTTCTCATCATTGGAGATTACAAGATGAAGACCTTGTTCTTGCCTAGATGATTGCGTCTGTCGATTCACACCAAAGGCGTTGATATTCGTCAAAATTCTCTCCACATCTTCACGATTGGGAGACTGAGAGAAATATGGAAGAAAAACATCAAAAAGATCCAAAGATGGAAGAAGAAGATGATGAGGAACCAACCTGATTCACGGGGGAGGAAGAAGAAGCCATCACACAAGGATGAGATGAGAAAGGCAAAAGAATCTCATATTTATAAGGGCCAATTAAAACATCCGGTCAAAGCAATAAAAAAGGAGCGTTGGGAGTTGGCCAGTAAGGGCTAGCTACAATCCGAGAGTTACATGGTCAAATAGACTAAACTATACCTAGGGAATGGATAGCATTGATGAGGTCCAAGCGTAGCTGGTCAGTCTCTTTAATCTCTTGACGATTGGCATTGGCCGAACTTGGAATCGGTTGTTCTTGTTCCTTCATCAAGTCAGCTCGACGTTGTTTCAAATGATCAATGTTGCTGACAATGTCAGGATGAGAAGAGGATAGCAACTCAATCCTATTTCTAGATCAACCATACTACTGTCCAGAACCTCACTATCTTGAGTAAGGTGCTCCTGACGTTTCCTTTCCTCCAGCCGATCTTGGGCTTCTTAGACTTGGAGCTGCCGATTTTCGATGAAAGCTACTTGAAGTATTTTGGCCTTGAGACCTCTGGGCATATGATTCTTAATCTGTTTGAAAATATTTCTGATTGTCTCAGCATCTTGTACAAGTTAGCCAATATCTTGGTTGAGCAAAGGAAGCATCTCAAGAAGCTTGACTTTTACGTCATCAGGAAAAAGAATAGCTGATGCATTTTGGCTGATGAATGGAAGGACAGACTGAGCCTGCAAGAGGAAAGGAGATCAACATGGCGATCAGAGCAAAAGATAAGACAATTCAGAAGTTACCTTCACAACAGAGGAATTCGGCTGTGTTTGAATGATGATGCTAATCGATTCTTCAGTCGATCCTTATTCTGAGACTTTATCAGCTGATACTTGTTGCTCATCATTAATTGTTTTTGGTGGATTATCCACGGGTTCCTTAGGTTGAGCTTCAGTCGATGCCTCATTAACCTCCTGCATAAAATGAGGATTTAGGAACAAGTAAGATAAATAAAGCAAGAAACCAATAACGAAGAATTTTACTTCGGCTATGGATCGCTTGATCTAAGAATCGGCTGATTCAGAAAAGCTTTGTTGATTTTGAATCTGATCACCCAAAACATCTGGGACATCTTCTGCTTGATGATCTGGTTCAGGTTTTCAGTTGTCATGATTAGAGCTTCTTCAGTTAGATCGTTAGAAAATTGTTCTTGGGTTGGCTCCAGTGCAACTTCTTTCTCAGAAGAATTGGCTACCGAGGTACCAGTCTTTGTTTGAGCCGGTTTCCCCAACAAACCAGAAGACTACAGAGAAAATGAAGTAATCAGATTAGATCTTAAAAGGATAAGAGAAAGGAAGGGGTTAAGTAAATCAAGTACCTTGACGGCATCGGTGAGAACTCCAACCATGTTTGGAATATCAACAGCCGCAGTATTGGGTTTATTACTTGTCCGACGACTAGGCAACTTGTTGGGATCCACAATTTTAGTGTCTAAAGTTTTTCTCTTGATACTTGACAAGACTGGGTTGTTCAAAGTAGAGATTACCACTGGACCTTGCATGACTGAAGAGATTGGGGGAGCATTATGGCTGATATATGGGCGAACCTGTGGAGGAAGATAAGTAATCGGCTTGCCATTCTTGCTTTGGGTAGGAGGCCCAACAATATCAGGCTAAGAAATAAAGAAAAACTAGTCAGAATATTAAAAGGAAACAAAGATACGCAAAGTATTGAGCAAGAAGGTACCTTGTCGGGTGGGGCATTATAGGCAGAATCCAATTTTTCGCAGTAAAGTTTGGGAGATACATAGAAGGGGTGATCACACCATTCAACCCACCAGATGTTAAAGAGAGGAGAAGCAAAAGTTGCAAGTTTCCAGGAATCAAGATCAATAGTGGAGGAATCAGGGACCAGGTCTCGTAATCAATTATAATGAAGATTGTTTGGAATAGACTCCCTTGGTTTAATCATATTGGAAAAATAAAGACCAATCGGTAGCTAGCCAAATCCCAATTGACGAGAACTTACTGATGGGTTATAGAACTCATATGTTGTCGATTGATCTTTTCCAAAAACACAAGATGGGAGAAGTCCTGGTTTGATTATTTCCTCAAAAATCATCTTGTTGTTATCATCACTAGTGATATCATCAAATCTGAACACATTCTCGAAAGAGAAATCAGGACATTCATATGCAAACTAGATAGTGGAATCTGGTCTGAAACCAAGGTAAAAACTCCTAATGTGTTCATCTATATGAGATGGGGTCTTTTTGTTTCCTAGGAATACAGATACTGCCTCTCCAAAAGAAGTACATCGGCGCTTCTCAACTAAGACATCATCTGGCTGATCTTTCGGAAAAGATAGACTGTAAATGTCTTGCTCCAGGCTATTACGAAGGTGGAGATTCAACCACATGTTGATAAACCACCAGGGCCCTCCTAGGGTACCTATGGGTGTGCCGGTCGACAAATTAACTAACACTTGGTGAAGTAAATTATAAACTACTCCTAGGAGATATTTGTCAAGTGGAATTGAAGAACATGTTGCTAGACGCCCAGCAATAATCTGAAAATTGGAGGTTGGGCCAAAGGATTTGCCATAGAAGATGAATTTTTCGAGCCACATGTTCAGAAATGCAGCATGTTCTCTGTCATCTGGGGTACCTGTTTTCATGTGTTCGGTAATATAGCCTGACCAACCACCAACGCCTTTGGTTTTCAATCGATAGGAAAGTTTGTCATTCTGGCAAGAAAAAAGAGTGTCTGAAGACGACACATCCAAACCAGTCAACATGAGGACATCGGCTAGAGTTGGAGTCATTTGTCCATGACCAAATAAAAAGGCATTGAGGGCATCAAACTAGAAATAAGAGGTGGATATGAGAAGTGATTCATTCCAAGGCATATCAGACAGGGACAGGGAGATACATTGACTAATTTTGCACTTTTCCCAAAAATCTCTATTCTTCCGAGACATTCTGCAATACCAGTCTTTCCATCCCTTAGTATACCCTGTCCATGACCTAAAGCAATTTTCCCAATCGGCTAGGTCTAAAGCTGCATTCTTAAAGGGAATTTTGCCAGTTTCAAGATCAATTATCTCTGTAGGGTCGGGATCACCCATTGGGTCGAGGAAAACAAAGTCAGATTTACCATGAATGGGGATGGTGAGATTGGATCTGAGTTCCTGAAGGGAATTCAAAACCTAAGATTTGGAGAGTGAGTAACGGTATTGAAATCGGCAGAAGCAGAGGTCATGAAAATACCTGGGGAACCGAAGAAAGAGTCACCGCCGGAGGTGCGGGAGGTGGTTGAGGACCACCAGCAGAGCTTGAAGAGACCATGATTCGGCGGAAGTCGCGGGCTTAGGGTTCGAAGTTCATCTGGGGCTTGAGCTCTCAGGAACGTCAAAGTTTGGGAAAAAGGGGATCCGGAGGAGTTGCATTTATAAGTTTCCCTTGGACGTGGCCGTTTCGAAGCGGAAAAAGATACTGGATTCGAGCAAATTTCGGAGCAAAAGATATTTACTCCGAAACTGGGGGCACGTGTTGACACCATTTTTTGGAAACGAGTCAAAAGATGAGATGAAGAGGCATGACACGTCGTGCCGATGGCGAAAACAGGGCAATCGGTCGATTGAACGAGAGGAGGCAGCCAACGGAACCAGGCGATGGTCAAAACCAGTCAAACCCAGCTTGTCAATAGTCAAGCCAGTCAACCTAAACGGCCGATGGTCAACCTGGAGGGATCAGCCGATTAGGAGAAAAAAATGACAATTGAAGAATACGCCAAGGAGAAGAATACGGTGGAGGCGGGTCAGTCAACGATTGACGACGGGCCAGAGTCAGTTTAGGAGAGTTCAACTCTTGCATGAGTCATTTTATTTTTAGTAGTGTTCGTTTCTTTAGATGCAAGTAAACAATGTCGTAATCGGCTAAGAGTCGGGTTGTCCTCAGGACATAAATAGTGACCCTGCATGGTGGGAAAAACGGTACACACCATAATCAAACAAACCGCCTCCGGGCAAATCCTTTACAATTTTCAGCATCTACTTTTATAGCATCTACTTTTCGGTGACTTCACCATCACGTTTTTCTCTTTTTCTCTTTTTCTCAACGTCGTTATTCGAGTTCGTAAGTACAGTTTTACCGAATAACACTAGACTTTAACCTCCGGGCGCATCGCTGAGATTTCGTCTAGTTCTTTATTCACAATTTATCGATATCAGTTAGATCTGCAAGTTTCGTACCAATTCTTGTAGTTTTAGCTTTTATCACCAATTTATCCAGCTCGATCAAGATCTCGTTGGCTTTTGCTGTTTAGCCGACCTAGATTCATTCGAGTGCTGACGTCATCATCGGCTGATATAGCCGAACTATTTTAGACATATTTGCACTTCGGTTGCTTTTGAGCCTGCCGATCTCGCTTTCCCGTTTCGACCGATTTGCAGACACGCGTGTTACTAAAGACCCATCGGTTCTCTAGCTGATCTCTTATTATTTAACTTCTTTTTCCATTGTCAATCAACAGGTCAGATTGGTTGGCACGCCTCGCTACAAACCGCGGAGTCACGTGTGTTGCGCGCGGGGGTGACGTCCTATTTCCGCGTCAACACGACGCACTTCGCGGCGCTAGCAGCGTTAGCCCCCTGCGGAGGCGAGGCGTACGACGGCGTTCCGCGTTGTAGCCCTGAATCTAGTGGCAGACCCGACTCAGGCTCATGCTCGGTCTCTCTCTTTCTCTCTATCGCCTTCCTTCTCATCTCCAGCCGCGCGCGGAGGCAAGGCAAGAGGGTCCACCATTCGCGCGGCCCGCAGTCCTCCTATGCCAGCCATCCTTGTGGCTTCCGCGAAGGCGAGCTGAGACAAGGATGGGCTCAGGCCCCTGCGGTAGAGGAGAGTTGTGGCCACGACCGAGGTGAGTTGCGGCGGCGGAGGCATGCCGCTACCAGCGGCCGGCGCTTGATTCGGGGCACTCCTCCTCGCAGAGCAAGTGCTCCCTCCCCAACGCATCGACCACCCCCACCGCCTCCTTCCCCAGCAGGCCTCCTCCACCCTAAGCTGTGGCGGTGAAGGATTGGGCTGAGGCGGCCATCTCCCTACCTGGTGAGGCGTCCAGCCGATGAGGCTCCGGCTGGGAGGCGCGAGCTCCACGTCGGCCGTCTTGCACACCTACCGCGCCACCCAGTTCCTCCTCGCATTCTGTTCCTCCCAACTCTCCTCCGTCACCTCCTCCAACCTCCGGGAATGCGGAGCCAACAGCCGCAGCTGCACGTGGGAGGATGCACGACGGGTTGCACAACACTACTGGGAGGCCTACTCTTTTTGGGCAACGGATTCTTCTCTTTCGTTTCCACATAACAGGTTTTGCCTATGGGGATGAGATACCTTGTTGTGGTCAGTCTAAGGCTAAGAGCAACTCCAACAGCCTCTCTAAATCAAGTTGACTAGCAAAAATTTACAAAATTGAGGTAAAAACACGTTCCAATAGTCTCTCCAAAACCACCCCTCGCTATCCACACTTGGTATCCATTCCCACCGACTGGCTATATTCCGCGAGCCGTCCTCACTCGCTATCCCTCCTTGTTCCACGTGCATGAGCTCCCACGCACCCAGCGCTCCTCGTTGCTTGCGCGGGCGGGACCCCGCCGCGCAGGCTGCGGCCACAGGAGCTCCAGCTGGTCTCCCTCGGCACCTCGTTGTCGTGCTGGAGCTCCTACGCCGACGCTACCGCTCATGCGCCTGCTCCTGTGTCGCCGCCACTGCTCCTGCTCCGTCGACCGAGCTCTGGGGTCTCCGCGCCGCCCAACACCACAAGCAGGGGAAAGCAGTAGCCACCACCGATCTATGGCCGTCGCTGTCCCCTCGTCCGTCTCCCGTGCGCTAATACAGGGCCCTCTGCTTCCCTCCTACTGTTGCATCGGTGACTTGGCACGAGGAGCAGGGGAGGCCGTGACTCGCCTCGCCGGGAGCCCACACCTCCACGGGAGGCCGCGCCTCGCCTCGCCTCGCCGGGATTGCGGTCGGCCGGCCGCCGAGACCGTCGTGTCGTCCTATGAGGTCAGCGTGTTCAGATGCACATTCTGGCGCACCACCATGGGCTTCTTCCTCTGCTACGACCTCATCTCGAGCTGCACGGACCTCATCCCCGGCTCCCCGCGCCCATGGAGGTGCTCTAGTGGCCCCTACTGGGAGCTCGACAAGATGGAGGGCAAGGTCGCCACCTCCACAGACGAACGCGTCGACACCGTCGCAATCATCTGCCTCGACTTCGCGCGCTACTACACCAACGGCAGCGTCACCAAGACCCTGGCTGGCCACTTCGAGGGAGGCTGTAGTACTAATCAATCAATTGCAGAACGTAGCAATTTCAGTGTTTGTGGATGAATATGATTAGATTCAGCAATTTCAATGAGTTTGGTAGCCCGTGCCCCACGGGAGGCCGCGCCGCCTCGTCTGCTGCTCTACACCACTCGTCGAGAGCTCGCACCGCCGTGTCTCCTCGTTCTCGGCCTACTGCGCCGCCCGGCTGATTCGAGGGAGGGCCACCGGGAGCTCGGATGCTGGGGTTCGCCGCGAGCCGCGCCGCCGTCCACGAGCTGCGCCGCCGGCCAGCTCCTCCCCAAAGTCTGGACCATAAGTGGAAGGAGATAAGATATGAGTATGACATGTGGGACCCACAAGTACAGTCAGATATGGAGAGTCAGTTTTAAAGAGTGTTGGATTTCATCAACTTTTTGTTAGATATGGAGAGTCAGTTTTAAAGAGTCTGTTGGATTTCATCAACTTTTTGTTAGCTATTTCATTTTACACAATAGCTAAATCAGGATTTTAGCTAGTGATTTTTAAAGAGGCTCTTGGAGTTGCTCTAAGTCCAACAACAAGAGGCAAAATGGAGAGGCAAACCTCCATTTGCCTCGCGTCTACATTAGCGAGAGAGCAATCCATTTTTTTCTCTCTCCAACAACAAGAGGCTGCAGCAGACACAAAATCCCATCCCCCAACCTCTGCTGCTGCTCCGCCTCTGCTCCTCTGCCGACCTGGAGAGGGAGGGAGTCGACGGGAGGAGCAGTCGACGAGGGAAGCCTTGAGAGATTCATCACTGCCATCGCCGTCTGCGTGCCCGCGCTGCGCCATCACTGGGGAGGGGCGCATGCGCGAATGGCCATGGGCTCCTCCGCCAGCGTGGTGACTTTGGAGGAGGAGACAGGGTCGGCCACACCCGCCGGCTCGCATAAATCGAGATCACCGTTGCCCGCTCAGAGGTGCTCAAATCGGCGAGGAGGAGAGCGCTGCGCCGCCGCCGCAACCACCACACAAGCTGGCCGCGGGCAGCGGCCCGCTGGCACCCGTTGCCATTGATTCATGGGAGGAGGATGGTGGTGCAGAGGTGGATTCACGGGAGGAGGAGGATGGCGCGGAGGTGAGGGAGGAGGTGGCGCGGAGGCGCGAGCCTGTTGACGGTTGATTGTCGTATCAAAGTTCGTTTGGATTTGCAAGCAGACAAATCCCCCGTCGTAGTCAAGGGACCCTTCTTCCCTTAAGTGTGAGAACCCATGGTATCGAATCTGTGGAACAATGTGCAACGCAAGGATTCAATCTAGTAAGGCAAAGAAACTCCTTTTGAAGAATCAAGTTGCATCTAATCTAAGAGATCATCGAGAAAACACATCTAATCTAATCTACTAAGAGGTAGCAAGAGAAAGCAAAGAGATAATCGATCTAGAGAGTCTAGATCATGCTTATGTTGCAGCTCCAAACAAGTTAGATGAAGATAGAAAAGCGAATCTCATTAAAAGCATCTTTAAACCGTGGCCTTCGATCTGATTCCGAAGACACCCGCCTTTTGGAGCCACTGTTCTGTCACAACGCACTCCTATTCGTGCGGGTTAGCCTAGGGCGAGTTCGAGAAGAACAAGTTGAAAACACTTGGTCGGTCCGGTATGCACCTCTAGCCACCGCGGCTATAAGAGCACCCTATGCAATCTATCTTAAGTATAGATTGTGGAAGAAGTAAAACCAAGGGAGAACAAAATCATCCAGAAGGCACTTGATCGCTAGAAATCGGATTCACTATAAAAACTTCACCATGAATGATTACATGAACAAGATCACCACCGGGATCCTACCTCGGTCTTAATCCTTGCTCCGGAGCTCCGACGTGGTCTTCCATGCAAGGTTCCCACGTCGGCTAGGGAAACCCTAGACAACTAGCACGACCCTCCTCTCCGAGATGGTGTCCCTCTAGCTTCTCTGCTCCTCGGCGGCGGATGACGAATGAATTGATGCGTGGCTCTTGGCAAGGGGACTATAAATAGTCCGAATGGTATCTAGGTCAAAGGGGGCACCGAACCGGGCCCGGAATGGGCTGGGTCGGCCGGCCTGGGCTCATTTCGGCCCAGCTCGGCCCCGGCTTCCTCCCGGTTGCTTCTCGTGTCTTCTGGAATTTTCCACTTCCTGCATGTGGGCCCTTGGCGTCAGTTTCTCCGCGGTTTGGATAGGGCTCCTTGTCGCGCAAGCTTCAGCATTTTCTGTCCAGGTCCTCGGAGTTTCACGGCTTCATGCTTCGGTCCTTGGGCCACTTGGAGCCATGTTCACTTCGTGTCTTGACTTGTGCTGGGCTTCATGATCTTCTCACAAAGTGCTTGATGAACTTTCTCGGGAAGTCTCCCTTTTAGCGATAAAACCCTGCGTAAACAATAAACTCCAAAAACCACATGCGAGTGCGAACTTGATATATGATGAGGGTTAGGATCGTTAGTTTGGATATTAAATCAATGCCAACACCGAAGGTAAACTCATGGCTAGGTTGACGGAAATTCACCGTCAACATCTCCCCCATGCTTAAACCTTGCTCGTCCTCGAGTAAGCCTTCGATGGATATCAGTGTTGCCTTTCATTATTTAAACCCTGCACTTGATCATACACGAGAAAACATAATGCTCTCAAAAATTTAATTTGTTAAAGTTCCATAGTGTACTAGCCTTCATCCCTACAGAGGGTGGATATCAATTAAGCTCTTCCCACAAGTAATTAACCATGCTCCCAAATTTTAAATGAATCTCAGAAATTTTGTAGTGTAGAGCAAGATGAATAAAAGAGCTAAACCAAGTTCAAAAATTTAAACCACCTTGCATCTTGCTCATGAACTCTTATCTCATCTTGTCTCTCAAGCCTATTTGTTCTACTCCTTTCCCCTCTCAAAAATATATGTAAGTGGAAGGCTTTATTTGGAGCTTTGGGAAAAGTTTAGTCCTACCAAGATATTATAAATGAGATATTATTAAAACAAGACAAGCTTCTCATGGTCTTACCGAGACTCGTCAAAAAGGTCATTGGAAAAATAATGTTACAAGGAAGGGAGAGAGATGAACACACACTTTTTGAGATAAGTGGACATGTGCAAATGGCAAAGAGTGATCCCGAGGCACAAACAAGTCCTCGTTATCGGATTGCACATGGTTGGAAAGATGAGTATGGGTCTTGATCTTGAATCCTTTTGAAACTCCTAATGCATCTAAAGAGCCGGGGAGCTTTGTTTATTATTTTTTTTTCTTTCTCTTTTTTTTATACATATACACATTTTTTTCTCTCATTTTTCTTTCTTTCATACTTTTTTTCTTTTTCTCTCTTTTTTTCCTTTTTTTATACTCCCCATGAACTCTAGATTACATTGTACCTACCTCCTTGGCAACTCCCCCCATGCTTAGACGATTACACGTCCTCGGGCAAAGAGGTGGAAAAATTTTTGTGCCAAGGTAGGTACTAAAAGTTCTATATTTTCCTGGAGAAAAACACTTGAAATCTTCTAGGGATCCTTCACGCAACATCTTGGAGGTCTCCCAAAATTATACTTCAATCCTTGGCACCATCATTCTTGTGATCTTCCTCGAATTATTCATCCATACTCAAATGATAGGTTGTGGTCAAGGAGGTAAACACAAAGATGATATTTTTGGTTTTAAGGGTGGATATCCGGCGAGGTTTGTGAAATCTCCGATGTGGGGATACACAATGCACGGATAGAAAGGCTAGCAAAAAGATAGATACGCAAAAACGGAATGACCAGCTTCTTAATCTCGGGCCAGAGAAATCAAGCCCTGAATTAACTCACTCAAAGATAAATCTTGTATACTAAGTTTTTGCACTCAAATATATATATGGCTTTGGATAGGTAGAACAATATGCAAGAGGTATTAATCACAAGGTTAGCATTAATTTTAAAAATAAATCATCTTCAACCCATCCAAAATTGAGAACATGAGAAAAACTATGGGTCTTATCTTTATCATAACCTCCGCAAAGGACTAAGCTAGCATTTAAATCAATTTCAGATTTGCATTTTGGGAGAGCATTAGCTTAATCATGCATAAAACAAGTACAAAGATAAGCAAATAGGCAACGGTCATCATATATCAACTTGGCACAAATTCCCATCCATATTAATTATCATAAAACAATGGTGAAATTTATTCATGGTGATGGAAAACAAAAACTACTACTATCACACACATACTGAAAATAAATTAAAACTAAAGATGCTACGCACACACAAATTTGCACATAACTGAAAAGTAAAGAAAAGGAGAAGGAAAAATCAAACCGAATTTGAAGCATTACTTCTTCTTCCTTCCTTCCTTCACTCTTCCTTCAATGGTTGATCCTTCATCTTTATGATTAAAACTTGCTTGGAGTGCCTCGGAGTATATGGTGGCGGAGCGGATGAACGAGTTGAGCGTCGAGGTTGAACGGGTGGCTCCTCTGTGTGCCCTTGCGGTTCGTCCCACATGGACAAGCTTCGTATACTTTTCATGCCTCCAAGGAGCAGTGTGTCGCTCCTCGACGGTGCCTCGTCCACCTCCATGCTTCGCGGGGATTCAGAAAGAATGCTTCCGCGAAGAGCTAGATGGCGCCTCCGACGATGATGATCATATCCTTCTTCCGAGGATGATGTTCATGGCCTTTTTCATCATGCCTTGCTGCACAAATTCACAAACAACTCTCCCGAGGGTTTCTTGCCGGTAAAGAAAATGCACAAAAAAGTATATGGAAGGACAAGAATGGTAACAAATTTTCGGGGATTTTTAGAGAAGGAAGTGAGGCGCGAATTTTTCTGAGTGGTTCGTAAGGTCTCTAGACTATGAACTTGGGAGCATGAACTTGTAAATGAATGAGAGGCTTACTGGGGGAAGACGGACGTCAGGGGCCAAGTAAAGGGGCCAGGCCAACCGGACCAGGCCGGCCGGCCTGGGGTCCCTGCTACCCCGTTTGCCTCGACTCTTCTCCCACTGCATTATGTCCTTGTGTCCTCGTGCTCCACAAGAATCCATCGGCCAAACTCCCTTCTTAACTTTGTGTCACTTCTTGTCTTCCATGGTTCATGTGCTTTCACTTATTTCCTGCAAAACAAAGTCATGTTGCCCCCCATGCTTGTCCTTCACATGTGCCCAAGATGTTTTGATGATAGAGCCTTCCCGTGATGCATCATCAAGCACAAGGTGTTAAATAAACCTCAAATCCTTCCCTTGATCATGTTTAGATGCTAATTACTCCTCTAATTTCAAAAATTAAAGATTAACTCAGAGCTAGCAATGAGTTTAAATATATTATTAGAGGAGTTTTTTAAACATCAAAAACAATTTGTAAGTCGAAAACTTTCCGACTACCTTTATTTTGGTTGCACCGGGATTGTTTGCTTTCATTAATGGATAGCAAGCTCCTCCGGCATGAACGTGGGGTTATGGGTTTAGGTTCTAAATTTGGCCAAACATGAGAGAGAAATTTTAAATAAATAAAAACAATGGGTCTTGGAAAAACTTTAGCTCTAGAGAAACCGGTAGATGTTAAGTGAAAACAAACCAAAAATCGAATTCCTTAGGTTCACGCGAGTCCTAGCATGCGTCAAAAGATTTAAAAACAATAAGGAACATAGCGAGGCTCTACTCGTGTGTTTTTAACATGCGAAACAAAATTGAACCTACCATCATGGAGAGGATGCAAGGCTCAACTAGGATCTGAATTTTTGGTTCTAGTTTCTCAAAAAGAGGCAAATAAAACATGGGATGACTCATGTCATCGGTTTAAGATAGAAAAATTCAAATATAATGATCGAGCAAATAAAAGGTTCTCTAAAAACTTGTTCAACCACTTAAGAGTTAACAAAATGTCTTGCATAGCAAATTCTATGACCAACTTAATTGGAATTCGAAAATCTTCCGGGTTGTCCTCCCGGTAGCTTATTCTTGACTCGACGAACGGGTTGCCTCCCGCTTAGCGCTTCGTTTATAGTCTATAGCCGGACTTCTTCTCTTCTTCACTTCAGATCAACGCTCTTTGTGGGTGTTGCAATCTTGGGTACCCACTTCCGCACCATCTTGGGCGCGTGCTTATTCTTCGGCTTAGTCATTTTTTTGGTCTTCACAGGCTGGCTTTCTTCTTTGGTCTTGACGTATGCAACAACTTCCTTGATCTTTGCTTCCTTCTTCTCCGGCTCTTCCTTCTTCTTTGGCTCTTCCTTGATAAAGCGATGATGCGGTGGAGCATATTTAACATTAAACGTGTTGCATACCTCGAAACGTGGTTGAAACTTGAATGCACTTCTCTCGACGTAGATGTCGAACTTGATCTCTCCAACTTTTACGGGTGCATCTTCGGCGATTCCCATGGGATAGCGAATAGAGTTGTCTCCCAACTCTAGACACATGGCCATAGGCTTGAGCTCCGGTAGGCATAACTTCTCGAACACGTCTCTTGGCATGATTCCCACACTTGCTCCAAGGTCGCATAATGTCATCTTGTGCTTGTTGGCAAGCATGTCTCGGAAGTAGCATGGAGGCATCTTCATGTATTGGCTCGACATATCAAACTCCGGTCCCTCGGTCGTGATCTTCGTGGTCTTCTTAGTGTGATCCTCCATCTCTCCCGAATGAGTTTGAATAGCCATCGCCGTCTCGGGACCTTGGGATCGTCCCGGCAATCTTTCTTCGTTACCCATCGGGCGCCCGGCAAGTTGTTCCACTTGCGTCTCTAGCATCTTCATCATGATGAACACTTCACGGATAGAGCTTCCGACCTCCGTCACCTTACCATCTAAATCCTCCAATATTTTCTCCATAGCCTCGAACTTAGTGACGGCGTCCTTGTTGATCTTAGCTTGCTCGTCCATGAAGTCCTTCAATTGTGTACAAAGAGGAACCAAATCTTGAATGGAAGAACTTGCATTAAATCGGGGTTTACCTTGGACATGGCCGTACTCCTCACACTCCTCGCATGTGGATCTTGCCTCGGCAGCCTTTAGGTCTTGAGCTTCTCTCTCTATCTCCATCTTCTCCGTCCTCCTCTTAAGTAAACCGATATGCCACTCGAGGAATTCGGCTCGCATGTATTCATTGAAACGCTCCGAAGCTTCTTCAATTGTCTCCGTGGGAAATTGAACAAATGTATCAATCTTGTTGCGCAAACTCCGAGTCTTGGCCAGTGAATAATATTCCTTCATAAAGGTCCTAATCAATGCTTCCCAATCTTGTTTCGACTCCGCCGGTAGAGTGTGGAACCAACACAAAGCTTTTCCAAGTAGTGAGAACGGAAAAAGCCTTGCCCTTACTTGATCTTGAGTCACCCCAACCTCATCGAAAGTTTGACATAGTTGAACAAATGCTCGGAGGTGAAGGTTTGGATCCTCTTTACCGGTGAATGGCGAGTGTTGCACCATGCGGATAGTTGAGACCTTGATCTTGAACGGCCTTCCGGCATCTTGAAGGTTTATGATAGGTAGATCAACAATGTCCGGGGTGCATAGCTCGATCTTGCATTTCGGTTGCGGTTGTTCTCCCATCGGTAGTGGTTGATGTTGATCTTCCTTCGGACTTGGAGTTTTCTTTGGAGATTCTAGCGATCCTTCGGCTTCGTCTTTTGGATCTAGGGTTTCCCATCCTTTAGCTTGTGTTGCACGTCTCCTTTGCCTGTAAAATTTTCCTGGATCATCCACAAAAGAAAGTTTGGGTTTCTTGGAGAGGTAGCCAACCATCTCCGGTTAGGGTTAGCAATAAGACAAAAATCTAAAAATTAATATTAGGGTTAATCAAAAACTAGATTAGGTTGATTTTTTTTTCTTTTTGAGGACGATCAAAGTTAAGAGATGCAAAAGAAAAATCAAAAGAAAAACTAAAAAATATTTACAAAAAAACGATACTAGATCGGATCTTGATTGCTTGTTCCCCGGCAACGGCACCAGAAAAAGGGCTTGTTGACGGTTGATTGTCGTATCAAAGTTCGTTTGGATTTGCAAGTGGACAAATCCCCCGTCGTAGTCAAGGGACCCTTCTTCCCTTAAGTGTGAGAACCCAAGATATCGAATCCATGGAACAATGTGCAACGCACGGATTCAATCTAGTAAGGCAAAGAAACTCCTTTTGAAGAATCAAGTTGCATCTAATCTAAGAGATCATCGAGAAAACACATCTAATCTAATCTACTAAGAGGTAGCAAGAGAAAGCCAAGAGATAACCGATCTAGAGAGTCTAGATCATGCTTATGTTGTAGCTCCAAACAAGATAGATGAAGATAGAAAAGCGAATCTCATTAAAAGCATCTTTAAACCGTGGCCTCCGATCCGATTCCGAAGACACCCGCCTTTTGGAGCCACCGTTCTGTCACAACGCACTCCTATTCGTGTGGGTTAGCCTAGGGCGAGTTCGAGAAGAACAAGTTGAAAACACTTGGTCGGTCCGGTATGCACCTCTAGCCACCGCGGCTACAAGAGCACCCTATGCAATCTATCTTAAGTATAGATTGTGGAATAAGTAAAACCAAGGGAGAACAAAATCATCCAGAAGGCACTTGATCGCTAGAAATCGGATTCACTATAAAAACTTCACCATGAATGATTACATGAACATGATCACCACCGGGATCCTACCTCGGTCTTAATCCTTGCTCCGGAGCTCCGACGTGGTCTTCCATGCAAGGTTCCCACGTCGGCTAGGGAAACCCTAGACAACTAGCACGACCCTCCTCTCCGAGATGGTGTCCCTCTAGCTTCTCTGCTCCTCGGCGGCGGATGACGAATGAATTGATGCGTGGCTCTTGGCAGGGGGACTATAAAATAGTCCAAATGGCATCTAGGTTAAAGGGGGCACCGAACCGGGCCCGAAATGGCCTGGGCCGACCGGCCTGGGCCTATTTCGGCCCAGTTCGGCCCCGGCTTCCTCCCGGTTGCTTCTCGTGTCTTCTGGAATTTTCCACTTCCTGCATGTGGGCCCTTGGCGTCAGTTTCTCCGCGGTTTGGATAGGGCTCCTTGTCGTGCAAGCTTCAGCATTTTCTGTCCAGGTCCTCGGAGTTTCGCTTCATGCTTCGGTCCTTGGGCCACTTGAAGTCATGTTCACTTCGTGTCTTGACTTGTGTCGGGCTTCATGATCTTCTCACAAAGTGCTTGATGAACTTTCCTGGGAAGTCTCCCTTTTAGCATTAAAACCCTGCGTAAACAATAAACTCCAAGAACCACATGCGAGTGCGAACTTGATATATGTTGAGGGTTAGGATCGTTAGTTTGGATATTAAATCAATGCCAACACCGAAGGTAAACTCATGGCTAGGTTGACGGAAATTCACCGTCAACAGAGCCCCCACCGTCACCGCCATCGCTCGCCGCCGTCGCAGGAACTCCCTGTCGCTGGGGGCGAGATCCAAGCGCCGCTGATCCCCGCCACCTCGCGATACGCCTTATCCGCCGCCCGTAGAGAAGGAGGTGCCGGCTGCTCCAATCACCGCGAGCCTAGCTACTGCAGGGGTGGGCCCTACCTGCTACAGGAGATGAATTGGAGGAGAGACGGAATGCAATTTTGGCTCGCCTCTCTCCTCTGATGCAAAATGCATTACCATTTGCATCTTGTTGTTTTTTTGGAACATTTGCATCTTGTTGTTGAAGACCATTTTGTGATGCATAGTAGCTCATGAAGAGGTAAAATAGATTTTCCTCTCCTTGTTTTTTTATAAGTTTTTCCTCTCCTTAGACTCGCATGAGGCTAAGTCCAACAAGGCAAGGTATTTGCAATTTTGCCTCTTGAACGGCACTATGCATGCCCGGGAAGGCCTCCAACAGCAGGGGCAAAGCCGGAGGCAAATTGCCTATGGAGGAGAGAGGAGATGCAAGAAGGCATCTACAGCAAGGAGGAGGGAGAGGGCTTCTCGCGCGCGGGAGAGGAGGAGGAGGCGGTGGCGCGCGGGGGAGAAGGAGGAGGAGGCGGCCGCGCGCAGGGGACAATGAGGAGAAGATGACGACTTCCCTAGAGAAGAAGGCCGGCAACTTGTTGAACGCGACGTCGCCGGAGATCCGTGCGAAGGGAGCACCATCGGTCGGAGGAGAGCGCCGAGGCCGCCTTCTCCCTGAGAGACATGGGTACCCATGGGTCCCCACCGACCAGGGTCCCAGAGGTCCCTGTCAAGTGGACCCGACCTGTCAGAAGCCCTGCTGACCTGCAAGTGGGCCCGGAGACCTTATCCACAACCCCAGCGATCTTGGAAGACTCCAAAAGACCTTATCCAGATTCCGGAGGATCTGCCGGGCTTGTGGCACAAGGCTCGTTCCCAGGTCGCGGCTCGGCACCGCCTGTAGGTCCGCTGATCGCGGTATTCACCCAGTAATCAAGGAGGATGACCTTTCTATCTTGTAACTGACCCCGATGAGGGTCCACCGACCTCGAATGGAAGCTCTAGCCCGTTGACCATATAAGGTGGCCTAGAGCTTCATTCGAGGGGACTTCCCTTCCACGCATAATTCCACCCCATACTGGACGTAGGGTTTTACTCTCTAGAGGCCTGAACCAGTCTAAACCCTTGTGCCCATCGCCATTCTCGTCGTGTTCCGAGTTCCATCCGTGAACTACCACCTACGCTCTTAGTTCTCGATCCCCTCCAATTAACCTACAACCGCTTGGGTCGCCCCCTTGCGGATCTGTCCAGGTCTCACCCCCTGATAGTTGGCGTGCCAGGTAGGGGTGATCGGGAACACGCTGTGCAGCATGGTGGCCCGATCTGGTGTCGTTTTTCCGGCGAGCATGGCGGACATCCTCGCCAACCCCGTGGAGATCTGCTTCGGTTCTTTCATGGTGACCTCGACTATTCCGACGGCCACGACCTCTCCGGTGACCACTGAAAAGATCATGACGGCGCCCGCCGTCGCCCCCGTTTCTGATCTTGCATCGGAGACCCACCCGCCCAAACCCTATGACATCATTCAGGGAATGGAGCGCTTCATCGACATGATGGAGGAGACCCTCCAGATCTGCGAGAGAGCCCAATGCTCAACGTAGATGGCGTCGCACCGCAAGACCTTCCCCTTCGGCCTGCGACCACCCAGTGACATCTACGCTCGCCAGGCGGCCAAGTCCTCCCAGATCCAATCTGGGCGGCGGCAGCCATCTGGCGACCTCAAGCCCGAGCTCGGCGCACGCCGCGGTCCGCTTGACGTACCATGCACCTACCACAAGGGCGCGCGACATACCCTCCGTGGCTACCGGTTGCGGAAGAAGATTGATCGGGAGTGTACTCCCTGTAACACGCGGGCTCCCACGTCTCCGGACGGCGGCGAGTTCCAGAAGGTTCAGATCCACATCTCCCCCAACGACCAGGGCTCCATCCTTCGCCGGGTCCTGGTGGTGTCTGAAAATGAACCACCACGTCGCGGTGCAACAGACTCCGAGGAGGCGCGACGGATCCAAGGCAACGCCAACCGCGCCCAGCGACGTGAAGAGGAACAGCGCCGCGCGGTACCTCCTTGTGCTCGAGACCATCGCCTCGAGTTCGAGGAAGCGGGGCTACCAACGTTCAACAGCCCCCAGGCCAACCTGGGTGCTGCCATGGCGCGCCTTCAGCAAGCCAACCCTACACCTGAGGCCGAAGCAGCCATGGCCTACCTTCAGGTTGCCACAGCCTTGGTGGAGGAGAAGAGCGCAGCAGCCTAGTCTGCTGCATCGTTGTCAAGCCATCACTCGCGCAGCCGATCTAGTCAGCCTGCGCGCAGCAACCTCCCCCCATCCAGGAGGAGGTCGATCAAAACAAGTCAGACAAGTTTCGTCAGCAAGCTCGGGGAGAAAGGCCTACCCTTCTTCAAGCTGCTGAAAAAGTCAGACAAGTTCGTGTGGACGGATGAGGCTGACCAGGCACTAGAAGAGCTGAAGACCTTCCTTATGACGCCTCCAGTCATGGTGCCCCCGGCACCAAAAGAGACCTTGCTACTCTACATCTCCGCGTCCACTCAGGTGGTCACGCGGTCCTGGTGGCGGAACGACCTGAGGAAGGCCAACCCTACCCAGTCCAGCGACCTGTCTACTACGTCAGCGAGGTCCTCTCCGACAGCAAGATCAGGTACTCCCTACCCCAGAAGATGTTATACGCTCTCCTTGTCACCTCACGCAAGCTTCGGCACTACTTCCAGTCGCACAAAATCAAGGTCGTCTCAAGCTTCCCCCTGGGAGAGATCCTACGCAGTCGCGACACCACAGGACGCATCGTCAAGTGGTCGGTCGAGTTAGAAGAGTTCGAACTTGAGTTCTGTCCACGACAGGCCATCAAGTCCCAGATCCTTGCGGACTTCGTCTCTGAATGGACTAAGACTCAGCAACCCCCACCAACGGAGAAGCTGGAGCATTGGAAGATGTACTTTGATGGTTCCTTGAACCTCGAAGGAGTGGGTGCAGGTGTACTATTCATCTCCCCCCAAGGTGATCACCTAAAGTACATCCTGCAGATCCACTACAAGGCGTCCAACAATGGCGCTGAGTACGACGCCCTAATTCATGGATTGCGCATCGCCGTTTCCCTGGGGATCAAGCGGCTCATTACCTATGGCGATTCCAAGGTCATCATCAACCAGGTCAACAAGACGTGCGACATCAAGAAGGACACGATGGACGCCTACTGCGCCGAGGTCCGGAAGCTTGAGGCCCACTTCGAGGGCCTGGAATTCCACCACGTCTGTCACGATAACAACGTGGCGGCCGACGTCCTCTCCAAGTTGGGGTCCAAGCGCGCGCTGGTCCCGGCCGGCGTGTTCGTCCAGGACCTACACAAGCCATCGATCAAGCTCCTTAGCGACCCAGAGACGTCGCCTGGCGACGCACCCAGATGATTGGTGCCTTGACTTCATCGCCTATATCCTGGAACACCGAGTCCCTGAGGACAAAGTCGAACGAGAGAAGATCGTCAGGCGCAGCGCCAACTACGTCGTCATCGGCACAGAGCTCTATTGGAGGTCCGCCTCCAACGACGTGCTGATGAAGTGCATCCTCAGGTCTGAGGGTCTTAGGCTCTTGCAGGAGATCCATGGTGGAGAATGCGGCAATCATGCAACCTCCGCTAACCTGGTGGGAAAGGCCTTTAGGTCAGGATTCTACTAGCCTACTACTTTGGCTGACGCGCAGTACCTAGTCTGGCGATGCAAAGGGTGCCAATTCTTCGCTAAGCAACAACACGTCCCAGCACAAGCCCTGAGGACAATCCCTCCATCCTGGCCCTTCGCCATATGGGGCCTGGACTCAGTAGGACCCTTCAGAACGGCCCCTGGCGGCTACAAGTACATCCTCATGGCAGTGGACAAATTCACCAAGTGGATCGAGGTCCGGGCCGTTGCCAGCGTTACGTCGAAGGAGGCAGCAAAGTTCATTGAGGATATCACTCACCGCTTCGGGGTCCCCAACAGGATCGTTACCGACCTAGGCTAGGCCTTCACAAGATCTGACTTTTGGGACTTCTGCCAAGACAACCTCATCGACGTCTATTACGCCTCGGTGGCGCACCCACGCTGCAACGGCCAGGTCGAACGCGCAAATGGCATGGTGCTTCAAGGCATCAAGGACCGCATCTTCGATGACGCTTCCCAATACGCCACCAGGTGGCTAGCGCAGCTCCCGCACGTGATCTGGGGTCTCCGGACCCAGGTCAGCTCAGCTACAGGATACTCGCCGTTTTTTCTGGTCTATGGGTAGGAGGTTGTCCTCCCAACCGACCTTGCCTTCGATGCTCCCCGCATTCAGCACTACGAAGAGGGCGCGGCAGAGGAGACGCGCAAAGTCGATCTCGACAGCATTGAGGAACACCGTGTAGCTGCGCTGATGCGGCACACCCGCCATGAGCAGCAAATTCGTCGCTACCATGACCGCAACGTGCGGGAGCGATCCTTCAATGTGGGCGACCTAGTCTTGCGACGCATCCAAGACACCAAGGGAATGCACAAGCTCTCTGCACCTTGGGAAGGCCCCTTCATCGTGCAAGAGGCCATAGGGCCAGCGACCTACCGCCTCCAGTGGGCCGATGGTCAGGGCGTCCCGAACGTCTAGAACATCGAGCACTTGCGTCGCTTCTATCCTTAGAAGATGTGTACCAAAATAAAAAGCTATGTACTCTCCCCTCCTGTAAATTTCGAATTAATAAAAGTGTGATTCCCTCTCGGTAGTCCCTCTGCCGACCTACACCTGGGTCTCCCTTTACTTTTTTGTTCTGTTTACCCTTCCCCCTCGAAACGCTCGGGGCTTGGTCTAAGTCAGGCCCGAAGCGCTCGGGGGCTTGGCTTTGCCAACCTAAGGGTCTCGCAACCTGAAGGGGTTCCTTATGCTTTATGTTTATACGCGTTCCCCACCAGTTTAGCCCTTACTCTCTTTATGAATGTTCCTAAGATACTTGACTGTGAGCCCTAGGGTCCAGGACCCTCCTCCGCAAGCCGGCTGTACCTAAGCCTCCACGCTGAGCCGTACAGTCGGTAAGCCGTTCCTCCACTGAGTTGGGTTAGCGGAGGGCACACTTCGCAATCCAGTTATTTTCGAGCTTACATAACGACTGTTTTTGCTATTCGAGCGGGACACGCGCTTTACTTAACCTTCAAGTTTTTATTATGGAAAAATACTTTTTACATCAATAGGCTCTTGGCCTAAGCCTACACCTACAGATTGATACAGCTCGAATTTTAATTTCAGAGGTCGAACTTCTTCACGACCTCCTCCGCGGCAGCCTGGACGTCTTCGCGGTCGACCAGCTCTGACAGGTCGACGTCCTCCGCGACCTTCTGCAGGTCGAAGGATGGCTCGTGGTACTTCACTGCGGCCAACGCCGCGGCCGCGGCGAGCTTGCTGGTGTCCAGCAGCAAGGCCTTCATCCGACCATCAGCCTCGTCGAGACGATCCAGCAGCTCCTTTGGCTCCACCCCCTCCTCCTGAGGAACGTAGACGTCCATCAGGTACTGGGCGGCCTCCTTGAGGTCGGTGAGCTGCTTCTCCAGACCTGCGCAAACAAGAAGTGGATCGCTTACACCCTCCGTCCAACAACGACAAAGACCTACGGGAGATAAGATCACTCTCCTCGTTGGACCTCCGCAGTCCTCTCCTTGAGGACCGTTACCTGGTCCTTGACCTCCGCGAGCTCCTTCTTGAGGGCACCCTCTGTCTTCCTGGCGCTTGAACTCATTGAAATCAGGCAAAGACCCAGAAGAGGCACGGAATCAACACCCAGTGATCAAGCAAACTCACCCTCCACCACGGCCTGGAGGTCATCCGCGGCATCCTTCGCTTTCTGCTCGGCCGCCTCCAGCTTCTTTTTCAAAGAGGCTACCTCCTTCTCCGCCTGTCGAGCCAGCGCCTCCTTCACGCGCATGACCTCCTGTGCAGCCTCGACCTTGGCTTGCAGTGAAGCCTCTCGAGCTGCGGCTGCATCCGCGTGGGTGTTGGCAGCCTCTCTCACTAAGGCCGCCCGAGCTTGCGCCCGCTCCGCAAGCGACTGCAACACAGGAAGATACGTCTCGTGTCAAGACCTCAAAAGACAGTCTGGGTACGCGTCAAGGATCAAAACAGCAGGGTCCAAGCTCTTACCGCGAGCGTCCGCGCAATTGTCCGCGACGCTTCCTTGAAGTCGTCGACGTCGCGGCGGTCGGTGATGACGTCGTTCTCCCACGGAGTCCCAACATACAGGCACCGATTGTTGTCGTCTTCGGCACTGGCGCCGCCTGCCTCTGCAGCCTGTTGGTCCAGTGTTGGCGGTGGGTCGGTCACACAAAGGTTGTCCTGCTGACCCCCAACGGGCGGAGCAGTGCTGGCGCCACCCTTCTCCACCTCCGACTCCGCCGTCGCCCTAGCCCCAAGGGTCTGGCTCGAGACCTCTGCAGTTGAGGCTGCCGGTGACTGCTCCACCGGCGCCTCCCTCCCCTTGTGCCCAAAGGCCTCTTGACCTGAGGCATTCTTGGCACTGTCAGACGTTGCCGGGGTCGACCTGCATCCAAGCAAAGAACCTCCATCAGTAAGACCAACGGCGAATCAGACGCACCAAGAAAAACTGAAGCACGACCATGACTTACTTGCTCGCGGACCTAAGTCCAGGCTTTATGGGCTTAGGCGGGGCCCTCCTTGCCCTCTTCTGCGACCATGCGTCGCCTAGGACGTCCGCGCCTGACCTCGAGCGCTCCTCCGCCGCGACGGTGTTGCGGGGTGTCTCCGTCACCCGCTCCTCCGCTGCGGCGACCTTGCGAGGCGTCTCCGCGGGCGCCACTGTCGCCGCGTCAGGCGACTTTGCATCATCCTCCTCCTCGACGTTGATGGTTTCAACGTCGGAGCTGACCGTCGCCGTATCCGCCGACACAGCGGGGCCGGCCCTCTTCTTCTTCTTCGCCTCCGTCGTCTGGGTCGCGGCGATCGTTGCCGCGGCCCGGGACGCGGACATCTTGGCCGCCATCTGCCGCGTGCGCCGTGGTGCCGATGTGGCGACCTTTGGCGGTGCCCTTCTTGTGGTGGGACCTTCATCGTCACTGCCCACCGATGAGTCAGAGATATACTCCTCGACGCACTGCTGTGGAGGGACCTGCATGTCCCCCGCAGCACGAACCTTGAAGGTTCGGTCCTCCTCGTTGCGCAATGGTGCCGTGCACCAATAGATGCCCTCACGAAACTGAAAACATAAAGAAAAGAAGAAAAGACCTACGTCAAAAATGTACAAGCTCTCAGATGACAAGAAAACAAGGTCGTAGACTTACCGCATTGGGAGGCCAATACACATCGAGCGCCTTGGGGCACTCCTGGTTGCGGATGCGCCCGGCGAAGATGTTCTTCACCCGCGCCGCCATCTCCTCCTTGGAGACCTTGCGCTTGACGACCCGGGTGGGGTCGGACTGACCCCAGTACTCATAGGCTAGATGCACCCGGTCCTGGATAGGCTGTATCAGCCGACGGCTGAAGCTGATCGCCACCGCGCCGCCGGTCAGCCCCTCCGCCTTCAACTTCTCCAGGTCTTCCAGCAGCAGACGCAGCTCCTCAGTTTCCCGCGACGTGAGCTGATTGGTCCACTCCGGGAACAGGACGGGAGCGCGTCCCGACCTGGCGGGGAGCACTGGCGCCGGGTTGTCGAGGTAGAACCACCCCTGCTTCCAGCCGGTGGTGTTGTCGGGGAGCACCAGGTCGATGTACTCCGGCTTCATGTACCGGCGCAGCATGAAGCCGACGCTCCCCACAACGTCGGACTTGGCCGTCTTCTTCAGCTCGAAGAAGTGCCGCCATAGGTGGAAGTGTGGCGGTATCCTGAGGTAGGCCTTGCAGAGATAGATGAAGGAAGAAATGATGGTGATGGCATTGGGGACAAGATGCACCACCTCGATCCTGTAGAAGTAGAGGAGCCCGCGGAAGAAGTCACCGACAGGGACCCCGAACCCGCGCTCGATGTGCGCGAGGAAGACGACAGCCTCGCCGGTCCCCTCGGTGGGGAACTCCTCGCCCGCCACCGGCTTCCAGCCAACCTCCGCCTTGGGCCTCAGCAACCCGTGGGTCGCCAGGGCTTGGATCTGCTCCTCCGTCACCACGGACGGCTCCCAAACGGTCTGCGGCGCCGGGATCTGCACGGGCTCCATCTTCTCCTCCTCTACTCCGATGGATTTGGATCTAAACACCACAAGAGTCTTGGTTCGCATGCGAAGACACGAAGCGCAGCGGACCTAAGCACGGCGGCGCTGCTGTTCTACTTGAGCAAGGGAATGGCGACACAACCCTAGCGCGGAGCGAAAATGAGAGAAAGTGGAGGTCCCCAGCTCGCGGCTCGGTCTTATATAGTTGGGCCCCAGCAGCGCAACGGGCTACCGCGCGCCAACCTCTCTCTAGCGGAAGTCACGGCGACCCAACGGATCCGTGCCTCCCACAGATCTACTGCTCAACGGCTCTTTCGGCCTAACAGAAAAATGGCAGTAACGGCTAGTTCCGTACGGGAATCTGCGTCCGCCGGCCCTTGGTCAGCGCTCCGGCCGACGTGGACCCGTTATGCCCCACATTCAAGCCCCCCAAATCTAATATTTTTGATGCCACACTCAAGGTCGTCACGACTCACGGACGACCTAGGGACCAGTTCTACAACCTCATTAAGGTCGTCCAGAGACCGGCAGCCTGCTAGGTCGTCTCGGCCTCCAAACAGCGGGTTCACACCACGTCTCCTAGGCCCAGCTGCCTACACGCCTTCTAGGTCGCTTCGACCTACAGCGGCCGACCCAACCAACGGCTCCGCGCTTAAAGGCTCTACTGCCCGTTGGCGACCTATCGATCGTAATCACAGCTCCTTGTTGAGGCCCTGCTGCCTTCTAGGTCGATAAAGACCTACAGATTTCAGGATTGACACCCTGCGTTGCGCCACTACACAACGACCGTGTTGACCCAGGTCGACACAGGTTCTTTTGTCGATTTCCACGACCTTCTGAAGGTCGGCGCGCTTCCACAACCCCGTCGGGACCTTGGCCACGCCATTGCTGCCCGGGCGCCTCTATATAATAATGAAGATACATCGTTTGCCATGCAAGCATATGTATACAAGCTTCGTAAGCTACAAAGGACTATGGCCCAACGCCAATTACAAGATGTAAACATATTAAAGATCCTGATCTACCTTACATTGTGCCTACGGCACAACCTAGACTGATGAAGCGCGTCGCAAGCTTTCTTCTAGCTTCAAGACCTACTTGGAGCCCTCCACCGCCGCCGAGGTCGTGGCTGCCACACAGCCACCTCTACTCTAGCCCAGAAGGTTTCCTGTGGTGTCCCATCTTTTGCTAGGGTGCTCCCACAAGATCCCAAATCGGACCAGCGTCACCTCGGGACTTCATTGGTACAGCATGGCGGTCTCCAACGCCACCTTAGGCCTCTGCTCACAAGGTCCGTCAAGGCATGTACTGCCCCATGCTGCACCTGGATTCCTCGCTGGGCGCGGGTGAAGCGGCTGATGTAGTTCTCCCAACTTCGCAAGCATTCTTCTAGCTCCAGATGGCAATAACCTAGCGCTATGCTCTGGTGGACGGACATAAGCCCAGCCTATTGCAAAATTACTAAGCTGCTTCGCCATGATGCTCTTACCTGGTTCAAGAAGCAAGCTACGGGGTCTCCTATTTATAGCGGCGGAGCTTGGCCATGGATGCTGTCTACGCTTCAGCTGGCGTGGACTGCCTGATGACACCTTTTCAGCTTTTGTCTCTTGTGGGCAGCGACTGCATCTCTGCTCGGAGCAGGTCCCGTGACCGTATAGTACGCCCGTGGGGCGCCACGCGACAAAGCTGCTGGCGCCTGGCACTACTTTCCAAAGATTCCGGATGACTTGTCTTACTCGGAGGGAAGAGCATCTAAAAGCACAAGCAGAAGGCCGTAGGTTCTCTGTTTACTCTTCGAGCATCAATCCGACTATCCAGGTCGCCTTACTGCTCGGGGGCTACTCCACGAGTGCGCCTTACGACGCCCTCTTTCATCTACGTCGCACCGACCTACTGGAAGCCTGCTTCCACTACATCTTCGCTCGACCTCCCTCCGATCGGCAGAGGGACCTTCTTCGTGGTCCTCATGATTTTTTGGGGGTTGCCTGACTTAGGTCAGGTCGGTGGCTCTTCAGAGGACGGAGCCTTGTCTTCGCTTCGATCCCCTGGACCTACGTTTCAGGAGCTCGATACTTAACGTCGTGCGCGTTGGAGGAGTATTATTTCTTTTTTGGATCCCCGTGCACCCTACACGACCTTGACGATGCCACGACTTCGCCAAGTCTCGACATGACCTCGCCTCGGCCGCTACGCCTACACGTCGATCTGGGGCTTGAGAGACATGGGTACCCATGGGTTCCCACCGACCAGGGTCCCAGAGGTCCCTGTCAAGTGGATCCGACCTGTCAGAAGCCCCGCTGACCTGCAAGTGGGCCCGGAGACCTTTTCCACAACCCCGGCGACCTTGGAAGACTCCAGAAGACCTTATCCAGATTCCGGAGGATCTGCCGGGCTTGTGGCGCAAGACTCGTTCCCAGGTCGCGGCTCGGCGCCGCCTGTAGGTCCGCAGAGCGGGATTCACCCTGTAATCAAGGAGGATGACCTTCCTATCTTATAACTGACCCCGATGAGGGTCCACCGACCTCGAATGGAAGCTCTAGCCCGTTGACCATATAAGGCGGCCTAGAGCTCCATTCGAGGGGACATCCCTTTCACGCATAATTTCACCCCATACTGGACGTAGGGTTTTACTCTCCGAAGGCCTGAACCAGTCTAAACCCTTGTGCTCATCGCCATTCTCGTCGTGTTCCGAGTTCCATCCATGAACTACCACCTACGCTCTTAGTTCTCGATCCCCTCCAATTAACCTACAACCGCTTGGGTCGCCCCCTTGCGGATCTGTCCAGGTCTCACCCCCTGACACTCCCGCCGTGGAGGTGCCCCGCGCCGCCGTGTCCATGGCCGACAGGCACGGGCACGAAGCAGCGGGCCAGCACGACCTCTCCCCTGCTGCTCTGCCTCTCTTCTCCCCCATCCCCTGCTTTCTCTGCCGGTGCACACGAGGAGCAGAGGCGGCGTCGTGTCGATCTGGGGCTGTGGACGGACAGAGCTTCGGCGGCGACGATGAATCAACGACGATGGGTGCGGAGGAGGCGAGGTGAGCGGATGAGGCCAGAAGGCGCGGCGTCGGCGGCGGGAGGGGACAGGGGAGGCGCAGCGCCGGCGACGAGAAGGACAGTGGACGCGCGACGCCGGCGACAGGAGGGGTTTAGGGTTTTAGGATTTTAGGGCAGGGGATGCGTTTGCCTTTGCCTTTCCACTGTTGGAGACATAAATTCTTCCTTGCGCTGCTGGTACCTTTCCGATTTTGCCTTCTATTATATCAGACTTAGTCTGAGGAGGGGAAACCAGACAAAATGGCATTGATGGTATAAATGAAAATTTCTATGGCACTTAAAAACAGTCCGAAAATTTTTGTGTCATCGTGAGTACGCTGATAGAATTCACTCCTACAGCCCCACCGCTGCGGCACACCACAACTTCGCTCCTCCATTGTCACCGTCGCCGTGGCCATGGCGGACGCCGGCGACGACAACATGGCGCTGGTGCCCGCGCGCCCGGACTCCTCCGCTGTGGAGACGCCGCGGATGCGGACGCGGAGGCAGAAGTGGGATGTGGAATACGCTCGCTACTTCTGCAAGCCGCGGCGGGACCCCTCCGCGCCGCCGCCACCCGGGCTCCGCCACATTACCCGGGGCGTTCACCGCCACCAGGGCACCTGGCTTCCCGCCTCCTCCCCCGCCGCGCTCTGCGTCTCCCGCCCCGCCCTCCCCTCGACGCCGGCGGTTCCCGTCCTCACCGTCTCCATCGGCGACGTCGTCTTCGTCCGTACCGAAACCCCTCCATCCGTTCGTTCTTTATACTTACGTCTTGTGTCTGTTTTGTGTGTGATTGGTAGATTTTTTTAGGTGTCCGCGTTATTTGGGTGGATTTTAAAAATAAGCTTAGCCTGTTTTGGGGTTTAGGTTTTTAGTGAAAAAATGGGCGTGCGCTCCGGTTAATTTTGTTTCAGAACACGTATCTGAGATGTTGATTCTAGTGTGCGGCTTGATCCCTGTTAAAACCTGATGCTTGTTTTCAGGTTTGCTCTTTATAAATTTAGTCACAGCCGGTTCCCAAGCATTAAGCTTGAGTTCGTTTGTGCCTGACCGAGAAATTTGTTAATGTTACAGAATGACGCTTTTGTATGTGTTTTTGCCCGATTTTTGGGTTTATCACGAGGTTATGGATAACTAGCGTTACATGTATGTGTCGCATTCAATTGTAGTATGGGTTTTTACCAGGATTTGTGGTTGCTTGCATGCTCTTCGTTCCAAAGTACTGTTGATTTTTTATCATAACATTTGATCATTCGTCATATTCAAAAAGTTAGTGCAAATATGCAAAACATTAAGTTATACTTAAAATATCTTTGATGATGAAGTAAGACACACAAAACAAACGATGTATAACTAATTTTTTGAATAATACGAATGGTCAAATGTTGTGAACAATGACAAAATATTTGGGACGGAGGCAGTAGCAATTAACATCCAAATTTTGTGCGTGAGCAAGTTGCATGACCTTGGATCAATTGTGATTTCCCACCATATGAAATGAGTCAATTCAATTTACATGTGATGTGCCTGATTATTCAAATTCCCCGTGGGAGCGAATTTTAGGCTGGAGTTAAAAAAATCTGTCCCACGCCAAAGCATAGGTCTAAGGCGGCCCGACCCAGGTCGTTGGTCGTCTCACATGGGCTACGGTGCCGATATGTAAGGGGTGGGGCAAGGATTCGGGGGGTTTTCTATCATGACCCGAATATGTGCCGAAAGAAGCCCAAGTGTATCAAGCCCAATTACGGAAGTCACAGCCCAGCCAGCATCAAGCCCAGGAGAGGATTCAGTTTTATACAAGAGAGAGTCACCGGAAGGGAAGGGGATCGAACAAAAAATCAGAATCAGAAATACAAGAGGAAACAGAAGGGAGCTTCTTCCTCCAAGGTATCGAGACCCCCCTTCGATTGCTGTTGTGGAGTGCTCACGTCCCGGAGTTGATCTCCATGGCGGCAACGTGCCATTACAGTGGTATCAGAGACAGTCGATTTTGGTGTGGTTTTCGCCGATTCGAGCCAGCTGTTATTCGATTCGAGTTCGTCGGGCTGATTTTGGTGAGCCAGCTGTTATTCGATTCGAGTTCGTCGGGTTGATTTTGGTGAGCGCGATTCATCGTGGCTAGTCCAAAACCTCGAGCTCGGTCCGAAGCAGTTCCTCGATTTGCTTCTCCACATCAGGTCGGTAGCTATCAGTTTCAATCAGGGTTCCTCAGTTTCGTCCTCACGGGGCTCCTCCTCCACACACGAGCAGCTGATGGGGCGGCGGCACACCGGTGTTCCCCAGCAAAATCCGGTGGTGGTGCACATTCCTCGGCTTCTCTACACATGGATCTGACGTGGCGGCGCGCGTTGACCTGGTGCCCTCCCTCGACCCACCACCGTATCCGCGGCCACGGCTGCACAGCTCCGCCTCGACGCGGCGACCGCACTTGGTCCTGGCCGCGGGTGTCCTGGGACCCGCGTACGGGCCGCGTCTGGAGCACGGCGTGCTGAAGCACGCAGACGACGAAGCGCTAGCCCAGCTGCTGGATGGCGGCGATTGGAGGCGCAGGAGGCGGTTTTAGAGGGCTGGCTCGGCTCAGACTCCGTTTCGTTCCGCGGCAACGACTCCCTGGGGCTGCAGCGACCCCTGTCGGCGCATCCTCCGAAGGCCAGACGGCGCGTCGCACAAGAGGTGGTAAGCCATTCATGCAAACCTCTTTTGTGCTTGACGAAATGGCTGAATCAGGGTTGGCAGCGTTCAATGGTTCCATGGCATCGACTGTTTGTGCACATGAGATGTTCGATGCAAGGCCTTTCTTAGATGTGCTTTGGGATATAGAAAATTCAGAGGAGTTGTTAGATGAAAGGTCTGTCCCAGAGGTGATTTAGGATGAAATGCCAACTGACTATACATGGCAAGAAGGGTTAGATGAACTGACTTACGCTGATGATATCTGGGATGAGGAACCTCTAGATACAGAAACCATGGTTGGTGAGGATTGGGTGTATGCAGATTTGCAATTAGCACAGGGGACTGAGGAGATGCTGTGCAAACAGGTTCCATTGGAGGCACCAATTCTGTTGGAGGAAATGAATCAAGGTGGAGAGAACTTGCCAACTATGGAGTTCAGTCGCAACAATGGTGTTTCTTTTCTAGTAAAGCTAGTTTCTGATTGTGATGATTTCAATGGAAATTTTCTTCAAGACGAATTTGTTTCTCGTTCAGATCCAAATGAGGTCAGTCAAAATTCCTCAGACAAAATGTCCGAATGGCTTTACGCATGCATACTGTTGTGAGGGATGCTGTGACTATGCTCTCTGCTTATGGTGATGTCGACTTTGCTCCTGCATTGCATATACTTGGCCAGCGTGGATACACTATGGTCCTTGCCATTCCATCTTCAGTTACTGTTTCATCAGCCTTTAGCAGTGCTGGGAGTTTCGCTTGCGACTGGCTTAGTCTTGCTCGTGGTGAAGGTATTGTGGCCCCTAGGTCCTTAAGGTGCCGTCTGGCAGATCTTCCATGTTATGTCAACAGTGGAATGTGGGGCAGTTCCCTGACAATCAAAATGAAGAAGAGGCCATTGTATATACAGGAACTTCGAGGAATGAATATTGTGGACAGTTTCTACTTGATGTGAATCGAAAAGTAGACAGGGATGAAGTGCTTGTCTGTGAGGATATTTTGAAGCCATCTACATAGTTGGGTCTGGATACTAGACACCTTGAGTTGGAGAAAATGCTAGGCACCACTGTTGGCCACTCAGTTTTGTCCCTAGAACTTGGAGCTGTTGATAAAGATCAAGTGATCGATGAATTGTACGGAAAAGGGATCAAGCTGCAGCCATACAAGCAGCAGGAGGGATATTCCACTGACTCGATTATTGTTAAGCAAGTTGATAATTGTCTCGGTGGAATAATTCTTTGGCAACTATATTATTACCTTTTGTCACCAGCTTGGAATTTTGAAGGGAAGTTCTTGTATGGAACAACACAAATGGGAAAGATGGAGTTCAATTTGTCAGCATACAATTGGGAAAGATGGGTTTCAATCAGGAACATGAATGTTGCTCCAAATCACTTAGGAGTACGGATGACAGCTCTGTTTATGTTTCCAGTTGCCGTGAATTCAAGTAAACAAGGAATATTCAAAGTTTGTTTGACACTCAAGGCACTGGTAGTGTCAAATATTATTAGTAGCAGAACTGATGTAAGGAGCTTCAGTCCATGCAACAGAGAAGCTATGTGCCAAAATAAGCTTGTAGGAACATGAGTCAGGTGACCAGGAGCTACAAAGCAAAATAGATCCTTCAGTTCGGATGCAGTGGGATCCGGGCATCAGTATGGCCACAACTTGGGGACAAGCTGTGTTTTTTTTCTCGAACGCGCAGGAGGGACAAGCTGTGTTTCGAGGGGGCAGTAATGTCATGACCTGAATATGGGCCAAAAGAAGCCCAAGTGTATCAAGCCCAATCACGGAAGTCGCAGCCCAGCCAGCATCAAGCCCAGGAGAGGATTCAGTTCTATACAAGAGAGAGACTGGAAGGGAAGGGGATGGAACAGAAAATCAAAATCAGAAACACGAGAGGAAACGGAAGGGAGCTTCTTCCTCCTCGGTACCGAGACCCCCCTCCGATTGCTGCTGCGGAGTACTCACATCCCCAGGGGCGACGGGCCATTACATTTTTCTCGACCTATGTGATAACGTCTTCTTCTTAGCAAAATGCTCGGGTGCTGTCACCCCCGCCGCCGCCGCTCACGTGCACAGGTTGATTTTTATCATTCATCAATTTGGTTCAGGTAGGTATGCTGTTGTGCTATGTTAACCTGTGTTTATATGTTGTTATCCTTAATTATCGTTGTCTATCTTTCTTTATTTGATGTAACCTGTGTTGATGCTCCATTTTCTCAGTTTGCATAGTTTTTATTATAATAAAAAGTAACACTGATTTTTGTAAGTATCATACATGGTTGGATCAGTGATATATCTGTTTCTTCTGTTAAATTCTACATACAAATGATTTCTCCTATATATTCTATATGTATTTCCTCATTCATTGTGCTTTCCAAATTTCTCGACAGATTGGTACTAGTTATTAAATGCATAAGCTAACCTAGCACATTTGAGGCCTTTTGGCTTATAAAAGTTAACATTCCTCATATTTGTGTCTTTGATTTATAAGAGGGGATGACTTTTCTAGCTGAACGTCCATATTGGGTGCTTGACTGATCTCATTGTTGCATACTTGCATGATCAGATTCCCTAACAAAATTTCATTTTGAGTTCCATTCCACGACAGACAGTGAACTCTGCTATTTGGATTTATTTATTGTTTTGCCATTTGTGTAAAATTAGGCCTTTTTTATTGATACTCTGGCATTTTTGCGTTGTGCGTTGTGACTAGTGATGTATCTTGTATCAGTTCGCATATGTGGATGCTTAAAAGTACTCCATTTCTGTATAAATTATTCATATATTGTTCCTTCATTTTTATTTGCCATAGTACTCCTTTTCTTACTGATCTACTTTCCCATGGCACAGGAGGAGCATTTTGTGTCGATTCTCAACTTTTCATGGCCTCAGGTTACGTGTGTGATGCAGTGTCCTATCAGAGGTAGCAGGGTGGTGTTCATGAGCTTTTGTGATAAGTCGAAACAGGTATGTCTTGGTGTACCATATGAATAAGATGTATTCTACCGACTGGAGAGTTGAAACAAATTATAGATCACCATTGCACTGTTATCTTGCGAGTTTTGAATTGTCTAAACCATTTGAGTGTCTATGAGATATTTATACATATACAGCTTGGTGGTCACTCTTCTAATGGCAGAAATTTTTATGACGTTTCTGTAGATCCAGAAGTTTGCTGTATGTTTTCCACAGCTCTGTGATGCAGAGTCATTCTTAAATTGTGTGCGGGTGAGTTTTCATGCGTGGCCTCTCTCAAATTGTGTGCAAGGAGCTTATTATTTTACATATATATTCAAATGCCATTTTTCTAATCCTTTTTCCTCTGTGTGCGCGCATTCCATTTGCCATGGATGCCTTATGTTTATTATGTTCTTGTTTTTATGTTCACTAAGATGTTGTATCCTGTTATATGTAGCAATTGAAGTTTATGTTCAAAACTGATAGATGGCGACATTTATGAATTCCATGATAACATTTTGTAATTCCATTATAATGATAACATTTTGTAATTCCATTATAATAGCTTTTAATGGCTCATCTTGCATGCCTGTTTAAAAATACATGTGAAAAATGTAATATAAGATTATTTTGATTTTGTTTGACTTAAGATATACCATTATTTTGTTGTAAACATAAATTTCATTCAATGTGAAAGAAACATATTAATCATACAAAAATAGGAACAATGAAGTTTATTTATGTACTGAAGGATCCCCAGTTGTAATACTTGCATTTGTAGATCAAACAACCTTATAATGTTTTCTCAAGTATTCAACATATGTTTTTCTGAAGTTTTTCTTACATTAAAACCTTGAAGGATTTATAAATTTCATTTTATTAGACAATACATGCCAGCTGAATATTTCAAATGATTGCCAGAATTGTTGCCAGATTAAAGCATTTAGGATGCTGTTTAAATACTGCCTCTCTTTGACAAAAGCTTACTTGACATGGAACTGCAGCAATGCTAGATACATTTGTGATAATACCTGTGCTAGTTTCATATGTTCTTGGACATATCATGCAAGGAAGGTTAAGCACTAAACTATGTTTTCTTTTTGCTTTGTAAAAGTTTTTTTTTTGAAAACACAGAATTGCACTTCATTGAATTAGGGAGAAAAAAGTGGCCCCCCTACAACTCCTATCTCTCATATGGGGGCCAGGTATGAGAGCAGGTTACACAAAACCAAGACTAGCTTAAAAAGGAAAAACAGGACCTGACCAAACCTTGACCTAAACAAATAGATTACACCAGCCAAACCCAGACCATCTAGTTTCTTAGGGCCGGCCAAACACCAGAGGTTGTGCTCATCCTTGAGATCCCTCATGATGGTGTTGACTGAGGGAGCTATGCCTTCCAAAACACAGGCATTTCTGTGCTTCCAGATCATCCAGGCACCTAGAATAATTAGGGAATTTACACCTTTCTTGTATTCCCTTTTCACCTTCTTAATAACTCTGTGCCACCAATCAGCAAAGCTGCACTCCCTTTGTCAAGGAACACAATCCCCCAGGTTTAAGGGGGCTAGAAGATTGAACCAGACCTACCAGGCCACCACACAGGAAATTGTCATGAATACTTCTCCCTCTAATGAAGGCGCTCTGATTTGTGGCTACCATGGAGTTTAAATGTGGAGCTAGCCGATTGGCGAGAATCTTTGTGATCAATTTGGAAAAACTGTGTAGTAAACTAATGAAGGCACTCTGATTTGTGGCTACCATGGAGTTTAAATGTGGAGCTAGCCGATTGGTGAGAATCTTTGTGATCAATATGGCAAAACTGTGCACTAAACTAATGGGACGAAAGTCCTTGTCCTGGCGTCCACCTTTTTACGGATTAGGGTGATGTAAGCTGCGTTAAGAAGTCCGAGGCCCCTGGCATTTCCTTGCTGCAGTGTAGTAACAGCAGCCATGATATCCACCTTGATCACAGACCAACATGCTTTGTAGAGGTGAAGCCATCCGGGCCTGGCGCTCTGTCCATCAGCAAAGTTTTAATAGTCTGCCAGACTTCTTCAGAGATCGGGTCATCAAGCATAGAAAGGTCCACACCATTCCTATGAAAAGCATTGAGGTCCAGGGAAATCGACCGATCTGCAGCTTTCCTTAGAAGTTGTGCATGATCTCATGCTTCTCTTGAGAAGTAGCCACTCTGTCCCCATCCAGGAGCTTGGGGATAAAATTCTTCCGTTTGCGAACAGCAGCCTGTTTATGGAAGGAGATATTTGCATCCCCATCTTAAAGATATCTGACTCGGGATCATAATATTGCCATGGTCCTCTCAAAAGGATGCAAGTCTCAAACAGTGGCGCTTTAACTCCGTGTGCAGCCAGTCTTCTTCTGGTGATAGGTGGCTCCTATCTTGTGCCATTTCAAGCCTGTGCAACACCTCACAAAGCCAGAGCCAGTTTTGACTTTATATGCCCCACCTTCTTAGCACTCCATGACTGCAGGGCATGAGTCAGCCGCTTGAACTTGATAGAAATGCGTTCAAGAGGGCCAACATTGCCTACTGGCTCATCCCAAGAATTCCTAACAGTATCTTGAAACCCTGGTAGTTGAGTCCAGTAGCTTTCAAAATGAAATCGCCTTTTGCCTTTGAAACCATCCTGAAGCCCAAGCACCAAGGGGCAATGATCAGAAATCTGGGTAGCATGACTTTTCCTGTTTGCTGTAAAAGGTTTTTGAAGTACTAACATAATTGTATTTATTCGATACAAAGGAATGCTCATGTGAAACCATGGACATCATACCATCTGGAAGTGATTATATGTGTGAAGATTCATCAGTGTCTGAATATATTGCTTCTAATGGACTTCACCACAGGTAAGAGTATAACAATTTCAGATTTGTAAGTTGCAAGATGTGTTTGTTTTCTAACATAATATGTTGTGCCTAGGCCTGATGATGCTTCAATCTTTGAGGAGCAAGCTTCTGATCACATGATAGAGGCACCAACAATGAGCTACCATGAGGAACCAGACCTGCCTGTTCTTGAACCTCTCAGTGCTAACAACACTAACAACGGCTACTCTTGTTTCCCTCCTAGTTTCAGTCAAATGCTGACAAATTTCTCAACGAAGAATGAGCAAGGTAAACTATTTCTCCATGAAGATTTACAGTGACAGAACAGTACATATATTTTTTATTTCATTGGTCTACCCCGGCTGATAACACAAATGTAAATTAGATGCTGAGGAATCCTATCCAGTGGGGACAACAAACCATGCTTCTCAAGAGGTAACTTTTGTGATTATTTTTGAAAATCCTACAGACAGTTGCTACTAAGAATGTTGTTGATATTTGTAAATATTTCAGGTGTCTGCACTGGATACTTCTCATGATGGTAAGTATAACCTCAACTTCATCTGTGGGCTTATACGTATTGATTATTCTCTCCCTTGATATGTAGATTATAGACAATGTTTCTGCAGTTGCAGTTGCCCCTGAAGAAACTACTGCTGATAAAGGAATGGATGTTGGTGAGGGAATCGATACCAGTATATTAACAGGTGACATAATGACACGGATAAAGGTACCATTCTAATTGACAATCTTTTGGTTGTTTTTTCCTGTTGTAAATTATTTGTATCTAGTATCTACTAACATCATGTGTCATGTGTCTGCAGACATATATGGCTGATGACTCCTTTAATGGTATGATTTCTCTTCCCTGGTGACTCATACTTACTAATCAGGAACCCAGTATTCTTCATAAGAAAATGAACCATACAGTGGTTTGTCATATTTCTATTACTCATACTTACTAATCAGGAACCCAGTATTTTTTGTATGTAGTTGTTACCTGTGCATGTACTGGTCCTCGTTTTGTGTGCTGGTATTGATTTGGTTCTTTTCTTTCTCTAGATATGTTGTTCAAGCTTGAGAAAGTCATTGATGAACTTGGCGGTGACATGTCGCTGTAGATAGCAAAACCTGTTCTGTGCTGGAGGAAGGCCTTAATTTGCATGTGGTCATATTTATACTATGTAGTAATAGCTCACCTAGTGTCCCATTGCAACTGTTGCTCCTACCGAAATCGTGCTTGTTTGTCAGGGGATTAGTAGGGAAGACAAAGTATACCTTCTACTACCTACATTATCCCTAGCTGCTGTGTTTGTATACAGTATCTAAATCATGGTTATACGCACTCTCTACCACATATATCCATGAATTTGTTTATCTGGGCGTTGACGTTTTTGGTATGCTCATGCTTTTTTCTGAGCGGCTTGTCACGCGTGGGTGTTTATGCACAGCTTCTGTTGCCTATCATGTGGAAACTGTGCGAGGAACATCTGTGTCCATGCTTATTCATGTGTTCAGCTTCAAGGCAAGGCAAAGGATAATAACCTCGTGGCCGTCTCATATGGCAAAAATCATGTGGAAGATTTCTTCAAGGAAGGCCTCTCGTTGATGATGGCTTTGATATGGTAACAGGGGCTGAACCAGCCAGTCCTAGTAGCATCTAAAATTTTGCAGAATTGCTATGAACATTCCGCATGTTTATTGATTCAGCTCGATTCCTTAGTGGAGATTCAAATGTGAGAGGCTATACCTTGCCAATATAAATAAAAACATGTAGCATGTGGTATGGCAAATACAGTATTTTCTTGAAGCAAAGCAAGCGACCAAGCGTATATATTTAGGGGGGCGGTGCATACATCACTCATTTTCGAGCCCTACATTCCTGAGCACCTAGCAAAGCAACGGACCTCCGGAGCAAATGTACGTACGTAGTAACACCCCAACGCGGCAAGAATGCCGGCCTCATCAGTGAAACCCGCGGAAGAATCCGTTGATCAGATCGGCCACCGGGTGGTGCGGGAATGGTCGACGCGGCCGCCGCTGAAGGAACCACGGCAACCGCTGCTGGTGCCGGAACCAAGGAAGCTGTTGTTGTTCCTGCTGCTGCTGCTCCGGTTGCTGCAGCTGCTCCTGCCCGTTCACCAGGCGGCACCGCGTCCTCACCTGGCCCTTGCCCTCGCCGATGAGTACGTCGAGCATGCCGACCCTCTGCATCGCCTCCGCGAACTTCTGCTGCCACATGGCGTCATCCCCGGCGAAGGCCTCCACCATCGCCCTCGTCTGCGGGTCCTCGATGAGCGCGTTGTCCGAGGTCAGCAGCCCGCGCCTGGCGAGAAGCTCCGAGTAGTAGGCGCTGTCAAGCTTCTCCCCCGTCTGCGAGTCCAACTTCACCTTGGGCGCCTGCTGAGGGTCGTCGTCGGGCTTCCGCGGCGGGCACATCTGCCGGAGCCGCGCCGCGAACTCCGGGTCCAGCGAAGGGTCCACATCGGCCTCTTCGGAGAAGCCGTAGATGCGGTTGGAGAACATGAAGCAGTGGGCGCCGCCGATGGAGTGCGCGCCGGAGAGCACCACCAAGTCCTCCTGGGAGAGCCCCCGCTGGCTGAAGAGCTCCGTGAGGCGCGGAACGTGGTGGCCCGGCACGGGGAAGTTGCCGGGGAGGTCGTCCATGTTGGATCGCATGCCGTCGCGCCGCCCCGCCGCTACGTCGTAGCTGGGAAGGCCCGCGGCCACGGCGGCGTCCCGCGCCGCAAAGGCAAGGATGTCCGCGCAGGAGACGGTGCGCGGGCACATGGACTCGAGGGTCGACTTGGCGGTGTCAATGGTCCGGAGACCGACGAGGGTGAACCCGTTGGCCGAGGACTCCTTCTCCGGGACGTCTCCGGCTGGCGACTCGTCCAGGAGGATGGAGGCGTCGCAGCCCTGCACGCACAGATCGACCGGCCGCCGGCGGTACACGAACGATCACGACAGGGTGTTGCGTGCACGTCAGCCAACACATGATCAGGAAATGCCTGTTACCGTTATGAAGCAATCGTGGAAGAATAGCCGGATGAGGCCGGGGGAGATGCCGCGGTCCATGGCGATCTCGTTGTTGACAATGTCGCTAATAGTTGCCTCGGCCTGTGGGCACGACTGGCCATAGAACCCCACCTGCAGGCCGTCGACGATCAACGCGTCGACGGCGCCCAGCTGGGCCGCCGACGCGAGCAGGGCGAAAAGGAACAGCGACAGCTTGTTTCCTCGTCTGGTCGGGATCCCACCTCCGGCACCGGCAACAAGCAACTTCAGCAGCTTCCTTATCCCATCCCCAATTGCAAAAAAATAGTCATATAGGAGATGAAATCTTCTCCAGCAGATCCCCTATAGCTCTCCCTTTTTTTCTCCATGGACTAAAAATCCTTCTCCATCCCCTCTAGAGAGGGGATCTCTCCTCCATCCCCAACTTGGTGGGACCCATCGGAACAGATCGGAACCACCACCACCGGATCGAGCCGCCGCCGCCCGGCGAAGCGAAGCCGGCGGCGCCCGCGGCCCGCGTAGGAGGCGACCTGCTCCGCCTCATCGCCGCCTCGCTCCGCGCCGCGGGGCACGACGCCGCCGTCTGCGTCTCAGCAGGCTCGGGGCGCAAGGGCTGCGGTGCGCACCATGCCGGTGAGCCCGCGCGCGCTCTGGGGCACGACGCGGGACGCGCAGGAGGCGGGACGCGCAGGAGGCGGGCCCCGCCACGCCGCAGGTGGCTGTTGCTGCTCAGGCCAAGAGGACGTTGGCGGCGTCCATCCCGAGCACCCCGAGGAGGGACGCCGCGGCGCTGTCGAGGAGCAGGGACCGTGAGCGGCGGCGCGGCGGGCAGCCCGGCGAGGTCGTCGTCGCACTCGCACCACCAGAGGCGGAGCAGCCTGGGCGCGCTCGCCGAGTTCGGCGAGTGCGCCACGCCGAGGCCGTTCCTCAAGGTAGTACTCCTTGCGCTTGAGGAATCGGTCGAGGTCGTCGACGATGGAGCGCTTGAGGTCCGGGTCCATGGCGAGCGTGTCGAACGTGGACGGGTGGTGGTGCTTGATGCCGTGCCACGACGAGCTCTCGTTGATGAAGATCTGGAGCGCGCGCTCCCGGCGCCGCACATCCGGCACTGTCGCCGTGATGAAGGGCACGTACCTGCCCAGCGCCATGTCCGTGTGCTCCGCGTCGAAGCTGAGCTCCAGCGACTCTGTCGTCCCCACGCTCCCGTGCCGGTGCTCGTACTCGCTCCCGTTCCCGCGCTGGCTCTGCCCCGCGACGGACGCCCAGGTGAACTCGACGCCCTCGAAGACGTCGGTCATCGAGTCGCCGTGCTCCAGGGACAGCGCCCTCTTGCTCTTGCCGCCGAGGCAGAGGCGGCGCATAGCGTGCGGGTCGATCCGGGTGGCGAGGTACTCGCGCACCTCGTCGTAGAGGCCGACGTCGCGGCCGCCACCAACGCCGCCGTAGCCGTCGTCGTCGTAGAGGAGGGCCGCGGCCGCGGCGCTCTTGATGACGAGGGTGCGGCGCTCCGCGGGTGGCGTCTCGAAGCGGGCGCGGATGAGGGATCCGGCCCAGCGCGCCGCGCGGCGGAGATCGTGGGGTAGGAGCTCCCGCGCCATGCCGCGCGCCAGCACGACGTACGCGGTCACCGAGGCTGCCGTGCCCACCGCCGTCCTGTACACGTCCACAGCCTTCGCGTAGAACACGTGCAGCGGCAGGCACAGCTCCGCCGCGACGCCGAGCGCCGCTGCCGCGCTCGTCGCGTCGACGACCAGCGCGGCGAGGGGCGGTGCGAGGGACCGCGCGGCCCGGAGCACGCGCGGGAGGCTGCACGCCACGGCGTCCGCGATGCGGTCGCGCACGGAGGCGGAAGGCGGAAGAGCCAGGGTCGCGTCGTCGGCCGGGAGTGCGACGAGGTCGACTCCCTCGGGCACCGCGGCGGCGACCGCGAGGTACTCCTGGGAGGGGGAGGCCGTGGCGGAGGCAAAGAGGACCGTCGCGGCGAGGCCGTGGCCGAGGAGGACGCGCTGTCGCGGGAGATGGCGCGCGCGTAGGAGGGCCGCGGCGGCGTGGTCGTCACCGGCGGCGGCGCCGGGCCCGAGCTGGCGCTGGACGCGGGCGCGCTCGTGGCGCGGCTCGGGGCGGTGCTGCGCGGGGCGGCTCGGGCCGGCGGAGGGGCAGAAAGATCGAACATTTGTGGAGGGGAAGAGAAGCTGACGTGGCGCGGTGGGACCCACGAGTTGGGAAGGAGAATAGGGAAACTGCTGGAGCAAATTGTGTTTTAGGGATGAAAATATTTTTACTCTACCCCCAATAACTTGATATAGGGGATGAAATTTTCTCCATCTGCTGGAGTTGCTCTAAGGGCGTGCTTATTAGCTCGCACGACTTCCCGAGCGAGCGAGGAGACGAAGTTGGCTGATGCTAAAATTCCCGCGGAGGCAGGCAAGCTTAACGACGAGCTTGATTGCAGGGGAGGAGCCACGATGGCCTCACATTGTTTAGCCTGACCTTTTTGTAGAGCCGTGCTAATAATAGTCGTGAAAGGTCCAATGTGCCTGTAATCTTAAAACTCTTTGCACCACGTGCGCACCCAGACCCCCCACCCCCACCCCCACAGGCCCACACCCCCAGACACACATGTACTAGTTTACATTGTGTGTACAACTTACATGCTGGGGGCTCGCCGGCGGTTGCGCATCAGCCTCCTCCGCTGCTCCACCGCATCGTCCTCCTTCGCCGCATCAGCCTCGTCCGCTGCTCCGCCGCACCTTACCCTCTTCCGCTGCACCTCAGCCTTCGCCGCCTCCTGCGCAGGTCCGTCGTTGTCTCCTCCGCCGCACCTCATCCTTCGCCGCCTCCTGCGCAAGTTCATCATTTTCTCTACGCAGAATCTATCCGCTCCTGAGCTCTTGCTTCGATGCGAGGAGGTCAGCACAAGCGCCTGAGAGATGGCGGTGTTCATCCAGGTGAACTTGCTGAGGTTACTATACATGTTTTATTTCTATTTAGTAGATCTACATGTTTGTAAGATGCATTGTCTCCTCTAGCACAAGCATTTGTGATTTTTGTTTGTGCTTCCTTAATTGTAATTTGCATTGTCTCCTCTAGCAGTATGTTTTTGCCTGATATCCAAGTTTGATAACATAGTAGATCTACATCAACAGATCATGTCCTTTTTTTCTGCTCTAGCACGACTGGTTTGCTTGAAATCCAAGGTGCATAAGATAGTAGGTCCATATGATCAACTTTTTTCATACTTAAAGGTTAGATTGCAGTTCCTCCTGTTTAATACAAGACAAATCCTGCTTTTTACTGAGTTTTGGATATCTAATATCTTGCTTGAAAGGTTGTTATATAAAAAATATATGCTTCCAAAGATTTAGCCATCCATATCTGGTTAAGTAATGAATCAATTGTTTTCTATTACTTTGGAAGATCATTGTATCCAAATTTTGAAATGTAGGGAAGCAAGAGAAGGGTCTTCTTAGAGATGACCAATCTGATTAATATGGCCATGGAAGATATAAATGGTCCAGAGGTGAAGGGCAAATCATGTCTTTGGTGGTGGCAGTTGGGAAAGTGTTTCTATGAGTTTTGATGCAAGAAAAGTTCCATTCGAGATTATCTCAGGAACACCACACCATGGTGTTGCCTTCTGCGGCTCAAAGTTCATTAGTAAAGATGAAGCTCATCATGATACAATAATTAAGGTTGTTGCTTACCTGTTGTCCAAGTTTGGTTTACGAATTGTAGACTGGAGCTATGAGAATGCTCTCATAGCAGAACAGAAGTGCCAAGAGGTCGCCAATAGTATCCTTTCTAGTGTAGCAAATATCAAGGACATGTTGTGCAAGTGGAAAAGCATATTGGGCTTTTAAAAAATATTCAAACAGCATTGTCAGTTACTCCCAACCCTGAGCATATGGTTCTATAGGGAAACTTATCACTACCAGGTGTATGTTGAAAGCTACTCTACAACACATCTTAGAGAAAATTACAGTTACCGATGATGAACATCAACTGCACTTTAAATAAAGTAGTACAAAATTCTCAGAGGTAATTAGTCATTTAGTTCCATGTGTTGTTTTACTTTTCATCTTGTTTTCTATGTGTAACAAAATATGTGATGTTAATCTTCCACAATACTGTTTATTATATGTAGGAGGAGGTAAGACTCAAGTTATTTGAGACGGATATAATTAATGACATAGTGTTTGGACTTGGTGTTAAAGATGCTGAGTTCATCAACATATTGGATGAAAATGATATGTTTAGAGGTATGTGCAAGATCAGTCTGAATGGTGTTGTGACTTGTAAGACATCTGGGCATTGTTAATACAAAGGAGCATTGTTCATGCATCACTAGCCACATCCTTTTCCACTGTAACACCACCGCAGCAATTGTCATAACTTCCTGGAAAAAAACAACAGAGATTGTTAACCATGTGACCAGGTCGAGAGAATAGCAAAACCATTTTATCAAATAGTACTGCATTCGGATCTAGCTTCCTCTCCAAAATACATCAGTAGGTTCTTCCTACGGTAGGTCTCAAGCATGAAGTAATTCTTACTGGCAATGAATGATTCCATCACACACACCTTTTGATCCTCCTGTTGAATGGATGTTATCTTGAGTATGGGTAATGATATTTTTACCTATGAAATGAAAAGCACTATAATGTGGGGTCTTACTGATTGTACGTCCGAGCAATAATAACTTCCTCTATTGAAATCCGCTTTCTTATAGTAAAGCCAACATGATGATGGTAAACCATCTCGCCCACATCGTCCACTCTCTTGATAATAGGACTCCAGACTTTTTGGGCATCCATAATAATGAATAACACACCTAACATCCGACTTGTCTATCCTCATCCCAAAGGCAACAATCGCTACTATAATATTAACTTCATCTTTGATGAACGATCTACACGGAAAAAGGAGAGCTAAGAATGATATTCATTTCCTACAACTATGATACTCTCATGTGTACATACATACTTACATGTGAGATTCAGTTTGTTCTTTGGCACCCATTTTTCCATGGTATAGAGCAGACTTAGGGGGTGTTTGGCATAGCTCTAGAGCTGAACTCTAGCAACTCCATCCAATTTTCCAGCCAAACACTCCAACTCCAAAACTCTATAGAGTTGCCAACTCCATGAGTCGTAGTGCAAATAGAGATGGAGTTTTGAAGTATCTCTTTTGCTACTCCAGAAACACACAATATAAACCAGGGCGTGGAGTTGGTGGGTTATTACCCACCAATACCACCCTTAAGTGGAAAAAAATGTTTCGCTGTCTTTGTTTCCACGCGACCTCCCTCCCCTCCCAACGTGATTCCTCTCTCGGTCCCTCCCTCTAGTGCCTCCTGCCTCCCGCGAATCGGCCCGGCGGCGCCTCCCCCACGCCGGCGCACGACGGAGGCGCCTCCCCTCCGCCGCCGCAGCCATCCACCGGACCCTCCTCCTACGATTCGCGCCTTCGTCGCCCCCTACAGATCCGTGGAGCTTGGGTTGGAGCTCGGGTTGACGCTGCCCATCCCCACCTCCCGCCACACTGGGCTCCGCCCGCCAGCCCCATCCCAACCGTCCGCCGCCCGCCAAGCCGTCTCCGTTGGCCTTCTTCCCCTCCACCGACGCCGCCGTTCCTCCTCTCCGCCCATCCCCGCCCTCCACCATGCAGGGAGCACGAGGACGGCCCCCCGCCGGCCCTATCCCCACCTCCCGCCACGCTGGGATCCGCCCGCCGGCCCCATCCCTGCCGTCCGCCGCCCGCCAAGCCGTCTCCGTCGGCCTTCCTCCCCTCCACCGGCGCCGCCGTTCCTCTTTCTCCGCCCGTCCCCGCCCTCCGCCATGCAGGGAGTAGTGCAGCTGTGCGATTTAGCCGGCGGCCGTCCACAAGCTCGCCGTCGGCCGGGTCATGCATCTCACTGGTGAACGCTCCATCCCTGCTGGCCGCCGATGGCTACTCCCCCACCTGTTGTGCTCTGTTGCGTGAGAGAGAAAAGGGAGAGATGAAGTCTAGATGTGAGGCTGACAAGTGAGACCCACATGTCATTGGGTTGTCTTGCATTTTATTTCTGGAGCTGGTAGCCAAACATACATTTTGGGCAGCTCCAACTCCACTCAGAGCTGACTCCACTTGGAGTTTTGGAGTGGAGCAGCTCCATCTAGAGTTGGAGCCATCCCAAACAGGCCCTTAATTCCTTGGGTTGACAATATATTGTAAACCTAAGGGGAAATAATTTTTACACCTTAAAAAAAACCATCACTAATATGCTATCCAAACTAGGAATTAGTATATAGATACCTCTACAACATCCCGAACAGTTGCACAGTAAATAACTGTTGATTATGCTTCGTTAGGCCTTTCAGCCATTTTCAACAATAGTTCGTTCATGAATTGTTTTGATCTATCACAACACTTCGCATCGTAGAATAAATTTGGATGGTCAAATGAATTTGTGTTGTAAATTATTCCAAATCCAAGTTCCCATGAATACATGTTGTAAAAATCATAAGCTTCTTCCTTTGAATCAAAAACCATTCCCAGGATAGGTTCAAATATACACTCAGTCACCCTATGGCACCTTGTGCATAACGCAATCTCTATGGCTCCCATGTCCCTTGGGTTACAACAGTCAACTGCATCTGCATCTTTCAACTTCTTAGTCCTGTGTATATAAAATAGATCAATGCGTGAAAACTTTTGTCAGAGCTAAGCAACATAAATAACAAGGGAAGACTTGTAGATACCTTTTCTTGAAACCCTGCTTGACCTCTTCAATATGCTTTTGAGATATTTCTCGGGCGATATCTAAGTTCTGACAGCCACATCCCCCAAGTAAATTTGTTCTTGTGTTCCCATTAGCTCCAAAACAACAAAACTGGTTTTGCTCAAATGATTCCACCCCCTCACCAAAAGAGTTCAACAATTGGAAATCTTGAGCAATATCTCCATCAATTTCAGTTTCATTCATGTCTGTATCATCAATGCCAAGCTCCCAAGAATCATATATATTATCTCTTCCAGAAATGAAATCTTCTTTCCTGATACTATCATCAATTTCTGTTAATTGTTCATTGTTGGATTTGAATTGGTTATTGTCATTGTACACATCATCATCGGAAGACTCTGCATCATCCTGTGATTCAACCCCACCATAGTATTCTTCTTCCGCCGGATACTCTAATGGTAATGGATATTCAATGGAACAATCCACACCATCCATTGGGCACAAGTCTCCGTTGCTTGCTTTGATCATGAGTCGTATTAAGTTACTAGCTCCCTGCACAGAACAAACATAATTATTATCATATCAATCCAAAAATAAACTTGTTGGGATAAAAATCTTCCCCGAAGAGGGGCCAACAGTCAAAACAAACTAAAGAAAAGGGAACACGTCTGCCAAACCGAAGAGTATGAAACTTGAAAGCGACTAAGTGTAAAAAAACTTAACCACCTTCCAATCGCCCCCATTTCATTACCGTTGGGTCCTTTTTATAGGCCCGTAACAATTACACTTTACAACATTTACCATTGCTTTTTCACATTGTGCGAAGCATCTTAAGGGTATTTTGGTAACCTCGCAGGGCTCCGTATTCACGGACTTTACAGACAATCACTTTACACCTCGCCTGTTTACGTGTCAGCTACCGTGGCGGTTCATTCCTCGTTTGCCTCCACGCTCTTCGTGAAATCCTTGCTGAAGCTCTTCCCTTCGCAGACTTTCTCTCAGTCGCTGTCTGCGTCCTTGCCGTCTCTGCCCGAAGACCAAGCGAAGGTTGCCCCTTTGAAAATCATGCGTCTCACTTTCGGCCGTTCTTCTTCGCGTTGCACCTTCGCCAGACCCCGACTCGACTTCGTGGTAGCTCTTCCCTCGTATCTTCACGCGCGAACCTCGCCCTCTCGGAGCGTAGGCTCCAAGCTTCGCTTGGCCTTCCGCTCGGTGAACCTGGCTTCTGGAAAACGAAGATCCCAAGCTTTGCTTGGTCTTTGCTAGTTGACCTGCGATCGTTTCCTGAAATGGCAAAGGCAAAAGTAGAAACGTCTCCCGATCTTCTCCGTTGAGCCGAAGATGCAGGGGGGTTAGTTGCGAAATATTTTCCCCAACATTCAGCCCCTTGCTAGTGAGGGTTTCAACCGAAGATGAGCCGAACTAGCAACCCTTATTTGTTACGGGCGGAAATGTTTCGCTCCAAAGCACCTCCCCTCTTTGGCTCGTCTTTGGAAACTATTCCTTCTCTTCCTTTCTTTTTCCTATTTTTATTTTTATTATTATTTATTTTTTAACTTGCTTTTACTGTTTTGCATGTTTATCCACGAAGCTCCATGATTTTCGCCACGTCCCAACGGAACTCCTAGATTTTCGCCACGTCTTTTGCCACAGGATCTCCGAGATTCCCACTTTTGGCAACATATATAAAGGCCGGTCTGCGCCTGGAGTTATTTTCACCGCGGTAAAACCTTTGCAGATTTACCCTTGCCTTCGCGAGAGCTAAGGACCTCTTCCCTTCCTTCATTTCCTTCTCTTCGTAAGTGTCTTCTGCTCTCTTCTCCTTTTCCATCTCTTTGTTTAGTTTTGTTGCTTATTCGCTTTTATGCGTGTGTAGTTTTCTTCTTCGCTTCCATGGCTCCCAAGGCTGACAAAGCGCCTCCCACCTTCGTATTTGGTCGGAGTAAGGTTTCTGAGGCACTTGTAGCGGAGTTCGTTACTTCCGGCTTCATTAAGGAAGGAAAAGGTCGAGCCCCGGGTCCTGAGACTACTCCTGCTCCTCGTCCCAACGAAGTAGTTGTTTTCCAGGATTTGTTCACTGCTGGTCTTCGTTTCCCTCTCGATGGAGCTATTATCTCTATTCTTCGGAATTTTGGGATGTGAATTTTGGGATGTATCTTCATCACCTCACTCCTAACGCCATTCTTCGGCTTAGTGTTTATATGTGGGCTAGCAAAACAATGTCTGTGAGTCCTACTATTGCTAACTTCGTTAGAGTTCACACTATTCATCATCAGTCTCTGAAGATAGAATGTCTCGTTGATGGTGCTCTGGTTCGCGAAAAGGCCCAGTTTGCCTCTTTGAATTTCAAGTATCGTGGCGACACCGATGTTCCTGTTGTTGCCTACAAAAATAAGTGGGATGAAAACTGGAACCATTACTGGTTCTATTACACTATTGATGACAAAGAGCTCCCTCTTGTGTGCACACAATTTGAGAACCTTCCTAAGGGTGTTGGTACTGCTTATGAAGATGGGGATGCAGATCGCCTTTTCCTTGTCGCTTTCCAGGAGCTGGCGAAGACCTATGCTACCCGCGACCTGGTTGAAGAATACATTGGTTCGAAGATATTCCCTGTTCGCACTGGATGGTCTATCGTTGCTTGGAGCGACTTCGCTTTGGCCATCAAAATTCTTGAATTCGCTCGGAGCTTTGGCTTGACGAAGAATGGTACGCATCTTTCTCTTTCTTCTTCGTTTCTTCTTACTGTTCTTCGCTTAATATTTTTGTTTATATATATTTTTATTTTACTGATACTTGTTTGTATCTTCCATTACAGCTATCAACGTTGTTGAAATTGAAGCTCGAGCGAATGAAATACTTGGGCCTATTTCTTGGAAGGAAGACGCTGATATTCAGGAACACCTTGGTGGCACTCGAGACAACCGTCACTACTTTTTCTTTGGTATTCATGCTGGCGATCCCTCTGTTACTGTTGCTCATCGCGAAGCTCAAGCGAAGCGAGCAGCAAAGAGAGGTGGCCAAGGAAGTTCCGAGGCCGCAGCCCCTGCCGCACACGCGAAGGTCATTAGGAAGCGCCGTGGTCGCAGCGGTGGACGAAGTGTTTCTAAGCGCCAGAGAACCGCCCAGCTATCGACTTCCGAGGCTGTGTCATCCAGCCTCGAGGAGTCTGACCATTCGAAGAGTGATACTGAGATGCGTCATGGCGAAGTTGGTGCTGGTTCTGGCACAAACATTGAAGTTCCTTCAACTGACCAACCCGAAGAGATAGTAGATATTATTTCTCTTTCTCCTGGTGCTGCTGCTGCTGGTGCCACTCTTGCTAATCCTCTGGACATTGATTATAGTGAGCCCGAACCTGAGAGCGATGAAGATTGCACCGTGCGGGCTCGATCTTCAAAAGACAAGTCTCCTATACCTCCTCCTTCAGCTGTCGAAGTTGTGGTTGCTTCTCCTGCTAAAGCCCCTGGCGGAAGTAAAGTTGTATCGGCTATCCATCACAAGACTTCGACTCGTGTGGAACAAGGTGGCTCTTCGTCTGAGATGGAGAGCGATACTAGAAGTGGTGGCGTCTTCGTCAGCAGCGAGTCGCCTAGTGTTGTTGCCCGGGCGTCTCGGTATGAAACCTAATGCACGCATCTTCGGTGATTCAATGCGCAAGGTTTTTCAATTTTGCAGTGATGATCACGAGCGTACTCTGCTCCAAGAAGCTGGTGACAGTTTTGGCTTCCCCATTATGGAGGATGAACTTGGCAAAGAGAGCGCTGAAGAGATTCTGTATCAAGCACAAGATCTTAGCATGAAATCTTTTTTGGCTTGTCGCGCTGCTCAACGGCACTGCCGTTCTGACCTTCGGTCCCATCAGTTATCTGAGAGGACATCTGCTACAGCTCTGAACAAGGAAATCGATGTCGTGAAAACTCTGCAAGCTGAAAAGGTTTCCCTCTCATCTTCGCTAGAGGCTGAGAAGAAGAAGTGTACTGATATCGCTAAGGAGAAGGACGAGCTGGCTAAGAAGAATGCCAAATTAGAAGTTCAACTAACTGAACTTCGTCGTTTGGCTTCTAGTGCAGAGGATGAGAAGAAAAAGGCTGAAGGTCTGCAGAAGTTGTATGACGATAAAGTTGCCGAGCTCGCAGATCTTCGGCGGTCACATGACAGCCTAACTTCGGAGCACGAGACTTATTGCGATGAAATTGAACGTCATGTTTCCCCTCTGTGCAAGAAGCTTTATGATCTCTTGGTTGACTACGAACTTAGCCCTGCTCCTTATGATGTCAAGGAAATGTTTATAGGTCAAGTTTTTGACTGGCTATCTAACGGGGTTAGCTCACTCGCATCTGCTGGGCACTCCTTCAGAGAACTTGGGGCTGCTGTTGCCGCCCGCAGCCTTTCTCACGCGGTGTACTCTCTGTTCAAATCCTCCGGAGATGGCGAGCCTAGCCTTACGAAGAGTGACCTTCGTCAACTCCGTGATGCTAGTTTCACTTGGCTAACTGAAACATCCGTGGAGAGGATCCCTGTACTACCCAAGAATATAGCCAAGAACTTTATGCAAACTTTTTCAAGAAGTTTGGCTTCGGGTTGACAGTTGTCGAAGGTCGGCGTGAGCTTCGTAAGGTTCGTATTACTGTGCCTTGCATTGTTTTCCTTTTACTTTTCCAATCTAATTATTTTTGTTTTTATACTTTTCTTCTTTCTTTCAGCCTGGTTCTGTGCCTACACCTTCGCCTACTACTGCATCTTCTGGAGGTGGCGGTGGTCCGTCTTCGGCTGCGGTGTCTTCAGTTGCGCCGTCTACTCAGGCTGCTTCTCCGCATGAAGTCCGAACAACCGACATCACTTCGGGAGCTCCAGAGGTGTGAGGGAGCGTGTAGTCTTAGTGGTTTGGGCACTTGGGGGTATTTTGTGAACAATTTGTCTGAAACATTTGCAACTCTGTGCAGGTGCCGGAGATGTATCTTGTGCAGGTTGCCGAAGATGTCTGTCCTGTAACTATTAACTTCGGTGATTATTTTATGTCCGGCTCTATTTGGCGCAAGTTTAACTCTAAATTTCCCGACGTGCCCTTCGATGTGTTTCTGTCGCGTAAGATAGAAAAATATGAAAAGAAGAATCTTGATGCAAAAAATGTCTTCGAACATGCGCGCAACCGTCTCTGTCACGATGGTACTCATCGCCGCCAAATTCAAGGATCTGAACCATCTTATGTTGTGCCTGCTCGTGGAGACACACCTTCGTCCTCAAGCCCCCTTGTTCTACCGAAGATTGAAATTATTGATCTCACCGAAGAAGCGGAGTATGAGTATATGTACAAGCTCCCTTGTTGATTTGCTTTGCGATGTAACCATCTTCGTTGTTTGTGCTTCTATGCTTGTAATCGTTTGGACTATACTGTTGTGATGAACTGTTGTACCTGTGTCGTATTTTTCAACAAATATGTAAGCTGTGACTCTGCTGTAATCGCATTTTTGCGAAGATGATAGGTTCGTCTTATTTGTTCATGCACTTGGTCTTCGCTGTTTTTCTTCTTTCGAAGATTGAAACATGGGAATTGCACTCTAAAAGCGCCTTCCCCCAGTTTCCTGTTTTAATCTTCGCAGCTTATTTTCCCTCGATCGCACGCTATATGACATGTAAGATGGAAACAAGCCGCGTACGTAAAATGATTATTGCATCTTTCATACGCGTTTCAGCTATGTGAAGTGGCATGATAGCTCAACTTCAAATGTTCTTAGAGATGTAGCCTCGAGGTGGCTCGTCAGCCCTGCCTCGCAATTTGCTTCGCGCATTAACCACCGAAGGATTCTTCGCTTGTGATAAAGCGGATGATTTTGCGACAATGCCGCTTAACGGGTCGACTTATCCCTGCAGTATTTACTGAGGGGCTTCGCACATTGACCCCCGAAGACTTTTTGTTCGCGGAAAATAGGCCTTTAAGCGAGACATGCACTCCTCTTTGGAATAGATTGTTGCATGCTCCTTAACATCTTCGCGACCTTTGCAGAACAGTTCCCACATGCGCCCCCTTAATCATTTTTTCTTAAGTGAACTAAATGTGACTTGTCTTCGCGAGGCTAGGCGCATGCGTTCACTTATTTCTGCAATGTTTTCCCAAAAGTAACAATCTCTTTAGATGATTGTCACTTCGGGACCGATGATAGATAACAGCTGTCTTTTTTGGGGAGCCTTATTATATTTCTCAAGGGGATATTACACAAGTCTGACTCGTTAAAAACCTTGCATCTTCGGTGTTCCTGTTGTGAGACTCTTCACTACTTATTTACAAAAGTTGAAAATGCAAAAAGAAGTTGAAATGAAGATTACAAAAGCTGAAAATGAAGAGAAACTAAAAAATGATAATATCTAACATACGATACACTTATTCTCAGAGCCAGTACTTTTGCAACTTATGCTGATTCCATGAGTAAGAGACCTCTTCTCCTTCCAGGGTTTGCAATCTGTAAGCCCCCTGCCTTGTTTCTGATACTAAAAATGGACCTTCCCACTTTTCTTCCAGTTTTCCCACTCCTCTTATTTTTCTTCGGAGAACCATGTCTCCGGTGGATATCTTTTGTTCATGAACCTTCTTATTTCTCCACTTCCTCGTTTCATCTTGGTATTTCTCTATGTTGCTTAGTGCTTGAAGCCTGTCTTCTTCTCTTGTATCGATGGCCAGATTTGCGTCCTCTTCGTTTTGTTGTTCTTGGTCTGTTCTCAATGAGCCCAACTTGATCTCTTTGGGAATGACAGCCTCTTCTCCGTACAGTAATCTGAAGGGTGTGAAATTTGTAGCTCTAGAAGTAGTTGTGTTGTGGGACCATACGACTCTAGGCAGCTCTTCGGCCCATTTCCCCCTGTCCATTCCTGTCAAGTTCTTTTTGATTCCAGTGAAGATAATGCCATTGGCCCTTTCTACTACTCCGTTGGACTCTGGGTGGTACACTGAAGCGAAGCATAGCTTGGTACCCAGGTTGAAGCAAAACCTTTTGAAGTTTGTGCTATCAAACTGCTTGCCATTGTCTACTGTCACTTCGTAAGGAACTCCGAATCTGCACACGATGCTCTGCCAGAAGAATTTTTGTATCACCTGCGAAGTTATTCTTTGCACTGCTCTTGCCTCTATCCACTTTGAAAAGTACTCTACTGCCACTCTTGCGTACTTGTAGTTGCCTGGTGCTGTTGGTAACTGTCCCACAATGTCAATTCCCCACCTTGCGAAGGGCCAAACTGGTGGTAGCAATTGTATCTCATATGGAGAAGTTTTTGTGTAGTTGCAATGCTTTTGACAGTTATCGCATCTTCGCACTATATCTTCGGCATCACGAACTACTGTTGACCAGTAGAATCCCTGACGGAATGCCTTCGCTACTAATCTTCGTGTTTTAATGTGAGAAGAACACATTCCTGAATGGATCTGCTGCAACAGGTCTCGCCCTTGTTCGATGGAGACACACTTGAGTAATGGTGCGCACACTCCGCTTTTATACAAGTTGTCCCCTCTTATTTCATATGATCTTGCCCTCAAGGCCATTCTCTTGTTCTCCTCCTTTGACTGCGGTTCGTAGTGACCTCTCAGGAATGCCATTATCGAAGATCTCCAATCTTCGCTTAATATCGCATTTACATATCTCACTGGTACTTCATCGCAATCTACTGATTTACACTTGAGCACTTCGTAGAAGACATCTGGTGGTAATGGCTCTTTCTGCACTGCTGCCTTTGCTAGCATGTCTGCCTCGTTGTTCTGATCTCTTGGTATTTTTTTGACTGTGAAGCCGAAGAAGAATTTTTCCATGCCTCGCACGGTTTTCAAGTACTTTGCCATTTCGTCGTGTTTTGCTTTGTAAGTCTTGCCAATCTGCCTTGTGATGAGCTCAGAGTCTGTGTTTATGACCACTCTTCTTGCTCCTATGGCTCTTGCTTTGCGAAGTCCCAGCAACAACCCCTCATATTCTACCACATTATTTGTCTTGCCTTCGAAGTCTAGCCTCACAGCGTATCTCATCTTTATGCTTGACGGTGACATTAAGATTGCCGAAGATGCGGCTCTGTCATCATAGTAAGCTCCGTCACAGTACATGATCCATGGTGTTTCTGGCCTGTCTTCGTTCATTTTGTCACCTTGACTTGGTGTCCAATCTGCAATGAAGTCCGCCAGAACTTGAGACTTGATGGCTGTTCTGGCCGTGAATTCTATGGCGTATTGGGATAGCTCTGTTGCCCATTTTCCTATCCATGCCGAAGATTCCTTGTTCTCTAGTATTTCGCGAAGGGGATATGATGTTGGGACAGTGATTGAGTAGCTCTGAAAGTAATGCTTTAGCTTTCTTGTTGCCATTACCACTGCGTATGTCATCTCCAATTCAGAGTAGAACTTCTTCGCTCCTAACAAAGCCTCAGAGAAAAAGTATACTGGCACTTGTTTGAGCTACCCCTCTTCGTACTTTTCTTCTACCAGAGCTGCACTTACTGTGCTTGTAGAAACTGCTATGTACAACAACAACTTCGTTTTGTCTCCTGGACTTGTTAGCACTGCCAAAATTCTCCAAGTATGATTTAAACTGCTCAAATGCTTCCTGCTCTTCGGAACCCCAAGTTATTTTGTTCTTCGCCGATAACAACTTAAAAATGGTAAGCTTCGTTCTGCTGATCGCGCTATGAAGCGACCCAGTGCTGCTATTCTTCCCATAAGTTTCTGAATATCTCTTTTTGTTTGTGGTGTTCTCATGTTTCGTATTGCCTCTATCTTCTCTGGATTTGCTTCTATGCCAGACTTTGACACCATGCAACCTAAGAGCTTTCCCCTGGATACCCCGAAGATACACTTTTCTGGATTTAACATGAGGCCATACTTCCTCAAGTTTGCGAAGGTTTCTCTGAGATCTTCGATGTGTTGGTCTTTCTTTTTACTGTGTATGACCACATCATCTACGTAAGCTGATACATTTCTTCTCAGCTGCGGGCCAAGTACAATCTTCACCATTCTGTTAAATGTTGGGCCAGCGTTTCGTAAGCCCTCTGGCATCCTGACAAAGCAATATACCCCGAAGGGTGTTATGAAGCTTGTTTTGCCTTCGTCTTCCTTCTTCATCCAGACTTGGTGATATCCAGAGAAGCAATCTAGCAAGGACATTCTCTCACATCCTGCTGCTGCATCCACCAACACGTTGATTCTTGGTAAAGGGTAATCATCTTTTGGGCAAGCCTTGTTCAAGAGTGTGAAGTCAATGCACATTCTCTACCCTCCATTCTTCTTTGGTACCATCACTATGTACGAAAGTCAGGTTGTGAATTGTATTTCTCTGATGACCGCTCCAACAACTTCTCTACTTCGCTTTGTGCTGCTAATTCCTTCTGAGGTGAGATGACTCTGAGCTTTTGTCTCTTCAGAGGAATCTTTGGGTCTAAGCGCAGTGCGTGCTCTATCACTTCGTGAGGCACTCCCTTAAGATCCCTCTTGCTGCAGGCAAATACGTCTTGATTGTTGCGAAGGCATGTGATGAGTGCATTCTCCTCTTCTTCGGTCATCCCTCTTGTTATAGTGACCAGCTTGTCGTGAACATCTTCACACAGGCGCACCTTCTTTGTGTGCTCGTGAGCTTGCATTCTCTTTTTTTCGTCTTGGCAAAGCCTCTTTTTCATTTCGAGCTCTTCGGGCTCTTCTTCTTCTTCGCTTTCTGCGGTGTCTTTGCTGTTTCCGACTACATGAATCGGTTTCTAGTTACTGCCGACATTGTACTCTCGTTCATGTGCATCTTCCTGATCTCCGTATATTGTGAGAATGCCGTTAGCAGTTGGAATCTTCATACACAAGAACAGCATGTGTATCACTGCTGCGAACTTGTTTATGATTCCCCTTCCGAAGATTGCTTTGTATGCGTATGGAATGTTCACTACATCGAAGGTCACCATCTCTGTTCTCATCAGTGCTCCTGTCTCGAGACTTACATTCATTTCGATTGTTCCTAGAGCTTCCACCTTCTTGTTACCAAAGCCGTATAGTGGCTTTGAAGTTTTCTGAAGCTGATCATCTCTGAACTTCATCCTCTTAAACAGTTCATAAGTTATGATGTCTGCGGAACTGCCGTTGTCTACGAGGATGCCTCCTACATCATTGCCCAACAGGTATTTTGTGTTCTTTCCCAGTACTGCTATGATGACTAGAGGATCTTCATGGGGATACTTCTTCAGTTTGAGATCTGCTTCTGTGAAGGTGATTGGGATGTGCGACCACTCTGGTTTGAAAACTTTCCCTGCACATACATGGCTTACTTCTCTTTGCTGATCTTTCTTCTGCCTCTTCGTCAAGTGTTCAGGTGAGTTGCAGCCGCCTGTGATAGCATTGATTATGTTCATTCTTCGGTAGTGATCTTCATCTTCTCTGTTCTAATTTGCTTGCGAAGGTGCCTAAAGCAGGCTCTGGTTTTGGCTGGTACGACGCAGTGCTTTGCTGCTGTAGTTGCATCATGTTTGGGTTGAACATTGGCGGAGGTGGTAATGGCATTTGTTGGAAGCATGGTTGTGGGATATAGGGTTGCCAGTTTTGCATTGAACTCTGAGCCATCGAAGGTGCCGCTGACGATGTGTGATTGACTGTCTTCGCCTGGCTCTGTGCTGTTCTCTTCATCTTCTTTGATCTGCTTCTTGCGAAGTAGCGTTCTGCATTCGTATGACCAATGGCCTTTGTTAAGACCATGCAAGGAACACACAGATTGAGGTGGTGGGCCTCTGCTAGAGGTTTGCCCTCTATTTCCTGCTGCTGCCGAAGATGCCATTTGGGAATTGTTCCCTGATACATTGTTCACATTACTTCTATTGTAGAAGTTTGTTCTTGCCGAAGGTCCTTGATTGTTTTGGGGCCTGCTTCCCCATTCTGTCAGAGACTTCACTTGGTTCTTTCTCTTGTTATACTCATCCACTCTTCGATGTTTCCCCCTGTCTGACTTGCAATATTCTTGCATTATGTCAAACAACTGCTTCTCCGTTTTGGGTCTTCTTCGATCTAGATATTCTCCGCAAGGTCCTACCTTGAGTCCATCTATCGCTGCATCGATCACTGTTGTGGCATCTACATATGGTGCTTTGGCTCTGGCCTTGGCAAATCTTTTGATGTACTCTTGTAGTGGTTCTTTGTCACCTTGTTTTATGAGGTGCAGATCGCCTGAAGTGAGGTCTTGGGGTTGATACCCCTGGAAGTTGTTCTCTATTCTTTGCCGAAGTTGTTCCCATGACCTGATGCTTGCTTTTGGCAGCGAAGCATACCACTGCTGTGCTGAGCCCTTCAAGGCCATTATCATGGCTCTTGCCATCGCTACATCATCTGCCCCCCCCCCCCCCCGAAGATATTGCAACAGTGTATTTCTGGAGAAACTGTCTTGGATCTGACTCACCATTGTACTCTGGCAAGGATGCAGGTAATTTGAACTTCGGCGACCAATCTGCCTTCTCAAGTTCTGAAGAAAGAGGAGAAGCGGCCTTTGCCTTGCTTGAGAGCACCTCTCTGTATCTTTTTTGTGGCCTACGTTCCACATACGCCTCTTCTTCTGAATCATAGTACAAAGAGTCTTCTTCATACTCTTCCTCTTCTTCGTCAGTTTCTTCATCAACAACTACAGGTCTTCGTTTCTTGCTTTGTCTTTGCTCTTTGCGAGGTTGTTGAATCTGTTCTTGCTGGTGGATTGAGTTCAACCGAGCTTGCAAGATTGCTAATTGTTCTTGTAGCTGTAATGTTTTGTTTCTTATTGCTTGCTGCTCTTCATCGCTTCGCATCTGCTGCAATAACATTCTCTTATTCTTGACTTACTACAACATTTCATTGTATCTTGCCTTTTCTTGCACTGGTTCCTCGTTCTGTATTTCTTTCGCCCTGAATATGGCGGCCTACGCCTGAGCTCTTGTATGAATGTTTGCTGGCATTGGTCTTTCTCTCATCTTCGCAGCAAGTCTTTCTACAATTCTTCTTAACGCGGCAATGTCCTCATCTTCGACTCCCACATCTGCTAGCCCGACCTTGAAGTTTCCTTCAGCTACATCTTCCGCTTCTTGCTCTTGATCTTGTTCTGCTCTTTGGTTTCGTGGACTTAGGACTATGTCCCTCGTCCTGTTTGTGTTATCTGGTACTTGTCTCTCTCTGGGTTTTCGCTCTCTGCTTCCGACGGATCATCGGTTGCTCTATTTGGATGTAGTTGTGGGTTCTTCGGTTGCTTCTTCGGTGGCATGGCTGGGACGAAAGACGGTGGGGCCTTAACTGTTGGGATAAAAATCTTCCCCGAAGAGGGGCCAACAGTCAAAACAAACTAAAGAAAAGGGAACACGTCTGCCAAACCCAAGAGTATGAACTCGAAAGCGACTAAGTGTAAAAAAACTTAACCGCCTTCCAATTGCCCCCATTTCATTACCGTCGGGTCATTTTTATAGGCCCGTAACAATTACACTTTACAACATTTACCATTGCTTTTTCACATTGTGCGAAGCATCTTAGGGGTATTTTGGTAACCTCGCAGGGCTCCGTATTCACGGACTTTACAGACAATCACTTTACACCTCGCCTGTCTACGTGTCCGCTACCGTGGCGGTTCATTCCTCGTTTGCCTCCACGCTCTTCGTGAAATCCTTGCTGAAGCTCTTCCCTTCGCAGACTTTCTCTCAGTCGCTGTCTGCGTCCTTGCCGTCTCCGCCCGAAGACCAAGCGAAGGTTGCTCCTTTGAAAATCACACATCTCACTTCCGGCCGTTCTTCTTCGCATTGCACCTTCGCCAGACCCCGACTCGACTTCGCGGTAGCTCTTCCCTCGTATCTTCGCGCGCGGACCTCGCCCTCTCGGAGCGTAGACTCCAAGCTTCGCTTGGCCTTCCGCTCGGTGAACCTGGCTTCTGGAAAACGAAGATCCCAAGCTTTGCTTGGTCTTCGCCAGTTGACCTGCGATCGTTTCCTGAAATGGAAAAGGCAAAAGTAGAAACGTCTCCCGATCTTCTCCGTTGAGCCGAAGATGCAGGGGGGTTAGTTGCGAAATATTTTCCCCAACAAACCTAGTCGTGCATTGTGTTGCAGGAATCCCGTTGAACTAATCACAGTCACTTGTACATTGGGGGATGTCCCTCCACATGGCTGAGCATGAATCAAGATTTGTCAACATAGCACCACTACCCAGTCTTGATATGTCCGTAAGGTCGTTACTTTGCACTTGAAAGAACGCAGAAATGAAAATGTGCATATATAAATTAATTTATTAATAACAGTACTAATAGAGAGTTTTAGTACATTGCAGGCAGCACAAGTTCTTATACGTTTAAACTGTTCTTCATACTTGGCGGAAACATATTGTGTTTTCAGGCCACAATTTGTTTAGGGAAAAGTCCGGTTTTCAACCTCCAAGTAACACGTTCGTCCGATTTTCAACCCCGCACTACAAAATCAGACAGACTTAGGCATCGAACTAACGAAACCGGACAAATTACCCCCCGACCCAAATCCACCCCGGTTTTCGTCCAGATCAGCAGTCCGACGTGGCACGTTGGTCCGAGTCAGCAGCGCGGGCCCACCCATCCCTAAAAAAGACCAGGCCGGCCACATCTCTCGCTCTCTCTCTCTCTCCCTCTCTCTTGAAACCTAGCTGGCGGCGGTGGCGGTGGCGGCGGCGGCGGAGGCGGATCTGAGTGGCGGCGGAGAGGGCCGCGGATCTGATCTGGGTGAGGTGCCAGAGGACTGATGGTGAAGAAAACGTGAAGGATCTACAAAAGAGGTTCGTCTGTGCAAATTCGATTTGTTTGTGCGGTAGTAGTCCCTTGATTTTGACGCGCTGCTGTAGTTTAAGCCCCTTGTTTGTGTGGATTAGGATACTTATCTGGATCTGCTAAGAAATAGCAAGCTGTTGCTTATCTGAACTGTGTGTTCTTTGTTTCTGTCATGAACATGTAATGCCAAACTTTGGACAGCAGTGTTTGTTTTCTGAACTTTGGATGTGCACAAGTTATTTTCTGGGGTCCCTATTTCCTGTGATTGTTCACTCAATTCCACAATGATTCAATTCCATTCATTCATGTAAACAGAAAGGGATCCCAAACAGAAATAATGAAGCACATTAATTCATTCCATTGATTTCAAACAAGTTAGCCACAAATTCCACAATGATTGTGCCCTCTCAATTCCATTACTGCTACAAATCACTTGCTAAGAATTAACCCTACCACAACAACAAAGAGAGACACAATCACATACATGAACATAACTCTCTCCTTCTCTAACTTTTTCACCCTGCCAACAATAACAACATTTTCAGCATCCTTCACAGCAACCTTGTTCCTCAGCCAGTCTACCTCAGCAACCTTGCCCCTAAGCTGGCCTTGCAATACTCTCAGCTCCTCCATCATTGCAAATGGATTAGCAAACCTGCTTTTCAATTCCTTGTTCTCCTTCTTCACACTCCGGACAGTGTCACGTAGGTCCACCAGCAGCTCTGTAATGAATGGGGTCGTCTTTTTGTCTTCATACCACTCCCAGAAGTCGCAACCACCAAACTGAAAAGGGAAGAAACTAGGTCTGAACACATACAACTTCAAATCTCTAGACAGCCAAAATCAAGGAGGGGAAACAACTTACCCGTGCAAAGAAGCACTTGAGATACCTTCTTCCTGGGTTGTCGTCGCTCCAAGCGATCCACCTTGCTGCCTTCTCCCCGCATTTGCACTTCACCGCAGGCTCGTATTCAAGCGGCCCCACACGATAAGGAATGGGGGATGCGTAATCCTCGTCAGGGCCAGCACCACCCCTTCGATCGCTCCACGGCTTGGATCCGCTCGAGCTCCCGGACACCGCCATCAATGTCGCAAGATCCGCCGCGGCTGCTCGCCAGCTAGGGATTCGGTGTGTGTTCGAGAGAGAGGGAGAGAGGAAGAGAGAGAGAGAGAGCGAGAGCGAGAGATGTGGCCGGCCTGGTCTTTTTTGGGGATGGGTGGGCCCGCGCTGCTGACTCGGACCAACGTGCCACGTCGGACTGCTGATCTGGACTAAAACCGGGGTGGATTTGGGTCGGGGGGGGGGGGGTAATTTGTCTGGTTTCGTTAGTTCGATGCCTAAGTCTGTCTGGTTTTGTAGTGCGGGGTTGAAAATCGGACGAACGTGTTACTTGGAGGTTGAAAACCGGACTTTTCCCATTTGTTTACTATGAACTGTTGTGACCTTAGTTTATAGGACTATACGGAGTTACGATAACATGTGTAGTTCTCTATTTACAATATCTTTCTTGAAACACATGAATATCCATTGTTTAATCTACTTTATCAGTAAAAAGTAGTTTTATTAAACAGCATCTAAAACTTGTAAAAATAATAGTTTCCTGTACTTTGGGCATTAAAACTCCACATTCCAGAGCATACATTAATACTTGACGAACCACCAACACAACTCAAAAGACCTGAAATATCCATATGTTTAACATATGATTAATGCTTTGCACTTGAAAGAAAACGTAAAGTGTAACTAAGCCACCAAGGTAACTGAAATATATATGGCATATGCAGTGTGATGATACATCAATGTAAAAAAATGGAAATAAAGTAACTCAATGCAACAAATCATTATTCTCTGTAGTTGCATGCCCGGTTAAGCCTACTATTTAGTCAGAAATTTGGTGCCACCACTAACTATTAATTAACAAGAAAACAAATGACGAACCTTGATTCATGGCATCTGGATTATCTACACAGCCAGTCGAAAGTACTTCAAGAAGTTCAGAACAGCCAACAGGTTTGAGTCAATGCAGACTAGGTGTGATTGACGATTGGGAATAATCATTAGAATGTGACTGATCTCGAAACGCAATACTAAAAGGCCAAAGATAAGGAGGATATAGCTATGCAGGCCTGTTCAGGTATGAGGTATACGGCATATATCAGATCTGGACACGAGCAGATAAGGTTGTGCCGGCGGCCGGGTTGCAGTAGGGAGAATATGCCAACGCCGGAGCAGTAGGAGGACGGAGTCAATGCGAGCTCTAGGAGGGAGGACACATGACCGGAAGATGTGCAGGCGACGAGAATGTAGGCGGCGGCAACATTGTTGGTGGAAGAGGGAATGGAGCACGGAGTTGGAAGCGGCGCGGATGGAGGAGCTGCGGATGGAGGACGGAGTTGGAGGCGGCCCGAATCGAGGAAGTAGTTACATGTGGCAGCGCGAATGCATGGAGGGCGGAAGAAGACGGGGGGGGGGATGTCAGCGCACTAGGTGATGTGAGCACGGATTTACCAGCAGGTGCAGACGATGAAAATCGGGTTTATTAAAACCTACTGCCCTTTCTCGCGCCTCCGGGTTTCACGGCCTCTGTGTCGCGCAGGCGTGTGTTTGGCGGTTTTGCGAAAAAACCCTCCGGTTTGCTAGAATCGCGAAATGGTCCAACACATCCTTACCGCACAGGAAACACGTTCAAAATATTTTCGTCAAACCCCTCGAACTAAAATTTATATCCACGGGAAGAAGCGGAAATTGTTTATTTGCAAATACCCCCTTAGATGCTTTTGCAAAAGAACCCTCCCACCACCCCAACCCACGCTTTATACCGCCCACACCCCCTAGCTGCCGCCCCGAACCCTAACTCCCTCCCCCGCCGACCGTCGCCCCCTGCTCTCCTCCTCCCCAGTGTCCCCGCCGCCACCCTCTCCCCACCTGCTCTCCTCCTCCTCCGCCGCCGCTCCCGCGGCCCACCACGCGAGGTGCGGGTCCGGCCGAGGCGGCCCCGGAGCGGCGAGCGCTCCCGGCCGGTCAACAGCCCGCGGAGGGGCGAACAGGGACGGCGCAGGCGAGCGCTCCCGGCCTCGTCGAGCGCGCCCTCCTCCACGCGCGTCCGGGTGCAGGAGCGATGAGGATGGCTCCGATTCGGAGCTCGTCCCCCGCAAGGGGGCCAGGTGAGACGCGGCGTATCGGAGCTCGTCCCCGCCGGCGGCCGCATGCCCCTTCATGCTCGGCTTCCCTCCCCTATTTCCCTCTCCTGCTTCCTCCCAATCTCTTTGTCTCCCCCCTGCCTGCCCAGATCTAGATCTTGGGCTGACTGCGGTTGTCGCGGGCGGCGCTGCGCCTTCCAGCAGCTTGGCGCGTTGGTTCGGGCTCGGGTGTTGTCAGCTCGCCGGCCAGGCGGGTCGGGAGTTTGAGGCGTGCGCAGCGAGCGCGTCGCTGGGCCCAGCTGCAGCGGCGCCGGCGGCCTGGGCTGGGTCTCACGCTGGCAGGTTGTTCAACCCACGACTAGGTGAGCACAACCACGTCTCCCCTCCTTCCACTCCGTTGCTATGCGTAGATCTCGATTTAATCACTGATGTGAACTGTAAACTGTTTGCTGTTGGGATTAGGTGCACGACGGCGCTGCTGGGTGGCCATTCCTGGAGGAAGGCTCCTACCAGGTTGTGCAGGACTTGCTGCTGCTGCTGGATGCGGGGCTAGAGCCTCAGGTCAGCATCGACCCCTGTTTCACTCCTGATATCTGTTCTTCATACTTTCGCAGACAAAATGTGTTTCCTTTTGAAAAATGATCTTGTCAGATAAGGCCGTCGGAACATTGTGAGATTGAAAGGATTGCATGGAGAGGTAGCCCATTCGCACCTGGACACTAACCTCAATTGAACATACATTCTTGAATTTAAAAGCCTGCGAAATACCTCAATGAAACATAGATCTCTTGTATGATCATGATATAATGGAACTATAAAAGCATGCCTTTTTTGTTTACAAGTTTCTTCCTATGAATTAGAAGTTTCACTGGGATCGATATTGAGTGATTGATCACATGCCTTTGTCTTTTCCATGAAAGATGATCCTGACAGCAACCTTGGATAGAGGTAGAATTTGACACCATGGGCCTCTCTTTTGGATTTCAGTTCCATTCTTGGTGTTATGCGGCATTCAGTAACGATTTTAGTTGCCTATACTTGAAAATTGGAACGGATTCTTGGACCATTCCAAAAAAGGACTTTAGTTGAGGCCCATGTTAACTAAAAACAAAAACTTCAAAGTTATCCAGCAGCTAAAAAATTGTGCAGGTTGGTTTTAACTCAGTCTACCACTTTACTGACTTGCCATCATTCGATGAGTGGCGGGTGTGTTGTTTATTCGATCTCCAGGGTGTTTATCTTCCAAATGTGTCAGCGGAGAATCCAGTAAAATCGGTATTTTTGCAACTGCAGCTGCCAAGGAGTATGATCTTTACTTACTGCCTTGGGCTTCTATTGCTGCTTCCATCTCCAAAGCAGGCTCGAGGTAATACCCAAATCCTTTTAGTATTGATTTCCAGTATTGACTTAGGTTGCCAGTTTGTTTATTCTCCCATGTAAATTTTGTGCTTGGCCTGAGCTTGAACGATATTTTTCCTCCTAATGCAAACTGTGCAAGCTCTTGCATGTTAGCTGGAAAGTCAGTTAAAACTTAAAATGCCCAAGGCTTTTCTCAGTCACTACCTAGGAACTCTCTCTTTCAGTATGTTTTTTTGCTATTGGCTCATGACTGCAGGAAGCATCATTCAAGCATGTAATCGTACTGTTTAACTTAATTACATCTTGAGTTTTGTGAGTGAGCTATTTGCAGACGAGAAGTACAAATATGTGATTTTTTAAATAAAAGAGAGTAACCACAACTAATTTAAACATGCCGCAGTGGTCTGTATGTGTGATGGCTGCTTGATTAACTGAGTTATAGTGATCTTCAACTGGTGCAGATACCTCTGGTGATTCTACAACCAAGACACGGTACACTGTTACAGGGAAAATATTAGGTTCACCAACAGCTTGTTTCTTTACATTTTTTTTTTGCTTACATAGAATACATAAAATCTATATCCATCTGTACCTCTAAATGTTGTCCATTGCCAAATGCCAAATGAAAGAACAGCACTGAAGCTGTTTTCTATGAAAGAACTGCTAGGTGCAGCATGTACTTTTGATGCATTATTCTGCTAACAAAAGAATTCAGCACTGATGTGTTTCTATGTTAGTTTCTGTTTTGTCGGAGGCATAGATAGCTTGTTTGTGCTGCTTCACAGTTTTAATTACAGTTGCCTATTGTTAAGACTATAGTGGTTTCCTGCAACAAAATACAAAATTGCATATCTATGGAGGTGACCCACGAGGCCACAAATGAAATTATATGTTGGGCAAATCCTGTTTAATATTTCTGGTGTTTTAATGTTTCTATTATTAGCTTTCCATAGGGCGCGCATCGCGCGCCGATTGTTCTAGTGTGCCTCAATATGTGTCGAAACCGTGCCTCAGGCAACATGTCTGACTAGAAGAGCGGACGGCGGCGGACAGGAAGCGAGCGGGGACCGCGTTTGCGCTATTAACTCGCACAAATCTTGAAGCGCCCCCAACCGGACGATAAAGGCACGTGCATAGCGGAAAAACCGCTTTGACCTTGACATCATCACTGGCGAAGCAGCAGCAAGCCGACGAGAACGGAGTCCCCTTGCGGTCACACCCCCCAAGAGGAGGAGCTTTTGAATACAGAATCGATGACACCACACCGCCGAGCTCATTCGTGCACGTACGTGTCAGGTTCCTCTACATGCACCCACCCCACGCATCGCACCACACTGATCCCGGGATCCAGCTTGTCCCGCTATAACAGATAAATAAGCCACCTCATCCTCATACTCGTGCCCACTATGGTCGCAACGCTGGCGCAGACGCACGCCCACCAGCACCAGCAGCCACCGTACGGGCTGCGATACGAGCCGCTGCGCCACATGCAGGGTCTGGACCTGAAGACCGCGCTCCGAGCCAGCCCGCGCGCGTCCACGACCGTGCTCCTCGCCCCGCTCGGCGCCGCGCTGCTGGGAGTCTCGGGGCTCGCCTTGGTGGCACCCTGACTGGGCTCGCGCTCGCGACACCGCTCCTCGTGCTCTTCAGCCCGGTGATCGTGCCCGCGGCGCTCGCCGTGACGGGGCTCCTGGCCTCCGGTGCGTTCGGCGTCGCGGGAGTCTTAGCGCTCGCGTGGGCTGCTGAGTATGTACAGCGGGGCGGCGACGGCAGCGGTGGTGGGCTCACAGGGATGGTGGCGCAGCCGCTGGACCATGGGGAGAAGTGGCGCGGCGTGGAAGGCCCCGCGGCGTTCGTCGGCCGCCGGCCCCGGGACGTCGATGTCGCTTAGGCGTGCGTGTGCACGTTAGTTATTGGTCTGATTTGAATATGCGTCAGTCTTGTTGATTCTATCTCGGATCATATTATAATGTAAATGTTGTTTTGATTTACAGCTGCAATAAAACGGATTTGTGCTCCTTGAAATGAGCGAGTTCACGAGAAAATTGAAACAAAACAAGAGAGGTCATGCGGCACTAATCAATCAAGTAGATATACTAAAACCCCGCAGCGGCGTACGTAAAACCCACGCTATCATCCTGCAGCTCCCCTTTTCTTCAATCCTCGCGTTAGTAGAACGCGAAAGGACGACCCCTTTTTCTTCAATCCTCGCGTTCTCCCGGCGTCTTTGGGAGAACGCGTCGCGTTCTCTCAGAGGAACGCGAATTCCAACCACCGGGGCGGAGCAGATGTGGTGGATGTAACGACCCGGGTTTTCGGTGAGGAAAACCCGACTCCCTGTACCCCTGTGATAGTCCCTGAATCGGTAGCTATCACGTACAGAACTCATTACAGAATAATATCATTTCCATACAACGAAATCAGAGAACAAAACCAAATATTTACATCCGAAACAACTCGGTATACGAATTTAGTACAAGCCCCTTGGGCTAAGCGACAAGTAGAAATCCTGCGTAGCGGTAGCTAGGGTTTCAAGTGTTCATCTTCAATCTTCACCATAGGCATCCTTAAACGAAGCAACACAACCCTTCCTTCATGGATTCCACAAACTCGGACTCTCACTCCAAGTCCAATCCTACACACTCACAAAACTATCCCCAAGGAATGGGATAGGTTCACGTCACCGACTGTACGCAGCTTTAAGTGGCCTAACGCTAAAGGGTAAGAAAAGAGGCAAGGTAAAAGCTCAGGTTCCCTATGCAGCAGCAGCGAAGCATAAAAAGAAATCATCTCCATATAAGTCCCAAACCATACTCTCAAACACAACTCGGAACCACCTGGTACCCCAGGGCCCCGTCTCCACATCCTATCTCCATCTAGGGTCGATGTGAGAACTTCCTCTCCTCGCACCTCAATAATTGCAATCGGATCTGCGAGGTAGAGGGAGCCACTCTCCTCTCCCCGACTGCAACCACGGCTCACCACACTCTCAACTACAGGGGGAGGTAGAAATCCCAAAACATAAGGAACGAACATGTCTTCAAGGTTTGTCCATGACCGAGGACGCGCCTATACGTATAGATCAAACAACTCTGCAGAGCGTGTACACCTGTACCCAACTCGGGATGGAGCCCAGTCGGTAGCAAGTCGACTGAACCCACCCTACCGTGCGAACTCTCGGTAGTTACGGTCCCATCCTGCATCCGGTCCTCAAAGCGATCCCCTCCACAAAGGGAATTGCACCGGAACTGTGAAATGCCCCCGTGTGGCCACACAGACGACGCACTGAGAGAAGGTGGTCTCACTCCGACCTCTCCCCCACTGATACCCTCTATCCTGCTGGCAGGTATGGTTCCGCACTTGCCGAGCTCAACTCGGCCCTAACCCCACCCTCGGCGAGGCGGTGTGTACGAAAGTCCTATCGACAAATTGATCCACTCGCTTTCAGACCGGGGCAAGCTCATATCCTCCAAGCGTTCAGTAAAACCCCAACACGTTTGCTCCAAAAACCGTAAAAGCGGGAATGCACTTAGGAGTGCACCCCCATCCCCGATCTCAGATCGGTTGTTTCAAGCTCACCCCCGCCAAAGTACCCAAAACGCCTTCTCCTGCCGGTTTTACTCCACTCACACGAAGAACCACTATTCCCATCCTAACACATACATCGCGAAGCTCAGCGTATGTACACGCTTATTTATATATAAAGTAGTAGTAGGGCAATCAAGGACAGGGTAATTAAAGAATGCAGTGCAAGGTTCATCATCATGCATTTAAAGTAAAGCGCTAGCATACTACATAGCAATGCCTAATAGGTATTTCAGAATTAGTCGGACGTGAACACCTGTGTGCAAGTAGTCGTCATAGTTTCCGTAGTCGTACTTGATCTTCTGGCTTGACTCCTCGGCTCCGGGAATTCTTAGATTCGCAAAGATAAATAAACACGGTGTCTAGATGCAAATAACTCCAAAGAGAAGCAATAAAGAACCAAATAACTCCAAAAGCTAGCCTAACGGGTGCTTCATGATTTTAGAAGAATAAAGAAACTGATTTCATATTTTACTAAGGTAAGATCAATTTATTATGGATTTTCAAATAAAGAAAATAGTTTACGAATTTAATTAATTGCGATAAAGCATAGAAAACACAAGTCAGCAAGTTGGAGAACCACAAGCTGGGTTTTGGGTTGATTTGCATGGTAAGTTGACTAGTCAACGATCTTTGTTGATCAAGTCAAAAAGGAAGGTCAGAGGTCAACCGGACCCCACAAGTCATCCTTTGGGCACCGTAGGTCAGATTAGAGAGATTAAGCAGGATAGATTAGCTAGAAACGATGTGGTGATTGAGAAACTTGGCTGAAGCTGATACATGACAAATATATGGTGAGGATGGATTTATCCAGGATATGGCCGATGGGTTTAGATAGCGCACGCATCGTGCACGACAAAGGCGTGTCACAGCCGCGGCGGAAGGTATGGTCGGGACTTGAAAGATTGAGAGTAAGCACTTGGTACTAAGATAAGGCTCGGCGGAAAACGGGACAAGTGCTGCTACTAGCAAGCAATGCCCAAACAAGATAGACAAAGAGCTAAGGTTAGATAGCTGCATGGCTTATGGGAAGCAGACATAAGCTACTGCTTGTTTAGATGTGATCTGAACATAGGCTAGCACTACAGATTTGTAGCACCAGTGAACTCAAGTGATGGAGCTGAACATTCAGGAAGATAGCTAAAGCTATACGTCCATGGCATGTCACCAATAACGAGTGGTTTCAGCCTTGCTGGCTTTTTGCATTGGCGCAGCCTCACTGTTTGGGACAGAAAGATCACAAGCTAAGCATGGCTGGAAACGAGGCTGCTAGACAGATATGACATGCCGTATGACATGCCGTAGAGGTTTGTCAGATGGTAAGCGACGATGGATGGTGGGTGTGAGCACACAGGCTGGACAGGAGGACGACGAGGCGATGGGCAGAGCGATTGCCCGGTCGGCGAGGCGCACAAGAAGGGGTAAGGAATTAGCAACAACGTTTGATCGTGCTCCCCTTGCTAATGCAAACTCGCAGAGGGCTCAGGAAGCAAGGATATTGGTCATGGTGGAGATAGCCCACACTTGGCCTACGTGATGGCTACAACTTGCAAGGTTTAAGCATGGCTACAGCACCACGGTTTGGATCAGAAAAGCCACAAGCTAAGACTGAAACATGCACTGGGCAAAAGCGAACTTGCTAGCTACTAGCATGGGCTTGCAGCAGCTTGGTAGAAAGCAAGCACAGAAACCAATAGCATCATGCCGCCTAGTGAATTGTTGTCACCTGTGGTCGGCAGGTGCTCGGCAAATTGCCCCAGAGGCACTCTGTGGCGACAACAGCGTGGCCGGCAGTGGCTTCATCGACGGCCGACGAGAGAGGCCAACGGAGAGGCTCGGGACATCCTAGATAACCACCTAGGGGTTTGCTTATGGCGGAGAAAGGTGCGAGCTAGAGCGGTTTGCGAGCACGATGGCGAGCCCGGGTTGAGACGGACATGCCGGTGGCTTGGTTGTGGTTGGCCGGATGCAACAGATCCCAAGGGATCCGGTGTTGCGGTGTGGCAGGGCACCTTGTGTGCCGCGGTGTGGTCAAGCCGAGTTCGGTTGGCCACACGGGATCCAGGAGATCCGGTGCGGCATGGCCCTGTGCTGGCGTGCGCGAGGCGAGGATGCGGTCGGCCAGGCGCACGGGATCTTAGGGGATCTGCTGCGGCGCGGCTCGGTGTGTGCACATAGGTGAAACAAAACCCCAACAGGGTTCTTGGGTCGACCGACAGGTGTCCGATGGAACGCCTCAAAGGAGCGACAGTCCGAAAGGGCTCACCGGCGACGAGCTTCTACGGCGACCGGCAAACCGATGCGACGGCGTGGTTTAGTTAGATCAGAGGCTCCACCAGGGGCCAAAGGTTTGGGTACTGACTATCTACATGGTACCAGGTACTCCATGCCTGTGAAAGGCAGAGAGCAGCGGGAAGACAGAGCTCACCGGCGGTGACTCTCTTTCCGGCGGTGTCACACCCTGAAATTTCCAAATTTCAGGATGTGAATAGGAAGAATAATTAAATAACAAATTTCTCATGATTTTAAAATTTTTCCCAACAATTATTTTCTTCATAGGAAATATAGTATAGGAAAAAAGCTTTGTTTGATTTTCTAAATTAAATAAATGGTTGTGAGTGTTGCATTCATGCCGATGCATTCGGTGTTTCTTGAATGCAAAAGGTTTTAAAAAAATATGTTTAGATATCAATCATGATTTTTTTCCCCCAAATCTAAATCTATCTGCTAGAGAACTCTAAACTCTTTTCAACGAGCTCCAAATATTTTAACTGAATCCATCGTGTCCCAAACTATCTTTGAGCCACTGAACTCCTAGGCCCCCCTCCGGCATGGCGGAACCTCTTTGACGCCTAACCACTTCGAGTTTTTGTAATTTGGCCATCATCAATGAACTCTGGACGTCTTAGTCATGTTTGATCTCTTCGCTCTATCTATACCGGCCCATTCGTTTCTTTATTTCAAAATCTGATGATTCCAGCAGCCCAGCTAAGCTCTAATGTGCTGATGCTAGCTGCCACGCTGGGCCTTCTTTGCAATCATCTTGCCTCCTCCTCTCCACAATACGAAGGTCCAACTCTGACATCGACTCACATGGCTGCGGCATGGAGTTGTGCTTGTGCACGTCAAGGCACAAGAAGGCCGGCCCAACATGGTGTTTTGTCCAGCTACGTCATCCTCTTATTTTACCCGGTTTTGCATCGGCAAGAGCCTGTGCGGCTGTGCCCTAGCTCAATGCCCTATCCTTTTACGAGAGACGCCGCCGCTGACCTCGTCTAAGGCCTTGCACTATGCCACCGTCGACCATCAGTGCTCCGTTTCCGCTGCACCATGTACAAGTCGGTCGTGGAGCTGTCGCCGCCACGAGCATCACCATGCCACCAGGAAGCGGACCGCAGGACGTCGCCGTGGATCCATCGCTGCTGCCAGCCATCCACACTGCATGTCCCTGTACGCCGGCCGCCAGTGGTGACTTCATCTATCACCACATGATCGAGGAACAGCGAGGTCTGGTCGTGAGTTCGTCGTCCCTGTCACCAAGCTGCTGCAAGGAGAGCAGAAGCATGCTAAGGTTGAACCATAGATGCCAACGTCGAGTTCAATCTGCTGCCGTCATCCATCGTCCACGTGAACGATAAAACCACTGCTGTCCTTGTGGAGTTCGATCTCCGCCGGCGCCGTGTCGGTTGATTTCGCTGCGTCCGTGTAGTGCCGGAGCAAGCCAGCATCTCCTGAAGCCTCGCGACGGCGAGCCGCACCTTCAATTCCATCTAGTCGACGGCCGATCGAGAAGCCTATCCCCGGACACCACCGTCGTTTCATCCTCGGAAAAGCTCGTCCACGTGAAGCCGATCTACACATCCCCAGCCATCTACCTCAACTCGTGCCATCTCGGTGAGAACCCACCGTTTCTCTATCTCGTTCGTTTCACCATGAATGTCGTCCGCTCATGCCGTCGCCGCAGGCAACGAATCGTCGTCTCCAAGAGTTTCACCGGGGACATACGATGATCTCACTTGTGATCAGCCACCGTCTCCAGCCTCCTCGTCCAGTTCGATCTTCGTCGTCGCCGCTCGTCCGTCGTCATCGTTGGCCCTAGCCACACGTGAGCATACCATCATGTTTCCCGTTCAGTTTTCTTCCCGTTTCGCTGTTCTCACCCGTATCCCGGCCTGCCCGCTGCCTTGCAGCGCTGCTGTCTGTTCTTTCGGTGGCAACAAACTACAAGGTGTACTACTTTATATGTAGATGTACTTCAGCGATGGCCATAGTCACCAGGAGAAGCACGGCTACCAGCACCTCAACGCCCTCGTCGTTTCTACAAGACATCTTAGCCGAGCTTGCTGGTGCTTGTCTTGCCGAGCTTGCCGTCGACGCCGTTGGTGAGAATCACTGCATGTACCCTTCCGTCCATCTCTCACTAATCATATTCAAGCAAAACAGTACCATGCGTGCCGGTACGTATACAATCAGCAAGGCATTGCCACATTGTTTATTGCTTAAACACCTTGGTGATGTCATGCTTACACCATGCTTAAGTAATAATAATTCTCTTTATCTCAGTACATGCACGAATGCACCACTAGCATGCATGCCATGTGATCTTTAGCTAGCTATTCTTTTTCTGTGCTGCCATGCAGTGCATGCCACCATCATGTTTAATAGCTATTCTTTTATTCCCTATCTTATTCCATTCAATTTCTATCCTCTTGTACGTTCTCTTAATCTTTCTTTTAATCTTTTCTTTTGAGTGGTGTATTGTTCTTAGTTTGCTTGTTTGTTTGCTTGTGTATGCTTGTGCCCGATGATTGATGCGAGTAGAAGGAACGTTGTTCGAGAGCTTTGAAGAGCAAGAGGTTGAAGATATTCTGAGCAACTACTGTATGGTTAAAGGCAAGTGTGTCCTTGTTCTTTTGTCCCAATAATCATGATTAATCACTTTGCATATGCTTTGCATTAATTTGATGGGTTCCTATTAAGGATAATGACTAGCATTCTTTTTACCATTGCCTTGTATAACCGGGTTGTTTAATTAATATTGATGGTAGATGTTGCTTAGCTTGCTCAACTGGGTTGGTAATAATCAACATGGTTACTCTTTTATGCTCTATGTTTCTTTATGATAATCTTTAATACAAGACCATATGTTTAATCGGAACATGGAGAACCACCCAGGAAAACCGTACAACCACAAGACATATGGCTCTGTCTTGGCTGAATAATTAGAGACTTTGATGTTGTAGCAACCTTACCTGAAAGGGGCCAATGGGGAGGCGTTGTCAGAGTATAGACCTGCTCTAGCGGGGGGTTGGGTTTGTTATTTATGGTGGGGTATTGACCCGCTAGGGAGCTTTATGCCCTGCTTCGTCCTGAAACCTAGTGGGTTGCTATACATTAGGGAATCTTTGTAAAGGCCTCGTAGCGTCCCTATGCAATCACACCTCGGTAGTGTGGTATGGTGCCTTGCAAGCATCGCATGGTTGGGTCTAAAGATCTTCGGGACTTTTACGCGACTTGTGGGTAAAGATGTACAACCTCTGCAGAGTGTAAAACTAATCGATTAGCCGTGCTCACGGTCAAGAGCGGCCTGGACCGTCACATGATTAATAAACTTAAAGATGGACTTTAAATCGTTTCTGGTTAGTTCTTGTGGCCTTGCTGAGTACCAACCATAAGTGTACTCATCCTTGCTTACTGCTGCTCAGAAGGAAAAAGGTGTGAAGCTGTTGAAGATTATGGTGCTAGGCGTACGCAGCCCCCAGTCGATTGCTTGTGGAGTTTGGCGCCTCCGTTTCAAGGATTGAGCTGTATAACTCTGATAGATTTTGTAAGTTTTGTTTATATTTTTTTTACGTGATACTGTTACTGTTATTCACTTTTGTCTACTATATGTATGAAACTAGATCCTGACATACATATAGGTATGCACTTGGTTTGTTTTTCCAAAACCAGGTGTGACAGAGTGGTATCAGAGCTGTGTCGACTGTAGGACGTAAGCCTAGTTAGCAATGGTCGTTCCTTAAGGTTTCCTTTGATCTAAAATTCATCACTACCTTACCCTTGAGCTTTGTGATGAATAATCTCATTCCTTGACCATTTTTTTTCTTTTGATAATCCCCCTTGATATCTTGTTTGCCTATCTACTTTAAGCATATCTGTCAATTCCTATCCATCCATCCTCATTTTTGAACTTCTGTTTCTCAAACAATGGTACCTTGGATTCTTCCCTTGACTTTTGACTCCAAAGTGTCCTTTCTGATTCAACATCCTTAGATGATCAATGATCGGTGAAGCTATGCCCATGCTTAGGAGGATCCCCTCTGACCCTATTAACAACGTTTAGCATCGCTCTTTTGACTGTCTTGATTGGTGGAATTCAGTGCTTGCTTGATGATGCTTGGTTTTATGACCTTGATTGATTTGATTCTTTGTAGTGAGTGTTGGTGTATTGTGGGTCTTATATCTGCAATAACATCAGTTGTATAGTTGGGTTCTTCCTTTGTGCCTCCCACATTCTTGTTTTCTCTCTTTCTTTCTGCTCAAATGAAGGACATCACAAGAAGAAACGGAAGCCAACACCAATGTCAACAAGTTAGCAAGTTGAAGAAAAGAAGACCTCACTCTACCTTCCTTCCAACCTTGTGCTTGCTCTAATCCCATCTAGCTCACTCTGATGAAGACCCCAATGATCAAGACAAGATGAGGAATAAAAGATTTCACACCAATCGACCAAAGAGGATGACCGCCCACATACCTCGGCAATAATATTCTTGTTTGTCTCCCTCCTCCTTGCTTATTCTTTCTTCGAATCACGGGACGAGATTCCGTTTAAGGGGGTAGATTTGTCACATCCTGAAATTTCCAAATTTCAGGATGTGAATAGGAAGAATAATTAAATAACAAATTTCTCATGATTTTAAAATTTTTCCCAACATTTATTTTCTTCACAGGAAATATAGTATAGGAAAAAGGCTTTGTTTGATTTTCTAAATTAAATAAATGATTGTGAGTGTTGCATTCATGCCGATGCATTCGGTGTTTCTTGAATGCAAAAGGTTTTAAAAAAATATGTTTAGATATCAATCATGTTTTTTTCCCAAATCTAAATCTATCTGTTAGAGAACTCTAAAATCTTTTCAACGAGCTCCAAATATTTTAACTGGATCCATCGTGTCCTAAACTATCTTCGAGCCGCTGAACTCCTAGGCCCCCCTCCGGCATGGCGGAACCTCTTTGAGGCCTAACCACTTCGAGTTTTTGTAATTTGGCCATCATCAATGAACTCTGGACGTCTTAGTCATGTTTGATCTCTTCGCTCTATCTATACCGGCCCATTCGTCTCTTTATTTCAAAATCTGATGATTCCAGCAGCCCAGCTAAGCTCTAATGTGCTGATGCTAGCTGCCACGCTGGGCCTTCTTTGCAATCATCTTGCCTCCTCCTCTCCACAATACGAAGGTCCAACTCTGACATCGACTCACATGGCTGCGGCTTGGAGTTGTGCTTGTGCACGTCAAGGCACAAGAAGGCCGGCCCAACATGGTGTTTTGTCCAACTACGTCATCCTCTTATTTTACCCGGTTTTGCATCGGCAAGAGCCTGTGCGGCTGTGCCCTAGCTCAATGCCCTATCCTTTTACGAGAGACGCCGCCGCTGACCTCGTCTAAGGCCTTGCACTATGCCGCCGTCGACCATCAGTGCTCCGTTTCCGCTGCACCATGTACAAGTCGGTCGTGGAGCTGTCGCCGCCACGAGCATCACCATGCCACCAGGAAGCTGACCGCAGGACGTCGCCGTGGATCGATCGCTGCTGCCAGCCATCCACACTGCATGTCCATGTACGCCGGCCGCCAGTGGTGACTTCATCTATCACCACATGATCGAGGAACAGCGAGGTCTGGTCGTGAGTTCGTCGTCCCTGTCACCAAGCTGCTGCAAGGAGAGCAGAAGCATGCTAAGGTTGAACCATAGATGCCAACGTCGAGTTCAATCTGCTGCCGTCATCCATCGTCCACGTGAACGATAAAACCACTGCTGTCCTTGTGGAGTTCGATCTCCGCCGGCGCCGTGTCGGTTGATTTCGCTGCGTCCGTGCAGTGCCGGAGCAAGCCAGCATCTCCTGAAGCCTCGCGACGGCGAGCCGCACCTTCAATTCCATCTAGTCGACGGCCGATCGAGAAGCCTATCCCCGACACCACCGTCGTTTCATCCTCGGAAAAGCTCGTCCACGTGAAGCCGATCTACACATCCCCAGCCATCTACCTCAACTCGTGCCATCTCGGTGAGAACCCACCGTTTCTCTATCTCGTTCGTTTCACCATGAATGTCGTCCGCTCATGCCATCGCCGCAGGCAACGAATCGTCGTCTCCAAGAGTTTCACCGGGGACATACGATGATCTCACTTGTGATCAGCCACCGTCTCCAGCCTCCTCGTCCAGTTCGATCTTCGTCGTCGCCGCTCGTCCGTCGTCATCGTTGGCCCTAGCCACACGTGAGCATACCATCATGTTTCCCGTTCAGTTTTCTTCCCGTTTTGCTGTTCTCACCCGTATCCCGGCCTGCCCGCTGCCTTGCTGCGCTGCCGTCTGTTCTTTCGGTGGCAACAAACTATAAGGTGTACTACTTTGTATGTAGATGTACTTCAGCGATGGCCATAGTCACCAGGAGAAGCACGGCTACCAGCACCTCAACGCCCTCGTCGTTTCTACAGGACATCTTAGCAGAGCTTGCTGGTGCTTGTCTTGCTGAGCTCGCCGTCGACGCCGTTGGTGAGAATCACTGCATGCACCCTTCCGTCCATCTCTCACTAATCATATTCAAGCAAAACAGTACCATGCGTGCCGGTACGTATACAATCAGCAAGGCATTGCCACATTGTTTATTGCTTAAACACCTTGGTGATGTCATGCTTACACCATGCTTAAGTAATAATAATTCTCTTTATCTCAATACATGCACGAATGCACCACTAGCATGCATGCCATGTGACCTTTAGCTAGCTATTCTTTTTCTGTGCTGCCATGCAGTGCATGCCACCATCATGTTTAATAGCTATCCTTTTATTCCCTATCATATTCCATTCAATTTCTATCCTCTTGTACGTTCTCTTAATCTTTCTTTTAATCTTTTCTTTTAAGTGGTGTATTGTTCTTAGTTTGCTTGTTTGTTTGCTTGTGTATGCTTGTGCCCGATGATTGATGCGAGTGGAAGGAACGTTGTTCGAGAGCTTTGAAGAGCAAGAGGTTGAAGATATTCTGAGCAACTACTGTATGGTTAAAGGCAAGTGTGTCCTTGTTCTTTTGTCCCAATAACTATGATTAATCACTTTGCATATGCTTTGCATTAATTTGATGGGTTCCTATTAAGGATAATGACTAGCATTCTTTTTACCATTGCCTTGTATAACCGGGTTGTTTAATTAATATTGATGGTAGATGTTGCTTAGCTTGCTCAACTGGGTTGGTAATAATCAACATGGTTACTCTTTTATGCTCTATGTTTCTTTATGATAATCTTTAATACAAGACCATATGTTTAATCGGAACATGGAGAACCACCCAGGAAAACCGTACAACCACAAGACATATGGCTCTGTCTTGGCTGAATAATTAGAGACTTTGATGTTGTAGCAACCTTACCTGAAAGGGGCCAATGGGGAGGCGTTGTCAGAGTATAGACCTGCTCTAGCGGGGGGTTGGGTTTGTTATTTATGGTGGGGTATTGACCCGCTAGGGAGCTTTATGCCCTGCTTCGTCCTGAAACCTAGTGGGTTGCTATACATTAGGGAATCTTTGTAAATGCCTCGTAGCGTCCCTATGCAATCACACCTCGGTAGTGTGGTATGGTGCCTTGCAAGCATCGCATGGTTGGGTCTAAAGTTCTTCGGGACTTTTACGCGACTTGTGGGTAAAGATGTACAACCTCTGCAGAGTGTAAAACTAATCGATTAGCCGTGCTCACGGTCAAGAGCGGCCTGGACCCTCACATGATTAATAAACTTAAAGATGGACTTTAAATCGTTTCTGGTTAGTTCTTGTGGCCTTGCTAAGTACCAATCATAAGTGTACTCATCCTTGCTTACTGCTGCTTAGAAGCAAAAAGGTGTGAAGCTGTTGAAGATTATGGTGCTAGGCGTACGCAGCCCCCAGTCGATTGCTTGTGGAGTTTGGCGCCTCCGTTTCAAGGATTGAGCTGTATAACTCTGATAGATTTTGTAAGTTTTGTTTATGTTTTTTTACGTGATACTGTTACTGTTATTCACTTTTGTCTACTATATGTATGAAACTAGATCCTGGCATACATATAGGTATGCACTTGGTTTGTTTTTCCAAAACCAGGTGTGACAGGCGGCTGGCGATCAGACACGACGGTTAGGATCGAGAGACCCTAGCGGAACACTTAGGATGGTAGGAAGGCGAGGCCTTGCTCGGCTCTTGGGCGCAACCCGCACGACGGCGAAGGCACCAGGGCGGCGGCGGCAGTGAGCGTTGCCGGCACGCCTGCTCTCGAGCGCGGGTGCGTGAGCCAGGCGGTGCACGGGTGTGGCTACGAGCCCCTAAAGGCGAGATCTTGTCTCCAAGCGCGTGCGCATGCGCAAGACAATGACTTGACCTCGGTGACGAGCGGGGCGATGGCACGTGTACAATGAGCACACGGCGGTGCCGCAACCCGGCGAGCGCACGATAGCGAGATACAGGAGGAACGATGATTCATCCGCTGGGTGCGGCGAGCTAAAGGCAAAACCTTCAGTCTCCCTGCGCGTGCGTGTACGCGTGTGCAGGCTGGCGGTTTGACCACGACGGTGACACAAACAAGGCGACGCGCTCGACGGCGAGAACATCAAGGTGATGGGCAGAGAAGACCGGCGGCACTGGCTAGGGTGCTAGCGCCGGCGTGCTCGCTTGCAAGCATGCGTGTGTTTGGGAAGAGGTTCGAGGGAAAGCCAAAAGGTGAGGCTTTGCCTCCCGAAGGTGGACTCGTACGTGTGCAGGCCGACGACTAGGCCACAGTGGCGACTCGGCACGGCGTGCACACGACGATGGTCGGCTAGGGACGATGGTGGATTGCTCGGTGGAAAAGAACAGAAAGAGGGTGGCGGCAGTGCTGTGGTTCGCGCATGTGCGACGAAAAACCCCAAGACGACCTTAACGCCCACCAGCTGTTCGACGGAAAGTCCCAAAGGGACTCTGAGGTGGCAAATGTTTGCCGGTAGCGAGCTCTCTGGCACTCGGCGGAAAACGAACGACGGCAAGGTTCAGGAAGACTTATGGAAACATGTAGAGAAAGGAAAAGCACAGGTTTTGAGGCCTAGGGCAGCGGCGTCGGTGAAGATGCGCATGGTGAGATGCTGCTCGGCAGCACAACATGCTGGCGTGCATGCGAGCATCGGCGAGCGCATTGGGCTGCATTGGAGGAACAACGGGGTGACACGCTAGGTGACCAAAGGTGAGGTCTTGGTCTCTCTAAGTGAGAGCGCGCGTAGGTGCAAGCCAATAGCTTGGTCACAGCAGCACCTCGGCATCGGCGTGCGCATTGAGCACACGACAACGGCTACCAAACACGGCGGGCAAGCGGTGACGCGCGCGTAGACGAAGGCAGCGGCACCTGCAGGCGTAAGGCTCGGCACGAAGACCGGCACACAAGCGACGGCATCTGCGCGGTGGCGCGAAGCAAGCCGGCACAGGTTCGACTCGGTCTCTCGGGCTTGGCCCGTTTCTTCTCCACGGCACGGCGGCCGGCACACAGAGCAGGAGAATGGACACGACATACTCACCTAGGGCTCCTGGTCGCGACGGCGAGCGGCGGTGAAGCTGGACGGGCGGAACAAGGGTACGGCACGGCGTCGGGCAAAACAGAGCAGGGCGAACTGGTGCAGGAGCATGGCGGCGTCCCCCTCCGGTCTTCAGCAGCTCCGGCTCCTGGCGTCGCGGTCCGTGGCTCGAACCGCTCCGGCCCCGCCGCTGCGCTTCAACAGCTTCAGGACGGCGGAGCGAGGCGACGTCGAGGTTCACGCGCGGACGACTCCAGGCTGGGCGGCACGGACGCGCGGTACGCGGCGGCTCCGGCTTCGCGGGTCGGCGGCAACCCCGGCTTTACTGCCCCGACGTTTTCCCCTCCTCCAACTCCTCCTCCTTCTCTGCTACTTGGTGTAGGCGGCGAATTTGGGGATAAATCCCCAGCGAGGGAGCAGAGAGGATGAGGCCGGGCGGCTTTGGTGTCCCCGAGGTGCGCGGCTCCGAAATCCTCGGCGAGCTCCGGTCGCGGCCTCCCCGGTGGGCGCTCCACTCCCCCTTCCCTTCTTCTTCCCCCCTCTCCTCCTCTTCTCTCGCGGGGACAGGGAAAAAATCCCCAATGGCGGCCAGGGCAGGGAGGCGGCTGGTGGATGGGCTCTTATACCCCGGGGGCTAGGGTTCCAGGGCGAAGGATGGACGGCGGGCGGCGATTTGGGGCGGCGTGGCGCGCATCCCGCGGCTGCCAGCATGGTGGGGGCGGCGGCCATGGGCGGCCTCGGCGTTGCGCCGTGCCTCCCCTGCCCCACGACCCGCGTCACGGGAGAGAGAGGATGAGAGGAAAGGGAAAGGTGGGTGGGGACGGCTGACATGCAGGCCCCACTTGGCAGCGACACAAAGAGCTGTGGTTGGTGGGAAAGCCGGCTGGGCTAAGGTGGGCCGAAAAGAAAAGGTGGGCCGCGTGGTTGCAGACCAGCAGTGAAAGACCAAGGACCTCTGGTGAACTCCTTGATCTGGTTTAAGGCCCAAGCTACATAGGGGTGTTTTCCTATTTCTATTCCTTACTCCTATAAGATTCAAATTGGAATTAGAATTCGAATTTGAATCCCACACAATTAAAATCCAAAAGAAATCCAATAAATTCCAAAGTTCTCACACTAGCACTTTATAATCCCTAAATTTTATTATTTTGCTCAAAATAAATCTAAGAATTTAGGGGAGGATCACAGAAGGCATCCTTATAATTTAATTAGGCACTCAATTTCATTCAAAAATTTTGAAATTCACATTCTTGCAAACATTAACATTCCGGAAAAAAATCCGGGATGTTACAGTGGAGAAGAAGAAGGCGACGAATGGCGAAGACAGGGAGACCGCCCACTCTGCCACCCCAAGCTCGATGCGCCATCACCGAAGTCAACGAGTCACGGAGCTCGACGACCGAGCCAACAGGGGAGGGTGCGGCGCGCCGGCGGAGCGAGGAGGGGAGGAGGAGAAGGAGAGGTCCACTATGGCCACAGATCGGAGCAGAGGAGACCCGCGCGCCGCCAGCTGCCGGAGACGACCTCGAGGGGTCCCAGCTCCACCATGCCTGGGAGGAGGGCCGCCCCTCTACTCCGCGCGCTGAGAGGGTCGCTGTCGCCTTGGCTCCGCGGTGGGGGAGCACGGGGAAGCGCACGCGTCACCGCCTCGTCACCGTGGCCGACGAGCATGAGGAGACGCCTTCGTGACCCCTGCTCCACCTCACCAGCCGGCAGCTTTGCGGCTGCGGATCTAGCCACCGGCGTGGCTGCCTGTCCTTCGTCGGCGGAGCAAAATCCGGCCGTGACTGGTGGCAGCGGTGGGACGAGGCGGACAATGGCCCTGGTCCTCCCCGGCCCTGTTCGTGCCTGTGGACCTCTCGTCCGCCGCCGGAGCCTGCCGCGTGCCGTGCTCTTGTGGCCACGCATCGCCGCTGCAGATCCCGCAACGCACCTCCACAACTCTCTGGCAAAGCAGGATGAAGTGAGGGAACGCGTGTCCCGTAGCTTGCCGGCGGAACAGAGAAAGGGGAGGGAGGTGTGACAACCCGCCCGGGAAATTACCGTACTATCGCCTAAGCCAATCCACTTTGGTCGTTAAACGATAATACAGTATCATCCCGTCGTAAGTTGCCGGGTCAAGCCTAGTGAAATCACTCACATAACGACAAAGGATCGAACATAGGCATTAAAACTCACATGAAGGTGAGTCCAGAGTACATTATACAAATTAAATCCAAATTTACCCCTAAGGGTTTAATTATTACAAACCATGGTTAATGACACAAAATAAAAGGTTCAACCTGGTGACTAAATGGTTCAGAGTTTTAAAACAACGGAAAAATAAACTAGTGATACGATAAACATCATAAGAGGCCATCCATGATGTAATCACTCGTCCTCATCCACCTATTCCAGCTCCCAGCCGGGTGAAACTCTACAGGCCAAACATTAATGCCTGCATACAACATTTATATAGCAAGACTGACTATACTAATACTCAGCAAGACTTAACCGTTCAAGAATAAAATACCTCTAGACATGCAAGGCTTTTGGCTAATGGGTTTGTGTTGGCAAAATGCAAATAAGATCATGCATCCTTACTTTCAATATTTTAGCTCTAATTCTAGCGAGTTAACCATTACTAAAATAAGCGAACTATTGCAATCAAGAAATGTACAATACAATTAATTCACAAAACAATATTCACATACTTCCATCATTAAGGGATATCATGGCCAGTTGATTAAGCAGTCTCAGATAACGGTGAGAGGCCGACTCAGATAACGGTGAGAGGCCGACGATCAATAGATTAATAACATTGCAAGGTAAACCTAAACACACGGAACGGTGTCCTCACAAAGAGTTCACCAACCAAGTGGTTCCAAAAATCCTCGGCATGGGATCGAATCTTACAATCCTGGGTACAAGGCTTATCTGGCCCCACACAGTACATCCAGCCTCACACATGTTTCCTCCTCCCAGTTGCGAGCCGGGTAGGCGAATGCTCAAGATTAGTAATAGTAAGATCCCGCACCGCCTCATTAAGGTACTAGGCTTACCGGTCCCATTCCCGACAAGTGCTTAGTACATTCAAAAGCCTAGCCCACGAAAGCCACTGGACCGGAGCCCAAATCCCATGCTCTTACCACACATGAGCAATCCATTTGTAAAGATCTTATATTCCAACATAAGAACCTATTCTCGCGAGTGACAAACATCACTCGACTTTTACCGGGTCCTATAGCATAGCAACTATTGATCTAGTATACTAGTAAAAGAGCATAGGTACCTAGGGATCATGCATCTAGGGTTTCACTTCAACTCCTGAAATGTAAATGCACAAACATAGCAAAGGTGGTTGACGAGGGCCTGGACTAGGGTCCACCACACGGCAACCATCAAATAGGGGTGTACGGCTGATGTTCCGAGTACTTGGCGGTCCGTACGATAAGACATCCCGTCTCCGAGTACTTGGCGGCCCGTACAAATAGGATACTCTGTCTCTGAGTACATGGCGGCTCACACGACTTCCCCTCCATCTCTGACACTACGTGAAAAACTCACTTTGGTAACGGGCATAGATTGCCTTTAGTAACGGGCAAAGCGCCCGTTACCGATCAAGTGTTACAAATGAGCCAAGAAAGGTAACGGGCAGATGCCCGTTACTGATAACACATATTCGTAATGGGCATCAAACAACGACCGTTACCACAACTAGCCACCGGTCACGTGAAATGGCTGTTTCTCTGGGCCCACATGCAACTTTGGTAACGAGCACCAAAACAGAGCCCGTTACAGTAGCTCAACATCGGAGACGCGTGCTGTGTACCTGCGTCTCCTCTATCTAGACGAAATGAGATGCGTCTATTTCACACGCGTCTCAACACATCTAGGATTCGTAACGGGCATCAAATAACAACCGTTACCACAACTAGTCACCGGTCACGTGAAATGGCTGTTTCTCTGGGCCCACAGGGAACTTTGGTAACGAGCACGAAAACAGAGCCCGTTACTGTGAACTCAACATCGGAGACGCATGCTGTGAACCTGCGTCTCCTCTGTCTCGACGAAATGAGACGCATCTATTTCCACACGCGTCTACTGTCTCTCGACTAAAGGAAACGCAGGCTGTCAACCCGCGTCTCTATCTCGACGAACGGGCCAGGTCCTGGGGCCCACTAGTCAGTACTGGTAACGGGCTTTTACACTGCCCGTTACATTGTTGGCATGTTTGTAACAGGCGTTCCGAATGAAGCCCGTTACCCACTAATCAGTGTTTGTAACGAGCTTTAATTAACGTCCATTACAGATACGTAGGCGACCCGTACAGTAACATGCCTGCTTGCCGGCTGCATCCTGGAACCAGCCAGGATTTGGCAGCCATCAGGGGCTGCATCCTGCCATCCTGGAACCAGCCAGGATATGGCAGCCACCACAGCAAGGAGACATCACAAACACATTCTCACATCACAGATATAGACAAGCAAGATCACATTTATAGACAAGTAAGATCACATTTATAGACAAGCTAGCAAGATCACATCAAGATTCAAGTTACTCTCATCAGGGCTTGTTTGGATGGAGTCAAGAGAAAACTGCCTGAAGCAGGCAGCATCTGACCCCAACCAAGCAAGCCAAGCAGGTTTCTCAGGCAACAACACCTGACTAAAGAAGACTGAATGAGTTTCAAGTTTCTAGCTACAATGAAATCTCGATGCACCATTATAGAAGTTGCCCTTTCGGTCGATGGTGTCCTTAATAACGTACTCGCACAGCATCTCCCGAACACGCTTTAGATCTTCTGTGGAAACATCTACAGCAGCTTTGAAATCCTGCAAGATTCAATCATTTATGAGAATACAAGTAGAAATCAGTTTCTAAAATCAGATGGAAAATATGAGCAAAGACAAGGTTGAGCATTATTATCTACTTACAGCAGCCTTCTTGATGTCAGGTATGTCATCGAGTAGTCTTAATATATGGAATGCCACATGGAATCCACACAAAGAGGACCGCCATGGCTGCTGAGCACACTGCATCGAGGTACCAAAATGACAAGTTAATGCAGTACTAAATAGGTAAGAAGGGGCCATAAAAAAACCTCGGTCTTACATCGAGATTTGTTTTGTGCTTGAGTGTGGCTTTTGGCTTTTTTTCTTTCCTTTCGTCACTCCGTCCTGTGCATGATCAGCAAAGGCCCTGTATGATCAGCAATACCGATTAGAAACACTAAGAGATTGAATTTTTGTGAACAAAACCTACAAGATACTGTACCAAAGGCCCTGCATGGTCAGCAATACCGATTAGAAACACTAAGGGATTGAATTTTTGTGAACAAAACCTACAAGATACTGACCAGTCCACAATAGATTTGAGGTCTGAGAACTTTAGCGGGGGATGTTGTTTAGCAGAATCTAGATACCAAACCTCTTTGAACTTCATACAGATGATCACTGTTACCCAGTGGCTAGTGTAGTAGGCACCCACCACGTAGTCGTTTTTCATTGCATTTGCGATTGCTTTGGTAACAAGGCCAGAATGCTGAGAAATATTTGTGGAAGTAGTAAAATCTGGATCTAAAAACCCAACACTGATCTGCATCTCCGCTGCCTCGTCCATCATTTTCCTACAAAAATTCAAATTGTTAGCATGCATGAACTTTGTGGTCAAAATTAAAGAAATATCTTTTTAGGTTTTAAGGGACTTACAATGTCCACAACCTCAAGAAGGTAACATCCAGAGAAGCCAGGGTTATAAGGTTATACACGCTACTGAATGCAATGTTTAACATTAAAGCACCACCACCACCTTTAAAGTAGTGTTGATCCACCTTTGCTGGAAAGGAGAGTTTATCCTTACTGTGTTCCATGACGTAAGCATGCAACCTGGCACAATTTGGTCCAGCAACCTCTAAGTTTGCTTCTGACAACATAGGTGCACCAGGCTTGTATTTTGGTCATTCCTGCTCTGTCCCAATAATATAGTTAAGAATCTCATCTTTAGACAGAGGTTTCCTGGCCTGGTTCCCCTTCTGCAGTGGAGATTGCCTGGGCTCCTCCTCCTGTTGCAGAGGCTACTCTACATGTTGCATTTGCTGCTTAGGGGGAGATTGCCTGCTCTCCTCCTCCTGCTACTAGAGAGCTGCTATTTTGTCTGCTACTTATCCTCATGTTGCAGCTGCTGCTTAGGCGGAGTTTGCCTTGGTTCCTCCGGCTGTTGTCGAAGCTCCTGCTGCATAGTTTTGCTGATCTGCTGTTGCTGTTGCTGCTGTTGAGCCTTCTCTTGCTGACACTGAGCTGCAGTACCTCCATCTGATGCTGTACCCCTGCTACTTGTTGCGCCTTCAGGGTTGGTATGTCTCGTCATGGGTGGTATAAGGATCCTATCCTTTGGCCATTGGATCCTTTGAACGAGAGCCTTAGCTAGGGTTGCTATGTCGCCCCCATCAATTGGTACAGGCAGAGGGTAGTGACCCACATTGGCCCACACATAAGTAGGTTGCACCACAACATACCCATCCTACACCGGTACTGAATGGCAAGCCTTTTGAAATGGAAAGACTTTCGCTAGTACGAGCTCCACATTAATCCCAGTGCCATCCAAAAGGCTGCACGCGGTTGGCTCTGTCAGCTTATCTATTGTATCCAGCATAGGTGATCGACTATCACTGTGCACTTGATTCGCTTCGTCCTCGTTGGCATTCCAATGGTCTTGCTCTTTGCCACACACATCTTCCTCGCTGTCATGCGCATGTTCTTCCTCGCGGTCATGCATATCTTCTTCCTCGCGGTCATGCACATCTTCTTCCTTGCTGCCATGCACGTCTTCTTCCTCGCTGCTACTGACAGGCGCTGGTAATTGGGAAGGAAGAAGTACATTTTTCGGTATTTCGATGCCTGATAGTCTTAGAGCATGGACAACTGTTTTAAATGTTATGTCCATCATATCATCAGACCTCTTGTTCCTCCTCTTCTTCCTGTACATTCCAGCAAACTCTTCACCAAACCCTTTACCCCAGCCAAGTGAACTAGACACGCCTCGGACCCGACCTCGATGCTCTGGAGTCTCAAGTGCTGCGGTGAGGATATCATCCTCCCTAACCCCAGAGAAAGAACCATCGCTACCCTGAGCTGCAAGTGTTTTCACCCTATCTACTACCCCCACCACCGCAGGGTTACTGAATGTTATGCCCCCACTTCCTTCACTAGTATTCTTCCTCTTCTTCCCTACCCTTGCCCGCAGATAAGGTCTCGAACGTCTAGGAAATTGGTCCCAAGGGTTCTGTTTTCCTTCTGTAGCTAGCTTTGCATCCTCCTCCTCCCACTCTTTCCTTTTACCACGATAACCTTTTCTGCCCGTCTTGTGTGGCTTATTATGCAATGTTCTCTTTTGTTTCATCTCCTGGCTCAATTGCTGAACTGAATGAGAATTGGTTTCCTGCACAAACATGTCCCAGTCTTGTTGCTGCAAAAAGGCATGCTTCACAAAGGGAGTCTCCTCTTCGCTCACATATTTTTTTCTTAAATGGGCCTTGAACCGCCGTTGCAAGGTTCCAATCTCTGATATAGCTACCTTAACTGCCTTCTTGCGAACAGATTCTTCCAGATTGGCTGGGTAATCTAGCTTTTCCTCTAAAATTGTGAACAGATGTTCCTTTTCAATTGGTGAGAGATCATCAACCGCCTTTTTGATTGACACCCTCTGCCGAGCAATGAGGCCACAGACCAATACAAATCTATCCCTCGCAGCATTTGGGGTAGGCCAAAAATTGGCATCAAGTCCAGTTGCAGTCAACTTGCCTTCTGGCCATTTGGTTTGTGTCCTTGACCCGCGGGATCGAGTACTAATCGCAGCAGTCTGTGCTGAGTGACCCTGTGAAGAAGGTTCACCGCCGATGGGCTGTGATGGTGCACTGGAGGTAGAGTTGTGGGAGACTGCATAGATGATATGTCAGGTTGTCAGTAGAGCAACATAAGCAAGACTGAAAATCTAAACAAAATTCTTATTAGATAAATTCATTTTCTCTAATAGGCAAAATAGCTGATATTACACTAGAAATCATTACAAGTCATAAATAAAATCAGCATAGACATACACAGTTCATATTTTACTTAATTAGCATACAGGGATAGGTACTAACCATTTTGACAGGGACACAACAATATGCTTATATATCAAAGCAAAGAATAAATTCCTTCAACTGCTTCCTTGTCCAACTTCAGCAACGATGGATTGTGTGTTCCATGTGTACATGCAACAAGAGGATAAAGGAATCATGACATTATATATGACAGTAGTGAAACAACACTCACAACACATCATGACACCAACAATAATAATATATATGACAGTAGTGAAACAATTAACACTCACAACAAAGCATAGGACAGTCTAGTTATCACTACATTATAAACCACTGCGATGCAATTCCCACTGACATTATGTGGCCATCAGAATTAAAGTATGCTAACAGGTCCAAAGCTTAACTGTCGATCTGGTACATTCAAAACATAGCAGAATTAAAGTATGCATTAATTCTCAATGCTTTTCATGAATTTACAGTGCAAAAATTGTAGCACCAGGAACATGAAAATGAATTTCAACAGTTCATATAACTTCATCTGTTAGCAACAATTTATTCAAACAGACTTGGAGCAACAAAATCCATCCATCAAATCCATAGTCAATCAATTAAAAATGAACTATCAAGGCATGTCTCCCTAATCCATATTGACATGAATATATAGCAGATTTGGTGACCGAGCAGAGAGAGGGCGTTGGGGGTTCAAGCAGGACTAACCTCTGTCGCGAATGAAGTAGTTGTTCTCGTGATGGTCGGAGGGGCCGGATCCACGTCGGCTCGTTGCCTGAGGTGGCCAGCTCATCGTCGTGGCCGGGGATAACGGATCCGCGTCAACCGTCTTTAGTTTGGCTGGGAAGCCGTCCGCACGCCAGTAACCGCGTCCTCGTCACCGTCGTCACGCAGGGAGCGTTAGGGTTGGAGAAGAGCAGGGCTGTGGCGGGGAGGGAGCGGCAAAGGCGAGCGGGGAGAGACCAGTGAAGGCGAGTGGGGAGAGTGGCAGTGGTGGTGGGGAGAGTGCGGGCGTTGTGGATCTGTCTAGCGAGGAGCCGAATATGTCCCCTGAGGAACTGCGCGCGTAACTATGTTTAAGGAAATTACTAGCGTGCCCTTGATGGCTCTCTGGTGGAATTGAAATTCCATGGGCATTATAGTCAATATAGGTGGGAAATTTTGAGCAACCCGCGCACGGTTTGCCTGCTGACGCTGACGCGTGGGCCAGTGTCATTGGCGATGATGGTTAGTGAACCCGCATCGCCTTTGTTGGCAGTTGGGTCCGGCGGGCGGGCATCGATTATCTTTTTATTTTGGCTGCTGACGCTAACACGTGGGCCAACCACTATTTTTTTTGAATGAAACGTGCTTCCCTAAAATATTAGAGCCCATAAAACAACACCTTAAAAGTCATAAAAATACGAACAATTCATATTTGGACATTTAGTATTTGAATAAAATATCAACAGTCACACTTGTGTGCCCAAGATTCTAAGAATTCATTTTTACATCCCATGTTAATGATGTAATAATTCTAATAACATCTAGTGTGCTCTAAAAAATCTACAAATTGACTTGGCAACATAATTTGGGTACCTAGACTTGTCTTCAAAATTTAAAATGGTTTCGATGAAGGAATAATATACTTGTTGTTGGCACTTCTTACGTTGTTACTAGATTTGCAATGGCGCCAGAAAGCCTGTTGGTATACTACACGATCACATATAGATCCGCAAGCACACGGATACCGTTGTAGCTTTCACCCGGGAGTATTCCAAGGTATCGATTTCCACAGGGAACGAGAACTGTTGTGAACCTGAACTAATTCATCCGGGGGATATGGTGACGAAGGATAGAAAGGCAAGGGTAGATTTCGGGTAGAGAGGGGATAGCTGATGAAGTTTGGGACTCGTGAGAGTCACGGATAGAATCAAGGCAAAACTTGTCGCTCGTCGGGGCCAGAGGGAAAAGAGCCACGGAAAGGGATGAGAAGGGGGCTCTGATGTCGTAACTCCTACCTGCCAGAACTAACGTGGTGGACTATAAAGCCCGTCTGGAGCTGTCACCTCCCTAGGGTACCACAACTATTCCGTTGAACCGGGAAGCATTCCAAGGTACCGGGAAGCCTAGACACCACGTCTACACTAACCTAGCACTACTTTACTCGGATCCAAAGCAAAGCAATCACAACAAGTAGAAACTACTAACTGCAATCGAAGAACCTAAGAGCGAATGATGAAATGACTTGAGACTTAGTTACTCACGAATCCGAACTTACAAAATATCCCAGGTGTGGACGACCGTAGTTGTACCGCACCCGCCGAGGAAGGGGAAGAAGACCGACACTCCGGCTTCTACTCCAACACTCAACTCTCTCTCCCTACTCTCTGAATACTAACTTATGTAGGGCTCCGCCACTTGCTTCTAATCACTTGTGTCCTTCTACGAGGTGCCAGGCTCTATATATAGCCCCAATGGGTCGGTGGCTGTAGGAGGGGTACTTGTAGGCGAGAGGGAGCTGCAGTGCCGAGCAAGGAGGTGCGGCCGGCCCTCCACTTTCCACCGCCTTCGATCATGCGTCCGTGATTTGGTCCCTGAGGCGGTTTGAAGACGGTTGTGGGTCGGTTTGCTGAGCGAAGGAGGTGCGGCTGGACCTCTTGGTGCGGCCGGCCCTGGGCCCTCTTGTCATCCACTTCGGATCGTGCTCTAGTGGGTAGATGAAGTCTTGAATGCTGTCCTATGTCGGTTGTTCACTGGCTTGTGGGTCCATGGATCCAAGCGAGGCTAATCTCAACCTCTGGATCAAACCGACCTTGTTTCCTCGATCAGGATCATTTCTAGCTGTGTTCCCTGAAGTGGCCGAGGCTTGGTGACACGTTTCGGCGAGTCGGGCAGGTGCGGCCGGCCGTAGTGGTGCGGCCGGCCCTGCCTCCTGGCCCCTGTGCAGCTCGCCTGTGGTGTGTTTGCTTGATCCAACACGATCGTGATGGTTTTGGTCTTTTGGGAGCTGATGCACGGGACTTCACTCGGTGTGAACCTAAATAGTGGTGCAAGGTAGGGCCGGCCGTACCACTAGGTGCGGTCGTGCCTACCTTATGTGGCTTGGTGCTCCGGAATTGCTCCCTAATCTTGAACCTGCTGATAAAATCTCAACACAACTCATGGAACTTCGTTAGCACCTAAAACATGCATGAAATTCGTTATAAAGCACTACCGTAGCCGAGATGTTGATGGTCAAAATTTTTTTGTAAGGACCGTCAACACACCCCCACACTTGGCCCTTTGCTCGTCCTCGAGTAAAGGTTAAGGACCAAGGTGAAAACAAAAATTCCTATGGTATGAAGCGAGCATAAGAGATATTCCGAATCATACCTTGCACTTGTGAACTTTGAAGTGTCTATCATGCCATCTTGGGTAGTTGAGGAATGGAACGATCTTGAATCAAATCACTTCTACTCCTCATGTCAAGTAGCTTGGGATTTTTTTTCAATAAGTTTTCAAAATAAACCTTGCTTTGCACCTCATTTGATTCTCTCAAATCGCTCAATGTGTATAGTCCTCACCAAGGCATTAGATTGCCTTTCTTCAACCTACTTCTAATGATAGCTATATATGAAGCTCAAGGTAGGGTATAAAGATGAGGCATACTTGCATCACATGTATTGCAAAGTCAAAAACCAGATCCAAGGAGAAAATCAAATCATACAATCAGATCAAGATGTTCATGTGTAGGGATATGATGGATATGGTAAGGTGGATACTAGGCCCAGAATGGGTGCTAGATATTACCATATGTATAATGAACATTGTGATGATGGTAAGGTGTACACTAGGCCCGGAATGGGTGCTAGTTATTACCATCTGATTTGTTGTAACTCCATTTTGCATGATCCTCTCTCTCTCTATTTTTACTCTTTTGTGGACATGGTGAAGGACCGATTAGGCGATCAGAGAGGGGGGAGTGAATGGGAGCCGATAAAAATTCTTCCTAAAGGATGAACTCGGCCTATACCCTAAATTCACAATCACACGAGTTTGCCAAGGTCGCGTAATCACAACGGACCTACCAACCCTAGTAACAAACCCCAACTCAAAGCAACACGGAAGCGCAACTCAAGAAGCAAAGGACTTAGGCAATCTGCGAAGTCCCAAGCGGACAGCCCGAGGTGACCGGGCGGACAGTCCGCGGGGGGCGGGCGAACGGTCCGCGAGCTCACCGCGGACGGTCCGCTCCTCGCGAACGGTACGGACACACCGGGCGGACGGTCCGGCCAACAACCTCCACCCAAAACCTACCGACCCAACAGATCGAAATGAAGCGACTCAAGAACTCGCGAAGAACTCGACGAACACCTAGCCGGTCAACACCTCGCGGACGGTACGCCGACCCCGCGCAGACGGTCTGCCAGGCATGGAAACAGCAGCCCGAGCCCGACCTCCCAAAGGTCAACTCCTCCTTCCCTTTGCCCGATCTCCCGAATCAACCAAGGGATTGCTACCCAATCATAGGTGAAGATGAAGCGTCTCTAGGAGATGCTATACCTACGAATTTGTAGTCCCAAATCCACTGAATCGAGAGGAATCGAGATTCTACCGACCTCACACAAAGAGCTAGGGTTCCAACCGAAATCCTTCAATTGGAGGCCGAATCCGGTGTTTGAGGGGTCATGATCAAGCACAAAGATGCACAAGACATCCATCCATGATCCCCACCAACAAATCCGAACCCAAACACCTCAGAATCGAAGGAACAAGGTGCACACAAAAATCCAACGAAAATAGCTCGAAAAAGACACAAAAATCACACAGCTACAAGAAGGA